>OV277858.1:34240496-36740496 GCA_922989275.2 Gari tellinella | reverse complement strand
AGCCTAAGCAAAGGCACATAAAAGCTGCGTAATACGAAGAGTATATATCATAGTAATTGAATACATTCACATTACTAATTGACAGTGCGATACAGGGTGATGTATTTAGCTCGAGGTGTTTTTTTGGGAAATAGCCAATCTGACGAGCGCCTTTGCGTGAGTCTGATCAGTTGTTTCCCCACAAAACATCAAGAACTGTATACAACACACTGTAGCGCACTGCCAACTGGTGATGTGTTTATTATATGCCTTGAATACACATGTATATTCCTGTTTATTTAAATCAATGTCTTTCATTTTTCACAGAGAGAGAGTCGAAGAAAGAGAGAGTAAATTATGTGCTGTATATTTTAGTGCTGATTCTAAGTAGCTTGCTGTACATGTATATAGTAGTGCTTATTTCTAGTTGTGTTACTTCTCAGTTTTAGGTATTCTTTAAATTGAATTGAAATACAGTTAAACCTTTCTATAATGACCACATAGAAGATGATTTATTTATTGTATGAGAGACAGGTGGCAGCTTAAAGCAAGTTCAGGAGCAATCTTTCTCATTTACAGAAGGAAATTAAACTGCAGACAGAGAGATACTTGTGTTTAGATTCTTTGAGAGAGAGAGAGAGAAAGAGAGAGAGAGAACGGCTATGAGATTCAACCAGGAGATAAAGCTAAGCTGTAGCTTATTTAAATGTGAATTAAATAAATATTAAGCAAAATATTGATAAAGTTTTATTGTGAGCCCCATGCTTTAATCCATTTTTTTCTGTGCTGCAAATTTTTTTGCTTAGTAAAAGTGAATTTTTTCTGCATCTTTTCCATACTAAAAGTGTACTTTTACTGTATCTTTTTCAATTAAAGTGTACTTTTCTTTGCAGAAAAGTACATTTAAAGTGTATTTATTCTGCACTAAAAGTGTACTTTTTCTGCATTAAAAGTGCACTTTTATGAAAAAATGCAGGAAAAATACACTTTAAGTACAGAAAAAATTCACTTTTAGTCTAGAAAAGATGCAGAAAAAATACACTTAAGTGTATTTTAACTGCACTAAAAAAGTGCACTTTTTGGGTAAAAATTCACTTTTAGTGCGGATAAAATGCACTTCTTGAAAAAAATGCACTTTTAGTGCAGAAAAAATACACTTTTAGTGCAGAAAAAATGCACTTCCTTAAAAAAATTCACTTTTAGCGCAGAAAAAATACGCTTTTAATTTACTTTCAGTCAAAAAGCGTATTTTTTCTGCGCTAAAAGTGAATTAATGCACTTTAATTCACTTTTTTGATCAATTTAATTCACTTTAAATGCACTTGGTAAGAAAAAAAATTCACTTAAATACGGTGCGAATACCGCTGCATTTAACGCGCATTAAATGCGCATTTAATGCGCATTAAATGCGCATTTAATACACTTTTTTGAGAAGGGCAGTTCTGAGGGCAAATCTAGCTGTACACCCAAATTACCCTCAACCACATCAAATGGCAACTGGTTTAGCTAACAGTGACAATAAAGTTATAGCCTTTAGTTTACATACCTCAAGGTGAGGCGGGTATTTGAGAATCTACAATTCTTAGGTCTCTACCAAATGCTATGTTGTTACTACTTTGGTGAAGACGTAAAGGAGAAAAATGTGGGAAATGTTTTAAGTTTACTCCTTGTTCAGGAGTGCGGTATATCAAAATTAATAAAGTTTTTGCTCACTAAAATGAGAATGATAGTTTTTACAAACAGCTTCTGCAGAAAGTGGTGGAACCTTTTATAGTAAACGAATTTACTCCATGTAAAATAATATTAGCCAGGCTTTTGGGAAATGAAACTGACAAATTAAGCACAATAGGAGGATTATAGCAAGTACTCAAGGGGACATTGTTCATTTCTCAAATAATAAAAAACATTACCCACTCCCTAGGGCATTGCCCTTATTGTTCTACAGTTCTTTGAACTTTTTACATACAATTGTATATTACTTTCACATGGAGGGGCGCCGGTCCTAACCATCGTAACCTTTTTCTGTTTTTCATATTTTTTTCAAAATGGACTAAGGTACTAAAATAATTCATCTTTTGAAATGGCCTGAGGTTAAGCCATGTTCATATAAAAATAAATCAGTAGCATTGCAAACTCTGACCAGAGAGCTCCTGTTTGCAAAATATACATCATACTGGTTTATAGCATAGACAGGGTTAATGCTGTATAAACTTGTCTGCTTCAAATTTGTTGTCTTCTTAAACTTTAAATTGTAACTCAGTTCTAAGATATTATCAAAGCCACAAATAGCAGGGCTTCAGATAAGATGGAGTAAACTGCACAAATCGAACATTTTCTCACTTATTTTAGCACCAAATCCTATGTGGTGATGATTCTAATGAGTAGTGACACCATTGTGTTTGAAGCAGAAATAAAGATTTTAGTTTTTGAAATACCCCCCTTATCTGGAGCCCTGAATAGTTTGAATTCAGATCAGAATGGGATTTTATCTTCCTCTAATTTGAATCCAGACTTTAAAGTTTTTACAAATGCATCACAAGCATTTAGAGTCTGCTGCTGAAAGACTGCAACATGTCTGATATTTGCATTACTAGGAAAATCGTTAATACCTAACATTACTGACTATGCATATGATTTTCTGAGGAAAATGCCCCAAGTACGAATTATCATAATTCCTTCTAAATAGAGATCGCTATGTCACTAGAGTTCATTAGTAGAACAAACAGAACCTTAAACATGCTTCACGGGTCTGAGTATATTATATTTTCTGATACATGCAGGGTTACAGATAATTAAGGCGCGTATTGGGGTATATTTTACCCATTTAAAATTGTGGAAAAAGCAATTGTTTTTCACAATAAGGATTAACAAAAAGCAAAGAAATGTAGCAAAACGTAAAGCAATTTTTGAATACCTATCAGATTATGAATAATTAAATACCAATTAAGAAAACTGCCAAAACCCAATTGAAAGGCAAATGTAAATACCCAAGGCTGAACATTTTAGAAAGAAATGAAATTCATCTTCAATATCATGAGAATTTCCCAACAGGCATATAAGGGACCTATATAGTATAGCCTTTGATGGCCATATTGATTTGATTCATCTCTTGATCAGTTTGAATAACCCAAAATCAGCATGCAGCATGAAATGTAATGTTAACCCTTCTCCTTTATAAGCGTACTATTGACATTTAAAAACAAAAGTAGAACCAGATCAGACAGCTTCTGACGGAGCTGTCTGATCTGGTTTACATCATTAAAATTTTCTTGTAGAATAATTATGCAGAGCACCAGATAAGGGTAGTTTTTCAAAAACTAAAATCTTTATTTCTGATTTAAATGTTAACCCTATGGTTTCACTACTCATTAGAATTGTCTCTTCGAGACGATTCTAATGAGTAGTAACACCATAGGATTTGGTACTAAAATAAGTAAGAAAATGTTGTATTTGTGCAGTTTACTCCCTCTTATCTGGAGCCCTGCTTACATGAATCTGCACTAATTCCTGGAGAAAAACTTCTTTATTTTATAAGCTCATAAATTGTAAATGAGTGTTATTAAAGTTTTGTACATACATGTACATATGAATATTTTAAACAGGAGCTGGGTTCAGCCACTGAGTCGACCGACATGACCAATGTTAATGCATGTTACTCTTAGTCATTGGTGTTAACCTTTACACTGCTGGCTTTCCAAGTGAACTATTATATTTTCTATATAATGCAGAGCTCCCAGATAAGGGGAGTATTTCAATAACTAAAATCTTTACATGTATTTCTGTATGAAACCCTAAGTATATACTTACGATTCTAATGAGTAGTAACACCATAGGATTTGGTGCTGAAATGAGTGAGAAAGTGTTGGTTTTGTTCAGTTTACTCCCTCTTATCTGGAGCCCTGATAATGACATTAGGCAGTTTACATTGTCTCTCAAGTGATTTACAGGTACATGCATTTCCAAATCAATTAAAAAAGCAGGCATAAAACCCGGGTTTTATCTTATTGCATCTTGGTATACTGACTGTTTTCAAAAAATGTCAACATACAATATTACAGCATTAGAACTGAAGGGTAAAATACACATGTATATACCTATTGTACAGTGAAGCCATTGTCAATTAACCCTTTGAACCCTAGTCCCGCCTATAGGCGTCCTTTTCAAACAGTGTACATGTGAATAGTAAACTTGTCCTATGCAAACAGTGAAGACCCAGATCAGAGGGCTCCGAAAGGAGCCCTCTGATCGGGGTCTTCACAGTTTGTCACAATGCCAAACATTGACAAAAACAACCCTTAAAAGTCAGAAATGGACTAGACTAAAATGGAAACTGGAATTGTCCATTTAAAGTTTCAGGGAGGAAAGAGTTAAGCATCCTTTAGAGACAGGTTGACGTCCAACAGCAGAATGAGGTCCTTAAGCAGGTCTGTCTGTCTGTCTGTACTCATTCCTGAGTTTAACTGATGAACATCAGATTAATGTTGGATTGTAATGGGGAATTTTGCATTGTAATCTTGAAAGTGCAAATGTCTGCATAGCATTTGGCAGTGACAACTGACCATCATACATTTTAACTATTTGCATACTTACAGCGGAATTGTGATTATCCGCGCAAACAATTTGGATCCTGATGAAATGATGCGCTACGTTGCGTCTCATTAGGATCCCAAACTGTTTGACACTGTGTCTTTGACCATGTTTTAAAAAGAAATGTTGAAAGTTCTATCTTAAGAACATGCAGCCATAGATGACAATTGTAGCATGGAGTTAAACATTGTCTTTTCAACTTGGTTTTGCAAGGAATCAAACTTTTTATAAACCATTACAACTGCTGCAAAAAGAGGCAAGTGTGTTTCTTAAAAACTTTTCTTGCTAAATGCAATTCAAAACTGTCTGAAAAATTCTATTGTTACTGGGTTTTTTTATACGGAAATTATGTCTGTTACAAGAACACAGAAAATGGCTTCATTAAGATAATTGCTTCTTCGAACAATTAAAATGACTTTACCCTAACACCAGAGACAAACCGGTTTATTATACATGTATACCTTTGCAAACAGTTTGAATCCTGAAGTGCATGGGACCAAATTAAAAAGGAAATAAACTGATTTAAGAATTTTAGCAGTAGTCATTATTTTATCAGCAGACATAAGTGTTGAAAGAAAACAAACGTTTAAGGAGTAGAGCTACATTGTGATTGTTTGTTGAATCCCAAGTGGATGAAATTATGTTTGCTGAAAAGTGATGTCTGCTTCAGGAATTGTCTCTTTCTTCTCAATACAGTAAAACCTCTTTAATATGTTTAATTACTAGGTTTTTAATGCAGGTAACTACTTAAAGCAAGGTGACAGTTAGGAGCTTTCTGTTTTACTGTCACCTTGCTTTAAGCTGTCAGCTGTCTTTTAAACAATCCATAAGCCTATGTTTTAGTGGTCGTAATAGAGAGGTTTTACTGTATTTGTACTGTCAAACCTAGCCTGTTTTTATCACCGTCCTTAAAGCTTTGTTTGGTATCTACGGTACCTTTACAGAGTGTTGAACTTAGATATGTCCACCCTGTGCAAACAGTGTAGATCCAGATCAGAGGGCTCCCGAAGAAGACCTCTGATCTGGATCTACAGTGACTGTCACACTTGTAAGTATTTTCTCGATAAATCTCTTGAGTCAATGTTAACTGTTCATTGATCAGAACTCCGATAATCCATGCCATGGTGAGGATTGAAGGCAGATCAGAGCTGCATAAAACAAAGTTAAAATAAAGCCGGAGAGCTCCTAAATGAGTTTATTCGTTAAATTACCTCAATTCTACTCAAGGTGCTACAACACTTAAAGTTCAAGCTGAAAAAGCAACAACAGGTGACTTAGCTAAACCCTAGCTAGTACAGTGTTTCCTGTTTACAATGACAACCAATGGGAGACACAGATTGTGTGTGTTGTTTGGAAGGAGTCATCATAGGGAGAGACAATTAAGACTTGGCTTACATTTGCAAACAGCTTAAATCCAGATCAGAAGCGGCGTAAGCTGTTTGTCAATCATCATTATACTTATTCTATCAAAATGTCCACTTATATGTAACTTTAAGAAAAAACCAGCAGGCGACAATTTAAGCACACGATCGATATTGCAGCAGTGAAAGCGTTAGACATAATTGTGCTGTTTAGAGAACTAAGGTAAGGGTTGTTGTAAGGAGCGAGTCAGTTTGGAGGGCCGTTGTTGGGACCATAGGAGCACTGTATACTCTGTACAGCTTACTGTATCACTCTAGACCTGCTTTAGCTTCTTAACTCTTTCCTCCCTGAAACTTTAAATGGAAAATTCCAGTTTCCATTTTAGTCTGGTCCATTTCTGACTTTTAAGGGTTGTTTTTGTCAATGTTTTGAATCATGTCAAACAGTGAAGACCCTGATCAGAGGGCTCCTTAGGAGCCCTCTGATCTGGGTCTTCACTGTTTGCATAGGACAAGTGTAGTATTTACATGTTCACTGTTTGCAAAGAACGCCAATATGCGGGCTTAGGGCTCAAAGGGTTAAGTGGTCTCATATCTTCAAAACTAGAAATTGGGTAATGGGTTGAAGGGAATATTGGGTCTTCACTGTTTGCACAGGACAAGTGTACTTTTCAGTGTACTTTTCACATGTACACTGTTTGAAAACAACGCCAATATGCGGGACTAGGGTTCAAAGGATTAAGAAGCTTTATGTGGCACTGTGGTCCTGCATAAAGCAATCACCTGTTGACCTTGCAATAACTATTAATTCAGTGTCTTATGAATGTGCTATTTTATCTCCCAAATTCAGAACAGGATCGATCGCGAGACCTGTAAACAAACGTTTGGGTTCAGTCAGTAACAGAGGTTATTTTGTACTGTAATCCTATTTTGCTATTCCTTTTACTGCTATTAGCTGCTCAGTGGTTTGGTATGGAAATTAGATAGGAATTACAATCTGTTATAAGACTGACCTCGGCTAGTAGGCGTAAGTCTCATATAGAGCCTGGTAAGGATATCAGGGCTCCAGATAAAAGGGAGTTAATGGAACAATTCCAACATTTATTCACTCATTTGAGCACCAAATCCTATGGTGTTACTACTCATTAGAATCGTCTCTTTGAGACGATTCTAATGAGTTGTGACACCATAGGGTTTAAAGCAGAAATAAAGATTTTAATTTTTGAAATATCCCCCTTTATCTGGAGCCCTGGATATTACTGGGAAGATATACAGACTGGATTCAAAAACTCTATAGATAATTGATTTGACCTTCCGGCTGTAGGAAGTGGTCTGAGAAGGCTGATTCTATGGTTGGCGGCTAAGCTTGGAGAATTAACTGTCTGTGGAACAAAAGTCAAAAGGCTCAAAGAAAATTTATATTTATGCACTTAAATGGACAGTCTGAGTTGTGACACTGAAGTAGCAGAAATCATCTTTAAATTAAGTCTTTCTTTCGTGGCTTATTCCAGTGTTTAAAACAGGTGCTTCCTTTAGGCAGGCTGAGAGTAAAGTAGAAAGCTTCCAAGTATCTACAGTAAAGATTGATCATTGATGATATTCAGCTCTTAACTGTTTGAAAAAGTAAATGTGTGTTCCCAGTAGCAGAGCTTCATAATTATATGGGGAATATTTCAAAGACTATGTCCTATATCAGTCTCCGCCAAACCCTTGTGACTTTTGACATCAGAGTTGATGCTTTTCAATATGATTCAAATGAGTACATGTACATGTAGTCGCAAGAGACGATATTAATGAGTAGTCACAAGCAGGGACTAAATTGAACAAATTCAACATTTTCTCATTTATTTCATCATCAAATCCTATGGTGTTACTACGATTCTAATGAGTAGTGACACCATAGGGTTTAATTCAGAAATAAAGATTTTAATTTTTGAAATACATGTACCCCCCTTATCTGGAGCCCTGGTCACAAGACAGCATTTGGTGGAGATATAAAGGCGATATGACGTTGGGAATGCTCAGTTTACTTGGCGTTGCTGTCTTCTCTCAGACCTTTTCTAGGCATGTACATGAAGCTGAACTCTAGATGTTCATGGCAGACAGTCAATTAACTAGGCCAATGAGGCAGTCCTAATTTGCTTGTGAAGATTAGTTACCCTTAATTCTCCTGGCTGCTTTTGCATATATTGAAGCTTTTTGAAAACAGTGTAGACCCTGATCAGACAGCTCCTGAAGGAGCTGTCTGAGCAAGGTCTTCATTGTTTTCTTATCTATAGAGCTTGTATGAAATGAGTCCTTTTCATGGTGAAAGTTTTACTTATATATTAGACAATGTAATACACGTAGCAGGGCTCGAGAGGGGAATATTAATTTTAAAAAAGTAAAATCTTTATTTCTGCTTTAAACCCTATGGTGTCACTACTCATTAGTATCGTCTCGAAGAGACGATTCTAATGAGTAGTAACACCATAGGATTTTGTGATGAAATGAGAAAAAAATGTTGGATTTATTCAGTTTACTCCTCCTTCTCTGGAGCCTTGTGTAATACTAGTCCAGATGATAGAGGTTCATAGTGGATGGATTTTTATACATGATTATTCAGCAGGTTAATAAGTCTTAGTAAATTAGGGTAAAATGTATACATATACAAGGAAAGTGATATGTGTTTGCATATGATTGATTGACAGATAATTAGTTATTTGATGTTAAATGAGAGAAATTACTTGTTGACCCCATAATTTGCTGAGTACACTTATACCTTAACCATGCAATTACCCCATAAATATGCCTCTTTACACCTTTAATTTGTTCTTCCGCTGAAGAAGTGGTCATAGTGGTAATTTAAACAGTCATGAATAATGAATATGTATAATAAGAAATAATTTCTATATTCTTGAAATTGGTAGGTTAAAGCAGTTTAAAAGTGAAGCAGAATGCGCCTTAAGGCACAGGGACCCGACACGATTGATTTTTGAGAGAAAAAAATGTCAGTAGGTATATATAGAGACAAGGGGTACAACTGGTCGTCAGTATATTCTCACCCTTTCTCTACAAAACCGAGCATATCATGAATAATAATTGATAAAAAGACACCCTTTTTGCATTTCTGTCTAGCTAATATAATACCCTTCCATAAAAACAAAACATAAAGCCAACAGTAAGAATGCATTTTCAACAGTAACTGCGTCTACTCACTGAAATCACCTATTTTCGGAAAACGGGACAGGTGTTCGTTCACAGTCGACACAGCATTGGCCACTACTGTGCGCTTGTTTAGGCGGTAATAGCGAGCATGACAGTCATACAGTTCCATAATAATACGTATATACGTTTTTGACACCGATCGAAACTGATTTCTTCTCAAATCAGTGCTGTACCAACAACAAATTCGCATGTTTACCTTACAAGGACCCGACACGATTGATTTTTGAGAAAAAAAAGTCAAAAGGTATATATAGGCTGTAGTCTCAATATATACCTTCTGACAAGTTTTTCTCTCTGAAAAATCAATTATGTCGGGTCTCTGTGGTCAAAAACGTATGCATATGAAACTGTATGACTGTCATGCTCGATATTACCGCCTAAACAAGCGCACAGTAGTGGCCAATGCTGTGTCGGCTGTGAACGAACACCTGTCCCGTTTTCCAAAAATCGGTGTTTTCAGTGAGTCTAAGACACAGTTACTGTTGGAAATACATGCTTAAAGTTGGTTTTGTGTTATGTTGTGATGGAAGGGTATTATATTAGCTAGACAGAAGAGCAAAAAAGGTGTCGTTTTTTTCAATTATCATTCATGATATGCTCTGCTTTGTCGAGAAAGGGTGAGAATATACTGACAATCAGTTGTACCCCTTGTCTCTATATATACCTTCTTACATTTTTATCTCTCAAAATCAATCGTGTTGAGTCCCTGTGCCTTAAGGCGCATTTTGCTTTACTATTAACTAGCTTTAAGTGTCACTTTTCTTCAAGACTTTAAACAAGCTATGGTGTAATGGGTTAAGTACATGTAAATTTTTAAGTGACAGTTCAGCTCAAGAACCACGACATGGTCTCTTGCTGTCTGATAAGAGTCTGGACTGTTTTCGTATAAAGTCTTATTTTATCAGCCAATCGTAATAGTTCAGATGATAGATGTTCATTTATTTATTTTTGTGGAGTTTTAAATACATGTTCATGTATACGTCATGTAGTATGAATATTCAGGAAGGAGAGGTTTAAATTGCCCCAACTCTTCTTACTTTCATGACCTTCTTGTGCTGATACATCATGATGTTTTTAGTGCTACAGGAATTCATATTTTTAAAGGGGACATTGAATAAATAAGTTTTTTCATTGCCTAATGAATTGTATTGTCAATATTCCCTTCAACCCATTACCCCATTTCTAGTTTTGAAGATATGAGACCACTTAACCCTTTGAGCCCTAAGCCCGCATATTGGCATTCTTTGCAAACAGTGAACATGTAAATACTACACTTGTCCTATGCAAACAGTGAAGACCCAGATCAGAGGGCTCCTAAGGAGCCCTCTGATCAGGGTCCTCACTGTTTGTCATAATGCCAAACATTGACAAAAACAACCCTTAAAAGTCAGAAATGGACTAGACTTAAATGGAAACTGGAATTGTCCATTTAAAGTTTCAGGGAGGAAAGAGTTAATTAAAGCAGGTTTTGAAAGTAAGGCAGAATGCGCCTTAAGGTGCAATCTGCTTTACTTTCAGCCTGCTTTAAGCTACCATTTGCTGGAATATAGAAAATATTTCTTATGATACATGTTTATGACTGTACAAATTGTAACTATTTTCTTCAGTGGAGGAATAAATGAAAGACGTAAAAAGTCGTATTTATGGGGTAATGGGTTAAGACTTCTGAACAGAAATCGCAACAAAAAGCTCAAGATGAAAGAACAGCATTAAATGTACATGACATTTTGACCTAGACCTTCTTCACACTTTCTTTGACCTTGACCTTTGTCCCTTTTTGTCAAAAACATTAATTATTCAAATCCGAAACCTGCAGCATCTGTCTCTCCTGAAAGACTGATTGTCATTTTCCAGTATTTTTACTGGAAAACATACATGTACAAATGTGATGAACAATGCTATTCCTAAGTACTCCTTGAACCTTCCCTGACTGACTAATTTTTGTTCGAGACTTTAAGGTAAGACCTCCAAATACATATCTTAAATTTCCACCAAACCCTGTGTAGTATGTCATGTGACTTCTAATAAGAATCGTCTAAGTTATATGATTCTAATCAGAAGTCATAACATAAGATTTGATTGTAACAGAAACCGGGCTCCAGATAAGAGAGAATAAACTGAACAAATCTAACTTTTTCTCACTCATTTCAACACCAAATCCTATGGTCACATGTTACTACTCATTAGAATTGTCTCAAAGAGACAATTCTAACGAGTAGTGACATCATAGGGTTAAAAGCAGAAAGATTTTAGTTTTTGAAATACTCACCATATCTGGAGGTCTGACAGAAAGAAGAAATTTGATGGAGGCAATTTGGAGAGAAATTGCTAGAAGTGTTTCATTTGCTTTCTCACCAGTAGAGCCTTAATGGGCATATGCTTGTTATATGGCTACATAGATATAGATTTGCCATTGGGCAGAACATTTTGGGAATATGTACATATCCAGTAGAATAGGAGAATATTTTTTCTGTAAATATTTTTTGTATGTGAATGGGAGTGATAGATGTATGTGCCTCGTGTTATTGCATAGGAGTATTTCATGGGCTAGGTTGTGAGATACGTGATTGAACATGGGTAAGAACTGTAATTACATTTCAGGGCTCCAGATAAATGGGAGTAAACTGAACAAATTCAACGTTTTCTCACTCATTTCAGCACCAATCCCATTATGTTACTACTCATTTAAGAATCGTCTCGAAGAGACGATTCTAATGAGTATAGTAACACCATAGGGTTTCATGCAGAAATAAAGATTTTAATTTTTGAAATACATGACATTGTACTCCCCTTATCTGGAGCCCTGACATTTGATTATTGAGCCCCTTTCCTGGCTTTATGATCTGCTTCAAAACTGTTGGCTGAAAAAATGTTTAAATTAAGCATTTATAATATAATTATGTATACAAATGAGGAATCCTGAATCTTGCCAGGGACCAGGGTGTGGTACTTTCTGGGTCCTGATCAAACGCTGAGTTACTAGCATCTGATCTGGATCTGTATTGTTGGAAAGGATTAGGTAACTAGTTTGTTATATCTTTAGAATAAGAGTTATAATTTCTTGTATACATTGTATATGATGATATTAGGACATTGCAAAATTATCCACATACAGCAACATCTTTTGTCACCTTTCCCAATATAGAAACAGGACTGTCACTCCGTTTCAGGTCTGTATACCATTCTTTATTGGCAGATATATGAAACAGAATCTGAATTATAGATGTTGAGCTAATGTCTGATATGGCACCAAACTAATTGTATATTCCAGTCAGTTTGCACTCTGTACAAGCAGGAGAAAGAAATTAACTCAGAAGATTTCCTTTACTTTGCATATAAAATACCATTGACATTTAACCTTGAGTCGGTCATAAAATGTCTGCTATGTTCTTTTCAACACTCACAGAGTTACGAACTGCGGTCTACTGAAAATATTGTCTGCCTAACTTCTGAAATTGCATGACTAAGGCTTGTTTTTATTTTTAAAATTAGCTAAATCTTTATTTTTACAGAAAGAAGGTCCATTTAATGTAATCATTTTATATCCAGAACTGAGGGCCAAAATGTTGTTGGGCTTGAGCTGGATCTACACTGTCAGCAAATTTATGTCTTTATTGTTAAAAGTTAATTTTTTTTATCTACTTAATGTCTCAAATTGATATTTTCACACCTTTTGATTCGATAAAACACTATAATTCTTGTGTACCGTAAGACAGTTTTGATCCTAATCTGATATAGGGTTAGTTGGAATCTGAAATAGATTTAACCCTTTTCCCCATGGAAGCGCCTATTAGCACACTTAATTTATTCATCCACTGAAGAAAACAGTTCCAATTTTTAGTCATAAACATGTGCCAAAAAAATATTTTCTATATCTTAGCAGATATAAGCTTAAAGCAGGCTGAAAGTAAAGCAAAATGCTTTAAGTCGTCACCTGTTTTCAAAACTAGAAATGGACTATGGGCTAAAGGGTTAAACTGTTTGCATGAATTCGAGAAGCCTCAGCCAGGCACTATTTAAATGTTTTCCAAACAGACGATTTTTTTTTGTCTTTGACATTTAAAACTGCGCATAAATCAGATGGGTCATGCACATGAGGGTCATGCACATGACTATAGTATGCAGCCAATCTTTCCTTAAATGCTCGTTTACTGCAAGATAGCGTTCAGATATTATAAAGAGAAATTAGTAAATGCTTAATGCAGGGTATAAATAATGCATCCTGAATTAAGCAAATGTTTGATTGTTGCTGGGTCTAATTCTATGGAATGGTGTTGGTTGATACAGTATTGACTGTAAATGAATAAATATCAACATGATAATATTTCAAACATTGGGGGTATTGTATTTTAAAGGCTGGACAAGTTGAGTCACCAACTGTAATGGAACTCTATTGGTATTTTGAAGTGAATTTGATTAAACATCGTTCATGGAAGTAGTTACATAAAAAACAATTGCAGAGCTCCTGAATTAAGAGTGAGTAAACTGAGCCAACATTTTCTAATACAGTAAAACCTCGCTATTACGACCTAAAGTGAAGGCTAAAATTGATTGAGTAACATGTAGGTGACAGCTTAAAGCAAGGTGACTGTAAAACAGAAAGCTCCTAATAGAGCTTTCTGTTTAACTGTCACCTTCCTTTAAGCAGTCACCTGTCGTAAACACCTAATAATTAACATAATTGAGTGGTCGTAATAAAGAGGTTTTACTGTATGTTCCTATAAAACGCATGCATTGCAGCTACAGTCATTAGCATCGTCTCTTGTAGACGATTCTAATGTGTAGCTGCATCATAGGGATTGAAGAGGAATTTTAGAATTTGGAATTCTCACCATACATGTAAATAGAGATAATTTGTATACTTTGTTCACTATTTTTATGCTGGATAGTCTTTGATATACAATTTAAAAATCTCTGTCCACTATTTACATCTATGGTCTGGACTGTTACACTGACTATTAGATATGGAAAAAGCTTTCCCCAGGAAAATATATTGCTATCGAAAACAATTTTAAGCTAAAAGTTTGAAACAGCTAGGTCAGTTAAAAATATGCTCAGTTGATTTTTTTTTTAATTCAAAACAGTTCATGTAAATTGTTTTGTACAAATAATTTTATTTCCTGTAACTAATTTGTATGTTGATAGAATAAAGTAGGCTTACAGAAACAAGACTTGTGCAGTTTCCTATGAATGTTAAATTATTTTATGCAAATGCCCAAATTTGCCCTATTTGATGCAAGAGATTACAATAAATGAGGAAATATTTACCCTTCTCCAGCTTTATGCGTAAGTTATTCTTATTTTATGAGCAAATGCAATAGCTCAGATGATAGCTATATATTTATAGTGGGCACTTTCAACTCACTGCACAGTACATATCGGACAGCATGTTTTCCAGGGCTACAGATCTATAAGAGGGAGTAAACTGCACAAATCCAACATTTTCTCACTTATTTCAGCATCAAATCCTATGGTGTCACTACTCATTAGAATCGTCTCTTCGAGAAGATTCTAATGAGTTGTGACACAATAGGGTTTAGAACAGAAAAAAAGATTTTAGTTTTTTAAATACGCCCTATATCTGGAGCTCTGTTTTCCTTTCCCAATGGCTTTGGGAGTACGATCTGAGTGTCAAACAATAAATTGGATAAGAGGTTGAGTTACTCTGCATCTCTTCTGGATCCAAACTGTTTGCAATAATTATCAATTTAAGCTGATAGCATGCAAAGGGTAAACTGTGTATAACACATAGATATTATTTACCCATTAACCCATAAATACGCCTTTTTATGCCAATGACTTATTCCTCCACTGAAGAAAATAGTTCTAATTCATACTAACACAAATAAAAGTCATAAGAAATATTTTTTAAATTCTAGCAGATAATTAATAGCTTATTTAAGCAGGCTGAAAGTCAAGCAGAATGCGCCTCAGGTGCATTCTGCTTGACTTTCAACCTGCTTTAAGTGGTCACCTGTCTTCAAAAATAGAAACAGGCTATGGGGTAAAGGGTTAAGGGAAGGGGGGACACAATTGTTTTGAGAGAGATTGCCTTAGGAATATATTGACTTTTCAATTAGAGGCCTTGTAGAGTTGAAGAGTGTTAGTAAGATGGATAAATTCACAGCTAACACAGTCCATGACAGATTTATAACCCTTTCCTCCAGAGCCACAAGTGAACAATTTAATCATCAATATCCAATAAGATATATATGATATATATATAGCAGAGTTCCAAATAAGGTTTCAAATACTAAAGTTTTTATGCTTGAACCCTTTACCCCAGAGCCGGTTTCTTGTTTGAAGACAGGTTACCATAAAGCAGGTTTAAAGTGAAGCAGAATATGCTTTAAAGTTCAAGTCCAATGTGTTCCATGCAAGGCAATGAAACTTAATATTTACATTTTGATATACATGAATCTTGGACTGTTTGTAATGGATCGATTGTTCATGTTTATAAGCATATTGTTTTAATGGTCTTATGTCTACATACACTGTGACTTCAGACTTTGAACTACGTGCATATATGTTTTATCCATTCTAAACAATAGTGGTGTTGCAAGTTGGGAAATGTATTTTGTATTACACTTAAACTCTATATGGAGTTACTTGCTTTAAGTCGAACATACCCATATTTCAAAGTTAAAACGTGGTTAAATCATGCAGAATGTTAACATTATTATACATGTATATCAGAAATTATCAGAAGCTTCTATTTGCCACCTTGGTACCCTACAATTGCAAATTTTAGAGCCTAAATCTGAGGTGGATTCATGTAGTCACCAATATCTTTTCTACTGCCTCTACTCAGCAAGTAAACCCTTACAATGCTAAATTGTTCAAATTGACTAATTCCATTTTCTGATGAATGACGTCAGTCAATAAAATAATTAAAAGTATGACAAGCAGTGTAGACCCCGATCAGAGGGCTCCTTTAGGAGCCCTCTGATCTGGGTCTACAATGTTTGCATAGGATGTGTGTAGAGTGTAGACTGTATACTCACAGTTCCATCATATAAGGTTTAACATTTACAGATAAATTGGAAAGCCAATCAGATTCTATCTATTAACCGTTATCCTGCCAAGATGTCTTCTTCACAGTTAATTACCTCCAAGTTTTTTCCCAAATTTCTTTTTAACAGGGGAAATTAAAAAAAATCCAACAAAATACCGCAAAGTGAAATTAAAAAAGCTCCGATCTTTATTAGATGGTGACGTCACACAGTATCTCATCATGATAGACAGTCTAATAGCAAAGTCTTGTTGAAAGGTCTTGTTCGGATAAAGATTAACTCGGTTCATTCTAGATACGGCTGTCTCCATCTTCTTGGGGAAATAAAATACCATCTGATTGATTTCCAAAGAAGTGTAGAGTCTTAGGTTCAAACAATTTGGATCCAGATCAGGCCCCTCATTTGTTGTTTGCAAAATTTAAATCTGTATATATTATATATACATGTAGAATCAGTCTTTCCAAAGATGCCATTACTTTGCATATTAGCAGCGAAATGGTGATTTTCTTTGCAAACAGTTTTAGGGCTGCCATTTCTCTGGAAAAATCCGAAACCTTTTGATATTTATCCTAGCATATGGTAGCTTAAAGCAGGCTGAAAGTAAAGGCGCATTCTGCTTTACTTTCAACCTGCTTTAAGTAATCACGTTTAAAAAAAAAAAAATTGGAAATACATGTATTAGAAGTTTTCATGATCAACTTATGGCAGTCCTGTTTGGATCTGGATGAGACACAAAATATCACACCGTCTTATATTCAGGATCCAAACTGTTTGACATTCTGACCCTGTTTTGAAAAGAAATTACGAAAATTATGTTTTTGGAACAGTAGCAGACGGCAATTATTGTAGCAGATGACAAAATTACCCAGCATGCAAAGAGTTTGGGGAAACATTTATCATGTAAGGCTTTGGCAACATATTGGTAGCGAGATTAAATTTTCTGAGAATGTCATTATGGAAGCCATCTAGAATCACAATGGATTGCTATCCATGGTAGAATGGCCATTAGGGTCAATTTCTTGTGACATTTATCAGCTGTTGAGCTCTGGTCCATAGCTTAGCATAAAACAAGCTCTCTGCTAAGGCAACAGAACTCTATTGTTTGATACTTTTTTTTAACTCTTTGGAAACTTACAGGTTCTAAATTTTTGGTCTGCAATGATATTTGTCAGATGACTGTTCATTTAAGGTTTTTACTTGTTCCTCATAGACATTTCATTCAAGGTCTTTATGCTTTTCCTTATTTGAATGTCATTATGTTATTTGCCTATATTCCTCTTCATAGAAATATCATTTAACCCTTTGAACCCTAGTCCTGCATACTGACGTCCTTTTCAAACAGTGTACATGTGAATAGTACACTTGTCCTGTGTAAACAGTGAATACCCAGATCAGAGGGCTCCGAAAGGAGCCCTCTGATCAGGGTCTTCACTGTTTGTCATAATGCCAAACAATGACAAAAACAACCCTTAAAAGTCAGAAATGGACTAGTGTAGGGAAATAGATTTTGATCCCTGAATTAGAATTCCAGTTTGGAGTTGTTGAAATGAAAACAGTGTGACGTTTCTAGTAGTTTTATTAAAGTCCTGGACATCAGATGAATTGTTATAACAAATGTAGAAATCCAAAATAGCATATGTAATAACGAAGTGTTCAGTAGAATTTGTAATATTGATATCATCCACAGAAACAGTGTCCAAAATGCATTTCATAGGGTGGCGGTTGCCACCCTCTTCTTAAAAACAAATTACATGTTGACTGGCCGAAACGTAAACCCAAACTGTTTATTTCCTAACAAACAGAAACTATGAGAAACTATTAGACACGCCCCTTTTTCATACAAAATGACTCTGACAATTGCACAATCAACTGCCTAGAGCATTTGGTGACAAGGAGACAGTGTATCCCATTACAAGTTCTTACATGTATCTATGAAACAATGACAGGTGTCAATACAGGATAGATTGCAATGAGCATGTTTTGACAGGAATTGAGAAAGTTGAATGCTAAAGTCTGACCAGTACAGTCACTGCATTGTCTGCATTATAATTTGTATTTTACCATGGTAACATATCCCTCCGGCCAAAAAAAATGCGTCTCGCATTTAAAATATAATTTTGAAGCTAATACCAAAACAATAATGCGTTACCTGATAAATACAAAACTGGATACATTTTAAGCAAATTGTGTATTAAAACCTGCGAAAAAACGCGTTTAATGCTAAATGAACGCTTAGTAAATCAGTCATGTTTTCCCTTCAAATTAACCCGTATTGCAAATTCCAACAACCTAACAGAAATTGGCCTGCACATGGGCCATGCAAATTTGTCCCTGGAAGCACCGTTCCGTAACTGGACGTAATGAAAATAGTCTGGGAAAAAGGTATACCTTCCTAGCACTAAACCGGAATTGCAAATACGCATAGTTATCTATATAGATGGAAAACATAACTTAAAAACTAACATTCAATTACACTCTTAACGTTTGCATTTAACTTGTTATCAATATAAGCTGTGACAAAATGTAAAGCATTGGTATTATAAATCATTCAATACACATAATCATTGAATATTCGCAGTATACTTCTTGTAGGTGTAATAAACCAACTATAAACGTTTGAAATTTAGAATGCACCGATTCCTATCGAACATATAAAATACCAGTAGTAATACAATCTGAATGAAAACAAGAAATGCGAATAAAAATGAACATGATACGTATCAGTATCAATATGACTATTTTAAAGTTTAAATATGAAAAGCATCAACATGAAAACGACAAGTAGCCTTGAAATCTGCAAATTTACTTGATCGAGAATGAATTTTTTGTACAATTAAGTATTAACTATGTTCTGATTATCTAAACATAACAATCATGCACATTAATGTCACATTTAACTTTAAGTAAGTGTTCTGTACTGTTAAAACGAAAACAACTTGTTACCCACAGTGAATTAAATTTGATGAAAGTTAAGTCCAAATTGTTCAATTCTGTTTTAAACGTTTCAACTGACTGATAGTCACAGAGTTCACATGTATTTGCTGCAAGAAGTCCATGATGATATCTTCCGGGGAATGAAATTTGGCTGCAAGTTGTAGAGATCTGTACCATTCTGAGTTTATACGTCCGAAACAGTAGCCCACATGGTGATCAAGCATATCGACTTTGTTTGGGAAATGTTAGCTCACAATTGTAGAGTTCCACTCGCTTGTTGTTGAAAGGTCCAAGATCGCGTACAAACAAAATATATGTTTGTACCCGGATTCTCCACCAAGATGTAGGGAAATAGATTTTGATCCCTGAATTAGAATTCCAGTTTGGAGTTGTTGAAATGAAAACAGTGTGACGTTTCTAGTAGTTTTATTAAAGTCCTGGACATCAGATGAATTGTTATAACAAATGTAGAAATCCAAAATAGCATATGTAATAACGAAGTGTTCAGTAGAATTTGTAATATTGATATCATCCACAGAAACAGTGTCCAAAATGCATTTCATAGGGTGGCGGTTGCCACCCTCTTCTTAAAAACAAATTACATGTTGACTGGCCGAAACGTAAACCCAAACTGTTTATTTCCTAACAAACAGAAACTATGAGAAACTATTAGACACGCCCCTTTTTCATACAAAATGACTCTGACAATTGCACAATCAACTGCCTAGAGCATTTGGTGACAAGGAGACAGTGTATCCCATTACAAGTTCTTACATGTATCTATGAAACAATGACAGGTGTCAATACAGGATAGATTGCAATGAGCATGTTTTGACAGGAATTGAGAAAGTTGAATGCTAAAGTCTGACCAGTACAGTCACTGCATTGTCTGCATTATAATTTGTATTTTACCATGGTAACACTAGACTAAAATGAAAACTGGAATTGTCCATTTAAAGTTTCAGGGAGGAAAGAGTTAAGGTATTTACCTATTTTTCATAGAAATTCCAGATTATTACCTATTCCTCATCGAATTATGGTACCATAGTTTAGATATTTAGCTATTCTTCATGAAAATGTCATATAATTATAACACATTCACATTAGTGGTTACCCCATAACCTGTTCTAGTTTGAATGCAGGTGACCACTTAAAGCAGGTTGAAAGTAAAGCAGAATGAGCCATAAGGAGTATTCTGCGTTGCTTTCAACCTGATTTATGTTCTTAAACATATAATTTAGGGCCTTTTTATAGTATTTAACATATATTGTATAAATGAACTCCTCCAGCAAGAACATAGGGAGAGTTCATTGCAATTTAGACATAAATGGGTTAAATAGGTTTGTTTGATTGTGTGAGCTGTCAGGGGAATTAATTGCTTTATCCCCATGACTGTCAGAAGAGAAGTTTTCCAGTCTCTTCCACTGAAAACATCCAATCTTCCTGCTTGACACCCAGAAGCTTCCAATTTGTGATTGATCAAAGATATATGGTTGAGTTTGTGTGACTTATTCTTCAAGCCTTTAAAAATGTGTCTCACTGGTTTTAGCTTTTGTAATTTGTTATATAGGAAATCAGCTGAGCTTCAGATAAGAATGAGATTTTACTTTAAATAATATTAGTCTCCATTCAGTACTGCATGGGGCCCCTTTTATGAAACGTCGTACAACAAAAATGGTTGTACCTAAGTCAGATTCTAAAATTATCAATAATTATTTATTACTCAATCTAATCCTGTCTTGTGACATCTCTTTGGAATCGTCTTGAAAAGACAATTCCAAAGAGATGTCACAAGACAGGATTAGATGGAGAAATAAGAAATTAAGATTATTTTAAAGTTTTGACTTTCTACCGTTTTTGTCGTACAACGTCTTATAAAATGGGCCCAGGTGCAACTAATGAAGAGGAAGTAAACTAAGCATTTATATATCAATTTCCCTTCTATGTCTCCACTGAACCCTATGGTCTTCGAGACAATTATTCTAATGAGTAATAACACCATAGGAATTTGTGCCGACATAAAGATTTTAGTTTTTGAAATACTCCCCTTATCTGGAGCCCTGACAGATATGCAAAAGTTCGTTTCAAAGAATTGTTTTCTAAATTTTCAAAGGCTCAGCTATCTTTAGACCTCATTACCAACAATACCACAGATACTGTTAATTGTAACGGATCTCTTTGGTTTTCTGATTGTTTAATTGAAGCGTTAACGAGGACATGAGATGGATAATTACACACAATTAACTTGTTACAAAGAAACCATGTTATATATGGACCGTCAAGAGCTACAGGGAAGCTAAAGTTTGAACTCTTTGCATGCTGGGTAAATTTTGTCGTCTGCAGCAATTGTCATCTGCTTCTGTTCTAAAAATCTTTTCTTTTAGATTTCTTTGAGAACAGATCAAGTGTGAAACAGTTTGAATCCTGATGAGACATGGCATTATGAGGTGTTTAAAATTTATAAGGATCACAACTGTTTGCAAAAGTAATAATGGTTTCAACTCTAGCCTGCAAAGAGTTAAGTTGTGAAGACAGACCAGTTAACAGCGCCTCTTGAGTGGGATGTCTCCCATCTATATTTAACCATTACTCCATAAATACGCTTTTTTATGCCTCTAATTTATTCCTCCACTGAAGAAAATAGTTCTACTTTGTACAGTCATGAATATGTACCATAAGAAATATTTTTTTTACCTTAGTAGATAATAGCTTAAAGCAGGCTGAAAGTAAAGCAGACCCCTGCGAAACCAAGTTCTTGATTTTAAGAACTGTTCTTGAACAGTTCAAGAACATCGAGAACTGTTCTTGAACTGTTCTTAACTAAAAATGTACTGTATTCTTGAACTTCAGTTCTTGAACTGTTCTTGAAACTGTTCTTGAACTATTTAAGAACTGAAGTTCTTAAACTGTTCTTGAAAAGTTCAAGAACAGTTTCAAGAGCAGTACAAGAACAAAAGTGTTCTTAAAATGTTCTTAATGTGTTCTTGACAAGATTTAAGAACATTTTAAGGACAGTTCAAGAACAGATGTGTTCTTAAAATGCTCTTAATGTGTTCTTGACAAGATTTAAGACCATTTTAGGAACAGTTCAAGAACAGATGTGTTCTTAAAATGCTCTTAATGTGTTCTTGACTATATTAAAGAACATTTTAAGAAGTTCAAGAACAGACAAAGGGGAATAACTCAAAACATGTTGATGCCAATTAGTAATAACCCTTTTAAATGGCACTTTCTCTCATCAAACTCTGTTCATGTATGAAAGTTCATTCCATTAGCGTCAGTAGAACTTGAGTTATCTGCAGTGCAGGCTAAGAACAAATGACAAAGGGAAATAACTCCCTAAATATTGATACAAGAGTTATGACCCTTGCAAATGGCACTTCCTCTGATCAAGTTCTTTCCAAACATGAAATTTCATTTTCCTAGCATCAGCTAAGAATTGGAGATATCTTCTGGACAAAAAGTGTGACAGACAGACTATCTGTAATATGTGCTATAATTGTAAGTTTCACAAAACAGTGAATATTATGATACACCCAGTACACATGATATCCACAGTCATCAAGGTCACAGATTTAAAGTTTTCTCTTTATCTATACTTTAAAATGTGAATATGGCAAAAATTAAAGACTCCAAACCAGTTCAAACTCCTGAAAACAGGTTTATGGTTAGTTACATAACTTACATTTTATACATTTTTATCATGAGCATAATATATTTTTGATATTTACATGGCACAACTAAAAGCATGTGGTACCCCACCCACTAGTAGTTTACTATGACAAAAGTATTATTACACATGATGTGTATGCCTTTGCAAGCAAAGTACTAATGCCAGTTTAGAAAACAGTTAAAAGTATTTCTATTATTTGAGCTTATTAGTTTTTAACTTGACTTTGTATTAATTTGGAAATATGATGTTAAGGAACTATGAAGGATAATATGTTCTTGAACATTTCAAGAAATGTTCTTAAACATGTTCTTGAACATTTCAAGAACTATGTTCTTGAACATTTCAAGAACATTTCAAGAACTGTGCTTAAACAGTTCTTGACCGTTAAATGAGACAATTTTCTTGAATTCCTCATGTTCAAGAACAGTTCTTGAACCAAATGAATCAAGAACATTTCTTGAAATAACAATTCTTGAACAAATAGTTCTTGAACTGTTCTTAAACAAATGGTTCTTGAACTGTTCTTGAACAAAAAATTCTTAAAAAATTGTCTCATTTAACGTTCAAGAACAGTTCCTGAACAGTTCTTGAACTGTTTAAGCACAGTTCAAGAACAATTCTTGAACATAATTCCAGAATAGTTCAGGAACATTTATTGAACTGTTCTTGAAATTTTTGCAGGGGGAATGCACCTTTAGGCGCATTCTGCGTTACTTTCAACCTGCTTTAAGTGGTCACCTATCTTCAATACTAGAAAAAGTCTGTTGGGTAATGGGTTAAAAATACAACAAACATATAGCAAATCCTAATCAGGGGCTCCTCTTGCAGCTTTCTTCTGGATCTTAACTATTGCATTATAATTAAGGATGTCTTTACTTTGTATACCCACACACTAAGGGCTAAAGTGTTAAGCACCACTTGACTTTCAAAGCACAGACAGTTTTAATCTAAATCAGACACCAAAAAACTTGGTAATCTAAACTAGATCTAAGCTGTTTGACATCATTTGAATGATTCTTTAGAAAAGATAGAAATTAAGGAGTCTAAATTTGAAACAATTTGCAGACTATTAACAATGTTGATGCAGGAGGTATGCACAAGGGTTAACAAAAGGATGAACACTTGAAGTCCTGAGTTAACCCATATCATGCTGAATTATTGTTTGCTTTACATTATAATGTCGGCAAAAATAAAAATAAGTTTATATTCTTTTTAGTTGAAAATGACTGTCAATTGGTGTGACTCTAGATCAGACACTGTTTCATGTGGTGTCTGGTCTGGATTCAAACTGTTTGCAAATTATGTTAGCCAAGTTGTGCCTACCATGGTGAGGGTAAAGATTTATTTTAACCTTTTCAAAACTTGAGACAAGTTTGGGATACTTTTGCAAACAGTTTGGATCCGGATCAGACCCACACAATATGTTTCTACACTTGTACTGAAAATTAATAGCAACTAGCTGTCATTTAGTTTTAGTTTTTAAAAGATTACTGTAACTATTTGAGTATGCATGATGGCTGGTAATATGTATATGGTATATTATGCCAACAGTTCTAAGTCAGGAAACAAAATGTCCAAGTGGGCCAGACATTGCACTACTGACCTTTAAAGGTCACCACTAGTAAGGTCATATTTGAATCATGATAGGTTAACCTTAACCCTTTCCTCCCTGAAACCTCAAATGCACAGTTCTAAGTTTCAATTTAGTCTAGTCCATTTTTAGCTCACCTGGCACAAAGTGCCAAGGTGAGCTTTTCTGATCGTGCTATGTCCGTCGTCCGTCCGTCAGTCGTCAACAATTTCTTTAAATGACATCTCCTAAACTACTGGATGGATTTTAACCAAAGTTGGCGGAAATGATCCTTATATGGTCCTCTTTAAAAGTTGTTCAAATGGTTCCGGTCCGTTGCATATCTAGGTCACAGGAGCTAAAAATAGATCGTTTCAATAAAAACTTAAAAAATCTTCTTCTCTGAAACCACAGTACCTTGAGCTTAAATATTTGGCACAAAGCATCATCTATAGGTCCTCTATCAAGATTGTTCAAATTATGTCCCTGGGGTCAAAAATGGCGTGCCCCGGGGGGTCACAAATTTACATAGAGTTATATAGTGAAATCTTCAAACCTCTTCTTCTCTGAAACTAATATAGCTAGAGCTTTGATATTTGGCATGGTGTAACTTCTAGAGGTACTTTACCAATATGTACAAATGTTTCCAGTCCGTTGTATATCTAGGTCACAGGAGCTAAAAATAGATTTTTTCGCTTAAGACTTAAAAAATCTTCTTGTCTGAAACCACAGTACCCTGAGCTTAGATATTTGGCACAAAGCATCATCTATAGGTCCTCTATCAAGATTGTTCAAATTATGTCCCTGGGGTCAAAAATGGCCCCGCCCGGGGGTCACAAATTTACATAGAGTTATATAGTGAAATCTTCAAACCTCTTCTTCTCTGAAACTAATATGACTAGAGCTTTAATATTTGGCATAGTGTAACTTCTAGAGGTACTTTACCAATATTGTTCAAATGGTTCCGGTCCGTTGCATATCTAGGTCACAGGAGCTAAAAATAGATTTTTTTTCAATAAAAACTTAAAAAAATCTTCTTCTCTGAAACCACAGTACCCTGAGCTTAGATATTTGGCACAAAGCATCATCTTCAGGTCCTCTATCAAGATTTTTCAAATTATGTCCCTGGGGTCAAAAATGACCCCGCCCCGGGGGTCACAAATTTACATAGAGGTATATAGTAAAATCTTCAAACCTCTTCTTCTCTGAAACTAATATGGCTAGAGCTTTCATATTTGGCATAGTGTAACTTCTAGAGATACTTTACCAATACTGTTCAAATGGTTCCCGTCCGCTGCATATCTAGGTCGCAGGAGCTAAAAATAGATTTTTTTTCAATAAAAACTTAAAAAATCTTCTTCTCTGAAACCACAGTACCCTGAGCTTAGATATTTGGCACAAAGCATCATCTTCAGGTCCTCTATCAAGATTTTTCAAATTATGTCCCTGGGGTCAAAAATGACCCCGCCCCGGGGGTCACAAATTTACATAGAGGTATATAGTAAAATCTTCAAACCTCTTCTTCTCTGAAACTAATATGGCTAGAGCTTTCATATTTGGCATAGTGTAACTTCTAGAGATACTTTACCAATACTGTTCAAATGGTTCCCGTCCGCTGCATATCTAGGTCGCAGGAGCTAAAAATAGATTTTTTTTCAATAAAAACTTAAAAAATCTTCTTCTCTGAAACCACAGTACCCTTAGCTTAGATATGTGGCACAAAGCATCATCTTCAGTTCCTCTATCAAGATTGTTCAAATTATGCCCCTGGGGTCAAATATGACCCCGCCCCGGGGGTCACAAATTTACATAGAGTTATAAAGTGAAATCTTCAAACCTCTTCTTCTCTAAAAATTAATATAGCTAGAGCTTTGATATTTGGCATAGTGTAACTTCTAGAGGTATACTTTACCAATATTGTTCAAATGGTTCCGATCCGTTGCATATCTAGGTCACAGGAGCTAAAAATAGATTTTTTTAATAAAAAGCTTAAAAAATCTTCTCTTAAACTACAGTACCCTAAGCTTAGCTATTCTGCACTCAGCATCATCCAATCAGCAATTGGCACAATCATATTGTCATAATTTCCCTGCTTTCCAAGATATGTTACATTTACATCAACGGTCCCAGGTGAGCGATTTAGGGCCGTATACGGCTCTTGTTTACTTTTAAGGGTTGATTTTTACAAAATATGTCAAAATGACAAACAGTGTAGACCCTGATCAGAGGGCTCCTTAAGGAGCCCTCTGATCAGGGTCTACACTGTTTGCATGGGACAAGTGTACTCCTCACAGGTACACTGTTTTCAAATGACGCATATATGCGTGACTAGGGTTCAAAGAGTTAAATAGCACTGTGTATGGGTGAATTTGTGGTTACTGTTGCAATTTTGATCCAGATGAGAGGCAAGTTAACTATTAGTTTCATCAGGATCCATGCAACATATATGACACCCAAGTTCTTTCAGACTGAAGGTATAAGTTGTGAAATTTCAATTTTTAGAATACATGGACTATAAGTAGATAAAATTAATTAGCATTCTAAGAGATGATTTGCAATGAAAATAAATATTAAAATCATTGATGAAAGTTAAATACAATAATGCAACTTTGAATGAGTAAAAACATCTTAAATTCCTAAACTTGATCAGAGGGCTCCTTAAGGAAATTAATCAAACAAAGAAACGAACAGTCATGCAGCTGCCCTGATCAGAGTCTTCACTGTTTGTTAAATATTGATAAACTGGTTTCTAAGCTATGTGGGTTAAAAGGCCTTCATAATGTCTAGCATGAAAAAAGGCACATTATGAGAATATTAAACCTTTAACTCTTTGCATGCTGGGTAATTTTTTCATCTTCAACAATAATTGTCGTCTGCTTTTGTTTTAAAATTAGAATTTTCTAAACTTCTTTTAAATTCAAGGTCAGAATGGCAAACAGTTTGGATCCTAATGAGACGCCGCATTACGCGGCATCTCATCTGGATCCAAACTGTTTGCAAAGATTATGACTGTGGCAGCTAATATATCCGTCGCTAGCGTGCAAAGAGTTAAAACATGCTCTGGGTAAATTTACTATCATTGCTGCTAACAGTTTGGATCTAGATCAGACACTGAAATATTTAGTACCGTGCCAGAATCAGAACCGTTTCAAGCCCTGGGGATATTTTCTAAAAGGTATTACAAATTAGCCATCTTCAGGCAACCTATTTTGGAGAGAAATGCTGCCCAGTATGCTAAAGGTGTATGTGTTGAAAGACATGCTACAGCATGAATGAAAAGATCTGCTTTTGATCTTTCACCTTTGGACTTTCAAACACATGCATACATACTTATTTCAAGCTACTGTGAATCCAAGACAAATGTGGAGTAATATGTTTCAGATATAAGGAGATAAGAGCTCTTATTTCAAAAACTCAAATCTTTATGTCTATACCAAACTCTATGTTTTATAAAGAATATTATATATTAGAATTGATATTATATTATAATCACAATGCTTTGCCATAGTTCCAGTGAGAAGTCACAATATGGGGTTTGGTGGCTCCATTTTTTAAGAGAATACATGTATGTTGAAAATGGTTGGTTTACTCACATGTTTCTGAAGCCCTGGATTTAACTTAGGATAATGCAAATATAGTATAGACTCAGGTGCTTTGCTGAAAACTGAGCATGTGTTTGATAGAGTCTGCATTGTTTGTCGGTGCCATTCATTGGCATACTGTTTTTGAAGAATCTGTAGAAAACAAGATTCTAATGAGAATTTACATCATTACAAATGTATGGTGTAGAAATAAATGTTTTAGTATTTGGAATTACTCCCCCTTGTATTGAGTTATGGAAAAGTGATACAGTATTTTGGTATTTATAACTCTTTCAACATCATGGACCTGTTTAAAATATACTCATTACATTTGCATTTTCAGGGTAGACCAGATCAAAGGGGTCCTATAGGATCCATCTGTTCATGGTCTACACTGTTTGCTAATTAATTGACCAGTATTTATTGACCTTAACCCAGAATTCCAAGTAGCCTGGTTCATGGTTTGGTAAAAATTACTAAATGGATCTACATTAGGGAACCTAATAACCCACAAGAGTTACTTAGTGTTGAATGAGTTAATATAATATTCCTGTCTCAATTACATTCCCCAAGCAAGATTGAAGGCGAGTATTGCAATTAAATACTTTAATCATTATGATTTTGTCTCCATGAAACTCTATAATGTGATAGTTCATTAAAATAATAACTCGAAGAGATAATAATTCTAATGGGATCCAGTCACAACATACTGGTTTGGTGAGGATATACAGGAAATGTTGGAAATTCCTAGTCTGCTCTCTTTTAGCTTATATTATCTTAAAAATAGAGCTCTGTCTCTTCCTGCTGACCACCTTGTTTGCATATCCTTGTTCCTTGTTCTCTCAGTTTGTATAATATATGGACTGCAGCTCTATACAGAGATGCAATTAAAGTGCCTGTTCAATGTTATCTACTACCAGAGAGCATGGATCATAAAGATAAAGCTGGAAACACTATCAAAACAATGGCCTGTTTGAGATGAAAGACATTGCTAATGGGAGCTGCAGACAAACTTGTCTTGTTTAACCAATTGTATGCTGGGTAATATTTGGCGGCCATTTTAAAATGTTGTCTGCAACGGGTATAACTCAAATATTTGAAATTTTTTTAGCAGTTTCTGATAGAATATTGACTAAGCAGCAAACAGTTTTGATCTCAGATCAGGCCCCACAATGTGGGGCCTGATCTGAGATCAAAACTGTTTGCCAGAGGTACACCTAAAAGTGTATCCCGCATAAAATGGATTAACAGTGTCAGGTTTTTAACCCTTTTAGATTGCAGCCTTGGGGAAATTAGTTTACTGGACCTTTGCAAATAGTTTGGATCCTGATCAGACGCCGAGTTACTCAGCGTCTGATCAGGATCCAAACTGTTTGTCACTCAGAGTTTTTTGGAAATATTAGATAAACTCATGGTTCTAGAAATATTGCAAGATTCCTTTTGAGAAGACAATTTTTATCCTGTGTTCAGAGGGTAAATTACAGTCGAAACTCAATAATTTGAACTTGCTTTTTAAGAACTTACCCATATTAAAAAAATCTTAAGTTTGGATTCTATAAAAATCGAGCTCGCATAAGTCAACCATACCCATATTTCAAAGTTAAAATGTGGATAAATTTAATACATCTTTTAGCTTTGAAATATGGGTAAGTGAGACTGAGGCGCATTCAACAGGGCTCCAGGAGTATTTCAAAAATTAAAATCTTTATTTCTACATCAAACCCTATGGTGTCACTACTCATCCGAGACAATTCTATGAGTCGTAACACCATAGGATTGGTGCTGAAATAAGTTAGAAAACGTTGAAATTGTTCAGTTTACTCCCTCTTATCTGGAGCCCTGATTCAAGTTATCTATAGGTTCAACTGTATGTATGAGAGACGAGGAGAATAGTGTCAGGTTTCCACATGGAAATTTCTCAGAAAACAGCCATTGACTTGTTAAATGATTTATTATCTTGTAAAAGAATTCAAATGCATGTTGTCTGCAAGAAAAAGATTCAGATTTGCATTTGTCTGGTATTTGCATTTGCCTGGTATTTTCTTTTGAATAGCTAGGAAGGTTATTTGCTCCAAGTATTGGATCCATATGATTAAGTATAAAATAGTTTTATCTCTTTCACTCAATTTCTCAAAGACTATTATTCTTTAAAAAATATTTTTTTCAGTTGCTCATTTACTGATAGAACAACCCTTTCCCACTTTACTTCACACATTTACTCACACACTTACTTTCCTACCTTAATGACTCATTTACTCTCACACTGTCTTGTTTTCCCACTTTTACCGACTCATTTACCCAAATACTTGCCACACTTGCTAATTCCCACTTTTACTGACTCATTTACTTACTTAAACATTTGTTTTCCCCATTTGAACTAACTCATAATTTCACTCACACATTTGTTTTCCCATTTTGCTGACACATTTATTCACACACTTGCTTTCCCACTGTACTGACTCATTTATTCACGTGCTTGCTTTCCGTTTATTCACCAACTTGCTTTCTATTTGCTCACACACTTGCTTTCCCACTTTACTGACTCATTTACTCACACACTTGCTTTTCATTTTTTCACACACTAGCTTTCCTACTTAACTGACTCATTTATTCACGCACTTGCTTTCCGTTTACTCACCCGCTTGCTTTTCCACTTTAATGACTCATTTAATCACACATTTTTACTGACTCATTTACTCACACACTTGCTTTCCATTTACTCACACACTTCACTCTTCTTGATTTCCTACTTTACTGACTCATTTACTCACACACTTACTTTCCATTTATTCACACACATTGGATCCCACTGTACTAACTCATTTATTCACACACTTGCTTTCCATTTACTCACACACTTGCTTTCCTACTTTACTGACTCATTTACTCACACACTTACTTTCCATTTATTCATACACTTGCTTTCCAACTGTACTGACTCATTAATTCACGCACTTGCTTTCCGTTTACTCACCAACTTGCTTTTCCACCTTACTGACTCATTTACTCACACACTTGCTTTCTATTTAATGACACACTTGCTTTCCTACTTTACTGACTCATTTACTCACACACTTGCTTTCCCACTTTACTGACTCATTTACTCACACACTTGCTTTCCATTTACTCACACACCTGCTTTCCTACTTTACTGACTCATTTAATCACACACTTACTTTCCCACTTTTACTGACTCGTTTATTTTCACACAGACACTTTCCCATGTTTACCGACCCTTTTGCTCAGGCCCTTGCTTTCCAACTTTTACTGACTCAGGTGCTTGCTTTCCCACTTTTACTGACTTATTTGCTCACACACTTGTTTTCCCACTTTTACTGACTCATTTACTCACACACTTGCTCTCCCACTTTTACTGACTCATTTGCTCACAAATTTGTTTTCCAACTTAACTAAATAATTTACTCACACACTTGCTTTCACACTTTTACTAACTCAATTACACTCTCACTTGCCTATTTCACTTTCACATACCCTTCACCAGGCTCATTACCCACTTGTCTTTACTATCTCAATTTCTTACCTGCTTTCTTTCATTGTCTGGTCCTTTCATGCAGTATTGCCCTCTGTCACTCACTAACTCGTTATTGCCATCCTTTCACTTTACAGTTTAAATGGCTAGAGATGAGACTGCATGTGTCAGGTATGTTGCCCTCTAGATTACATGCATGTACTATGTTACATACTGCAAAAAATTATAGCAGTTCAAACAACTATAAATGTTTGAAAGATTGAAGCATATTAGAAATTTAGAATCCTGACAATATCTACATCTTTGGTATAATTTATAATGTGAAAACATCCTGTAAATACTATAAGACTGTAGCTTGCAAACTGCAGGAGTTAGATGGACAAAGTGAAACTGTTTGTTTGAATAAAAGGATGAATGCATGGACAAAGGTTACACAGGTCTTTGATTAATCTATGCAGGGGAATAAAAAGTAATACATGTAAATGAATTTAGAAATTACTGATTTAGGATCCACCAAAAAGTAACATTTTATTCTTGTTTCTCGCTATTATATAAAAACCCATTTGCCCATACTTTATTTTCAGTGCTCAGATGGGTAGTTGCTTTATTATATAAATGCAGGCTGATATAGTAAAGCAGAATATGTCTTGAGGCCTGCCTGCTTTAAGCTATCATCTGCTAGGATATAGTATTTATTTGTTATGTTGCATATTTATGCCTGTAAGAGGAGGAATAAATTGATGGTAAAAGAGGCATGTTTATGAAGTAATGGGTTAATGCTAGAAAGATTGTGGAAAGCCTTCATTTTGTATGTCAGTTATTCCACCCATGTCTGAGACATCAGTCTGAGTAATCAGAGCTCCAGATAAGGGCCGGGGGTATATCAAAAACTAAAATCTTAATTTCTGCTTAAAACCCTATGGTGTCACTACTCATTAGAATCGTCTCGAAGAGACGATTCTAATGAGTAGTAACACCATAGGATATGATGCTAAAATAAGTGAGAAAATGGTGGATTTCTGCAGTTTACTCCCCCTTATCTGGAGTCCTGGAGTTTCAATGTTCAATTCTTGAGCAAAACTTGACTCCAATATGAGTCACATTGAGTGTAAAGTCAATTAACTCTTACACTACATGTAGCTGATTATGGACGGCACCACAGTGTCATTTGCGAACAGTTTGGATCCAGATCAGACGCCAAGTAACTTGGCATCTGATCAGGATCCAAACTGTTTGTAATTCAGTTTATATTTCTGGAAATGCCTGGAGAATGAAATTAAGTTTAAGATTTTGAGCAGACCTCAGTTTTGAATATTTATTGAGTGGTGGAAAGGTTAAACTCTCAGCATGCTTAGCGGTGAAAACATGACAACCTTTTACAAACAGTCTGGATCCTGATGAGACGCCAAATTCTTGGCGTCTCATCAGGATTCAAACTGTTTGCCACTCTGACCCAGTTTTGAAAAGAAATTGTGAAAATCCTGTTTTTAGAACAGTAGCAGACGACAATTGTTGCAGACTATAAATTACCCAGCATGCAAAGGGTGAGGGCAGATTATGTAATAAATCAATACCCCCAGATAGCTCTAGTTGCTCCTTTCACAGAACTTTGCTCACCATTATCAAATGGATCCCATCCATATTAGAAGATGCTTGATGATTCATTTTCTGTTAAGGATCAACAGTAGATCATTAGATGTCGGCTCCAGATAAAAGGAGTATTTCAAATACTAAAATCTTTATTTCTATATAAACTCTATGGTGTCACTACTCATTTATCTAAGAATCGTCTCTTCGAGACGATTCTAATGAGTAGTAACACAACAGGATTTGGTTCTAATATGAGTGAGAAACTGTTGGATTTGTTCAGTTTACTCCCTCTTAAATCTGGAGCTCTGAGATGTGTTTCAGCTAGTATCTGTGAATATTGACCTTTCTCCTGCTAATCTAGCTATACTCTTAACCCTTTTACACAATAAATACACCTTGTTATGCCTTTGATTTATTCCTCCACTGAATAAAAAGAGTTTCAATTTATTCAGTCATGAATATGCACAACACAAGATACAAGACTTAGTACAGTATATGAAAGTGATGAAAGTATAAAGCAGAATGCACCTTAAGGTGTATTCTTCTTAACCCTTTCCCCCATAGAAGCACCTTTTAGCGCATTCAGTTTATTCTTGCCCTGAAGAAAATAGTTCCAATTTATACATTCATAAATATGTATAATACAAAATATTTTCTATATTCTAGCAGATGATAGCTTAAAGCAGGCTGAGAGTAAAGCAGAATGTGCTTAAAGTGCATTCTGCTTTACTTTCAACCTGCTTTAAGAGGACACCTATATTCAGTACTAGAGATATGATATGTGGGAAAGGGTTAAAGTATGATGAAAGTATGATGAAAGTATAAAGCAGTTAAAGTATGATGAAAGTATGATGAAAGCATGATGAAGCAAGATGAAAGTTTAATGCAGAATGCACCTTAAGGTGCATTCTTCTTTACTTTCAACAGGCTTTAGGTCTGAGTCACTGGCCCTCTTATCAGGGTCTACACTGTTTGCATAGGACAAACGTACTCTTGACAGGTATATGATATTATAATGACTAGTATACTCGTCTCTCTAAGGGCTCAATGTGTTAAATGTTATCTTGGGCCTGGTATATTCATTTCTATAACAGCTACATGGTCTGCTTATATTTCAGACAGCAAATAAATTAATTTGTATAAACATGCTAGCTCAGAGTTTTTGCTTGTCACTTGATCAGCTTTGAGCAAAAGCTCATTTTAAATTTAGTTTGAAACTTTGCAGTGGTGCAAATAATTGAGGTGAATCTAATTTTAACTTCAAATGTTATCACTTTCATGACCGAGTCATAACTGAACATTTTTACTGACGATTTTTGCGACCAGTGCTGATCCAGACAAGGATACCATAAGATAATCTGGATTTGTTTCTGCTATTTTGAGGAAGACATACATGTACTTTACTTTATTTTAGAATTTTAGTAGACATCATAATTCAGCAGACTAGTACAGTGGAGAATCTGTTATTCTTTCCCGTTTAAACGCAAACGTACGCAAACGCAAAGCACTAAAACGTAGAAAAGAACAACTTTTGGACAATTCTGATATTTCATGTTTATCTTGGTGGCAAACAGTTTGGAGCCTGATCAGACGCCGGGTTACCCGGCGTCTGATCTGGCTCCAAACTGTTTGCAGTGAAAATAATAGTTTTAGCGTAAACGCGTTTATTGGGAAAGAATAACAGATTCTCCACTGTACTTGAAGGAGTTAACTCTTCACCTGCTAGTAGCATATATTGGCATTTATATAAGAACAGTGAAGACCCAGATCAGGGTCTGCACTATTTTAATTTCTTACATGATCTGTCAGAAACAAATCAGTACTCTCTCTTGGTGAAAATTGTCCTCATTTTATTAGCCAACGTAATGGTTCTAACTTTAAATACCGGTAATAGACATACATGTACATACAGCTCAATCAGTTGTATATGAATATTCAGCAGGGGAAGCCTGGTTAATATATTCCAGGAATCCACTTATACCCTATCACAACTAGAGTGCAGAAATGGTTGTTTTAGAAATGTGATCTGAAGATTGGAAGATTTGGAATAGGCTACAGACTTGTTTAGATTGACTTATATCAGGAGATCCAACAGATGGCTTTCTGGGATTGTTAACCGACATTCAACCCTGAAACTTTTAATGGACAATGCCAGTTTTCAATTAAGCCTAGTCGATTAATGACTATTTAGGGTTGTTTTCTGCTATTTATTGCAAAATGACATACACTGCAGACCCTGATGAAACTTAGTGCTCCTTTAACCCATTACCCCATGAATATACCTTTTTATGCCTTAAATTTATCCCTCCACCAAAGAAAATTATATAGTCCCATTTTGTACAGTCATGAGTTACCTTTACCATAAGAACTATTTTCCATATCTTAGCAGATAGTAGCTTAAAGCATGCTAAAAGTAAAGCAAAATGCACCTTAAGGTGCATTCTGCTTTACTTTCAACCTGCTTTAAGTGTGGTCTCCCATCTTCAAAACTAGAAGCAGCTAGGCTATGGGGGAATAGGTTATTTAGTTTAGGTACACTGTTTGTAAAGGATGAGTGCTCGCTCAATATTTTAACACTTTCCTAGGGATGACAATAAAGATGCAATTAGGTGTAAAAAATGACTGGTTCTTGAAACTATATCAATTCATCAAAATCTGAGTGTCAAACAGTTTGGATCCTGATCAAGCAAAGAGTTAGTAACTCGATCTGCATCTGTTTGCAATGGACATTATTGTTTTAGCTCTCAAATCTGATAGTTGGGAAAAAATAAGATCTTCATAGTATATATAGGACATTACTCTATAAGCCTGAAAAATATCAGAACATATGTTTATGAAGCAGTCACTATTTTATTGATCCAGAGATAAAAATTATGATCATCTCTTTCTTCTCATTCCACTAATAGGTTGAGAGTTTGTTTTGGCAAAGCCTGACCAAATAGCTGTTAGAAATATGACAACTTATTTGTTCAATAATAGACAAACATCACAAGGCCACAGTCACGGCTATTATAAAGCAGGGCTCCAGATAAGAGGGAGTAAACAGCACAAATCCAACATTTTCTCACTTATTTTAGCATCAAATCCTATGGTGTTACTACTCATTAGAATCGTCTCTTCGAGACGATTCTAATAAGTAGTGACACCATAGGGTTTAAAGCAAAAATAAAGATTTTAGTTTTTGAAATCCTCCCTTATCTCCCTTATCTGGAGCTCTGTATAAGTACAGTATAAATTATGTAGAGTGGAGAAAATGTTATTATTGCCAGTTTGAAATACAAATGCAATGTAATAGAATGTAGATCTGTCTCAGGAACCCAGAGGCAGCTTTACGGTAGTTGCCATTGGTCACTCATGTATTCCATGATTAATATATCCATCACTGCATTTCGAGGACAGTAGGGTGGTCTATAGGGGTTCTATCTCTGGACTGTTTGTCATATTAATATATATAGTCAAACTTCGATATCTCGAACTCGCTTACATTTTGATACATCACTCACACTCACTTTCCTAGTTTAGCGTCTGTGTTCCCTTCGTCAGGGCTTCGACGTTACATGAATTACATTACTTCATGCTCAGATAAGTCGAACAGACCGTGTTTCAAAGTTATAAAACGTGGCTTAGCCACGCTTTAACTTTGAATTACGGGTATGTTCAACACAACCGAGTTTGAGATATCAAAGTTTGACTGTATATAATTATATGCAGTGGTAAACAATTTCTGATTGAGGAACTATAATATAATGGTATAAACCAGAGCATGTCAAGTTGTCTATAACATTACCGGATATTTATTGTTCACTTAACCCTTTACCTGATAGCCTATTTCTACTACTTTAGATAGGTGACTACATAAAGCAGGTTGAAAGTAAAGCAGAATGTGCCTTAGGGCTCATTCTGCTTTACTTTCAGCCTGCTTTAAGCTATCATGTGCTATAATATAGACATAATTCCCCATAATACATATATCACTGATTAAATTGGATCTATTTTCTTCAGCGGATGAATAAATCATATCCGCTAAAAGGCGCTTCTATTGGGGAAAGGGTTAAGACAATCGGCCTACAGCTGAACCAAAATAACTCAAACTTATCCTTAGCTTCTTCAATTGAAATTTGATAATTTGAGCTTACTTAAGTTGAACATACCCATATTTTAAAGTTAAAGCCTGGCTTAGCCACATTTTAACTTTGAAATGTGGGTATGCTTGACTTAAAATGCAGTTTGAGTTTTGCAGCCACCAGACTGCTCCAGGCAATTGTGAGTAATCTAATGTTTTCCCTTTTAACTTTTTAAACACCATGGGCTAACCCTGTATAGGAGCCCTCTGATCTGGGTCTTCACACTGTTTGCTAAATGAGACCAGTATTGATTAAACTGCTCAGAATTCTAAGTTAGACTGGTTCAGATTTCGGCAACTAAAATGATCCACAAGGGAATCTAATAACCCACAAGAGTTACTTAGTGTTGACAGAGGTGTGATGCAACCAAATCCAAAATGTGTTGTGACTCTTCATTGGAACTGTCTTTTCCTATATGAGTAGATAGAAAGTTAATACCATCACTCAGGGCCTTTGAGTATTTCAATTTTAACTTCCTTATGTTTCCACCACCTTATGTTTCTACCACATCTTATATTGTGACTACTCATTAGCTGGGCTTATTTGGCAAAATTTGGAATTCTGAAATAAACTGCTTTACCTTTCCATCTCTGAATTTTGTTATCTGCTTTAACTCTTTCCTCCCTGAAACTTTAAATAGACAATTCCAGTTTCCATTTAAGTCTAGTCCATTTAAGACTTTTAAGGGTTGTTTTTGTCAATGTTTGGCATTATGACAAACAGTGAAGACCCTGGGTTTTCACTGTTTGAACAAGACAAGTGTACTATTTATATATACACTGTTTAAAAATGACGCCTATATGCGGGACTAGGGTTCAAAGGGTTAAACATTTCACTGTTATTATAATATAGACTGGTTTAGAATGTCTGTAGTCTCACAGCAGCTCTATTGTTTCAGAATTAGGTTAGAGGAAGTTATGATTGACAGAGAAAAAATACCAATTACATGTACGTGTCAAAGAGGTTGATCATGAGAGGCATTGTTGCTTAATTGGTGTCTGAACAGATTCAAATTTGTTTGTAAAGTCGACTTCAGTAACTGTTGTTAATACTATATGGCTTTGAAAGGGTAACAACTCTTCCAACACACTTGACCTGTTTAATAGATATGCTCATTACATTTGCAAACAGTGTAAACCCAGATCAGAGGGCTCCTGTAGGAGCCCTCTGATCAGGGTCTACACTGTTTACTAATTTAGAGCAGTATTTATTACACTTCCCAGAACTCAAAGTAGACTGGTTCTTGTTTTGGTAATATAAAAGACCCACAAGGGAACCGTATAACCCTCAAGAGTTACTTTAAGTGTTGAAAGGTTTGAAGTGTAATACAGCCATATAATATCATACACACTGAAACAAGATATTTGTCAGGTGTCATAAATTCTGGTTTCCAGGTGTATAGAAGTGATATTTTGTGATATGATATTCTAGGAAAAAGAGGATTGTAATGTACAGTAAATCAGGGCTCCAGATAAGAGGTAGTTTTTTTCAACAAATCCCACATTTTCTCACTATTTTTAGCACCAAATCCTATGGTGTTACTACTCATTAGAATCGTCTCGAAGAGACGATTCTAATGAGTAGTGACACCATAGGGTTTAATTCAGAAATAAAGATTTTAGTTGTTGAAAAACTACCCTTATCTGGTGCTCTGGTAAACCCTCAGGAGTAACAGCCATTTGAAGTATACTCACACTGATGATATAAAAGACAGGTGGCAGATTAGAGCAGCATGAAAGTAAAACAGATCACTTCAAAATGAGATTCACTTCCATCCTGTATTTAGAGGGCATGTCTGTTTATATTTTATATCAAACATATATTAAATAATTTTATTCCCATAATTATATACATGGGGAATAAGGATGTGTTACAAAATACAACAACATTAGATTTGATCCCCTTTAGAATACAACAACATTAGATTTGATCCCCTTTAGAAAACACCAAACTATTTTAACATTCTTTAGAGGGGTTGTTATAATTATTGTGGAGTTAAATTTTATATAAGGAAAACTAAAATGCAAAAGAGAAGGAAATAATTTCTACTGTGGAACTTGGGTTAAAGGTGTGCAGAAAACTTCAATACAGATGTTCTGTATCTAGATTCCATCTCTGGGGTGTATCTATATAACAAGAATGAATTCTAGGCTTGTAAAAAGCAGGATAAAATTAAAGCAGACATCTTCAGCATCCACCTGTTTTCAACAACATTAACTTTGGCCACTTGTAGGGAACAATTTAAACAGTTGTGTTTTGAATCCATATTTTTAATAGCTGCATGATGAAATAATATTTATGTTTTATAATGAAATGTTCAGAAATACAAACTATCAACACTTTTCCCTATCAAATTATACTGTAACTGATCTGAACATTTAATGGTTTGCTGGTATGACATTACGTTTCGCTGTACAAGTTAAATCACATGCCCGTGATGTTTGAGGTTACTGTCATATATAGATGTGCGCACTCATTTGTGGTAAATATGTAAAATGTTTTATACTATTCAAGGTTTTCAGTGTATATTTAACTCTTTGCATGCTGGGTAATTTTTTTCGTCTGCAACAATTTGTCGTCTGCTATCGTTCTAAAATTAGATTTTTCAAATTTTCTTTTAAAATCAGTGTCAGAATGGCAAACAGTTTTGATCCTGATGAGATGCTGCGAGATGTGGCGTCTCATCTGGATCCAAACTGTTCGCAAAGGTTATCACTGTGGCAGATATATCCGCCACTAGCGTGCAAAGAGTTATATTACCAGTGTTTACTCTGTAACCTTTCTTATGGCATGTTAACCCATTACCTCTTAGCCTATTTCTAGCTTTGAAAACAGGTGACCACTTAAAGCAGGTTGAAAGTAAAGCAGAATGTGCCTTAAGGCACATTATGCTTTACTTTCAGCCTGCTTTAAGCTACCATCTGCAAGGATATAGAAAATATTTCTTCTGATACATATTCTTGGCTGTATAAATTGGAACTATTTTCTTCAGTGGAGGAATAAATAGAGGCGTAAAAAGGCGTTTTTAAGGGGTAATGGGTTAAATATCATCTCTAAACCCATTACTCCATAAAAATATGCCTTTCTACGTTTTAAATTTATTCCTCAACCAAAGGAAATAGTTCCACTGTATGCAGCCATGGATTTGCACAATAAGAAGGAATTTCTATATTCAGCAGCAGATATAATAGCTTAAAGGAAATAGTATGCAGCCATGGATTTGCACAATAAGAAGGAATTTCTATATTCAGCAGCAGATATAATAGCTTAAAGCAATCTGTGGGACCTTACCGAGGCCTAGTGGTATAGTCACTGTGATTTATATTACTAAGCTCAGGGCTCCAGATAAGGGGGGCATTTCAAAAACTAAAATCTTTATTTCTCAATTAAACCCTATGGTTCGAGAAGATTCTAATGAGTAGTAACACCATAGGATTTGGTGGTAAAATGAGTGAGAAAGTGTTGGATTTATTCATTTTACCCCCTCTTATCTGGAGCCCTGTAAGCTTGATCCTCACACAGGCTATGGGGTAAAGGGTTAAGAGTTGTGGTTTCAAAATAAAAAAAAACTAGTGTCAAAATAAAAAGAAAGTATAAGAACTTAGGATATTGTAAGAAATACTACAAGTGTCAAATAGCTTGGATTTCTTTTCATGCTGAAAGTCTTTAAGTTTAACACATCTGCACACTTTATTTGACACTCTTCAATTAACCCTTTCACTGCCAAGTCTAAGACTAAGTCTACACTGGTATTTTAAAGCAGTTTGGATCCTTATCAGCGACTGCCTAATGTGGCATCTAATCAGGATGCAAATTGTTTGACAAACATATTCAATGTTTGGTAAGTGTAGATATGTATAAACTGCAAATGTTATGAAATTAATAAAACAAACCAAAATTTGAAGCACTGAAGATATCCCTGCAGTGATTGAGCTAGACACGTTGTTATGTCATAATGGCAGCGAAAGGGTTAAGTTTTAACTCTTTGCCATGCTAGCGGCTGATATATGTACCACAGTGATTACCTTTGCTAATAGTTTGGATCCAAATGAGATGCCACGTTATATGGCGTCTCATCAGGATCCAAAATGTTTGACACACAGACCCTGTTTTGAAAAGAAATTTAGAAAATTCTATTTTTAGAACAGTTGCAGACGACAATTTAAATAGACGAAAAAATTATCTAGCAATTGCAGAAAGTTAAACAAAACCACATGGAACAGCTTGACATAGTGACCCTCAAACAGCTGACACTTTTGTTAGTAAATGAGTCAATGTCATATTTTACATCCTTATTATTGTAGATACAAAAATACAATGGATAGAAGTTTGATGCTGAGTATTAAATAAATAATCTATAACGGTTTAACCAGTTTGTTCATAAATATAAACACCTTTCTCCCAAGAAATAAATAATTTTAAAGAGTTATGGACATGAAATGTGCTTTAGGAAAGGGTAAAATGTTTCAAATGCTTGACAGGGAATTGGGTTATTGGTGAATGAACTATATGTTAGAAATGTATGTGTCTCCCTTATGTGTCTGCAAAATCATGCATTCATTGTAAGTTACATACACTCATTAGAATTGTCTCTTTAACCGTTTGCATGCTGACGGCGGATTTACTTGCCACAGTGATTACCTTTGCAAACAGTTTGGATCCTGATGAGACGCCACTTAAAGTGGCGTCTCATCAGGATCTAAACTGTTTGACATTCTGACCCTGTTTTGAAAAGAAATTCAGAAAAAAATATATTTTTAGAACAGTAGCAGACGACATTTGTTGCAGACAAAAAAAAATACCCAGCATGTAAAGAGTAAAGATAAAAATGAAATCCTTATGCCTCTACTAATCCTGTTAATGTGACTTATAACTCATTAATTAGAACTGTTGCTAATAGCAATGATTATAAGTAGTCACAACATATGATTTGATGGAGACACAAGGGTTAAGTACTCCTTAACCCATTGTATTCTGGGTAATATTTGGCGGCCATTTTAAAATGTCGTTTGCAGCAGGTATAACTCAAATATTAGCAAAAGATTTTAGCACTTTCTGATAGAATATTGACTTAGCAGCAAACAGTTTTGATCTCAGATCAGGCCCCACATCTGGGATCAAAACTGTTTGCCTAGAGGTACACCTAAAAGTGTATCCCGCATAAAATGGGTTAATTGGAGCTGCAGGGAAATTAAATTTAGATTCTATAATTTATATCAAAGCATGCTGATCATTAGCTCACCTGAGCCAAAGGCTCAAGGTGAGCTATTGGGATGGCCCTGTGTCCGGCGTCGTGCGTTGTGCGTCGTGCGTAGTCGTTAACAATTGCTTCAAATGACATCTCTTATACCCCTTGACAGATTTCAACAAAACTTTACAGAAATGTTCCTTGGGTCAAGCTCTTTCAAGTTTGTTCAAAGAATTAAAAACAATGCAGAACTCTGGTTGCCATGGCAACCAAAGTGAAAAAATAAGGAAATCTTTAAAAATCTTCTTGTCAAAAACTGCAATGGCCAGAGCTTAGATATTTGGCACATAGCATCATCTACAGGTCCTCTATCAAGTTTGTTCAAATTATGCCCCTGGGGTCAAAATTGGCCCCGCCCCGGGGGTCACAGTTTTACATAGAGTTATATAGTGAAATTTTCAAACATCTTCTCCTCTGAAACTAATATGGCTAGAGCTTTGATATTCAGCATGGTGACAGTTCTAAATACCCTTTACCTATTTTGTTCAAATGGTTCCGGTCTGTTGCATATCTAGGTCACAGGAGCTAAAAATAGATTTTTTTCAATGAAAACTTAAAAAATCTTCTCGTCAAAAACCACAAGGGCTAGAGCTTAGATATTTGGCATATAGCATCGCATACATGTCCTCTATCAAGTTTGTTCAAAATACTCCCCGCCCCGGGGGTCACAATTTTACCTTGAGTTATATAGTGAAATTTTCAAACTTCTTCTCCTCTGAAACTAATATGGCCAGAGCTTTGATATTCGATATGGTGACACTTCCCGATGTCCTTTACCTACTTTGTTCAAATGGTTCCGGTCTGTTGCATATCTAGGTCACAGGAGCTAAAAATATATTTTTTTCAATGAAAACTTAAAAAATCTTCTCGTCTGTAACTTCAAGGGCCAGAGCTTAAATATTTGGCACATAGCATCATCTATAGATCCTCTATCAAGTTTGTTCAAATTATATCCCTGGGGTCAAAATTGGCCCCGCCCCGGGGGTCACAGTTTTACATAGAGTTATATAGTGAAAATTTCAAACGTCTTCTTCTCTGACACTAATATGGCCAGAGCTTTGATATTTGGCATGGTGACACTTCTAGATGTCCTTTACCTATTTTGTTCAAATGGTTCCAGTCTATTGCATAAAAAGGTCACAGGAGCTAAAGATAGATTCTTTCAATGGAAACTTAAAAAAAGATTCTTGTCTAAAACTCTAGTACCCTCCTCCTTATCTTAGATATTGGGCACATAGCATCATCTACACGTCCTCTATCAAGATTGTTCAAATTATGCCCCTCCGGTAAAAAATGACCCCGTCTTGGACATAAATCATTATCTCTATTTTGTCAGATATTCTCAGGTGAGCGAAATATGCCCCATGGGGCTCTTGTTTTTCAAAAGTCTCCAAAGAGTCTCTTTTCCTTGTATATAAGTACGTCATTTATTAGATCAGTCCTTTCATTTTCTATTCAGGGCTATATGAGCACTGACTACTAAATGTCATCTGCTTCAAGTCTTTACTCCATAGATATGCATTTTTACGTCTTTTACCTATTCCTTCACTGAAGAAAGTAGTTCCAATATATACAGTCATGAGTATGATAAGAAATATTTTCTATATTCCAGCAGACGGGTTTGGTGTTATATGACCTTTATATGTGACGAGGTGATGTAAATCCCAATTCAATCAAACAGTCTAGCAAATGGTAGCTTAAAACAAAAAAAATTGCCCTAAGGCACATTGTGCTCTACTTTTAATCTGCTTTAAGTGATTGCTTAAGCTTTAAGTGCTTGTCTATCTTCAACAGTAAAAACAGGGTAATGGATATAAATTTAAGGGTTCACTCTTTGAACACTAAGTAATTATATTGATGTCTTCTACAATGGTTGTCTGCCATTGTTCTATAATTAGAATTTTCTGAAGAAAAAAATTTCTAGACAGGATAATATTGACAAACAGCTTGGATCCTGATGAGATGCCTTAAAATTACTTACTTGCGGTCTCATCTGGAACTAGCAAAAGTAATGAGCATGAAAAGGACTTAATCTTTCACAGACACATTATATACATATTTGCACTTTGAGTAGGTATAAATTTTCTTCTGCTTCTATAATTATCTGCTACTTAGTTGAAATTTTCTAAAACTTCTTTAAAAATATGGTGCAGAGTGTAAAATAGTTAATGACCCTGGATGCTGAGCTACTTGGCGTCTCCAGGCTTTTAAATAAGTACAGGATAGATCTATTCCATAAGGAAACCAAACTTCTTGCATTGCAAACAGTGTAGACTAGGGTCCAGTGCTTATAAGGGGTTTGAGTTGAGTCTTAAATCATTCTGAAGCATTTGATTGGTCATATTTGGTCATAGTTCAAATCTGACCAATCAAATGCTTGAGAAGGATCTCAGACTCAACTCACATGCTTTATAAGCGCTGGACCTGGCTAACATTATTCAACTCCCTTCATCTGATTAAAGTCTACACTGTTTTACAAGTTTGGTAACATAATATGGTTTATGCATGGGTGTGTCAAACAGTATAGATTCTGACTAATTATAAGCGCCACATGTTTGATGTGGCAGCTGGTCTGCGTCTACACTAATAATGTGCCGCTTAATCGTGGTACCTGGCGATCATGTCGGGAAGGTGCTGATGTGATGATCCATGACATATGTGTCATCATCGACGTTTTAAACGTTACCTTAGGGTAACAATTTTCTGAAATTAAGTCTGTACCTAAATAAATAATACTGTTATTCTGTCACAATTAAAGAACATATTATGTAGTTGAATGGATAAACATTAGTCAAGTCTTTACATCCAGGGGCCAGTTTTACTAAACTACTTACGCAAAATTTTTGCGTAAGTCAAAATTATTTTACTCTTATTTTTCGATCATAAACGTTTGCAAACAGCAAATAGCCAGATCAGAGGACGCGCTAAAAGCGGGTCCTCTGATCTAGCTATTTGCTGTTTGTTATAAGCAAGTGATTATTAAAAATATAAATTAAAATTTAAAATTTTGACTTACTCAAAATTTTTGCGTAAGTAGTTTAGTAAAACAGGCCCCAGATCAGACATCTTGATTGAGATTGAAATATACTTAAGTTTGTCATAAATGTCCAGCCAAGATGTTGACGAGGGTATGATTTGAAGTTGAGGTATAGGATCTGTCATGGGTCGATCTTTGAGACAAGCTGATCTCAACTGCATGAGTCTAAAATTTAAAAAATTGTTGGCGAGTGACAGATTCTTTTCTCGCATAATCAATGATTTTAATGTATTTTAAGCAATATGCCTTTCTTGGAATAGAATGACGCCTTGGAATACGTCATCAAAGTTGAATAGAGTGACATCTTGAAATAGAGTGATGTCATCAAAGTGGAATAGTGTGACGTACGTCTTGGAATAGAGTGATGTCATCAAAGTTGAATAGATCTCGAGTGATGTCATCAAAGTGGAATATAGTGTGACATCTTGGAACATCATCAGTGAAATATTTGAAATATTGTAATAGAGTGTTGACATAATTGGAGTGGAATAGAGTTATGTCATCAAAGTGGAATAGAGTGACCTTGGAATGGAAGATGTCATCAAATTGATCTCTCATATGTTGGAGGCAAGGATATTCGCAATCGTTTTTTGGCTATTCGAATCTGGTAGTTATTTGAGATATAAGGCTGTTCTAGATATACAAAAAGTGTAAGAACTATAAGCACCATTGTCATTTATGTGAAATAAGCCAAAGGCTAATTGTAATCAATGATTGATCACTAACAACATGTGCCGATGATAGAGTAAACTTTTTGAGTCCGATTGCAAGCACTAGTCTTAGTAGTCTACACTATTTGTAATGCAATTATAAGTCTGGTTTTCTTAAAGACATCTCCTTACGACCTTTCGATCATAACACCTTGCCAGACAATTTCCTTGGCAAAAGCATGGGTCTTGTGGACATGTAGGTAGCAAAGAACCATTGAAGGTGAGAGACCAGTAAATAACGAGTGATTTCATTGGTCAAAGCCAAAAACGAAAGAGAGTCCGGACAGCTAATTGCAAATGGCGGCCTCCATTCAGCAAATAAATCAAATAATGTAATGAAAATGTTTTCTATACTTGCGTTAGACATTTTCACGCAAGTTCAGTGTATTTTAGAGAAGCGAAAATGCACTCTGGTTATTTTTTGGAGCGATATTTAATATGCAGTAAATTTCGGGTTGGGTCTAAGAAATTTACAGCAAAACGGGGGTCATCCTGTTTCGGCAGATGTAGCAAAAATCTGGTGTGGTCAATCTATCACTTACAGTTTATTTTTAGATGAGACTTGGTTGGCTCTTTCGAAGGAAAAATACCGTTCCCCTCATCGAGTTCCAATTTCGTCAACACAGCCTTGAACGTTATAATGGAGGTCTATGGAAAATGATTTAATGGTCTCTGACCTAAACACGACAAGTTGCATCTTAACAGTTGGTCCTGGAGAGTCTTTTCAATGCCCGATTCTGCATTTTTGAACCTGGTTTAGCAAGTTTACTACAACTAAGTTCAATTTATCTTAATACAGTAGGTTTCAGACCACTAAATGACATTTCCTGCAGCCAAAGGGTCAAAGGCTGTTCAAATGAAGTTGTGAATATGCGTCTGCCCCGTATTCATCCCTGTTTGCTTCCAAAGAGCAGCTCCAAGAAGCTTTTCCCTGCCTCTGTCCCCCAGATAAAATAAGTTTTGTGACAAAACAAGGTGGTTATATCTGTTTTTAAAAAGAATTTGACTATGAATTTCAGTATATGTACAGCTAGGGGGTGTATAAAAACCTTGAAAATCGATGTTTTATACACACCTGGCTGGCTTTTCTTGTCCCATTTAGGCACATGTGTCATCGTAAAGACATTGTTTATCTCAAATTATGACGCTTAAGCAGTAATGAAGGCTTTGGAATGCCAAAACCATGATTTTCAGTCCACAGACCTTTAGCCTGCTACCCTTTGGAAGCAATTTCTTGCAAAAAAAGTCACATTTCTTGCATTTGATATCCTACTCAGGCCTGAAAACTGGCTGCATATTGCTTTAAGCAGCCTATTGTGGTGCGTACACCTGTCTGCTGAAACAAACATAAAAATAATTGAACTACAGGCATTGATGACGTAATACTGGAGTATTGCTTAAACATGAGTACAGCGGCCATGGAAGATGGGTTGGCTCCTTGAGAGTACCAAAAACCGACCCTGAGTTGGATGCAAACCTAAATTTTAGGTTCTAAAAGGTAGAAACATGTCCAGTGTACGTTTAAAGTGTGTTTAGTAGGCTGTAGATCCGTCCACGTGTCTCTTTCAAACATTTGAAAGTCAAAAAATGTGATTTTAGAGCAAAAATCACAATCCGTCACGCTTGAGTGAACATGATATCCAGTTATGCCTAGATCTCAAGTTCATTGGATAGAGTGTCTCGAGTACTTGCACTTAAGGTTACATAACTGTCCTTGACCTTAAACATGTACATTTTATGTCAGAACAAACTTTTAGCAAAGGTTGACGAAAAGTGACGAAAAATGAACAGTTTGCGTCCTCTTTAGACCTCAAAAAATAGGTCAAATGATTGTTGCTCTGAAAAATTCTTAGTAAGGTTTCTTTCGTAATTGAGTCTTGTACAAGAATTCCAAATTTGAACAAAATACTCAAAACTTTAATGCCTCTTTAGGTGAGAGACCAGTAAATAACGAGTGATTTCATTGGTCAAAGCCAAAAACGGTAGAGAGTCCTGACAGCTAATTGCAAATGGCGGCCTCCATTCAGCAAATAAATCAAATAATGTAATGAAAATGTTTTCTATACTTGCGTTAGACATTTTCACGCAAGTTCAGTGTATTTTAGAGAAGCGAAAATGCACTCTGGTTATTTTTTGGAGCGATATTTAATATGCAGTAAATTTTGGGTTGGGTCTAAGAAATTTACAGCAAAACGGGGGTCATCCTGTTTCGGCGGATGTAGCAAAAATCTGGTGTGGTCAATCTATCACTTACAGTTTATTTTTAGATGAGACTTGGTTGGCTCTTTCGAAGGAAAAATACCGTTCCCCTCATCGAGTTCCAATTTCGTCAACACAGCCTTGAACGTTATAATGGAGGTCTATGGAAAATGATTTAGTGGTCTCTGACCTGAAGCTTCTTATGTGAGACCCTACCTTTATATTTGATAGTTTGGTTAGATTTAAGCATTGAAAATTACTAGAGCATGAGTATAATCTGGGCCTCACCAGGTAAATTGAGATTGGTATAGCTTGTGCTGCACAATCATGCTTTGACATTTAACATCACACCTATCGAGACAAGGGGATGGGGGGTTAGTCCATCAATGGACTGAGGAAAAGTCTTTAACCCTTTACCCAATAACCTGTTTATTACACTAAAGGCAGGTGATCAATTAAAGCAGGTTGAAAGTAAAGCAGAATGTGCTTTACTCTCAGCCTGCTTTAAACTACCATCTGCTAGGCTATATATAAATAATTGTTATGGCAATTATTCATGAGGATATAAACTGGAACTATTTTCTTCAGCGGAGGAATAAATCAAATACGCTAAAAGTCGCTTCTATGAGGGAAAGGGTTATGGCAAAGCTCATAATTTATGATGAATAGATAAGGGTTAGAGATAACAATTTCTTTGAATGGTCACTCAATATAGATTCTACTGGTTTATATATGGCTTGAGAGAATTCATGTAGTGCAAAGCAGATAAGGTGCAGAATTACCCACCAGACAACATCTCACGTTGAATTCAAGGTCAACACTGAAAACCTCTTTACCTGTATGGAATAAAACCTTTGAAACAGGCTCAAATTGTTTGTGGCCAATGTCTGATCACGATCCCAAAGTTCTGTTTGTCACTCAGATTGTTTTTCTGTAAATTTTAAAGACAACCAATCAAAGAAATAAAAGCAGATAACATTTTCAGCAGTTAACTTTTTCTCAGAGTTTTGAAATGGGTATCCCTTGGAAACAAGTATTTTAGAAAATGTAAACAGTTTGTATCCAGATCAGATGCAGAGTGATCAGGATACAAACTGTTTGTTATAGGATGGTATTAAATGTACAACAGGGCTCCAGATACATAGTAAGAGGAACCAGTAAAGTGAGTAAATCCAACATTGTTTCACTCATTTCAGAACCAAATCCTATGGTGTTACTACTCATTAGAATCGTCTCTTCGAGACGGTTCTAATGAGTAGTGACACCATATGTTTTAATGCAGAGATAGAGATTTTAGTTTTTGAAATACTTGATCCCTTATCTAGCGCTTTGGTGCAAGTTTAAAAAAGAACTTTGAATATGAGCAGATGACACTTATGGCAGACATGTACAGTATTAATTCAGTATTCCAAGATTTTACTCTTTGCATGCTGGGTAGTCTTTTCATCTGCAATGATAATTGTTTTTAATTGTCTGTCGCTGTTCTAACAATAGAGCTAGCTAAATTTCTTTCCAAACAGGGTAGGAGTGTCAAACCTGAAACAGTTTGGATCATGATGAGACTGCTACTAAACATTGTACGTGTCATCTCATGAAAATCGAAAAGCGCTTCTATGGGGGAAAGGTTTAACATGATTTTGCCAATAGCGTGCTAAGAGTTAATCTATAAGATGTTTGCTGCATTTAACATCAGCAGAAAGTAGTTAGTGCATTCCTTTTTATCTTTTTCATTTACATTAAGCAGATGGTTTTAATCTGTAGAATCATAAATAATTTGCCATCACATGTTTGCCGGTGAAAGTCCTGATCATGTTCTTGTATGTCCTAGGTTTGAAAAAGGTAAACTCTTTGAACCCTAGTCACGCATATATGCGTCATTTGCAAACAGTGTACATGTGAAGAGTACACTTGTCTTATGCAAACAGTGTAGACCCTGATCAGAGGGTTCCTTAAGGAGCCCTCTGATCAGGGTCTACACTGTTTGTCATTTTGACATATACTGTAAAAATCAACCCTAAAAGTAAATCAAAGCGCTGAAGGCGCTTCAAGACTGTCGACGTACTAAGAGAAAGCATTTGCGTTCAGCTCTACACTTCTATGTTGTGTACAGTGGTAAAACTATATGTTTAAGTCTCTGACAAGTATGATTAGTTCAAGTTAAGCTACGTTTATGCTGGTGGTTGCTAAAAGACAATTTTGAAGACAAGTGGAAACTTAAAGTAAGACGAAAGTAAAACAGAAACACCCATGGGCTTTCTGTTTTGGTTTTATTTCACTTGCTGCCAAACACTTGTGTATAGCTCTTTATCAGGATAAATTAATATCATGAAATTTCTATGAGGAATCATTTGAATGAAAGTGAACTTAGTAAAAACACTTATGCATCTTTACACCTAATATGAATAATAAAGGAGGCAATGATAAACAATGATGGTTCAAATATAGCTATATACTTATAACCATTTGTCTGTGAAACAATTGTAATAACTATTTCCGTGAATTTGTAATAAAGGATGATGTTTCGTTCGTAAGTACATGTACAAGTATCTAAAATCAAATTTAAATAATTGTTACAACAAAATTATAAAGATAGGATGAAAACTATTGGAGTTAGAGAGCAACCACTGTAAATTTCTGGTAATTCAATGTGCATAATCTAGACATCTTATGCGTCATAGGTAGTTATCGAACTTGGCCAGGAGTGTACATATTACACAAATGGATCGCTATCTGATCCCCATGATCGCCAAGGTCGCCGTCGGTTTACTCCCTGCACACAAATCCGTGGCGCTCCGACCGGAACGCCATTAGATCGCTATTTGATCGCCTAAGTCGCCATCGGAGCGCTACCTGATCGCCAAGATCGTAACTGGAGCGCCACCACGATCCAACGAAGCAAATTAGTAGATACTTTGCGCTCCGTGGCGATCTGATAATGATTCTCTGTATCTTAAAATACCCAATAGTATTTTCTATCAATAGATCCAAATTGCATGATGTAACTCGACGTCTCACCCGGATCCAAACTGTTATACACAATGATGGTACCGAAAAGTGCGTAAATATAATGGCGTTCAACATTGGTTTTGGTGTGCATTAGAACATCTATAGTAGCTATTAAATGGAGAAAAAACACCCAGAGATGTCTAAAGACTTTTGGCAGTACGAACGTAATGCAGAAAGCTCATATAGGAACTGTCTACATTACGATACTACTGCATTAAGCGGATACATGTCAAAAAGAAAGCAGCTATGTATATAGCTATTTGCCTAAACATCTGCTGTCGAATCTAAAACGAATGAGCGCGGCAGAGCGCCACATGTCTTCGTAGGATATCTCCCAATTTAGATCAAGTAGAGCGCTAACAGACCGGTAATGGATCTCCATCGGTCGTCGACATCGCTATCGGATCTCTTTTGAGCACCATATATTGCATTGGTCGCCATCGGAGCGCCAATAGAGCGCATTGGATCCCACCTTAGTCGCCTATGAGCGTCAACGAAGCGCAATCCGATCATACAAGGTCGCAACATTTTTTATGACTTGGGAGGCGACCAATGACCATGAAGTCGCTATCGGATCTTACAGATCGCTAACGGATCGCCATCGGAGCGTCATCTGATCGCAATCGGATCATCAATAAATCTTAGCACCGTCAACCCTATCGACGAGTTTACTCGTCATTTACTAACAGTATATGTATTAAAAGTACAATTATCGTATGTTGACAGTGCAGACCCCGATCAGAGGGCTCCTCAAAGACAGGATCTGCGCCGTTTATGGATATGATCATGTAATATCATTGCTTTAACATATTTAATTACTCGCGACTAGTAGATCTATAGATATCTACTAACACTGTACCTATGAGCGGTATACTTGTCGTATGCTTACGGCGGAGACCCAAATCTGAGACCCAGCCCTCCAACCAGGATCTGCACCGTTTATGGATACGATTTAATATCGTAGTTGTTTAACAAATACAACCCTATCGAAGAGTATATTCGTCACCTACTAACAATGCACGAATGAAAAGTACATTAAGTGTCGTATGCTAGCCATGCAGATTTAATTCAGAGGGTTCCTAGAGGATGTAATCATGTATCGTACTTGCTTAACACATTTAACTATATTGACCAGTAAAGATATCTACTAGCACGTACGGTACCTATGGAAGGTACACTTGTCGTATGCTAACAGTGAAGAGCGAAATCTGAGGGCTACTAAAGGAATCCTCCGATCAGGATCTGCATCGTTTGTGGATAGGATTATATAAATCGTAATTGCTTAACACACTCAACCCTATCGACGAGTACTAATGCTTATGTATATGCTATTTGCAACCAGTTCGTGACGTCTGACCAGGTATTCAACTGTTCGACACTTCTTACAAAAACGTCATTATAACTTTAGTCAAATTTAGCAAAAAGTTAACTCTGCGAAATAGATTTGCATTTCAAAGATCTCATTGGTTGCCTTACCGAGATTACCCCGAGTACAAAGGTTATTTGCCAACAGTTTGGGTACTCAGACGCTGCGCATGCAGGCTTCTGATCAAAATACAAACTGCTTGATACTCATAGTTTCAGTCAAGATACTTAAAGTTGAACGTTGAGAAGTAAATGCAGACAACTACCAATATGTCGTCTGCTTTAATCCAGTGTCTACGTAAACAAACAAAAATTTCTTTTATGTGTTTTTGATATAAGTTAAAGTTTGGATCTTGATCAGAAGCTGTGTTACGCGTTTGATGAGAATCAAAACTGTTGGCCAATACCCAATGCACCTTAGGTAAGGCAGTGAAGTGGTTAATGTACAACAGGTCAAAGATAAAAACAATAACACCTTTAATGCAATCAAACAATTAGCCATGTGTCAATCACAGGCAGCACACTTTGGCGGCACACTTCACACATTCGCACAGAATTGATGTCTGCTTTTATTCTCGATGATCCTTTTCACGTCCTATAGTACTTTCTATCTAATCAACGTCCGATTAAAGTAACATTTCAATCGACATCAATTTTAAAAACTTTAATACCTTAGGTGCATATTTTGTATTGGGGCGAAACTACCAGGGTTGGAAACGACCAGGGTGGAACTGGTTTGGGCGCGAGACATCTAAGTTGCGAAATTGTTTGGGGGCGAAACGACCCGGAATCATGTGAGCCGAGTACAATGAAACCTCTTTTCTACGACTACTAAAAAGACAGCTGATTAATTGTAAACAACTCAGGCGACAGCTTAAAGCAAGCTAACAGTACAACAAAAAGCCCCTAAAGGTGTTTATGTTTGTTTAAAGGCCAACTTGCTGTAAGCCGTCACATTTTTAAACACCTAATAAATAACACAATTTTGTGGTCCTAATATAGAGAGGGTTCACTGTATAATAAGCGTGAAAACAAAATACTTTATGCCATCTGTTAACCTGAGTCTCACTGTGAATATTTCCACGGGATATTATCAATACAGCCGTATTCGCTATCATAATATGAAGCGTTTTGTATATTTTAGGTTTATTGCGAAAATGTTAGCAAAACACTTCAATAATTATATGTTAAAACGGATTTTCAACTGCACTATTTAGACCAAATTACACACTAGCGATCGCACGGTGTCCTGAAGTGCAGAAATTACCAGGGGCGGATTAACAACCCCATTTATCTAGTCATTATTGAATTCCTCGGTATAAAGTGTATGTTTCAGTTAAATATTGCTACAAACAATTTCTTACATCGAAGCTTATCATCTTCTTAATCAAAACCAAACGTTTGATCAGATTTTAAGTTCTGGATCTTAGACAAACTATCGCAGCCCTTAACGATGTGTATGTGGATACACCTATGGCGCATTTATCTCAGATAGTTAAGGTTGCTTCGCCAGATTGGAGCACTGGTTTGGAAGTATGGTTACTTAAGACTGGCAACAAGTCGCCAGTCTAAAAATGGACTGGACTAAATTGAAAACTAGAATTGTCCATTTGAGGTTTCAGGAAGGAAAGGGTTAAACCATCTAATACAACAAATTTTGTATTGAAGACCTGTTCATACAATTTGGATCCAGATCAGGCTCCACTGCTTTATGCTTCACTGTTTTAATCCATAACTCCATAAATACACTTTTTTGCACCTTTAATTTATTTCTCCGCTGAAGTCTTGTGAAGAGAATAGATCCACTTTATTTGTAGTCATGAACATGAACCTTTAGAAATATTTTCTATTGTAACCCTTGCTGATTATAAGTAATCCTGAAATTCAAAAGTTGTAATTTGATTTAGAACAGAATGACGTCAGCTTCATGTGATCCAAAAGTAAAACAGAAAAGGCATTTGAATAATTCTTCTTTACTTTTATTTCAGCATAAAGCAACCATGGGTTTTAAAGATTTATTTGAGTCTTCATTTAACCATCACTTAACCCTGTGCACTCTTTTCTAGGAACAAATTCCATATCTAATTAGCCAATGTAATAGTTTAGATGACAGATATATTCGAAGTGCATAGGGGGAGTTTTATTCAGGGGGATAGTTAAAGATTACCACAAGTCATCATATGCAGTAATTCACAGGGGACCGTCACAATAGAAGTCTGAACCCCAAAAGAAAAAAATGCGGGCGGTTACGAGATCTTTGACTACCTGTCAAAATTGCGGTGTTTCTCGGGATTCTGCCTTGTGGCACCTGAGAACCATTTTAACTAGGAGTTTTTCGCTTTGCGTTTACGAAGGTTATACATTATACTACTTATTGGCAAATAGCTTTACCCGATTTACCGTTTGATTGAATGTCGATAGAGGCATAACTTGGGAGAGGGGTAAATTTCGGAAATTGGAAGTTCGACCCCTTGTCTATATATGTAGTGTTAATGCATTTTTAGCTCACCTGAGCCAAAGGCTCAAGGTGAGCTATTGGGATGGCCCTGTGTCCGTCGTCGTGCGTCGTCGTTAACAATTGAAATCTCCTCCTAAACTGCTTGACAGAATTCAACCAAACTTTACAGGAATGTTCCTTGAATCAAGCTCTTTCAAATTTGTTCAAAGAATTAAAAACAATGTAGAACTCTGGTTGCCATGGCAACCAAAGTGAAAAAATAAGGAAATCTTAAAAAATCTTCTTGTCTGAAACTACAAGGGCCAGAGCTTAGATATTTGGCACATAGCATCATCTACAGGTCCTCTATCAAGTTTGTTCAAATAATGCCCTTGGAGTCAAAATTGGCCCCGCCCCGGGGGGTCACAGTTTTACATTGAGTTATATAGCGAAATTTTCAAACGTCTTCTCCTCTGAAACTAATATGGCCAGAGCTTTGATATTTGGCATGGTGACACTTCTAGATGTCCTTTACCAATATTGTTCAAATAGTTCTGGTCGGTTGCATATCTAGGTCACAGGAGCTAAAAATAGATTTTTTTCAATGAAAACTTAAAAATTCTTCTCCTGAAACTACAAGGGCCAGGGCTTAGATATTTGGCACATAGCATCGCCTACAGGTCCTCTATCAAGTTTGTTCAAATTATGCCCCTGGGGTCAAAATTTTACATAGAGTTATATAGTGAAATTTTCAAACATCTTCTAAACACCATTCATTCATTCATTCATTCATTCATTCATTCATTCATTCAAACATCTTCTACCCTGACATTAACATAGCCAGAGCTTTGATATTTGGTATGGTGACACTTCTAAATATCCTTTACGTATTTTGTTCAAATGGTTCTGGTCTGTTGCATATCTAGGTCACAGGAGCTAAAAATAGATTTTTTCTTTAAAAACTTAAAAAATCTTCTCGTAAAAAATTACAAGGGCCAGAGCAAAGGTATATGGCACATAGCATCATCTACAGGTCCTCTATCAAGTTTGTTCAAATTATGCCCCTGGGGTCAAAATTGGCCCGCCCCGGGGGTCACAGTTTTACATAGAGTTATATAGTGAAATTTTCAAATGTCTTTTCCTCTGAAACTAATATGGCCAGAGCTTTGATATTCGGCATGGTGACACTTCTAGAATCTGATGTCCTTTATCTAGTTTGTACAAATGGTTCCAGTCTGTTGCATATGTAGGTCACGTGAGCTAAAGATAGATTTTTCCAATGGAAACGTTAAAAAATCTTCTTGTCTAAAACCCTATTACCCTGATCTTAGCAGGCACATAGCATCATCTATAGGTCCTCTATCAAGAGTGTTCAAATTATGCCCCTTGGGTAAAAAATGACCTGCCCTGGACATAAATCATTTTCTCCATTTTTCAGCTATTCTCAGGTGAGCCAAATATGCCCCCTGGGGCTCTTGTTGTTTTCTTTTGGGGATCAGACTCCCCTGTGCAGTAATTTACTTCTAAATCTCATTGGGCACAGAATAAAAACTTGTTGAATGCTAGTGGTTTAATGTGATTTTTTTTTTTGCAAACAGATTGGATCCAGATCAGACACTGCATTTTACACTGTGTCTGATCAGTCATCAGGATCCAAACTGTTTGAATATTAAAACCTTTTTTGCATTTAGATATTTTTAAAAAAAAAATCAAATTTTAGAACAGTAACACACAAAAATTGTTACAGATGACCTAATTACTTTAATAGGGTTCACCGAGTTAATATTGCCCATGCAGAACTATGTCAATTATAATGTCCTTTGGATTACAAGAATAAGATAATTTTAGATTTCTGTATTTGCAGAATTATGATCCGAATCACAAACAGTTTGGATCAAGATCAGATGTAGAGGACCTTGACATCTGATCTGGGATCCAAACTAAGTCTCCTATCCCACCACGAAGTGTTAACATTGCATCAGGAGGAACTTATCTCAAGTGATTATTGTTGGTCACATGATATCTGTCAGATGTATGATGTATTACCACCAGGGCTGTGTATGATTCATCATGCAAAAAACTGTGCATGTCAATATTGATGCATGTCCATCTCGTCCTCGCTCTAAATTTTTGCATAGGGTCATTTCTTTGACTTTTGACTTTCTTCAATTCATTATTATTAACTCTATATAATGCACTAAAGGAGGACAGTAATTTTATAGTGCTTATTGGGAAGATAAAATTCAACCTCTATTTTCTCCATGATGATTGCATTTAAGTCTATGAGGTGACTTAACTCATTTGCTGTGACTACTCATACATTTTAATTGATCTTTTCAATACAATTCTATTCCATCCAAAAGATTTGGTGCAGATGGAAAGATTTTGAATTTTAGCTCATCTGAGCAAAGCTCAAGGTGAGCTTTTGAGATATTTGAATATCCAGCGTTAAGTGTGCGTTGTCCATTGTCAACAAATTTAGTGTTTACACTTTAGAGGCCACAGTGTTTACCCAATCTTTCTCAAACTTGCTCAGATTGAATATGACCATATAAAGTTCTCAAATGAGTTTGATTATGATTGAAATTGGACAAATAGGTCAAGAGTTATCTGCCTTTGATAATTGAAAATTCCATATTTGACAGTGTTTTTACCAAAACATTTGTTTTCTACTACATAAAGGGCAAAATTGTCAATAATGTGTAGTGTAATACTCCCTATTCAGTATTATCTGGAATCTAGTATGTTCTATGTGAATAATAATTATGCTTTAAATACAAAATTTATTTTTCAGGGACTGAGCACCAAGTTACCACCTGCCCAGCAACAAAAAGGTGAGTTATATAATTGAGTTGTCATTTACCCTTTCCTCCTTAGCCAAATGTTCAAACCACCTATTTCCTGCTATGTTTAAGGCAGGTGACTTCTTAATGCAAGTTGAAAGGAAAGACTATAGGGGTATTCTTCATTACTTTCACCTTGCTTGAAGCTGCCATCTAGTATAATTATTCAATGTCACTGTTATTCATTTTGGATGCTTAAATGGAGTTGTTACTGGTAGAGGCGCTCTTAACATGCTTCTTAGAGTGAGACAGGATATAGAGCCCTGAATTTATTTTAAAAGTTCCAAAATATTGAGTTTCTTCATCAATCCATCTGGATCCAAACTGTTTGACTCTTAGATTAAATGCCTGTACCAACAGGAAAGGAAAAGCCGTTTTCAGATACAGTAGAAACTCGTTATCTCAAATTCCAAGTGAGGACAGAAAAATATTTTGATATATACTGGATATTTGGAAATTATGTTTCGATCACAACATATAGGATATGTCACACAATGTATGATATTCACATACCCTGTGGGGGCCTCCGTGGCCTAGTGGTATAGTCACTGTGACTTACATCACTAAGCTCCTCACTGCTGTGAGTTCGAATCCCAGTAGGGTCGTTCGGATTTTTCATGTGGGGAAGTCTTCCAGCTGGCTTGTGGAAGGTCGGTGGTTCTACCCAGTTGTCGATTTGTGCCTGAAACAGTGCATAAAGGACTTCTGGGGTCTTCCTCCACCTATAATTAGCTGGACGTCGCGATATGACTGAAATACTGTTGAAAGCGACGTAAAATCAAAACAAAATCACATACCCTGTGAACAATCTACAAGGCTCTAGGTAAGAGTGAGTATAAATCTCATTTTCAACCTTTTCTACTTTCCACCAAGTCTAATGTTGTGACCACTCAGGGTTAGCCATCACCCTGCTTGCTGCGGATATGACTGCCACAGTGATTATTTTTGCAAACATATTGGATCCAGATCATGAGAAGCTGTGTAATGTGGCGTCCCATCAGGATCCAAATCATTTGCCGAAATTTTGAAAATTCTAATTTTAGAACAGTAGCAGATGACAATTGTTGCAGATAAAAAGATTATATTAGCCAGCATGTATTTGAAATGAATGCCTTATCTGTACTTTTTATGACTCGATCAGTAAGGATCTCAAACTCAATGCATGATACACAAACTATCTGACATGCTTTGCATACCAGTAAGTCAAGAAGTGCCTGGCAGGATAAGGGTTAACTCTTATAACCAAGAATTTTCAAATGGACTCCCCCATTTTCTGAGAAATTGACCTGTACACATTTACTCTAAAGAGGTAAACAGTCCCTAAACATATTAAAATATTACAAAAAGTGCAGACCCTGATCAGAGTAAGAATACATTTACAAATGGACTCACCAATTTTATGAGAAATTGACCTAGATCTATACACATTGACTCTAAAGAGGTATGTCCCTAAACATACGATAATTTGACAAAAAGTGCAGACCCTGATCAGAGGGCTCCTGAAGGAGCCCTCTGATCAGGATATACACTATTTGCCAAAAATATACAAGTCTGATTTCAGCGCTCATAACCGTAAACAATTTGTGTTGATTTCATGTGGACAGTACTTGAGGAATCCCTGTGCCCTAATCATTATAGGCCAATTATTTGTCATGTTTTAGCTGAGTTTTATCACCTGGATGGTTTTATTGTAGGCAATAAGTGTTCATCAGCAATAACAACAGTCATAGCTCAAGATAACAGAGAGTATATCAAATACATTTACTGAAATCTTTATGACATTGTCTCCTTAGCCAAACTATTTTTTTGTGTTTTCTCATTTTACCCGTTTCTAGTTTTGACCTGACTTCTTAAAGCCTTCAGGCGCATTCTGCTTTACTTTCAGCCTGCTTTAAGCCATCACTTAATTACTAGAATAAAGAAAATATTCCTCATGATATATATTAATGAATGTATAAATTGGAACTATTTTCCTTAGCCGAGGAATAAACTGAAATTGATCGATGCGCTAAAAGGCGCTTCTATGGGGGAAAGGGTTAAAGTCTCAAGGGCTGCATGATTCTAATAAGTAGTCATAAAGTAGGATTTGGTGAAGACAGGATTCTAATGAGTAGTGAAGTCACGTAAAGGATAATTTGTTGGAAATATTTGGTTTACTCCCTTTTACCCGGTAGCCTTGAAAGGTGATTACGACCTTGATCCTAATTTGTTACCAAATAGCTTCTGCTGATAATGAACAATCACTGTAAAACTGTTAAACCTTTATTTTGCTATTAGTATATTATTATGCTTTATGCAAACAGTGTAAAGGACCTGTCTGATCATGATCAGATTCTGCACTGTTTTCGTATAGCGGCGGATAATGTCCCAGAGTAAGAATAACTTTGCAAACAGTTTTGATCCAGATGAGGTGCCGCATAATGCGGCATCTCATCAGGATCCAAACTGTTTGAAACTCTGATCCTTTTTTTAAACGAAAATTTTAAAAGTCTGTTTTTAGAACAATGGCAGATGACATTAAATTTTATTATTATTGTTGGAGACAAAAAAATTACCCAGCATGCAAAGAGTAAAGAACTTCTCATTACAGTTGTTTCAAAGAGTCAACTCTAATGAGAAGTAACAATGTAGAGGCTGGGTGGAGGCAAAACACATAATTTTGTTGTAGACAAAAAGTGTTTGAAATATTCTGCTTGTCTGGGGTCATTTGTTTGTCTCCTTGTAGTCGAGTCTTATCACCTGCCTGGATGCTTTTTATAGGCAGAATCGGTCATCGGCAATAACAACACTGATAATGACTTGCCTTTTATGCATGGCCCATTACAGCCTATACTAATGATCACTGTAAATCTATTAACTCTTTAACTCTTTGCATGCTATCGGCCGATATATATCTGCCACAGTGATTATCTTTGCAAACAGTTTGGATCCAGATGAGACGCTGCATAATGCGGCGTCTCATCAGGATCCAAACTATTTGACACTCTGACCCTGTTTTGAATTTTTTTTTAGAAATTTCTATTTTGAAAACATCAGCAGATGACAATTGTTGCAGAGGAAAATTCTTACCCAGCGTGCAATAGTTAATTGAAGCTAAGTAATTTTCTTTTTCTGCAACAGTTGTCATCTGCTACTGTTCCAAAATTGGAATTTCAGAATATTTCAGTGTCTTTAGATTATTATATGTCATGATAATTGATAACCTTTACAAAGGTTGTATCCTGATGAGATGCAGCATATGACGTGTTTTATCAGGATCCAAACTATTTGACTCTGACCTGTTGTGAAAATAGATAAATAAAATTCTGTTTTTAGAACAGTTATAGACAATTAGTGTAGAGGATGTATGTGTTCAATAGTAAATAGTATATTACACCCAGATCATAGGACTCCAATAGATCTGGGCCTACATTGTTTGCTAATTTGACCAGTATTTATTTTAAACTACCGGTACCTAGAATTCTAAGTATATTAGTTTTTGTGACTAAATTGATCCACAAGGGAACCTAATAACACACAAAGGTTACTTAGTGTTGAAAGAGTTAAGATTCTGCTGAATGTACATGAACACTATAGCCTACTAAGCTAACCTACCCCATCAACTAACCAAGCAACTAATATTAATATTATTTTCACCACCGTTTGACCGTTACACACATACTCATATTTACATAACAAGCACTAGATGTTTTGTTTCATGTAACAGGTTATCAAAACCACGCCTGAATGTTTGTTTATACCACGGTATGTATACCTAGGAAAAGGTTGATAAACATCTGACAATCTGAGTGATGGAATCTTTATTGCAGGGAGATATCAGAGATAAGGTTCTAGTATTTCAAATACTTAAATATTTATGTCTGCACCGAACCCTATTTTGTGACTACTCATTAGAATTGTCGCTGTGCGACAATTCTAATGAGTAGTCACAACATAGGGTTTGATTGAGGTATGATTGAGAAAACAGAACAAGTGTTGGTATACTCTTGAAGTATAAACTATCATTTTCGTCCATCTGTTGTCTGGCTATAATATTTCACATCTGTTGAATAAATCAGTAACTAAGAGGCAAGCTGTATGAAAGACACACTAAACACTGTAGTGCAATAAGCTTGACAGGGAGACCATGTACTTAGAATTATCATACTGTAAAACCTGTGTTCATAGGCCAATTTCCTTGAAGAAACATTGTGATTTTTAAAAACAGGTTACTGGTACTGCTGAACGCTGGATTAGATAATGCAGATCAATTATTAATATAATGCACTATGGGATATTTCTGCAGATTATGAGTAATGCATTATGGGATCTTTCTGCAGATTATGAGTATTGCACTATGGGATCTTTCTGCATATTATGAGTAATGCACTATGGGATCTTTCTTCAGATTATGAGTAATGCATTATGGGATCTTTCTGCAGATTATGAATAAGCACTATATGGTTTTTCTGTGTTACATAATTATATCCTGCAATTAATCCATACAAACTTTTTTCTTTTTGGAACTACCTACAGATAGTCCGTTTATTTACATTAAATAACAATCATAAAAACATAACATATACAAAGGAAACATATACTAAGCATGTATGTTTATACAAAATCAACGTGCATACGTATATACTGTAAGAGATTAAATCTGATTTTTCAATGCTTTGTTAACTTTTGAATTATTGGGTGTTTCAATTTCTTCTTAAGGTAATATTAGTATCTACTACAGAGGACATTGGTAAACAGTGTACCGGTAGCTAGCTATAGACTCTGATGAGACGAGTAATTGGTTAAAAAGTATTATTGAAAATAATGAAAAAACTTTTCTTTCAGGTTAATGGGATTCTAATTTGTTTGACCTAAAAATAAAATTATATCTTTGGCAAATAAATGTTCAAATTTTGGTTTATTTAAAGGTATATTTTCTCCTGATATGTAGCAAATTATGCTTTGCTTCTATCTCATATGGCTCACTTGCCTTTATCTATTTATTATACTTATCTTATCTGTAGCTCTGATTAATTTATCAGGATGTGCTGATTTCATTCCCATAGTAAGTAAAATTATTGTTGATTGAATTTCTCAAATTTACTCTTTTCTTTTGTTAGTTGCAGAAATATATTGCAATGTCAAATAGTTTAGATCCAGATTAAGCCCAATGTTTAGTGGGGCTTGAAATGGATCCAGTCTGTAAGTAAAATGTTTTCAATGATAATTTCCAGCAATATCGCAGGATTAATCTAACTGTTTGTCTGACATAAGTTCACTAGAAACAGATCATTGCTCCATTTTAGGATGAATTATTGTCTTTTAACCTGTTCCCTCATGTTATCAGCTGTTAAGACATGCATGTACTATTTGCATCTTTACTTTTAACACATTACTCAGGGCTCCAGATAAGATGTAGTTTTTTCAAGAAATCCAACATTTTCTCACTTTTTTTAGAACCAAATCCTATGGTGTTATTACTCATTAGAATCGTCTCGAAGAGACGATTCTAATGAGTAGTGACACCATAGGGTTTAATTCAGAAATAAAGATTTTAGTATTTGAAAAACTACCCTTATCTGGTGCTCTGTTACTTCATAAATGCATCTTTTTACACCTCTAATTATGTCAAAACTTTAAAGAAAAGTCATCCCCACCTAGGAAGACCTGAATATAGAACATGCAGCTCTTTTTTTTGTAATATATTTTCCAATTATAGCTAATATAGCAGTTTGAAAGTATCTTGCTTTGTCCTGTCATGTACATCATGTAATATATTATCCAGCAAACCATCATTGAGTCTGCTGAGTAGTTTATACTCTTAATACTGCAAAGCCTGTCTCAAGTTTTGAAGAGAGGTGTCTACTTAAAGCAGAATGAAAATAATGCAGACCACATTTAAACCCATTACCCCATAGCCTGTTTCTAGCTTTGAAGACAGTCTGGCCACTTAAAGCAGGCACATTCTGCTGTACTTTCAACCTGCTTTAACTCTTTCCTCCCTGAAACTTTAAATGGACAAATCCAGTTTCGATTTTAGTCTAGTCCATTTCTGACTTTTAAGGGTTGTTTTTGTCATTTTTTGGAATTATGACAAACAGTGAAGACCCTGATCAGAGGGCTCCTTTCGGAGCCCTCTGATCAGGGTCTTCACTGTTTGCATAGGACAAGTGTTCTAATCACATGTACACTGTTTGAAAAGCACGCCTATATGCGGGACTAGGGTTCAAAGGGTTAAGCTACCATCTGCTAGGATATAGAAAATATTTCTTATTGTGCATTTTTATGACCATATAAATTGGAACTTTTTTCTTCATTGGAGGCTAAAAAATGCTTCTATTGGGGAGGGTTAAAGCAGGTTGAACATAAGGCAGGATGTACCTGAATGTGTATTCTGCTTTACTTTACTTTAAGGTTCAATCTGCTAGGAGAACGAAAATTGAGTTTATTCAGTATGCCTGGTGCCATAAAAGCTGGTCTTAGTTATAGAATGATGAAGTAGAATGCTCCTACCCCAGCCATGGTAATTTAGATACATTTGGTCTTAGATTACCACAAGTAGATAAGTTAGCTGATTAGGTGTACTATCTACGGGCATGTATCAAAGACAATTCTCGTAGGAAATCGTATAGCTATAACATTTTCTTTATAGCTTGTGGTTACAGGAGCCTGAGTTACGAGATTATAAGTAACAAAGAAACAAAAATATTTTCCATGGTTACTGACATGTTGTGACACAAGTATATAAATATCTGAAAAAATTAAACATGAAGACTCAGATCAGAGGGCTGACATGAAGGATCCCTCTGATCAGGGTCTGCAGTTTTTGTCATATTATAATTATTTTGGAAATATATCCCTTGAGAGAAAATATAAACTGGTAATTATTCATAATTATGCATTACTTTAGTTAATCTCCAACCTTTATATAAGCATATCAGTCCTTCGTGGTTTTAGTGTCTGTCAACACCATAAACCTGTTTGAAATATACTCATTATATTAAATTTTGCAAACAATGAAGACCCAGATCAGAGGGCCCCTATAGGAGCCCACAATATACAACAATTATACACTGTTTTCTAATCTAGACCAGTTTTCACTAAACTACCCAGAATAATTATTTACGTTTTGGTTATTTAAAATATCCACAAAGGAACCTAATAACCACCAAGAGGTACTTATAGTGTTGAAAGAGTTAAGAAAGATTTTACTTTGCTCCTTTAGTGCGTTTGAGGATGCTTCAGGTCAGATCGATGCATGCTTCAGATGCTGTGTCTGACCTACATTTTACGCTCTAGTAACCAGCATACGAAATTTATAATGCAATATGTTCCTTTTGGCCTGCTGTAGTTCATTTACTGAGTATAAATTTGGTTTCTGTAAATTATTGTAATTAAGTTTTTATGTCAAGTTACATGGCATCTGGTCTTAAACTGAAGTCCTTACAACTGCCAAACGCAAATATAGAGTCAACAGCTAGAAGAATTTAGTAATTTCCATACTTTAGTTTCAGCCCGTTTTAGGCTACCACCTGTGTTAAATACTGAAAACAAGTAAAGGGGTGGGTATGAACACGAGAAATTATCCTTCCTTTATAAGCTCGCCGGAGGAATACATGTATGTTATCACCCGGTCATTGCATCAGTGTTCCCGTTCTCATTGGCAGTTTCAAAAAGTGGTTACAACTTCTATGCCTTTTCATCTACATCTTTCATATTTGCACCACACATGCCTTGGGGTAAAACCTTTATTTCTAACCATGTGACATTTGTCACCCCACTGACCTTGACCTCAGCGACTGTGTTTAAGTTTTGAAGTGTGTGTTTAGCTTTGGAAAAATGTTTATAACTCTTTATGTCCCTCGGAGGTATTTCTTATATGTGTATAATTATGGACAAGAACTTTCTATGTAAGCAAAAAGTTGGACCCTCATGACTTCGACCTTGAACTTATGGCCTGCCTTTAGGTTTTGAAATCTACATTTTAGGTTATGAAAATTGCTTATAACTCCTATGTCCCTTGTATATTGCTTTCATGTTTGGTAGGCTTTCTCATATGGACAAAACCTTTCCATGCATGCAAATAGTTTGACCCTAAGTGAACTTTACTTTGAACTTTAGGGCCCGCATTAAGTTTAAAAATCTGTGTTTAGGTTTCCAAAAATGCTTGTGACTCCTATGGCCCTTGAGATATTGCTTTCATATTGGGTATGCATGTTATATGCAAAAGACCTTTCCATGCACTCAAAATGTTGGACCCATGGTGACCTTGACCCTGACTTACGGGTGGCATTTAGGTTTCCAAACTATGTTTACGTTTTATAAAATGCTAATAACTCAAATGTCTCTTGAGCTATTGCTTTCATATTTGATAGGCATTTGTATATGGAAAAGACCTTAATTTCTATGCATGCACAATTTTACCCCTGTGACCTTAACCTCAGACTTTGAAGTTCAAACAAGAAACAAAAAGTGCTTTTAAGTTTCGAAATGTGCTGTCAGCGAGCTTTGTTGTCTCTCTGACAATTCTTGTGTGGTCTGTATTGTAACTTTTACTGTAAGCTGTATATAATATATTTCATTCTGCATTAGTCCTTGCTTTCCCACCCCATAGTCTGTTTCTTTGTTTTGAAGGCACATTCTTCTTTACTGTCAACCTGCTTTAAGCTACCATATGCTAGGATACAGGAACTATTTCTTATGTTACACATTTAATAGAATCATTACTGTATAAAGTGGAGCTGTTTTGGTCAATGGAGGAATTAATTAAATGTCATTATGTGTAACAAGGCAAATCTATGGAGTAATAGGTAAATAAGCTGTCAGTCTAGCTTGTCTTTAACACTGCCCTTTAACACACCCTGAACTATCAGCCGGGTTGTACTGTACTCATTCTGGATACCTGTTAGAAACAGTTTAACTAGGTAACCTGTAGACTAGATATATCTGACAGCATGTCTTGAATGGAATACCTAATCTTGACTGCAGAAATAGTTGAACCAGACAAGTCTAACATGCTTATCTTATCAGCTCTACTGACTCGATCCATTCATAAAGTGCCTCGTTAAAATCTCCCCAACACTGAACATCACTTTCTGCATGTAGACATCTCCTACAGGGGTTAACCCATTCACTCTAGAGATATGCATTTTTATGCCTTTAATTTATTCCTTATCTGAGGAAAAGTTCTACTTTATACACACATTACAGATAATCTTCTATATCCTAGCAGATGGTTATGTGAGCTTTAAGCAGACTGAAAGTATAGCAGAATATGCATTAAGGTACACTCTGCTTTACTTTCAACCTGCTTTTAGTTGTCATCCTTCTTCTAAACTAGAATTTAATTTAGGCTATGCATGAGGTACAAAGGTTTAAGGGGCTTGTCTTATGAAATGTCGAATGAAAAATATTGTTGTTAGTCAGATTTTAAAATTCTCAATTATTATTTATTTTTCCAACTAATCCTGTATTGTGAAATATCTTTTCAAGACGTTTCCAAAGAGATATGTAACAAGACAAGATGAGATGAAGTAATCAGAAGTTAGATGTATTTTAAATTTTTGAGTAACAACCGTTTTTCTGGCACAACGTTTCTTTAAGCTGTGTTTGTAACAGAATGCAAATGTGATACAAATTCAGCATCTTTTTGCCAAGTGATGTGAGCCATATAAGCTATACAATCTACTGTGTTTGGATGTGCTGACAACAGACCAATCAATACAAAAATACATCACATCCAATTTACCATGATATTCATTTTGAATCTTATGAATATCAGTTTCAGATTCTTTATCCTATAGGATAATGTTCATAACAAGATGCAAATATGAAATAGATCTACAAGGAACTTTAGCAATGTGTCCTTTTGCAATAGCTTGTTTTCATTCCTGAAGATAGATGAATGCTTTAAAAGCAGATTGAAAGTAAAGCAGAATGTTCCTTCAGGTAGATGAAAAGGCATTTTAATGAGGAATAGACAATGGTGAACAAACCATACAAAACTGCTACCAGGAAAAGGGTTTACCCATTACCCCATGAATATTCACCAAAAGAAATACTTTCTGTATCCTAGCAGATGGTAGCTTAAAACAGGCTAAAAGTAAAGCAGAATGCTCCTTAACTCTTTATTCCATAGATATGCCTCTTTACTTATAGTTATTTCATTCCTCCACTGAAGAAAATAGTTCCCTTTTAAACAGTCATGAAAAACACACCATAAAATTATATTTTCTTTAGCCTAGCAGATGGGTAGCTTAAAGAATTAAAGCATTAAGGTACATTCTGCTTTATTTTAAACCTGCTTTCACTTATCTTCAAAACTAGAAACAGGCTATGGGGTAAAAGTTAAGGAGCATTCCGCTTTATATTCAGCCTGCTATAAGCAACCATCTGTCTTTGAAACTGAAAATAAGGGGGAATGGGTTAAAAGTAACATAGAATCACAGCAAATAGTACAAATCAAATCAACACTAACAGATTTAATTATACTATCTATGTTTAGTGGTAGGTGGGTGGTATATATCTATCAAGTGGGAGGGTGAGAGGTTGGTTGTACAGGGTATCTTACTGATAAGCCTTCTGAAACACATGGGTAACTCTTTGCATGCTAGCAGCGATTGCCGTTGCAAACAGTTTGGATCCAGATGAGACGCCGCGTCTCATCAGGATCCAAACTGTTTGCCAATTGCTGATCCTGAATTTAAAAGAAATTTTGAAAAATTCTAATTTTAGAACAGTACGTAGCCGACGACAATTGTTGCAGACGAATAAAATTACCCAGCATGCAAAGAGTTAAAATGTCTCCACCCCATAAAGCTTATCACAGGTGGGAAGATACCAGCAGATACCAACATGCACTACAACATTTCTATTACAAATTCTAACGGGAAGACTCAAGGATAAGCTATAATGCATGCAAAGTAATCTTTTTCTAAACAGTGATCTTATGGTAAAGTATGAAATGTCTTAACAAAAATTAAAGACATGGGGTCAGAATGTAAAATAGTTTGGATCCTGATAAGATGCTGATTTACGCGATGTCTCATCTAGATGCAATCTATTTGCAAAGAAAATTACTGTTTTGCAAGACTGCAAGTAGCGTGTAAAGAGTTAAATAATAGATTGCTCATTATAAGAATGTCTTAAATACAGACAGAAGCTTCAAATGCAGCTTCTAGTCTTTTTAATTTTATTTTGCTTTGAGCATAGTATATTTACCATCTGCCCAATAATCATGATAGCTAAATGTATAATTGTAAGTAAAATTCCATCAGTGCAAAACCTATTTCGTTATGATAATTTGCTTGAGTCGTATTGGACAAAATACTTACAGAATAGTTTTAATAGCATGCTCATTTGATGTGACCATGTGTACAGTCTGTATGTTTGTTTTATTCTATTTCAGACCTCCGCCTATAGCCAAGAAGCCTTCCAAGCCCATTCCTCCAAAGAAGCCCACACTTGCAGCCAAGCCCACACATCTAATACAAGCAGTACTGCCCATTAATGGTAGGTTCCTCATAACATATGAGGGCCATTTTAAAAGTAATGGCACTTGATCAATAACTTCAATATAATAAGTGCGAAATGCATGCATGATTTAGAAGTTTAAAGAGCAATTCTTTCCTACACAACAGTTTAACCCTCACCTTTTAGCGCATTCAGGTTATTCTTGCCCTGAAGAAAATAGTTTCAATTTACACATTCATAAATATGTATAATACAAAATATTTTCTATATTCTAGCAGATGATAGCTTAAAGCAGGTTGAAGTAAAGCAGAATGCGCTTAAAGCACATTCTGCTTTACTTTCAACCTGCTTTAAGTGGACACCTATATTCAATACTAGAGATAATACTATGTGGGAAAGGGTTAATGCATGATAAGATCACATAAGTCGATAAGTCACAACATGAACCTAAATGACTGGTATCAGTGCTCCCTCCGTACAACGACGCTCCAAACAATTATTCCCACCTTACAACAATGCTATATGCTGTTCCCCAAACATAACATCTATTACGCTTTCACTGCTGCAATATTTTCTGCTAAAACTTATGTCTGCTGTTTAATATTAGTGGACATTGTGATAGAAGAAATATAATGATGAGTGACAGACAGCTTGAATCCAGATCAGACGCCACGTTACCCGGAGTATGATCTGGGTTCGATCTGTTTGCAAAATGTATGCCAAATGTTCCCTCCCTATAACAACTCCGTCAGAACAACTTGCACAATCTTTGTCTCCCATATGGTGTTGATGTAGAGAGGGAGTGCTGTATCAGTGTATGCTATGATTAACCCCTTTACTTCTGATCTCTGTATACACTGTTTGCAATATTAGAGAGTCTTCTGATTTGGGTCTACCCTGTTTGCATAGGACAAGCATACTCTTCCTAAGTACACTGTTTGTAAAGGACAAGATGTACTCATTGCTAGGGTTGAATGTGTTAACCCTTTACCTGATAGCATTGTTTCTAGTATTGAAGATATGTGACTTCTTAAAGCAGGTTGAAAGTAAAGCAGAAGGCGCATTCTGCTTTACTTTCAGCCTACTTTAAGTTACCATCTGCTAGTATATAGAAAATATTTCTTATAGTACATATTCATGACAGTATAAAATGGAACTATTTTCTTTGGCGGATGAATAAAATGAATACGCTAAAAGTCGCTTCTATAAGGGAAAGGGTTAAAAGGAGTATCTATTGAGGAAAGGACTAAAAAGGCTGCCGTAGGTTGATCTTGAAAAATCCTAAGATTTCCAAATTTTCTATTTTTCAAGCATGATTACCTAAAGCAGGTTGAAAGAAAAGCAGAATGCGCCTTAGGGCGCATTCTGCTTTCCTTTCAACTTGCTTTAAGCTACAATCTGCTAGGATAAAACTCCGAAGATTTTGGACAATTCTGGAGAAATGGCTTCTATTGAGGAAAGGACTAATTGATTACTGTGCCAGTCTCAGTATTGTACAGTACATTACAGCTTCATCCAATATTTACTCCAGTTACACTAATTAACAACAAAATATCTTTTCACAGTAAACAACTAAATATCTAGTTGGAGATGTTAACCCATCTCCTGCTGAATATTCAATACTTTGAACATCTAACATCTGAACTATTGCACTGGCTAATAAGATAAGGGAAATAATGAGTTATTTCAAACAAATCCTCTAAGTTAACAGTTCAGTGCAGACCCTGATCAGAAAGCTGCTTTAGGAGCTGTCTGATCTGGGTCTGCACTGTTTTGAAACAGTGTCAATATACACTGTTAGCAGGAGAAGGGTCAACTTTATATGAAGCCCTGTAAGTATGCTTTGTAACACTTTCAACTTTGTAGACTTGAAGTTGTACTGGAGATCTTTGCAAACAGTTAGGATCCAGATCAGGCTCAACTTTAACTGATCAGGATCCAAATTGTTTGTCACTTAGATCCTGTTTCTGTGAATATAAAGAACAAAACCAAATTCAGACTTTTATTAAATGATACAGGGCCCCAGATAAAGGAAGTATTTCAAAAACTAAATTTTTTATGTCTGAACCAAACCCCTGCATAGGATTAGTTTAAACATATTTTATTTCAAAATAGTACATATTTTATAATCAAACATAAATATACATTAGGATGAGAACGAAAGCAAAGTTTGCTTATTAAATTCTTCTCCTAGGATAGGATTAACTGCAGACATGAAGGAGAAAAATGTTGAACAACTTGAGTTACACCCCTTTATCTGGAGCTCAGGCCCAGTGCTTATAAAGCATTTGAGTTGAGTCTGAGTTCATTCTCAAGCATTTGATTGGTCAGATTTGAGCCTAGGCTCAAATCTGACCAATCAAATGCTTGAGAATGATTAAAGACTCAACTCACAAGCTTTATAAGCATGGACCCTGATGATAGCCACTCAGTGTTGAATTTATTACAGGAGAGACAGAGCCAAACTTACCTGCAGTCTTACCAAAGCCAGCACAGCCTCCTCCAGCCCAACCAAAGCCAGCACAGCCTCCTCCAACACAGTCAGCCCCAGCACAGCCTCCCCCAACACAGCCAACACCAAGACCCACTGAACTCTCCTCTGTCAATCCAGCCAGTCCACGACCTAACAAACCTCCTCCACCAATACCCACTACTCCTCCCAAAGGACCCTCTGTCAGTAAAACTCCACCTCCATTACCGAAGACACCTCCTCGGGGAGGGAGTGTCAAGTCACATTCCAGAAAACCCTTGACACCTAAACTTTCTACAGACACAGGAGACAGGTCTAATACACCTAGTCCATCTAGTGAAGGAACATGTTCTGTCGTGCCAATTGATGTATCATCAAACTCCACATTCCCCAATACTCCTAATACTGATATACCTGCCTGTGATAAAGATAATGCCACTCCTGACAAACATTCTATCCCAACAGCTGTTACTGTGAATACTCAGAAAGACAATGAACATCAAAAACAGGAGGACTTTGCTTTTACAAATTTGAAATCAAAATTTAGTGGTTCAAATGAAAAACTTGCACCAAAACCTCTCCCTAAAGTCCCTGTGAAACCTAAGCCGAGATTAAATGATAGGCATGATATAACAAGCAGCAGTGAGAATCTTGACAGAACAGCCAATGGCATCTCAAAACCTTCCCTGAATGATATAAATTCTGAAAAAAGTGGAAAGTCTTCTTGGTTTGTTGCTTCAGAAGAACACACCAAAGATGAAACAAAAAAAGTGCTAGAGAAATATAAAGATGAAACAAGTAATTCAGAAGTTCAGTTGAAATTTGAAAAACAAGACAGTGAAACAAGTTGTAAGGTTCAGTATCGCAGTACCAGATCCCCTGCACAGTCTCCCAGACTTCCTCGCAAACCATCCCCAAGAACCCCTAATAAACCTTCTAAAAGCTTTGTCCCTAAAGACTGTGTATTAGAGAGTGCTTCTAATAGTAATATTGATACTAATGATACTGTTAATTCTCCTAGCTGTGATACAAGTGTGCAAGTGAAGAATGATGAGCAGAAAACAGAAACATTCCATGCTGGAGATAATGAAGTAAACACTCAACACACTTCTTCCATTTGTGATGCAAACTCAAAAGAACCAGAGAAAGGAAACTCCCCAGAAACATATCCAAAACCAGTCCCGAGAAGACCTGCTCCTCGACCAAGACCTACTCCAAGGAAAAGACAATCTTTAAACCGGTTGTCTGGAACTGAAGAGACATTGTCAGGAGGGCAGCTGTTGACAGGTAGTGTCCATGATCTGTCTGAGACTTCTGACCAACAGTTAACCACTAACTTGACTAACAATAGGGCTAAGAGCGAAGACAGTGTGTTTCTAGCCTCACAAGGACTATCTCTGGCATCTAGGGAAATCTGTATAGATGATAATGCAGATGCTAAATCAGATATAGGTGAACATGTAAGGAAATTTGAAGAAACTAAACATGCTAAAAAAAGCCAAGAAAAATCAGATGGAGGTAGTAAGATAACTTCTCTTGTGAAATCTCGTGTTGTGTTTTCAGAGAAAGGTGAACAGAAACAGTACAGAATTATAGACAAAACTATTGTGAAGTCACATGTAACAGATGTAAGTAACGTGGAGAGTGATACAAGTGTCGTGTTGAGAAAAACAAGTAAAACACAGACTAATGATGAGGAAGTAGACAAACGCCAAATTGTACAGTCTTCCAAAGGAGTGAAGCAAAGTGAACCAAAGGATTTAAGTGCTGATGTAAATGTAAGTGTTACTAAAGGTACTATTGGTGCTGATGTGAATGGTGCTAGAAGTCCAGATCATAGGTCAAAGTCAAATAAGAACAATGATGAGAGGGCAAAGGTCAATGAAACAGTGAAGGACAGTTTTGAAGATCTGCTCTCTGATAAGTCGATCCTAGAGCCATCTTCTCTGTTAAATGAGATTGAGGAGATTTTGTCGAGGAGCTACAAGCATTCTTCTCTTACAAGATCTGGCTCCTCTCCTGAAAAGACTAGTGCTCCATCATGGAAAGGTAGAGGTAATGTTAGGTGTGAGAGGTCAAGGTCAGTTGATATTAATACTGAAACACCAGTGAGGCCCCCAAGGCCTAAAAAAGAACAAAAGCGTTTGAGATCTCGTAGCCAGGTTATGTATGACTCCTGTGGGAGTGATACAGAATCTTTACCAGACTTGTCTAGAACTCGAGAGGAGGTGAAGTCAGACTTGTCACTCACCCTTCCTCCTGCCAAACCACATCCCCCAAAACCCAAACGTAACAAACTGTTAAAGGTCCAGAGAAGTCACTCAGATATAACAGCCATGAAGTCTGTCATGGATAAACAAGACAGAAAGAATAAAAGTCCAGCAGCCGCTCACAAACGGCAGATGTCAGAATCAGGTCCATATCAAGATGATGGAAGTTATTCTCCTAATCCAGAGAGACCTACATCATGGCGGAAGAACCGCCCTTCAAGGAAAGCTCCGCCTCCACCTCCAATTCCTCCATTTAAGGTCACACCCCCATCACCTTCTGTTGATATCAGTATGGTGGTTCCAGTGTCAAAAAATAACTCTGGTCAGAAAAAGAGATCAAAGGATAAAACTAAATTACGACAACTGAAACATCAAAGTGCTGTGAAAGACACATCAGGCTCTGTGTATTCTAGTATAAATGATGACGATGTTATAGAGTCATCAGATGGAGACCATGACTATCACTATATATCTGATGATGCAGAACACTATGAAGCAATGACGTCCAACAATACTACAGGAATGATTAAAGTGAATCAAGAGGGCCGTGGGAAATCATCCTCCCCTCCCAAGCTTCCTCCAAGAAATCTAAACAATTCTCATTCATTTGAAACATCAAGTTTATCATCGGCTAGTCATGACTTTGACAATGCAATGACAGGGGCTGCTAGTTCAATTGATGACCTCTCAGAGTCTAGTGGCTGCCTTGAGCTGGAAAATGGACTTAGGGTTGGATCTGAGTTGGTGTCTCCTGGGGTTAAGGGTTTGAAAAATTATCCAAAGACTTCTAGCCCGAACATTAAACACAGGTTGTTAGTGGACAGCGACAGCAGTGAACAGAGTGGGGCCGGCAAGAGGTCAAGGCCAGTGAGTGGAGCCAGCTTTCAGTCCGACGATGACTTTGGTGAACACCGCATGGATGAAACACCCCAGTCATCATCAGAGTCTGACTTGGATGATGAAGAAAAGGTGAGAAATGTTGCTTTTTTACTTTAGTCTTTTATCTGCATAACCCATTACCCCATAGCCTGATTCTAGTATTCAAGATAGGTTACATACTACTTAAAGCAAGTTGAAAGTAAAGCAGAATGCACCTTAGGGCGCATTCTGCTTTACTTCCAGCCTGCTTTAAGCTACCATCTGCTAGAGTATAGAAAATAATTCTTGTGGTGCCTATCCATGACTGTATAAGTTGATGTATTTTCTTCAGTGGAGGAGCAAATTAAAGGCGTAAAAAGGTGTATTTATGGGGTAATGGGCATAGGACGACTTTACCCCTTACTCTGTATTACCTCTACAAATGATTATTCATTGAATACAGGCCGAAGTAGCCTTCTAATCTTGGTCTACACTGTTTGCAAAGACTGTATACATATTATCGTTTGAAAATGTTACTTCTGAAACCAGGATTAAAGAAATTAGAATAGCATTTCTGTAGGAACATTCTGCTTTACATTTATCCTGCTTTAAGTTAGCTGCCACCAGTAATTAGTACAAATGTACCTTGTCTGCATGGTTCTTGATGAAGTAGAGGCATTCTAAGATACTTATGACTAGAGGAAAGGGTCAACTCATTTGTTTCTATCGTCTCATAAAAGGGACATAGGCAAACAGTGTAGACTCTGATAAGACACTGCATAATGGGGTGTCTGATCAGAGTCTACACTGTTAGCTGATAGAAATTTCAATATAAAACAAAACCAAAATGAAAATTTAGACCATGCAGGCATCCATGAACAGTCAAACTGTATTAATCAAATCAATCAAATTGGATATATTTATAGCATATACATGTAAGACAGGTGGAAGCTTAATGCAGGACAAAAATAATGCAGAAAGCTCCTATAGGAACTCCTGCTTATCCCATTACCCCATAGCCTGTTTATAGTTTTGAAAAAAGGTGACTACTTAAAGCAGGTTGAAAGTAAAGCAGAATGCGCCATATGGCGCATTCTGCTTTACTTTCAGCCTGCTTTAAGCTTTTACCAGCTAGAATATGGAAAGTATTAAATATGACACATATTATTACGGTTTATATTGGAACTATTTTCTTCAGCGGATGAATAAAATGCATGTGCTAAAAGTCGCTTCTATAAGGGAAAGGGTTAAATATATATGTTCTGCGTTAAGTCTTCATCTATATTTAAGTATCAAAAGGCTTCCTAATTCAGTGTTTGATTTATACAAGTTTGACTGTTCTTATTATGATTATCATCAGAGCTCCAGATAAGGGGAGTATTTCAAAAACTAAAATCTTTATCTCTGCATTAAACCTTATGGTGTCATTATACACTCATAAAAATCGTCTCTTCCAGACGATTCTAATGAGTAGTAACACCATAGAATTTGGTGCTGAAATTAGTGAGAATATGTTGGATTTTTTCAGTTTACTCACTTTTATCTGGAGCCCTGGATTAAACCCTTCTCTTGCTAATTGAGTATTTTGATAACTGTTGCAAATTGTTAGGACCTGAATGAGGTATTGTCATGTAACAACAGGGCTGCCATTTCTCCGGATTTTTCCGAAATCTTAGATTTCAGACTTATATCCTAGTTGATGGTAGCTTAAAGCAGGTTGAAAGTAATCTCGCTTGAAAACTAGAACATTTGGAAGTCTTAGGATTTTTCAAGATCAACTTATGGCAGCCCTGTAACAATGTATCTCATCCTAATGCAAACTGACACGGCATCAATATGGAAGCAAAAGTCAATTTCAGGTGTATATATAAGACAGGCTTTTTCAGGAAGACAAATTGTTTACAGTGAACTGTAGTTGAACTTAGGATAACAAAGGCCCACTTAAGTCAAACTTACCCATATATCTCCAGTTGTACTTTGAGTTTGGTCTACACTGTCAAATACTGAGTTTGGTCTACACTGCCAAATACTGAGTTTGGTCTACACTGCCAAATACTGAGTTTGGTCTACACTGTCAAATACTGAGTTTGGTCTACACTGCCAAATACTGAGTTTGGTCTACACTGCCAAATACTGAGTTTGGTCTACACTGTCAAATACTGAGTTTGGTCTACACTGTCAAATACTGAGTTTGGTCTACACTGCCAAATACTGAGTTTGGTCTACACTGCCAAATACTGAGTTTGGTCTACACTGCCAAATACTGAGTTTGGTCTACACTGCCAAATACTGAGTTTGGTCTACACTGTCAAATACTGAGTTTGGTCTACACTGCCAAATACTGAGTTTGGTCTACACTGCCAAATACTGAGTTTGGTCTACACTGCCAAATACTGAGTTTGGTCTACACTGTCAAATACTGAGTTTGGTCTACACTGCCAAATACTGAGTTTGGTCTACACTGCCAAATACTGATTATGCATCTAAAGCATTTTATGTAGCTGTATTATATATGGTATTTCCATGGCAGTGTAGACCAAATCATGAGGATCTAAACTGAAGCTCTGGCCCTGTTTTGTAAAGAAATTTGGAAATCCTATTTTCAGAACAGTAGCTGACAATAGTACAGTGCTTCCTCCCTTCAACAGCCCTCCAACAACGACTCCCTCCTAACAACTACTCTTGCGGTAGTTCCCTAAACAGGACAATTATGTCCAAACTATTGTCGTCTGCTTGAAAATGTCACCTGCTGTTTTTCTCAAAGTTACATAATGGACATTTTGACAGAAAGAAAACTTAATGACGAGTGACAAACAGCCTGAATCCAGATCAGACGCCACGTTACGCTGCGTCTGATCTGAACTCTGCTTTATTTTTGTCCTGCATTAAGAAGTGACTTTTCATTATAGATCTTACAGACTTCTTCAATATCAAGTTTGATTGTATATCTATTATTCATCAGAACATGTTCTATTGTTCCTTTCTAAGAATAACATTTATGATGCGCTTATAAATACCATTACAACCTTTAGATATGATGATGTAAAGAAAAAGTCCCTGTATTGTCCCCATGTACTGACCAAACTTTCAGGGCCTCCATAAGTTGATTATGAAAAATCCTAAGATTTCCAAATGTTTTATTTTTAAAGCGCTATTACTTAAAGCATGTTGAAAGTAAAGCAGAATGCACCTGAAGGTGCATTCTACTTTACTTTCAGCCTGCTTTAAGCTATCATCTGCTGGGATAAAAATCTGAAAAATTTGGAAAATCCTGAGAAATGGCAGCCCTGAAATCTGTAGTGTGGCTACTCATCAGCATGAATTCTTTGAGACAATTCTAATGAGTAGTCACAACATAAATAATGGTGAAGACAAGAGCGGTATAGAGTTAATATTGTATATGCAATCACTCACTGAAATAGTGGAGAAAATTCTCTTAAAGACAGACAGCTGCCTTAAATGACGGAAGACAATATAATACAGAAGGTTCCTGTTGGAGCTTTCTGCACTATTTTTATCCTGCATTAAGCAAGCATCTCTGATTACAGATTTCCAAAGGATATTTCTATTCAGTGGTTGCTTAAATCATTAATACAAGACTGACTAAGACTACGATTTTTAGCTCACCTGAGCCAAAGGCTCAAGGTGAGCTATTGGGATGACCCTGTGTCCGTCGTCCGTCGTCGTTAACAATTACTTCAAATGACATCTCCTCCTATACCGCTGAACAGATTTCAACCAAACTTTACAGAAATGTTCCTTGGGTCAAGCTCTTTCAGATTTGTTCAAAGAATTAAAAACAATGCAGAACTCTGGTTGCCATGGCAACCAAAGTGAAAAAATATGGAAATCTTAAAAAATCTTCTTGTAAAAAACTACAAGGGCCAGAGCTTAGATATTTGGCACATAGCATCACCTACAGGTCCTCTATCAAGTTTGTTCAAATTATGCCCCTGGGGTCAAAATTGGCCCCGCCCCGGGGGTCACAGTTTTATATAGAGTTATATAGTGAAAATTTCAAATGTCTTCTTCTCTGACACTAATATGACCAGAGCTTTGATTTTTGGCATGGTGACACTTCTAAATGTCCTTTACCTATTTTGTTCAAATGGTTCTGGTCGGTTGAATATGTAGGTCATAATTCACATTCAATATATGTATAGCAGACAGCAATTCAGCATTTTAAGAGTTAGACCCTAGCCACATTTCCTACTGGCAGAGTTACATAACTGAACTCAGGTCAGCTGAGGTTCACTATAACCGCAGCATATGGTGTTGTCTGCTACATTTTTTATGCCCCTGCAGTTGGGGGCATATTGTTTTTGTCTGTCTGCTTTTTTTTGTCTGTTTGTCAATTTGTTTGTCTGTCAGTCCACAACTTTAATCTTACCCATAACTTTGTTAAAGTTAGAAACTTTATAACTTAGGTCATGTTCTGCAAAGGTCAATGTCATTTTTGAGTTATTTCCCAGTGTCATATTTTCCTGTCATTGAGATAACTCCAGTTCTACTGATGTTAACCCATTACCCCATACATATGCCTTTTTACGCATTTAATCTATTCCTCCTCTAAAGAGAATAATTCCACTTTATACAGTCATAAAAATGTAAGATATAAGAAATGGTATCTATATCTTAGTAGATGATAACTTAAAGCAGGTTGAAAGTAAAGCAGAATGGGCAATAAATAATCATATGGAAATACATGTAGCTTGATAAGAAGAAGTGTCATGGATAAAGGCCATAACTCTACCAACAATATTTTTTTAAGTTATTCCAATTTGTCATGGTTTTTTTGTCTGGAAGATAATTCCATTTACAGCTATATTAAAATGTTGTCTTGTCTATTACGCTAAGGCACAATGACCTCAGGTGAGCGAATTAAGGGCCATGGCCCTCTTGTTGATACAATTATACTATAGCAAAGTATGATTTTCTTTACTCTTTATATAATTTTTGGTCCTGTTCTATCACATGTACAGCAACTGAAGATAAGAGAAGGATTTCAAACATAGTCTGATCGAGTCATTGCTCTACACTGCTTGTTTATATGACATGTGTCAAGATCAGATGGCAATTTATTCCTTGTTTGACAGTTCCTTGTATTGGAAGCAACATTTTTGAAAAATTGTTGGACTTCACCGTTATCTGCTATGACTACTTAATTACCTTGGATATGAAAACAGTTTGGTTCAAGATCAGATGCAAAGTAACTATTTAGGTTCCTGATCAAATTCCATTAAACTGTTTGACACTGATATTTAAATTTCTTCAATTAAAATGGCTTTGAACAAAATTTCTACAAATGAATTTTATATTTTTACCCTCAGATCAGGGTCTTCAAATTTTGTCATACAGTAAATATTTTAACAAATCTCTCAAGAGTAATAATAAGCTGGTCATGCATCAGATAATGGTTTAACCCATTACCCCATAAATACGCAGTTTTACGCCTCTGATTTATTCTTCCATTGAAGAAAATAGTTCAAATTTATACAATGATAAATATGCATCATAAGAAATATTTTCTATTTTCTAGCAGATGGTAGCTTAAAGCAGGCTGAAAGTAAAGCAGAATGAGCCTTAAGGCCCATTCTGCTTTACTTTCAACCTGCTTTAAGTGGTCACATGTTCTCAAAACTAGAAACAGGCTACAATGTATTGGGTAATGGGTTAAAAATGCAGCATTGTAAGGATAAGTGACAAATTTGAATGTATTGCCAGAGACAGGGTCCAGATCAATAAATTATATTGCTGATAAGAGTTTTAAGTAGTTATGCGGAAGAAAATTTAATGTCCTTTTTCAATCTTAGATGTTTTGTATGTGATAATTCCTAGTTTTCTCTTACAAGTTTGTTCAAATCATGACTGGCTGAAGGCTTGATTCAATATGGCCCCTATGTGTCCAGGAGATCCTCTTAGATCCAAAACACTTATCCCAGGCCATACAGACCAAATGGCCTCTTGTTTAAGACAGGAGATTGCTTAAAACTTGCTGAAAGTAAAGCAGAAAACTTCTGTAGAGCCTTTCTGCTTTAAGTTCAGCCTGCTTAAAGCATTCATTTGTCAAGGTCTGTGGTTTTGATCCCCATGCACTGCCTCACAACGAATGAGATTAGCAGAAATCATCTTCCTGAAATCATCATCATTTCATCCCATAATCCCTCATCATTCATTAGCACTATATGACCTAGTTTGTGTCAACTCGTCCATCATCCAGCCACTTTATACAGTCATGGCTATGCATCATAAGAAATATTTCTCTATCCTATCAGATTGTAGCTTAAAGCAGGCTGAAAGTAAAACAGAATGGGCCCTAAGGCCCATTCTGCTTTACTTTCAACCTGCTATAAGTGGTCACCTGCCTTCAAAACTAGAAACAGGCTATGGGTAATGGGTAAATGTACATAACTTCACCCCACTTGAGGCATCAGGAAGTTATTGTTTGGGAAATCATAATTGCAGGGCTGCCATAAGTTGACATGAAAAATCCTAAGATTTACAAATTTACATTTTTCAATTGCGATTTTACGAATCGTACATTTACCCCATAGCCTTTTTCTTGTTTTGTTGACATGCGTCTACTTAAAGCAGGCTGTAAGTAAAGCAGAATGCGCCTTAGGGCGCATTCTGCTTTACTTTCAGCCTGCTTTAAGCTACCATAACCTGGGAAAAAATCCGGAGATTTAGGAAAAATCCGGAGAAATGGCAGCCCTGTAATTGTATGGTTTGGTCATAAAGGACTGATTGTTATCATTTGATTATCTAATGTGAATGACTGTACTTTGTGTATAGTGTATAGTTTTAGAATGAATCAATTGTTTCAAGGAAGAAAACGGCAATAGAAAAGGTGTTAAACTGTGAAAGGTTTTGGTGTTAAACGGGTATTTAGTGTGTTAGGACATTATAAGAGATGGGGGGAGAGTATCTGAGAAATTACTTGTTGTGTGTGAACAGAGAGAATAATATTGGATGTAATGATTGTCAAGATATTTTGGTAAGAAATTCAGAATTAAAATATACTCTGTTTTTTCTGTGATATATCAGATTAACCCTTATAACCCCATGGCCTGTTTTAATTTTGAAAAAAGGTTACCACTAAAAGCAGGTTGAAAGTAAAGCAGAATGCACCTTAAAAGGCGCTTCTATCAGGGAAAGGGTTAACCTACTACACCATAAACACACCTTTTTTAGCTCGCCGGACAAATGTCCAGGAGAGCTTAAGTTGTCACCCAATCGTTGGCATCTGTGTTGGCATCCCTGTTGCCGTTCCTGTTCACGTTAGCAGTTTCAAGAAAATGTTCACAACTTCTATGCTCTTTTACCTACATCTTGAATCATACTTGCAGTCCACACAAGAGCTTTCCAACCACATGTGACATTTTAAAACATTGTGACCTTGAACTTGACCTCAGCTATAGCGTTTAAGCATTGAAATGTGTGTTTGTCTTTGGAAAATTGCTCATATCTCCTATGTCCCTTGAAGTATTGCTTTCATATTTGATATGCATGTGTATATGGACAAAATCTTTCCATTTATGCAAAAAGTTTAACCTTAGTGACCTTGACCTTGAGCTTAAGGCCTATATTTAGGTTTCAAAATCTTTTGGTTTCAAAACATTCTTATAACTCCTTAGAATGTCCCTTGAGGTATTGCTTTCATACTAGTATTTGGTATGCATGGGTAAATGGCAAAGGCCTTTCCGTGGAGGCAAAACAATTTGACCTGAGTGACCTTGACCTCAGACTCTTCTATGGCATTTTGAAATGCGCCAACTTTGTTGTCTCTCTAACAACTCTTGTCATGCCTTTAATTTATTCCTCCACCAAGAAAATAGTTTTACTTTAAACAGTAATGAATATGCACCATAAGAATTTAAGAAATATATTCAATCATTCTAGCAGATGGTAGCTTAAAGCAGGCTGAAAGTGAAGCAGAATATGCCTTAGGGCACGTCCTGTTTTACTTCCTACCTGCTTTAGTGGGAACAATTGTCATGTTACCAAACTTAAAACAGGCTACGCGGTAAAGGGTTGACATTTTGCAATACATCTAAACAAGGTGAAAATTGAAATTGCAATACAATTTTTGTTGCACCTTCATCAGCGAGCAGGTTTGACAGAGGTTTCTGAGGGGGCCCTAGAAATTTTTAAATTTCAATCATTCCTCATGACTGCATGAACAACCCCAGGAAACCAATATCTTTGCTCTAAGGTTTCCAAAACTTGATCATGTTGCTGTTTTCTACAAAGCTGACTCATTAAAGTTTGATCTGAAATTGGAACTGTTGCAGCATGGTACCGGTAGTCATCGCAAGGTTTTTATGAGCACAGCTAGTGCATTCATGAAACTCACACAGCTTATAAATTTCAATAAGAGCTTGGTTCCTATTGCAAATTAGCAATTTTGATGGCTTCAGCGGTACTTAAATTGTGTGCCTGACGGACAACTATTTAACAAATACTCCATAAATTATGCCTTTTTATGCCTCTAATTATTTTCTACACTAAGACAAGTAGTCCCTACATTTGATTTAAGGAAGTCCTGGGGCCTGTCTTACTAAACGTCGTACGACAAATGTTGTCGTAAGTCAGTTTCTAAAATTCTAAATTATTACTTATTTTCTAATCAAATCCTTTCTTGTCACATCTCTTTGCCATGGAATCGTCTGGACCACTTCTTGCTTTCCGTTAGTCGAAAGCTTGTCTGAGGCTGACAATTCTCAGTCGGCCGATGAGGAATTGTCGGGTTCAGACAATTTTGCCAAGATTGACTGGCACTTGGAGCAGAAGCGTGACCCTGTACTTGCCCGCGTTATACACCTGCGGAGCAGCTGTTCTCGTCCCAGGGAGAAGGCATTTAAGAAGGAGTTGTCAGCCGTACAGAAATTTTTGCGTGAATGGAGTAAACTCCATTTCATTGACAATATTCTGTATCGGACTGCAACTCTGGACGGGCAGTCAGTGGAACAACTTGTCGTCCCAAGCTCTTTCAGGTCCAGAGCCATGAGAGGCGTCCATGATGACACTGGCCATCAGGGTAAAGAAAAGACCCTATGGCTGGCCAAGCAGCGCTTCTTCTGGCCTGGGCTTGAGAGGGACATTGGTTCGAAGGTTGAGTCTTGTCCGAGATGTATTCGGCGCAAGACACCAGTAAAGCCGGTGGCTAAGCTGACGCCCATTACAAGCACGTACCCTATGGAGCTTGTCTGCATAGACTTTCTGTCGTTGGAAAGGTCCAAGGGAGGCTATGAGCATATCTTGGTCATTACAGACCATTTTACCAGATATGCTCAGGCTGTCCCTTGCAGGAACCAAACTGCTCAGACCACAGCAAAGGCCCTGTATGAAAATTTCATCAGGTACTATTCCTTTCCAACAAGGCTCCATAGTGATCAGGGACGCAACTTTGAGAGTAGGGTGATTAAAGAACTCTGCAGGCTGGCTCTCACGGGGAAAACAAGGACTACTCCTTATCATCCCATGGGAAATGGTTCTGCAGAGCGCTTTAATCAGACCCTACTCAAGATGCTAGGTACTCTGGAGAATCACCAGAAACAGGATTGGAAATCCTATGTAGCTCCTCTTGTGCAAGCATATAATGCTACCAAGAGTGATGCTACTGGGTACTCCCCACACTTTCTCATGTTTGGCTGGCATCCTAGGCTTTCAGTTGATGCTTATCTTGGCACTTCACCAGTCCAAGAGGAGGTTGCTGCAGCACCTCAAACTTATGGCAGTAAACTGAAGTCTAGGATGACATTTGCTTATGACAAAGCAGCCAAGCATGTAGGGAAGATGCAACAGAAAAACAAGCGGATCTATGACAAATCTGTGCGGGAGTCGGCCTTGGAGCAAGGAGACAGAGTTCTCGTTAGGAAGGTTGGAATACAGGGGAAAGCCAAATTGGCTGATAAATGGGAAGAAAACCCATATATCGTCACTTGTATTCCAGATTCTGCTCTGCCTGTTTATAAAGTTAAACAGGAGAATGGCTCCAAGGTCCGCACTCTCCACAGAAATATGCTATTACCCTTTAATAGCATACCCATAGAGTCTGATGACCATGAATCTGTCACAGGTGGACATAGGCGCCGGCCTAAGTCTAAGCCTGAATCAGAGCCAGACAAGTCTGAGTCTCAGTCTGAGTCTGACTCTGATTCAGACAACTCGGGTTCGGATGTCTATGTCATACCTCAGAGAAGGCAGAGACAACCAGCTAGGAGTATACATAGAGACAGCTCTCATTCTCACAATGAGAATAGGTCCAGGTCTGTTCCAGATATCTCTGGTCAGACTGGACAGTCCTATACTTCTTCTATACCCAGTGTAACCCCTGACCTCAGCCTAAGTCAATCAGGAGCCAGACAATCTGATGGCCATCATTCTGTGTCAGATACATCAAATTTCAGTAGATCTAGGTCTACACAGTCTGCATCTAACCAGTCTAGGTCTGCACAGTCTGTGTCCAACCAATCCAACTCTGCACAGTCTGCATCCAACCAGTCTAGGTCTGCACAGTCTGCGTCTAACCGGGATAGAGGGTTTGAATCCCTACCACCAAGTCGTCCGGTTAGGACCAGAAGGGCCCCTGATAGGTATGGGGAATGGGTTGCCCCTCAAATAGTGTGGCATAGCAATGACTTTCAGTCAGAATCTTTTATTTAGTGTAAATTCTCAGTTTATCTAGTCAGTTTAGTTGCTGAGGGAATTTTCTGAATTTCATTTGCTTTGCATTTGCTTAATTTTGTGTAATTTGCTTGGTTTCCTTGTACTTGAGTTTGACAAGTCTTCTGATGAGTGAAATTACTTTCATTTATCAATTTGAGCCAGAATCAGTTGTCAATTTCATGTTCCAAGTAATTTAAGTAATTTATTTATTGACCAGTGTAGAACCTGTTAGTTTAGTTCTTGGTTGAACAGTTGGATTTCATTTATTAGTGAAACTTATGGCAGTTTCACTGTAATTATCATTCAACTAGTATAGAACTTAGTGTTTCAGTTCTTGGTTGTTAATTTTATGTATTTGGATATGAGACTTATGGCAGTTTCATTTGCAAATACATATATTGTCTTACAAGCAGGTATTTTTCTACATTTGTAAACATTACAGTTTGCAAATAGGTCAAGTTTGTATTGACTTACAATAGTGTAAGTTTGTATTGGTTTTAGTTAGTAGTTTCATTCTACTTGGATAGTAATGGAAATGTTTTATTCTCGTTTTGCGCATTATTTATTTATTTTATCTGAGTTTGCAAATGTCAGGAGCCATTTAAACCTGGCAGGGGAGTATGTAACCCAGGTTAGGTTTGACTGTACCCTATTGTGTTCATTTGCTGGTACAGACTATAGGTGGTGTCCAAAGAGATGTAACAAGACAGGATTAGATGGAGAAAACAGAAGTTAGGCGTATTTTAATGTTATGACTTACGACCATTTTTATCGTACGACGTTTCGTAAGACAGGCCCCTGAACAGTAGAAAACATTTACAGTGTCTTTCCACATGGAAGCTTACAGCAGGCTGAAATTCAAGCACCAGCTGATACTTCTAGGATAAAATGTTCAAAATTTTAATAGACTCATCAATTTCTGATAAATGATGAGTGTACATTTACTCTCTCAGGCATTTGTTTAAAAACAATATTTAACCCTTTCCTCCACAGAAGTCCCTAAGTGTGCCTGTATCAATAATTAAGCCGTCCAAAAACAAGTCAAAAATGAATGTTCAAGTATGGTTTTGAATACAGGTGCCAGGTTAAAGCAACTTGAATATAATAATAATGCATAAAGCTACTAAAGGAGCTTTCTGTTCTATATTCATCTTGCTGAAAGCAATTTTCTTGTTCTATATAAACACAGTTAATTTGAATATACATGTAGTTGATATTGCATGTGGAGGAAACGGTTAAGAGTATAAAAACAGGGCAGACCCTGATCAGATGTTTCCATCAGGAGCTCTCTGATCTGGTTCTACACTGTTTGCCAAGTGTATATATCTTGTCCAAGCACTGTAAAGGTTGTAGCACCAGACACTGTTATTTTCTGTCAATAAGACCATGAGCGTGCATAATGTTAGGAATGTATATACAAAATAATATTGTTGGGTCTCTTGTTTATTCAGAAGATGATTATACTGTAAAGAATTAACTTGTCAAGCAGTCTTCTGTTCAATCTGAGGGGAGATTAACTGTAGTCTCAATTGATTTACAGTCAAACCTGGGTTTCCCTATATAATATCATGCTTCCTGGAAATTTTTAACAGACCTCCAGATTATAAAGGGGAGTATTTCAAAAACTAAAATCTTTATTTATGAATTAAACCCTATGGTGTTACTACTCATTAGAATCGTCTCTTCGAGACGATTCTAATGAGTAGTAACACCATAGGATTTGGTGCTGATAAAAGTAAGGAAATGCTGAATTTGTTCAGTTTACTTCCTCTTATCTGGGGCCCAGAGTGAACGAAAGTACATGTGGACATAAAGACATTGCAGTTTTGGTCCATACAAAAAAGCTTTTCATATGTGATAGCAAACAGTGCAGACCCTGATGCGATGTTGCATCACATGGTTTCTTATCAGGGTCTACAATGTTTGCCAAAGTCATCTTAAGTAGACGCTTTGTCTAAAATGAGTAATAAAGGAGCATGTAGTTCTGATAAGACAGGGAAGCTTTCTGCTTTATTTTAGTCCTGCATTAACCCTTAGTATGTTGAATTTTTTAGTGAAAAATTTCTTTCAGTGGAGGAATAAATTAAAGGCGTAAAAATGCTTATCTATGGAATAATGGGGTAAAGCAGTAGCAAAAATATGGAAACTGTGTTTGCAATATCTAAGGTCCTTTTCCTTGTGATGCTGTTAATATAGACCTATATATATAATTATATACAGTTGAACTTCGATATCTCAAACTCGTTTAACTTAAGCTATCTGGTATTTTGACACATGAGTTGCATTATTTCATGCTTGGTTAGGTTAAACATATCAGTATTTCAAAGTTAAAACGTGGCTTAGCCACGTTTTAACTTTGAAATACTGATATGTTTGACTTAACGGAGTTGGAGATATCTAATTTCATCTGTATATACAAAATGGACTATGGCTGAGAATAACTAGATAGTATATGGTTTTGTGTTTAGGTTCTTGTGGTTGGCCTGTCTGTCATTTTGAATACAGTTTGGATCCAGATCAGATGCTGAGTTACTCAGTACCTGATCTGTATCCAGACTATTCTACACTCATATTGATGTGTTGCAAGTCAAAAGTGAAGTTTTATCTGAATTTTATAGCTATTTGCAGATGATGATATTAAAGCAGGCATCATTTTAGCGTGATGAGGGTCCCATCCCTGAGGGATATGTAATTGCATGCTTAGACATCACATCCATCATGAAACTGATGAAATATTTAAACAAATCATTACTCAGAATCATTACCAATCATACCGCTGTATGTATACTGAAAAAAGCCTGCTCCAGTAAACTTGTATAAAGTGACCACTCATTAACCAATAAATACGCCTTTTTACGCCTTTAATTTATTTCTCCACTGAAGAAAATAGTTCCACAAACTATATACAGTAATGAATATGTACCATAAGAAATATTTTCAATGTTCTAGCAGATTATAGCTTAAAGCAGGCTGAAAGTAAAGTAGAATGTGCCTTAAGGCACATTCTGCTTTACTTTCAGCCTGCTTTAAGTGGTCAAGTCTTCAAAACTAGAAATAGGCTATGGGGTAACGGGCTAAGTTGCATGGAAATATCTGCCGACACTGACTGCTTAATGCAGGATAAACGATAGTAAAGTTTTCTGCATATTATTTATCATGCGTCATTAAACAACTACTAGTACCTGTATTAACCCATTATCCGTGCTATGCCGCATCTCATCAGGATCCAAACTGTTTGCAATGATTATCACTGTGGCTCATATATCGCCACTAGCAATGTAAGAGTTAAGTTATATTTGATTAGCCTGTGTCTGATAATGCTGTGTATAGATATGAATACGTTATGAGGGAAATGAGTTAATGCTAATCCGTTATGATATGTTTTCAGGCTGTGCGGAAGCGAGAGAAGAAGCTGTTTATGATAGCCCAGGAGATAACTACATCAGAGCGTGTGTTTGTCGATGTCCTTCATCTTCTAAATATTGTAAGCAAATGACACTTTGTAAAAATAACTATCACTTATATCATCTTGCAAAAAAAAATAACTATCACTTAGAATCATCTTGAATTATAGTATACAGTCTGTATTAACCTATTACCCCATAAATATGCCCTTTTATGCCTTTAATTAATTCCTGTACTGAAGAAAATAGTCCCAATTTATACTGTCTCATTTTTATACGCCCACCTCTAAAGGTGGGTATATTGCCGTGGCCCTGTCCGTCCATACGTTTGTCCGTCAACAATTTGTTTGTCCAGAGTTTTTCTGTAAAACTGTCAAAAGGATATTAATGAAACTTCACACAAATGTTATATGCATAAAGATCTGAAGCTGAGTCAAGTTTGAGGTTCATTCAATTTTTCCTTACAAAGTTATCTGCCCTTGATGTACTCAGATATACTATAACTTTAAGGTTGACATTGGGCCTATTACGTGCCGTTTGCGTACCCTTTGCAGTACTCTCGCTCTTTCCAGCTGTGGCTAAATACAAGTGTGACTGTATACCTATTAATGAATGTACATCATAAAGGGAGTGAAATACTGACATATATAACACTGTTTGCAGCTAGAAACACTAATACTCTCCAGTATTTCACTCCCTTTATGATGTACTCCTCCTCTCATAATTATGAACTGTGATTATGCAAGTCAATATTAAATCCACTATGTTTCTCCTCAACTTATATACCTTTAGCCCTTTCACCCTTTACTCCATAGAAGCGCCTTTGAGCACATTTAATTTATTCCTCAACTGAAGAAAATAGTTCCAAATTATACAGTCATGAATTTGTATAAGTAGAAATATTTTCTATATTCTAGCAAATGGTAGCTTAAAGCAGGCTGAAAGTAAAGCAGAATGCGCCTTAAGGTGCATTCTGCTTTACTTTCAACCTGCCTTAAGTTGTCGTCTATATTCAATACTAGAAACAGGCCATGAGGTAAAGGGTTAAAGGCAAACCTGTGGTGACAGTAAGTGTTGCAAACAGTTTGGATCCAGATGAGACAAGAAACTTCACATCTCATCTGGATCCAAATTGTTTGATGCTCTAAAAATATTTTCTGAAAAAAACAAAAGCAGATTGACCATCAAAAAAATCATTTTGTGAGCCATAAGTTTATTTTTGTATCTTTGACACAGGATTTTAGACGGCATATATCGGAGACGACGGAGAGCCTCGGGCGACCTGTGATAGCCAATGAAATACTCAACAGAATATTGGACTACCTTCCTCAGTTACAGAACTTCAATGAAGATCTACTGAGAGACCTAGAGGACAGAGTCACCAACTGGTAAGATATTATATTAGACTCATCATCCCATTATCTGTTCCTAGTATTGAAGTTAGGTGACCATTAACTTAAAATTTTATTAAGGCACAGTCTGCTTTACTTCAACCTGCTTCTACCCTTTACCCTTTAGCCTGTTTCTACTTTTAAACACAGGTGACCACTTAAAGGTGCATTCTGTTCTATTTTCAGCCTTCTTTAAGCTACCATCTGTGAGACGGTTAGGGGACTACTATATAATGTAAACTCTTTTATTGTGTAATGTAAACTCTATTACATTGTAATGTACACTTTCTTACTGTTTTATATATTGTAAATGCTATACTAGTATAAAATTAATGAAGACCTTTTTAATGTTTATGTCATGTAAACAGTACTAAACACTTACTATTTAATGTAAACTCTATTACAGTTTTATGTAATGTATACATTGTGACTGTTAATGTTAACTTTATTAGTGTATTATATAATGATATAAATTAAGGTAAATAATTTAACAGTATTACTGTAAATACTATCATTATATAACTTAAACACTGTTGCTATATTTTTTAATATAACACTATTACTATATACTATAAACACTATTACTGTATACTATAAACACTTATACTATATAATGTAAGCACTACTGCTGTATCATTCAATGTTAACCCTTAGCCCGCCAAATAAATTGTCGTCTGCTATATTTCTCGTCTGCTTCAAGTTTCAAAGTGCTTCAAAGTTGCTCAAAATTGCTGAAAATGTTGTCTGAGTGTTAAACAGCTTGGATACGGATGAGACGCCGAGTTACTCGGCGTCTCATCCGGATCCAAGCTGTTTGCATATGGAGCTATAGTGGTGAGTGGCAGGCTAAGGGTTAATACTAGTACTGTATAATGTAAACAGTATTGCTAAACTTTAAGCAGCCATCAAACACTGAGGACTAGTCTTATTTTGACACCAAAGACTTTTTTAAAAAAATACTCATGACATTTTCAAACAGTGTAGACCCAGATCAGAGGGCTCCTACAGGAGCCCGCTGATCAGGGTCTACACTGTTTGCTAATTTAGACCAGTATTTATTAAACTACCCAGAATTCCATGTAGACTGGTTCATGTTTTGATAACTTAAAAGATCCATAAGGGAACCTTATAAAACACAAGAGATAATTAGTGTTTAAAGGGTTTAAACTTTTAAAGCCTCACTTTGTCTTGTGATGTTTTTTTCAGGGAAGAGAAAAAGAGCATTGCTGACATATTTGTGAGGAAGGGACCATTCCTGAAACTGTACTCATCTTACATTAAAGACTTTGAAATAATGACAAGTACACTGGATGAGGCAGTGAAGAAGAACCCAGCTTTTCAGACTGCTCTCAAAGAATTCGAGGTCAGTTTTAACACATTTAACCCTTTGAACCCTAGTCCCGCATATAGGCGTCCTTTTCAAACAGTGTACATGTGAATAGTACACTTGTCCTGTCCAATAGTGAATACCCAGATCAGAGGGCTCCGAAAGGAGCCCTCTGATCAGGGTCTTCACTGTTTGACATAATGTCAAACATAGGCAAAAACAACCCTTAAAAGTCAGTAATGGACTAGACTTAAATGGAAACCGGAATTGTCCCTTTAAAGTTTCAGGGAGGAAAGAGTTAAGCCCAATGTCTTCTAAAGTGGACATTGGCAAACAGTGTAGATTCTTTTGAGATGCAGCATTATGCATTGTCTGGTCAGGGTCTGCACTGTTTTCTATATCATATGAAATAGTTTGTTGTATAGACAAACACTGCAGTGTATTTATACCACCCTTTGTTTATCTACAATAAAATCTTACAGCAAGTATACAGGGAGAGTTCAGTGCAATATCAGTCATAAATGGGTTAATTATTTTTTTATCCTAAATTTTTCATTGCTACTATTTTCTGTTGATTTTCAGTGCTGTTTTTTTATAGTACTCTAAAAAAAAATGTGTAAAACAAACAGTGCTGACCCAGATCAAAGGGAGTCCTCTGATCAGGGCCTACACCTTTTGAAAAATAGATATAAAACTTAAGTTATGAGTTACCTAGGATTAGAAGTAATTATCAAGTCTGTGTTTGGTATGTACCAGTCAGGGGAAGCTAAAATATCCAATAAAGAGCTAAAATTACATTATTTTAGTGAGGCCAGGTAAGAGTAAATACAGGGAAGTAACCCCAGCAGTAATAATACAATCGAAGCTGCTAGAGTTGTCTCCTATTCCAAAAGATATACAGAAAAGGCCGATTGTTAACCCATTACCACATAGCCTGTTTGTAATTTTGAAAACGTGTTACCACTTAAAACAGGTTGAAAATAAGGCAGAATGCGCCGTAAGGCACATTTGCTTTACTTTCCGGCCTGGTTAAAGCTACCATCTGCATATGTTGCATATTCATGACAGTATGAAGTGGAACTATTTTCTTTAGTGGGGAAATGTGTAAAAATGTGTATTTATGGAGTAATGGGTTAAAAGATCCAAATGAGATGCTCTATATTTTAAATATTTGACACATTGACGAATATTTTTGAAAGACAATGCAGATAAATTAATTCTAAAAATTGCTGCAGATGACAATTTTATAACATGTTAACCCATTAGCCCATAAAGATGCCCTTTTAGGCCTTTAATGTTTTCCTCCACTGAAGAAAATAATTCCATTTTACACAGTCATGAATATTGTACTATAAGAAATATTTCCTTATCCTAGCAGATTAAGGCACATTCTGCTTTACTTTCAACCTGCTTTAAGAGGTCACCTATCTTCATTGCTAGGAAAAGTCTATGGGGTTAAAGACTAAATAGCAATACCTTGTTATTGATGGTAAAATGAAATTCTACTCAGCAATGTTTACTTTTTAGCTAGCAATTTTGAAGAATAAAGTAGCTTTGTGTAGCCACTCCAGCATGTATTTGTCATTGACATCTGTGTTGGTTAACCCATTACCCCATAAATGTTCCTTTTTACGCACATAATTTATTCCTCCACTGAATAAAAATAAGTCCATTTTATACAGTCATAAAATTGTATCATAAGAATATATTTCTATATCCTACCAGATAATAGAAAGTAAAGCAGAATGGGCCTTTATATATATAGGACGCATTCTGCATTAATTTCAACCTGCTTTAAGTGATCATCTTTCCCATTAGCCTGTTTCTAGTAGTTAAGATATGTGACCTATTAAAGTAGGCTGAAAGTAAAGCAGAATGTGCCCTAGGGCACATTCTGCTTTACTTTCAGCCTACTTTAAGTTACTATCTGCTAGTATATAGAAAATATTTCTTATAGTACATATTCATGACAGTATAAAATGGAACTATTTTCTTTGGCGGATGAATAAAATGAATACGCTAAAAGTCGCTTCTATAAGGGAAAGGGTTAAACTAGAAATAGGCTATGGGCTAATGGGTTAAGGGTAAGATGATTAATGTTTATGGAAAGCACGCTATGCTGTTTTCCAACAGCTCTTGTTTCATTTCATCCAAAAGTCATGACATAGCCTCAATAGCTTGGCGTAAAGATATTACTACAACTATCAAAATATGCATTAACTGCATCTTCAGGAAAAGTAAAGATCTGAGTAATGCTGGGAAGTAACTCTGGTGTTACTATTGAACTTTCTTAATTGAGTTATCTACCATGCTCTAAGAGCTTTAAATTTTGGTAATGAAAATAAAAGATCTGCTTTTGCAATCATTCAAACAAATTTTCATGGTGTTAATGAAAGATTGCAGCTTAAAGCAAAATGAAAGCAAAGCAGAAAGCTGCACTGTGTTAGTTTTAAGCAGCCTTGTGCTGAGCTTGCAGTATTCAAATGGTTTTCAGTTGACATTAGAGAAAAAAAATATTGAGATTGTAGATTTGTTGGACATTCACACAACCCATGCATAGTCATTGCACCATCCTGGTATGAAAGTACAGAAGCTGTGGAGAGATTCAAATATAAGAGGGAGTAAACTGAACAAATCCAACATTTTCCCCCTTCATGTAAGCATCAAACCCTTTGGTGTAACTTCTCATTGGAATCGTCTGGAAGAGATGATTCTAGTGAGTAGTCACACCATAGGGTTTAATGCAGGCGTAAATATTTTAGGTTTTGAAATACTGAATCTGAATCCCTGAATTTTCTGAAGAGCAACTGCTCTGCAGGTGCATATGGTTTCAGTTCAAGCAGTCTGCAGCCTCTGTATGGATTTGCCCTGACCTGCTAAAAGTGAGCTGATGTGATAACCAAAGGCAATGTACCGTAAACACTTTTATCACATAAACGTGCAAAATATAGAGGGCCGTAAAAATCGTATGGCCCACTGGGCATATATTTTATACTAATTTTCGAATCACCAAAATAATGTACTACTACGCCGACTGTAAATCAGTTAAGAGAATCTAGACAAACTTAGATCACCACTAGGTATTGAAACATTTCGAAGTGTCCTAGAAACATTATCCCTAGCAGTCTCGCAAACTCAGGCTGCAAATCAGGCTAAACTTAATACTACGTAGACTTTAGTTTTAACAGTGATTCAGACTGTTTTTCAAATTTAGACGTTGAATGATAATGACGTCATGTTACGTCTTGACGTTATTTTGAAAACGAAACTAGATTCTTTATGTCAAATGATCATTTTTAGTCAATTAGAACAACTTTAATTTAAATATTAATTTAAAATTTGAATATGGTATCAGAGAAGTCTTTCACAACATAATGGAGTTGATTTTCTTTACGTTAATATGATTGGTGTTTTTATCTACGGAGGAATAAAACCGAATAACACCTATGACGAATCGTTTACCTAAGAGCCGAGGGCAAAAGTGAAAGTAAGACCGTTCGGATTTTGGTGTCATTTGGTGTTTATGTGATAAATAGGATATTAAATTCGTGTTTTTTCAGTAATAAATTTATTGAACTCGTTGGATAAAAATGATATGTTGCTCGCCAAGGCTCGCAAAATATCATTTTTATCCAACTCGTTCAATAAATTCATTACTGAAAAAACACTCATTCAATATCCTCTATATATTCTAACCACCATTGAAAATTACCCGCAAATGAATTGCATGACACCCATGGCAACAATAAACTAGGAAAACAGGGATGAGACTTTATAAACCTAGGTCCAATGTATCGGTGCTCTACGCTGGGCATCCAAAACAACCAGAGAGCTTTGTGGATAATAAGAGTAGGGCATCGCACCTGGGTTTTCTGTATCTGCTCCCCTCTCTTTGTCGCGTCCAATTAGCCCATGGATGGCAGAAAGAATGTTAACAAACAAACCAAACCAAACCAAATCAAAATGCAGAGTTTATCAGCATCTGATCAGGCTCAGAACTGTTTGGAATCTAATTGAAATAGATTGTCTACATATATATAAATATGTTAATTTCTACATATTGTTGCATTTAGTTTTGTTTGAACTTAAAAGATTACTGATACAGTGAAACCCCTCTAAACCGGACATGTGTGGGGACAACATAAATGTCGGGTTTAGAGGGCTTTCCGGTTTAGGGGGGTTTTAACCTATATCTTGTTTCTAGTATGGAAGATAGCTGATCACTTAAAGCAGGTTGAAAGTTAAGCAGAATGCGCCTTAAGGCGCATTCTGCTTTACTTTCAACACCTGCTTTAAGCTATCATCTACTAGCATATAGAAACTATTTCTGATAATACATATTCATGAATGTCTTTTCTCCAGTGAAGGAAAAAATCAAAGGCGTAAAAAGGCACGTTTATGGTGTAGTGTGTTAAAATAAAGAAGGGTTGGAAACGGGACCAACGTTTTTGTCCGGTTTAGAGAGAATTCCGGTATTTAGAGGTTCCGGTTTAGAGGGGTTTCACTGTATTAGTTCTTCAATGGATTGAATATTACACACAGTAAAACCTCTCTATTATGACCACTATTTGTGTGACTACTTTAAGCAAGGTGGCAGTAAAACAGAAAGCTCCTTAACCCATTACCCCATAGATACGCCTTTTTACACCTCTATTATATTCATCCACTAAGGAAAACAGCTCCAATTTATACAGTCATGAATATGTATCATAAGAAATAGTTTACGAATTCTAGCAGATGGTAGCTTGAAGCAGGCTGAAAGTAAAGCAGAATACGCCATAATCTTCAAAACTAGAAACATGCTATGGGGTAATGGGTTAAGGAGCTTTCTGTTTTACTGTCACCTTGCTTTCAGCTATCACCTGTCTTTTATACAATCAATTTGCCAACCTTTTAGTAGTCGTAATAAAGAGGTTTTATTGCATAACATTTTCATAGTGCCTTTTTTAGCAGATTCTGATGATACTAATTTTCCATGTAAACTGTTTCAGATGAGTTCTCGATGTGCCCAGCTAGCTCTCAAACACTACATGCTGAAACCCATACAGAGAATTCCCCAGTACAGAATGCTGCTACAGGGTGTGTTAGTCTTTCACTGCTATAGCTGACTAAAGGAAACTTTATCAGAGCACCAGATAAGGGTAGTTTTTCAAAATCTAAAATCTTTATTTCTGAATTAAACCCTATGGTGTCACTACTCATTCAAGACGATTCTAATGAGTAGTAACACCATAGGATTTGGTGCTAAAAAGAGTGAGAAAATGTTGAATTTGTTGAAAAAACTACCTCTTATCTGGAGCCCTGTTTATATATGCAAATTCAAATTTCTTTATTACACTCAGTTCATGCCTTTTACAAGAAAACATGAGGAACAAATAATTAACACAGTGTATTAAATTTCTGAAAACTGGACTTCCCTGAGTCTATTTCCCCATAAATACACCTTCTTACAGCTTTATTTTATTCCTCAGCTGAGAAAATATTTCTACTTTATACAGTCATGAATTTTTAGCGAAAGAAATATTTTCTGTATCCTAAAGCAGGCTGAAAATAAAGCAGGTCGAAAGTAAGGTGCATTCTGCTTTACTTCCAACCTGCTGTAAGTGATCACCTGTCATAAAAACTAGAAACTGGCTATGGGGTAATGGGTTGAATTGGATTTCTCTGAAATCTATACAGATTTCTTTGTCTGAAGCACATTTTCTACATGCTAACACATTTTTCAACACAAAGCTCACAGGACAGGTGACTGCTTAAGGCAGGAGAGTAGCTATGCAGAAAGCTTCTAAAGGAGCTTTCTGCATTACTAGTGTCCTGCATTTAGCAGTCACCTGTCTTAATAAACTGACAATTGAAACTATTTTCAATGGCTGCAAAACCTCTTATCCAGAAACCTCTCTAAACTGAACACTTTGTGTCGTGTGCCATGTGACTACTTTAAGCAGGTTGAAAGTTTAGCAGAATGTGCCTTCAGGCACATTTTAATTACTTTGAGCCTGCTAAATTACCATGTGCTAGGATACAGAAAACAATTCTTATGCTGCATATTAATGACTGTATTAAACGGAACTATTTTGTTAGTGGGGTAATAAATAAAAATTGTAAAAGGGCATTTTTATGGGGTTATAGGTTAATATTAGAGCACAATCCTTCCAATTTTAGTATCGGTTCAAAATTACGAAACGTGAAGGTCTAATCATGATTCAGGCAATGCAAATGTTGTGCTATAAAACTTGTGTGAAGTTTAATCCTTTCTTTACTGGAAACCAATTTGGTAAATAGTGTAGACCCTGATCAGAGAGCTCCTTAACCCTTTCCCCAATAGAAGCGCCTTTTAGCGCATATGATTTATTCCTCCACTGAAGAAAATCGTTCCAATTCAGTCAGTCATGAAAAAATATTATATGGAATATGTTCGATGTTCTAGCTCATGGTGACTTAAAGCAGGCTGAAAGTAAAGCAGAATGCGCCTTAGGGCGCATTCTGCTTTAATTTCAACCTGTTTTAAGTGGTCACCTATCTTCAATACTAGAAAAAGGCTATTAGGTAAAGGGTTAAGGAGCCCTCCGATTAAGTTCTGTACAGTTTGTTTAACTTAATTTTTCTGAAATATTTGTCTTAAAACAGCCCAAAAATCCACATAAACTGGTATGTCTTTTAAAAAATGGAGAAGTCCATATATTATGTAAAAGTTCAGTATATATGGAGTTGAATTTTATGCTGTACAGTAAATCCTCCTTATTGCAACAACTAAATTGTGTAAATTATAAGGTGTTTACCACAGGTGACTGCTAAAAGCAAAGTGTCAGTAACACAGAAAGCTCCTTTAGGAGCTTTCTGTTTTACTGTCACCTTGCTTTAAGCTGTCACCTGTCTATTATACAATCAAAAAGTCTTCTTTTTTGTGGTCATATAGAGCTTTAGAGGTTTAATATAGAGGTTTAACTGCTGTTATTTATTGCAGACTACATCAAACACATGCCTCCAGACTCTACAGAGACTAAAGACATGCAGAGTAAGTTCATTGAACACTCCTTAGTCTACAAACAACAGATGGGATCCAGTCAGACAATGAGTTTTAAATTTTTTAGCTCACCTGAGCACAAAGTGCTCAAGGTGAGCTTTTGTGGTCGGTCTTTGTCCGGCGTCTGTCGATGTGCGTCGTTCGTCGTGTGTCAACAATTTCTTCAAACATCTTCTTCTTCAAAACTACTGGTCTGATTGCAACCAAACTTCACAGGGATGTTCCTTGGGTCAAGCTCTTTCAAAGTTGTTCAAAGAATTTGAAACAATGCAGAACTCTGGTTGCCATGGCAACCAAAGTGAAAAAATAAGGAAATCTTAAAAAATCTTCTTGTCTGAAACCACAAGGGCCAGAGCTTAGATATTTGGCACATAGCATCATCTATAGGTCCTCTATCAAGTTTGTTCAAATTTTGCCCCTGGGGTCAAAATTGGCCCCGCCCGGGGGTCACCATTTTACTTAGAGTTATATAGTGAAATGTTCAAACATCTTTTTCTCTGAAACCAATATGACCAGAGCTTTGATATTTGGCATGGTATAACTTCTAGAGGTATTTGACATATATTGTTGAATTGGTTCCGGTCCGTTGCATATCTGGGTCACCGGAGCTAAAAATAGATTTTTTACCGTGAGAACTTAAAAAATCTTCTTGTCTGAAACCATAGAACACTAAGCTTAGATATTTGGCACATAGCATCATCTATAGGTCCTCTATCAAATTTGTTCAAATTTTGCCCCTGGGGTCAAAATTGGCCCCGCCCCGGGGATCACCATTTTACATAGAGTTATATAGTGAAATGTTCAAACATCTTTTTCTCTGAAACCAATATGACCAGAGCTTTGATATTTGGCATGGTATAACTTCTAGAGGTATTTGACATATATTGTTGAATTGGTTCCGGTCAGTTGCATATCTGGGTCACCGGAGCTAAAAATAGATATTTTCAATGAAAACTTAAAAAAGCTTCTTGTCTGAAACCATAGTACACTGAGTTTAGATATTTTGCACATAGCATAGTCTACAGGCCCTCTATCAAAGTTGTTCAAATTTTGTCCCTGGGGTCAAAATTGGCCCCGCCCCGGAGGTCACCGTTTTACATAGAGTTACATAGGGAAATGGTCAAACATCTTTTACTCAGAAACCAATATGGCCAGAGCTTTGATATTTGGCATGATGTAACTTTTAGAGGTCCTTCACATATATGGATGAATTGGTTCTGGTCTGTTGCATATCTGGGTCACCGAAGCTTAAAATAGATTTTTTCCAATGAAAACTTCAAAAATCTTCTTGTCTGAAACGGTTTATGGTCTTAACGTACCAATGCCTCAATGTACCAGTCTCAATGTACCATTTTCCTAGACTGAACGTACCACTATATAAAATTGATAGAAAACAATTTTATTATACTATTTTTTTAATGAAGAAATTGTTTATAATTATCCCCGATTTATTTATGATATTTGTTGTTAAAAAATCCACACCTGATTGTAGGAAAAAAGAATGCAGATACATACATGTTGAATTGTATAAACTCATTGAACTTCTACAAAAAGTGGATACTACTCACATAGGAACATTGTATTTTAAAAAAATCATTTAAATCATCCAAGTAACATATAAAGTACTATTTTACATTTTTCATCAACTAATAATGGTCAATCATGGTTGTAATATAGGATTTTTTAAAAATGGTACGTTCAGACTGAAAATGGTACATTGAGGCAATGGTACATTCATGCAATGGGACATTAAGACCAGCTACCTCTGAAACCATAGTACACTGAGTTTAGATATTTTGCACATAGCATAGTCTACAGGCCCTCTATCAAAGTTGTTCAAATTTTGTCCCTGGGGTCAAAATTGGCCCCGCCCCGGAGGTCACCGTTTTACATAGAGTTACATAGGGAAATGGTCAAACATCTTTTACTCAGAAACCAATATGGCCAGAGCTTTGATATTTGGCATGATGTAACTTTTAGAGGTCCTTCACATATATGGATGAATTGGTTCTGGTCTGTTGCATATCTGGGTCACCGAAGCTTAAAATAGATTTTTTCCAATGAAAACTTCAAAAATCTTCTTGTCTGAAACCATAGTACACTGAGTTTAGATATTTTGCACATATCATCGTCTACAGGTCCTCTATCTTAGTTGTATCAAATTTTGCCCCTGGGGTCAAAATTCGCCCCGCCCTGGGGGTCACCTTTTACAAATCTTCTTTTCTGAAATCATGCGACCCATCCTAGTGTAACCATGGTCAGGTGAGCGATCAAGGGCCATTCTGGCCCTCTTGTTTTTTAAGTCGTTTGGGTATTGCGTGAACGCGATTTAAATATAGCGCTTCTAAAAATAGATTGTCACTTTCGGTTCTGTGTGGACACGTCAGAGTAGTTTTGAGATGTAGTGTTTATTCAGAAAATGAGCTCAAAACTAGTCCGGTAGTGTCTGTGTTATGTGTACAAAATCGGTCAGGCTTGCTAAGGATATCTAGCTCAGTGAATTTTGAATGATGTCTGGTTGAAAATTAGGTCACTAGGTCAAATCAAAGAAAACAGTGTTAACCTTTTAGAAGCTACAAATCTCACTAGATCTGCATGAAATATTGTCAGAATATTTGCCTACTTCAAATCTAGGTCCAAATCAAATATGGATTGTGTCATTTAAAAAACTAGGTCACTAGGTCAAATCATAGGAAAATCTTGTACACTCTAGAGGTTGATTGTGGGTCATGTTCAGTTCCCTTGCAGATGGTAGCTTAAAGCAGGCTGAAAGTAAAGCATAATGCACCTTTACCCATTACCCCAGTCTTATTCTTGTATTAAAGGTAGGTAACCACTCAAGGCAGGTTGATAGTACAGCAGAATGCACCTTAAGATGCATTCTGCTTTACTTTCAGCGTGCTTTAAGCTACCATCTGCTAGAAAATTGGAAAATATTGCTTATGATACCTATTCATGACTGTATATATTTGAATTATTTTCTGTGGAGGAATTAATTGAATGTGTTAACAGTGTATTTATGGAGTAATGGGACATAGTGATTCTAACACCACCGTTAGTGTCAGATAAGGATATCCCACCCGAGCTTCGCCGAGTGTTCTTAAATATCTTCGTATCGAGGGTGGGATATCCATCTGATATTCAACTGTGGTGTTAGATTTATTTTCTCACCTCGTCAACCCTTGAAACGCGTTCAACTTGCTTGACAGTGGTGAGTTGTATTTTCGCTTTCGCCTCATGAATGGCGGACGGATATAGAAAAAAGAAGTACACTAGTTTCAACAACTTAATATATTAACACGTGTTATTATTTTTAAAACCATTACGTCACTTGATTTATTAACTATATAGCCTATATGAACTGAATATAGATCTACTAACCAATTTTTTAGCGAGAGTTTGGCTTTAATGTCAAGGAGGATAGTTTATGCATGATGACGTCATGACAACGGCAATAACAAACAATGTTGGGCTTGTCTGTCGTGAAAGATAAGGTTATCTCACACCCCCTAGATTTCGGGATACCTCTGTCCGAGAGGTGAGAAAATTTGAGCTATACTTGTGTATCAGTGATACATTCATGATCAGAGCCCTCTGATCTGTTTTCCAACTGTATCAGTTTAACTCTTTGCATGCTGGGTATTTTTATACCCCCACAAACAGAGTTTGAGGGGGGTATACTGGAATCAGCCTGTCGGTCGGTCGGTTGGTTGGTTGGCCGTCGGTCTGTCTGCAAAATCTTGTACTTTCAACTCCTCCTTCAGTTTCAACCCGATTAATTTGATATTTGGCATAAATGTTACTCAGGTGTAGTAGATGTGCAAGACACAAATTTCAGGTTTCTGTGACCTTGACCTTTGGCCTTAAATTTGGTCTTGAAATTGGCAGGCAAAATCTTGTACTTTCAACTCCTCCTTCAGTTTCAACCCGATTCATTTGATACTTGGAAATAGATGTTACTCAGGTGTAGTAGATGTGCAAGACACAAATTTCAGGTCTCTGTGACCTTGACCTTGACCTTTGGCCTTGAAATTAGTATTGAAATTGGTAGGCAAAATCTTGTACTTTCAACTCCTCCTTCAGTTTCAACCCGATTCATTTGATACTTGGCATAGATGTTACTCAGGTGTAGTAGATGTGCAAGACACAAATTTCAGGTCTCTGTGACCTTGACCTTGACCTTTGGCCTTGAAATTGGTCTTGAAATTGGTAGGCAAAATCTTGTACTTTCAACTCCTCTTTCAGTTTCAACCCAATTCATTTGATACTTGGCATAAATGTTACTTAGGTGTACTAGATGTGCAAGACACAAATTTCAGGTTTCTGTGACCTTGACCTTTGGCCTTAAATTTGGTCTTGAAATTGGCAGGCAAAATCTTGTACTTTCAACTCCTCCTTCAGTTTCAACCCGATTCATTTGATACTTTGCATAGATGTTACTCAGGTGTAGTAGATGTGCAAGACACAAATTTCAGGTCTCTGTGACCTTGACCTTTGTCATTTAAATTAGTCTTGAAATTGGCAGGCAAAATCTTGTAATTTCAACTCCTCCTTCACTTTCAACCTGATTCACTTGATACTTTGCATAAATGTTACTCAGGAGTAGTAGATGTGCAAGACACACATTTCAAATCTCTGTGACCTTGACCTTTGGCCTTGAAATTGGTCTTGACATTGGCAGGCAAAATCTTGTACGGCGAACTCCTTCACTTTCAACCTGATTTACTTGATACTTGCCATAAATTTTCCAAGTTTTTATGATGGTGGCAGCACCCTGCCATTGTCAAACCTCATTGAAAACGTCTGCAGAGTGTGACAGAGTGCTGCATAGTGGGGGTATTTATCACCTTTAGTGATAGCCGTTCTAGTTTCGTCTGCAACATTAAAATTTTGTCGTCTGCTATTGTTCTGAAAAAAGAGTTTTGTAAATTTCTTTTCAAAACATGGTCAGAGTGTCAAACAGTTTGGATCCTGATGAGATGCCGGGTTATACCCGGCGTCTCATCTGGATCCAAACTGTTTGCAAAGGCAATCACTGTGGCAGATATATCCGCCGCTAGCATTAATGCTGGAGTTAATACTATGCTAATGGCAGAAGAAAGGTGAAAAGTATAGTAATTTATTCATCCACTAAAGAACATAGTTCAAATTTATACAGCCATGAGCATGTACCTTAAGAAATAGTTTCTGTATCCTAGTAGATGGTAGCATTAAGCAGGCTGAAAGTAAAGCAGAATGTGCCATAAAGCATTTTCTGCTCTACTTTCACCCTGCTTTATGTATTTATATGTCTTCTAAACTAGAAATAGGCTATTGGGTAAAGGAATAATAGGTAAAATGTGGGTAACAATAATGATACATGTAGATAACATGTGGATGACTCTTTGGATGATTGCCAAGTAATATTTTCATATGCAGTAATAGTCACCTGCTACTGATCTTAACTTACATTTTCTAAAAATTTAAGCTCAAAATAGAGTCAGAGTGTTAGACAAATTGGGTCCTAATGAGACACTTAGTTGCTCAGCATCTTATCTGGATCCAATATGCTAGGGTAGGTAATCCCAGCTCACCATTCACCATTAACCCATAAATACGCCTTTTTACGCTTTTAATTTATTCCTCCACTGAAGAAAATAGTTTGATTTTATACCTACATAAATATATACCATAAGAAATATTTTTATATCATAGCACATGTTAGCTTAAAGCAGGCTGAAAGTAAAGCAGAATGTGCCTTAAGGCACCTTTTGCTTTACTTTCAACCTACTTTAAGTGGTCACCTATCTTCAAAACTAGAAACAGGCTATAGGGTAATGGGTTAATGTGCAAAGAGATAACTCTTTCAACTCTTTTGAATTATTAGATTTCCTTGTGGATCTTTTCAGTTACCAAAACACGAACCAGTCTACATGAAATTCTGAGTAGTTTGATAAATACTGGTCTAAGTTAGCAAACAGTGTATACCCAGATCAGAGGGCTCCTATAGGAGCCCTCTGATCTGGGTATACACTGGTTGCAAAATTAATGTAATGAGTATTTGAACCCATTACCCTATAATTACGCCTTTTAATTATTCCTCCACTGAATGAAATACTTCCTATTTGTACAGTCATGATTATGTTCTATAAGAAATATTTTCTGTATTTTAGCAGATGAAAGCTTATAGCAGGTTGAAAGTAAAGCAGAATGCGCCTAATGGCGCATTCTGCTTTACTTTCAACCTGCTTTAGGTGGGAACATGTTTTCAAAACTAGAACCAGGCTATGGAGTAATGGGTTAACAGGTCCATTGTGTTGAAAGAGTAAAAATATTATATAACAAGGATCATTATGGTTGTTTAGTGCTCTAAACTGTTTAATTTTTTTAACCATAAATAGTTTGTATTTTTATTTAAAAAAAACTTTACAGAGCAAGCTAAAAGAGAAAATGTCAAAAGTATCCCTTCAAGACACGAAAAACCTTTTGAATCTCTTATATCTATAAAAACATTGTTTTTTTAGTGCAATATATTTATCCTTATAGTGGTAGGGTATAAACAACATTTGTATTATATCCAATTGAAAGAGCCCACTCATCAGCGTACTGTAAAACAGGTATTTTTCGAGTCATGAATATTTCGCGTAATTTTGTATTAATTCGAGACATCATGCAATATTTCTAACAGGTGGTAGCTTAAAGCAGACTGAAAGTAAAGCAGAATGTGCCTGAAGGCACATTCTGCTTTACTTTCAACCTGCTTTAAGAACTGCTTTCAAAACTAGAGACGCGAGGCAACACATTCACGAATTAACGCGTAAATTAAATTCTCGCGAATAAAACCGGTTTTACAGTATTTACTGCTTTTCATATGTTTAACCCTTTACTCCATAGATATGCACTTTTATGCATTTAAGTTTTTCCTCCACTGAAGAAAATAATTCCAATTTTATTCAGTGAGGAATACATATCATATGAAATATTTTCTATATTCTAGCAGATGTACAGCTTAAAGCTGGCTGAAAGTAAAGCAGAATGTGCCTGAAGGTGCATTCTGCTTTACTGTCAACCTGCTTTAACCCTTTACCTGATAGCCTATTTCTAGTACTTAAGATAGGTGACTACTTAAAGCAGGTTGAAAGTAAAGCAGAATGCGCCTTAGGGCGCATTCTGCTTTACTTTCAGCCTGCTTTAAGCTATCATGTGCTATAATATAGAAAATATTCCCCATAATACATATTCATTATTGATTAAATTGGAACTACTTTCTTCAGCGGATGAATATTTTATATCCGATAAAAGGCGCTTCTATTGGGGAAAGGGTTAAGTGGTCATCTTGCTTCAAAACTAGAAACACTGGCATTGGAGTTAAGACGTAATATTTACACATAAACTGCTCAAGTCAAAGTAAACTGGTAATTTATCACAAGTTCTTTTTAACCCATTACCCCAACTCGGTGTCTCAACTGGATCCAAACTGTGTGCAAAGGTTATCATAATTTGGCTGTTAGTGTACTAAGAATAAGAATTAAAGCAGGGTTCATTCTAGGATTGAATTTGGTGGGGCCCTAGGGCCCCTCCATGACAAAAAGGTGGGGTCATAGTGACTCAAAGGGGGGCCATAATGAAACTTTAAAGATTTTCTTACCCGTTTCCCTCCTCATCAGCAGTAAATCTTTCCCATTAAGTAACTTATTATTTACCTCAAAATTGCAATAAAATATTTTATTGTCTGAACAGTTAACATATTTACAATAATTTTGACTGGTTAATGTCAGTTCTGTTTAAGCAGAGAACATAGCACTTTTTGGAAATCATTTTTAGAGACTGGTCTCCCCTCTGACGCAATAGTGACTTTAGATGTCATTAACTCAGCCTGGTGACAGACAGTCTATTAAGAGTACTGGTGCTATAATTTCAAAGAATCAACAGTCAAAGCAATATTATTTTGTGCTTCAAACAAAGTGAGCAAGTCATTACATCTTTCCGTGTCCGCTGTAACCATTTGCTATTTGACAGCCACGATACCTGGAATCCACGGGCGTTCTCTTTCTTTTCTGCCTCTTTTACAGTAGTGCATGGCGATTTACTTCTCTAAGATGAATGAACTGCCTTTTCAGAAGCGTTTTCATTGTTATTTTAGCCAAATTTCTTTAAAGGCCGGCCGAAGAAGTCGGCAATACTTCTAACTTTTCTCTTAGACACCATTTGTATACAAAACAGTAACCCGTTACGAAAGACACGAATCGATTGGCTGATATCAATTCAACAGCCAATCAGATAAACTTATACATAAAGCGTGGTAAAGACTAAACCAGAGCAGAATTCGGCATGGGCTACTCGGACACGGCTATAATTCAGAATTTGCCCGAATCCCAAGTCGACGTATTTATGATGCGCCAGATTTAATTTTTTAGCGTCAATAACCCTATGGCGAGGCCTAGAATGAACCCTGTTAAAGATTTATTAATTGTACAATTTTTGAGTGACAGCTAATCACATGTTTGACAGTATCTATATTTGTTTGTTCCAGCTGCCTTGGCCATAGTTAGTGAAGTAGCCCACCATGCCAATGAGAATATGCGTCATGGGGTTGGTATTCTAATTACAGTGCTCCCTCCCCACAATGACTCCCTCCCCACAATGATCCTTGTCGCAGTTCCCCAGGGCTGCCATTTCTCTGGATTTTTCCTAAATCTTCGGATTTTTTCCAGTACATGGTAACTTAAAGCAGGCTGAAAGAAAAGCAGAATGCGCCTTAGGGCGCATTCTGCTTTACTATCAACCTGCTTTAAACATCAGGTGTCTTAAAAACTAAAACAGACTATGGGTAAAAGGTAAAATTCGTAAGATCACGTTTGAAAAATTGAAAAATTTGAAATCTTAGGATTTTTTTTATCAATTTATGGCAGCCCTGGTTCTCTAAACAGGACAATTAAATCTAACAGTTTTACTGCTTTAATATCGTCTGCTTAAAGGTGTTGTCTGCTGTTTTTCTCAAAGTAACATATTGAACATTTTGACAGAAAAAAACTTAATGATCATTGTCTGCACTGTTTGTTCTTTGCTAAAGAATGTTAAAATACCCAATCTACAATAGTTAAAAATGGACAAGAATTATCCAGGTCTCCAGATAAGATAGTTCATTATTAGACGCATCCTAAAGAGACACGTCTAATGAGTAGAAACACCATAGGGTTAAATGCAGAAACAAAGATTTTAGATTTTGAAATACTTCCCATTATCCATTTAAAGGTACAGAGAACAAAGAGCTACTTGTACTTTATGCTATAAGTTTGAATGCACGCAAGTTCAATGATCATGCTACTGGCATAATATTTCCTTTATGTTTTCTTCTATTCAGGATTATATCCAGAAGATGTTAGAAATCCAGCGATCACTAATTGGCCAGTTTGAGGTCATCAAACCCGGCAGGGTAAGAACTTTGTGTTGTGTTTTCTGCCAGGTACATTGACCAGACATTATTTAACCCTTTCCTCCCTGAAACCTCAAATGGACAATTCTAATTTACAATCTAGTCTAGTCAATATTTTTTTTAGGGTTGATTTTTACAATATATGTCAAAATGACAAACAGTGTAGACCCTGATCAGAGGGCTCCTTAAGGAGCCCTCTGATCAGGGTCTACACTGTTTGTACAAGACAAGTGTACTCCTCACAAGTACACTGTTTGGAAATTATGCATATATTAGTGAATAGGGTTCAAAGAGTTAATCCATTACCCCATAGCCTATTTTCATTTTTAAAGACAGGTAACCACTTAAAGCAGGTTGGATTTGAATTTGTTAATGTATGTTTTTACCAACTATGGACTAATGAGATACCCCAGAGAGAGCGAGAGAGGGGAGCAGTTACAGAAAGCTAGGGCATGATGTCCTACTCTTATTATCAACAGAGTTCTCTGGTTCTTTTGGATGCCCAGTGAAAAGCACTGATACAATGAACATCGGACCTCAGTTTATGAAGTCTCATCCAAAGGACTTGGTCTGGCGGGGAATCAAACTCGCAACCCCTGGTATCGCAGTCGAGTGTGCTACCAGTGGACCATGTCTACCGGTAGCAGGTTAGAAGAAAAGTAATGCACATTCTGCCTTACCTTCAACCTGCTATAAGCTACCATCTGCTTGGATATAGAAAATATTTCAAATGATACATATTAATGAATGTATTAATTGGAACTATTTTCTTCAGTTGAGGAATAGATAAAAGGCGTTAAAAAGGCGTATTTATGGGTAAAAGGGAGTACTGTACTCGAGGAAACAAAAACTTGTTGTCTACTGAAACAGGGCTGCAATAAGTTGATCATAAGAATCCTAAGATTCCAAATTGTCAATTTTTCAAACCCAATTTTACTAATCTTACCTTTACCCCATAGTCTGTTTCTTGTTTTGATGACACATGTCTGCTTAAAACAGGTTGAAAGTAAAGCAGGATGCGCCTTTAGGCGCATTCTGCTTTACTTTCAGCCTGTTTTAAGCTACGATCTGCTAGGATAAAAATCCGAATACTTAGGAAAAATCCGGAGAAATGGCAGCCCTGCTGTAAAAGACATTGCAGGTGCATCTTGTGGCAAACTATAAATACTGTGACCTCTATCTGAACAAAATTCTGAATCAATATGTCAGGTTAACCTGAATGCAGAACTTGTTGAAAGTTTCAGTGTACTCTTACAAACTTCAACTTTTTAGCTCACCTGGCACGAAGTGCCAATGTGAGCTATTGTGATCGCCCTGTGTCCGTCGTCGTCCGTCGTCAAACTTTTTGTTCAAAGATCTTCTTCTTGGAAACCACTGGGCCAATGTCATCAAAACTTCATAGGATTGTTCCTTGTAGGGTATACTCTCTCAGATTTCTTCAAATATAGGTAATCCAATTGAAATTGTGGTTGCCATGGCAACCAATTGAAAAAACTTTAAAAATCTTCTTGTCAAAAAATACTGGTCCAAATTGAAAATAATTTTACCCAAATGTGCCATTTTCCTATCTTGAAAAACATGGCCGCCAGTGGGTGGGGCAGATTTTCCTTATATGGCTATATAGTGAAAACTTAAAAAATCTTCTTGTCAAAAACTAGTGGTCCGATTTGAAAGTAATTTTATACAAATGATCCATGGGTGACCCTCTACCAGATTTCTTAAAATTATTTTGATATCTAAAAAAACATGGCCGCCAGTGGGTGGGGCAAAATTTCCTTATGTTACTGTATAGTAAAAACTTTAAAAATCTTCTTCTCTGAAACTACTGGTTCAAATTAAAAATAATTTAATACAAATGGTCAATTGATGATCTTCTACCAGCTTTCTTAAAATCATTTTGTTATCTAAAAAAACATGGCCGCCAGTGGGTGGGGCAAGTTTTCCTTATGTTACTGTATAGTAAAAACTTTCAAAATCTTCTTCTCTGAAACTACTGGTCCAAATTAAAGATAATTTTGCAGAAATGGTCAATTGATGATCCTCTACCAGATTCTTAAAATCATTTTGTTATCTTAAAAAACATGGCCGCCAGTGGGTGGGGCATGTTACTGTATAGTAAAAACTTTAAAAATCTTCTTCTCTGAAACTACTGATTCAAATTCAAAATAATTTTACACAAATGGTTAATTGATGACCCTCTACCAAATATCTTAAAATCATTTTGTTATCTAAAAAACATGGCCGCCAGTGGGTGGGACAAGTTTTCCTTATATTTCTGTATAGAAAAACTTTCAAAAAAAATTCTCTGAAACTATTGGTCTGATTTAAGAATATTTTTACACAAATAATGATTCATGGGTTACCCTTTGCCAGTTTTCTTCAAATAATCTTCCTAGCTCAAACAACATGGCCACCAGTGGGTGGAGGTGAATAAGTGAAAACTTAATCATAACTGGTCGATTTACATGACCGTAATCATGGATACCAGGTGAGCGATTTAGGGCCGCATGCGGCTCTTGTTGTTGGTCTAAGCTGCAGATGTTGACATGTGGTCTTGATTTTTACTCTAGGTCTTTCTGAAGGAAGGAGAGCTCATGAAGTTATCCAGGAAGGAAATGCAACCAAGATACTTTTACATGGTAAATCAACTAGGAGTTTAAGCTCATTCACCCCTCACACTATTAATGGACAATTCCAATTTCAAATTAAGTATAGTCCATTGTTTACTATTTAGGGTTGAATTAAACTATATTTCAAAATGACAAACAGTGTAGACCCTGATCAGAGGGCTCCTTAAGGAGCCCTTTGATCAGGGTCTACACTGTTTGTAAAGGACAAGTGTAATCATCACATGTACACTTTTTAGCTCACCTGGCACGTAGTGCCAAGGTGAGCTATTTTGATCGTCCTCTGTCCGTTGTCGTTCGTCCGTCGTTCGTCCGTCCGTTCGTCGTCAACAATTTCTTTAAACGACATCTCCTCCGAAACTACTGGATGGATTTTTACCAAACTTGGCCTGTATGATCCTTATATGGTCCTCTTTCAAAGTTGTTCAAACATTTCCGGTCCGTTGCATATCTAGGTCACACGAGCTAAAAATAGATTTTTTCAATGAAAACTTAAAAAATCTTCTTGTCTGAAACCACAGTACCCTGAACTTAGATATTTGGCACAAAGCATTGTCTTTAGGTCCTCTATCAAGATTGTTCAAATTATGTCCCTTGGGTGAAAAATGACCCCGCCCCAGGGGTCATAATTTTACATAGAGTTATATGGTGAAATCTTCAAACATCTTTATCTCTGAAACTAATATGGCCAAAGCTTTGATATTCGGCATGATGACACTTCTAGAAGCCCTTAACCAATATTGTAAATATGGTTCCGGTCCGTTGCATATCTAGGTCACATGAGCTAAAAATAGATTTTTTCAATGATAATTTAAAAAATCTTCTTGTCTGAAACCACAGTACCCTGAGCTTAGATATTTGGCACAAAGCATTGTCTTCATGTCCTCTATCAAGTTTGTTCAAATTATGTCCCTTGGGTGAAAAATGACTCGGCCCGGGGGTCGTAATTTTACATATAGTTATATAGTGAAATCTTCAAACATCTTTATCTCTGAAACCAATATGACCAGAGCTTTGATATTTGGCATGATGACACTTCTAGAAGCCCTTAACCAATATTGTAAATATGGTTCCGGTCCGTTGCATATCTAGGTCACAGGAGCTAAAAATAGATTTTTTCAAGGAAATCTTAAACAAATTTCTTGTCTGAAACCACAGTACCTTGAGCTTAGATATTTGGCACAAAGCATCTTCTACAGGTCCTCTATCAAGATTGTTCAAATTATGTCCCTGGGTTAAAAAATGACCCCGCCCTGGGGGTCGTAATTTTACATATAGTTATATAGTGAAATCTTCAAACATCTTTATCTCTGAAACTAATATGGCCAGAGCTTTGATATTTGGCATGGTGACATTTCTAGAAGCCCTTAATAAATATTGTTAATATGGTTCCTGTCAGTTGCATATCTAGGTCACAGGAGCTAAAAATAGATTTTTTCAAGGAAAACTTTAGAAATCTTCTTGTCTGAAACCTAAGTACCCTGAGCTTACATATTTGGCACAAAGCATCATCATCTACAGGTCCTCTATCAAGTTTGTTCAAATTATGCCCCTTGGGTTAAAACTGCCAAGGCCCTAGGGGTCGCAGTTTTACATAGAGTTATGTAGTGAAATATTCTTCTCTGAAACTACTATGGCAAGAGGTTTGATATTTAGCATAGTGACACTTTTAGATGTTCTTTACCAATATTGCTGAAATGGTTCGGGTCTGTTGCATATCTGGGTCATATTAGCTAAAAATAGATTTTTTTCAATGAAAAGTCTTCTTGTCTGAAACCATCCATGTAGAAAATATTTGACAGCACACTTAATTTTCAAGTTCATCAACAAGATTTTTGTCTCTGGGGTAAAAAATGATCCCACCCCAGGGGTCATGAGACCCTTGTGTTCGTTTTTCCAGGTGAGCGATATTTAGGCCCGCATGGGCCTCTTGTTGTAAATTATGAGTATACAATCTTTAGGGTTGAATGTTTTATGCTCACCTATGCCAAACTATTGATGCTTCTGTGATCATCCAAGCACTGCATGATGTTAGCATATGGATTGGTTTACCTGTACAATGCAGGGACCAAGTTTATACATCCTTTACAAACAGCATAGACCAAGATCAGAGGGATCCTGAAGATGCCTTCGAGGATAGAAATAGTTCTTTTAATATAGTGCATATTCATGACTGAAGTATTCTCTTTAGTGGATAAAGGAATGAAAGGCATAAAAAGGTGTATTTATGGGGTAATTGGTTAATCCATTACCCCATAACCTGTTTCTAGTATTGAAGATAGGTTACCACTTAAAGCAGGTTGAAAGTAAAGCAGAATGCATCTTTAGGCACATTCTGCTTCACTTTCAGCCTGCTTTAAGTGACCATCTTCTAGAGTAAAGAAAATAGTTCATATGATACATATTCATGCTTGTTGGAATTGTAACTTTTTTCTTCAATGGAGGAATAATTTAGAAGTGTAAAAAGGTGTATTTATGGGGTAATTTGTTAAACAGCTATCTGTCAGAATGTCTGAAAATTTCCTATAAGTTAATGGTATATTAAAAGATTGAAGTATGAAAATACTCCAAAGACATTTCTATGTGGGCTATGTAAAGGTGTGACCTAGAACTTGTACAAGGAAGTTAATATAGCTGCCTCAAGCTTTAAGCACCAAATACACCTTTTCCTTTTGAGTAGCACGTTATAATTTTGCTTTCTTCTTTTTCAGTTTAATGATGTGCTATTGTATACCACACCTGTGGCCACTGGTTATAGACTAAACAACATACTGCCTCTAGCAGGGATGAAAGTAAGTACATGTACATTAGCCCATTTGTGCCCACGATCCTATATATAGGACATAGGCAAACAGGGTAGACTCTGATCAGACGCCGCATTATGCGGCGTCTGATCAGAGTCTACACTGTTTGCTGATAGGAATTTCAATATAAAACAAAATGAAAATGAAAATTTTGATCAGGCATCCCTTTGATAAAAAATGGACTAATCCAATATATAAACATGGAAGAATCCACTCGGCGCAAATGGGATAACAACAATAACATACAGTAAAACCTCTCTATTGCGACCACTAGAATGAAGGCTAATTGATTGTATAAAAGACAGATGACAGCTTAAAGCAAGGTGACAGTAAAACAGAAAGCTCATGTTTTAAACAGTGACCTGTTGTGAGCGCGTAATTATTAACACAATTTAGTTGTCGTAATAGAGAGGTTTAACTGTACTGTATGAAAAATGTACAGTAATCTCTCTCTATTACAACCACTTTAGTAAGCTATATTGTTTTGACTAATTAGCCAGTAGGCTAATTCACACTGGTACGGCAAAACTAACTGGCTCCAGCTTAACAATGCAGTTTCAGCTAAACTAATGCATCTGCTCTAGATAAAAAATGGTGTCAACTGTCAAATCGACCAAGGTGAGTACACAAATATTGTCTTAAGGGGGTAGGTGCACCTTTGGAAAGTAAATACCAAATTCTTCAAACTTTGCATACAGACAGTAAAATTAGTTTCTATGACAAAACTGGTGAAAAAAGTGGGGGTACCGAACCTTTCTTTTTCACAATTTGAGATTTTTCAAGGCTACCCCCCTAAAATTGAAGCTTCACAAAAACTCCTACTTTTTTGTACTACAGTTTTTCAATCTTTATTTAAACAATCTATTTGTACAAAAAGTATCCTAATTTATATTACCATAGTAAGAATAAATCCTGAAAATAATGTTTTTTTAAGATCCAAAATAAAAATGTTTGATTTCACCGGAAAGGAGTAAAATTTACCCCACCCACTTTTTAGCTCACCTGAGCCAAAGGCTCAAGGTGAGCTATTGGGATGGCCCTGTGTCCGGCGTTAGTCGTTGGTCGTTAGTCGTGCGTCGTCGTTAACAATTGCTTCAAATGACATCTCCTCCTATACGGCTTGACAGAATTCAACCAAACTTTACAGAAATGTTCCTTGGGTCAAGCTCTTTCAAATTTGTTCAAAGAATTAAAAACAATGCAGAACTCTGTTTGCCATGGCAACCAAAGTGAAAAAATAAGGAAATCTTAAAAAATCTTCTTGTCAAAAACTGGAAGGGCCAGAGCTTAGATATTTGGTATATAGCATCATCTACAGGTCCTCTATCAAGTTTGTTCAAATCATGCCCCTGGGGTCAAAATTGGCCCCGCCCTGGGGGTCACAGATTTACATAGAGTTATATAGTGAAATTTTCAAACGTCTTCTTCTCTGAAACTAATGTGGCCAGAGCATTGATATTTGGCATGGTGACACTTCTAGATGTCCTATACGAAAATTGTTCAAATGGTTCTGGTCAGTTGCATAACTAGGTCACAGGAGCTAAAAATAGATTTTTTCATTGAAAACTTAAAAAATCTTCTTGTCTGAAACTACAAGGGCCAGAGCTTAGATATTTGGCACATAGCATCGCCTACAGGTCCTCTATCAAGTTTGTTCAAATTATGCCCCTGGGGTCGAAATTGGCCCCGCCCGGGGGGTCACAGTTTTACATAGAGTTATATAATGAAATTTTCAAATGTCTTCTTCTCTGGAACTAATATGGCCAGAGCTTTGATATTTGGTATGGTGACACTCCTAGATGTCCTATACCAAAATTGTTCAAATGGTTCTGGTCGGTTGCATAACTAGGTCACAGGAGCTAAAAATAGATTTTTTTCAATGAAAACTTAAAAAATCTTCTTTTCTGAAACTACAAGGGCCAGAGCTTAGATATTTTGCACATAGCATCGCCTACAGGTCCTCTATCAAGTGTGTTCAAATTATGCAAAATTGGCCCCGCCCCTGGGGTCACAGTTTTACATAGAGTTATATAAAGAAAATTTCAAACGTCTTCTTCTCTGACACTAATATGGCCAGAACTTTTATATTCGGTATGGTGACACTTTTAAATATACTTTACATAATTTGTTCAAATTGTTCGGGTCTGTTGCATATCTAGGTCAGTCCTGGACCTAAATTATTATCGCCATTTTTTCAGCTATTTTCTCAGGTGAGCGAAATATGCCCCATGGGGCTCTTGTTTATAATGGGAGAATAAGGCACAGTGAAAATTGCCCTACAAATTGTAGCAAACTAAATACCAAATTTTTTATTTGTTGTTTTTAGCCTTGCAAACATCAAGTTTTAGTGAAATAGCAAATAAAAACACAGGGTCCCGGATCTCTTAAAAAAGATATAGATTATTTTATTTAAAAAATCCATTTTTTCTCATTTTTAGCTCACCTGAGCCAAAGGCTCAAGGTGAGCTATTGTGACCGCTCACCGTCCGTAGTACGTCTGTCCGTCTGTCCGTTCACTTTTACTTCAAACGACATCTCCTCTGAACCCGCGGATTGTAGGGCGGATTCAAACTGCTCATGATGTTCCTTGGATACTTCTCTACAGAAGTTGTTCAAATGAAAGAGAAAAAGCAAAAACTCTGCTTGAAAAAGCAAAAAACTTTAAAAAATCTTCTTGCTAAAAACTACTAGGCCCTAAGCTTTGATATTTTTACTGTAGAATCTCCTGGTCGATCCCTCTATAGTTTGTTAAAATGAAATCCCTAGGGTCACACTTGACACCACCCTGCGCAGTTTAAGTGCTGCTCTAGGCAGGTTTCACAGTATTTTTGATGCAGCAGAAGCAGAACTGTATTTTACCTGAGTTACTCTTAATATACTAAGGGCAAATAGCCAATATTTGCAAACATTTTGGATCCAGATCAGATGCAACATAATCATAATGCTACATCTAATCTTGATCCAACCTATTTGCCACTCATTTACCAACTTAACATTTTCTAAATTGTTTTTTTTGCACACATTTCACATACAGTAGGTTTTAAGCAGATATCATTTCAGTCTGGTAAGGGTAAGCCCCAGAGCTCTATAGCCACTGAGGTCAAATATTATGCAACTGGTACTGGTAGGGAGTATCACAGAACTGGTCATGATCAGCTGAACATGTTGTCTGCTAAAGTTTAGATATGGTTCAGTCTGCTTCATACTTAGAGAAATAGGATCTGGAAGTGATCCACTGACAGTTATGTAATTATGTCTTATGCCATATTTATACATATGTTTAATATTGGTTTTGTCAGAGTTATCTGTATGTCTTTTCATTTTTTCTTGTCCAGGATTCAACCCTTTCCTCCCATATACTGACGTTTGTTAACCCATTACCCCATAAATGTGCATTTTTAGGCCTTTGATTTATTCCTCTACTTAAGAAAATAATTCCACTTTAAACAGTCATGAAAATGTAAGATGCGAAAGTAAAGCAAAGTGTGCATTAACCCTTAGCCCGCCAAATAAATTGTCGTCTGCTATATTTCTCGTCTGCTTCAAGTTTCAAAGTGCTTCAAAGTTGCTCAAAATTGCTGAAAATGTTGTCCGAGTGTCAAACAGCTTGGATCCGGATGAGACGCCGAGTTACTCGGCGTCTAATCCGGATCCAAGCTGTTTGCATATAAAGCTATAGTCGTGAGTGGCAGGCAAAGGGTTAAGACACATTCTGCTTTACTTTCAACCTGCTTTAGGTGGCCACCTATTTTCAAAACTAGAAACATGCTATGGGGTAATGGGTAAAATGAAATTGCCTATTTGGAAAGAGCCTGATGAGAGGAAGTGCCATTTGCAAAGGCCATAACTCTGACATCATTGTTTTTTTAGTTATTTCCCTTTGTGATATTTTCTTATCAAGAAGACAACTTCAGTTCTACTGATGCTATTGTAATGAAATTTTATGTATGGAAAGAAACTGATGAGAGAAAATGCCATGCACAAGGGCAGCAATATTTAGTTTTTCCCCTTTGTCATATTTTATTGTCAGGAAAATAATTCCAGTTCTGCTGACGCTAGTGAAATAATTATCATTTATTGGAAATGGAAATAGCTTGATAAGAGGATGTGTCATGGATAAGGGTCATAAGCTTGGCAACAAAATTCACTTTTGTCATGTTTTCTTGTCTGGAAGATAACTCCATTTATAGTTATATTAAAATGTTGTCTTGCCCAGTCAACTTAGGTACAAACTTCAATGACCTCAGGTGAGCGAATTTAGGGCCATGGCCCTCTTGTTTCACTTTTTGGTGTATTTTTACCCAAAAATTTTTTTTCAAAACAAAATCATTTGATCTATTGAATTATCTATAATTTATACTAAAACTTTACTACCATGAAAATTTCACGCTTATATTCTGAGAAATTAAAATGAAATTGGATGTAACAAAATGCAACCTACCTATGAAAACAGTGTATGCTGTAAACTACGAATAGGACATAAAACTTAAAAAGTCCCTTCCGGAACGAAAATCCAACTTTTCCCCGGGAAAATAGTATTTTATGACTGTAAGCATTCACCAAAAATGAGTTCTTAACATTTTTTGGAAAATGAGTTCGTAAATTTTTTCGGAAATTTCATAATGCTCAAAAAGACAGGCCGACATCCTTAAATGTAGACCAAAACGACTCCTACGGAATGTCTCACATGTTGATGCATATATATGAAGGGGGCCCACTGATGTGGATGACGCTCCTGCACCTGCACATTAACCCATACCCCATAAATATGCCTTTTTAAGCTTATAATTTACTTCTCCGCTGAAGGAAATAGTTCCAGTTTATACTGTTATAATTTAATATTGTTTGTTTTCATTACATTTGGTTAGCTGTGATTGGCTGTAATTTTTGTTTCATAACTCCATGAAAAAAATAAAATTCAGGCCACGCCTTGTAAGGACTACTTTCCCTTAGTCCAACTGCTCTTCACAAGCGCTGCATGAAGCAGGATGCCAAATGACGTCATTGACGTCGGCGTTACTACATAACAACGTCCCGTTTTGGCGGAAAATATATATGGCGGAGGGACTACAACCTACGTTTTAAAAGCGTTAAAAAAGAACATTCGCGTCAGATTCTCTATTTAACAACTTTCTTAAATTCAGAAGTGATATTAAATTATAAGGAATAATTCGGAATATTTATTGTATTCATGGAGGTATGAAAAAAAAACCTGGTCACACTTTTGTATGAAAACCGCTTCGCGGTTTCATACAGTGTGACCAGGGATTTTTTTCATACCTCCATGAATACAATAAATATTCGAATTATTCCTTAAATGAAAATGTATTGTAAGAAATATTTTCTAAATTCTAGCAGATAATAGTTTAAAGCAGGCTAAAAGTAAAGCAGAATGCGCCTTAAGGCGCATTCTGCTTTACTTTCAACCTGCTTTAAGTGGTTAACTATCTTTAATACTAGAAACAGGCTATGGGGTAATGGGTTAATCTTAAAACGATGATGATGATGATATGAACAATTTGTTTGTAGGATAAAATGCTTTAAGGCGATGTTTAACTTGAAAAAATTTGACTGTTACAACAATTTATGAGGAAGGTGATAATTTACCAAAAACAGTTTTGAATAGACAACAAAATCAGCTTACATCGACACAAATTATGTCCGTTTAGTAGTCTATGTTCAATCGTCAACTACGTATAAAAAAGAATCAGCCTTGCTGTATAACAAGTAAAGATTTTATTTGTTTTTATTACAACAAAGTATGCTCCAGTTTCGTGTACACCAAACATGCTCTGGATCAAAATTATTTAGTGGGGGTTTTCTCCATTACTCTGAACCTAACCCATTTAAATTTAACTTTTTCATCTTTAACAAGATTGAAATAAGCTATCCAGTGAAGTGAGTAGTGGAACTAATGTTGTAGATTGGTGTGCAAAGTTGTATGAAATTGAGGTGTTTCAAAGAATTGTATAATCTTGGATTGAAAAGCAATAAATACAAGTCCAATGTAAACAGTAACTATTAGTTAAAATATAGCATACCTCTAACTAAAAACGATCATCTACAGACATATAGGAACTGTCATGAGTCGATGTTTAAGACAAGCTGATCTCAAACGAGTCTAGAATTGAACTTGTTTTAAGCGAGCCTTGGCGAGCTTAATAACTTTTCTATTTTAGACGAGTTTGAGATCAACTTGTCTTAAACATCGACGAATGACAGATTCTTTTTCTCACATAACCAACAATTTTAAGCTATTTTTTAAAGCAATAGGCATTTTTTGGAACCCCGTTGACGTCAAAACGCCGTTATAAATAGTGACCTTATAGTGACGTCATCAAAGTGATCTTACACATGTTTGAGATAAGGATATTCGTGATTGTTGTTCGCTATAGAAAACAAGGGTAGTTATGTGAGAAATGCAATTCTTTTAACCCTTATCCTACTGGTCAGAGATCCTCACATTAACTCTTTCCTCCCTGAAACTTTAGATGGACAATCCCTGTTTCAATTTTTGTCTAGTCCATTTTTGACTTTTAATTAAGAGATGTTTTGTCAATTTTGGCATTACTGACAAACAGTGAAGACCCTGATCAGAGGGCTCTTTTTGGAGCCCTCTGATCTGGGCCTTCACTGTTTGCACAGGACAAGTGTAATATTGTCATTTACACTGTTTGAAAAGACGCATATATGCCGGACAAGGGTTCAAAGGGTTACTGTTCTACAGTGAAGCTCACTCTTTTGATTTGTAGTTGACATTGATATATACAGCGCTTCCTCTCGACAACGACATCCAATGGGAAACAATAAACGTGTGCGTTGTTTGGAGGGAGCCGTTATAGAGAGGGAAAATTAAGACTTGGTTTACATTTGCAAACAGCTTGAATCCAGATCAGACGCCACGTAACACGGTGTCTGATTTGGATTCAAGCTGTTTGTCACTCGTCATTATTTTTATTCAATCAAAATCTCCATTTATATGTAAATTTGAGAAAAATCAACAGACTGAAAATTCGTACACCGAGACGGTCCTTCTTCGCTTATATAAGGGTGTGGGCGAGGTGTGTTAGAATAGTATTTTAGGACCACTAAACCAAAAAAGAAATATTAATGCATTACTTTTGTCCTGCATTAAGCAGTCACTGGCCATTAAAACCATTAGTTTATTATCATTTTATTGGTCTTAACAAGTTTCTCTGCACTTGTTTATGCCTCACAGCTTTTTGGCATGTATGATATCTATTCTCAGATTAACCAATGAAAATTGACTTTTTAGTGGCATAACATATTAGCGATGGACGTAATTTGGCCCAACCATTGTTTAGGTTTTTACCAAAGTTAGCTCAATATCTTACGACATTCTTGCACGTAGCAAATAAGCTTTCTTATAGCCCACTTTTCTATATGGCTCTGTATCAGGACATGGGGATAGCATCAAAAGGCTTCTCTCAGAGGAATAGTTCAGCACATGAAAAGGCAGTACCATGTGGGAAGTATTTCACCCATTACTCTATAAATATGCCTTTTTACACCTTTGATTTATTCCTCCACTAAGGAAAATGGCTGCATTTTTAACAAACATGAATATGCGTCATAGGAAAAGTTTCCTATATCCTAGCAGGTGGTCATTCAAAGCAGGCTGGAAGTAAAACAGAATGCACCTTAAGGAGCATAAGCAACCATCTGTATTTAATACTGAAAATAGGCTATGTGGGTAAAGGGTTAAGCAACCATTCAATTGAAAATACATGTGGCAGCTTAAAGCAAGATGAAAGTTAAGCAGAAAGCTCCTAATTTCACAAAAGCATCTATTGATGAGGGGGCATATAGTGATTTACACCATAAGTGTGCATTTTTAAGCCATTTATTTATTTCTCCACTGAAGAAAACAGTTCTAATTTATACAGCAATGAATAAGTTTCGTAAGAAATACTTTCTATATTCTAGCAGATGGTAACTTAAAGTAGGCTGAAAGTAAAGCTGAATGTGCCTTAAGATGTATTCTGCTTTACTTTCAACCTATTTAAAGTAATTTATCCTGTCACGTTCCTATTATCCTGATGGATAAAGGGGTGACAGATAAACTTTGCTTTATTATGCTAGTTGGTCACATGACCGATGTTATTATGTCAGTTGGTCACATGACCTGTAGCCGGTGTCATATCAAAATTGGACCCCCGTAAAAAATGGACCCGGGTCCAAATTTGATAGCGAAATATGGACCCGCGGGTCCATATTTCGCTATCAAATTTGGACCCCCCCTGTAAAAAATGGACCCCCCCATGCAAAATTTAAGAATGATAAAAAAACATAATAAAATGTTAAGAAACAAGAAACCAATGAATATTTTAACCCATTACCCATAAATATGCCTGTTAACATCTTAAATGTATTCCTACATTGAAGAAAATAATTCCAATTTATTTAGTCACAAACATTTACTGTATAGGAAATATTTTATGTATCCTAGAAGATGGTAGCTTCACCCATTACCCAATAAATATGACTTTTTACGCCCTTAATTTATTCTTCCACTGAAGAAAGTAGTTCCATTTTGTACAATGTATTCCTACATTGAAGAAAATAATTCCATTTTATACAGTCACAAATATTTACTGTATAAAAAAAAAAAAAAAAATATTTCGGTTGGAGAGGGGGTCCAAATTTGATGGCATCAAAATTGGATCCCCCCTCCCTTGGCAACACCCAACCATAAGTCATTTGATTTTCACATCAACTTTAATTCTTTTCCATTATTTGTTTTGTTTAAGTAATGTTTTACCCCTTTCCTGAAGTTACTATGCCCTGCAATTTATTTTGGTTGGAGAAAGGGGGGGGTCCAAATTTGATGGCGTAAAAATTGGACCCCCCCCTCCCTTTTCAACACCCAACCATAAGTCATTTGATTTTCACATCAACTTCAATTCTTTTCCATTAGTTGTTTTGTTTAAGTAATGTTTTACTCCTTTCCTGAAGTTACTATGCCCTGCAATTAATTTTGGTTGGAGAAAGGGGGGGGGGGTCCAAATTTGATGGAGTAAAAATTTGACCCCCCCTCCCTTTTCAACACCCAACCACAAGTCATTTGATTTACACATCAATTTTAATTCTTTTCCATTAGTTGTTTTGTTTAAGTAATGTTTTACTCCTTTCCTGAAGTTACTATGCCCTGCAAATTATTTTGGTTGGAGAAGGAGGGTGGGGGGGGGTCCAAATTTGATGGCGTAAAAATTGGACCCCCCCTCCCTTTTCAACACCCAACCACAAGTCATTTGATTTACACATCAATTTTAATTCTTTTCCATTAGTTGTTTTGTTTAAGTAATGTTTTACTCCTTTCCTGAAGTTACTATGCCCTGCAAATTATTTTGGTTGGAGAATGGGGGGGGTCCATATTTGATGGCGTAAAAATTGGACCCCCCCCCTCCCTTTTCAACACCCAACCATAAGTCATTTGATTTACACATCAATTTTAATTCTTTTCCATTAGTTGTTTTGTTTTAAGTAATGTTTTACTCCTTTCTTGAAGTTACCAAGCCCTGCAAATTATTTTGGTTGGAGAAGGGGGGGGGGGGGGTCCAATTTTTACGCCATCAAATTTGGACCCCACCCCCCCCCCACCCCCCCCCCCCCCCCCCCCCCCTCTTCTCCAACCAAAATAATTTGCAGGGCATAGTAACTTCAAGAAAGGAGTAAAACATTACTTAAAACAAAACAAATAATGGAAAAGAATTAAAATTGATGCGTAAATCAAATGACTTATGGTTGGGTGTGGAAAAGGAAGGGGTGGGGGGGGGGGGGGGGGGTCCAATTTTTACGCCATCAAATTTGGACCCCCCCCCCCCCATTCTCCAACCAAAATAATTTGCAGGGCATAGTAACTTCAGCAAAGGAGTAAAACATAACTTAAACAAAACAACTAATGGAAAAGAATTAAAATTGATGTGTAAATCAAATGATTTGTGGTTGGGTGTTGAAAAGGAAGGGGGGGGGGGGGGCAATTATACGCCATCAAATTTGGACCCCCCCCCCTCCTTCTCCAACCAAAATAATTTGCAGGGCATAGTAACTTCAGGAAAGGAGTAAAACATTACTTAAACAAAACAACTAATGGAAAAGAATTAAAGTTGATGTGAAAATCAAATGACTTATGGTTGGGTGTTGCCAAGGGAGGGGGGGTCCAATTTTGATGCCATCAAATTTGGACCCCCTCTCCAACCGAAATATTTTTAAATTTTATTTTATTTTTTTTGATGGGCATAACAACCTCAGTATAGGAGTAATCAATATTTTGCATTAGGGAGAAGCATTACCAACTTTTGAGGGGGGGTCCAAAATTTACAGGGGGGTCCATATTTCGCTATCAAAAATGGACCCGCGGGTCCATTTTTTACGGGGGTCCAAATTTGATCTGACACCGGATCTATTTTTTCCCACCGAGACACCTATTTTTCCCGCTGTTAGGAAAGGTATTCTAAAACTCTTTCAACAGAATCCGACGTGTAACGACGTTTATTCGAACTTTTTGATGCAATCAAAGCGTTATAGAGTACGCGCCACCAGTCGCTTGCTGAGATAGTTCTATAAGTGTGCACCTTTTTGATGTCCTGAGTGAAAAACACTAGATTTTTCAAGGTTCTTTTATTTCTTTTAAACGTAACTAGGATGTGACCTCACTGACGTCATCTATATAATAGCACGCTTTCCTAGAGTAACATAGTTCTTTAGTGAGAATCTTATCTAGACCAAAAATGATTCTAGCTTTAAAAAAAGCATTCTCTATTTATTTTACTATTGTGACAAGGATAAATAGAATATTTGGTGACTAGCTTTGAATGAGAAATGTTATCTGGCTCGGCTTCTGAAAATATCTGGTTCGCCTGCGGCTCACCCGATATATTCATCCGCCTTGCCAGATAACATTTCTCATTCAAAGCTAGTCACCAAATATTCTCTATCATCTGTCTTCAGAATTAGAAATATGCAAAGGAGTAATGGATTAAAGTTTCAGGAGTAAGTGAGATTAACCCTTTACTCCATAGCCTGGTTCTCATTTTGAAAATAGGTGACCACTTAAAGCAGGTTAAAAGTAAAGCAGAATGCGCCTTGAGGTGCATTCTGTTTTACTTTCAGCCTGCTTTAAGCTAACATCTTCTAAAATATAAAAAATATTTTTAGCTTATCTGTTTCGAAGAAACTAAGAGCTATTGTCATCACTCCGGGGTCTGCGTTGTCGTCGTCCAAAATCTTAACTTTTGCCATAACTTTATAACTACATGTACATGTGATACAGACTTTATATTTGGTATGTGTACTCACCTCAAACAGATCTTGAGCTCAGTAAAAATTTGGGTCATGTCCATCAAAGGCCAAGATCATTTAGATGTCATTCATGTATAAATTGGAACTATTTTCTTCAGTGGAGAAATAAATTTATGGCCTAAAAAGGCGTATTTATGGGGTAATGGGTTAAATGAGTTGACTATTGTTTTCACAGGTATCCGTTCCTGCTCTAGACGACTTTAAGACGGAGTTCAGCATTATTTCAGTGCAGCGGTCATTTACGCTTCACGCAGCAACTATTGAAGAGAGGGAAGACTGGGTTACTGCTCTTAATGCAGCCATTGAGGAAAACGCTCTTAAACGGAACACGTTTGAGGCGGTCAGAGCCGGAGCACAGGTTGGTTCATTATAGAGAAAATATTATTTTCTGCATAATCAGTTGATCAATGTTGTACAAAAAACTTATCCTTATGAAAATTACAAACACTATAGCTTGAGAAATATTTAAACTTTGAAATCACAAACATGATATATTAAAAGCGTACCTGTACAGATACACTGTTGATATATTGTGTTTGTGATTTCAAAGTTTAAATATTTTTTAAATGGATATGGCAGCAGCTTAACTTTCACCAAAACTCTATAGTTAGTGAGATTATTGCAATGTCTTGTGAACAGATTTTCTGCTTTTTGATATATGAATATTTTTTTATTGCTTTTAACAATTCATTCAAGAGTATTGTCATTTGGATCATGATTACATTAGTCACTTAGGTACTTAGTAACTCAGCATCAGATCTTGATCCAAACTGATAACTGACTGTTTTCATTGGGATTATGTTTTCGTCTTGTCTGTTGTTTTGTCATGTTTTGTCAGTTTTATATGCATTTTGTATTAAATCTGTTCAGTTGTTAGTCCAATAAACCCTTTATCCCATAATTTGTTCTGGTTTTGAAGATGCGTGACCACTTAAAACAGGTTAAAAGTAAAGCAGAATGCTCCTAAAGGAGCATTCTGCTTTACTTTCAGCCTGCTTATAGTTCCCATCTGTAAAGCTACTTGAAATCCAATCTATATTTCACGTTCAGGACCTTTACCTGGAACTACTTTTCTTAAGAGTATGAATATTTGAAAAGTGTAAATAGGCATATTTATGGGGTAAAGGTTAAAGCACTGAGAACACTAACCCTTACTATGCTGGAATCCAATATACTGCGGAAACCGATAAGTAATACTCTAGACTGCAACAATTGATAATATGTACTCTACTATTTTTCAAGAAATATCTTTTTCTGAAATTTTGTTTTTATGCCCGCACAACACAGTCAGGGGTATATTGTTTTTGGTCTGTCTGTCCGTCCCTTAGCTTTGGAACTGTATGTGGAAGAGACTTCATATCAGGGCTGTCATAAGTTGACATGAAAAATCCTAAGATTTCCAAATTTGCATTTTTCAAGTGTGAATTTACGAATCGTACCTTTACCCCATAGTCTGTTGCTAGTTTTGATGACCCGTGACTACTTAAAGCAGGCTGGAAGTAAAGCAGAATGCGCCTTCTGGCGCATTCTGCTTTACTTTCAGCCTGCTTTAGGCTACAATGTTCTAGAAAAAAAATCCGAAGATTTAGGAAAAATCCAGAGAAATGGCAGCCCTGTCATATTTGACATGTACTCGACTCAAGAAGCCCTTGATCTCAGTACAACTTGAATTATGTATGATAAAGTTCAAGGTCACATAGAGTTCAAATAGGAATATAACCTTGTCAAAACTTTGGACTGAAAAGCCCATTAAGCTCAGTACAAGTTTGGTGTTATCAGATGATGGTCAAGGTCATTTAGAAGAGGTCATGGTCACATCAGAGTTTGTAGTGTTTTACAAAGACAAATTGTTGAAATAGAGTAAAACTGTCAAACAGTTTGACTCTAAATGAGACGCCTAGTTATTCAGCCTCTCATCTGGGGCCCGTTTTATAAAACTTCTTACGATAAATGTTGTCGTAATTCAAAACTTTAAAATACATTTAATCTGTGATTTCTCTTTCTAATCTTGTCTTGTGACATCTTTTTGGAATCGTCTTTTCAAGACGATTCCAAAAAGATGTCACAAGACAGGATTAGATGGAGAAATAAATAATAATTGAGACTTTTATAATCTGACTTACAACATTTGTCGTAAGAAGTTTTATGAAACAGGCCCCTGGATCCCAGCTGTTTTCAATGGTAATCACAGTTTTGTCTATAGGGTGCAAAGAGTTAAGTGTTCAATGTTTGTATACATTTAACCCATTACCCCATAGTCTGTTTCTAGTTTGAGGACAGTTTACCACTAAAAGCAGGTTGAAAGTAAATCTAAATGACCCTAAAGTACATTGTGCTTTACTTTCAGTCTGCTTTTAGCTATAATCTGCTAGGATAAAGGAAATATATCTTTTGGTGCACAGTCATGACTGTATAAAGTGAAACTATTTTCTTCAGTAGTGAAATAAATTAGAGGCATAAAAAGTTGTATGTATGGAGTAATGGGTTTAAGGTTACATGTTTATAAATGTTCATTTTTATAAAAAAAAATTAACTGCACCATTAACAGTTCTGGAAGCAGCATCTTCAGAGCTCATGGGAAGTGTATAAGGTGAAACAAGTGTACAATAAAATTAAACATTTACATGACTTTTCCTGAAAAATGTTAACGCTTATCCTGCAGATCATAAAAAATTCCAAAACTTGCAGACAGTAAAGGTCAAGAAGATAAGAGCCAAGTAACTGGAATCTTAACTGTAAATCTTTGCATGTTAAATATGAAATTATAACACACGGTCCCAGATAAGTGGGTATTTCAAAAGCTAAAATTCTTATGCCTACACTAAACCCTATGATGTGACTACTGGTACTCATTTGAATCATCTCTTTGCGATGATTCAAATTAGTCACTTCATAGGGTTTGGGGGAGGCACAAAGGAGAAACAGCTGGAGTCTCTGCATTATTAACCTTTACAAACAGTTTGCACAGATGAGACACTGAGAAACTTTGCATCATATTAGCATCCAAATTGTTTGATACTACAAACCAATTTTGATTTAACCCTTTCCCTCATAGAAGCGCCTTTTAGCACATTTAATTTATACCTACACTGAAGAAAATAGTCCCAATTTATACAGTTATAAAAATGTACCATAAGAAATATTTTCTATACTGTAGCAAATGGTAGCTTAAAGCAGGCTGAAAGTAAAGCAGAATGCGCCCTATGGCGCATTCTGCTTTACTTTCAACCTGCTTTTAGTTGTCACCTATCTTAAGTACTAGAAATAGGCTATCAGGTAAAGTGTTAATATCATGCCACTTTGATCAAAGATTGAGTGCATATTGTATTTGGTCTGTCAGTTTGCTTGTCAGTTTGTCCACAACTTTTAACTTTGCCATAACTTTCGAACTACATGTGATGGAGACTTTATATTTGACTAGACGTACGTCCTTAAGCTCAGTACAACATGGGTCATGTCAGACAAAGGTCAAGGTCATTTAGAGGTGTAATAGGCTAACTGTTTGTGTTTGGGGCATAGTGTTTCACAAACACATCTTGTTTTAGAATTTCCTTACTTTAGAACAGTAGGCTAGCTGAGGACAATTATTTCAGCAAGAAAAATTAGTTAATATTCAAAGATTTTAAAAGGTAATGTCTGCATTTTAGTACATTTTCAGACATCAATTGAGATGCAGGATAAGGGTTAAGATTTGAAGAATTCTACAGCGTATCTCTACGTTCTCTGAGGAAATGCAAAGATGTATGATTTCATTTATGGATTTCAGCAAATATCAACTTTGAAGCAGAAAGGGAAATTTTGAAATTGTTGATAGTAAAATTTCTAATTTAGACGGCTGTTGCAGATGTCATTATTAATCCACATTCAGTTGATTAACCCATTACCCCATAAATACACCTTTTTACGCCTCTAATTTATTCCCACACTGAAGAAAATAGTTTCAATTTATACAGTAATGAATAATGTATCATAAGGAATATTTTCTATATTTCTAGTAGATGGTAGCTTAAAGCAGGCTGAAAGTAAAGCAGAATGCACCTTAAGGCGCATTATGCTTTACTTTCAACCTGCTTTAAGTTGTCAACTATTTTAAAACTAGAATCAGGCTATGGTGTAATGGGTTAAGCAGACTCCTACACAAGCATTTAAAAAGCAGTTTTATACGATCTGTAATAAACATTAATCCCTTTATTGCTATGATGTCATCTGGTTTAAAAAATTGTCATCTGCTTCAATTTGTCAAATTGATGTTAGATAGATTGACTAAAATTATTTTATGAGTGTCAAACAGTTTGGATCCTGATCAGATGCTACATTATATATGCGGTGTCTGATCAGGATCTAAACTGTTTGTTAATAACCATTTTACTTAGTAAGACAGTGAAGGAGTTACCTCTGAAGCTGAAAAATGTTGTCTGCTTCAAAATTGTTGTCTGCTGAAAATCTAAAATTATTTAACTTCTTTGAATATTTCTAGAATTACAATCCATGTGACTTTCTGAGTGCCTGGGGCCCGTTTCATAAAACTTTGTACGACAAATACGGTCGTAAGTCAAAACTTCAAAATACATTTAATTTCTGATTTCTCAATCTAATCCTGTGTTGTGACATTTCTTTGGAATCGTCCTTTCAAGACGATTCCAAAGAGATGTCACAAGACAGGATTAGATGGAGAAATAAATAATAATTGAGACTTTTATAATCTGACTTCGTTTTATGAAACGGGCCCCAGATCTTTAACCAAACTGTTAGCTGAATGCATTTCAATTCATTCCTGTCACTCTGTGATTTTATTGTCTTAACCCCCTGACAACGCTGAATTTTCAAATGGATTCTTCCAAGTTTGAAAAAAAGGGTCAGTGTATATTGACTCTTGAGGGAGGTGGTTTGGCAATATTTAAATGTATAATAAACGGTGTAGACCCTTATCAGAGGGTTCCTCTTGGAGCCCTCTGATAAGGATCTACACTGTTTATGAAAGGTGTATAGACTGAGTTCTAACACTGTAAGGAGTATCACCATACTACAAATTGACTTTTATACACTTAAAGAGGCTCGCAACCAGATTTAGCATTAAAATAGTAATTTGTAAATATTTGTCGTACGTTTATATAAACGGGTAAGAATTATTTAAAGATAAGAAATTCTGCTTAAAAAATGCATTTCAATAAAAAAAAATATTATTGGGCCCTGATGGGATTGGAACCCAGGATTCGGCATGTGGGGCAGGAAGCAAAATAAGGCAACCACTTAGATCGCTTGATTTGAAGACTTCTTGAGAGTGTTTTTAAACTGATCATATTTTTCTAATGCCAGATGCACGATAATGCTACACATTTGGTTTTTAGCTCACCTGAGCCAAAGGCTCAAGGTGAGCTATTGGGATGGCCCTGTGTCCAGCGTCCGTCCTCGTGCGTCATCGTTAACAATTGCTTCAAATGACATCTCCTCCTATACTGCTTGACAGAATTCAACCAAACTTTACAGAAATGTTCCTTGGGTCAAGCTCTTTCAAATTTGTTCAAAGAATTAAAAACAATGCAGAACTCTGGTTGCCATGGCAACCAAAGTGAAAATATAAGGAAATCTTAAAAAATCTTCTTGTCAAAAACTGCAAAGGCCAGAGTTTAGATATTTGGCACATAGCATCATCTACAGGTCCTCTATCAAGTTTGTTCAAATTATGCCCCTGGGGTCAAAATTGGCCCCGCCCCGGGGGTCACAGTTTTACATAGAGTTATATAGTGAAATTTTCAAACGTCTTCTTCTCTGAAACCAATGTGGCCAGAGCTTTGATATTTGGCATGGTGACACTTCTAGATGTCCTTTACCTAGTTTGTACAAATGGTTCTGGTCGGTTGGATCACTAGGTCACAGGAGCTAAAAATAGATAGTTTCAATGAAAATCTTCTTGTCGGTCAGAGCTTAGATATTTTGCACATAGAATCGCCTACAGGTCCTCTATCAAGTTTGTTCAAATTATGCCCCTGGGGTCAAAACTGGCCCCGCCCCAACTAATATGGCCAGAGCTTTGATATTTGGCATGGTGACACTTCTTGATGTCCTTTACCAAAATTGTACAAATGGTTCTGGTCGGTTGGATAACTAGGTCACAGGAGCTAAAAATAGATTTTTTTCAATGAAAACTTAAAAAATCTTCCTTGTCTAAAACTACAATGGCCAGAGCTTAGATATTTGGCACTTATCATCGCCTACAGGTCCTCTATCAAGTTTGTTGAAATTATGCCCCTGGGGTCAAAATTGGCCCGCCCCGGGGGTCACAGTTTTACATAGAGTTATATAGAGAAAATTTCAAAAGTCTTCTTCTCTGACTCTAATATGGCCAGAGCTTTTAATTCTGTATGGTGACACTTTTATATATACTTTACATATTTTGTTCCAAATTGTTCCGGTCTGTTGCAAATCTAGGTCAGTCCTGGACATAAATCAATATTTCCATTTTTAGCTCGACTTTTTCGAAAAGTCGAGCTATTGTCGTCACCCTGTCGTCTGCGTCTGCGTCAGCGTCTGCGTCGGTTAAGTTTTTTGCTTAAGGTTTTTGTATGAGTTGATTTCTCAATAACTATCAAAGGTATCCATTTGAAACTTAGAATAGTTGTTCAGTATCAAAAGGGCAACTCATTACAATAAGGCAGGTAACCCTGGGATTTGTCATTTCAGAGTTATTGCCCTTGTTTTATTTACTTAAAAATTAAAAATTAACATATCTCAATAACTATCAAAGGTATCCATTTGAAACTTGGAATAGTTTTTCAGTATCAGAAGGGAAACTCATTCCAACAAGGCAGGTAACCCTGGGATTTGTCATTTCAGAGTTATTGCCCTTGTTTTATTTACTTTAAAATGATAAATTAACATATCTCAATAACTATCAAAGGTATCCATTTGAAACTTGGAATAGTTGTTCAGTATCAAAAGGGCAACTCATTACAATAAGACAGGTAACCCTGATGTTTGTGTATCCAGAGTTATTGCCCTTGTTTTATTTACTTAAAAGTTATAAATTAACATATCTAAATAACTATGAAAGATATTAACTTGAAACTTTGAATACTTGTTAAGTATCAAAAGGACAACTCATTACAACAAGGTAGGTTACTCTGTGATTGTAATTCCAGAGTAATTGCCCTTGATTTATTTACTTAAAACTTGTAAATTGCAATATCGTAATAACTGTCAAAGGTATCAACTTGAAACTTGAAATACTTGTGTTATATCAAAAGGGCAACTCATTCAAACAAGAAAGGTGATCGGGGATGTGCCATTCCAGAGTTATTGCCCTTGGTTTTATTTACATAAAACTTGTAAATTGAAATTTCTCAATAATTACCATAGGTATTAACTTGAAACTTTGAATACTTGTTCATTTTCAAAAGGGCATCACCTTTCAACAAAGCAGATAACCATGGGCTTTGTCAATGCAGAGTTATTGCCCTTGTTTGACTAAGAATTTGTATATGAAATTATTCAGTAACTGTAGAAAGTTATTAATTTCAAACTTCCAATATATTTGAATACTTGTTTAGTTTCAAAAGGGCAACTCATTACAACAAGGCAGGTAAAGCAGGCAAAGATATTGTCCTTCTTTTGACTTATACAGTAGAACTTCGATGTGTCGAACTTCGAAGAGTCGAGTTTCTCGATGTGTCAATCTTTTTTTAAAGTCCCAACTTTTCTCCCTATATAACCTTATTTAAAATCTACGTTTGACTCGAGTTTTTATAAGTCGAGTTTTTCGCTATATCGACTTTTTTTCCCGGTCCGTACGTACTGTTTCACTCAAAATTCACTACACATGTGTCGATGTTCGACTGTACGATGGACCGGAATTTTGCGTGTCGAGTTTTTCACACCTCCGTGACCATCGTTACTCGATTGATTGTCGTGAATGAAAATTACCTGACTGCCAAATTATCCAGGACAAACACTGGCCAACACCTTCTCATTGTGTTAACGGCCCTGTGTATTCCTTGATTCATCTACTCTTTTCCATATTTTATTCGTCACAGACTTTATCGTAGCGCCCTTATTCAGTTTTATAAACCGAATGTTAAAGCATATTCGTAGATCGGTCGATGTTTTTTTTATGCCGGAAGAGAAATGTGTGTGTAAAAGACAAAGAACAACTCACGCGGAATCTATCCCGAAATGTGTAGCAGCAATAGTTATGCAATTATCCTTATCCCTCTAAGGAGATATTGTTACTATTTTAAGAAAAGGGTTTCCCCTGAATTTGGTTCCAGCGTTTCGAGAAAATGTATATGCTGGAATGGGTAAAAGAACCGGTGCGCAGATAAAAAGCGACTTCCGTTCATACCACTGTGTTGTTATTTTCTGAAAATCGAGTTACGGCAAACGTATTTTCGCCTGACGATTCGTTTCAAGTTGACGTTTTTGTAAAATGAGTAAATATGCATCCAGTTTGGATGCGATACGAGCGTTACATAATTGCATTTTAATGCTTTTAATTTGAAATCATCAATATCAACAAGTAACATACGGACATGTCGGCTATATGGAGATCGAGTATTTTTGAAAAAAAAATCGAGGGAGCATAAGGTAAAACATGAGTCGAGGCTTCGATGTGTCGATTTTTTCCTGATGGTCCCTTCAAACTCGACACATCGAAGTTCTACTGTAGTTTACTTTTAAATGGAATGTAGACTGTCCAAGTATGTTTAAGTTGTTGTTGCTTACAAACTTCTATGATCAATAGGGCATTAAACACCCATACACATTCTTTAAGTTTGAAAAATGTAGCCGTCTCAAGTATATGAAAGTCGAGCGTCCAGCACCCGTTTGCGGTGCTCTCGTTTCAGCTATTCTCAGGTGAGCGAATTATGCCCCATGGGGCTCTTGTATTTGAATATTTTTGTTTTATTTTTGCAAATACACCATCTGGTTGCAAGTCGCTTTAAAGGTTTGTTTCTTCTTTTAGCACCTTAGAAATTGTCTTCTGTCAAGATGTATTTTTCTGAAACTCAGACAATGAACCAACAGTTATATTGTCATCTGCAACAATTGTCTTCTGCTACTGTTCTAGAGTAAGAACTTTCTGAAATTTCTTATCAAAATACAGTCAGTGTGTCAAACAGTTTGGATCCTGATGAGACACCAAGTTACTTGGTGTCTCAGCTGGAACCAAACTGTTTGCAAAGTTATTTATAGTTTGGTTGTTAGCTTTCAAAGAGCTAGTAGCCTTAATCAACCTTCTGCTTGGTTTTCATGACTTTATTAAGAGGAACTATTATTTCAGTGGAGAAATAGATTGAAGGTGTTAAAAGGTGTATTTATGATGTAATGAATAGACTCTTTCAACACTGAAGACTCATCAAACCTGCATTAATTAACACTATAACTGGGCATAGTTATAACCTGTTAGACAGGTGACAGCTATATGCAGGGCAAAAGTAATGCTGAAAGCTTCTATAGAAGCTATTTAGCTCACCTGGCAAGCTTTTAGGATCGCTGGATGTCTGTCGTCCGTCGTCTGTCCGTCCGTCTGTCCGTCCACAATTGGTTTGTGAACACTCTAGCGGCTACAAATTTCATCCAATCTTCATGAAACTTTATGACAATGTTTGTCATAATGAAATCCATGTCAAGTTTGAATGTGGGTCATGTCCACTCAAAAACTAGGTCACTAGGTCAAATCATAGATAAACCTTGTTAACACTGTAGAGGCTACAAATTCTATCCAATCTTCATGAAACTTGATGACAAAGTTTGTCTTGATGAAATCTAGGTCAAGATTGAATGTGGGTCATGTCCAGTCAAAAACTAGGTCACTAGGCCAAATTATAAAAAACCTTGTGAACACTCTAGAGGCTACAAATCTCATTGGATTTTAATGCAACCTGGTCAGAACGTTTGCCATATTGATATCTAGGTCAAATTTGAATGTGGGTCATGTCCGGTCAAAAACTAGGTCACTAGGTCAAATCATAGAAAAACCTTGTGAACACTCTAGAGGCTACAAATTTCATCTGATCTTCATGAAACATGATGACAATGTATGTCTTGATAAAATCTAGGTCAAGTTCGGAATGGGTACTGTCCGGTAAAAAACTAGGTCACTAGGTCAAATCATAGAAAAACCTTGTGAACACTCTAGAGGCTACAAATCTCATTGGATTTTAATGCAATTTGGCCAGAATAATTGCCTAATTAATATCTAGATCAAGTTCGAATATGAGTTATGTCGGGTCAAAAACTAGGTCACTAGGTCAAATCAAAGGAAAACCTTGTTAACACTCTAGAGGCTACAAACATGAAGCTTGGTCAAAATGTGCAGAACATCGATATCTAGGTCAAGTTTGAATGTGGGTCATGTCTTGTCAAAAACTAGGTCACTAGGTCAAATCAGAGAAAAACCATGTGAATACTCTAGAGGCTACAAATTTCATTGGAATTTTATGCAACTTGGTCTGAATGTTTGCCTAATTGATTGGAGGGCAAGTTCGAATATGTGTCATGTAGGGTCAAAAATTAGGTCACTAGGTTAAATCAAAGAAAAAAAGTGTTGCCCCTCTAGTGGCTACAAATCTCATTAGATCTGAATGAAATATTGTCAGAATGTTTGCCTACATCAAATCTAGCAAATCTAAGTCAAAATCAAACATGGATTGTATCTGGTCAAAAACTAGGTCACTAGGTCAAGTTTTAGAAAAATCGTGTTAACACTCTAGAGATTGATTGTGGACATGTAATCTAGGTCACTATAGGTCAAGCTTTATATGGTGTACCAGGTGAGCGATTTAGGGAAATGGTGGCCCTTGTTCTATTACTTGTGTGCTGCCTTAAGGGGTTGCCTGTTTTTAGATATCAACAGACTACTTTATTCAGTGGTTGCTTAACCCATTACCCCATAGCCTGTTTCTAGTTCTGAAGATATTTGACCACTTAAAGCAGGTTAAAAGTAAAGCAGAATGTGCCTTTTAAAGGCACATTCTGCTTTATTTTCAACCTGCTTTAAGCTACCATCTGCTAGAATATTGAAAATATTTCTTATGTATTTATTACTGTATAAATTGGTACTATTTTCTTCGTTTGATGAATATAATAGAGGCGTAAAAATGCAATGCGTATTTATGGGGTAATGGGTTAATACAGGTTTGACTGTATTGATGATCTTTGCAAACCTTTTGGATCCAGATCAGGTCCCCCTACATATTAGGCCAGAATAGGATCCAAACCGTTTGCCACAGGGATCCTGTTTTTGTCAATATAAATAAGAACGGACTTATTTTAGGATTTTAGCAGATGACAATTTTTGCACATGACATTTACTCAGTATTTGATTAGTTACACAGGGCTCCAGATAAGAGGAGTATTTCAAAAACTAAAACCTTAATTTCTGCATAAAACCCTATGGTGTCACTACTTATTAGAATCGTCTCTTCGAGACGATTCTAATGAGTTGTAACACCATAGGATTTGGTACTGCATGAGTGAGAAAATGTTGGATTTGTTCAGTTTACTCCCTCTTATCTGGAACCCTGGTTACAGCAAGATGAAAGTTAAACAGAAAGTTACTACAGGAGCTTTCTGTTTCGCTATTATCTTGCTTTAAACTGTTTGAACATGACTGCCAGCATATGAATTGATAAAATGTGTATGACACTAAAACAGTAAAATTGTGGGTAAACCCACAAACTAACCAGCAAACAAAATTTACAATGACAGTGTTCCAGACACAGAAGTATACAAGACGGAATTGCAACTTAGCAAAGTTGAATAGGCGAGCATTTGAGCTCTCGCGGCGGTTGAATTTTGCGAGATTATGTGTCATGTGACAACATCTACACTTTTTGCTTCGTTGTCTGCAATTTCGGGGGCAAAAATTTACTGACTCGAGTGTATTTATTGACATTTTAGTGGATTTAAACGACTTGGTGGACATTCCTATCAATTCACGGGAATATAAACCCGTGAACAATGGTTCGAAACTGACATTAATCATATTGACTATCCATAGACATTATCTTATCAAGTCTCGCGAAGTCTCGTTTGCGCCGCACGAGATTTGCGATATAGCGCGAGGTTGCAATTCTGTGAGTGTATAATTTCATGTTCCAGATAAGAGTGGGTAAACTGGACACTTATTTAATCCAACACTGTCTCTTTTTTGTTGCCACAAACCCTATGTTGTTACAACTCATTAGAATCGTCTCTTGGTTACAAAATAGAGTTAGATAGAGATATAAGGAAGTAAGTATCCTTTCATAGAAGTCTATGAATATTAAACTTCTCTTTGTAAATCATCTAATGTTTCCCCTTCAGGCTGATTTAGATATATATGCTCTTCGATGTGAGGTAAATCTACCCCCAACTATACCCAGATAGATTGAAAAAAATAATACAAGTCCACTATGGACAGTTTGGCAGCTTGCATGGCCTTTTGAAAGAAAATTAAATTTTGATTGGTAGCAGCTTAATGAAGAACGAAAGTGATGCGAAAAGTTCCAAACGGAGCATTTGTATTAATTTAATCTTGCATTAATCTGCAACCTTGAGAAAAAATGTCAGTCAGTGGATTTTTACAGTAGTATTTTGTCATCATAAATATGTGTTTTCTTGTAAAAAATGTCTTTCTGTCTATCTGGGATGAGTTGTACCAGTTTATTAAAGGTGATTTGTTCATTGGATTGGTTGACCCCTATTGTTCATATTATGGCGCTAAAGGTCATCCCTAAGAGTGTTACAAGCTCTAAAGAATGTGAATCCAGATCAAATGCCAGTGAATTGGATGTCAGATCGGGGTACATACTGTTTATTTGCTGAAATAACATTTTAAAGCTGACAACCTTGGCTGCTGATAAGCATAGTTTCAGGTACTAAAACCAGAATCTTAAACTTAGGCTGCTCATTTGAATTATGTCTTAATATTTCGTGGAGACAGAGAAGAAAATATACACTTCCTATTATTTAGAGTCTTGTGATAGTGTTGTAGTACTCTAAGGGATAAAAACCTTTGGATTGAAGCTTGCTTTAAGGTAATTGTACTCTTTTCTCCAAAGCCACAAGTGTAAAACAGCCTACTTCAAACTGTGTGTTTAGACAGATGGCCGTTCACATCAAGATGAAAGGCTAAGATAAAGTACAACAGAATGCTCCTAAAGGAACTTTCTTCTGTATTTTCATATTGCTTTAACCCTTTACCTCCTAGCCTGTTTATAGTTTTGAAGACAAGTGACCACTTAAAGCAGGTTGAAAGTAAAGCAGAATGTGCCTTGAGGCACATTCTGCTTTACTTTCAGCCTGCTTTAAGCTAAAATCTGCGATGCTATATAAAATATTTGTAATGGTAATTGTTCATGAGGGTATAAACTGGAACTATTTTCTTCAGCGGAGGAATAAATTAAATACGCTAAAAGTCGCTTCTATGGGGGAAAGGGTTAAGCTGCCAATTATATTCAGTCCCTCAATGGACATTAATTTCTAGCACTTACATGAAGGAGTAGGCAGAGGTATCTTGAGGTGCCTATAATATGCAGAGGAGTTATAAAGGATTGAAAGAACAAGATATGTGAGAAACTGTCATTTTAAGATCATTGAACACTATAGAGGAGGTTGGATCTGTTCAGTATTGTAGTGGAACTATTTTCTTCAGTCGATGCATGATTTAAAAGCATTAAAAGGCATATTTATGGGGTAATGGGTTAAACATAAACCTGTCATTCTCTTTGCATCTGGAGGTATGCACCTCATACCTCATGAACGTTATGACAATTTTCTAAGGACTATATATAGCATCCATGATCCATACACCAAACATCTAAGACTAAAATATACACCTACTAAATGCCAAATAGGAATCATGTCTACTTCTGCAGAGTTTAAAATAATTATTTTGATTTTGTCCCTTATTGTACCTGAGGGCAATTTCTAATGTGTCGGTATCTTTTGATCCTGCATAATTTCCTGTTTGCTGGAGATAAAAAATTAGATATGTTAAACATAATATAGGTACTGGGGTTTTATATGGCATTAACTCTTTGCACGCTTGCGGCGGATATAGCTGCCACAGGCATAACCTTTGCAAACAGTTTGGATCCAGATGAGACGCCGCATAACGCGGCGTCTCATGAGAATCCAAACTGTTTGCCATTCTGACACTGAATTTAAAAGAAATTTTGAAAAATTCCAATTTTAGAACAGAAGCAGACGACAATTATTGTTGCAGACGAAAAAATTACCCAGCATGCAAAGAGTTAATAACCCTTTTCCCACTGAATATTCATAGGGTACCTGTATATAAAATTCTGCCCAATATGAACATCTATCATCTGAACTATTACATAGGCATATAGAATGAGGCAAATTTTCACCAGAAAAGAGTGCAGATTCATGTCAGAACTATAAAAACAGTGTAGATGTTAATCAGACAGTTTTTCGGAGCTGTTTGATTTGGATCCAATGAGTATTTTCAAAAAGCGTAATAATTATACCAGGTCCTGTCCTCAAATAATTATATACCAGTAGCAGGGGAAGGGTTAAGCAGTCAGCTGCCTTAAATACAGTTTGATATAGAGTATGGACACTGTTGCTATGGAGAAAAGCGTAAAGTGAATGAATGTGCAATTTAGTTTTCCAGTCTGTTAAGGACATGAATTAGTTCATTATATATATACTGAAGGCATGGGATTATAGGTATGGTATGATAAACTAACTGAATCTGCATTTTGTTTGCCTGTCTGTCCGAGATGGGAATAAGTTTATTATACCAAATTAAAGGCATGGGATTATAGGAATGGTACAATTAACTTAATACATTTGCTGTATGGTCATTAGTCTCTGTTGCAAAGCCATTCAATGAATAAGCATGCATAGATATAAATGCATGTTCCTGCTTAATGCAGAATCAAAACTATGCAGAAAGCTCTTTTAGAATGGCGATCTCTGGATTAATGCAAGGGCCTGTATTATTGTTACCTTTCTTTGTCACACAAGGATGTTTAAATGAATAAGCATAATGCAGAACAAAAATTATGCAGAAATCTTCCTTCTGGAGGTACAGTCAAACTTCGATATCTCAAACTCGCTTAACTCAATCTATCCGATAGTTCGACACATGGACTGCATTATTTCATGCTCAGTTAAGTGGAAAATACCCATGTTTCAAAGTTAAAACGAGGCTAAGCCACGTTTTAACTTTGAAATACGGGTATGTTCCACTTAACCGAGTTTGAGACATCGAAGTTCGACTGTAGTTAATTTAAAGAGCATGAGTCTAAATGCTTGTAAATGCTAAATGCAGGACAAAAATGTAAAAGTTTCTTCATTTGTTTTAGCTCTTGCATTGAGCTAAATTCTGTCGTGAAGGTTTTACGACAATATATTTTGAATGGCAGCCTAGAATGTACCGTTTCTACTGGTTGTTTGAATGGGATAATATATAATGTGATGCGTTTAGATTGCATGTTTGATGATATAGTTAAAACTATAGCAATATTACATGTACATATATTATGTATTTAGATGTTTGAACTATTGAATTTTGTATACTCTCTTTCTTAGTTTGCATGATTGTTTTTTAGGTAACGGAAAACTGTTACTCTGTTGATTCCATTAAAACTTAACAAATAACTTTTTATCTACAATGTAAATTCCTATTGAATGGTGGCCTTATAGAACATTGAACACAGTGTTGATCCAGATCAACTGTGTCATTTGAAATACAGAGGATGTAGAGGGTTTGCAAGGATATGTAGTATAACTTATTATATACAGACTACTAATGCAGGGCTCCAGATAAGAGGAATTAAACTAAGATTTATTTTCTGTACCAAAAGCTATGGTGTTACTAGTCATTAGAATTGTCTCAAAGAGACAATTCTAATGATTAGTAACACGATAGGGTTTGGTACAGAAAATTAGAATTTAGTTTTTGAAGTACTCTCATTATTTGGAGCCCTGCTAATGCTAACAGCCTGAAAAGAGTATGTGTTTCCAGTATACAATACAACTATTGTTCAGGATCTACACTGTTTTCTGTATACAAATCAAATTTTGTTTTAAATCAATGACATTGATATAAGTCTCAATGTAAGTCTTTCGAATCATGTTGAAGATTAATGCAGGATAAAAGTAATGCAAAAGCTTATAAGGAGCTTTTTGCATTACTTTCATCCTGCATTAAGCAGACACATGCCTTACCTCATGGCCTCCAACCAGTTTATACAGTGGAGAAAACTTTATTCTTTCCCAATAAACGCGTTTACGCTAAAACTTTTATTTGCAGTGCAAACAGTTTGGAGCCAGATCAGACGCCGGGTAACCCGGCTTTTGATCAGGCTCCAAACTGTTTGCCACCAAGATAAACATGAATTATCAAAAGTTGTCATTTTCTACGTTTTAGTGTTTTGCGTTTGCCTACGTTTGCATTTAAACGGGAAAGAATAACGTTTTCTCCACTGTAGTAGTGCTTGTTTTCTCAGTTGTTTTCAACAGGTTTTTCACATTAACCCTTAGCCCGCCAAATAAATTGTTGTCTGCTATATTTCTCGTCTGTTTCAAATTTCAAAGTGCTTCAAAGTTGCTGAAAATTGCTGAAAATGTTGTCCGAGTGTCAAACAGCTTGGATCCGGATGAGACGCCAAGTTACTCGGCGTCTCATCCGGATCCAAGCTGTTTGCATATGGAGCTATAGTCGTGAGTGGCAGGCTAAGGGTTAATCAGCTCAAGATTATTTTGTTATTTGTTATCTGGTTTAATGTTTAATGTTTGATTGTATTTATTTTTCATTTTGCATGTTTTAAGGGTGGTATTGAGGTGAGTTTTGATACACCTTGTATGTACATGTATTTCATTTGACACATTACTTGGTACTGGATTTTATAATGACACATTATAAGCAATTATAGTCAATATCGTATGAAGTGACCTTTCAGTAAAAAGACCCATGTACCATAATTTAACCCATAACCCCATAAATACGCCTCTTTACGTATTTCATTTATTCATCCACTGTAGAAAAATTCAAGTTATAATTTATACAGCCATGAATATGTTTCATAAGAAACATTTTCAATGTTATAGCAGATGGTAGCTTAAAGTAGGCTGAAAGTAAAGCAGAATGCGCCTAAAAGGTGCATTCTGCTGTACTTTCAACCTGCTTTAAGTGGTCACTTGTCTTCAAAACTAGAAACAAGCTATTTGGTAATGGGTTAAGAGTCAGTGGTTGTATGATAAAAATAATGCAGAAATCTCTTATAGTTGCTGTCTGCATTATTTCTATCTTGTATTTTAAGCAGTCACTAAATGTCTCAAGCCTTTTTCCAAGCTCTTCACTGAGTGGTCACTTAATGCTAGATTGACTGTTAATGGATTTAGCTTAAGTAACTTCTACTACTGATTGTATCTTTTTATTTTGATCTTGTAGAGTTTTTTTTTTACCCATTACCCCATACGTACGCCTTTTGACGTCTCTAATTTATTCCTCCACTGACGAAAATAGTTTAAATTGATATTGTTATGAACATGTTTCATATTAAGAAATATTTTCTATAATTCTAGCTGATAGCTAGTAACTTAAAGCAGGCTGAAAGTAAAGCAGAATGCGCCTTTAAGGCGCATTCTGCTTTACTTTAAACCTGCTTTAAGCGGTCAAATATCTTCAAAATTAGAAACAGGCTATAGGGTAATGGGTTAACTAGAGCTTTTATAAGACACCAATCTTGATATATAACTTGTATCGGGGAATTATTTCAAATGCTAAAATTCCTTGTGTACATGAAAACACAGTCATGTTGTCACTACCTGGTACTCTTACATGCAGTCATCGGTAAGGGCCATACTGGTGGACACAGCATAAGGTTTCATTAAGACATCATAAACCAAGAAAATGTTAGAAATTTCTTGTTTACTATATTGTTTTTATCCCCTGCCGAAAGGCAGAGGGATACTGTTTTAGGTCTGTCCGTCCGGCTGTGCGTGCGTGCGTGCGTTTTCTGTCCGCAACTGTATCTCCGAAACCTATGAACAGATTTGGATTAAACTTGGTATACTTATTTGTCATCATAGGAGCACCGTGGGAAATCAAATTTTTTTCAGAAAATTTTAGGAATTTATGAGTTATCTGCCCTTTTTGTGTTAAAAATGCCATATTTAACAGTTTTTACACTCTAGCAACTACAGTATTCAACATATTTTGTTTATACTTGCACACATTGTCTATAAGTACAAGTTCTTACATGTGTGCAGTTATTGTAAAAAAAGGATACTTCTGACAAGAGTTATCTGCCCTTGATGTACTTAGAAATGCTAGAAAATGCTTTATTTTGGTATTGTTTACATACTAGAGCCTATAAATATGCATGGATTTTTTAAAAAACTTTCTTGAATTATGTATGGCTATTAGTTTTCAAATGAATTTGATTATTGTTGAAAACGGAGAAATTAGTCATGAGTTATCTGCCCTTGATAAGTAAAAAAAGCCATATTTAACTGTTTTTACTCTCTGGCAACTACAATTATGAATGGATTTAAATGATACTTGCACACGATGTCTATCAGTAAAAGTTCTTGAAGGTGTGCAATTATTGTCAAAAAAGGATACTTGTGGCAATAGTTATCTGCCCTTGATGTACTTTGAAATGATAGAAAATGCTTTATTTTAGAATTGTTTACATCCTAGTATCTATAAATATGCATGAATTTTGATAAAACAAATTCTTAAACTATGTATGGCTATTAGTTTTCAAATAATTGTTATCATTTTTGAAAAACGGAGAACTAGTCAACAGTTATCTGCCCTTGATGAGTAAAAAAACCATATTTAACAGTTTTTACCATCTAGAAACTACAGTCTTTAATGGATTTTGATTTAACTTACACATGATGTATATACATATAAGGGTAGCAATTATTGTCAAAATAGGATACTTTGTGGCAAGAGTTATCTGCCCTTTATGTACTTAGTAATGCTCAACATGGCTTTATTGTTTACATGCTATTGTGTACAAATGTGAATGGATTTTGAAAAAAAAAAAAAATCATATATGGCTATTATTTATAGAATGAGTTCAATTATTATCGAAAATGTGCAAATTAGTCAAGAATACTCTGCCCTTGATGAGTTGAAAATGTGTTTACACTCTAGTAAATTCTACAGTTCTGATTTTTTTTAATAATACTTGCACACAATTATAAGTTCTTGAAAGTGTTTAATTACTGTTGAATTTGAATCAAGAGTTACCTGCCCCTGTCATACTTAGATTTATAATGCTACAAACGGCTTTATTTTTTGTATTGTTTAGGCTTTAAAATGTACAAAATTGATTGGATTTTATAAAACTTTGTAAAAAGCTTTTGAATGTTGATCTTTAAAGACAGGTGATCACCATTTGCCCCTTCCTCCCACAATAAAGTTTGCCACTTTCTTCTGGACAATCGCTGCGGCAGGGGATATCAGCTCTAAGGTGCTTGTTTGAGCATAGTTTAACTTCATGCAAGACTTTTATGCCTTTAGCTTAGCATTTTAAGTGATAATGTCCTGTCCGCCCTTCATAAATCAATACTTATGTGGCCAAAATAACTTAGCCACATAAGTGAAAAACATTAACCTGGCCATCTCTTGTTACATTAACCTGCCCATCTCTTGTTACATTAACCTGGATATTAGTGGCAATTAACTCTTTCCTCCCTAAAACTTTAAATGGACAATTCCAGTTTCCATTTTAGTCTAGTCCATTTCTGACTTTTAAGGGATGTTTTTGTCAATGTTTGGCATTATGACAAACAGTGAAGACCCTGATCAGAGGGCTCCTTTCGGAGCCCTCTGATCTGGGTCTTCACTGTTTGCATAGGACATGTGTACTATTCACATGTTCACTGTTTGAAAATGACGCCTATATGCGGGACTAGGGTTCAAAGGGTTAAGGGTTAGGGTTGGCTTCTAGATCCTGCTATTCTCCCTTTTTCTAAAATTATAAAACAATTTTGTCCGGAGTATATCTCTTGACTGCTACACCGTAAGTTAATGAAACTTGATACAGTGATAGATGATGACATAAGGAGGTGCAGTACACAAGAACCATGACTCTGTCATCTGTCATCTCTCAATATTTAATTATCTCCCCTTTTCTATTTAAAAAAAATCAAATTTTGTCTGGAGCATATCTCCTGAGCATTGCATTGTAAGTTTATGAAACTTGATACGGGATGAAAGAGGGAGTCCTGTACTCAAGAACCATAACTCTGCCATCTCCCAATATTGAATTATCTCCCTTTTTCTACATAAAAATTTAAAAAATCAAATTTTCTGTCGCACTGTAACTTGATGAAACTTGATACTGTGTTAGAACATGCTAACCTTAGGCTTTTTCTTTGTATGGAGCATCCATCGTTGGAAACGATATTCTTGTTTATTATGTTGCTAGCCTCTTAAAAAAAGATCAAAGGAAACAACCACAAAACACAAGGGTTAATTGTGAGTACGTCCATCTGTCCATGCTAACGTTTAACCCTTACGTGGCTTAGAAGAACATCAGAAATCTTTATACACTTAACGCATTCAATCCAAGGGGTTAGGACTAGGGTTAATTAGCTTCCAGATCATTTTATTACTAAGTAAAAACAAAAACAAGTTTTCTTTTATTTGGCTAGCCACACAAAAAAGAACAAAAGAAATAGCCAGGACAATGGTTAAATGTAGGAAAGTCTGTGTTCGTCAGTCCGTCCATAACAAGCTTTTGCTAGATTTTCTGTTTTGTCTTGCTTCAACAATGCTTACTCAAATACTGGGTTACTCATACAGTTGTTGCCTTGGACCACTTAACCAATCAACCAATATTGCCCAACCTTGATTTTGACCTGGACCAAATTTGGATTTAAAATATTTCAAATGGGCTATTTCTTGGTTAACTAGATTTTTAGCTCACCTGAGCTAGCTCAGGGTGAGCTTTTGCAATCCTTGAATGTCCGGCGTCCGTCGTTAGTCGTCAACAATTTTAGGGTTTACACTCTAGAAGCCACAATTTTAATCCAATCTTTCTGTTACTTGCTCAGATTGTATATTATTATAAGAGTTCGGATGAGTTCGATTATGGTTGAAATCTGACCAATAGGTCAAGAGTTATCTACCTTTGAATTTCTGAAAATGCCATATTTAACAGTGTTTACACTCTAGAGGCCACAATTTTTAGTCAATCTTTCTCAAACTTGCTCAGATTGTATATTACCATAAGAGTTCAGATGAGTTCGATTATGGTTGAAATTGGACCAATAGGTCATGAGTTATCTACCTTTGAATTGCTGAAAATGCCATATTTAACAGTGTTTACACTCTAGAGGCCACACTTTTTATCCAATCTTTCTCAAACTTGTTTAGATTGTATATTACCATAAGAGTTCGGATGAGTTCAATAATGGTTGAAATCGGATCAATAGATCAAGAGTTATCTACCTTTGAATTGCTGAAAATGCAATATTTAAGGGTGTTTACACTCTAGAGGCCACAATTTTTATCCAATCTATTTCAAACTTGCTCAGATTGTATATGTCTGTAAGAGTTTTAATGAGTTTAATTATGGTTGAAATCAGACTAATAGATAGAGTTATTCATCTTTGAATTGCTGAAAATGCCATATTTAAGGGTGTTTATACTCTAGAAGTCACAATTTTTATCCAATCTTTCTCAAACTTGCTCAGATTATATATGACCATAAGAGATCATATGAGTCTGATTATGGTTGAAATTGAATGAAATAGGTCAAGAGTTATCTACCTTTGAATTGCTGAAATGGCGTGGCCCTGTCCGTCCATCCGTGAATACGTCCGTTCGTCTGTTCGTCCGTCAACATTTTGTTTGTCCGGAGTTTTTCCGAAAAACAACTATAATGAAACTTCACACAAATGTTATATGCATTAAGATCTGAAGCCGAGTTGAGTTTGAGGTTAATTTGATGTTTCGTTACAGAGTTATCTGTTATCTGCCCTTGATGTACTCAAATATGCTATAAAAAGCTTGTCCAGCATTTCGTAGGAAAATTATTAGAGGGATATTATTGAAACTTCACACAAATGTTATATGCATGAAGATCTAAAGCTGAGTCGTTTCTCAGGTTCATGCAACTTTTCGTTTCAGAGTTATCTGCCCTTGATGTACTCAAATATGCTATAAAAAGCTTGTCCGGAGTTTTCTAGGAAAACTATTAGAGGGATATTAATGAAACTTCACACAAATATTATATGCATCAAGATCTGAAGTTTGAAATGTATTTGATTTTTCGTTACAGAGTAATCTGCCCTTGATTTACTCAAATATGCTATAAAAGGCTTATTTGACAGTGTTAACACACTTAACAACTACAGTTTTGAATTCAATTTGATTATTTGTCCACAGTATAATTATAGAAGTATAAGTTCATGAAATGGTTGATTATTATTGAAATCGGATCATAGTGTTGAGAGTTATCTGGCCTTGTTGTACTCAGATATGCTAAAAAAGGCTTTATTTCAGTATTGTTTTTGCTCTCAGAGCTCTATTTAGTGTCTACAAATTAGAATATAAAACTAAATAATTCTTTGCCAGTGGGCGTATAATGTACCGTTTGCGGTGCTCTCTTTGAGTCTTTTCCAAACTTGCTCAGATTGTATTTTACCATAAGAGTTCGAATAAGTGTGGTTATGGTTGAAATCTGACCGATAGGTCAAGTGTTATCTGCCCTTGAATTGCTGAAAATGCAATATCCAACAGCGTTTACACTCATGCAACTTCAGTTTTCAATTGATTTTGATTGTACTTGCACACAAATTATATAGCTATAAATTCTCGAAGGAGTGCAATTATTGTTGAAATCTAATGATTGTGGCAATAGTTATCTGCCCTTGATATACTTTGAAATGCTAGAAAAGGCTTCATTTCAGTATTCTTTAGGCTCTAGTTATCTGCCCTTGAAGTACTCTACTATACTAGAATTCTGAGGTTTGTATTCCAAAATTGTTTACATGCTATACTACATGTTTGAATGGATTTAGGTTAAAACATGTGAAACAGAAATGTAAAGCTATCAGGCTTCAGTACAACAGGTGAGCGATATCAGGGCCTTCAGGCCCTCTTGTATTGTTTCATCTAGTGTCACCTTAACTCATGACCACAATGCTTTAATACTCCTACAGTTGTTGCCATGGACCATTATCAATTTACCCATATTATCCAACTTCAATTTGACCTTGACCTAATTCGATTTGTTGTTAGAAAAGATTCACAATATATTGTCAAGGATGTCAACAGGGACATACGTATTTATTGAACACAACAATGATGGAGCATCAATGTTTTACCAACTTATTTCTAGTTCAATAACCCATTACCTCATAAATACACCTTTTAGGCCTTTACTTTATTCCAATTTATACAGTCATGATTGTGCACCCCAAGAAACATTTCCTGTATCCTATATAGCAGATGGTAGCTTAAAGCAGGCTGGAAGTAAAGCCAAATGAGCCATTCTGCTTTACTCTCAACCTGCATGAAGTACTTTCTTTAAAAACTAGAAACTGGCAGTGGGGTAATGGGTTAAAGCTTTTCTTGTAGTGATGTGTACTATCTAGTGTTGCTTTGAACTAATACTGTACCTTAAACCATTAACCCATAAATGCGCCTTTTTACGCCTTTATTTTATTCAATCATTGAAGAAAATTAATCCATTTTATACTGTTATAAATGTGCAATGTAAGAAATATTTCCTATATCCTAGCAGATGGTAGCTTAAAGCAGGTTGAAAGTAAAGCAGAATCTCGAAATAGGCTATGGGGTAATGGCTTAATACGGCTTCTATATCTTTCCATCTAAAAGATTATTTCCTTTGAAAGAGTGTGGGTGTGCTGTGATTCAAGGGTGTGCTATTTAATTGTTCCTTTCAGTCCACTTCACTTCAATTATTGTTACTCAGCTACCAATTCAGTGAAGAAACATGCAGATCTCTAAGACAGTTGATTGATAAGTGCAGAATAAAAAAACACCTAAATAATTACTGACTTATAATACCAGAGTTATTGGCCTTTTGGGGGATTTTAAGTTTAATTGTTTAATTAGTGGTGCAATTTGGTTTACAAAGATTTTTATGCCCCCGGCATCTATAGATGCGGAGGCATATAGTAATCGTCCTGTCCGTCCGTCTGTCCGTTCCAACAATATGATAGATACGTGACTAAAATTGTGTCCATAACCTAGACACATAATTGAAAAACATTAACCTGGCAGTTTCTTGTAACCTGGCCAGTTGTGGGACATAGGGTAAGGGGTAGGGTTAGCCTCCAGATCATTCTATAACAAAGTTAGACTTCATTTATGTGGCTAACCACACACATTTTAACCACATAAAAGAGATACAATAAATAAGGAAGTGGGCACTTAAATGGAGATTGTGGGTACGTGCGTCCTTCCGTCCGTAACAGGTTAAGTAGATTTTACCGTTTCGTCTACCATAAACACCGCTTACTCAAATGCTTGGATACTTATACAGTTGTTGCCTTGGACCATTCCCTATCCACCAATATCACACAACCTTGATTTTGACCTTGACCTTGACCTAATTTGGACTTAGAATATTTTAAATGGGCTATTTCTTGGTTAACTAGATTTTACCGTTTCGTCTAGTATTAGCATAACTGACTACAATGCTTTGATACTTATACAGTTGTTGCCTTGGATCACTACCAATCCATCCATATTACCCAACCTTGATTTTGACCTTGACCTAATTTGGACTTAGAAAAAAATCAGAATATATTGTCAAGGATGCCACCGGGGGGCATAAGTGTTTATTGAACGCGCATTCTTGTTGTTCTTGTTAACAAAATGGCTGTGCCATTATACCCTCTATCAGACAAAGGTAAATTCAAATAATTTCTGTCTTATTTTTGCTCTGCATACAGAGCTCTGCCTTCATGGTTTTTATTTTATTCTCATTGGCAGGCCAGTGTTCAATTTATATCTCCATTGAAGACAATAGTTCCACTTTATACAGTCTTGAATATGCACTATAAGGAATATTTTGTATATCCAAGCTGATTGATGCTTAACTCTTTCCTCCCTGAAACTTCAAATGGACAATCCAAGTTTCCATTTAAGTCTAGTCCATTTCTGACTTTTAAGGGTTGTTTTTGTCAATGTTTTGCATTTAGACAAAAAGTGAAGACCCTGATCAGAGGGCCCTCTGATCTGGGTCTTCACTGTTTGCATAGGACAAGTGTACTATTCACAAGTAGACTGTTTGAAAAGGACGCCTATATGCGGGACTAGGGTTCAAAGGGTTAAAGTATGCTGAAAGTAAAGCAGAATGTGCAATAAGGCACATTTTGCTTTACTTTAAACTTGCTTGAAGTGGTCATCTGTCTCCAAAACTAGAAATTTTACAGACTATTGGAAATGTAAAGGATACTTATACAATTTGTATGAAACATACCGGGTACTGTAAATTGCATATAGGGTACTTGACATCTGTATCCCAGCAGTACACCATTCCTGGCGGCATGCAAGGTTATAAGGAATTTGAGTTGAGTCTGAGTTCATTCTCAAGTATTTGACCTATCCAATGCTTGATAAGGATATCAGACTCAATTCAAACTCTCTATTATATAACCTTAGGGCCTGTAAGATACTTATAACCAACTCTATGTTTGTTCTCACATACATTAGGCTGGTGGTTGTGGTAGTGGGTGGTGTATCCCCAGTAGGGGTGGATGACAGGCATTCAATACCCTTTACAGTTATTGGGTCTGTTTCATAAAACTTCATACGACAAAAACGATCATAAGTCAAAACTTAAAAATACAGTCAAACCTGTCTGAACGGTCACCTCCGAACAACGGTCACCTGTCAACAACGGCCAGTCTGAATTCCTCCCGGCCAATTTCCTTCTTAATTGACCTCTGAATAACGGTCTCCTGCCGACCGCGGCCAACGGTCACTTAAACTGGCTCTTTTTGACACGTTTTACCCCAAACAGCGGCCAGGCTGAGACACAGAGGTGTCACCTGCCGATCGTGGCCGGCGGTCACTAATCCGGCTGTTTTTAACACCTCTTACAGCAGCCAAATAACACGATTGAATGGGTGCAATTTCGCCAATGTCGGCCGCCATCTTTGTTATGGATGCGCTTGGTTATATAATTGGAAGCAAATTCTAAGGTGCTAATGACAGTTTGCAACCGACTTTGGGTTTAAAATAAGCCACATTATGATGAAAGAATTTCAAAAAAAATGTTTGTTTTTATATGTTGGCTAATTAATATTGAAGACGTCCGTTGCTGCTTATGTTTGTATGATTGTTTATAATCACGTTGTCCAGATTAAACAAATGATTTGGCGATTTCTAAAATGGCCTTATCCAGATTAGTCATTGGTGATTAATTGTTTTGTTTTGATGTAAGAAACCTTGGCAGATACGAAATCGTGAAATAAAAAAGACATTTCTAGTTTAATCATTACGCTTTAAAAAAGTTGTCTCAGTTCCGAAGTTAAGCAACTTTCTGCGCGGTTAATAACTGGATGGGTGACCGGCGAAGTTAAGCAACGTTCTGCGCGGTTAATAACAGGATGGGTGACCGGCCCGGTACACGTTACAAAGTCAAAGATGAATTGGAAAATTAACAATGCCGTCTACTCTAGTCGATGAAGTTTCCGAGTTACTGTCGCTGAGCGGGTAAAGGTGCTAAAACCAACAGACTGTGCTATAGATTCTAATATTCAACAACTGCCGTCATATCACGTCAACATTTATGTTCGGCAATGTCCGTGTTTTAGTCATAACCTCATTATCATAAATGGCGTCCTTTCCAAATAAACTTTACACCAGCAATAAATTCACGGTGTATTGTGAGTGTTTCCATTGAAATGAAGAAAAACCCAGTACATTTAAGAATCAGAGCAACAAATTAATCATTCAGACAAGCAAATAATGAAAATATCGGCTTTTGAAAAGTCCTTCGTTCTTATTAAACGAGATGATTTCGAAGCTGTCCTTTGAGTTACCCGCCCTTTTCCGTATTTTCTCGAAAGCGGCGATGGAACATCATTCAAATATCCATATCTACATGTACCAATCAAAATGAGAAAATGCGATCACTTGACCAAAACCCTTCAGAGTTTGCTATCTACCGAGACATTTACTTTTAACATGGATATCCGTTCAAAAGAAAGATGATGGCCGTGATATTTATTGAAACTTCAAAGACTCTGAATTCTTAAGCAAATAAATATTTTTAATATTTAAATAGATTAATAACTTAGAGTTTAAAGGTATCAAATGTTTCTCTTTCATTACTTGCGTACTTGTACTGTCCCTTGTAGATATAAAATTCAGTACATGTAGTTGATGAAAACTTAGCCATTTTGCACACCTGCGAACAACAGCCAGTTTTGCTAGTTCCCACAGGTGGCTGTTGTTCACAGGTTTGACTGTACATTCAATTTCTGATTTTTCTATCTAATCCTGTCTATCAATGATATGTGACACCGAATATTCCAGCTGGGTTTTCTCTTGTCAGTTTTCTATATTTTTAGCTCACCTGAGCCGAAAGCTCAGGATGAGCTATTGTGATACCATTCCGTCCGTCGTCCCGTGTCTGGCGTCCGTCGTACGTTCACATTTTCAAACAACATCTCCTCAGAAACCACTGACCCGATTTCAACCAAACTTTGTCAGAAGCATCAGTAGCAAGGGGGAACGAAATCTTGTTCAAAGTTTTTGGCTAGAGTTATTCCCCTTGCTGTGGGACCAGATTTTCTAACATGACCGTATAGACAACTTTTAATGCATAAGAAAATCTTAAAAAATCTTCTTCTCAGAAACCCAAAGGCCCAGACCTTTGATATTTGGTATGTATCATTACCTAATGATCTTCTAGCAAGATTGTTTAAATTTTGACCCTGGGGCCAAAAATGGCCCCGCCCTAGGGCTTATCAGTTTTTCTTAGGAAAACCTTTTAAAAACTGTATGGCCTAGATCATTAATATTTGACATATAGCTTTGTCTTATGGTCCTCTACCAAGATTGTTCAAATTATGACCCCGGGTCAAAATTGGCCACGCCCCGGGGCTTTTCTGTTTTACATAGACTTATATAGGAAAACCTTTAAAAATCTTCTTCTCTGAAACTGTGTGGCCTAGATCATTAATATTTGACATGTAGCTTTGTCTTATGGTCCACTACCAAGATTGTTCAAATTATGACCCCCCAGGTCAAAATTGGACCCGCCCCGGGGCTTATCAGTTTTACATAGACTTATATAGGAAAACCTTTAAAAATCTTCTTTTCTGAAACTATAAGGCCAAGATCTTTAATATTTGGCACATAGCTTTGCCTTGTGGTCCTCTACCACGTTTGTTCAAATTATGACCCCCGGGCCAAAAATGGCCCCGCCGTTGGGGTTATTAGTATTTCATAGGAAAACCTTTTAAAATCTTCTTCTCTGAAACCATAAGGCCCAGATCATTTATATTTGACATGTAGCTTTGCCCTATGGTCTTCTACCAAGATTGTTCAAATTATGACCCCTGGATCAAATTTGGCCCCGCCCTGGGGCTTATCAGTTTTACATAGACTTATATAGGAAAACCTTTAAAAATCTTCTTCTCTAAAACTGTAAGGCCCAGATCTTTAATATTTGACATAAACGTAGCTTTGCTATGTGGTTCTCTACCAGGTGTGTTCAAATTATGACCCCCTGACTAAAATTGGCCCCGTCCTGGGCTTGTCAGGTTTTTTTTTACCGGAAAACCTTTAAAAATCTTCTTCTCTTAAACCGTAAGGCCCAGATCATCAATATCTGAGATGAAGCTTCGCATTGTGGTCCTCTACCGAGATCAAATTATGACACCTGGGTCATAGCTATATCAAAATGTTGTCTTGCCCAGTCAGCTATTAATGTTCTTAGGTGAGCTAAATGTGGCCCTCTAGGCCTCTTGTTGTATTATTCCTTGAATATATTTCTAAAGAGATAGACAAACAGATGGTGAGGTCACAAAAATATAGACTATGTTTTTATTCTGATGAACTCATTCACCCCTGAAACTTGACAATTCCAGCTCTCAATTAACCCATAACCCCATAAATACGCCTTTTTACGCCTTTAATATATTCCTTCAAGGAAGAAAGAAGAAAATAATTCCAACTTGTACAGAAATGAAACAAAATTTGAAATCATTTTTTTTCTCTACCAGATGGTAGCTTAAAGCAGGTTGAAAGTAAAGCAGAAGGTGCATTCTGCTTTACTTTCAACCTGCTTTAAGTAGTCACCTATTTTTCAAAACTAAAAACAGGCTATGGGGTAAAGGGTTAATGTGTTTTTAGCTCACCTGGCACATAGTGCCAAGGTGAGCTTTTAGGATCGCTGGATGTCCGTCGTCCGTCCTCTGTCCGTCCGTCCGTCCGTTCACAATTGTTCGTTAACACTCTAGCAGGTTCAAATCTCATTGGATCTTGATGAAACTTCATCAAAATGTTTGCCTTAATGAAATCTAGGTCAAGTTCGAATGTGGGTCATGTCCGGTTAAAAACTAGGTCACTGGGTCAAATTATCGAAAAACCTTGTTAACACTCTAGAGGCTACAAATTTCATTGGATCTTCATAAAACTTCATCAATATGATTGCCTTAATGAAATCTAGGCCAAGTTCGAATGTGGGTCATGTCCGGTCAAAAACTAGGTCACTAGGTCAAATCTTCGAAAAACCTTGTTTACACTCTAGAGACTACAAATTTCATTTGATCTTCATAAAACTTGATGAAAAGGTTTGCCTTAATGAATTACAGGTCAAGGTCAAATGTGGCTTATGTCTTGTCAAAAACTAGGTCACTAGGTCAAATCATCCAAAAACCTCGTTAACACTCTAGAGACTACAAAATTCATTGAATGTATATCATGAAACTTGAACAAAATGTTTGTCTCATTGAAATCAAGGACAAGTTAGAATGAGGGTCATGCCCGGTCAAAAACTAGGTCACACGGTGTACATGGTTACCAGGTGAGCGATTTAGGTCCATAGTGGCCCTTGTTTACTGTACAATCCTAGCTAAGATATATGTCTGGGGTGCGCCCTTGGAGTTTAGAGGTTATGTTGACCTGTGTCTGTTAATAGTAACACTGGCTAACATCTTATTTCCTTCTTTTCTTTATTACGGAGAGTTTTTTGCAAGTGTTTTTCATTGCTGCTGACTCAGAGAGTTTTATGTTGGTTTCTAAATCACCTGAGCTTTTCAGTAGACGACTATTACTAAGTGTAATATAGGGGAAAAGACCCTTAATACAAGCCAATTAGGAGACGAAGGGTTAAGACCTTTACTGTCTTAGGCAAAATACAATGATAATTTGCCAACAGTTGGATTTTGATCAGACACTGCATTACCCCATAAATGCGCCTTTTTACGCCTTTTAATTTCTTTCTTTTAACCAATTAATTTTCACCCTTCCTCAGGATTTCTTTTTGTTTATATGACACAGTTTTTGTGTTTAACTATTTTGTTCATGAACTCAAATTTAGATTTTGCAAGAACATCTTGAAAGAAATCTGTTAACGGCACTAAAAACTTTCACAATCAGTAGTTCTAAAAATGTCACGATAATGTCACATAGTGATACATGATTGAACTTTGGCAATGCGAAACTTGCACTTTTATAGTGTTCTATTTTCTACTCTCTATTAAGAAATGATTTTAAAGACTTTTTATACCTCTGCACATCATTGTACGTCAGAGGCATACCTTTTTACCCAATGTTTGCACTACCAGTTGTTCTACCCATTGCTCCATAAATATGCCTTTTTATGCCTTAAATTTATTCTGCCAGTGAATAAAATAGTTCCACATTATCAAGTCATAAATTTGCAGCATAAGAAATATTTTCTTCACTGTAGCCGACGATGCAGGTCATAATTAGTACAAATACAGTCGAACTTCGGTATCTCGAACTAGCATAAATCGAACTATCCGATATGTCGACACATGAACTTCATTATTTCATGCTCAGTTATGTCGAACATACCCGTATTTCAAAGTTAAAACGTGGCTCAGCCACGTTTTAACTTTGAAATACGGGTATGTTCGACTTAACCTAGTCGAGATATCGAAGTTCGGCTGTAATACAAAATCATCCCATATCCATTCATCATGATGCAATTTAATCGATAACTAAATTATGACTATAGTCATTAATGCTATATTAATCAAAGTCCTTGTATTGACAGCATCCAAAAGATACAATAGCGTACAGTGCTTACAGTATGTCAATTTCCTACAGTAGAAGATGATGGTATAGGAGAAAGCTCCTACTGTACAGGAGCTTTCTGCTTTACTTTCATCTTGATCAAAGCTGAGGGCCGCAAGAGAGATTAGTTTGCTGTCTGTACTAATTGTGTTACCCTCTTGAAATAAAGTCTTTATTATTATTATTATTATTATCATTATTATTATACCACCTGGTGAAGAAATAAAACAACAACCTTGCATTTGACTGGTTGTAAAAGAGGGCTTTTATTATGCTCTGTCAATGATCAGTCGGGGTTGGGGGATGGGGGCATTGTTTATCCCCTTTCTGCCCATCCACATAATATGGGTACATACTTAATTAACCCATTACCCAACAGCCTTATTCTAATTTTGAAGACTTGTGACCACTTAAAGCAGGTTGAAAGTAAAGCAGAATGCGCCTTACGCGCATTCTGCTTTACTTCCAGCCTGCTTTAAGCTCCCATCTGCTAGAATATAGGAATTATTTCATATACTGTAGTACATATTTTTAACTGCATAAAGTGTGACTATTTTCTTCAGTGGATGAATAAATCAGAGGCGTAAATAGAGGATCTTACATGAGTGATCATTATTTATCATTTTTATTAAACGAGTTGACTAAAATAATATGACGCGAGCCTTGTCATTAAATATGATAGATAATGATCACGAATGTGAGATTCTATTTATCACATAACACTTTTAAACACCTATTAAATCAATCGAAACCGTAGTTTGTAGTATTTCTGCTATATAGATTTTCCACGAGAACTTAACGTTGTTTACAGTAACGTCATGGCAAATGACTTCATTTGGTGGCCCGCTACATGCAGCGCTTGTGGATGAAAAGGTTAGGCCAGAGCCCAAAATACGATATTCCACTAGTGGATTACGATATTTATACAATAGTTTTATGCAACTCCCAGACTGCAAATAATGTGATAAAAAGGCGTATTTATGGGGTAATGGGTTAACCCATTACCTCTTAGCCTATTTCTTGCTTCGAAAACAGGTGACCACTTAAGGCAGGTTGAAAGTGAAGCAGAATGTGCCTTAAGGCACATTCTGCTTTACTTTCAGCCTGTTTTAAGCTACCATCTTCTAGGATATGGAAAATATTTCTTTTAGTACATATTCTTTGCTGTATAAACTGGAACTTTTTTCTTCAGTGGAGGAATAAGTAAGAGGCTTAAAAAGGCGTTTTTAAGGGGTAATGGGTTAACTCCTTTAACGCTATCAGCCAAACTGTGTTAATGGTTGCAAATAGTTTGGACCCAGATAAGATGCTGTCTGAAGTGGCAACGTCTGGTCAGGTGAGGATCTGTTTGACACACTGACCTTGTTTTGAAAAGAAATTTGAGAAAAAGTCAATTTGAGAACATGAGATTGTTGAAAATGACATTTTTTACTTAACATTGAAATAGTTAATCTAACTCCACCTACAATTAGCTTGCAGCTACAAATAAATTTACAGAACTTTTCACATTCCCACATTTGTCACAGATGTGCATATTGTCATGATTTTGAATTTTTCAAAGAAGTATGGAAAGGTTAACCTTGTTTTTTTTTTGCCTATACAGTAAATGCAATGAGGGGACATTCATAATGAGTCTTCTAGAAAAAGACACATCTCTTATGTAACCTATAGTTTTGTTTCATTAACGTCATGGTAACACATGTTAAACTTACGCATAGTTAAACTTTATCTTAACCTTTTCCCCCATAGAAGCGCCTTTAAGCGTATTTAATTTATTCCTCCGCTGAAGAAAATATTTCCAATTTAATCAGTCATGAATATATATTATAGGGAATATTTTCTATATTCAAGCACATGATAGCTTAAAGCAGGCTGAAAATAAAGCAGAATGCGCCTTAAGGCACATTCTACTTTACTTTCAACCTGCTGTAAGTAGTCACCTGTCTTCAATACTAGAAATAGGCTATTAGGTAAAGGGTTAAAAAGTATTGTTTGAGGTGGGTCATTATGAGTCTTACAGAAAAAGACACATCTCTCTAGTGTAATTATATTTTAACCTATAATTTGTTTCATTATCATCATGGTATTGTCTGACAATATTGACCTGACGTTGAACTTTATGCATGAATAAATTATAATAAGATTATGCAGTATAAATCAATAATCGATAGCCTACGTAAAGTTTCGGGTTATTTCGGCTGATTACGTGAATCTTGTTACAGTTGTGATCCTCAGTGGATTAACACTCCATATTGAGCTAATTGTTGTTGATAAACTATTATTCCCGAGTCTCCTAGTATAATCGCATCTACTAAAACGCACCATGTTGCGCTTTCCAGTGGGTTTTAATCCAGGTAAGATCATCGATGTCCTCACCTGCGACTCTTGCCAATATATACCTAGTTTACAACCCCCAGATGTAACTAATCTGCATTAGGTGTGTCGATAGAGCAAGCGATTTGTAACATCGAGGTTCGGGTTCGAATCCAGATAGAGGGGAAAATATTTTTATTTTATAAAATATTATTTTATAGACCATACAGACGCCATGACATAATGTTTTTAAAAATAACAAAAGAATCGTGTTCCAATCGAAATAGATGATGTATGATTACTTTAAGAAACAGTATAAATTTAAAAAAAAAAAGTGAAAAAATGTATGAGTATTGCATGGGATTCGAACCACTGACTGTACGGAAAAATAATGTATAGTCCTCTCTCTTACCACTTGCGCTAAATACCTGTCGATATTTGTGGTACCGGGCATTGCTATATTTTCTCGGTGCCGATGTGGTACATGTAACAATTTGCGTTCTCGTAATATAAATGATAACGAAGTATTCCGAAGCTATATTTAGAAATGCAACAAAGTGTGAAATTATGCTAATAGAGGTCACCAACGTCAGGTCAATATTGTCGAACAATAACACATGTTATACTTACGCATAGTTAAACTTTATCTTAAAAAGTATTGTTTGACATTGTGGCTTAAATGTTTTGTATTTGTTTTATATTACAGGTGCTTTTAGATAAAGATTTTGTGCTTGGACACAAAGCACCTCTATGGATTCCTGATGCACGTGTTACCATGTGCATGTTGTGCACCTGTGAGTTTACTGTCACCTGGCGAAGACACCACTGTAGAGCGTGTGGACGGGTATGTTACTCATTATAGTGTAACCTTCAGAAACAAGATTCCTTAACCCCTTTACTCCATAGTTTGTTTCTAGTTTTGAAGTTGGTAACCACTCAAAGCAGTTGGAAAGTAAAACAGAATGTGCCTTAAGGCACATTCTGCTTTACTTTAAGACTGCTTAAAAGTTTAAGCTTCCATTTTCTAGAATAAAGAATATATATATTATGACGTAAAAAGGCATACATATGGAATAAAGGGTTACAAGTTAAAAAAAAACTATGAAAATAACACAGATTTCTTGGACCCAAATAATTACTGAAGAAAGTAGTTCCAATTTATACAGTCATGGATATTTATTGTATGAAATATTTTCTATATTCTAGCAGATGGTAGCTTAAAGCAGGCTGAAAGTAAAGCAGAATGTGCCTCAAGGCACATTCTGCTTTACTTTCAACCTGCTTTAAGGAGTCACCTTTTTTCAAAACTAGAAACAGACTATGGGGTAACGGGTTAAGGCACATTCTGCTTTACTTTTAGACTGAGCTCCCATTTTCTAGAATAAAGAATATATAATTATATTATGACGTAAAAAGGCATACATATGGAATAAAGGGTTACAAGTTTAAAAAAAAACTATGAAAATAACACCGATTTCTTGGACCCAAATAATTGTTTTACATGCTGAACCCCTTACCCCTTTTACGCCTTTATTTCATGCATATCCTGAAGAAAGTACAGTAAAACCTCGCTATTACGACCACTAAAAAGAAGGCTAATTGATTGTTTAGTAGAGAGGTGACAGCTTAAATCAAGGTGACAGTGAAACAGAAAGCTCCTAAAGGAGCTTTCTTTTTCACTGTCACCTTGCTTTAAGCGATCACCTACCGTAAACACCCTAATAATTAACATAATTTAGTGGTCGTAATAGAGAGGTTTTACTGTATTCCCACTTTATACAGTCATGAATATGTATCAGAAGAAATCTTGTTTATATTCTGGCAGTTTGTAGCTTAAAGCAGGTTGAAAGTAAAGCAGAACGCACCTTAAGGCACATTTTACTTTACTTTCTACCTACTTTAAGTGGTCACCTATCTTTAATACAAGAAAAAGGCTATGGGGTAATGGGTTAACTAAATATTGAACAAAAGACGTAAACAGAGCTCATAGGAAGACTGTTTTATTAAGGAAGCAGTATTGCAGAAAACTCTTGAACAAACTTCCTGCTTTATCTTCAACCTGCTGTGAGCTTCTATCTGTGAGGATATAGAAAATATTTCTTATTGTGCATATTCAGGATTGTATAAAGTTGCACTACTTTCTTCTTTTGGAGAAATAAATTTAAGGTGTAAAAAAGCATTTCTATTGAACTATAGGTTAAATACATTGCCACATTGGTAGTAAATGGTAATATCTTTTTTTAATTTTTTATGCCCCCGGCATCGACAGATGCGGGAGCATATAGTAATTGTCCTGTCCGTCCGTCCGTCCTTCCTTCCGCGCCACTAAAGTGGGTTAGAGGGCCAGATAACGGTAAACATAACAAAAGAAGACAATAGAGTTCATTCGGTAACAATAGACTAAGGGGCCGTGGCCCGTTATTCGAACAAAAGAAAATAACAAAAGAAAAGGCCCTCTAACCCACTTCGGTGGCACGTCCGTCCGTTCTCGCGAATGATACATTGTGCAACTTTTTTTTCGCCCAGATATACACTGTGTGTCTTTTTTTCATTGTGCAACTAGTCACACAAAACATGTTGTCAAAGTATGTTCAAAATTTGTCTTTTACAACATAAAACCTATTGGTAGAAGTTGCACAACGTTTTTGTCCAAAGTGATGTCCATGTCAAAATGTCCATCAATTATTTCTTACGAATGATACATTGTTCAATTTTTTTTATGCCCAGATATACACTGTGTGTCTAAGAAAAAGAGAAATGCCCCACAATACGATTTTTATAGTCCCACAAAATATCAGACACACAATGTATCATTCGTAGGCCCGTCCGTCCGTCCGTAACCAGGTTAAGTAGATTTTACCGTTTCGTCTAGCAACACCACCACTTATTCAAATGCTTGGATACTTATACAGTTGTTGCCTTGGACCATTCCCTAGCCACCAATAATACCCAACCTTGATTTTGACCTTGACCTAATTTGGACATAGAATATTTTGAGTGGGCTATTTCATGGTTAACTAGATTTTACCGTTTCGTCTAGCATCAACACTGCTTACTCCAATGATTAGATACTTATACATTTGTTGCCTTTGGACCATTCCCTATCCACCAATATCACCCAACCTTGATTTTGACCTTGACCTTGACCTAATTTGGACTTAGAAAAAAATCAAAATATACTGTCATTAGGTTGCCACCGGGGGGCATAAGCGTTTATTGAACACGCAGTCTGGTTAATTCATCTGTAGAAACTTATGTTAAAATATCTAGCTTATATTCAAATATGCTTTTAATTATTGGTAAAAAATCAAAGGTCGTATATGCAAATAGAAAAAATATTTTGTGGTCGCATCTGCCAAATACGATCTTTTCTGTCTTACGAATTGATGCAAGTGATTAAAAAATCCTCACATTTCAGAATGAAAAGGTCGTATATGACAGATTATGAGATACGACCTTATATGCACAATGCAATAAATTTAACGCGACCTTATCATTACTTTTGTAATATGAGAATAGTTTGTGTTGTGGTGCCTGTTTTTGTTAGATTGTCCTTGAAGTAATTATTTATGAAGTTTCTACTTTGATAACACTATATAGATTAGTGTTCCAGCAATGTTTTTATCAGTCATTTAGCAAAAAGAGTGGTTGAAAAATACATAACAGTGATGTGGCTCATGCAAAACACATTGGATAGAAAACAACAAGGCATATTTCAAGATAAATATATAGTAGAGAACAGACGGTCCCCTCACCAATAGATTGATTGATTGGGTTGGGTTTTACAGCACCGCATAGAATGGTCATATGGTGCCAATTAAGTCCTTTAACAATGCTATACCCCTGGTGTCTGCGTCCGGGACTTGGATATCATAAACTGAGAAAAACGACTACCTTACAGTCACCAAACTTCATATGCTGAAACGCCTTAAAGGTTCTATGGAGTAATGGGTTAAAGCAAAGTGAAAGTAAAGCAGAAAGCTGCTACAAGAGCTTTTTGCTTGACTCTAATTGCTTTAAGTTATCACCAGTTTAACACAGCTTATAGGTGTAGGCAGGGCTCTAGATAAGAGGCAGTAAACTGCACAAATCCAACATCTCGCTTATTTCAATACCAAATCCTATGTTGTTACTACTCATTAGAATTGTATTTTCAAGACGATTCTAATGAGTAGTAACACCATAGGGTTTAATTGAGAAATAAAGATTTTAGTTTTTGAAATACCCCCCTTATCTGGAGCCCTGGGTGTAGGAGATTTTACAGTTTTGGCCATGGCAGGAAGAAATAGTTTAGGACATATTGAAGCAGGTACAGCAGTCAATTAGTTGTACGGTATATATGGTTTGTTTCAGGTTGTATGTGGGAACTGTTCAGACAATAAGTTTCAGCTAAGATACCTCAAGTATAAGACTGCCCGGGTCTGTGATGAATGCTTCAAAACATTAGACATCAAAGGTGAGTTACCAAAATCTATCAAAAAGTGTATACCCGGTATATAGGATCTTGCATGAGTGTTCATAATTTATTGGATTTATAAAACAAGTCTTTTAGAAAACATTAAAAACGAAGCTTGCCAAGTTTTAATTAAAATTTTCTTGTTTTCTAAAATCCTATAAATTATGAACATGAATAAACAATGAGTATTATTCAACGCTCACACTTTATGTTATGTTATGAATTGAGTTATTAGAGACGAAGGGTAAACACTAATATTATAAAAAAATAATCCATAATTATACAGTATTGCGTCTCTATACTGCCACTTACTCTTAGCATGATACTGACAAAACCATGATAACATTTGTAATCAATTTGGATCGTGATTAACACTGCATAGTGGGCTTCTCATCAGGATCCAAACTGTTTGACGGTCTCACTCTACTGTAAAAAAAGAAATCACTTTTATGCGGAGGCATATATAGTGATTGTCCTGTCCGTCCACCCGTAACAGGTTAAGTAGATTTTACCGTTTTTTCTAGCATCAACACCTCTTACTCAAATGCTTGGATACTTATACAGTTGTTGCCGCCTTGGACCATTCCCTATCCACCAATATTTCCCAACCTTGATTTTGACCTTCACCTTGACCTTATTTGGACTTAGAACATTTTAAATGGGCTATTTCTTGGTTAACTAGATTTTACCGTTTCGTCTAGCATCAACATAACTGACTAAAATGCTTTGATACTTATACAGTTGCTACCTTGGACCCCTTAAATACACCCATATTACTCAACCTTAATTTTGACCTTGACCTTGACTTAATTTGGACTTAGAATATTTTAAATGGGCTATTTCTTGGTTAACAAGATTTTCCCTTTTTGTCTAGCATCAACACTACTTACTACAATGCTTTGATACTTATACAGTTATTGCCTTGGATCGACCATTACCAATTGACCCATATTACCCAAGCTCAGTTTGACCTTGACCTAATTTTGACTTAGAAAAGATTCAGAATATATTGTCAAGGATGCCACCGGGGGCATAAGTGTTTATTAAACGGGCATTCTTGTTTTGAAACCATATCAGACAAAAATGGTTCCAAACAAAATACTTACCCAACATACAAAGAGTTTAAAAAGCAATTCTGCTGTCAATTAAGTCTGTAATAATTATATGTAAACAATATGCGTCAAACCCCTGATGAAGGGAACTGAGATGCTAAACTAGGATAGTGAGTTAGTGTGAGTGAATATACAGCATACTGCATTAACCCTTTACTCCATAGACATTTAATTTATTCATACACTGAGGAAAATAGTTCCAATTTATACAGTTACGAATATGTATCCTAAATTCTAGCACATGGCAGCTTAAAGAAGGCTGAAATTCAAGTAGAATGTCCCTTAGGGGGCATTCTACCTTGCTTTCAACCTGCTTTAACCCTTTCCCACATAGCCTGTTTCTAGTACTGAATATAGGTGTCCACTTAAAGCAGGTTGAAAGTAAAGCAGAATGTGCCTTAAGCGCATTCTGCTTTTCTTTCAGCCTGCTTTAAGCTATCATCTGCTAGAATATAGAAAATATTTCGTATGATACATATTTATGACTGTATAAATTGGAACTATTTTCTTCAGTGAAGGAATAAACTTAATGCGTTAAAAGGCGCTTCTATGGGGGAAAGGGTTAAAGAAGGCTGAAATTCAAGTAGAATGTCTCTTAGGGGGCATTCTACCTTGCTTTCAACCTGCTTTAAATGGTTATCTATTTTCAACACTAGAAAAAGGCTATAGAGTAAAAGGTTCAGTAAGTAAAGCAGAAAGCTTTTGATTGATTTCTGCATTACTTTCATTTTGTAATAAGTAGCCACTTGTGTGATGAGATCTCCTTTAACGCCTTCAACTCTAGAGACAAGTACACTCATCATTAACAAACAGTGTACTTGTGAAGAGTAGTCTTGTCCTATGCAAACAGTGCAGGACCTGATCAGAGGGCTCCTGTAGTATAGCCCTCTGATCAGGGGCCCGTTTTACTAAACTACTTATGCAAAAATTTTGTGTAAGTCAAAATTTTATATCTTAATTTTTATTTTTTATTATCACTTGCTACAAACAGCAAACAGCCAGATCAGAGGACGCGCTTTTAGCGCGTCCTCTGATCTGGCTATTTGCTGTTTGCAAACGTTTGTGATCGAAAAATAAGAGTTAAACGATTTTGACTTACGCACATTTTTTGCGTAAGTTGTTTAGTAAAACGGGCCCCTGGTCCTGCACTGTTTGTCAATTTGAAATGTATTGTTAAAATAAACCCTATATATTAAAATTGGACTTGATTTAATGGGAAATTGGAATTGTCTATTAAAGGTTTCAGGGGTGAATGAGTTAACCCTTCTCCTGCTAATAGCAAATAGTTTAGTAGATTTTCTGAGAACAATGCAGACCAAGATCAGACAGCCTGAACAGGATCTCTCCTGTTTTCTTATAGGATCTCTCTTGCATGATTCTGCACTGGTTTCCTGGGGCCCGTTTTACTAAACATCTTATGCAAAAATTTTGCGTAAGTCAAAATCGTTTAACTCTTATTTTTCGATCATAAACGTTTGCAAACAGCAAATAGCCAGATCAGAGGACGCGCTCATAGCGCGTCCTCTGAGTTGGCTATTTGCTGTTTGTAGCAAGTGATAATAAAAAATATACATGTAAATTAAAATTTAAAATTTTGACTTACGCAAAAATTTTGCGTAAGTAGTTTAGTAAAACGGGCCCCTGATAAGGAAACCATTCCTTACTATAATTAATAGCTGTGACATAGTTCAGAATGATAGCTGTTCATAATGGTCAGAGTTTAATATCTAAATATTCAGAACTCGTTACCCCATAACCTGTTTCTACTTTTGAAGCCATGTGATGACGTAAAGCAGATTAAAAGTAAAGCAACCACTATACTTTCACCCTGCTTTACCATATCTGTAAGGATAAAATAAATAACTATTATCGCACATATTCATGACTGTATAGATGGAACTATTTTCATCAGTATATACAGAATACAGGAATATTTATGGAGTAATGGGTTAAATGGCTGGTTCATATTAATACTGACTGGATGGATGTAATATTTACAGATACAGAGACAAACCCTAGTGAGACTGGTAGATATCAATTGCTCTTATTGTTTATACAGTAAAATACCTCTTATACAACATTCAAGCTGAAATTCATTTAATTGTCTATCTCAACCCATTCCCCTGTAAATAGCCTTTTTACGCCTTTAAATTTATTGCTCTTATGAGGAAAATAGTTCCCTTTTATACCATCATGAATATGTATCATAAGAATTTAAGAAATATTTCCTTTATGTTAGCAGATAATAGCTTAAAGCAGGCTGAAAGTAAAGCAGAACACCCCTTAAGGCGCGTTCTGCTTTACTTTCAACCTGCTTTAAGTAATCATCTTTCTTAAAAACTAGAAACAGGCTATTGGGTAATGGGTTAACTCTTTCAATTGCTAAATAATGATTAGTCAGCCTCACAAAAAGGATGAGTCTATTCAGCATAGTAAGGGTTTAGTATACAAATCGTTCCATACTGAGAGATGTTATACTGTAGCATGTAAGATTGTATCTGCCTTTATGCACCTTTATGTTAGCTCTTCTTGAGTACATGTACTAGGGGCTCTTTCCGTAGTACAATACAGTACAACCTCCAATACTTACGGTTACCTCTCAAAACAAGGCAGGTTTTGTTTCATTATTTAATGTAGGTGTCTGGTTAGAGCAAGTTGTAAAACAGAAAACTACCATGCAGTTTGCTTTTCCCTTACTTTTAAACTGACACCATAAATAACTAGTTAAAATGCATCATTAAGTGTATTATAGCATACTCAAGTACTGATGTGTTTAAAGCAGTTGTTTGCTTAAAGCAAGGTGAAAGTAAAACTGAAAGCTCCTGTAAAAGTGTTCTGCTTTACTGTCACCATGCTGTAAGCTACCAATTGAAATTTATAAATATCTGTGAAATGTCATTTGAGCACATTCATCAGTGTTAAGTACATGGTAGAAAAGTAATCTGATGCCTTTGATTTAATTAGACATTAGGCATTTAATTTATTCCTCCACTGAAGAAAATAGTTCTACTTTATACAGTAAGAAATATGTACCGTAAGAAATATTTTCCACATCATATTAGATGGTAACTTAAAGCAGGCTGAAAGTAAAGCAGAATGTGCCTTAAGGCACATTCTGCTTTACTTTCAACCTGCTTTAAGCAGCCACCTTTTTCAAAACAAGAAATAGTCTTTGAGGCAATGGGTTAAAGTGTAATGAATCAGGTGTTTCACTTATCATATTAGTTTATGTGAAAGAGGCCCTAAGATCTTCAGGGTGAGCTGCTGTGGTAGCCTTGTGTCTGTCATTGCTTTCTATCATATTTATAACCACTGTTCTCCTTTGACTGCAAACAGTTTAGATCCTCATAAGATGTCATAAGTCACCTTGTGTTTGACCAGAAACCTGATATTTAGAAAAACACTGTTAAGTATATCTTGAAAATGGGACAACATTTTCAGAGGTTACAATATTTTAGCCTGGAAAATATAAATATGGTGAGAGTGTTCAACATTGGCTAATGAAATGAGGAAAACGTTTCCCTGATAGACGACATCCACTCATGTCAGACATATCCTTTAACCCTACCCCATAGCCTATTTCCAGTTTTGAAGATACTGGTGACTACTTGAAGCAGGTTGATAGTAAAGCAGAATGCGCCTTAGGGTGCATTCTGCTTTACTTTCAGTCTGCTTTAAGCTACCATCTTCTAGAATATAGAAAACATTTCTAATGACATATGTTTATGATGGTATAAACTGGATCTATTTTCTTTAGTGGAGGAATAAATTACAGGCGTAAAAAGGCGTATTTATGGGGTAATTGGTTAAGGAAACAGTGTGGCTCTGTGGATCAAACTGTCTGATCTGGGTCTGTACTGTTCTCAAAAAGAGTCAATATAAACTATTAGTTAAAGGCTCAATTCATTGAAAGTTGGAAAAATATTGCTGGCTAAAATATTGGTCCAAGGTTATAAAAGCTTTTGAGTTGAGTAAAAGCAAAAGTTCAAATCTGACCAATCAAAAGTTTGGGAATGATCTCAGACTCAACTCAAAAGCTTTATAACCTTGGGGCATTGTCTGCTGGAATTCTGAAACATTAATAACAACTTTTATTTCTAAATCATTAAAAACAATACTTTTAGTGACAAACAGTTTGGATTCTGACTAGAGACCTATATAGTAACTCAACCTCTTATCTGGATCCAAACCAGCAATCAACAGGAGAAGGATTCAGGGCTGCCATAAGTTGACATGAAAAACCCTAACATTTTCCAAATTTGCATTTTTCAAGTTTGACTTTACAAATCATACCTTTACCCCGTCGTCTGTTTCTAGTTTTGTTGACACATGACTACTTAAAGTAGGCTGAAAGTAAAGCAGAATGCGCTTTAAGGCGCATTCTGCTTTTCTTTCAGTCTGCTTTAAGCTACCATGTACTAGAAAAAAATCCGAAGATTTAGGAAAAATCCGGAGAAATGGCAGCCCTGAGGATTACAGTAATGTGTACATGTATATAATAAATGTCAATGTCCTGTCTTTATTGTGTAACATACAGTAAAATATCTCCATAACAGCCAATAAATTGTGTTAATTATCAGGTGTTTTAGACAGGTGACTGCTTTATACTTTAGGAGCTTCCTGGTTTACCGTCACCTTGCTTTAAGTTGTCACCTGTCTTTTATACAATCAATTAGCCTTCAATTTAGTGGTTGTAGTAGAGAGGTTTTGCTCTACAGGCCTCTAGAAAAGAAATTTTCAATATTTGCTCTTAAATTTCTCCACCAAACCGTATATTGTGATAACTTGTGACAATTGTAATGAGGAGTCACAACTTATTGTTCAATGGAGATATACCAGTATCTGAAATACACACCTTTATATCTCGAGCTCTGACATGTTTCAATCAAATGGTTCTAAACACTATATTATGCTTGCATTAACCCATTACCTCTTAGCCTATTTCTAGGTTTGAAAACAGGTGACCACTTAAAGCAGGTTGAAAGTAAAGCAGAATGCGCCTTAAGGCGCATTCTGCTTTACTTTCAGCCAGCTTTAAGCTTCCATGTGCTAAAATATAGAAAATATTCCCTATACTATATAGTCATGGCTGATTAAATTGGAACTATTTTCTTCAGCGGATGAAATAATCATAACCGCCAAAAGGTGCTTCTATGAGGGAAAGGGTTAATATACAGTTATAAGCAAAAGGGTAATTTAATTGCTCACTATATATACATGTATTACAATACTATACTGTTAACTCTGATGGGATTTTGTTGGAGACACCATTGAGGGCAATTCATACCATGGAAAAATATAAACTCCTTAAAAAGAGATATAAATTGTATTTTAGAATTAATGTCATTTAAAAGGACACATTGGAATCAAAATGTAAACTTGTAAAATTTCTAACTGGTAAAGTTAAGAGACATTTGATAGCTTAAAGTGGGATGAAGATAAAGCAGAAATCTTGCAGCATTGTGCTTTTTTTTTTCAAGCTTTACAAAGTCATTTGTCACTAATCAATGATTGTGCACTAATCATAATATTCATGGTAGTGATATATAATCATAATTATACTTAATCCAAAATATGTGAAATTTACCATAGGTGTTGTTTCTCTGCATTGATGCTGGGGAATCTGTGTACTTAACATCAATAGTCTAATACTATTATAAACTGCATAGTAAGCCATTACATGTACAAAACTTTAATCAGTTGACAGGGACAAAACCTTTATTTCACCCAGCTTTAAACTGGTAGGGAACTTATTACGGTCATTTCATTTTGAGTTTACAATTTTTGCAATGCAATGAGTCCGGTATCCTCATGGCATGGTTCCATACCCATGTTTTGGCTCTAAATATCAATATGTGCCTTTATAACTTATATGGACTCTTCTCCCTCTGAATATTCATAATCTAATTCTAATCTGGTTCTGTTACATCCTCTATGTCCAGGCTCCGAGGTTATAAAGATTTTGACTTGAGTCTAAACTCATTCCCAAGCATTTGATTGGTCAGATTTGAGCCTAGGCTCAAATCTTACCAATCAAACGCTTGGGAACACGCTCAAACTCAACTAAAATGCTTTATAACCTCGGAGCCAGTACTCATATAAAATTCAATTGTATCATTTCAGATGAGAAAAAAGGGGAGGTCCAAGCTGTCACAAAGAACCATTCCACCAAAGATTCAGGCGAGGGGAAAATAAGCAGCTTTTTTGACAGGTTTAATATAAAAAATAAAAGTGGAAGATCAGAAAAGAAAAATACAGTAGCACGACCACATAGATTGGTGGTAAGTTGTTTAATAGTTTTTACAGACATGTTTTAACCCTTTCTTCCATAAAAACACTGTTTTACGCTTTGAATTATTCATACTCTAAGAAAAGTAGTCTCCAGTTACAAAGCCCTGAACATAAGATATAATAGGCATTTTTATTTAACCCTTTCGGCGCCAAATTATTTGGGAAATATTTATCATTCACCACTTCATTGTCGTTTGCTTCAGTATTGTTGTCTGCAAGAACGTTTCAAACTTAGATTTAAGGTTGTATGATTTAACAAATATTGATAAGAGTGTAAAACAGTTTGGATCCAGATCAGACACCTTGTTACGCGGCGTCTGATCTGGATCTAAACTGTTTGCAAAGTTGACTTTATTTGACTACGGCGCCGAAAGGGTTAATCCATTTTGCCTAGTGTCCCATAAAAGGGACATAGGCAAACAGTGTAAAATGATCAGACACCATGGGCCCGTTTTACTAAACTACTTACGCAAAATTTCAAATTTTAATTTATATTTATTATTATCGCTTGCTACAAACAGCAAATAGCCAGATCAGAGGACGCGCTTTTAGCGCGTCCTCTGATCTGGCTATTTGCTGTTTGCAAACGTTTATGATCGAAAAATAAAAGTTAAACGATTTTGACCTACGCAAAAATTTTGCGTAAGTTGTTTAGTAAAACGGGCCCCAGATCACCAGGCATCTGATCACTCGTGAGTCTACTCTGTTTGCTAATAGGAATTTTGATATAAAACCAAAACCAAACTGAAAATATAGACCAGACACCGGTTAGATAAAAAAATGACTAATCCAATATATAAGCATGGAAGAATTCATGTGGCATAAAAGGGTTAAAGCACTGTAAGACTTAATTTCCATCAGGGGCCTGTTTCATAAAACTTCCTATGACTAATGTTGTCGTGAGTCAGATTATAAAAGTCTCAATTATAATTTATTTCTCCATGTAATCCTGTCTTGTGACATCTTTTTGGAATTGTCTTGAAAAGACAATTCCAAATAGATGTCACAAGACAGGATTAAATAGAGAAATCAGAAATTAAACATATTTTTAATTTTTGACTTACAGTATATAAATATCACATGGCTGACAGGGTGATAGTAAAATTGTCAACTTTCGGGAAAATACTGTTAACCGAGGCGAAGCTGTCACCCTGTGATACATGTGATAATTAATTTATTATACCGAAAAACGAATTCAAAGTATGAACAACATATATACTCAATAATGGTATGTAATTGCAGTAATGAGCAACAAATAATCACAATATTGAAAAATAACAGTAAACTGGTTATATCACAGACATGTGGTTATCACAGTAAATTGAAATTTTAACAGTAACTGCAGTGTTAACACATTCGACCCCAGCGAAGAGTAATCTCATCATTTACAAACAGTATATCTGTAAGGATTGCACTTGTCCCATGCAAACAGTACCTGATCTCTGTTTCAGTGTTTGTCATTTTGAAATATTTTGTTAAAATCAACCCTGAGTAGTCAAAAATTGACTCTTGGCTTATTTTGAAATTGGAATTATCCATTAAGAGTTTCAGGGGTGAATGAATAAAGGAAAAAAAATCAATGTTTCTGTTTTCGCTGCTGAAAACAGTCATGTTCAATGGTAGATCTAATGGAAATGAACCTGGCAATTGCTGAAATTAAATTGAGGAGCAGTTCAATTAATGTCTGCTACTCTGCTGTAACTCTGCTGAATCACTTGGTTATAAATTCTCTTGACCTCTCCTGAGAAGGTAATTACATCACGTCGAACCACACTTTGTTCTGAATATTCATGACGTCAAATCAATAAATATGTGACGTCATGGTACAGTATAATTTTCGAACATTCCGTTGTCTATGGTAGCTGGCGACAGTATTTTTGACGTCATTTACGACGTTCGATTACCAATGGTAGCGGGAGACAGTATTTTTAAGACAGTAATTTTTTCCCGCTGGGTCTGACAGTATTTCTATGGCACTGTGGCCTATGGGAGATTAACATTGTAAATGAAATTGAGTTATAATAATTTTTATTGTACAAAGTTTAATGCAGGTGAGCAGTGCTTACATGTGGTATCTCTTGTCTTTATTCACAGATCAAGGCCAACGATGAGGGAGCCAGTATGAGTGGGTACCTGCACAGGTTCCAGAAAGGCAAGAAGTGGAAGAAAGACTGGTTCCTCATCAAAGACAAAGTCCTCTACACCTTCAAGGCAACTCAGGTTGGTTGACTCTACAACCAGTCAAACCAGTGTACAGCAGTCAGGGCTGCCATAAGTTAATCATAAAAATCCTAAGATTTCAAATTTTCAATTTTTCAAACACAATTTTACTAATCATACATTTACCCCATAGAGTAAAGTCACCTAGTACCGACACCCTCCATATATCAACACCCCTGCGTTTTATCTTAATATACACATTTTGTGTATCTTTGACGTAAGAAAAGTAGTATCTAGGTTGATATCAACATGTTGCGTAATTATTTGATGCCAATATCCGTTTATTTTTCGAAAATTTAATGGGTCAATGTTTTTTGGCTCGGGCTTAATCTCTCAGTTAAGGTAGGAGGAAATTTTTAATGACCTTCGATCTTATTTCTATTTAATCAAAGCATTGTGGATAGTTTAAAGCATGTATTTTATAGGCCACATTTACAGGTTTGTAACGTTTTAGATGTCTAATTTTACCTGTTTATGCAAATAAAGCAGTGTCGATAATACGCAAAGGTAAATTCATAGTTTTCCTAATACCAACACCTCTCTAAGATTTCTCCATCCACCCACATTTTTCGACTCACGATTTTTGGACAAGAACGCTATGTAAATAGTTTCAGTTGTAAGATTTATTTCTAATTATAATAAATCTAGTATTAAACAAAAAAGAGCTGATGAAATGCTTGTCAAATCACAGATACGGCTGAAACTGGCAATTAACGTTGACTAGTTTCTGCCAACTTTGGGCTAATTGGGCATCCCAGAGAGAAGCGGGAAACGGATACAGAGGAGCATGGACGATACCCTACTGTTTCCCGATATCCAGAGCCCTCTGGTTCATTTGTATGGCCAATGTATGCACTGTTTCTTGGACCTAATCCGAAGGACATGGTCCGCCGGGGTATCTAACAGTTCAAATAATCCGTTACCACTAGACACTGCGTAGACAAAAATTGCGAGTTGTTATCATAGTGAATTGTTTCGTGCGACAACAAATAGAAGAGACCCTTATTTTAAGTTGTCTTCTCAGTATAGAAGCAGATGTCAATTTTGAGACCTGCTTTCTATCAATGCACATGTTTTGCGTTTTGTTGAAAATAAAGCAAGCGTGAGGTTTGTTTTGTGGATCTATACAACAGTACAGTTTTGAAGCAGACCTCTCGAAAAGAAACAAGTGTTATTTTAGTCTGTATAGGTGCAAAAAAAACAGGTCTGCTCCTTTGTTCCGTTTGCTTCTCTTTTGCGGACATGGTTTGGTCCCGATTCTTTCAAAAGCAAGTGGGTTTTCAAAGTTGAAACTAATAGTCAAGCGGTTCCAGGCAGTTCTACGTGTATTTGGCAAATAATGTGCCCGCCAGCCCGACTTTGAAAATCTGATAAGAATCAATCTAAGGCTAATATTTAAAACTGATGAGTCAGGTGTTCCGCTGTGTGCAAAGTTCAGTTATGGCCCCAAACAGAACCCACGAATGTGACGATATGAATCTGGTAATCACAAAAACTTAGCTTCAAATCACAGTAATGGCAGCATTCGGACAATGCCTATAGATGGAATTTATTTGCCTCCTTTTATCATTAAAATCCACATTAATTAATGCACAAGGTCGTACTACTTTAACCACGGTATTATACAGAGAACTTCTCTTCTGTGTATTATTCCGTGCTTTAACAGACTCAAGTTGAGCTCTATTCCTGACCCTGTTCCGAAACAGAAGAGAGATAAACTGCCAAAAGCTATATATCTATTTCTGGTTCCGCGGCTGTACAAATATCAAAAGCAAACGAAGAAAAACAAAGAGTTTTATTAACTCAAAAAGGAAAGAATAATGTGCGCCAAATCACGGAATTATACAGAGATACTGTGTATAATTCCGTGAGCAAAGAGAGCACAGGGTAAAGAAGAGAAAGCTGTATAAAGAGAGAAGAAAACGAAAGGATAGGAAAATGGGAATTTTCAGTGCTAACTCGAAGGACTGTCCTGCTAACGAAACTCAAAAAAGTTGGTCGGTGACGGGGGACTGACTAAGATTCAGACTCAGATGTTAAAACAAACACGGCTCTAATTAGGAGTGGCATCAGTGTCTTTGAGAAAGAATTCGAAAAGTGTCCTGTTTGTAACAGAATGGTCAGCATCCTCCACTTTAGGCGAATTAACTGCTTAGATTACGAAGATGAATGGTAGAAAGTCAACTTTGTTCGCCCGCTTTCTTTGGAATTCTTCGTCAGAGGCTCAAATGTATTTCTGGATGATAATGAATCTAATTAAAGATACTAATAGGACTATTGTTCACCGTTTGAATATATGTTTTTTTGAAAAATCCATTAGGGTGTCGATAAAAGGAAAAGGGGTGTCGATATTAGGACCATCGTCGTAAAACTGATGACTTTGCCGTCTGATATAAAACACTCGGTGATTGGCTAATACATGCTTCTAACATGGCTTGTATTGAAATTTTAGCCAATGAAAAGTTGTCTTTCAAAATGATGAGAATTAAAGTAACAAAGCACACAGCATTAACATTGAATCGACTCCATTGGGAGCATTCTGCTTAACATTCAACCTGCTTTATGCGGTCGCATGTCTTCAAAAGTAGAATCAGACGATGACGTAAACATGCCCAATTATGTTTTCATTCTTTCATTTGAATTCTTGCCTTACTGTGTTAACCATTTACCTCATAGCCTGTCTCTAGTGTTTAAGACATGTGACCACTTAAAGCAGGTTGAAAGAAAAGCAGAATGTGCCTTAAGGCACATTCTGCTTTACTTTCAGCCTGCTTTAAGCTAAAATCTGCTAGGTTATATAGAATATTTGTAATGGTAATTGTTCATGAGGGTATAAACTGGAACTATTTTCTTCAGCAGAGGAATAAATTAAATACGCTAAAAGTCGCTTCTATGGGGGAAAGGGTTTATACTGCTGTGAGTATTAGAAAAAAGAGTTGGTTTGCTTTAGTCCTTGAATTTTTTTTTAAAAAATCGGTTAATCATGAAAATCATTTTTTTTTTATAAAATGAGATTATGGATTTATGACTTCATTGCAACAGTCCTAAAATGTGAGAAAATCTTTATGCCCATGATAACATTGAACAATATGATCAATCTGAGAGTAATAACCTGGTATCCATAGAAATCAATGCAAATCACATTAATCTCTATGACTCCTTTATCTCTATGACTCCTTGATTTGGCTCCAAACTGTTCGATACTCAGATTAACTAAATTGAATTTATTTTGAGCTGCCTAGGACACTGGCTATTGTGGTTGCCCTGTGTCAGTCGTCATTTGTCACCTTTTTAGCTCACCTGAGCCTTAGGCTCAAGGTGAGCTATTGGGATGGCCCTGTGTCCGTCGTCCGTCGTGCGTCGTCGTTAACAACTGCTTCAAATGACATCTCCTCCTATACCGCTGAACAGATTTCAACCAAACTTTACAGGAATGTTCCTTGGGTCAAGCTCTTTCAAATTTGTTCAAAGAATTAAAAACAATGTAGAACTCTGGTTGCCATGGCAACCAAAGTGCTAAAATAAGGAAATCTTAAAAAATCTTCTTGTCTGAAACTACAAGGGCCAGAGCTTAGATATTTAGCACATAGCATCACCTACAGGTCCTCTATCAAGTTTGTTCAAATTATGCCCCTGGGGTCAAAATTGGCCCCGCCCCTGGGGGTCATAGTTTTACATAGAGTTATATAGTGAAATTTTCAAACGTCTTTTCCTCTGAAACTAATATGGCCAGAGCTTTGATATTTGGCATGGTGACACTTCTAAATGTCTTATACCAATATTGTTCAAATGGTTCTGGTCGGTTGCATATCTAGGTCACAGGAGCTAAAAATAGATTTTTCAATGGAAACTTAAAAAATCTTCTTGTCTGAAAATACAAGTGCCAGAGCTTAGCTATTTGGCACATAGCATCGCCTACAGGTCCTCTATCACGTTTGTTAAAATTATGCCCCTGGGATCAAAATTGGCCCCGCCCCGGGGGTAACAGTTTTACATAGAATAAATCTCTGATATTTGCAAACAGTTTTGATACAGATCAGATGGCACATTATGCTGCATTTAATCTGGATCCAAACTATTTGCCACTTATTTACATAGTTTCTTTAATTTAGAAAATGTAAAGTATGATTTTTTTTACATAATTCACATTCAATGTTTGTATAGCAGACAGCAATTCAGCATTATAAGAGTTAAGACCCCTGCTGCAGACCTGACAGAACTGTATTACATAACTGAACTCCGGTCAACTGAGTTACACTGTATTAGCAACATATGGTGTTGTCTGCTACATTTTTATGCATCTGCACAACTTAGTTGGGGGCATATTGTTTTTGTCTGTCTGCTTTTTTGTCTGATTGTCAATTTGTTTGTCTGTCAGTCCACAACTTTAATCTTAGCCATACCTTTGGAACTACATAAGTTAGAAACTTTATAACTTGGGTCATGTCCTACAAAGGTCAATGTCATTTTTGAGTTATTTCCCATTGTCATATTTTCTTGTCCTGGAGATATTACTCCAGTTCTACTGATGTTAACCCATTACCCCATACATAATCATGCCTTTTTACGCCTTTAATTTATTCCACCTCTAAAGAAAATAATTCCATAGTCATACAGTCATAAAATGTAAGAGATAAGAAATAGTTTCTATATCTTAGTAGATGATAACTTAAAGCAGGTTGAAAGTAAAGCAGAATGTGCAATAAATAATCATATGGAAATACATGTAGCTTAATGATAAGAGGAAGTGTCATGGATAAGGGCCATAACCCTGCCAACAATATTTTTTTTAAGTTATTCCAATTTGTCATGGTGTTTTTGTCTGGAAGATAATTCCATTTACAGCTGTATTAAAATGTTGTCTTGCCTAGTAAGCTAAGGCACAATGACCTCAGGTGAGCGAATTAAGGGCCATGGCCCTCTTGTTCTTTAAAGATCTTGTTTTTGGAAACCACAAGGTCAATTTCATCAAAAATTCATAGGATTGTTCCTTGTAAACTACTGTCAGATTTCTTCAAATGTAGGCCTTCCAGTTGAAAATGTGGTTGCCATGGCAACAAATTTACAAAACTTTACCAATATTATTGTCAAAAACTGCTGATCTGAATTGAAAATAATTTTACACAAATGGTGACGATCTACCAGATTTTTAAAAATATTTTTCCTAGCTTAATAAACATGACTGCCATTTGGATGGGGCATGTTTACCTATATATTGGCTTATTGTGAAAACTTTAAAAAAAAAAATAGCATGGTCTGAAACCACTGGCCCAATTTGAAAATTATCGTATACAAATGATCAATAGATGACCCTCTACAGGATTTGCAAAACTTATTTTTATGCTCCCCTTTAGGGGGGAGCATATAGTCGCTGCTGTGTCCGTCCATGTATCCATCCTTCTGTCTGTCTGTCTGTCTGTCCGTGCTCACAAAATGATAGTTGTGTGGCTAAAATTGGCTTCCATAGACACATAATTAAAAAACATTAACCTGGCAGTTTCTTGTAACATTATCCTGGCCATTTCTTGTGACATTAACCTAGCCAGTTGTGGGACTTAGCGTAAGGGGTACGGTAAGCCTCCAGATCATTCTATAACAAAGTTAGATTTCATTTATGTGGCTAACCACACGCATTTTAACCACATAAAAGAGATACAATAAAGAAGGAAATGGCCACTTAAATGAAGATTGTGGGTACATCCGTCTGTCTGTCCATCCGTCACTCTTTTTTGTCCGGAGCATATCTCTCTAACGGTCACTTTAGGTTGATGAAACTTGATACAGTGATATAGAATGACAGAAGGAGGTGCAGTACACAAGAACCGTCATCTCCCAATATTGAAATATCTCCCCTTTTCTCATAAAAAAGCAATTTTGTCTGAATCTTTATTTCCAGAGCATTTCTCTGGACTGTTACACCCTATGTTGATTAAACTTGCTACAGTGATAGAGGATGATGTTAGGAAGTGCAGTAAACAAGAACCGTAACTATCTTATCTCCCAATTTTGAATTATCTCCCTTTTTCTCATAAAATAAATCTATTTTGTTTGGAGCATATCTCTGGACTTACACCGTAAGTTAATAGAAACTTGTAACAGAAATAGAGGATGACAGAAGGAAGTGCAGTACACAAGAACAGTAACTCTGTCATCTCCCAAATATTTAATTATATCCCCTTTTCTAAAATAATTTACACTATAAGTTAATGAAACTTGATACAGTGATAGAAGATGACACAAGGAGGTGCAGTACACAAGAACCATGACTCTGTCATCTCCCAATATTGAATCATCTCCCTTTTTCTATTTAAAAAATCAAATTTTGTCCGGAGCATATCTCCTGAGCATTGCATTGTAAGTTGATGAAACTTGATACAGTGATACGGAATGAAACAAGGAGTGCTGTACTCAAGAACCATAACTTTGTCATCTCCCAATATTGAGTCATCTCCCAATATTGAATACCTTTTTCTTGTAGAAAATCAAATTTACTTGATGAAACTTAATTATGTGTTAGAGTATGACAAAAAGAAGTGTAGAACACAAGAATTATAACTGTCATCTCCAAATACTGAATTGTCGACCTTTTTTAGCTCACCTGAGCCAAAGGCTCAAGGTGAGCTATTGGGATGGCCCTGTGTCCGTCGTCGTCCGTCGTCGTTAACAATTGCTTCAAATGACATCTCCTCCTATACCGCTGAACAGATTTCAACCAAACTTTACAGAAATGTTCCTTGGGTCAAGCTCTTTCAGATTTGTTCAAAGAATTAAAAACAATGCAGAACTCTGGTTGCCATGGCAACCAAAGTGAAAAAATAAGGAAATCTTAAAAAATCTTCTTGTCAAAAACTACAAGGGCCAGAGCTTAGATATTTGGCACATAGCATCACCTACAGGTCCTCTATCAAGTTTGTTCAATTATGCCCCTGGGGTCAAAATTGGCCCCACCCCGGGGGTCACAGTTTTACATAGAGTTATATAGTGAAAATTTCAAATGTCTTCTTCTCTGACACTAATATGACCAGAGCTTTGATATTTGGCATGGTGACACTTCTAAATGTCCTTTACCTATTTTGTTCAAATGGTTCTGGTCGGTTGAATATCTAGGTCATAATTCACATTCAATATATGTATAGCAGACAGCAATTCAGCACTATAAGAGTTAGACCCTAGCCACATTTCCTACTGGCAGAGTTACATAACTGAACTCACAGGTCAGCTGAGGCACTGTAACAGCAGCATATGGTGTTGTCTGCTACATTTTTTATGCCCCTGCAGTTGGGGGCATATTGTTTTGTCTGTCTGCTTTTTTGTCTGTTTGTCAATTTGTTTGTCTGTCAGTCCACAACTTTAATCTTAGCCATAACTTTGTTAAAGTTAGAAACTTTATAACTTAGGTCATGTTCTACAAAGGTCAATGTCATTTTTGAGTTATTTCCCAGTGTCATATTTTCTTGTCTTTGAGATAACTCCAGTTCTACTGATGTTAACCCATTACCCCATACATTATGCCTTTTTATGCCTTTAATTTATTCCTCCTCTAAAGAAAATAATTCCACTTTATACAGTCATAAAAATGTAAGAAATGGTATCTATATCTTAGTAGATGATAACTTAAAGCAGGTTGAAAGTAAAGCAGAATGGGCAATAAATAATCATATGGAAATACATGTAGCTTGATAAGAAGAAGTGTCATGGATAAGGGCCATAACTCTGCCAACAATATTTTTTTAAATTATTCCAATTTGTCATGGTTTTTTTTTGTCTGGAAGATAATTCCATTTACAGCTACATTTATATTAAAATGTTGTCTTGCCTATTAAGCTAAGGCACAATGACCTCAGGTGAGCGAATTAAGGGCCATGGCCCTCTTGTTTCATAAAAAATTTCATTTCTGTCTGAAGCATATCTCCTGAACGTTACATCATAAGTTGATGAAACAAGATACTGTGTTCACCTACTAAACATGCTATACCTTTGGGTTTTTCCTTGTGGGGAGCATCCATCGTTGGGAACGATATTATTGTCTTAGCTTGTAAATAATGCTGCAGTGTGTGGTTAAGGTTTTCCTTATTATGGCCATAGTGAAAGCTAAATTAATCTTCTTTTCTGAAACCACTTGCCCAATTTTAATTTCACCATGACTGTATTCATGGGATACAAATGAGCAATTTACAGCCATCACTAAGCTCCTCACCGCTGTGGTTTCAAATCCCGGTCTATAGGCATTCAGAATTTTCATGTACCTGTGGAAGGTCCGTGGTTTTTCCCAGTTGCTGATATGTGTATGAAACAGTGCATATAAAGGGTTCTTCCTCCAACTGTAATTTGCTGGATGTTGCAATATGACTGAAATACTGTCAAAGTGACATTATATAAATATCACATCTCACAGAGGGTGAGAGAACGGATTGGTCACCTGAGGCAAGTAATGTCAACCGAGGCGTTAGCCGAGGTTGACATTTACTTGTCGAGGGTGACCAATCCGTTCTCTCACCCTCTGTGAGATGTGATATTTATTTTATTATACCGAACAAAAATTTAGATCTAATTACCACTGTTTTCAATACAGAACAACGATCGCGAATACATGTATCGGAACTATTTTATTTTCATTAATAAAAACAAATAACGGAGAAGTTAATTTCTAGACGCAAAAACACAATAAATATGTTTGTTAACAAAAATAAACAAAAAACAAATTATTATTTGAAAAAATAAAAGTTTGGATCGATCGGGATTCGAACTCGGACCGCCGTGGGCAGGGTCGACCATCATACTGCTAGGCCACGGACACAGATCACGTGACGTCGATTTAATTTGTATACATGTATAAAGTTTTTATATTGACGTGTTTTTAAAAAAAAATCAAATTGCAAGCAACAAACCTTTATTCTGAATAATATTGCCAACAAAAGGTTAACAAACAAATATCCATTCGTTATTTCTATTCCCATATCTAGCTATACGCTGTTATAGACCATTCTACAATCGTCTCCAATTCTGTCTGTCTTATTCTATTTTTAGCAATACGGCACTCTAGCAACAAGTTGACAGATACTTTAGGTAGGCTAATAGACAAAGCAGAATGTCAAATTTAGTAGCAAATGTCGACATAAATATTGAACAGGATGCAGAGTTTGAATCTAAGGAGTGAGTAAAGAAAATGTTCCAAAATAATGAACGACATTGATTAGCAACGCGAAAACTGGTGACACTTTGCAGTCGATTGTTTTAAAATCTTATCTCATTGAGATGAAGCGTAAAGTATGGTCCATTTGATTTCGATTGTGTAACTTTGCAAATTCGAATCGACTCACTTTTCCAGTTCATTGCCGTTATTTCACTAGAAGCGTTTTGATTCTTCCTTTTTCTGAACTGAGGGGTACTAAAACTCGGGCCGAATACGCAGGGTAATTTCGTGATGTTACGCGGGCCGAAATGTAATGTTAGCCAGGTAACATTACGGATTTTCACCTTCTGACGTCACATGAGGCTATATAGTAGATAAATCGAGTGAGGTATAATAATAAATCATAGCAAATCCAAAATCTTTTTAAAAGTTTTATTGCATTTTAAACCTTATTCAAAAGATATTCCTAATTTATTCATCCACTGGTGGAAATTGTTTCACATTATACAATCATGAATATGTACCAAAGAAATGATTTCTGTATCCTAGCAGATGGTAGCTTCCGTAGTGGGTTAAATGGGAAAGGGTTAGGTTTTTCAAAGTAAATAAGTTGGTAGTGGTATTGCTTAAGTCTTAAACAAAGAATGAGAAATAGTCTCCAGCTAAGGTAAAATTGCAAGCAGCTAGTTAATGCAAGCTGAAAGTAAAGCAGAAAAACTTCTTATGAAGCTTTCTGCTTAACTTTCATTTTGCTTTATTTTCTACCCCTACTTGAGAATTAGTCAGAGTCTTAACCCTTTACCCTGTAAATACAACTTTTTATGCCCCCAGCATGGATAGATGCGGAGGCATATAGTAATAGTCTTGTCCGTCCGTTTCTTCTGAAACTGTGAGGCCTAGATCTTTAATATTTGACATACAGCTTTGCCTTATGGTCCTCTACTAAGATTGTTCAAACTGACTCTTAGGCCAAAAATGGCCCCCTTTTTGGGCTTATCAGTTTTTTAGCTCGCCGGACTGTGTCCAAGAGCTTATATTCTCACCCAGTGGTCGGCGTTGCCGTTGCCATTCCCGTTCCCGTTAGCAGTTTCAAGAAAATCCTTATAACTTCTGTGTCCCTTTAGGTATTGCTTTCCTACGTCCATTGAGATATTTCTTTAATATTTGGCATGCATATATATGTATATGGACAATACCTGTACATGCATACAAAAATGTTCAGCAAAGTGATCTTGACCTTGAACTTAGGGTTTTGAAATCTGCATTTAGGTTTCGAAAAATGCTTATAACTCCTACATCCATTGAGATATTGCTTTCATATTAGGTATGTGTATGTATATGGATAAGACCTTACCATGCACCAAAAATGTTTGACCCCAGTGACCTTGACCTTGAACTTAGAGCCTGCGTTTAGGTTGCGAAATCTGAGTTTAGGTTTAAAAAAATACTCCTATGTCCATTGAGGTATTGCTTTCATATCTGGTATGCATGATTATATGGACAAGACCTTATCATTCAAACAAATAGTTTTACCCCTGTGTCCTTGATCTTGTAGTTAGGGCCCATGTTTAGGTTTCAAAATATGTGTTTAGGTTTCTCAAAATGACTTTAACTTATATGTCCTTTGAGGTATTGCTTTCATATTTGGTATGTGTGTGTATATGGACAAGACCTTTCCATGCACACAAGAAGTTTGACCCCTGTCACCTTGAGCTTGAAGTAAATTAAGGGCTCTCACTTAGGTTTCAAAATCTTTGTTTAGGTTTCTCAAAATGCCTTTAACTCCTATGTTCATTGAGATATTCCTTTCATATTTGATATGCATATTTATATGGGCAAGGATTTTCCATGCATTTCAAAAAGTTTGACCCCAGTGACCTTAACCTTGAACTTAGGGCCCATGTTTAGGTTTTGTAAAATACTTATAATTCCTATGGCCCTTGCGGTATTACTTTCATATTTGGTTTGCGTATGTATATGGACAAGATCTTTCCATGCTCTCAAAAAAATGTCCTGTAACCTTGACCTCTGTGTCTGCTTTTAAGTCTCTAAATGTGCCAAAGGCGAGCTTTGTTGTGTCTATAACAACTCTCGTTAAGTATTAGTGCGTGGTTGTGACTTCCTTATGTGCTGTTAATTACACATTTGGTGTTCCTTACAGCATCAGTATGGCTATAAAAGGACTATAATAAAAAAAATATCTTTAAACTTTCAAATGTCAAGGAAAAAAGAAAATTTGTTTGTTCTGGTTTGAAGGACAGGTGCACTAAAAATAATGTAGTCACATTGGTGTTTACGTTGATGTTGATAAAGGTTTGATGCACTTGTTTTGTTTCACTAATTGAAGTTTTCTGAATCTATGAACAAGGGTGGTGATAATAAATAATTGTGGCATGATAGTTACCTATGGGCTCAACAGCAATAGTATGTAGTAAAACACAAAAATTATTCAAGCTAACAGATAAGAATGAGTGACCTGAAAATTTCCAACATTTTCATGCCCTAAGCATCCACTGTTAAAGAGGTTTGTTGGAGTCTTCTTTCAGCATACATAGCAGGGTTCGAATTTAAGCTAGCATACTCGCAAACTGCGAGTGGAATTTGTGAATTGCAAGTGATTTTTCCACGAACTCACAAAAAAATGCGAGTAGCTTTTTTCGGACAGCTAAACACAGTATAACGTCTGTTAGACTATGCTCGGTTTTTCCGTAACATTTTGAGTGGCGGAAATGGACGAGTAGACCAGCGAATACTTTCCGTAAGCCAATCATAGCTTTTTGGGCAGTTTCAACCTCTTTTTTGTCTGTTAGAATGACTTAATGACGGACTTTCCCAATTCTCATTGGCTAATGAAACGCACACTTTGCTACTTCGGAGTTCCGATGTGTAAACAATTTTTTTATCACAGACTCAACAATTGAAACCGTTCTTCAAAGACGAGGCCATTTTAAAGACTCGCACGAGTACAAGTATACTTCTAATTTTACTGTGACGTACAGTCTATTAACCACAGCCCTGAAATATACGGCCAGTGAAAAAAACGTTTGTATATCGTAGATGGATTGGCGACCTAAACCTGACCTAATTTTCGAGTAATGAAGTAGCATCGCGTGTGGTCTGCATAGTACATACAGCATGCATTCTCCACAATATCATAAAATGTAAGAAAACAAAACGACCCCTTTGTTATGTACACGTAGATATGAAAATCAAGATCTTATCCCTTGTCAGCTGTAACCACAAGTGTACAGTATGAAATACAGGAAGTGTAGGTAGATCGTATTTGATTTCTACACGTCTGTGTCGGGTTAAAAGTTAAAACATATATGTTCAGAATGACAGTTTAACTATCGTGAGACAGTAGTTTTTAGCTCACCTGAGCTAGCTCAGGGTGAGCTTTTGCAATCCTTGAATGTCCAGCGTCCGTTGTGCGGTGTGCATCGTTCGTCGTCAACAATTTTAGTGTTTACACTCTAGAGGCCACAATATTTATCCAATCTTTCTTAAACTTGCTCACCTTGTATATTACCTTAAGAGTTTGGATGAGTTTGATTATGGTTGAAATCGGACTAATAGGTCAAGAGTTATCTACCTTTGAATTGCTGAAAATTCCATATTTAACAGTGTTTACACTCTAGAGGCAACAATATTTATCCAATCTTTCTCAAACTTGCTCAGATTGTATATTACCATAAGAGTTCACATGATTTCAATTATGGTTGAAATCAGACTAATAGGTCGAGAGTTATCTACCTTTGAATTGCTGAAAATGCCATATTTAACAGTGTTTACACTCTAGAGGCCACAATTTTTAGCTCACCTGAGCTAGCTCAGGGTGAGCTTTTGCAATCCTTGAAAATCCGTCGTCCGTCGTCAACAATTTTAGTGTTTACACTCTAGAGGCCACAATATTTATCCAATCTTTCTCAAACTTGCTCAGATTGAATATTACCATAAGAGTTCGGATGAGTTTGATTATGGTTGAAATCTGAACAATAGATCAAGAGTTATCTACCTTTGAATTGCTGAAAATGTCATATTTAAGGGTGTTTACACTCTAGAGGCCACAATTTTTATCCAGTCTATCTCAATCGTGCTCAGATTGTAAATGACTATAAGAGTTCGGATGAGTTTGATTAGGATTGCAATCAGACTAATAGGTAAAGAGTTATCTACCTTTGAATTGCTGAAAATGCCATATTTAAGGGTGTTTACACACTAGAGGCCACCATTTTAATCCAATCTTTCTCAAACTTGCTAAGATTGTATATGACCATAAGAGTTTGAATGAGTGAGATTATGGTTGAAATCGGACTAATAGGTCAAGAGTTATCTGCCCTTGAATTGCTGAAAATGCCATATCTAATAGTGTTTACACTTTTTGCACCTACAGTTTTCAATGGATTTTGATTATACTTGTACACAAAGTATATAGCTATAAGTTCTCGAAGGAGTGCAATTATTGTTGAAATGTAATCGTTTTGGCAATAGTTATCTGCCCTTGATATACTTTGAAATGCTAGAAAAGGCTTCATTTCAGTATTGTTTAGGTTCTTAAGTTACCTGCCCTTGATGTACTCTACTAGTATACTAGAATTATGAGGTTGTATTCCAAAATTGTTTACATGCTATACTACAAATTTGAATGGATTTAGATAAAACGGGTGAAACTGAAAGGTAAAGCTATCAGGCTTCAGTACAACAGGTGAGCGATATCAGGGCCTTCAGGCCCTCTTGTTGCATTTTGCGAGTAAGTTCAAAAGTCACTGGCAAAAAAATGCAAGTGTAATTTTTAGCTAATTTCTAACCCTGCATAGGTGTTTATACTCAGCTGTATATCAACTTCTGCTTATAAAAACTATCATTTTGAGTTTCCCTGGTGAGACTATTTTTTCTCACATACCCATGTTTTCAATAGTGAACAACCATTGCGAATACCCTTGTCTCCAACATGTGTGAGATCAATTTGATGATGTCATTAAAACGTCAATATTTATAAAGCGTTTTTATGTCACTAGAATTCCAAAAAGACATATTGCTTTTTTAAAAAAATAACTTAAAACCTGTGGTTATGTGAGAAAAAGGAATCTGTCTGTCATCGATGTTTAAGACAAGCTGATCTCAACCTCGTCTAAGGCTCGCTTAATAACATTTCAATTCTAGACTAAGTTGAGATCAGCTTGTCTTAAACATTGACTCATGACAGATCCTATTATGACTCGAAGATAGTGCAGCAGACATGTTATGGCACCCAGGAAATTTGAATATGCAAAGCTACCATCCCTCTCAGGGTACCAATTTATACCTTGGTCGAGTTGAACCTTGGCGTTAATTTCTTGTGCTCAGAGAAATTCATGTAGGATTCAAACCCTGAACCTTCCAATCCCAAGTCTGATGCTCTACCACTGGACCAATGTGCCACACTTTTCCCGAAGGCATATTAATATTATTGTGATTGTCCCATCTGTGTGGGTGTCTGTAAAAGCTATAACAGATTTAATCATTTCGTCTAGCATCAACACCACTGACTAGAGAAGCTGCTCTTGCGGCTCTAAAGTTCTTTTAATACAAGCCTGACATAATTGTAATATTCTTCTGTTGCAGAATACAGCAGCTGATGAGAGTATGGCATTGTTAGGATATGAAGTGTTCAGATTTACTGAGGTATGTATAGGTTTTGAACTTGCCTTTATGAACATTACATACATGTACACATATCGTATTTAAAAACTTACATCAACCCACGACTATGTACTCAAAAGGAGACTCATTGATAGCGTTAAATACAAGTGGCAGCTTTAAACAGGATGAAAGTCAACCAGAAAGCTCCTACAGGAGCTTTCTGATTGACTTTCTTCCTGATTTAAGCAGTCCCTTGAAACGAGTACCAGAAATCAATTTGTTTGAAGATACCTGGTTATTCCCATATATGTTGTGGGCCATGAATGGAACATTCTGCTTTACTTTCAGCCTGCTTTAACCCATTACCCCATAGCCTGTTTCTAGTTTCGAAGACAGGTGACCACTCAAAGCAGGTTGAAAGTAAAGCTGAATGCACCTTAAGGCGCATTTTCTGCTTTACTTTCAGCCTGCTTTAAGCTATCATCTGCTAGAATATAGAACATATTTTTCTTATGATACATATTCATGACAGTATATATTGGAGCTACTATCTTTAGTGTATGAATAAAATAGAGGCATAAATAGGCGTATTTATGGGGTAATGGGTTAAAACAACCATTCTAACTCACCTCATGGCACAGCCCTATATAAACAAAGAAAGAATTATCTATGTTAAAATTAAGAAATAATCTATGGTAAAATAAAAGACTACCGTTGTGAAACGGTATTTTACAACGGTTGGGAGTTGTGGTGCGCAGGAATTGACCACGAAGGCCTGAGTGGTCAATTCCTGCGCACCACAACGACAGACCGTTGTAAAATACCGTTTCACAACGGTAGAACATAGATTATTTCGATTCTAACATGACCAGATTTAAAGAAATTCATTAGAACGGAAATCAAATGTTCCATACTTATTTCCACAGCGGATGCAGTTTTTCGACCGAATAACTTTTTCCGCGGCATTTCAACAATCTAACACACAACAGCAAATTTACATTTACTGATCCACAATCTGGCATAGAACACACATTACATGAAACAAGACAGAAGAATGGGAAAATTACAGTAACAAGACTGGTTAAAAAGTATATGGTCTTTATGGGCTATATGAATAACGTAAGAAATTTAAAAAACATAACGTATGAACGCACGAGGTCACGTCATGTCATATAACCACGGGAGGAGCGGGGTAGAGAAGAGTGTTGTAAAACGTCTCAGGTATACCACGATAGACATGTTCTTTGTTTATAGAGACGAATTCACGTGTCATGTTAGAATTCTTCATTAAACATGCATGCACTGTAACAGCTTAATGTGACGTAATATGGCTTCAATAATTCATGCACCAAGAAATGTAGTTCCATTACCACAATGCAAACCTCAGTTAAATTGAAGTGTCTAAGAATTTAGTTGATAATTCACACCAGTGTTTTATTGTGCAATAGAACATGGGTAGTTGTTGAGATGCTGCTAATTATATCACTCCGCTTATTGCCTTTTGATTTAATTACTACGCATCTCAACTTCTGCCCATGTTCTATTGCACGATGATACATTGGTATGAATTAATTATTTCTTGATTTGTCTTCAGTACTGAAAACAAGCTTTTGGGTATGGGTTCAAGTAGACAATCTTAATATCCAGTAATGAGGTATATGCAAGGTTTATATTGCCTATAGCCTGTTTCTAGTATTGAAGATCGACGACCACTTAAGGTGCATTCTGCTTTACTTTAAAACTGCTTTAAGCTACCATCTGCTAGATTATAGAAAATATTTCTTATAATACATATTCATGACTTTATAATTATATTGGAACAATTTTTCTTCAGTAGAGGATTAAATCAATGCGCTAAAAGGTGTTTTTATGTGGGAAAGGGTTATATTATAGCTACAGTAGCTATTTAAATTGGTATTTCCTTTTTCGCTTCAGTATTTTGAGGGTATAGAACCAAATCTACTGTTTCAGCTATTTGAGTTGATGTTTTCTGTTTGTTTTCAGTATTTTGAGGGTGTAGAACCAGTACTGTTCCAGTTATTTGATTCGATGTTTATTGTTTACAGTATTTTGAGGGCGTAGAACCAGATCTACTGTTCCAGCTATTTGAGTTGATGTTTTCTATTTGTTTTCAGTATTTTGAGGGCGTAGAACCAGATCTACTGTTCCAGCTATCACACACTAACACTGAGCCTATTGTATTTCGTACAGACAGTGCCACAGCTACAGAGAAGTGAGTATTTTACTGTTTACCCTAAAGCTTGCTTCTAGTTTTGAAGACAAGCAATCACTTAACCCAATATCCATAAACTGTTTCTAGTATTGAAGATATGTGACCACTTAAAGCAGGTTGAAAGTAAGGCAGAATGCGTCTAAAGGCACATTCTGCTTTACTTTCAACCTGCTTTAAGTTACTATCTACTAGAATATAAAAAATGTTTCTTATGGTATATACTCATATTTTACTTAACATAAAATTGAACTATTGACATATATTGTAAAAATCAACCCTAAAAAGTCAGGGAGGTTTCAGGGAGTAAAGGATTATGCTACCACCTGTCTTAAAAACAAGTCAATTAGCATAATTTGGAGTAGTTTTACTCTTAATTAAGGAACGGTTTTTAATGCAGCTTTACTTTTGCTTAAGCCAGATTTAATCTACCATCTGCTAGGAAACAGAAAATATTTCTAATGGTATGTTACACTGTATATTAACCATACTGTTTTAAATTGAACGATTTTCTTTTGAAATTGAAGGCGTAAAAAGCGTATTTTGGGGGTATTGGGTAACTGATAGGTTAATATTTGCTTCTTTACAGGTGGGTGACGGTCATGCGAGAATCATCAGTTGCCTGAATAGAAAGCAGAAAAATGTGGACAATATACTATCTTCTGTTGAGCCTTGGAACATGATCTTAATATGATCAGATCTCAATCTGACATGGCCATCTGTTCTACAAATGGAATATAAAGGTCTGATGTGGTTCTAGGGGATGTCAAAGTGGTACAAGAATGGGGCCACTGCAAGTCCCTAGAGTGATAGAGGTGTACAGAAAAAGGTTTCTTCAGCAGGGATTAAATTTATAGTCCTGTACAGAAGCCTTACAGAGTGCCCCTTCCTACTCCTCCATTTAAGAACCACTGGTGAATATTCAGTGAAGCTGTTGAGTACAGAGTGCAGCTTAATAATGAAGAATTAAAGCAAGAATCTTGTTTTAACCCTTAGCCCGCCAAATAAATTGTCTACTGCTATATTTCTCGTCTGCTTCAAATTTCAAAGTGCTTCAAAGTTGCTCAAAATTGCTGAAAATGTTGTCCAAGTGTCAAACAGCTTGGATCCGGATGAGACGCCGAGTTACTCGGCGTCTCATCCGGATCCAAGCTGTTTGCATATGGAGCTATAGTCGTGAGTGGCAGGCTAAGGGTTAACGCTTTAGCCCATAGCCTGTATGTAGTTTTGAAGATAGATGAGCACTTAAAGCAAGCTGGAAGTCAAGCAGAATGCACCTTTAGGCACATCCTGCTTTACTTTCAGCCTGCTTAAACTATCGTAAAGAAAATACTTGTTATGGTGACATATTCAGGACTGTGTAAATTGGAACTATTTTCTTCAGCAGAGCAATAAACTGAATGCACTTAAAGGTGCTTTTATGGGGTAATGGATTAAGCAGTCACCTGCCTTAAATGCAGCTGGATCAGTTTATATGTGATTTTCACATTTGACTATGGAAAGAAAAGGCTTAATAATTATATATATACTCCAAAGTTTGATCTTGGTGTAAATTTGATATGGATCGAGCAGCGGTTAACTCCCCTATGATGGTGCCATAACCTTTACTGTGTTTAGGTGCCATTAAAACCAAACTCAACCAACTGAATTATTGAAGATGGTTAACTCACTGAGCCCTAGTGACGTATATATGCATCCTTTACCAAATGTGTACCTGTGAAGAGTACACTTGTCTAATGCAAACAGTCAAGTCCCAGATTAGAGGGCTCCTGCAGGAGCCCTCTAATCAGAGACTTCACTGTTTGTCATTTTGCAATATATTATAAAAAAAACAACAACCTAAATAGTCTAAAATGGACCAGCCTATATTGTAAAATGGAATTGTCCATTTGAAGTTTCAGGGGATAATGAGTTATTGGTTTGTATGACAAGAAAGAAGACATTACAAACCATAAAGACCAAGATTAGCAGCCTGGCCCCGAGGTTATAAAACTTAAAACGAACTCTGTGCTCAAAACTCAGTTTCGATAACAGGCTCTAATTTTTATAAAACACGTTATATTTGGGGATTTTAACCTCATTTAGATACATTATTACAGTATAATTATGTATGAAAATACTGGTTTTAAAATAAAATGTTTGCAGAAGTTTTATGAGCTGAGAAAAATTCTGAGTTTTGAGCACAGAGTTCATTTTAAGTTTTATAACCTCGGGGCCAGGTCAGGATGTAAACTGGATGACCTTCTTATCTAGACTTCTTCAGTTCGAGAGAGATGTAACCAATATTTTGCAGGTTTAAGTCGAGTTAGTACTTTACTCTTGATGAAAATGGGACCCACCATCACTGGTTTTCCAGGATTATTCTTTTACCATGCTGAGTTTTAAAAATGGCTACTCCATTGTAACACATTCAACCCTAGCATCTTAACCCATTACCTCATAGCACTGTTTCTAGTTTTGAAGATCGGTTACAGATTAAAGCAGGTTCAAAGTAAAGCAGAATGTTCCTTAAGACACATTCTGCTTTACTTTCAGTCTGCTTTAAGCTACCATCTGCTAGAATATAGAAAATATTTCTTATGGTGCATATTTATGACTGTATTAAGTCAGACTATTTGCTTCAGTATATGAATAAATTAAAGGCGTATTTATGGGGTAATGGGTTAAAGATTACACTTGTCCTATGCAAATAGGGTAGACTATTATCAGAGGCTTCAGCAAGATCCCTCTGATCATGGTCTGCACTGTTTGTCATTTTGCAATATATTAAGTATTAAATTTACTATACAAATATTGATAAACATTCGTGAACCAGTCCATAGACTGATCGATAACATCAAAAACTTTAATTGTTCTAAGAATTAAGGATGGGTTTTGTGTAAAAAAAGGTACACTGAAATATTTAACTCAAAGCTTTTGTGTGCAATAAATACATATTAGAATGGTTCTACTGGTTATTATTGATTTTGATGTAATTTTTTGCACATCATGTGTTGGGAAATAGTTTGTCCTTGGCATGATTTGTAAGGGAAAACTATTTTGAGTTACAGATGTTACAGTCGAGAAAACGTTATTCTTTCCCGTTTAAACGCAAACGTACGCAAACGCAAAACTCTAAAATGAAGAAAATGACAATTTTTTTATATTTCTCAGGATTTCTTTTAAGCTGAGTGGCAAACAGTTTGGAGCTTGATCAGATGCTGGGTTACTCGGCGTCTGATCTGGCTCCAAACTGTTTGCAATGGAAATAATAGTTTTGGCGTAAACGCGTTTATTGGGAAAGAATAACGTTTTATCCTGTCACGTGCCTGTTTTCCTGACGGATAAAGGGGTGACAGATAAACTTTGCTTTATTATGCTATGTGGTCACATGACGGATGTTATTATGTCAAGTGGTCACATGACCTGTAGCCCGAACTACTTTTTTCACCGAGACGCTTATTTTTCCCGCTGTTAGGAAAGGTATTCTAAAACTCTTTCAACAGAATCCGGACGTGTAACGACGTTTATTCGAACTATTCGATGCAATCAAAGCGTTATAGAGTACGCGCCACTAGTCGCTTGCTGACATACTTCTATAAGTGTCCACCTTTTAGATTTCCTGAGTGAAAAACACTAGAATTTTAAAGGTTCTTTTATTTCTTTTCAACGTAACTAGGATGTGACGTCACTGACGTCATCTATATAATAGCGCGCTTTCCTAGAATAACATAGTTCTTTAGTGAGAATCTTATCTGGACCAAAAATGACTCTAGCTTTAAAAAAAAGCATTCTCTATTTATTTTACTATTGTGACAAGGATAAATAGAATATTTGGTTCCTATCTTTGAATGAGAAATGTTATCTGGCTCGGCTTCTGAAAATATCAGGTTCGCCTGCGGCTCACCTGATATATTCATCCGCCTTGCCAGATAACATTTCTCATTCAAAGCTAGTCACCAAATATTCTCTATTTCTCCACTGTACCCTATTACCTAATAAATCACCTTCCTTGTTTCCACTATGGAAGAAAATGATTCCACTAGCATGAATAGGCATCATAAGAATTATTTTCTAAAACTTAGCTGACAGCAGCTTAAAGCAGGCTGAACGTAAAGCAGAATGCACCCTAAGGCCACCTTAAGTGGCCACCTGTCTTCAAAACTAGATACAGGCTAAGGGGTAATGGGTTAATATCAGATAGATCACTTGCGAATGATTCTACCACAGAGAATCAGGGGCCCATTTCATAAAACTTTGTATGACAAAAATTGTCGTAAGTTAAAACTTTAAAATACATTTAATTTCTGATTTCTGTATCTAATCCTGTCTTGTGACATCACTTTGGAATCGTCTTTTCAAGAGGATTCCAAAGAGATGTCACAAGACAGGATTAGATGGAGAAATGAATAATAATGGAGACTTTTATAATCTGACTTAATTACAACAACATTTTTTTTTAAACAAGCCCCTGAAGAGTAATTAAATGGGGAAAAATGTAAGATTTTATGTTCTTTAGTCACTTCACACAGACTGAAAGTTTCATCACAAAGGGATAGGGGTGAAGTAGTGTTTGGGAGTGGCTGCTATATATAAACCCTTTACTCCATAGCCCTTTTCTAGTTTGGAAGACAGATGACCACTTAATGCAAGTTGAAAGTCGCATTCTGCTTTTTAGCTCACCTGAGCCAAAGGCTCAAGGTGAGCTATTGGGATGGCCCTGTGTCCGTCGTCGTCCGTCGTCGTTAACAATTACTTCAAATGACATCTCCTCCTATACCGCTTAACAGATTTCAACCAAACTTTACAGAAATGTTCCTTGGGTCAAGCTCTTTCAGATTTGTTCAAAGAATTAAAAACAATCGAGAAATCTGGTTGCCATGGCAACCAAAGTGAAAAAATAAGGAAATCTTAAAAAATCTTCTTGTAAAAAACTACAAGGGCCAGAGCTTAGATATTTGGCACATAGCATCACCTACAGGTCCTCTATCAAGTTTGTTCAAATTATGCCCCTGGGGTTAAAATTGGCCCCGCCCCGGGGGTCACAGTTTTACATAGAGTTATATAGTGAAAATTTCAAATGTCTTCTTCTCTGACACTGATATACCCAGAGCTTTGATATTTGGCATGGTGACACTTCTAAATGTCCTTTACCTATTTTGTTCAAATGGTTCTGGTCAGTTGAATATCTAGGTCATAATTCACATTCAATATATGTATAGCAGACAGCAATTCAGCATTATAAGAGTTAGACCCTAGCCACATTTCCTACTGGCAGAGTTACATAACTGAACTCAGGTCAGCTGAGGTTCACTATAACAGTAGCATATGGTGTTGTCTGCTACATTTTTTATGCCCCTGCAGTTGGGGGCATATTGTTTTTGTCTGTCTACTTTTTTTTGTCTGTTTGTCAATTTGTTTGTCTGTCAGTCCACAACTTTAATCTTAGCCATAACTTTGTTAAAGTTAGAAACTTTATAACTTAGGTCATGTTCTGCAAAGGTCAATGTCATTTTTGAGTTATTTCCCAGTGTCATATTTTCTTGTCTTTGAGATAACTCCAGTTCTACTGATGTTAACCCATTACCCCATACATATGTAACATATGCCTTTTTACGCATTTAATTTATTCCTCCTCTAAAGAGAATAATTCCTCTTTATACAGTCATAAAAATGTAAGATATAAGAAATGGTATCTATATCTTAGTAGATGATAACTTAAAGCAGGTTGAAAGTAAAGCAGAATGGGCAATAAATAATCATATGGAAATACATGTAGCTTGATAAGAAGAAGTGTCATGGATAAGGGCCATAACTCTGCCAACAATATTTTTTTAAGTTATTCCAATTTGTCATGGGTTTTTTGTCTGGAAGATAATTCCATTTACAGCTATATTAAAATGTTGTCTTGTCTATTACGCTAAGGCACAATGACCTCAGGTGAGCGAATTAAGGGCCATGGCCCTCTTGTCTTTCAGCCTGCTTTAAGCTACCATCTGCTAGGATATAGGAAACATTTCTAATGATAGACATTCACGACTTAAACTTGGAACTGTTTTCTTCTGTGGGGGAGTGTGTAAAAATGTGCATCTATGAAATAAACGTTAACACCCTGCAAAGTGACAATTAAATTTGGAAGGGGTGATTGGACTCTGCATCCCTTCGAGACTGTATAAAGGTGGATGGATAGAGAGAGAGTGACATTTGCCTACCTTCTTTCACTCCCCTGTGTGTTGTTGGTTCTATAGCACACATGTGGTATTGTATAACCTTACTACACCTCTCATTGTGTCTACACTAAGGAAAGTAGCACCTGCTTAGAAAGTCCTGAACAGAAAGACACACAAGGCATTTCCACTATATTTCCAAATAGTAGCTTAACCCCTTACCCAATAGCCTGATTTTAGTTTTGAAAAAAGGTGACTGCTTAAAGCAGGTTGCAAGCCTGTTTTAAGTTACCACCTGCTAGAATGAAAAAAAAATTCCTTCTGATACTTTTTCATGACTGTATAGATTGGAATTATTTTCTTCCGCGGAGGATTAAACTGAATGCCCTAAAAGGCGCTTCTATAAGGTAAAGGGTTAAAGCAGGTTGAAAGTAAAGTTGAATGTTCTTTTAGGAGCATTTTGCTTTACTTTCAACTTTCTTTAACCCATTACCCCATATCTTGTTTCTTGTTATGAAGAAAGGAGACTACTTAAAGCAGGTTGAAAGTAAAGTTAGGCACATTCTGCTTTAGTTTCAGCCTGCTTTAAGCTTCCATCTGCAGACAATGTTTCTTATCTTACACATTCATGATTGTATAAATTGAAAATATTTTCTTCAGTGGAGGAATAAATGAAAGGCGTATTTATAGGGTAATGGGTTAAGCAGTTATATATATCTGCAAAGTTAGAAACGGGCTTTGAGGTTAAGGCACGGAAGTATACAAGACGGAAACGAAACCTCGTGCCACATCGCAAATCTCGTGCGGCGCAAACGAGACTTCGCAAGACTTGATAAGATAATGTCTATCGGTAGTCAATGTGATAAATGTCTATCACGGGTATATATCCACTAAAATGTCAATAAATACAATCGAGTCGGTAAATTTCCCATCCAGAAATGGCAGACATTGAGGCAAAAAGTGAAGATGTTGTCTCGTGACACATCATCTCGCAAAATTCAACCGCCGCGAGAGCTCAGACGCTCTCCTATTGAACTTCGCCAAGTTGCCATTCCGTCTTGTATACTTCCGTGGTTAAGATATACCAGTAATAACAGTGGTTTCATGGTTGGCAGCCCTTTATATACCCCCGGCATCTATAGATGCGGAGGCATATAGTAATCGTTCTGTCCGTCCGTCCGTCCGTAACAGGTTAAGTAGATTTTACCGTTTCGTCTAGCATCAACACCGCTTACTCAAATGCTTGGATACTTATACAGTTGTTGCCTTGGACCATTCCCTTTCCACCAATATCACCCAACCTTGATTTTGACCTTGACCTTATTTGGACTTAGAATATTTTAAATGGGTTATTTCTTGGTTAACTAGATGTTACCGTTTCGTCTAGCATCAGCATAACTGACTACAATGCTTTGATACTTATACAGTTGTTGCCTTGGATCACTAACAATCCATCCATATTACCCAACCTTGATTTTGACCTTGACCTTGACCTAATTTGGACTTAGAAAAAATTCAGAATATATTGTCAAGGATGCCACCGGGGGCTGCATAAGTGTTTATTGAATGCGCATTCTTGTCTTCATAGCAATGCCCATTCATTCCTGTACTTATTAAATTTCCATGTTTTTACCCAATTGTTCTCATAAAAAAGGTCCTTTCCCTCTTATTTATTCCTCCACTGAAGAAATATTTCCACTTTATCAAGTCAAGAAAATGTATCACTAGAAATATTTTCTACATTCTATTAGTAGATGGTATCTTAAAGCAGGCTGAAAGTAAAGCAGAATGCGCCTTAAGGCAACCTGCTCCACCAAGTGGTCACCAGTATTCAATACTAGAAACAGAGTATGGGGTAAAGGGTTAAATCAATTTACACCAGTCTCAATGCATTCGTTTCAACTGCATTAAATACTGTTTTGATTTTTTTTCAGTCAATAATTTTGAAGTTGTTCAACCCTAGGGCAGCAAAATGTGTTATTCACAAACAGTTCACCTATGAAGTATACACATGTCCTATGCAAACGGGGCAGACCCTGATCAGAGGTCTTCTAAAGAAGTCCTGTGATCAAGGTATTCATCACTGTTTGTCGTTTGTCATTTTGCAGTATATTGTAAAACCAACCATAATATTATTAATATATAAATTGCTCTTTTCTAATATTTCGACCTCTGAGGGCCTTTTTCAAAGAAAATCACATCCAAACAGACTGAATGCATGTAACAAAAATGTGACGTGTGTTTGGATGTGATTTTTTTTTAAAAAGGCCTTTAGATGTTGAACTATTAGAAAGGAGCAGTTTATATATTAATACTATTTTAATTCCCTATCTGGAATATTGTTATATTTATTGTGCAACCATAAATTGTCAAAAATTGACTAGACTTAATTGGAAACTGGAATTGTTAATTAGAAGTTTGAGGAGTGAATTAGTTCAAACTCTTTCAACACTAAGTAACTATTGTGGGTTATTTTGTTCCCTTGTGGATCTTTTTAGTTACCAAAACATGAACCAGTCTACTTGGATTTCTGGGTAGTTTAATAAATACTGGTCTAAATTAGAAAACAATGTAGACCCAGATCAGAGGGCTCCTATAGGAGCCCTCTGATCTGGGTCTACACTGTTTCCAAATGTAATGAGTACATTGTATATGTTAAACTGTTCCTTTGTGTTGAAAGAGTTACTGGTAACAATAAAGGTGCATTGATTTACATATATGTATATATTAAATAACAGAATTGTATATATGGCATTGTATATAAAAGCTGTACAAACGAGGTACGTACATTTGTTACAAGTGTTACAAAGCACAGCACATGTGTAAAAGGAATAGTTGCATGTAATAATTGTAAAGGGTACCTTCATGTAAATAGTACTATAAAGGCATAAGAAAAATGCATTGATATATATACAGAATAATATTAAATACAGAAATGAAGTAAAACAGAAAGTCCCTGAAGGATTATTATATTTACTTGTGTAGTGCAATAAACTGGCACCTGTATTACAGAATTCTTCTGTACACCTCCATATAAGTGTACCCCATTACAATGCACAATCTCCAAAGCTTAAAGCAGACTGAATGTAAAGCTGAATGCCCCTTAAGCAGCATTCTGCTTTCCTTTCAGCCTATTTTAAGCAATCAAATGTCTTCAATACTGAAAGCAAGCTATAGATGAGGTGTAAACTTCAATAATTTTTGGTGGATTCAGTTCTTGTTGATTTGGGCAAATAATGGCTGGAAAGAGACATTAATTAGTGGGGTTCCCAAATGTTTAACCCTTTACCCCATAGCCTGTTTCTAGTTTTGAAGACAGGTGAATACTTAAAGCAGGTTCAAAGTAAAGCAGAATGTGCCTTAAGGCACATTCTGCTTTACTTTGAGTCTGCTTTAAGCTGCCATCTGCTAGGATAAAGAAAAAAATTATAATGTTTTAAAAAAAATATAATTAGTTTATGACTGTTTAAATTAGAACTATTCTCTTCAGTGGAAGAATAAATTGAATGTACTAAAATGTGTTTCTATGGGGTAGTGGGTTAAACAAAAGCATAAAATGGTGTATTTATTTGGCAGTGGGTTAAACATGGATATATCATACTTTATCTACCTTGAGTTGCTTCTTTGGTTCAAGTTTGACTACCAATGAAATTATTATGTTAACCCTTAGCCCGCCAAATAAATTGTCGTCTGCTATATTTCTCGTCTGCTTCAAGTTTCAAAGTGCTTCAAAGTTGCTCAAAATTGCTGAAAATGTTGTCTGAGTGTCAAACAGCTTGGATCCGGATGAGACGCCGAGTTACTCGGCGTCTCATCCGGATCCAAGCTGTTTGCATATGGAACTATAGTCGTGAGTGGCAGGCTATGGGTTAAGATATAATGCTGGGTATTGTACACACAGTCATGTAATATATCGAATAATTGTGTTATAAATATAGATACTGATAATGTGTAATAAAGATGTGGATCACATGTGTAATATATGATACCAATGTGTGTACTATTTGTAAAGGCTATTGTGCTCTTGTTTTTACACCATGCATTAAACCATGAAGTATACTTTGTGATCACTTATCTTTATACCCCTTTTCCAACTATTAACTCTAGTAATTCTTGTTGGTTATTAGGTAAGTTACAAAATTATGAACCAGTCTACTTGGAATTCTGGGTAGTGCAACAAATACTGGTCTAAATTAGCAAACAGTGCAGACCCTGATCAGAGGGCCCCTGTAGGAGCTCTCTGATCTGGGTCTACCCTATTTGTAAATGTCATGAGTATATTTTAAACAGGTCCATGGTGTTGAAAGAGTAAACCCCTTTAACCCTTAGCCCGCCAAATAAATTGTCGTCTGCTATATTTCTAGTCTGCTTCAAGTTTCAAAGTTGCTCAAAATTGCTGAAAATGTTGTCCGAGTGTCAAACAGCTTGGATCCGGAAGAGACGCCGAGTTACTCGGCGTCTCATCCGGATCCAAGCTGTTTGCATATGGAGCTATAGTCGTGAGTGGCAGACTAAGGGTTAACATTGAAACTTCAAATGGACAATTCCAGTGTTTATTTTACAATATATTGCAAAAGGACAAACAGTGCAGACACTGATCTGAGGGCTCTTGCAGGAGCCCTCAGATCTGGATCAACATTGTTTGCATAAAACAGAACCAATAGACTGTTTGTAAATAATGGTTTCACCTGTCACTAGGATTCAATGGGTTAAGAAGCCAATCTAAATGTGTTTAAACCCTTGCACGGTACTGGAACCTGATATATTCATAATTAGCGAAATGTGTAGACCCAGATCAGAGGTCCGTTGTCAACAATGTTCGTGTTTACACTCTAGAGGCCACACTTTTTATCCAATCTTTCTCAAACTTGTTGAGGTTGTATATTTCCATAAGAGTTTGGATGAGTTCATTATGGTTGAAATAGGGCAAGACTATCTGCCCTTGAATTGCTGAAAATGCCATATTCAATGGTGTTTACACTTCAGAGGCCACAATTTTTATGCAATATTTTTCAAACCTGCTCAGATTTTATATGACCATTAGAGTCCAGATGAGTTTGATTATGGCTGAAATCAGAACAATAGGTCAAGATTTATCTGCCTTTGAATTGCTGAAAATGCATTATCTAACAGCGTTTACACTCTAGAGACCACAACTTTTATCCAATCTTTCTCAAACTAGCTCAGATTGTATATAACCATAATTTCCAAAATGGGTTTCTTTTTAGCTCACCTGGCAGGAAGTGCCAAGGTGATCTATTGTGATCGTCCTGTGTCCGTCCGTCCGTCTTCAAACTTTTTCTTCAAAGATCTTCTCCTTGGAAACCATTGGGCCATTTTCATCAAAACTGCATAGGATTGTTCCTTGTAAGGTACTCTCTCAGAATTCTTCAAATATAGGTCATCCAATTGAAATTGTGGTTGCCAAGGCAACCAATTGAAAAAGGTCCGAATTGAAAATAATTTTACCCAAATGTGCCATTGGTGACCCTCTATCAGATTTCTTAAATATTTTTCCTATCTTAAAAAACATAGCTGCTAGTGGGTGGGGCAGATTTTCCTTATATGGCTATATAGTGAAAACTTTTAAAATCTTATTGTCAAAAACTACTGGTCCGATTTTGAAAGTAATTTATGCAAATGATCCATGGGTGACCCTCTACCAGATTTCTTAAAATTATTTTGATATCTAAAAAAACATGGCCGCCAGAGGGTGGGGCACGTTTTCCTTATGTTACTGTATAGTGAAAACTTTAAAAATCTTCTCCTCTGAAACTACTGGTCTAAATTCAAAATATTTTTACACAAATGGTTGTCAATTGATGAATCTCTACCTGATTTCTTTAAATCATTTTGTTATGTTAAAAAAAATGGCTGCCAGTGGGTGGGCACCTTTTCCTTATGTTACTGTATAGTAACAAAATTAAAAATCTTCTCCTCTGAAACTACTGGTCCAAATTCAAAATAATTTTACACAAATGGTCAATTGATGACCCTCTACCAGATTTCTTAAAATCATTTTGTTATCTTAAAAAACATGGCCGCCAGTGGATGGGGCAAGTTTTCCATAAATATTTCTGTATAGAAAAACTTTCAAAAAAAATTCTCTGAAACTATTGGTCTGATTTAGGAACAATTTTACACAAATAATGGTTCATGGGTAACCCTTTGCCAGTTTTCCTCAAATAATCTTACTAGCTCAAACAACATGGCCTCCAGTGGGTGGGGTGAATAAGTGAAAACGTAATCATTTCTGGTCCATTTACCCAACTGTATTCATGGGTACCAGGTGAGCGATTTAGGGCCGCATGCGGCTCTTGTTGGCTGAAATCAGAACAAAAGGTAATAAGTTATCTGCCCTTGATGTGTTGAAAATGCCAAACCTGACAGTGTTTACACTCTATAGGCCACATTTCATCCAATCTTTCACAAACTAGCTCAGATTGTATATGACTATAAGGGCTCAGATGAGTTCGAAAATGGTTGTAATCGGACCAATTTGTCAAGAGTTGTCTGCCCTTGATGTGTTGAAAATGTCATATCTAACAGTGTTTACACTCTTGCAACTAGTTTTCAACGGATTTTAAAGCTCACATCAGCTAGCTCAGGGTGAGCTTTTGCAATCCTTGAATGTCCGTCGTCAACAATTTATAGTGTTTACACTCTAGAGGCGCCAATTTTTATCCAATTTTTATCCAATTTTTCTTACTGAGATTGTACATGACTATAAGAGTTCGAAGGAGTTTGATTATGATTATGGTTGAAATCACATTAATAGGTCTAGAGTTATCTACCTTTGAATGGCTGAAAATGCCATATTTAACGGTGTTTACACTCCAGAGGCCACAATTTTTATCCAGTCTTTTTCAAACTTGCTCAGATTGTATATGACCATAAGAGTTTGAATAAGTGCGATTATGGTTGAAATCGGACTAATAGGTCAAAAGTTATCTGCCCTTGAATTGCTGAAAATGCCATTTCTAACAACGTTTACACTCTTGCAACTACAGTTTTCAATGGATTTTGATCATACTTGCACACAAAGTACCGGTATATAGCTATAAGTTCTCGAAGGAGTGCAATTATCGTTGAAATCTAATCATTGTGGCAATAGTTATCTGCCCTTTATAAACTTTGAAATGCTAGAAAACTCAAAGGCTTCTTTTCAGTATTGTTTAGGCTCTAGTTATCTGCCCTTGATGCACTCTACTATACTAGAATTATGGGGTTGTATTCCAAAATTGATTACATGCTATACTACAAATTTGAATGGATTTAGATTAAAATGGGTGAAGCAGAAAGGTAAAGCTATCAGGCTTCAGTAAAACAGGTGAGCGATAGCAGGGCCTTCAGGCCCTCTTGTGATTATACTTGCACACACTGTATATAGCTCTAAGTTCTCGAAGGAGTGCACTTATCTTTGAAATCTGATAATTGTGGCAATAGTCATCTGCCCTTGATATACTTTGAAATGCTAGAAAAGGCCTTATTTCAGTACTTTTTAGGCTCTAGTTATCTGCTCTTGATGTACTCTTCTGTACTAGAATAGGTAATATTCCAATATTGTTAACATGCTTTACTACAAGTTAAAATGGATTTAGATTAAAACGGGTGAAACTCAAAGGTAAAGCTAGCAGGCTTCATTACAACAGGTGAGCAATATCAGGGTCTTCAAGGCCCTCTTGTTGACTGTCCAAGCACATTTTCACGTATATATTATTCTTTATTATAGTCTCATCATGGTAACAACATAGTATATACACAAACAAATCTAATTAACAGTATTTTAACCATGCCGTTCTTTAAAGAATTATAAGAGACTTATCACGATACAAATATTACTTCTATTATTTTTACCTCTGTAAAAATAAATGTAATTCAGATCAATACCAATACAGTATTATATACATACATTTACTACTAAAATGAAAGAAATATACGACCTCCATTAATTAACCCCTGAAACGTCCAATGGACACATCCAGTTAGCAAAAAGTCTTTCGACTATTCAGTATTGTTGTTTAAGCTCACCTGAGCCAAAGGCTCAAGGTGAGCTATTGGGATGGCCCTGTGTCCGTCATGCGTTGTCCGTCGTCCGTCGTCGTTAACAATTGATTCAAATGACATATTCTCCTATACCGCTTGACAGATTTCAACCAAACTTTACATGAATGTTCCTTGGGTCAAGCTCTTTCAAATTTGTTAAAAAAAATAAAAACAATGTAAAACTCTGGTTGCCATAGCAACCAAAGTGAAAAAAAAGGAAATCTTAAAAAATATTCTTGTCTGAAACTACAAGGGCTAGAGCTTAGATATCTGGCTCATAGCATTGCCTACAGGTCCTCGATTAAGTTTATTTAAAATTATGCCACTGGGGCCAAAGGTCACAGTTTTACATAGATTTATATAATGAAAATTTCAAACGTCTTCTTCTCTGACACTAACATGGCCAGAGCTTTGATATTCGGGGTATGGTGACACTTCTTGATATCATTTACGTATTTTGTTCAAATGGTTCCAGTCTGTTGCATATGTAGGCCACAGGAGCTAAAAATAGATTTTTTTCAATCGAAAAATTTCTAACCCCTAGTACCCTGATCTTAGACATTTGGCACATTGCATCATCTACAGGTCCTCTATCAAGATTGTTCAAATTTAGTAATGCCCCTCGGGTAAAAAATGACCTCGTCCTGGACATAAATCATTATCTCCATTTTGTCAGCTATTCTCAGGTGAGCGAAATATGTCCCATCGGGCTCTTGTTTTTATAATATATTGCAAAGTGACATACAGTGAAGTTTCTGGTTAGAGGGCTCCTTCACTGTTTGCTTTAGACAAATGTACCCGTCACAGATACATATATGCGTCACTAGGGTTCAATGAGTTAATGTAACTTCCTAAACTTTCCTCAAAATTAGAAGTACAAAACTATAAAGAAAAACTGATTTTTAAATTATATGAGTCTTAAAAGCTGACGATGATAAATAGTACAATCTTTTCTAAAAATAAAACAATAAATCCTGCAAACTTATTAATAGAGGTTGTATAAAAACCAATAAGAGCACCGATCATGTTATCAACAATAGAAAAAAATAGTACTATAAGAAGAAGAAGGAAAAAAACCTATCTTCTAAGACATGACGTACGAGCATTAAGTTTATTGAGCCGTGCACCTACGACACCGTGAACTAATATTTTTGTTAAAGAACCCGACGTAATATTTTTATGATTTTTTTTACCAATGCTATTTCAAACATTTTTACATTTGAATAAGAAATAATAAGGTTCCTGAACACACCTGACCCTATTTTATTTTTGATATAGAGGATAATTGTTTTTTTCAGTATAAGATAGAAATTTAATCCATTGAGTGAACATCAGACGTTATATTTTTCACGAGTGGCGAAGCCCCGAGTGAAAATATAACAGTCTGATGTTCACGAAATGGATTAAATTCGATCTTATACTGAAAAAATACAATGATTCTATTTATTTTTGCTTTTAAGCCACTTTTTAAACGAAATTGTTCGACAATTGTGAAAGCGAAAGTACATGATTTATCCCGTGTTGAGCCCCAAGTTTACATCGAACACATTAACGAAACAGTTTCCCGTACGATGACGTCACTTATTTATTGATTTGACGTCATCCGAATTACGTCGTTGCTCCCGATTTTGGATTCGTGTTCTTTCGTTGAGTGGTTCGCGACAAATCGGTATGCCGGAATTTAACGATACGACACGATTGACTACGATTTTTGGGGAGCCCTACGGGGAAAACGGCGATTGGTGATAATCCACTGCAGTGGATTACCAAGTGATAATCCACTGCTATTTTCCGGTAATCCACCGAAAAGCATAAATAAAAGTCTTTGTTGGTTAGATTATGCGGCGCACACAAATATCTTAAAGGTAGATTTAAAAAGGTACATTTTACATTGTATGTATTAACCCAATTATCCTTTTAATTGAATATTCAAATTTCAAAATAATTCTAGTCCATTTTTGACTATAAAGAGTTGATTTTAACAATATATTTCAAAATGACAAACAGTGTAGACCCTGATCAGAGGACTCCTTAAGGAGCCCTCTGATAAGGGTATACACTGTTTGCATAGGACAAGTGCAATCCCATTGGTGCACTGTTTATAAATGACGAGTATACTCGTCGCTAGGGTTGAATATGTTACAGGTTTTGGCAACTAATCTTATCATATTTTGGCTTGAAATAATGAATGATAACTTCTCGATATCTGACATGATGATAAACATGTGAATTCAAAGCAGAAGCAGTGTGAACCCTGTTTAAACGTAGGTCAGTGTATACAGAGCATGTATGATAAATGCATTTAATCCGTTCTCATAGAAAGGCTCCTTTCACATCTGTTCATGCTTCTCAAAGAAGTCACTTTTTCATGCTTCTATACCGCTACGATCAAAGCTCCAAGAAGTTTGCTATCCTTACAGATGGTAGCTGAACCCATTTATTGCCGTACCCCGACTATATTACATGTAGTTATTTGCAAACAGTTTGGATCCTGATAATACCTCTTAACAGGAGCCAACCTGTTTAATACTCGTTTCCATATTTTATGAGTCAAAATGCGGTTTCTTATATATAAATTTGAAAAGTAAAAGTAGACGACCATTGTTTAAAAGGGATGGCAGTGAAGGGGTTTCAAGTAAAGCAAATATCCTTCTTTGGGAGATTTCTGCTTTACTCTGTTTGATTTTAACCCCTTCAATCTCAATGACGCCTTAAAGCGTGTTTTCAAACAGTTTGTTTCCTGATCACATGCCGCGTAACGCGGTGTCTGATCAGGACTCCAACTGTTTGATACTATTATCCATATTTATTAAGTCATACAATCTTAAATCTAACTTTGAAACGTGTCTTGCGGACAACACTGCTGAATCAGACGACAATAAAGCGGTGAAGGGGTAAATATCTCCCGAATAATTTGATCATGAAAGGGTTTAACAACCACCTGCCAATTGTAACAAGTTATGAAGGAAATGGTTAAGCAATTACAAATGTCCTCGACATAATGAGACATCTTATACCTCACTTCAGTCCTCCATAAATTTGAACTATTGTCATCTTATATGAGTACATTAAAAGCAAAAACTAATGACTACAACAGAAATGTAAAGTACAATTTGACAATAATTATTTCTATTACAACAAGGAAGTTGCGTCGATTATTTAGTTTGAATATATACTTATGTTTAGTAACAAATGAATCGCAATACGTAAATAAAATAAAGTGGTTTTCATGTGAACACCTGCGAGAGTGTAATGAATCTCGTCGGTCTCGATGCGACTGACGAAGTTGACGGAAAGTATCCCCTTCAACAGGGCTGTCATTTCTCCGGATTTTTCCTAAATCTTCGGATTTTCCCCAGTACATGGTAGCTTAAAGCATGCTGAAAGTAAAGCAGAATGCACCTTCAGGCGCATTCTGCTTTACTTCCAGTCTGCTTTAAGTAGTCACAAGCCAACACAACTAGAAATAGGCTATGAGGTAAAGGTACGATTCGTAAAATCGCACTTGAAAAATGCAAATTTGGAAATCTTAGGATTTTTCATGTCAACTTATGGCAGTCCTACTTCAATGCCATGACGCTACTTGCTTTAAAAAATTGTCGCCCTGTTTTTTATGTTTCCTTGAGGGGTGGGGGGGGGGGGGGGCATATAGTCGCCGCTTTGTCCGTCTATCCGTGCTTGCGTGGCTAAAATTCTTAGCCCACTTAATTGAAAAACATTAACCTGGCCGTCTCTTGTGACATTAACCTGGCCATTTATTGTGACATTAACCTGGCCAGTTGTGGGACATAGGGTTAGCCTCCAGACCATTATTTTTCAAGTTAGAGCAAAAAGAAAGTGTCGGTTGTGTGGCTAGCCACGCAAAAGAAAACAATAGAAAATAGCCACATAAGTATCCTCCCGTAAGAACCTCCGTGTTTCCGCCCGTCTGTCTCTCTGTCTGTCCGTTACGCCTTATTGTCCGGAGCATATCTCTTGAACGGTACACCGTAGGTTAATGAAACTTGATACAGTGATAGAGGACATAAGGAGGTGCAGTACACAAGAACCGTAACTCTCTAATCTCCCAATTTTAGATTATCTCCCTTTTCAATTTTGTCCGGAGCATATCTCTGGACTGTTACGCCGTAAGTTGATGAAACTTGTTACAGTGATAGAGGATGACAAAAGGAGGTGCAGTACACAAGAACGGTAACTCTGTCATCTCCAAATATTGAATAACGTCCCTTTTTTTAAAAAAGAAAAGAAAACAAAACAATTTTGTCCGGAGTATATATCTTGACTGTTACACGGTAAGTTAATGGAACTTGATACAATGATAGAAGATAACATAAGGAGGATCAGTGCACAAGAACCATGCCTCTGTCATCTCTCAATATTGAATAAGCTCCCTTTTTCTATTTAAAAAAATCAAGTTTTGTCTGGAGCATATCTCCTGAGCATTGCATTGTAAGTTGATGAAACTTGATACAGTGATACGGGATAAAAGAGGGAGTGCTGTACTCAAAAACCATAACTCTGCCATCTCCCAACATTGAAGTATCTCCCTTTTTATATAAAAAAAATCAAAATTTCTTGAGCACTGTAACTTGATGAAACTTGATACTATGTTAGAGGACAACAAAAAGTAGTGTAGAACACAATAATTATAACTATGTCATCTCAAAATATTGAATTTTCTCCCTTTTTCATAAATAAATCATTTTTGTCTGAAGCACATCTCCTGAATGTTAAATCATAAATTGATTAAACTTGGTACTGTGTTCAACTACATGTACTAAACATGCTATACCTTTGGGGTTTCTTTGTGGGGAGGACCCATCGTTTGGAACGATATTCTTGTATTTCTCAATTTCACTTTCAGGTATTTTGACTGGAGACATATTGAAATCGATGTCAAACAGTTTGGACCCTGATCAGACGCCGTGCTTCGTAAGGATCAAAACTGTTTGAAAATATTAATTAGTACATTGTACTCGGAGTAGGGCAGAAACGAGTTAATTGGCTTAACTTTACAAGCGATCTGCACCCAAACATGTCGTATACTCTTCATCACACTAGCATTAACTCTTTCCTCCCTGAAACTTTAAATGGACAATTCCAGTTTCCATTTTAGTCTAGTCCATTTCTGACTTTTAAGGGTTGTTTTTGTCAATGTTTGGCATTGTGACAAACAGTGAAGACCCTGATCAGAGGGCTCCTTTCGGAGCCCTCTGATCAGGGTCTTCACTGTTTGCATAGGACAAGTGTACTATTCACATGTACACTGTTTGAAAAGCACGCCTATATGCGGGACTAGAGTTCAAAGAGTTAACCTGGCGACTTAGAACTAGCAAATATTTGCTGCTATAAATGTAAATTAAGCTGACAATTTAATGCATTACGTTCGGCTAGAATTAAGGTTATATAAATTTTAAGATGCGGACCAACTGTAAAATTGCTTCAATAAAATCAGCAAAGTAGCCTACAGTTGGGAACATGTTACGTTTTATTACATTAAATGATGTAAAATGCCCAGTATGCAAGAAAATGACAAGTTCCTGAAAATAAATCTAGGATCGATTCCAATCTCAGTGGCAAAGAGTTTGGAAGTTTTGCTAGCTCTAAATAGCACTGACATGGAACCCAAGGAAAACAAAATAAACAAGACATGTCTTTCAGCACTGCGCTGTTCTCTTTTCTTTATCATCATTTATGTCGTAGATATTCTACGGAATGCCGTTTTAACAGGAACGTGCTTTCACAGAGCCTGGATTCCTTCATGGCTCACCTTGCAGCAGCATAAATAGGCTGCAATACGTTTCATGCCCACATCCCAAAAATGGCAGAACAATCAACTTTTTAATGGAGGCCGTATCATGGTAGAAGTAGAGATGTACATGTTTATTCAATTACTTTAAGATATCTTCAATTGATTAAATACTATTTATGTTTTAATTATATCTACAGATCGTTTAACTATTTCTTCAATTGAATTGGATATAGCTTTAATTAAATTGGAGATATAAAGAATAAAACAAAGATATACTCGTATTTGAATGAATATAATATTTCTTCGAATAAATCGTCGATGTGTCTATTTAGAAGATATTTTTAAATGGATGAACGAATGTTCAGTCATTTAACGATAAACAAGTATTTGATTAAATGAAGATTTCAACTGAATGAAAAATGTTTTCCATTGATTTAAATATATATTTAAGTCATTTTAATATATCTTCACTTTAATTAATTAAATATTATCTTCAATCGAATTGAAGATATCTTTAGCTGTATTGAATACCTCTTTAATTCAATTAGACATATCTTCAATTAAATGATCTAAAATATAATCAATTAGTTTGGGTAAAATAGGACTATTTTGCCCTTATTGTACTTATATATGATAGAAAAGGCAATGATGTTACATTATTTAATCCCAAACGTCTACCCTTTTGACCGAAGATTATAAAAAACTCACTAACCATATGTAGGGCTATAAAATCTTTGATTACGGGTGAAACCAAAAGGTAAATATATCAGCTTCTATATTCTCAGGTGAGCGATACCAAGACCCAAATGTCCTCTTGTAAGTGTTTCGTATGCTTTAAATAGTTCTTCCTAAGATATTGTAACATTTAATTCCGAAAATCTTCATATAAAGTATTTCGTCGAGTGTAAACGTACATTTAATAAGTCGGGTTGAAAGAATACTGAGTCTGGAGTCTTCACCATTTCACGTCCATTATCCATTCACCCCATAAATAAGCATTTTTACACCTCTAATTTATCCCTCCACTGAAGAAAATAATTCCAATTTATACAGTTGTGAATATTTAAAATTAAGAATAAGTTCTGTATTCTAATAGCTGGTAGCTTAAATAGGCGCATTCTGCTTTACTTTCAACCTGCTTTAGGTGGTCACCTGGTCTTCAAAACTAGAAACAGGCTAAGGTTTAATGGGTTAAGTTGTCACAATCCACCTAACACCGCCCTGCCATATAGTCGTCCACCTAAATGGCTCGTCTTCTTTTTAGTCATAATGGTTTTTTTATTTTTTCTTTAGATTTTATGCGTGTTTGACTTCAGAAACATGGATGTCATTGTCAACCATTTTGGATTTTGATCAGACATTGTGACGTGGCGTCTTATCTGAAGCTACACTGTTTGCAATAACCTTGTAAATTTGGTCAGTTTTGGCAACGAATCGGGCTAAATATCTTTTATTACATATTCATTGTTTGTTTTGCTTGCTTACTCCTCTGAGCATTTGCAATGTGCCCTTGACTATTATAAGTTTCAAGTTTCAAGTTTTTTTTCTTCAATTAAATCCGTTCAGATTTAAAGCTCATGAAGGCAGAACATGTGTATAAGTATAAACATGACTGACAGTATGACAGAAAATTAATAACCATGCAACAAAAACAATGCAACAAGAACACACAGTGGATCAGGTTCATATACATACATTAGGATGCGTTATTGGTTTGAGATATTCTAATTTAGTACCACCATTCTGTATTCCAGTATAGTAAGATGTACATGTATAACAATATATTCTATATGCATTGTACGATAAATGTGGACCAGATAATCTAACATTACAATATACAGCAACCAAATACCGCCCTCCTCCGCGAGTTCACTGTTATAACTTTACATATATATTGTTTATAGCGCATTGGTTGCAACTTGACCTTTTCGCAGCCATTTTGACGTCATAATGCATCTTACACGCATGTGACTAATTGTGTCACCGTAAAGTTCCAATACTCACACTATGAACACCTTTAAACATTCATACAGTAAATGGTAAGATTCACTTAAGGCATGCCATGTGTGTATTATAAACATGTATATTTATGTATACAGTGTCATGTATACTGTTTATATGCATATTGATAATTTGATATATTCCCTGATGTCATCGTAATGTATATATACACTTTATTTTAAGATTCCTCGAGGTTACTTTTATTTAACATACAGTATATTGTTAGATATATTGATAGTTGGCATACCGTCGTGCGGTAGATAAATGAATGTTAGTAGATTTCCTCGGGACAATCGTTTGCATATACGCAGTACATTGTTAGACTCCTACGGGGTGACATTCAATTTCTCGGATAGACAATTTGAATGTCACACAAACTGCCATCTAATATTTATGTATAGGTTAGAGCATATTTATTTCATACTACGGAATATAGTCGAGTGGACTATATTCTGTAGTATGAAATAAACATGCTCTGAGCTATTTAGCACATTGCTTGGGCTCGAGAAAAATAAGAAAATCCTTCGTTTCTGCTTTTTTGTTTTAGGAAAAAAGTCATTTTATTTGTAATATTTTACAAAAATTGAAATATTATTTCAATGTGAAGTTTGAGACCTAAAGCATGGTTATTCGCGCGCAACCATGGTCTAACCTATTTAGCACTGGCTTGGGCTTGAGGAAAATAAGAAATGACATTACCTTTCGTTTCTGCTTTTTGTTTTTAGACGAAAAAAGCCATTTTATTTGTAATGTTTTACAAAATTTGAAAGGTTCTTTCAATCTGAAGTTTATTGAAGTACTATATGTAGGCACATTTAGTTAGCAATTGTCTTTAAAGTCAAAGTCTCACTGTTCATTTTAAAAATAAAATATGACGTCTTCAAGCGTGTGCCGTTCCCATAATTTTAGGCCGAAATACTTGCTTGGTGTAGTTGAAAGAATTCCCAAGAGAAGTGGTGTCTAAAATAGCATTTCTCTGTTTTGTGACTTGATGCAATACATTAGTACATGAGATTAGACACAAGGCATTTCCGTAACCTTGAAGTGTATATAAAAAATCATGTGGTCTGAAGGGTCATAAGTCTCTCATTTGACCAGCTCCTCTGTCAAAAGCTAGCAGTACAGCAGGCATTGTAACTTTCTTACGTAACACACGTCGGGTCCCCTGATTCTCGCATTTTCAGTTGAACATGAATGTATCTTTTTGGTGGACATATAGAGTGACACATTAACTGTGTTTGATATAAAAGTGTTTTGTTCTTAAAGATAAAAACAGTTTATATGAACTAACTAGAACATCTTTTTTTTGGAGAAGCGTGCTCTAAGATATACGAACAATTTATTGCAAGGTTCCCATTAGGGTACTTTTATATATTCATCTATTATATCGTATATACATGTGTGTATAAAAATGCATTATATTGACATATTTCAAGAGGGCGTCCTTAACCCTTTACCTCATAGCCTGTTTCTAGTTTTGAAAAACAGGTAACCACTTAAAGCAGGTTGAAATTAAAGCAGAATGTGCCTTAAGGCACATTCTGCTTTACTTTCAGCCTGCTTTAAGCTACCATCTATTAGGCTATATAAAATATTTGTTGTGGTAATTGTTCATGACGGTATAAACTGGAACTATTTTCTACAGCGGAGGAATAAATTAAATACGCTAAAAGTCGCTTCTATGGGGGAAAGGATTAATATATACGTGTACACAGAGTATAGATATACTGAATAAGGCGTAGAATAAAACGAAACAAACATTTGTACGTTCTTGTTCTTTTTAAATATGGATTGGTGGGAAAACCTTTATCACTCAGTTATAGCCTTTTAACTTTTATAACTGTTCTATCGTTTTGATAGCTGTACTATTTTTTCACCGCGAAAGAGTTTTCCGGTACACACATTCCGGAAATGAAAAACAGCTCGATTCCCTGAGGGAACGTTCAGACGACAAAATTAGTCTTGACCCGCGTCACTATAGTCTGCTTCAGAAAATATCGTTTGCCTTTATTTCTTAATATTAGATTGTTTGTTATTTTAGTTAAATGCATTTAGATATGAGTCGTCAAACAGTTTGAATCCAGATGAGACGCCACATTAGGCGGTGTTTTGATCTTGATCCAAACTGTTTGCAAATGTTTATGTTTGCGAGTCTGCCTGATTTATGTAATGTTCTTGCATTTACCGTCTAACAGATGTTCTATATTGAGACCACGCTAACGTCATATGTTACCATGGTAAAATACAAATTATAATGCAGACAATGCAGTGACTGTACTGGTCAGACTTTAGCATTCAACTTTCTCAATTCCTGTCAAAACATGTTCATTGCAATCTATCCTGCATTGACACCTGTCATTGTTTCATAGATACATGTAAGAACTTGTAAAGGGATACACTGTCTCCTTGTCACCAAATGCTCTAGGCAGTTGATTGTGTAATTGTCAGAGTCATTTTGTATGAAAAGGGGGCGTGTCTAATAGTTTCTCATAGTTTCTGTTTGTTAGGAAATAAACAGTTTTGGGTTTACGTTTCGGCCAGTCAACATGTAATTCGTTTTTAAGAAGAGGGTGGCATCCGCCACCCTATGAAATGCATTTTGGACACTGTTTCTAAAGATGATTTCAACATTACAAATTCTACTGAACACAACGTTATTACTTATGCTATTTTGGATTACTGCATTTGTTATAACAATTCATCTGATGTCCAGGACTTTAATAAAACTACTAGAAACTCCGCACTGTTTTCATTTCAACAACTCCAAACCGGAATCTAAATTTAGGGATCAAAATCCTCTTCCCTACATCTTGGTGGAAGATGTAGGGAAGAGGATTTTGATCCCTAAATTTAGATTCCGGTTTGGAGTTGTTGAAATGAAAACAGTGCGGAGTTTCTAGTAGTTTTATTAAAGTCCTGGACATCAGATGAATTGTTATAACAAATGCAGTAATCCAAAATAGCATAAGTAATAACGTTGTGTTCAGTAGAATTTGTAATGTTGAAATCATCTTTAGAAACAGTGTCCAAAATGCATTTCATAGGGTGGCGGATGCCACCCTCTTCTTAAAAACGAATTACATGTTGACTGGCCGAAACGTAAACCCAAAACTGTTTATTTCCTAACAAACAGAAACTATGAGAAACTATTAGACACGCCCCCTTTTCATACAAAATGACTCTGACAATTACACAATCAACTGCCTAGAGCATTTGGTGACAAGGAGACAGTGTATCCCTTTACAAGTTCTTACATGTATCTATGAAACAATGACAGGTGTCAATGCAGGATAGATTGCAATGAACATGTTTTGACAGGAATTGAGAAAGTTGAATGCTAAAGTCTGACCAGTACAGTCACTGCATTGTCTGCATTATAATTTGTATTTTACCATGGTAACATATCCCTCCGGCCAAAAAAAATGCGTCCCGCATTTAAAATATAATTTTGATGCAAATACTTAAACAGAATACTGCGTTACCTGATAAATACAAAACTGGATACATTTTAAGCAAATTGTGTATTAAAACCTACGAAATAACGCGTTTAATGCTAAATGAACGCTTAGTAAATCAGTCATGTTTTCCCTTCAAATTAACCTGTATTGCAAATTCCAACAACCTAACAGTAATTGGCCTGCACATGGGCCATGCAAATTTGTCCCTGGAAGCATCGTTCCGTAACTGGACGTAATGAAAATAGTCTGAGAGCAGGTATACCTTCCCAGCACTAAACCGGAATTGCAAATACGCATAGTTATCTATTGAGTTGGAAAACATAACTTAAAAACTAACATTCAATTACACTCTTAACGTTTGCATTTAACTTATTATCAATATCAGCTCTGACAAAATGTAAAGCATAATTATTATAAATCATTCAATACACATAATCATTGAATATTCGCACTTCTTGTAGGTGTGAAAAACCAACTATGAACTTTTGAAGGATTGAAATGCACCGATTCCTATCGAACAAATAAGATAGTAAGACAAACTGAATTAAAACAAGAAATGCGAATTACAATGAACATAATATGTGACAGTATCAATATGTAAATGTTAAACACGAGAAACTTTAACATGAAAATAACATGTAGCCTTGAAATCTGCAAACTTACTTGATGGGGAATGAATACTTGTACAATTAAGTAGTAAGTTCTGATTATACAAACATAACAATCATGCACATTAATGTCATATTTGACTTTAAGAAAGTGTTCTGTACTGTAATAACGTAAACAAACCCACTGTGAATTAAATTTTAGGAAAGTAGTCCAGATTGTTCATTTCCATTTAAAACATTTCAACTGACTGAAAGTCACAAAGCTCACATAAGTTGTAAAACTGGTAGAGTTCATTTTGTTCTTTATTGGAAAGGAAACAAAATAGTCCATGATGATATCGTCTGGGGAATGTAGTTTAGCTCCAAGTTGTAGAAATATGTACCATTCTGAGTTTACACATCCGTCCGAAACAGCAGCCCACATGGTGATCAAGCATATCGACATCTATTTGTTGGGGAATGTTAGCTCACAATTGTAGAGTTCCACTCGCTTGTCGTTGAAAGGTCCAAGATCGCGTACAAACAAAATATATGTTTGTACTTCGGATTTTCCTCCAAGATGTAGGGAAGAGGATTTTGATCCCTAAATTTAGATTCCGGTTTGGAGTTGTTGAAATGAAAACAGTGCGGAGTTTCTAGTAGTTTTATTAAAGTCCTGGACATCAGATGAATTGTTATAACAAATGCAGTAATCCAAAATAGCATAAGTAATAACGTTGTGTTCAGTAGAATTTGTAATGTTGAAATCATCTTTAGAAACAGTGTCCAAAATGCATTTCATAGGGTGGCGGATGCCACCCTCTTCTTAAAAACGAATTACATGTTGACTGGCCGAAACGTAAACCCAAAACTGTTTATTTCCTAACAAACAGAAACTATGAGAAACTATTAGACACGCCCCCTTTTCATACAAAATGACTCTGACAATTACACAATCAACTGCCTAGAGCATTTGGTGACAAGGAGACAGTGTATCCCTTTACAAGTTCTTACATGTATCTATGAAACAATGACAGGTGTCAATGCAGGATAGATTGCAATGAACATGTTTTGACAGGAATTGAGAAAGTTGAATGCTAAAGTCTGACCAGTACAGTCACTGCATTGTCTGCATTATAATTTGTATTTTACCATGGTAACACATAGACATTCTGTTTTCTTCAGTTTTGTTCGGCCTACATACATACACCCCGCGGCCCTCTACCCCATCCACTCACGCTTATCGTGAAATATCGCCCGCCTATGTTAATTTTTTATTTATCAGTTAGAAGATCCATTATGAGTTGTTCTATATTTTGCCATCTGTTTTAACCATTTAGCGGCAAATAGTGTCTGCTATAAGTTGTCGTCTGCAATTACAGTATGTCAATTTCAATTACATACATGTGTTTGAAGTTCTGATTTGAAGACATATCGAAACGAGTCCCCAAAAGTTTGGATTATTCATTAGTATAATACATGTATATAGAAAATATTGACATATACAGCAACTTCAATCATAAAGTAAGAGTCGTAACTAGCGTCTTTTGGAACGTGTGGCCCACACCGATTTCAATGTATACAATTTTGATGGTTAACATGTTTAAACTTAAACTATCTTCAATCATAATATGCAAAATTTAAATACCTTTTGCTCATACCAGTATTTAACAAAACAACAGTAAAATTATACATCAAATTATTTATTATACGGAAGTGCATTTAATTTAATTTTGCCATTTTGGCTCTTCGATATGAGACTCGCTCATAACTCAGTTCACCAGGGACCTGTTTCATAAAACTTCGTACGACAAATGTTGTCGTAGGTCAGATTACAAAAGTCTCAATTATTACTTATGCCTCGATCTTATCCTGTCTTGTGGCATCTCTTTGGAATCGTCTTATAAAAACGATTCCAAAGAGATATCTCAAGACATAATAAGATAGAGAAATAAGAAATTAAATGTATACTCACGGAATTTAAAAACTGTGCATGGTTAGAATTTATTTCAAATGTACACGTTTTCAAAAGGCTCACGTAAAAACGGTTTATACAGCTGGTTAAAGTGTGTAGACGGTATTGGTTACCCTTTTCGTGAAATTTACGTTAATTTTGCGTGTCAAACAACGTTTGTCTATTTTTGCATGAATTGGTAAGAATACTCATTGGTACAGTAGATGCAACACGTTTTCAATGTAAACTGGTTGTTTTGGCAGTAAATCATCGGAAAAACAAGTAAGATTTGTTTTATCAACCCTGACGGCTATGCCACGGCTGTCTAAAATGAGCTTTTACATTCGGTCAGCATATTAGAGGTTGGAATGAAGACAAAGTTATGTCGCAGGCCGATTTTGTCTTCATCATAACATCATGTTGTTATAATGGAGACGTATCGACATATTGGCAATGCTCGCGAGAACCTGCGACCCAGGATATCGCTATTAACGCAACGTCGACAAGATACGTATTTTCCGTTACACATGTGCGTGATCGTTTTCAGTCTTCAAACTTTACGGCTAGAAACATTTGAGGAGTTCGTCTAATCAGCCGGAGGACAGTGCTGAAAAGATCACGCTTATTTTGAATCCATCCGTGACGTCCTACTGTACGTCCCGTTCTGACGTAAAACCCGCCATATTGTCTTAAAGCATGGCAACGCTCACCCACACATTGCTCGCGTGCGTTGTCACGGCCTTCATACAGAACAAAAACATTGAGGTCATTGACTGACCCACAGTCTCATCCAATCTCACGTTAACCGAGCACGTTTGGGATGAGATTGGGCGTCGTTTGCGACGTCTACCGAACCAGCCATTGACGTTGGAACAGTTGGCTGATTGTTTAGTCGTGGCAAGGAATGGTATTCCTTTGCGTTTGCGAAGTCCATTCGACAATGATGCCATGCTTGCTTTGGTGCAAACGGAGGACACTTGCGTTATTAATTTTGTGACATAGGTTTTGACCCTTAATGACAAAAACGTATGGCAGTACAATCATGATTGACATCACACATTAATGACTCTTATGAAACGTAAGATCGATGTTTAAAATAATACTATAACACAGTCAGTTTATATCTAGTTTGTTATTCCTATTATTTATAATGCTATTCCCAATGCACAGTTTTTAAATTCCGTGACTATATTTTAAAGTTTTGACTTACGACCGTTTTGTCGTACGACCGTTTTATGAATCGGAACCCAGATTCGGAGTATTCTCCTTAGAGGGAAATGCAGTTTTCTAGTTTTTAACTACGTTCTGTTTTCATGTTCCATACAATAAAGTAGACATAATATATGACGACTTCCGCTTGAACTTTCATTAACCTTAAAAGATCGGATTCGATGGACATTTTGACAATCTAAAATACATTAAGCCGAAAGAAAGTTACTGCATATCTTAAAGTTCCATGACCTTCACAACAAACGGACGTAAATAGCTTCCATTTAACCTAGTTAGGAGAATCTAAGTAAAATACTCGTTATTTATCAGTATAGCAACTATAAAGAGTACACGTGTCCTTTGCAAACAGGTAAACAGTGTAAGCCCATCTGAAAGGCACATGAAGTACCCCCTGATCAATTTCTGAACTGTTCGTCAGCTTGCATAGGAATAACCTTCAAAAGCTAAAAATGGACTAAAGTATCTTTGGAATTTCTGGAGTGAATAAGTTCAGAAGCTCAATCAGTTTTAATTTGCCTGGCCTTGTACTAAGATGACTAGTAATATATCATTTTCTTACAACCTTGGTCTTCATACAAATAATTGATCTTCAATGTCTCTACTGTCTCATATATCAAATATCAGGGGCCTGTCTTACTAAACGTCGTACGACAAATGTTGTCGTAAGTCAGTTTCTAAAATTGTAAATTATTACTTATTTTCCAATCAAATCCTTTCTTGTCACATCTCTTTGGAATCGTCTTGAAAAGACGATTCCAAAGAGATGTAACAAGACAGGATTATATGGAGAAAGCAGAAGTTAGGTGTATTTTAATGTTATGACTTACGACCATTTTTATCGTACGACGTTTCGTAAGACAGACCCCTGGAGTACTTGCACGGTCTCTACGAAAGCATTTTTTCTGAAACTAAGGCAAGAAATACGTTATTGTGTCAAATGTTTAAATTTATAATATTATAATAATTTTTTCCAGTCTGCTTTAAGGTACCATCTGCTTGGATATAGAAAATATTTCTTATGGTGCATATTTATTACAATGTTACTTTGAACACTGTTTTTCATTGGAGGAATAAATCAAAGGCGTAAAAGAAGTACTTATGGGGTATATATAATGGGTGTTTATGTTCTACAATGAAGTGTCCCATTCAAGCTGACAGTAACAAAATATCCTTAATTGAATGCACGTATTATATGTACACATTTAAAAAAGACGCTTTAATACTCGTCACTAGGAGTCCGTGAGTTATATTGCTGCTGGAATGTCATCTTGAAAACACGATAGACCAAGATCAGACAGATCTGGTAGCTCATAGTCTGTCCTGTTTTTTAATAAAATCTTCAACAATGGTGAGTTTTGAGTCAAAACCCTAATTTGATACCATTTGCAATCGATAAGAATTAAACTGTGAATCGCTGGAAGCATGATGTTTAATTAATTTAATAAAAATGTAGAGCACTACAAGGAAACAAAAATAACTCTAATGATCCCTGTCGGACTACAGTGTTCCCTCTCTACAACGGTCCTCCCAACTACGATTCCTTACTTACAACGACGATTGTGGCTTTTCCTAAAATAATAATTTGATAATAGAAAAGTAATATACCAAGTAATAGTCTTCCTTCAGTCCGAATGACCGCTCAGCCGACTGTATATATTATAATTATGTCCAATATTTACACGGCTGCAATATAGTCTAATTAAAATTGTCGTCTGCTGTTTTTCTCAAATTTACATATTAGACATTTTGACAGAATAAATACCATAATGACGAGTGGCAAACAACGTATCGCGGCGTCTGATCTGGATTCAAGCTGTTTGAAAATGTAAGCCAATTTCCCTCCCTACAACGACTCCCTCCATACAACGCACATATTGTTGTCTCCCATTTGGTGTCGTTGCAGAGATGGAGCGCTGACATTTTCATAGAGTAAATACTTTGAGATAAAAAAACTTTCATTTTTAAAACCTCTCTTTTATGATAATCTAAGTGTATGTCATGTTAAATGCCATATTTAAGATACACGAATATATATGCAGGCTAGATCTATTGTAGCTCACTTTTTCAAATAGTTTTAGCTTGTTTTAACCATTTGCTTGACCAATTTGATCACGTGAATTTCCAATTGACGGGTAACAACCATAATAAGTGGCAAATCGTACAAAGTATTAAAACATAACACCTGATTCATGTACACAGTGTAATGATTAAAATACAAAATTATTGTATGTTATAAAATTATTACAACATTAATCCAATTACCAAGCAATGGCAGACTTTATTTATGCTTTTCGGTGGATTACCATGAAAAAGCAACTTGGATTACCACTTGATAATCCACTGCTTCAAGCAGTGGGATTATCGTCGCTCGTGCTTCTTTTATGAGTTTTCCCCGTAGGGCTCCCCAAGAATCGTAGTCAATCGTGCCTTATCGTTCAGTTCCGGTGTCATCAAAATTGGACCCCCTGTAAAAAATAGACCCCCTATGTAAAAATTTAGAATGCTAAGAAAACTTAATAAAAAGTTAATTGCAAGAAACCAATGAATATTTAAACCCATTACCCAATAAATATGCCTGTTAACATCTTAAATGCATTCCTACATTGAAGAAAATAATTCCATTTTATACAGTCACAAACATTTACTGTAGGAAATAATTTGCAGGGCATAGTAACCTCAGGATAGCGGAAAACATCACTTAAACTATACAACTAATTAAAAAGAATTAAAGTTACTGTGTTTATCAAATGACTTATGGTAGGGTGATGATGACAAGGGAGGGGTGGGTGGGTGGGGGGAACAATTTTGATGTCATCAAATTTGGACCCCCTCTCCAACTGAAATAATTCACAGAGCAAAGTAACCTCAGGATAGGAGTGAAAACATTACTAAAACTCAATAGTTAATGGAGAAAATTAAATGTGTTGAGGAGGGAAGGGGGTGGGGGTTCCAAGTTTGATGCCATCAAATTTGGACCCCCTCTCCAACTGAAATAGTTTGCAGGGCAAAGTAACCTCAGGAGATGAGTAAAACATCACTAAAACTGAATAAACAACTAATTGAAAAGAATTAAAGTTGATGTGTAGATCAAAGGAATTAAAGTTTAATGGTTGGGTGTTGAGGATGGAGGGGGGCCAATTTTGACGCCATCAAATTTGGACCCCCCCCCCCCCCTCTCCAACTGAAATAATTTGCAGGGCAGAGTAACCTCAGGATAGGAGTATAACATTACTTACATTAAACAACTAATTGAAAAGAATTAAAGTTGATGTGTATATCAAATGATTTATGGTTAGGAGTTGACAAGGGAGGGGGTCCAATTTTGATGCCATCAAATTTGGCCCCCTCCTTTCTCCAACTGAAATAATTTTCAGGGCATATTAACTTCAGGAAAGGAGTAAAACATTACTTAAACAAAACAACTAATTGAAAAGAATTAAAGTTAATGTGAAAATCAAATGACTTATGGTTTGGGTGTTGACAAGGGAGGGGGGTCCAAAATTTACGCCATCAAATTTGGACCCCCCTATTTGGACCCCCCTCTCCAACTGAAATAATTTGCAGGGCATAACAACCTCAGGATAGGAGTAATCAATATTTTGCATTAGGGAGAAGCATTACCAACTTTTGAGGGGGAGGGGTCCAAAATTTACAGGGGGTCCATATATGGAACCGCGGGTCCATTTTTACGGGGGTCCAAATTTGATCTGACACCGGCAGTCCGTTTTGTCGCGAATCACTCAACGGATGAACACGAAGCCAAGATCGGAAGTAACGACGTTATTCCATTGACGTCAAATCAATAAATAAGTGATGTCAGGGTACCGCAAACTGTCACGCACATAACTTGGGGCTCAGCACGGGATAAATAATGTACTCTCGCTTTCAATTTTCAAACAATTTCGTTTAAAAAGTGGCTTTTAAAAAACGCATAAATAAATAGAATAATTGTGTTTTCTCAGTGTAAGATTGAATTTAATCCATTTCGTGAAAATCAGACTGTTATATTTTCACTCGTGAAAATATAACGTCTGATGTTCACTCAATGGATTAAATTTCGATCTTACACTAAAAAAATCCCAGTTATCCTCTATATATATATATATTACATGTACATTGACATAACCATTCTATTAACCATCTGGGTCCATTGCACACAGTTGCGTTATATAATATCATTAGATGCACTTTAAAGTCCTATTGTGTTTTCAGACCTTTTCTTAATGCCTGAAATACAATAACGGTTAATAATAATGTTTGAACATTCTTATGGGCCAAACTGATCTATGAAATGATGAAGACGGACCTAAATCACCAAAAAGGGCGATTTAAAATCATAACAAAACGAAAATAGAACGTCTGACATAAACATTACCACACGGCTTAGTATCGCGTGATACAGCCGAAATCAAATTCACAGGGTGCAACCGTATCTACCTCCGCCCGTTCAGCCATCAGTCAGTTAGACTATCACACTTTTTTGTCCGCTCTCTAACTCAACTAATTTTTATCCGATCTTCTACAAACTTGCTGAAAATGTTCATTGATATAAACTCAAGGTTTAGTTTGATTACTACTAAAATCGCATAAGGTATTTTTGAGTTATTGCCTGTTAATTAATAAAAAATGACTGTTTCAGTCATTTTTGCACTGTAAAACAAACAGCTTTTATCGGATATTCACCAAACATGCTGAAAATATTCATTCATATAAAATTTAGGTCTAGTTTGATTATTACTAAAATCACATGTGGCATATCTGAGTTTTTGCCCTTTATGTATTAAAAAATGACTGTTTTCAGCAAGTTTTGCTCTCCAACACAAATACGTTTTATTGGATCTTCACCAAACTTGCTGAAAATATTTATTGATATAAAATCAAGGTTTTAATTTGATTACTATTAATATCGCATAAGGTATATCTGAGTTATTGCCTGTTTATTAATAAAAAATGACTGTATCAGTCATTTTTGCACTCTAACACATACAGTTTTTATCCGATATTCACTAAACTTTCTGAAAATGTTTAATTATATAAAATTTAGGTCTAGTTTGATTATTACCAATGTGGCATATCTGAGTTTTTGCCCTTTATATATTTAAAATGACTGTTTTCAGCAAGGTTTGCTCTCAAACACAAATACGTTTTATTGAATATTCACCAAACTTGCTGAAAGTTTTCATTAATATAAAATCAAGGTTAAGTTTGAATCCTACTAAAATCGCATAAGGCATGTCGGAGTACTAGCCCTTTAATTATTAAAACAGGTCTGTTTCAGCCTATTTTGCTCACTAACACAAAGAGTTTTCATCGGCTCTTCACCAAACTTGCTGATATTCTTTATTTATGTAAAATCTAGGTCTAGTGTGATTATTACTAAAATCCCATAAGGATTATCTGAGTTATTGCCATTTATGTATTAAAAAGGACTCTTTCACCATTTTTTGCTCTCTAACACAAATACTTTTTTTTATTGATTTTCACCAAACTTGCTGAAAATTTTTATTTATATAAAATCAAGGTTTGGTATCACAAAAAATCGCAAAAGGCATGTCTGAGTTTTGCCCTTTAAGTATTAAAAATGAATGTTTCAGCATTTTTTGCTTTCTAACACATACAATTTTTATCAGATATTCACCAAACTTGTTGAAAATGTTTATTAATATTAAATCTAGGTCAATCATCTTAACTACCAAAATCGCACATGGCATGTTGGAGTTATTGCCCTTGAATGACTAAAAATTGACCACTTCAGGCTTGTCAGCTTTCTGACTCAAACAGTTTTAATTGGATCTTCACCAAATTTGCTGAAAATAATATTTGTATAAAATCTTGGTCCAGTTCTATAAATACCCAAATCGCCGAAGGCATGTTGGAGTTATGGTTCTTTGATTTTTAAAAGTTTGCTATTTTATACTTATTTTTGCCCTGTCCACTCTGTAAAAGGACCAGTTTTTTTATTCTATTTTTAGCCAAATATTTGGTCAATGGTTGCATGTGCTTCATCTTAGCCGTGTTGGTAATAAGTTAAGTAATAAATGACCACTCCATTTCTCCTTTACCTCTTGAAGGATTTTCATTCAACTGTATTCGATTTTTTTCCTTGGCCTAGATTTAATACCAATACACGTTGTCAGCAAGTTTGGTGAAGATCCAATAAAAAGTGTTTGTGTTAGAGAGCAGAAAATGCTGAACCAGTCATTTTTTAATTATTCAAGGGCAATAACTCAGACATGCCTTATGCGATTTTGCTAGTTATTGAACCTGACCTAGATTCTATACTAATAAACATTTGTAGCAAGTTTGGTGAAGATCCAAGTGTTTGAGTTAGAGAGCGGACAAGGCTGAAACAGTCATTTTCAGCAAGCTCAAGGTATAGATTCTCCGTAATTTTTTTAATCGCTTACCCACCGTGAATAATATTAACACGTTGTGACTGGATCTCAACTGTTTGACACTCGTCTTAATGTTTGTTTGATTAAAACAATGCATACATCTAAACTGAACAAATTTTGCAGATGACAATGTCAAAGCAGACGTCTGTGCAGCAGAATAAGGGTTAACCGCTATATTTTCAGTGCTCCAGACACATGTAAGCGGGAGTAATCTGAACTAATCTAACATTTTCTCACTCATTTCAGTACCGAATGCTATGATGTTACTACTGATAAAACCGTCTCTTCGAGACAATTTTAATAAGTATGGCACCATTGGGTTTAAAAGCAGAAATAAAGATTTTAGTTTTCGAAATACTTCCGTTATCTGGAGCCCTGTATTTACAGAGTTGTCCTTCTTTCCTTTCACAGGGAGGCTTTTTAATTTGTGCCGCACAAAAATATTATAAATCACATTTAAAAAGCGAATTTCTTAGATACAGCCGGTTTTTGTGAAAGAATCACGTCCCACGTAGTTCAAATGGGACCCAAAACAACCGTTTTATGCAGGTTTCTCAAAAACACAATGCGACTTTAATACAGATGTACATCTTTATCATTTCGTTTCTTGTTAGTACATTTGCACTGAAACAGAACACATAAGTTGGTATCGATAAATACACATTGCTTTTCGACACTTTCTTTGAATGCCACATTAAACAGTGAGTATATACCGATTTAATTGACCTGACAGGGCGGAGTTTCGATGCGGACCTTTGCATTTCAACTTTGGGGGCGGCAGCACGCTCTTTTTTTATCGAAATTTACCGTTGACGTCTGCCTTTTTTTCTTCTAAACATTACATATAAGTGGACCTTTCGACGGAAGGAATATAATGAAGAATGACAAACAGCATAAATCCAGATCAGACGCCGCATTACCCGGCGTCTGATCTGGATTCATGCTGTTTGCAAATGTAAGCCAAGTCTTAATTTCCCCTCCCTGTAGCAACTCCCTCCGAACAATGCATGCAATCTTTATCTTCCATAAGGTGTTGTAGAGAGGGAGCACTGTATATACTATTTTTTATTTCACATGGATATGGATGCACGCATAAATTGTGTTTCTCCATGTTTAAAGAATCGGACAATAATGATATAATACGGAACTATACATATCACCCCTAAAATCAAAAGTAAATTAGTCTATCTTTGCCAAAGGTTAGCTCCGCCCTGCCAGGTGAATAAAAATCGGCCTACTCCATAAATATGCCTTTTATGTATTTCTTCTTTGAAGAAAATAGTTCCGCTTTATATAGTTATGAATATTCACCATAAGAAATAGTTTCTTTGTCCTAGCAGATGGTAGCTTAAAGCAGACAGAAAGTAAAGCAGAATGCGCCTTAAGGTGCATTCTGCTTCACGTTCAACCTGCTTTGAGTTGCCACCTGTCTTCAAAACTAGAAACAGACTACATGTACATGGTAAATGCTTAAAAGAATCAGCCCACGTTTAAATTGCTATTCCATAGTTTATACATTCTTTTAGAGAAAAGAAGAGCAAAACCCAAGATAACAAAGATGCCCGTTCATCTTACTCAAGTCGATGTCGCAAAAGAAAAGTACATTGTAAATGGTAAAGTTTAGCCCCGCCTACGAAATTGGAAAATTTGTCAATAACAACAAAAAAAAACAACTTTAAAAATAGCTGACTTGCTCTAGCTCTGAGCTATTCCATGCTATTCCTTTTTACTGTTTTTTTGCGGAAGGAGACAAAATGTTAATTAAGTTAAAAACGTTATGTCATTTTCAAGCTACACCATTATGGTTTTACAGGATGTTTTAACATATACGAGTATGAAACGCAAACGCATTGCAATTAAATGCAGAAACAAACAAACTCTTGACAATTCTGATTTTTTATTTAATATCATTAGCAAACAGTTTGGAATGGACATAATACCTTTAGCGTAAATGCGTTTATTGGGAAAGAATAACGTCTTCTCCACTGTACAGCATATATGCATATGGTCAGGATTTGTTTTTGATATGCTGAAATTTTCGACGACTTACAGACGGGTGAACTTAGAATGTTTCGCATACTGTAAAACAGGTATTTTTCGCGTCATGAATATTTCGCGTAATGTGATTTTGTATTAATTTGCGACATCATGCAATATTTCTAGCAGGTGGTAGCTTAAAGCAGGCTGAAAGTAAAGCAGAATGTGCCTTAAGGCACATTCTGCTTTACTTTCAATCTGCTTTAAGAAGACACATATTTTCAAAACTAGAAACGCGAGGCAACACATTCGCGAATTAACGCGTATATTATATTCTCGCGAATAAAACCGGTTTTACAATACAATTTAGTATTTCTTCAATTTAGATTTCTTTGTGTTTTGAAGCAATGCCAATACACGTTTAAATATGGATCCTTACCTAGCCTAATGTTATGAAGAGTTTGAATTAAGTCTAAGCTCGTTCTCAATCATTCGTTTGGCCAGATTTTAGGAGTGATTTTAGGAGTGAAACGTTTGGGTTAAGTCTGAGATCATGCTTTCGCTCAGATCTGACGAATAGAAATACATGTAGTTGAATCTGTTCGATCAAGGAATCAACTCAAACTCTTTATAACCTTGGGCACAGACACCGAGTTCTACGGTGATTCTACAAGATTCACATAGTTTGAAAATACAGTAAACCCTCTCCACTACGCCCACTAGAAATAAGACTAATTGGTTGTATAAAAACAGATGACAGCTTAAAGCAAGGTGACAGTAAAACAGAAAGCTCCTAAACGAGCTTTCTGTTTTGTGTTCACCTTGCTTTAAGCAGTCACCTGCCTCAAACTCTTGATAATTAACACAATTTAGTGGTCGTAATAGAGAGGTTTCACAGTAGTTCGAAAATACCAGTGCACAAGGATTAGAGCAGTGGCATAGTTTATGACCTGCAAAAATGAAATCGTTTACAAGTTGTATTGTTGCTGAAGGAGAACAATCTTTACTAGGTCGTAAATAACAGTATACAGTGGCCTTCACATACACGGACTTTCTACGATTTTCTTACGGATGGCACACATTGGCACACATCCGTAAAAGTTTACGGTTTCTTACGATATATGCCACTTTTAAGAGTGAATTAAGATGTGTTACGAGTTGTTACGGGCTATTTACGGTATCTAACGAGTTATTACGATATGTTTACGACAAAACTCCGCGTTCTATAGCAGTCGCACCTGGTTTTCTCTACTTGCACGCTCTTTCAGTTAAAGGGTCACTCAATATAAGTTTGACTGTACTTGCCCCTTCACCGCCATAGCCCGAGTACAATGATACTTGCAAAAGGTTTGGATCCAGATCTGGCATCGCGTTACGTGGCACCTGGTCAGGTTCCAAACTGCTTGACACTCAATTTTATACTCCTTAAATAAAAAAACCTAAAATTAAAATTTGAGAAATAAACGTAGACGAATTGTTCAAAGCTCGTTACGTGATGACAGTGAAGGGGCTTTATCGTAAACAATACGTAATATTACCGCCTGCAACAATTATTGCAAACTACTGTTATAATATTATTTTTTTCTTAAAAAATTTCTCAAAATATAAGATTAGAGTCTCAATTTGAGTAGGTCCTGATGTGAGTTGTCGCCACGTGCGGTTTAATCTGGATATAAACTGTTTGCAAATGTTAGGGTTACGTGTTGTTACGTTCGATTTGCGATTAAGTTGCGGATTGTAACTGATTATTTACGTGTTGTTTACGGAGAAGTTCATCCGTGGTCTATCGTAGTCTATCGTAAAAAAGTTTTTGACATGTCAAAAAAAATGATTTTCGTCTTACGGAGGCTTACGGATGTCGTCGAGTTTTGCGGATGGTAACGGATTGTTTACGGACGTCTGCGATGTGTTTGCGGATGTTAACGAGTTATTTCCGGACGTTTGCGATTGACTACGGTTTGAAGATCCGTAATGCTGCGTTTACACTCAGTCACGATTGCTGCGATCTCCACGATTGACAGAATCGTGTTGAGCGTAGGGGGTCGTGGGATTGAATGTTGGTGATCGTGAGGGAGCTTGAAGGAATCGCGGAGAGCGCAAGGATCGTGGCCAAATTTTTGACGGTCAAAAATTTTGCCACGATGGCCCCGATTGGTTTTATATCTTGAGAGAGCGTGAGAGAACGTGGGAATCTTAGTAGGGCGTAGTACAGCTCAACAGAGCTTAACAGAACTTAACAGAACGCATCAAATCGTGGAGCCCAAACGTAGGGGGGGGGGGGGGGGGGGGGGGTTGTTAACATTGAAAGGCGTTTCTTTAAGTTTGTATTATTAAATTTTAGTGCTCCCTCCCTACAACGACCTCCCAACAGTGACTCCTTTTTTACAACGGTACTTACCTCAGTTTCCTATAAACAAGACAAATACCGTGTTTCAAACGCTTTCACTGCAGCAATTTTGTCTGCTTAAAATTGTCGTCTGCTTATTTTCCTAAAAAATTACATATAAGTGGACATTTGGATAGAATTAATATAATGAGGTTGTTGTTGGTGTTCCTGATAGGATGAAGCTTCCCACCAAGCACTTTGAGTTTGACACTAGCATCCAGAGAATGAACGGATGGTCCATGCCTCCTTTCATACCCCAGCCGTGCTCAAAACGCAATTGCTCTTGGTGAAATCGCTGCCATAAATCGCAGGAGAGCTTAACAGAACGTTTTATTGTGATATATCTTAACAGAACGTGTATCGTGGTTACCGTAATAGAGCTTGAGAGAACGTGGTGACATCGTGGCAGGTCTTCATAAGAATCTTGTTGGGTTCGTAACAAACCGCTACAGGAGGTAACAAGACGTGAAGAGAGCGTAAGAAAGCGTGATATAGCGTAGAAAAATAAAATAAATCGTGAAGCTCTGCGATTTTTCCCGATCGTGGACATCGTAGCTGAGTGTAAACGCAGCATAAGGACTCGTAAGAAACATCCGTGTATGTGAACGCACCTTTATGAGTTGTTACGATTTACCTTAGAGCACTGACGTGTTTGACCTTATCAGTACCAAAAAGTATTCAAATGTGTCATCATTAGACAACCGGCATGACGTGATAGAACATCGATATGACTGAAATAATAGTTCACTTAGATTTTTGTGGTCTTTTTGGCAACATTATGCCTGTTTGGACGGAAAACCTCCACGATAATACCACGGATGACTACGAACACGTTACGGTCGGTTTACGGATCCTTGCGGACTGTTTACGGATCCTTGCGGGCTGTTTACGGAGGATTACGTGTTGTTACAACCGGTTTACGATACTTAATGTCTAGGTCACACATTCACGGATGAGCCTCCCGGACAGCTACGGATTCAATCCGGCAGCATCCGTAATGGTCCGTAAAAGCTAGTACGGGCCCGTGCCTGAACCTTGATCATCCGTAGGTGTGGTTCCACGCCGTACTGGTTTTTTGAACATGTTCAAAAAACCAGTACGGATAAAACTCCGTACTGGTCCTTGCTAAACCGTATCGAACCCGTATAAATCCATACCAAAACGTAGCTAAACCGTTCTAACCCTTACTGGTCCGTAGACACCTGGCAGAGTGTCACAATACGGGTTAATATGGACCGGTACGGGTTATGTACGGTTCAAGACGGTTTCCTACGAGGATACTAAGTACACGAAAACGGACTAATACGGTTCAAACAGGACGTCGACGGTCCGATACGTTTCAACCCGGACAGTGCCGGATTAATACGTCTTGCTAAGGGCTAACACGGTCACTTAAGTTCTAGATCGGAGTAGTACGGTTAACTACGGGTTTTATTTTAATTTCAGGCGGATCATTCAATTGAAAACACATCTAAGTATACTTGTGTGAAAACACATTTCCATTTTCTCAGTGTTTATGGTCTTGTTTAATAACTTCTTTGATTGTGTACGCAATAATGAGTGATAAAAGACAGGATTTGTTGTTGGCTTTGGTTGCAATTCACAGAGATGATCTAGAAAATATTTAGTTCCTGTTGGAACTAAATATATTAAGGAGAAAGAGGCAAGAGAGGAGATGGTTGGTGAGAGACTGGTTTCATAGACGACAGCTTCGTGGCCAATATGATACACGAAATATGATGACTGAAATAAGAATAGAAAACCCAGAGGCGTTCAGGAATCTTGTTATAGGAAAGCCATCAGCCCTAGGATAATACTTGCAATAACATTGATGCACCTTGCAACTGGCGACTGTTACAGGTCACTGATGTATGGATTTAGGGTAGCACATAACACCATAGGTGCCATTATGAAAAAAGTATGCGAGGCTTTTATCGAGGAATACATGGAAAAGGTTGTAACTACTCTTTCCACTTCTGAAGAATGGCTGGAAGAAGCACACCAGTTCGAGGAAAGATGGATCTTCCCACATGTTCTAGGTGCAATAGATAGAAAGCACGTGGCCATCAAACAGCCGAAGGGGTGGTGGGTCGCTGTACTTTAACTATAAAGGTTACCATTCAATAGTTCTGATGGCCCTTGTGGACGCTGACTATAAATTCCTATTGATAAATGTGGGTGCAGAAAGCGGGTGTTCGGATGCACAGATATGGAACTACAGTATCAATTTGGATCGAGTTAATCGACGTCTCACCTGGATCAAAATTGTCGGCAAAGGTGTTTTAAGAAACTGACCATAAATCGGGGACCACAATGGAATAAGAGGAAAATACCGTTTCCCTTTTTTGCGCTATCCTTGGTTTTGGTGAGCATATCATGTGCATTTTTCATGTGTATGCAGTATTTGACATAGATTTCATTATATGTGATGCATTTGTATTGCCATGTTATGCCACTGTTGCCAAAATAAAACCAACCAATCAATCAAAATAAAGTAGACACGTTAGTTCTGTAGAACAATTTAGACCATTAATTAGAACATCTTAACGTCTTTACTGCGAAAAACATTCGTTTCGTTGAAAACGCCAGGTTTTAAGACTCGTATATATAATCATAGTATCATAAAGCTTCGATATTGGTGAGACGCCGACTAACAAGGTCTCTCATCAGGATCCAAACTTTTTGCATATGGTACAATATTTGATTTTGGCAGCGAATGAGTTAAGATCTGTCGTCATGATAATATTATGCATGCCTTAGAATAAAGTGAGCTTTTCGACTTTCGGCTGTTTTATACTCTTTAAGGTATCATTTATGAATAAAGGCACATTAGGGAAATGTACACTACTTTGTGTTTTATTTATAAAATTCAAAAACAAAACAAATAGTAAAACCTCTCAATTACGACAACAAAAACGTGCTAATTAAAATGGTAAGGCATTTAAGACAGGTGATTGCTTAAAACAAAGTATAAGTACAACAGAAACCCCGCGCAATGGCTTTCTATTTTACTTTCACCTTGCTTTGAGCTATCAACTGTCCTTTTACAATCATTAAACCTTCTTTTTAGTGGTCGTTTTTGTGTAAAATGAACTTCCGCCAAACAATCATAAAGAAGTGTTTGTGTGTACATCCGTATGTACCGGTAAGTCTCCGCCGCAAACTGTAGTAGCCCGTTCGGAATCGTATTTCACCGTAGCAAACCGTATTACTTCGTGTCTATCGAGTACGGTGCTACGTATTATTCCGTGAAAATCCGTAAAAGTCCGTGAGAAACCGTACCAATCCGTTCTGTTCCCCGACAATTAAAAGCTTATCCGCGATACTCTCCGTAACTAAACCGTAGAAAACCTTTCTCATCCGCTCTCATACCGTAGAAACTCACGGATCCATCACAGTCCGTAGCATTTTCGTCCGTACCCATCCTGGACTATCATCCGTGAATGTGTGACCCAGGCATAACGGATCGTTACGATTGATTTACGGAAGAATATCTCCGCGGACCATGGTAAGAAAATTTTTGACACAAAAATATGGGCTTCTTCTTCCACGAATCCTTACGTATCCTTGCGAGTTATTTACGGACACTAACCGATCATTTGCGGATGCTTACGATTGACTACGAGTTGGCGATCCGTAAGGAATCGTAAGAAAATATCGTGTATGTGAAGGCCCCATAAACAACAGTATACAGTATTCTGCATCAAAATTTATAAGTACAGTTTTTATGTAAAACAATTGAAATTCATGCAAATGAGCAATATCATTTGTCAAGAAGTTTTGTTTCCGCATTCAGTGCAGTGTTTCTTTTGTGATTTATTGACATATAGACAAAAACAAGCAGTGCTCATAGGTGTTGTTATACCAACTATTTTCCACTAGACTCGTTCGAAGGAATGTGCCATTGCAAACAGATGGGAACCTGATCCGTCTTATCACACTCCAACATGTTGACATTTAGTTAATACAAATTACTCAACATTTAGAAAAAAAATCATTTTCTCTTTTCCCCTACTGTTTCAATAAATACTTCCATTGTGCTCGATGGAGGCGCTCTTTATCAATGGAAAGAGGTTTTAAGTTGGGAAGACAGCTGTGTTTCCAGTCTTAACGAATTAAAGTACATACGCCATTTCCACAACATACAATATTTTGCATCATAATTTATTAATACATCTGATATAAAATCTTAAGTTTTGTACCCTGTATGTTGTATGAACTACTTTCCAATGAACTTACTTTAGCGGATGTCCTTTAACCATTTCTCCCAATAAATAAACCTTTTACGCCTGTAATTTTTATTCATCCACTGAAAAGAATAGTTCCAATTTATACAGTTAAAAATATATATCATAAGAAATATTTTCTATATTCTAGCAGATGGTAGCATAAAGCAGGCTGAAAGTAAAGCTGAATGCGCCTTAAGGCGCATTCTGCTTTACTTTCTACCTGCTTTAAGTGGTCACCTATTTTTAAAACTAGAATCAGGCTATGGGGTTACCGGTTAAAATACAGATAAAATGGAGAAGATTTTATTCCTTCCAGATTCCATGAAATAAAATGCTAAAATGTAAATAATCAGTTTTGAAAAAATCTGACAATTTGATTTTTATCTGAGCGGCAAACAGTTTGGTGCTAGATCAAACGCAGGTGCATCCGGCGTCAGACCTGTCACCAAACCGTTGGCAATAAAAATACTTGTTTCAGTACAATCATGTTTACTCGAAAAGAATAACGTATTTCGCTAGGTTTCCTACTTTCCCTAGTTACAGAGGGAAAGAAGTACGCTCTTCTTTCCCATCAAACGCGTTTATGCTAAAATGTTTAAGCCAATTGCAAATTGTTTAGAGGGAGTTCAGACACCGAGTAACCCGGCGTCTGTTCCTGATCAAGCTCCAAATTGCTTACTACTGAGGTCATATTAACCCTTTACCTTATAGAAGCGACTTTTAGCGCATTCATTTTATTCATCCGCCAAAGAAAATAGTTCCATTTTATACTGTCATGAATATGTACCATAAGAAATATTTTCTATATCCTAGCAGATAGTAACTTAAAGCAGGCTGAAAGTAAAGCAGAATGCGCCCTAGGGCGCATTCTGCTTTACTTTCAACCTGCTTTAATAGGTCACATATCTTAACTACTAGTACAAGCTATGAGGAAAGGGGTTAAATCGTCAAACTGTTAAAAAACTGCTATTTTGTTTTACATTTTTGTGCACTCATTGCGTTAAAGTTTCGTTTCGTTTCGTTTAAACGGGAAAGAAAAACGTCTTCTCCACTATACTTATCCTCCAAGGATATGGTTTCTTTTGATGGGAAGCTTCAAATTTATTAGCTATACCCCAAAGCAAACTTGTTTTAAAGGGGCAACCCATTCAGACAGAAATATAACACAAGTAATTATTGCTTTTAATATTTATATCCTTGTTAAGTAGTTGCATAACTCAACAGGTTATTTAGGTTAATATGTTTTATATTTATATATAGATATTGAAATCTAAGAAAGTGGAGAAAACGTAATTATTTCTCCTTTAACATATCTAACCCTAGCCACGAGTATACTCGTCATTAACAAGCAGTGTACCTGTGAAGAGTATACACGTCCTATGTTAACAGTGTAGGCCCTGGTCAGAGGGCTCATGCAGGTTACCCCTAGCAACCAAAGTAGACAACTGACAACATGAAGGAGGTTTATATATAAATAGTAGATGATAGAGATATTTGCGATTGGTTATAATAATATACCAGAATATCAAGTTTAGGGGATTATCTAGGAAAGTAATGACGATCATAAATAGGGTTTTGTTTTTTATCACAGGGAATTGATAGGACAATATATAAGAATTGACAAGCTCAACGATTAATCTATAGAAGTTTCATAATGAGCTTGATAAACTATCAATTTATAGGGGCATTGTAGGTAGGTCGAATAATTGCATTAAAAGGTTTTTGTATCTAGAGACCATCTATATAAAGAAACTGAAAGGCTAAAAGTTTTTAAGGGCTTAATGTATATGTCGTAGGCTATATTGGAATCTAGGCAGATCCGGATCTGCCTAGGCCATATTGGAATTCTGATATGGCCTAGCCATATTGGAATTCTTATATTGCCTAGGCAGATTCTTGATCTGCCTATGCCATATTAGAATTCCATTATGGCTAGGCAGATCTGGAATCTGCCTAGGCCATATTAGAATCAAGTTTTTTAAGTAGTAACATAGGTTTTATTTCACACTTCTTGGTTGCTTAAGTAATAACAGGTATATTTTAACACTTCTTGGTTATATAAGCTAAATAACATAGGTATTTTCAAACAATTCTAGCATTAGAATCTAGTTGTTTCAGAAATAACATATTAGGTTTTTTTAAACAATTCTAGCATTATCAAATCCATTATTATGAATAAGTATTTTTCTTTACAGTTTTCTGTCATTTTAAAATTTAGTTTACTTTAAAGTTTAGTTTGACATTAGTATAAGGTGTGGAATACAGTCATAAGTGAATTATTAGTTGGTATAAAACCGGTCCACTACTTTAATCTTCTTCTCAAAACCAAACTAGATGCTTAAATGACCGTTATCTGGCTAAGCTAGAAAGGCGTGAAGTACAATTGTTAAAGTATAAATACGCTACTTTTGTCTCCTTCCAAAACCAAACTAATTGCTTAAAATATACCAATTTTTAGAATTATCCGCACACTGAATTTGACTGTTTAGTTTCTTGTTTTAAAACCTAGGTCCTTTGATTTTGGAATAGGCTATATTTTTACTTAAATAACTAGATTCTAATATGGCCTAGGCAGATTCCAGATCTGCCTAGCCATATAAGAATTTTGATATGATTCTAATATGGCCTAGGCAGATCAAGAATCTGCCTAGGCCATATCAGAATTCCGATAAGGCCTAGGCAGATCCGGAATCTGCCTAGGCAGATTCCGGATCTGCCTAGATTCCAATATGGCCTACGACATATATAATGAAATTAGCCATTTCATATAAAATCATAGTTTCATAAGAACTGGGACGTTTATGCTTTTATCACATAAACGTGTAAAGTATAGAGTGCAAATGCCAATATAAATATATATAAATATAAATAGAATGACACACTGTGTATATAATATATTAATTCACGAATCACTGAAATACAATCTCACTACGCCGACTGTAACAACAGTTTAGTTTTTTACATTTTGGATCACCACGAGCCAATTGAACATTTCCAAGTGTCCAAATGGTCTTTATCATGTCTTTTCCTCTTTCGACCATTCAACATAACAATCTACAGTCGAACTTCGATATCTCGAAGTCGGTTTTAACCGAGCATGAAATAATGCAGTTCATGTGTCGAACTATCGGATAGTGCGAGTTAAGCGAGTTCGATATATCGAAGTTCGACTGCACGTAGTAATAACAGTGACTCAAGATAAGACTGATAAAATGTTTGTAGCATGGACAAATCTTTTTTTTTCTTTTTATAACAATCCGTCATAATGACGTCATGTTATCATAACGACGTAATTCCAAAAACGAAACTAAGTGTCAAATTATAATTTGTAGTAAACAAGAACAATTTAAGTTTAAATACGCTCGTATTAATTGAAATTTGAATATGTTACCAGAGAAGTCATTCCACGACGATTTGGTGATATTTTGTTTATTTTAATCTGATACTGTTTTATCTATGGATGAGTAAATTCTTAAAACAGTTATGACGAATAGTTTTCCTAACAGTCAAGGAAAAGTGAAGGTAAAATCGTCTGGAGTTTTGTGTCATTTGGTGTTTATGTGATAATACATTAAATAGAATATTAAATTCCTGTGTTTTCAGTATTGGATTTAATGATTAAATTATTTTATCTAACTCGTTCAAAAAATCAATACTGAAAGCACACTCATTTGATATCCCCTATGTGTATTTTAATCGTTTCATTCACTATTTATGTACAGTGAAACCCCCTCTAAACCGGACACGTGTGGGGACAACACAAATGTCCGGTTTAAAGGGGGTTCCGGTTTAGAAGGGTTTTAACCCATAGCTTGTTTCTAGTATAGAAGATAGCTGATCACTTAAAGCAGGTTGAAAGTAAAGCAGAATGCGCCTTAAGGCGCATTCTGCTTTACTTTCCACCTGCTTTAAGCTATCATCTGCAAGAATATAGAAACTATTTCTGATGATACATATTCATGAATGTATTTTCTTCAGTGAAGTGATTAATCAAAGGCGAAAACCCCCCACATATTTATGGTGTAATAGGTTAAAATAAAGAAGGGTTGGAAACGGGACCAACGTTTTTGTCCGGTTTAGAGAGAATACCGGTATTTAGAGGTTCCGGTTTAGAGGGGTTTCACTGTACTTGGTATTCATTTAGGAAATTATCGAGCACCACCTTATGCAGGGCTCTATATATTAGGGTATTATTTCAAGAACTAAATATTTATATTGATGAGTATTTCATGACTACAGGGATACCATATTGTATATATACTGTCCCTGATTACTTTTAGCCGTATTTTACCTTGTGTAAATTTATGGATAAACCCTTCATCAATATGCCCAAGCCAGAGCTTGAACACAATATCGCCAGTTGTAAAATCTGAATGTCTGCATCAAACCTTATGGTGTGCCTATTCAAAGAGACTATTCTAATGACTGTAGAGTTTGGTGCAGAGAAAAAAGAAAAATGTTAAATTATAAAACTTGAGGTTACCCCCTCTTATCTGGAGCCCTGCCTATGGTTTCAACAGAAGTCACACCTTATCAATGTTTATAGGAGTGAAATAGAAAATGATAGATTATTGGTATATGTACTGAGCGAAAAATCGTGTTTCATACCGGAAATACGCGGTTACTCGTATTACCGGATACTACCGAATAATAGGTTTTATATGGTTTTAAATATTACTCTGCAAAAAGGTGACTTTGCAAACAGTTTTGATTCTGATCAGATGCCGCGTAACGTATCGTCTGATCAGGATCAAAACTGTTTGACACTAGCATTGATACTTTCTTCAGTCAAGCTGACTTTTTAAGTAGTGTTAGAGTTATGTTACCTTAGTTTAAATTCCAAATATTTAGAACTATGAAGCACCTTAGGAATTAAACAGGAGCGGACGCTTTTTGGATTGAAAATGCATTAAAATGTCTCATTTAAGATTTTAAATAAATAGAATTTGTAAACACTGGCTTATATGAGCTGAAAAAATTATATAACATCCTAATATTTGGTATTACACTTGCATTGCACAGGAGCTCATTTAAGCAAAGAAAACTCTCATTTACCTCCAGTCCATAGGGCTTTTTATAGAAACTGTGTCATTTGAGCTATGTTTCATAGTTTACTGAATTACATAACCCTGACCCATTTTGTGCGCAAAACTATGTCAACTTCAGTGAAAGTTCTTTTGAAATATATTATCACTCCCCAAAGGCAAAGTTTTTCGGAGCGGGCGAAAATATTTAATGTTTTTAGATGTAATTAACATAAATAAAAACACGTTTTTTTTTTTAAATATATCAACCATTTATTGAAGAAAACAAGAACAGCAAGACTGTATACCCGAGTTTGTACTAAAACAGTTATTTCCATCGTAAACAGTTTGGAGCCAGATCAGACTCCAAACAAATAGTCACTCAAAAAGAAATAAACCATCATATTTGTCAAAAAGGTACATTCTGCGTTTTATTGCGTAGCGTTTACGTTAAGTGTCGTTTAACCTTTTTTCGTGTGATTTTTACCCTTTCACCGCTATATTGTCGTCTGCTTCAATATTGTTGTCTACAATATTGTTTCAAAATTAGATTTAAGGCAGTTTTACTGACGTAATTTCAAAACATGTGGCAAACAGTTTTGATCCTGATCAGACGCCGCTTAACACGGCGTCTGATCTGGATCAAAACTGTTTGCAAATGCGCTTTATGAAGTCATTGATAGTAAAGGGTTAAACGGAAAGAAAATAGTTTTCGCTACTGTATTAACTAACATTTTTGTCGAAACCTACATCGTGTCTCGACGTCTATGTCCATGCTATACACAGTATCAACGTTTGAGATGAGTTCAACATCGTTATCAAGCTTTTGATTGGTCAGATTAGAGAATATACCCTTGAGAATGATCCTTGACTCGCCTCAAACGCTTTAATAAGAAAAGGGTCTGGTCTGGATTCAAACTGTTGGCAAACGCAAGTCAAGTCACATTTTGCAAGATGATAGTTGAAAACTAAAGAACTACATTTTCTAATATTTCGACCTCTGAGGGCCCTTTTCAAAGAAAATCACGTCAACACACGTCACATTTTTGTAACATGCATTCAGCCATAAAATCAAAGAGAATATTCTCTTTGATTTTATGGCTGAATGCATGTTACAAAAATGTGACATATGTTTTGACGTGATTTCCTTTGAAAAGGGCACTTAGAGGTCGAAAATTAGAAAAGAGCAGTTTATATATTAATATGAATTTAATTCCCTATCTGGAATATTGAAACAAATTATTATAAAGAACTACATGTTGATATAGTTTCGGCATTTACATGAGCGGTATATACAGTAAAACCTCTCTATTACGACCACTAAAGTATGTTAATTATTAGGGTGTTTACGGTAGGTGACAGCTTAAAGCAAGGTGACAGTGAACCAGAAAGCTCCTGTAGGAGCTTTCTGTTTCACTGTCACCTTGCTTTAAGCTGCCACCTCTCTATTATATAATTAATTAGCCTTCGTTTAAGTGGTCGTAATAGCGAGGTTTTACTGTACAATGCTCCCTCCCTACAGTGGCCTTCTGAACAACGGAATATTTCCTTACAAAAACGCATTAGTCGCTGTTCCCCAAACAAGGCAAGTAGCTGTAACCTTTTCACATCTGCAATATTGTCTGCTTTAAATTGTCGTTTGCTGTGGTTTTTTTCTCAAAGTCACATATTGGACATTTTGACAGAAAAACAACAACATAATGACGAGTGACAAACAGTTTGAGTCCAGATCAGACTCCGGGTTATGCGGCGTCTGATTTGGATTCAAGCTGTTTGCAAATGTAAGCCAATTTCTCTCCCTATAAAATCTCCTTCCGAATAACACACACACTCTTTGTCTCCCATTAGATGTTATTGTACAGAGGGAGCAGTGTATTTTGTAATCACAGGGAATACAATATCACGACCAACAGATATTTTTTTCTATTAGCTCATTAACTTTTTGAAACAATCTTTAAATAAATCTATATGATAACCACCCCCTCAAAACGAAATTAAAGGGTTAATAAATGCTTTCCAATCCTGACCGTTCGTTCACATTCATCCGTCCGACATCTTGGTTCGACTTTTTATATATAAAATTAAAACATTTACAATAATTTTTTTCAAAACCTAATTCCTTTACTGCTTGGCACAACTGCACTGGCAGATTGGACACAAAATAACCCATTACTTCATAAATAGACCTTTTTACGCCTCTTTTTATTACTACTCTAAGGAAAGTAATGCCTATGTACTAACATAAAACACAAAAAGAAATGTCCAGTATATTTCCAGATAGATTAAGCTTTTGCAAAATAAAACAGAATGCTCCTGAAAGATAAATCTGCTTTATTTTCAGCACCTTTAAGTCGGCACATGTCTTTAAACTTGAAACAGACTATGGAGTAAAGGATTACATCAAGCTTATATCAAGCGACCACTCAATAAAAGATCCATTGTAGTCTTGAATAAAGCTTTTTGTTTAATGAAGAATGGAATAAACCAAAAATGTCCCAATTTGCGTTACGTTAATAAGTGGCCGTTTTGAGGAACATTTTCAAATTACTTTGAAAATGTTCCTCAAAAACGGCCACTTATTAACGAGTACATGTAGTTTCGTCCTGATCATAAAAATCGTTGAGATGACCCTTTATCCCTTAGCATTCTTTAAGTTTTTAAGGCAGGTGGTCACTTAAAGCAGTTATAAAGTAAAACAGAATGCTACTGAATGTGTATTCTGCTTTAATTCCAACCTGATTTCAGCTACCACATAGAAAGGTATTGGAAATGCCTCTATGTTTCTGATTTCTTAGGTGGGGACTACTCATCTTAGTGTAGATATAATATGTGTGACGTAAAAAGGTGAATTTATTGAGTAATTGGTTAATCTATATCTAAATAGAAACCACGCGGTTTGTCAAAGAAGGCTCGAAGCACGAAAAGAAATAAACATGTCAGAAATTGAAACAAAAATACGGTACAGTCTAAATAAATCACCACGCTATTTTCCCTTCTACTGAATTTTGTTTTTTACAATGAATCTGGCTTCATTCGAGTCTTGAAAATATCTGTTATAAATCATACCGGCTCTCGCGACATACATACAGTAGCATCCCTCTATTACGACCATTAATAGAAGGCTAATTGTCCATATAAAGGACAGGTGACAGCTTAAAGCAATGTGAAAGTGAAACAGAAAACTCCCGTAGGAGCTTTCTGTTTCACTTTTTCATTGCTTTAAGACGTCAACTGCCTGAAACGATTAATACTTGACACAACTTAGTGGTCGTAATACAGAGGTTCTACTGTACTTTTTTTAATCATTAATCTATATAGTTACCGCCTTGTTTTTTTCCGTCACCGGAGATAATGCGTTAACCCTCTCATGATCAATATGATCAAATTTATCTGACGTAATTTCACAACAAGTGTCAAACAGTTTTGATCCTGATCAGACGTCGCGTCGTTTAAACTGGATATTACAATTCCTTTCCCACTATACTAACTCCAGGCATCATTCGCATGGTTTATACTATATATTTGTATTGAAACGCACATTTATATGTATGTACGATGAAAGGTGCACAGTTTCTTTTGGAATTGAGTATATATGTATACATGTATTCACATTTTGTAATGTACCATGTGTAAATATTAAATTTTCCATTCGATATTCTACTCGTACTTTCTGTTTGCTATGATGTTTGATAATGTGTCGTGTATACCAACATTTATTATTGCTTTAAAGCTTTTTGATATGATGTAGTTTACTTTCTGTAGTATTTTATTGAGCTATGTTAGTTTCATTTAATTTTAACATTCTCTTTTACTGTATAAAAGTTGTTTTGGTTTGAGTTTTTCTTAATATAAAATACATGAATGTTGAAATATACTATACCCATTTAGCCCTGTCTTAAGATGCCATCGGAGCTGCTGTAAACCCCAAGCAACTATTTTCAAAATTTCTATAGAACTATATACGAATAGATAGCGGACACCCTTCAGCTACACTTTTGACATATATCAAACATTGAAATACATGTACAGCTTAAAGCATCCCTTTAAATAGTTAAGTTGTCCAGCTTGTAAAACGATCATCAAAATTAAAAGACGACAGAGATTAAATTCTAAAACCATGACTTATACCAGCTAATAACTTTAAGTTTCAAAACCAGCAAAATATAAGATCCGGTTCATCTTTAACATTTGAATGTTCAATTATTTAAAAAAATTGTTTAATAATAGTTTCCTCAGTTCACAAAACAAACTATTAATCAATATAATCACGTGTTTTCCTCTATATCTCCCGTTTTGAAATCCTGTTTGGTTTGACTATTGTTGACAATTTTTTCTAAAACTGTATCCATTCTATTAGCTGTAGTTCATTTTAGTAAATTGTTTACTTTTATCTGGATGTAAAGTAGTTTGAATCATGATCAGACGCTTATCTACTTAGTGTCTGCTCAGACTCCAATCTGTTTGCAATATATGAACAACAAAGTAAACTCGCATTATTACGACTACTAAGTTGTGTAAATTATTGGGTGTTTAAGACAGGTGGCTCCTTAAAGGCAGATGAAAAATAGAAAAGTCGTTCTAGCTGTCATCTACCGTTCATGCAATCAATAAAAGATTTTACACATTTTACCCTAGTGGTGCATATGCAAGAGCCCTTTAACCCGGCGCTGCCATGTTTGTACTACTGTCGAACTTCGATATCTCGAACTCCTTTACCTCGAACGAGCCGATAGTTCGATACATGAATTTCATTATTTAATGCTCGGTTAAGTCAAACATACCCGTACTTCAAAGTTAAAACGTGGCTTTAACCGAGTCTGAGATGGGGGACTGTATTTAAATTCTAATTTCCATTCGAGGTTTTGTACAGTTTTGACTGTATATACTATACATGGTTGTTTCTTACCATGCATTATCAATATTGACATGGTTAAATACTACAATAATAGTTGTTCGATATCTACTGGTCATCAATAAACAGGTCTATAAATATGTTACATATAAACCCTTCCCCTACTTTAAGCGTATATTAATGCCTTTTGAAAACCCTATAGACACTGAGTTCACATCTGTGTCATGGTCTGCACTGTTTTCTAATAGGGTGTAACTCTACAATTTTCTTTTGGTATGTTATACAGTAAAACCTCTCTATTTCGACCATTTAATTGGGATAATTAGCAGGAGATTTAGACAGGTGACTGCTTATAGCAACTGTGACGTAAAAAGAAAGCTCATACTTTAAGCTGTCACCTGTATCATAAATATGAAAATTCCGCGGGAGAAAGGTTAAAATAATACATGTGCCTAGAACACCAGGGCCCGTTTTACTTAACTACTTACGTAAAATTTTTGCGTAAGTCAAAAATCGTTTAACTCTTATTTTTCGATCATAAACGTTTGCAAACAGCAAATAGCCAGATCAGAGGACGCGCTAAAAGCGCGTCCTCTGATCTGGCTTTTTGCTGTTTGTAGCAAGTGATAATAAAAAATATAAACTAAAATTTAAAATTTTGACTTACGCAAACATATTGCGTAAGTAGTTTAGTAAAACGGGCCCCAGACCCACAGAGCGACTACCTTATATATATTCTCGACATGTCATACACATAACAAGTTGTTTTAACCCCTTACTCCATTGCCTATCTTTTGTTTTGGCGACAGGTGAGCACTTAAAAGCGGCATTTTAAAATACAGTAGAATGCACCGTACGTCGCATTCTGCTTTTTTAACCTGCTTTAACATACCATCTGATAAGATATAGAAACTATTTCTTTAGTAACATGTTTATGACTATATAAATTGGAATAATTTTCTTCAGTGGAGGATTAAATTAAATGCTTTAAAAGGCGCTTGCTTGGGGTAAAGGGTGAACACTGTGCCAGATTTCCTAGAGTTTATTTATCTGCATTTTTTTTCAAATACTATCATCAGATAGCCAAATAGTTTGGATCCAGATGAGATGCTGAGCTACTGCCTAAACTTTATCATGAATTCACCGATAGGTTAAAGAATGATTAGCCATTTTTATCAGGATAACACATGCTTATAAAAAGAAGATTGTTTTTGCAGATCAAAAGTAAACTGTATAGCTCATTTAGGTTTTGTGCTTTATTTTTGACCTACATAAAAATTTAAACTGTATTAGCCCATTACCCATATATATATGATTGGGTCTCCAGCAAAACCTGCTATAATGACAAAATTTTCGATTTTCAGATTTTTGCAGTTTGCTCAAGAGTAGGGTGTTAGAAATACAGAACAAAAAGAATTTTGGTGTTATCTCAATTTTTAATGAAATTACAGCTAATTTAGTAACTGTCCTAGCATTGAAACATTGACACGCGAGTGCTTAATTGACTTTTAAAAAGCGGCCCAGAAACAGTATTTTAAGAACCAACAATGCCTACAGTATGCACTTTTCCTTCCAAATTAAGACATAAGCTTCTGTTGAATAAACATATAAAACTTATTTGGAATGAATTATGGAGAAAAGTAAAGTCTGTTAGAGTTCAGTTGCCATAGTAACGCAACCCTAAAAAAGACACAAATCTCAGTTTCTGTATGGATTTTGAGGACACTTAACGTCCAGATAGACATGGCGAACACATGGCCTCACAATATTAAACGGGTACTTCTGGCGAGCGGCAGATATTCCTGCAGGCTGTAGCACGTGCGGCAGATGCTCGTGGGGGAATCGACGTCACGTGACCTCAGAATATCATATCTTCTCTCATCAACGTCATCACGCTCTTTCACAAAAACGACGTCAGGCTGGTCCTGTTGAAGCGGAAATACTGGATATTTCCTGAAAGTAAAATAGACAAATGTTTTATTATATAATTTTTCCTCAGAATGTTTGTTCACCCTTTCTTCAATAAAGATTTATTCAAGGTTCCACCCAATTAACTGAATTTTACTTACATGCATGAAAGTAAACAGTCAATAGGTAGCTCTGTAGTATAGATCTAGTATAATAATAAGCCAATATTTACTGATCTCTATTAAACATCTCCTATAGGAACATACTTTATCATCTGATAATTTTCTTTTTGCAAAAGCGTCAAAAGATGGATACATGTATGTGAAAAAAACGCTAAACTAACGTTATCCATAATTTGAATAATTAAATTTATAAGGCTCGATCAAAAGTATCTTAATAAAGAAGTGTCTAATGTATATGGTATTGTGCTGGTGTTGCCCTTGCTTTATTTATAGAAATAAACAAACAGTATAAGTAAAATATTCATAAACCAGACAGGGTCGTGGCCGACGATACGCACTTACGCACGTGCGTAACATCAATTTGAAAAAAGAAAAATCAAACATGGCCAACAAGTGACATTGAAGGTTTAAAAGATGTGGCGTGAGGGTTGGGTGGGGTGGGGTTAGACCTTAATGTCTAAAGGCTAAATCACTCTAAACACGCTTCTGAGCTCAACATTTTAGTTCTAATTTCTATTTTTCCCGTGGGAGGTTTCCGACCCCCCCCCCCCCCTTCCCGCAACCAGCATTCATCAATTTCAAGTTTCAGAAACTCAAAAATTTAGTAACTACAAAGTCGGCAGCCTAAAGCCTATGGTGCTACATATACCTCTCGTACGCCTAATATTCGAATAGTTTTAGCAGAAATAAATAGTCACAATATTTCTCATGGCTTATATCCAAACGACCCCCCGGATAGGTGAATGTGGATATATAACGGAGTTTTGATCACAATTAATCGTATTCAAAGCCGCAAACCCCTAAAATCACACTTCAGGGTTCACAATTTCAGTTCTAATTTCTATTTTTCTGTCGGGGTACGTCCCCCGGACCCCAAGCAACGTTTGTCGATTTCAAGTAGATCTATTAGAAACTTAAAAACTCAGTAGATCTAATGCAAAGTCGACAGCTTAATATCTATGGTGCTACATGCACCTCTCATGCGTTGAAACCTCAAATACTTTTAGCTGAGCTTACTTTAAGTTAGTCACAAAAACTTTTTTATGTCTTATATAAGGGAGCTTTGAACAAAGTTTTATGGTCTCTCAATCAATACATTTTAATCTGGAATAGACTCTAAATAGGTCCTGACCTGATGTTCGACATCCAGCTCTCGATCATCAGTCTGGGTCTAGACAAACGCCTAAAAGCGCCCAGGTCAGTTTCTTCTTGATATCCAAATGGTGTGGCCGTGGATGTTCTATCAAACAGCAGACTCTCTAAATCCTAAAAAGAAAAATAATGAATATGAAAAATAATACTAAATACACTTTATTCATACAGAGGGGAAGACGCTATTTTTGCGATGAACGCTATTATTTCACTTGCAAGCCGTTTGGTCCCAGATCAGACGCCCGGTAACCCGGCGTCTGACCAGGCTTCACACTTTTTGCCCCTCAGATTAAAATAGATAGATCTACATGTAGATAGAAATGTAAAAAGAAAATAGATGGGTTCCTCGGAACACGTGTGTCACCTGCCAGCAAGCATCAGTATACCATTATCTTTCCATAAAAGAAATTTCATTTCAAAATCTTCAGTAAAACAGCAGAGAGCATGAAAAGAAAATGTTGAAAAGAGGAATAACTCTCACAATATTGATACAAGAGTTATAACCCTTCAAGGTCTTGTGCAATACTCTTCCACTTGTCAAGCTCTTTCCATAAATGCTGTTTCATCTTCAAAGCTTCAGTAGAACACTCAGAACAGGAATTATGAAGCGTGACACAAAAAATGTGACGGACAAACAGACGGACGGACGGGTGGACGGGCAGACAGACAGACGCCGGAAAAGTGATCCCTGAGTGCCACCTCTGCCTACAGCAGGAAAAATAAAAAGTAGATCGAATTTTCTACGTTTTGTGCTTTGCGTTTAAAAAACGGGAAAGAATAGATCTAACGTCTTCCCCACTGTCAGATAAAATTTATTTCTTAGGAGGATACAATAATCTGAAAAGCTTAATCATTATAGATCTATACCATGTAATGTGGACAAAATCTAGATCTAGGTCTAAATGCAAAGCATTTATAAATTAACAAAAAACCAGCTTATAGATTTAAAACTTTGCGAGGGTTTTTCTCTGCCTCAGTTTCGACTCCTATGTCGACGTACTGGGCTATCACACTTTGAAAAAAAAGAGTAAAGTACAAGTTAAAGTCTACTTTCAGTCCGAATGACCGCTCAGCCGACTGTACATTTATCCCCTGATCATTGAGCCATCTTGCCTACACTATTGAGCACTGCTAACATATGGAGCATATTGCAGCCGCGGTACCGGCTCAGACCCTTCACAGGTACCCATTTTAACCCCTGGGTGGAGATTGAGCAACTCGCGGTACACGTCTTGCTCAAGAACATTCCTGTACATCATTGGGGATTCGGAAAAAATCCCCGAGTCAGACCGCTGGCCCGGCGGGGGATCGAATTCACGACCCCTGGCACCGTAGTCCAACGTGTTAACCACTGGACTACTTTACATGTAGAATCTCCCATAATGTAGCAGCCAGGGTTGAGTTTTTATGATTAAATGATGAGAGATTTGTGGTGTCTCAGTCCGGAGAGCACTTGCCCTGTAAGGAAGGGGTCCCGGGTTCGAGTCCAGATGTGGCTGCTGTGTAAGCGCGTTTTTATGGCGACGTGGTAGAGTGCATGACTGTGAACCTTGCGACTCGGATTCAATCCCGGGTCGGTGCGGGTGTTTCGTTATAAGAACACCTGGTTTATAACATAACCTTAATAAATCTCAACACACCTATTGTTTTAGGGGCTTTTTTTTCGTTCAAAAACACAACAGATCTACCCCAATAAACACGACAGGTCGAAACAAACGGGTAGGTTGAATCTACGTAAACATGCATTTAGGCCTACAGCATTTTTGTAAAAAATGTCATGAACTTTGACAGCTTGATGGAAATCCTTATTAAGCTGAGAAAACACAAACAATAAGCAATGTATGCTAGGGTAACTATGTAGATTCTACATGTATGCCTACTGCGTTATTATTTACGAATCAAAACATTTAAATGTCGTTAGCTAAAATGGCGCGGTCACGAAAGACCTCATGATAGAGATCTAAACTAGATCTAATCCAGCGAAAAGATGAGAGAAAACATAGTTATATTGCTATAAATAATTGAAGATACGTACCTCGATATCTTTATCCACCGCTAACAGAGAATCTGGAACTCCTTGATCACGAAAGGTTAAAATTTACTTTGTTTTTAAACACATATGTCATGTGTAAGTTTATAGATTCTGACGTCATGTTTAATCGGGAATTCCCAACGTCATAACCGATGTCATTATAGCAGGTTTTCCTGGAGAACGGCTCATATATATATTAATATACTTTTTGGCATTAGATTTATTCCTCCAATGAAGAATAGTTCCGTTTTATACAGTCATGAATATGCACCATACGAAATATGTCCTATATCATAGCAGATAGTAGCTTCAAGCAGGCTGAAAATAAACCAGAATGTTTCTTCATAGTCTTTCTACTATATTTTAGCCTACTTTAAGTAACAATCTGTCTTCAATATTGAATACAAGCTATGGGGAAAGGGTCAACAACTGTTAATGCAGCTCTAGTATATTGGCTAATTAACACAATTTCGACTAACTTATTCTAACAGTTGCTATTTTAATGATGCTTATAACTATCATGTACTTTAACAAGTAAGACAAGGAGTAAATTCCAATTAAGTAACGTGGAAGAATGACATCAATCCGGAATGTACTATCAATTATCCGATGAAAATAAAAAAACAAAACATTATAAAAGTAGCACAAGCCGTATATCTAAATGTGCGGTACAGGGCCCCGTTTAACTAAACTACTTACGCAAAATGTTTGCGTAAGTCAAAATCGTTTTACTCTTATTTTTCGATCATAAACGTTTGTAAACAGCAAATAGCCAGATCAGTGGACGCGCTAAAAGCGCTTCATCTGATCTGGCTATTTGCTGTTAGTAGCAAGTGATAATAAAAAATATAAATTAAAATTTAAAATTTGACTTACGCAAATAATTTGCGTAAGTTGTTTAGTAAAACGGGCCCCTGGTCATTGCTCTCAAAATGAAATAACCTAAGAGGATGAGAATGGGGAGAAGTGGGAGGGAGAGGGGTGGGTATGAAGTAATATTTACATTCACCCTGTAAAGTCTATATGAAATCGTATTAAAAATATGCAGTCTATTTCTCTATGAACCTACGAATAGGAACTGATTCAAGCTAGTTAGATAGAGTGCGGAGTCTTCGTCGGAGAGATACCGACCTAGCGTACAGCTGGTAGTTGCTATGGCGTGTTATTAGGCTGAAATACACACCCGCAACTTATTTTGTTTTAAAATATGCTTTAATAATAGATATTTAAGTTGCATTGTTCATTGTAATGTCTTATAAGTTTTCGTTAAGCACATGGAGACAGCTTACTTGATAAACGCCTGAATTTGTAATGCAACCCCGAAACATGTATTTGGGACTACTTTGTATACACTAAATTATAGAGATCGAATGGCTGTTACATCCGCGATTATATCTATCAAACCTATTGGCCGGTATATGATATATTAATCTATATCTATGTATATGAAAACAAATCTGGTCAAAATACACATTAACCCATTGAACCCTAGTCCCGCATATAGGCGTCTTTTTCAAACAGTATATAATTATGTGAAAAGTACACTTGTCCTATGCAAACAGTGAAAACCCAGGTCAGAGGGTTCCATACGGAACCCTCTGATCTGGGTCTTCACTGTTTGTCATAATGCAAAACATTGACCAAAAAAACCATTAAAAGTCAGAAATGGACTAGACTGAAATGGAAACTGGGATTGTGCATTTGAAGTTTCAGGGAGGAAAGAATTAAATGAACAAGACAGAAAGTAAAGATATCAATTTTAGCAACAAAAGACATCTGTTTTGCCATTTACGACGGTATGAACTCGTTAGCTTCGCAAGGTAAGTTTATCGTAAACGCCTTTTCGAAACTTACCCCCTGCGAAGCTAATGCGTTCATACCGTCGTAAACGGCAAAAAGACGTTGTTTATTCCTATAGTATCGTCAACATCGACGTATTATGGTGGGAATACCCCCACATACGTTAGTATTTTTATATTTTGGGGGAGGTGCAAGAACTGATACAGATTAAATCCCATTCCCGAAAGAAACTGCTGGTTCTTTAACATGCTCGGTGTATATCAACGGTACATGGGGATTCGAATTTTAAGGTCCCATCTTAATGACCATAAGCAATGGCCTAAGAGCAAGGCAAAATGTTATATATACGCATTTAAGATGAGTCTGTGGTCTTTAACAAGCGTTTGATAGGTCAAATTTGAGAAGATACTCAAATCTGACCTATAAAAAGCTTGAAAATGATATCACAAAGCTTTCTGAGCCGGTTTCTAAGTTTTGGAGTCAAGAAAAGGTCGGTGTTGAATCCTATTGACTCGCTGGTGTCTTTGTCCTAACGTCAGGAAGTAACATGTCGGAGTAGGATAGAGAGGAGGGTTCTGGGGCCATTTCATTAAACTTCGTACGACAAAAACGGTCGTTAGTCAAAGATTGAAAATACATTTAATTTCTGATTTCTCTATCTAATCCTGTCTTGTGACATATTTTCAAGACGATTCGAAAGAGATGTCACAGGGCATGATTCGATGAAGAAAAATTAATAATTGAGACTTTTATAATCTGACTTACAGCAGCATTTGTTGTACGAAGTTCTATGAAACGGACCCAGATATCTGACCCTTTCAGCAAGCAACAACAAAACGTTTGAAATAGTATTGAAGCACTATTATTCCATTCAAAGTACGTCCATTTCTTTTATATCTGTTGTCACTTCGTCTAGTTTCGGTAAGAAATGACAGTCAGAACATTTGGTCAAAGTTCTGGAACCCCTTGCCATCATGAGATTCTCCATTTAGCTAAAACAGACTGTGACACATTCTTCCCGTTTGTATCCCGTTTTCACGAACGTATTTAGAACTAATGCGGTGTTATGGGTGTAATGTGTTTGTACACGTCCTATATTGTTTAAGTCAGTTGATGTAGCATGCACGGTCATTACTCTGATAAATTATGACAAATATAAATTCTACTTCATTAGTTGTCTGTTTTATTTTAATCCTAGTTTAACACATTCAACCCTAGCAACAAGTATACTCATCATTCACAAATAGTGTATCAGTATGAAGAATTCACACGGCATATGCAAACAGTCTAGATCAAGATCAGAAGATTACTTGGACCCACTAGCCAGGGTATACAGTTTGTCATTTTGCAATCAATAACAAAAATAACCTCCAATTAATCAAAAATGCTTCTTTTGAGCGTAATTAATAAACGTGTTGACTGTATTGTACGAGCTATTTGAGAGTCCTAGCAAAACAAGCAAAACTGTCCGTTTGATTCGACGTTAAAGGGACTCGCAACCGGATGGTGTACTTGTCAAAATAAAATAAAATACTCAAATAAAAGCAAATTTGTGGCATTATTTGGCTTCTGACATTAAAAAAATATGATCAGTCCAAAAAAAGTCTCAAGAATCGTCACCGAATCTTAGATTTTTAGATATTTTACATCGTTTTTCTATACCGACTAGTAGACGGTATAGTTGTTGTTGTTGCTTCTCTACACGGGCTCAGACATAAACCCGAGCCGAATAGTGAAGTTGTATGCACTTTCGATCGCTACACATTGAAATACGTTAAATCGATCCGAGATAAACGGATAGTTCCGTGGTCCATTGGTCTAAGCGGTTTCCCCTATTTTGCCTTCTGTCCGCCAATGCCGGGCCCCGGGTTCGAATCCCACCAGAGACCAATATTTTTTTTTATTGAAATACATTTTTTTAAACAGAATTTCTTATCTTAAACTAATTCTTTACCATTTATATAAGCGTTTGACACATATTTACAAATCACTATTTTTAATGCACCATCTGGTTGCGAGTCGCTTTAAAAGCAAATATGTAGATAAAAAAAACTTTGTTTTTTTGCTTTCTTGATTTAATTTTATTTTCATGATAAAGACTTTTTTCAATATTTTTTTCTGCTTAACAGGAAATTATACCACCTAATATGATAATACCCCCTCTATGTAGAACATTGGCAATAAGCGGCTACTTCTACATCAGTTAAAACCCAATATCGTCGTAGACTTGGCGGCAGCATTGAGTCTCGACAGTTATGCGCATTAATTGATAAAACCTTCACTCTCATTAGAACAGGTCTACACGCCAAATGTCCGAAGAAACACGAAGATGTCTGACAGCGCATCTCTGAAATGTATCTCGGGAAAAATCCTTCACCAAGGTCTCTTGAGCTCATAGTTTGATTGCAGCTCCATGGTATTATTGAGCTAGTTTCTTGTGAAGAATTTAAAGTTTGTCTATATCTCTGAAGGTCAACGTTGCCTAAAAATGTCCCAGATGGTTCCTGGTTGTTTGTAGCGGTCTCGCTGTGTTGATATCGTATAAGATTACCTCGACATATTGAGCTGCTGGCAAAGCAAGGACAAAGAAGCGGGGAAACCAACACTACCTGAAAATAAAATAAAAGTACATGTGCAGTAAAATCCCCTAAAACGACCATTAAAAGAATGCTAACTGTTTATATGACGACAAGTGACAATCAAAGCAAGATATCAGTAAAACAGAAAGCTTCTGAAGAAGCATCCCGTTTAAAGATAATAAATGCAACCACTATGCAATAACATGTTGAAAATGACACTTTAAAATCAGGGCTGCCATTTCTCCGGATTTTTCCTAAATATTTGGATTTCACCTAGCAGATGGTAGTTTAAATCAGGCTAAATGTACAGAAGAATGCCTTCGGTTGCATTCTGTTTTATTTTGAACCTGTTAAAAGCAATTGCGCTTGAAATTTATTTATTTTTGGAAAATTTAGGATTTTTCAAGATTAACTTATGGTAGCCCTGTGAAAGTTATTAAGATTGTTCAAATACGAGTTTCATAACATTTAGGGTCTGAACCGACACAACGTGACTTGGCTTCTTATCTGGCTCTTATCATGAATGTATTAAAGTTTTTATTGTTAATGTTATATATCACATTATCTATCTTATTTTAAACGACAATTAAACTGAGACAGAAATTACATTGCCTGTTCCATGTGTTTAAGACGTTGTAAAGTTAAATGTCATCAACGGGCAGGTATATATTAATTCTAATTAATTACACTTTTTTTGTACTTTTAACTTAATCATTTTTTTATTTCCTGAAGTTAGTATCTATATTCACTAAAGTGTGTCATTTTCCAGTTCCCCGACCCAGAGGCTGATCATGCCAGAGTAAAGTGTTAAATCGCTTCAATATTTCGCCGCTATGCACAAATACAGTTATATTGCAAACGGTCTGGATCTTTATCAGACACTGTTTATAAATAAGACACAGAGTGATCAATGTGGTAGGTTGTGACCGATGCATTACTCGGCGTCTCATCTCCACTCTAACAGTTTGCAACATTAATCACCCAAATTCGCATGCTGTGTCTAAAAGACTAACGCTTTTGCTCTACATCGATTCTTTATACAGCTATAGTTTGTATACCAGCAGCTTATCGGCGATCACTGTGTTACGAACCACCCTGTGTACAGCACTCCCTTCCAACAACGGCACTCTAAACAACGGTTCGCTCCTTACAACAACACTTGTCGCTGTTCCCCAAACAAGAAAAGTATGTCCAGCCAATTCACGGCTGCAGTTTCGTCTGCTTAAATGTGTAGTCTGCTGTTTTTATAATTTTTTCATATAAGACATTTTGACAGAAAAAACATAATAGCGAGTGACAAACAGCTTGATTTCAGATCAGACGCCGCGTTACGCGGCGTCTGATCTGAATCCAAGCTGTTTGCAAATATAAGTTAATACCCCTTCCTATAACAACTCCCTCCGAACAACACAACCATTCTGCGTCTCCAATTGGGTGTTGTTGTAGAGAGGGAACACTGTAATGTGTTGAACGATACTGAGTGAAGAAAACGTTATCAGCGAAACTATGACTGACATATACAAGACAAACTCTTGGTAGTCTGACCAGATCACCTAAATTCTAGGTACAAATCGACTACAGCAATATCATAATTAGTGTCAAAGTGTTTCGATCATGATCAGATGTTGTTTAACACTGCGTCTCATCAGCGCCCAAACTGTTTGCAAATAACAATTATACTTTGGTTAAGGCAATGAAGGGGTTAAGTTTGCAAATGACGTTTGTTAACTCTTTCACTACTTTTATCGTCTGCTTTAACCATCTCACCGCCAAATTATCGTCTACATTCATAGTGCCGTCTGCAATATTTTGTCATGTCAGATTTGGCCAATTTTTTACTGAAGAAGTATCGATACGAGTGTCAAACAGTTTAGATCCTGATCAGACGCCGCGGCGTCTGATCAGGATCCAAACTGTTTGCAAGGTCGCCTTATAGCGCTTTTGGCTGTGGCTGGGAGTCTTTGTTCAAGAGGCGAGAAAACCAAAAACTATTTTTTATGTACAAAGTCTCACATGACACTGTCCCACAGTATATAAGTGATATAATTCCTCCACTTGTGGGTGAAATGTCAAATTATCCCTTAAGAAACCGTGAAAATTATGAAATGTTACCAGTTAGAACTTCCATTTTTCAGAAATCTTGTATTCCTTCTTCCGTAGTGCTCTGGAACTCTCTTGGCTCTGATCTCAGGCAGGTCGCTACATTTTCGTCATTTAAAAGCAATATAGTGTCTAGATCAAAGCCAGGGAGAGTTCCGGGGTACTATCTGGTCGGTAAAAAAAAATAGACATTTATCAGTATTGCATGCACGTTTAAGAAACAGGTGTAGTAATTTGAATGATCACCTTTTTCTAAATCACTTAAAACAAGACAGGTTCTGCTCTTGTGAAAATGAAATTGAAAATGTTGACCATTACTTTTTTAAATGCCCCAATTATATCAACGTACGACATACCCTACTCCAGAGCACAAGCCCGTTTAATCCGATTAATAGCAATATACTTCTCAATGGAAGTGATAACCTAACTTTTGAGCAAAACTGCTTGATTTTTGGAGCTGTACAAGCGTTTATAAAAGAAACCAAACGTTTTAACACTTGATCAGTTCTTTCCCCTCTATTTTGGTTCGTTCCTGTAACTGAGCTTTGATACATATATAACTGATATGTCCTAGTTTGACTAGTTATATTGTCCAATTCATATATGCAGCGGGGATCCAGATGGGGAGAGTATTTTGAAAAACTACATTTTTATTTCTGCACTAGACGCGATGGTACCACTACTCATTAGAATCGTCTCGAAGAAACGATTCTAGTGGGTGGTGGCAGCATATTAATCCGTGCTGAAATGAGCGAAAAAAGAAGGCTATATTTGTTCAATTTACTCCCTCTTATCTGGAGCACTAATGCAGTGTGAAACCTTATGAAGCGATGCCAATGTCTAAGTGGGCGTATCTCAAAAGTTGTTATCCCAAAATGTACAAAATTGCCCCCTTAGACCTTTTACTAGTTGCTCATCTATATATGTGTATGTTAAATAAAGTTTAGCCTAAATGCAGAAGCACAGAACCTTACTTATTTGGAAAATGACGTGGGATAGAAGTAATGCATAAAGCCCCTCTAGAAGCTATCTGCATTACTTTTACCCTACATTGATATGATTGTAATCATTAACTAATAGACCATTTCTGGGATTCTTTTGAGAGACAGTTTAATATGCACTGATAGATAATTTAGCTTTGTGTTTTTTATCTATCTAAGTTGATTATTCTTATCAAGATAATGTGGTGACACCTGTAAACAAGCAAACTCTCTCTTTCTCTATCTCTTTCTATCTTTCTCTTTCCCTCTCCTCTCTCTCTCTCTCCCCCTCTCCAATAGTGATTGTATTATTTGTAAAACTGTAGGGGAAGGGCCGATTCTAAGTTGGTAGAACTTGTGGCCCAACCCCTTTTCCTGTACAACAATTTGGAAATAAAATATGTTTAAACTAAGCGCTTTTGGCAGTGAAAGAGTTTTTGCCTGCGGATCGCGAGCTGACTGGTATTTCCAAGCTGTTCTTCTTTAACTGTTTTCAATTTAAAAATGGTATAATTCAATAAAATGTTTTCGCAGAAAACAATGGCAGAACAAACGATATTACGATAGGACAATGGTCAAATATATTGACTATTTAGTTTAAAATCAGTGTCAAACATTTTGGAGTCAAGTTTGTCGGCTGATCTGGCTCCAAACTGTCAACATATGAGCCGTATCATGACAAACCCTGCCTTATTGCATTGCAAACAGTGTATATCAAGGCCAAATACACGGCGACTGGTTTTTATCTACTCTGTTTGACACCAACAATCATCTATAAAGTATTTTATTTAGTGGTATTATATACGTTAGTTGGCAGTGTAGACTAACTCAGATACAGAGCCAGGGATGACAACGGTGCTTGGTCTGTACAATGTTGCAATACAATAAGGCAGGTTTTGTCATGACATCACTCAATTATGTGTTCGCAGAACTAGACTTTGGGAATTTAAGAATAACGATATAGCCTCTACATTCCATTTAAGAGACAAACTGACTTTTCAGGGACACATAAAATATACGTTTACCCAATGAGTGCTAGTTATACCCATCGTTAGACTTAACCCCTTCACTGCCTCACCCCGAGAACAATGGTTATTTGCAAACAGTTTGGATCCTGATCAGACGCTGCGTAACGCGGCGTCTAATCAGGGTCCAAGCTGTTTGACACTCACTTTTATATTTCTAAAGTCAAAATACATACATTTTAAATTTGAGAAATAAAACCAGACGACAATTGTTTAAAGCTGATGACGTCATGGCAGTGAAGGGGTTAATTGTCTTGGGAACAGTGGCAAGCATTGTTGTAAGGAGGTAGTCGTTGTTCGGGGGACTGTTGTAGGGAGGGTATCAGGGAGAAATAGTCAAGCGTTTATCTGTGATAAATGATATGTAGATATTTTAAAGTACACGACCGTTACACCAAGCAAGCTTCCTTTTGAACTAATGAAGAAAATCTAAATGTCTGGCATATTTCACAACAATCAGACTAACCGCTGAACAAATGGTTTAATGTACGAGTGATGTCTCCGAAGATTGTGAACTTTTGCTATAAATGTCACTTTTCTTTTAAATCAATACATAATCATTTAACACTTAGAACAAATTGAAATATCAAAGTATATCTTAAGTTGACATTTGTCTTAATATCATACAACGTACTTCCTTTTAAGATTGTTTACATTGAAGCAAATTCCATAACTGCCGTGGCTTGTATTTATTTTTCGACATTTCATTGCAACTCTATATTCAGATATAGCAGCATCCCCCGCAAAAATGCCTTAGGGTTGGCAGGATGTAGTAGATTAAAGTACACAATCCAATTTATTAGGTCTAGCAGAAAACTTTATATCAAACACTATATTAAATAGCCATAACCCTTTCACTCTCAATAGCGCCTTAAGGTGCTTTTATAGACAGTTTGGATCCTGATTAGACTCCGCGTAACGCGGCATCTGATCAGGATCCAAAATGTTTGGCACTTGATTTGAAATTTCTTCAGTCATACTGTCTTGTTTTTTAACGTTGAAACGACATTGCAAACAGAAAGAGGGAAGCAGACGACAATGAAACGGTGAAGGGGTAAAAATCTCACGAAAACAATGACCATGAAAGGGTGAAGCTTACTTCAATAATACGTTGTTCTTTCCCAATAGATGTACGCATGTTTATTCTAAAACAATTCCAGTGAAATTGGAGCCAGATCAGATGCCGGAAAGTCGGGCGTCTTATGAGACCTCAAGGCTATTTGCCACTCAGATGAAAGTAAATCGTACGAACTTTGATAAAAACGTAATTATAGCTATTTCTAGTTTTGAAGGCAGGTGACTACTTAAAGAAGACTGAAAGTAAGCAGAATGCGCATTTGGCGCATTCTGCTTTACTTTCAGTCTGCTTTAAGCTATACCGGGGTATACTTTTTATCTGCTAGAATATATGAAAATATTTCTTCCTATTCATATCAGTAACCGTATAAATTGGAAGAATTTTCTTCAGTGTATGATTAAATTAAAAGACGTATTTATGGGGTAAAGGTTTAAACGGGAAATAATAACTTCTTCTCCAGTGTACAAGCGAGATTGAGAATACTGTTGCATACAGTTAAGATTCAGGTGAGACCATGAATAACACGGTTTCTCATTTGGATCCAAACTGTTCGAAATTCTGATGATACTTTATAAGACACTGCCTATAAATTAACTGTGAGAATTGCAGAAAAAGATGTACACGTAAAACCTCTCTATTACAATCACTTTAAGAAATGTGACTACTTGAAAGCAAGGTTCCATTACAAAAGAAAGCTCCCTTAGGGGTTTTCTGATACACTGTCACCTTGATATAAGCTTCTACAGGCGTTTATACAGTCAATTGACCTTCGTTAAGTGGTCGTAATACATACACATTACCAGTTGACAGTGCGATACAGAGTGATGTATTTAGCTCGAGACGTTTTTGGCGGAAATAGCCGATCTGACGAGCGCCTTGGCCCGAGTCTGATCGGTTGTTTCCGCCAAAAAACGTCGAGAGCTAAATGCAACACTCTGTAGCGCACTAGCAACGGGTAATGTGTTTATTATATGCATTGAATACACTCCAGAAACAACTAAATAGTTGTTTAAGTCATTTTATATCCAAAACTTGTAAGTTATTTGAAGCAGAAAAAGATTTTTTGCATGCCACAAAGAATAACGCGGCACTTATACATGTACGTAAATGACGTCACGTTAAATCGAAAGCGAAGTCAGAGTAAAATACAAAGTGGCTGATACAAGGTGGCTGATACATACACATTACCAGTTGACCGTGCGATACAGAGTGATGTATTTAGCTCGAGACGTTTTTGGCGGAAATAGCCGATCTGTTGAGCGCCTTGGCGCGAGTCTGATCGGTTGTGTCCGCCAAACACGTCGAGAGCTAAATGCAACACTCTGTTGCGCACTGCCAACTGGTGATGTGTTTATTATATGCCTTGAATACAAACCAGAAACAACTAAATAGTTGTTTAAATAATTTTATACTAAACTTTATTAGTTATTTGAAGCAGAACAAGATTTTTTGTATGTCACAAAGAATAACGTGGCACTCGTACATGTACGTAAATGACGTCACGTCAAATCGAAAGCGAGGTCAGAGTAAAATACAAAGTGGCTGATACAAGGTGGCTGATACAGACTCTTGTATTTTACTCTGCAAATACACGCGGAAACGCTCGATATCACTCGAAGGCATATATAATAGGCCTAAAGACTCTTGTATTTTACTCTGCAGATACACGCGGAAACGCTCGATATCATACGAAGGCATATAATAAAGTGGAGAATATGTTATTCTTTCCCAATAAACGCGTTTACGCTAAAACTATTATTTGCAGTGCAAACAGTTTGGAGCCAGATCAGACGCCGGGTAACCCGGCGTCTGATCAGGCTCCAAACTGTTTGACACCAAGATAAACATGAATTGTCAGAATTATCCAAAAGTTGTACTTTTCTACGTTTTAGTGCTTTGCGTTTGCGTACGTTTGCGTTTAAACGGGAAAGAATAACAGAATCTCCACTGTAGAAACGTTTTACATGTATCTGAGTTCTTATGCGGACAAAAGCTGTTTCATGCATGACATATTGACTCGAAAGCCTGATTTTAACTATTTTAGCAATGTTCGTAAATATACCAATCTTCAAGTAAGTTAAATGAAATGTAACCATCTTTCAGCATGATTTATAAAAAGATTTAGCAGGAACTATTCTGCAATCACCATAAGCACACACGTTCAGGGAAATAACAAGATATGGTGAATTTGACAAAGATAACAATCTTTGAGTAAAGGTAAACCGGATAGATCAAGTGTAGCGGGTTTAACACCTTCACTACCTTACCCCGAGTACAATGGTTATTTGCAAACTGTTTGGATCGTGATCAGACGGCGCGCAACACGGCGTCTGATCACGATCCATACTATTTAACACACCTTTTTATATTTCTTAAGTCAAAATATCTAAAAACTAAATTGAGATATAAAAGCAGACGACAATTGTTTCAAGTTGACGTCATGGCAGTGATGGGGGTTCCCATTGTATACAGTACCAACAAAAGCTGTACACCGACGATTAAGGAAAACTCATTTCAAGTCTTAATCCTTTCACCCCCTTACTCCTTTCAATCAAAAGGTATCGATAGTCCAAGTTACAAACCGATATCGAATCAGACATGTTATATCGACAATACATCGACATAACAATTCAAATGACACCTCTAGGAAATAGCAGTTGTTGATTAACATTTCTTTCATGTGACACGTATAGTATGTGTGACATTTTAATTATGTGCACGTTCTTTATTCTTACACCTTCATTCTAAATATTAAGTTAGAAAAAATATATTTTACAGAACTAATTGTTTTGAGAAAGAAAAGAAAAACAACCAAATTTACAACAAGTATTAAGACAAAGCTATAAATTATGCAAACAGAGTAATAGTCCAGATAAAGGACAAATAAAACTGATGCACATTTTTATTCTTCAACTAGATAGTTGGTGATTTACTGAAGTTGAAGGGACATTAATTTTATTCTTTTAAATTTAAATGAATCGAAAATAAAAGCAAATGCAATGGCATGAAATATGACAGTGTTTTGTAAAATGTTTTCTACCTATAGTTATCTGAGTGTCAAACAGTCTCTTCTGGCACCAAACTGTATCTTTGTTAAACAATTTCTCAAGAAATACGTGTTTTTACAATTTTATACAGTCACGAGTACTTATCATATCAACTATTTTCTATATCCTAGCAAAAAGTAGATTAAGGCATGGTTGAAAAGAAGCAGAATTCGTCTTAAGACTTTGAAACTGCTTTAAGTGGTCACATGTCTTCAAAAATTAGAAACAGGTTATGTGGTAATGGTTTGAAGCTACCACTCAAATCTAGCTATCTTTGATACACGCGATTGCTTTATGCACGGAAAACGACGCAGAAAGCTTCTAAAGTAACTGTCTGCATTATTTGTAGCAGTCACATGCACTCAGAGATCGTCAAGACATATCAAGTATTTGTCACTCAATACAAGATTGCCTATGGTTGCCATCAATTGTTCAGGGCTGCCATTTCTCCAAATTTCTCCCCAATTTTTACGATATTTGAAATAGTAAATGGTAGCTTAAAGCAGACTGAAAGTAAAACAGAATGCGCTTTAAGGCGCATTCTGTTTTACTTTCAATTTGCTTTATACGTAATCGCAATTTAAAAATAGAAAATTTGGAAAGCTTAGGGTTTTTCATGATCAACATATGGAAGTAATGATGGTTTAATATCAAATACTCTGAAAATTATTTAATTTGACATGATTACAGTTTTGCCGCGAGCATCTGCGACACCTAGTTAATGTCTGAAACATTTGTCGTGTCTTAGAAAGGTGCTATTTCTATTTCTATATTTAGTTGTTTAATTAAATCACAATTATTGCATTTCATGTTCGCGTGTTGCTTCCATGAACAAATGGAATTCTCGAGTGATCCAAGACGGCTTGAAATACAATGAAACGTGTCACCATGTGGTTATATATAACCATATGATTATATAATCATATACTAGTAATGCACCTGAGAAACGTCAACAGCAAAACTAGGTTCGGATGATTTCTGTCCAATGTGACAGGTGTATGTTTCAAATTTTCTAAACATTATTTTTGTTAATCTGTACTATCGAACACATTAATTGTCTTTCCAACTTGATGACAAGCTTAACCCATTTGTCCCCACGATCCCATATATGGGACATAGGCAAACAGTGTAGGCGCTGATTAGACGACGCATCATGCGGCGTCTGATTAGCGTCTACACTGTTTGCTGATAGGAATTTCAATATAAAACAAAATGAAAATGAAAATTTTGACCAGGCATCCCTTTGATAAAAAATGGACTAGTCCAATATATAAACATGGAAGGAATCCACTGGGCGTAAATAGGTTAATACTGCGTATGCGTATGTGTGCTGATTTGCGGGTTTAGATCGGTTCACCGTTACATTTGGAGAAAACGCTATAATTTCCCGTTTGAGAGAAACGAACCTAAATGTAGACAATTCCATGACTATGAAAATATTCATGATTTATTCTAGAGACAAATAGTCTGGTCAGACACCGGGATATTCGCTTATCTGACTCATAACTCTTTGATAACTGCTTTAACCCATCCCATATATGGGCCATAGGCAAACAGTGTACACTCTGATCAGACGCCGCATTATGCGGCGTCTGATCAGAGTCTTCACTGTTTGCTGGTAGGAATTTCAATAGAAAAACAAAATGGAAATAAAAATTTCGATCAGGCATCCCTTTGATAAAAAATGGACTAATCCAATATAAAAACATGGAAGATTCCACTGGACATAAATGGGTTAAATTAAATCTACACTCGTCCTTTATAAACCGTGTACCTCTGAATAATTTTATCCTATGCAAACAGCGTATAAACAGCGTATCAGTGGGCACAGGAGCTCTCTGATCAGGGTCTAAAAGTTTCAGTCGCGAAGGAGTTAAACATAAATGCGTTCTTGGGAACTAGTTACATATTTCCCTTTGTTAGGATCACTGCTTTTAACCAGATTTTACATTGTTTGTCACCAATCAAATTTAGTATAAACCGGTTTACAATCTGCTGTAAATGGTTCAAATCGTAGTCGGATACAGTGTTTTTCAATATGATAGTCGATAGATAGATGTAATGATTATTTGATGTATCTAAAATCTGTTTCAGCAAACAAGTTTGAGCACAATCAACTCGTGTCAATTGCGCAGATTTGAGTCAAAACAGACACTGGGTAATGCTGTGTCTGATTAGGCCCTAAACTATTTGATACTCAAATTACCCCTTATCTTGCTGAACTGTCGTCTGCTTTAAATATGCCGTTTGCGAACAAAACCAAAATCGGGTTTTGCTCTTTTTTAACCGTAGAAATGTTCAATATGAGTGCCAAACAGTTTGGATCAAGATCAGACGTCGCGTAACGCGTAATCTGGATCTTAACTGTTTTCAAATGTTACTCAAGTTGCGCTCAGCACTATAAGGATTAAAACTGCATTAATTGTAATTTTGTTTCTTTTCGCTATATATCTTTTACTTATAAGAACTTCTACACAATTCTTTTGGCTGTTGACGGACATTGAAATGTCATATTGTTATCAAATTTAAAAAAAAATCGTGTTTGAAGACCCAGTGAACAATGAAACGACAGAATACTAAATTTGCACGAGAAAATCGTGGACTGGAGGGAAATTGTTTCGATACTTTTCTCGTGCATTCGCTATCAGGTCGCACATTCGGAAAACATGTTGTTGGACGAATATCTTGATCGAGCGACGTTGAATAGCCGTTCAACGACGATATGACGTCGACGTCAGACTGTTGTAAGCGATGCTGGACAAAGGCGTCACTGAATTAAGACCGTTTTTAAATTGACAATAAACTACTGTTTTAATGACTTTTTGTTACACTCACCGTCGGACGTGGTCGAGGAGTAACCGTCTCGACTACGATACCAGGGTTCGCGAGATCGATTCCACGCCCGACCAATTCCTTCGAACAAGACTTTCTAAAAAACAAAGCCCAATGTATTCGAACATTTCTTTACACTGGGTATCTGAAATAACCAGCGAATAAGAGTAGGGAATCGCACCTGAGTTTTCTGTATACATCCACTCTCTCTCTTTGGGAAACCAACCTTTTTTTACTCACTCATATTTTTTCGTTCAAATTTATATATTTTTTGTTTTGTATTAAATAAAGTAAACATATCACCATCAGAAATATGTCCTCCTGATTTCTGCGAAGATTTAACACAATCTGGTTATTAGCACCGGAGTTATGATACCATATTATAAGTGCACACTTAGAAGATTCGTTAAGTATATATAAGCAACTTAGGTTAACTATTAGAGGCGAATCTCGATAACACAAACTAGCTTAACCCATTACCCCATAAATACGCCTTTTTACGCATTAAATTTAAAATAGTTATTTTTATACAGTAATAAATATGTACGTGTACTATATGAAATAGTTTCTATATCCTTAAAGCAGGTTAAAGGTAAAGTAGAATACGCCTTAATACGCATTCTGCTTTACTTTCAACCTGCTTTAAGTGGTCACCTGTCTTCACTGCCAGGAACATGCTATGGAGTAGATGGTAAAATCGAACTCATTTGTACCTTTTTCGGTTGAATATTGGTGCTTGCCATCGCTTTAGGCAATTTTACCCTTATTTCGAAAATAAAACGTAATGTTGTTACGTTGATATATATGTAATGTTTGAATAAAGCTCAAATTATCGAGGAAAAAATGCATTTTATGAAATTATCATTATTGATAACTGTGAATACAGATTTCGTTTAAAGTAATTTGTCCCTAGCATCCTATAAAAGGGACATGGGCAAACAGTATTGCGGCGTCTGATCAGAGACTACACTGTTTGCTCATTGGAATTTCAAAATAAATCAAAGCGAAAATGAAACTTTAGACCAGGTACCCCTTAAATTAATCCAATATATAAGCATAGAATACTCCACATATTTTTCATATTTCCAGATATAGGAATCTTTTCAATACTAAAATACCTTAAATCTTTATTTCTTCATCATACCATATATATTCACTAATCATCATGGGTCCGTTTCATAAAAGTTCGTACGACAAAACGGTCGTAAGTCACATCTTTAAAATACATTTAATTTCTGATTTCTCTATCTAATTTGTCTTCAAGACGATTCCAAAGAGATGTCACAAGACAGGATTAGATGGAGAAAATAAATTATAATTGAGAATTTTATAACCTGACTTACGACCATCATCGTACCAAGGAAACGAATCTAATGAACAGTCACGTCATTGGGTTTTGCTATAAACATAAAATAAAACAAAAATAATTCTGATGAGTCCAAACAAGGACGAAACTAGTCAGTGATATGTGACACCAAAGTAACATTCCAGCCGGGTTTTCTCTTATCAGTCTTCTAATTTTTGTATTTAAAACAAAATAATCAAACTATTTAGTTTAATCCTTCTGTGTTCCCAAGCCGTATACTCAATTGTACAAGGCTCTTGTAGATCTAAATGTAACGTTGCTTTATGAAATATCCTTACAATTATTACCTTGAAAATTGAGCTGAAGCACAGTGTGAGTCCGTTTGCCATAGTTAGTCTGAGCTCTCCGGTACTTGGCATCCTAGCAACTTATCGCTACAATACTATTTATATTATTGGAATGCATAAAAATATATAGTGTGGTATTCTATAAGAAAAGGAAAGAAAGTTGTGGGCGTGTCGGCCAAGCGATATCTCCAATACAGACAATATCTGCATTCATTCCTTTCACTCTTAATGACGGCTTAAAGCGCATTCGCAAACAGTTTTGATCCTGATCAGACGCCGCGTGACGCGGCGTCTGACAGGATCAAAAACTGTTTGCCACTTGTTTTAGAATAGCGCCAGTTATACTGCCTTAAAGCTAATTTTGAAACGATATTTCAGACAAGAAAATTACAGCAGACGACAATATGGCGGTGAAGGGATAAACACCTCACAGTAAATTTGATCATGAAAGGGTTGAATAATCTCTTGCCGTAATGTCGTCTGCTTTGATATTGTCTCCTGCAATATTAGTAAACTTTATGTATTCTTATAGAGGAGTGTCAAACAGTGTGGATCCAGACCAGCTGTAGACTAATAGTTTGATATGGATCCAAAATGTTTACAAACGTCATTCAAGTCGGAATTAGGATGATACAGGTGAACTCATTCACTGCAATGACGTCATCTAGTTTCACCAATTGTCGTCTGCTTTTATTTCTAAAATTTAAATCTTAGGTACTTTGACTTTAGAAATATTGAACTTATTGTCAAATAGTTTGGATACTGATCGAACGCCCAGTGACTCATATCTTTAAAAGCGAACCAATTAACATAAATCGAAATGCCCGAGTGGTTAGCGCAAAGAACTGTATAAGTGTTTAGTTGCTGACTTGTCCAATTTATTTTTAGATTGGAACATTCTTAAACCTTAAAAGGGACGATTTTTCTCTACAGCTAGTTAGAGATACGGATAGCTGTATTTTTTTTTAAAGTTTTAAAAAATTCCGATCTAAAAATAATTCTGCAACGACAGAAGAAAACACAAATACATGTATAGCGTTCAAAGAGACGCTTAACAGTCGGTCCTGATTTGGTGAACAATTTAATAAATTAGCTTACTGTGATGTATGACAGTATGTAAACTCCGGTGTATCCTTTCCGGAAGCTGCAATCAGCAAATCGACAAAATGTCACGAAATAGGTCACAATCCAGCGAAACCAGTAAGATTTAGCTTTATTTTACAGCCCTGTGTTTACAAACAAATGTAAGAAATGGCCCAGTTCACTTGCAAGATAAATTCCTTTCAGTTCACCAACTATCTTCCGAAACTGAAGCAATAAATAAGCTTCTGATCACTGCCATCGCCTACTGACTCGCCGTGGAAGCGTGATTTAAAACTGTTTCAGCGACACCTGTAGTTAATTTCTGCTGACACCTTACTATTTATCACTCGCAGATAGAATATATTAATGTATCCGGAGTGACTGTTAATGAAAAATAAACAGAAACACACAACATAATGCGATTGCTACAAACTGGAATGCTGTATGACTAGCTGCTTATTTATAAAATATCACTGTATGGCCAGTTGTGATTTTACTGTAAGTTAGCTGTGATTTATATGTTATTTACCCTATATACGTATATTACTTTAAACGTCTTTTTGTAGAAGGTTGACATAGTTATTTCAATCTCATATTGTATGGTCACTATGGTGTGACCCCAGTGAACTTTGCTCATTCTTAAGCCTATATAAAGACTCTTCGAATATCAGTCCTGTCCACTCTTCAATGTTATCAACCCATTTTCTTTTCTGTCTTCTTCGTCTCATCTTTCCTTCTACTGTTCCTTGTAAAAGTGTCTTTGAAAGGCCACTAGATCAAGTGACAATGCCGTACCATTTTCATCTTCCTCCGTTTGACTATATATAAAACATACATATTATTTACCTATATGGTTAACTACTAATTGTCTGACTTGTTCATTGGAAACGTGCTCCATATACAAGGTGCCCAAGATGGTCCTAAAGCATCTCATCTCAACGGCCTGTATTTTCTTCTTAAATTCAGTTGTCAGTGTCAAGGTCTCACACGCATAAAGAAAAATTAACAGAACCAATACACGCATAAGCCTGATCTTGTGTTTTCCCCTGGTGTCTGTCAAAATATGCTTTAGTCTTGCGAGTGCTGCTGTTTTCTATTCCGACCTTGTTAGAACTTCTGGCTTGGAACCCTCGTCATTAAAAATTTAAATTGTTGTGCTGTTCCAAGTGTCTGGTCATTAACTTTAATGTCTGTAGTTATGATGTTATTATTGTTTGTCATTTTCTTTGTTTTCTCTGCGTTTATTTCAATTCCAAATTTCGTCGCGGTGCCATCAAGCTTTTCAACAAAGGAAGCAAGTTCTTCTTCACCACCCGCAAATCCATCGATATCATCAGCAGATCTTAGATTTCCTTCGATACTTATTGTTCAAGCATGTTCTTCAAGGGCTTCATTCATAAGTTCTTCCAGGAACATGTTCAATGAAGTAAGGGAAAGTAGGAATTCCTGTCGAACTCCATTTGATGTATGGAACAAGTTCCAAATTGTACCTTGGAGAAAAACTTTAGAGTTTTTAAATGGACTGGGTCAGTACAAGCATTAAATTAGACTCTCTGCTATCTATTAAGGTAGTTTGCATTAAGAAGATACTATGCTGATTGTTGAACATATTAGACGCATATCTCAGTGACTTATAGGAATTTAAACAGGGTAGGGATGTAAGCAATAAACATGGTTAAAATTCCACACGTTGCCGCACACCCAGTCTGCTTAAAACTTGATGTAATTTACTTATTACTTGCTGGATTTTGAAATGTATTCACTTGTAGCCAATCTATGTATTTTAATGACAAATTTTCTTTGAAAATGGGGCAAATTTTCGAGAAAAGCAACGTTTCGAGGAATCAAAATCTACATTGAAGCATTCGCTGCGAATTGGTCTTATTTTTACATTAGATTAAGATATTGATATTATAAACATACTAAGACAACGTCCCACCCCACCCACCCCACCCAACTTCGTAAAACGAACGCAGAGTTTTTATTTAAAGTTTTAAACATACCATAATTGCTCGATACGTCTAAATATAGAGTCAGGTAGAGTGAGGAAGAGTCAGGTAGAGGTAAATTCAAGCATACTGGTGCTTAGATTGTGTTAAAATGCATATTTTAAAAGTAAAATTCCACATTAATCTCAAATACATGTATAATGTTTTTGGTCCGTTTTTAGTAATATTTCCATGCTGGCGATCCGCAGTTTGGTAGAGTCAGTTAATTAGTCGAATGGTGTAGTAAGGAGATACTAGTATATCTCTTCAACGGGCTATATATAATGTGTGTGTTTTTCCATTAATTCAACACCTACATTGAGAGGAGAGGACTCACATAGGCTTTTCCTGTTGTCCAAGAATTTTCTTTTGAATAAAATATTGTTTAAACTAAACCTACAGTGAAGACACTTGAAGACAAAAATGGATTGAAGCAACATACAAATTCAAAACAGAATCTTACACTTACATTCACGAGTGGGTGTTGTAAAAGGGACATCAACTCGCTCTATAATTATAAAGGACACTTGACACCCAACGACATAGTATTGGAGGAGACGTGTAGTAAATGTCCTAATACATTCCAATACAAGAGCTGTCTGTGAGATTATACTAGTTTCCAGCACGATTGCACTAGTGGGTTTGTTCCATATACATTTTATCATTGTAAATAGAAAATGGGACATCAGACTATACAAAAAGTGCTATTCAAACCAATATACCGTGTCTGACCACGGTCCAAAAGGTTTGACACTCGTCAGAACAGTCTGAACAATCAATTATGTAATATATAATGATTAAATGGCATGGGTGTTCGTTGACTTCATTTTATAGATTCACTAGTATAAACGTTTAACAACCGTTACGAAGACAGATATCTCAGCTAGTCATACAGTTAATTCACGATAAATCTCAGCTAGTTATACAGTCATATTGCAGCTAGTCATACAGGCAGTGAAATTTGGTCAGATTTATTTATGACGAAGTTTTCGTGTAAAATAATATTTTCATGGTACATTATACATTTTCAGGAAGATATTTCATTCATTTTGCCATTTCCATCATGCGTGGTGCGGAAATACTTAAATGGGCGGAATTTACGATCCTTGTTTGAAGCACCTGTTGTTTACACTTGGTACACAGCGATGATCATGTCAAAGAGTTGATGTTTGTTTATCACAACATTGCAGGAAGAGGTGTGTTGAATGTTTTAAACTGTACCACAATCGTAGATGGTGTATTTCATATAAGCTAGCGTGTTAAATTATTACAAACTTAATCATCAAAGTGGTCTGCATCCATCCGTCAGAGAAAATATCTGTAAACATCTCGCTTCGCTGATCGCAGCTTCCGAAAAGGGATACACCGGAGTTTACATACTGTGTACATAATGCAGACTGTTTTTATAAAATACTTTCTGCGTTGTTGTTTGTTCTGCATTAAGCTACATCATCTATCAGACTCCTTTGATGTCTTCTTTTGGATACAAGACTGACTGTACATTTTCTGCTGCGGCCAACTGATCCAAAATAGGCATTCAAATGAAAATATATTTAGTAAACTATTTCTTTATTTCTTCTCCTGTTCTTCACTAACTTACCATTCTTTTTGTTATCACTAAATAGTTTAATAGAATCAAGCACGGTTTTTGGTAAAGACGGGGGATTCTATACCTGAGGTTGGTTTGTTCCTAGTCGGAAACGAGTTTAGCTAGTTTCCGACAGGAACTGACCAGCCGAGGGTATAGAATCCCCTGTATTTACCAAAAGCCGTGCCTGATTTTCTCGTTTAAAATTACCATGAAAACGAGTAAATTAACGGACTCGTAAATACCTACTTTTTCCGTGTCACACATTCCATATCCAAAAACAACAAATAACTGTTTAAAGGTCGCGTTATTTCAGCATGGCTTTGACATTTATGTGTATACACGTTTTAAGATGTCCCACTTTAGATCTCAACTCAGAAATACAAACGGTTTTATTGAATTCAAGGGATTTCGTAGTGTGAAATTTATCAAAACGACCATTTTTCCATTATATACGTAATACTTTCAAACCATAGCAACAACTGCCATCAATGACGTCAGGTAAGAACGTGACATTAGGCGTATTACTCGACCATAAGAGAAAATCAACAACAACAAAATAAATCACTGTATAATCAGCGGATCATTGCACTATTGAAAACCACAGACAAATGTAGAGTCTACTGTACAATTCTCGATTTCATTTGACTCTGTGAACGTAGCTTATGGTCCACCTTCAGTTTTAGGGTATTACTGTAAGAGTTATTCTCCCTTTCGCTTGTTTTTATTTCAATTGCGCGGAGGGATACAGTGCCAGACGATGTTTACTGTCCGGCTATTTATAGTAACAAAGCTAAACTTAATAAAACAATAGCCAATATCGGATGTTATCAATAACCATCAATAAATCAAAAGTTATTTTTTAGAAATGTATTGAAGAATTAAAAATAAAAACGATTTGAAAATGTTCAACAATTAGTGAATAGATATTACGTTCTGATGTAAACATTATATTCTTAAAATCAGTATAATCTACTTTCATATTTGTTTGTGTATAAACAATTTCCGCAGGAACGAGTGATGCTGCTTTGACATGCGGCGGCACCGACGGCTGTATTGCGCATTGACGTTCGACAGCATTTACCGTAACGGGTTGTGGTTAAAATTATACCAGGCAGGGATAGAAGGAAAATTATTGAGGGTTATCAGGAACATGCATAGTAGGGTGAAATCATGTGTGAAGGCATGTGGTAGTTATTCAGAGTTTTTTCGAATGTGCCATACGCTTAAACAGGGGGAAATACTCTCGTCGGTTATGTTCTTCCTTTACTTGGAAGATTTAGAAATTTATTCACAAGAAAATGTAAATTCTAGATGATATTGTATTAATACTTTTGTTATTTGCAGATGATATGGTAATTCTTGGGAATTCACCTGAAAATTTACAGAACAGTCTCAATCTATTGAATTCTTATTGTAACAAATGAAGCTTAGAGGTGAACCCCACGAAAACTAAAGTGATGGTGTTTAGACAAAGGGGTAGAATATTAGATCACGAAGTATTTTCATATAATGATTGTGATTTAGAAGTTGTCAATAATTTCAACTACTTCGGAACGATTTTAATTATGCTGGTTCCTTTGTTCACAACCAAGAACAGTTGATAGGCAAATCCCTTTGAATATGTTAATAATAAATTGTAAAAACATAAATTAAAACCAAAAATTATTTGTCAATTATTTGACTAATATGTAGGGTCATTTCTTGGATATTGCTCTGAAATTTGGTGGTACAGTAAGTCAAAAGAAATTAAAAGATTTCATCTGAAGTTCTGTAAATCTATTTTGAATGTTAGAACAAGTACTGTTATAGTTGGGGTATATGGGAAATTTGGTAGGTATCCTTTATATATACAAAGATATGTGCGAATTCTCAAATACTGGGTCAAACTATTAAAAACTGATAATGTTATATTGAATACTGTATATAAGCTTTGTTATGAAGAATGTATTGCAGAACGTAAATGCTGGTTGTCAGATGTTAAAACAATGCTAAGTTAAAACGGGTTTGAATACATATGGACGTAACAAGCTTCTATAGTTGATAAATTGTTTATTGTTAAAATAAAAAGGCGTCTAATTGATATAGTTTATCAAAGCAGGTATTCAGATAAAGCTTACAGCGAAGTTTTAAATGTGTATAACAATATTAAAACTACGATTGGCTATGAAAGCTACATAGATAATTTGTCATATGATTTAAGACATATTATTACAAAAAGTAGATTGTCAGCACATGCTCTACACATTCAAACTGGACGATATGGTAGGAATAGCATTCAACAAGCTGAAACATTTGGTATATATTTTGTTAATAATGATATCACGGAGTAGACACGGAGTAGACACTCTGTGTCTACTCCGTGATGATATTGAAAATGAACATCACTTTATTTTAAAATGCTCATGTTATTTAGAGCAACGAAAGAAAAAATCGAATATATACTATTGTGAAAGACCAAATATGGCTAAACTTCTAGTACTTCTTCAAACCGATGATAGAGATGTGTTGTATAATCTGGCAAAATACTTGAAGTTTGCCTTTATACAAAGGATCTCTATATCATATGACGTTTAAATATTCCTCTTAAAATTATCTTAAATTATCATAATACTAAAATAGAAAATATTGTACGCATTGCGTATTTAGTGACTTTTTGATTAATATTAACTAAATATGTTTACCTTACAGTAAATACTTGAATTTAATTGAATATGACATAATATGTGGTATTGTTACTTATGTTTTAAGATGATGTACTTATGTATAAGTCTGAATAAAATATGTTCTATTCTGTTCTGCTCTGTTGTCGATATCGTGGCCTTTGGAAAAAGCTTCCTTGTGATTGTTTGATGAAATTCAAAGACTATATGCATAAATATTCTTTAAATATGCCTGCAATTATATTCATGTGTTTTTAAATCATTTACAGTATTATTGAAAGTTTCAAGTTCATTATATATATAAATAGTTATAAACTCTACTATCAAAGACATTTAAAAAGAATCATTGAGTTTGTAATTTTCACTATCAATCGCCTGGTTTTCATTTCATTCCATACCTCTGTATTTCAGTTTGAAACCCTCGCCAGTATTCTCAAGTACTTTGATTTTAGATTAACGTGTTACATTCGTCATTAATGAAGATGTCTCCTTTGGAGAACGACCATGAGACATATTTTGATTGTCATTCAATGCAGGAAATATTTCTCTGACAGATGAAACGTGGCGTGGCATTTCGCTGCAAACTATTCTGATTTGTAAAGGATAACAATTAGCTGGACTTTGTTACTATTTAAAGATATGAATATAACGATTGACAATTCATATCTCTTTATCGGTCTTATGTAAAAGGTAACAGGTGGCACTTTTTTTTTTAAAAAAAACAAAACAACACAGAATAGGTAAGTGTTCATTAGTAAACAGTTAAGTCTTTAACCAATAATTCGCATTTTTACGTTTTAACTATTCATACTTTATGAAAAGTAATCCAAAACTAGCAAATCCTGAACATTTAATATAAAAAGTATTTTAGTACCTTTCAATATGAGACATTTGCTAATTGAAAGTACAGCAGGATACCCCTGCTTTAAGTGTCCATTCTGTCTTCAAAACTAGAAACAGACTAAAGAGTAAGCTATTGATGTAATATCCTTATGGGTTTTAAGCCTAATGGAAATATTGTGAATAAAACTTTCAAACTATTATAATATCACACGAACATAAGCCTTTAAAGAGTTCGTGGGCGTCTTTGTTAACATTTGCAGAACGTTAGATTGGGATAAGGATCCGATCTAACGCTCAGATCAATATTTGACATTTGCGCCGATGTTTTTTCAGCCAAATATGCTTACCTAAAGTGTGTATTTTAAGACTTGAAACAGTCGACAACTTAAACATTCGACGTTATACCCACTAAAGGGTCAAGTTTTTGTGGGTAAAAAACCCAGCAACAGACCTGTTTGAGGTTTGTAATCAAAATATCATGGTTTTTAAAATTAATAGCTCTGACATAACAATAACAGGACTTTCTCTGTTCTGAAAAACTTCTACTTGTTTATTTGCTCGCCAGCTGGTTTCCTCGTTACAAATTATTTTGCAAATAATTATTACTGTATGGCACTGTTTATAAATACAGATACTCATGTCATACCTATAAAACTTTAACAAATTGGATGTTCTCCTTCTACCACGTGAACCCGACACAATAGGTGTGTTCGGATTTTAACATTGGTAACGATCGGCAACATTTACTGCTTTTTTTTTGCAAATGGTACAAGTGTCTGCAAATAGAAATTGTCAATGACAGTCTTTTTTGCAGACAACCTTTAATGTGTGAATGTTTGTCATTGTGCGCGCGCATTCAATTCAAACTGGCGACCAGCATGTTTTCTGACGAATGACTCCAGCAGGATTGTTCAATTTCTTTATTTCCTTCTTTAAAAAAAACAAAAGATGTTAAGCGTAAGTATATTTTGATCAGTTTTAATTGATCAATTCAGGAAGTTTTGCTTAATATCATGAAATTCTAAATTCCTTCGGGGACAGGTGGTAACAGCGGTTAGCTAATGGCATAAATTTGACCTCTTTTACCAACAGCCAGTCTTTGACACCAGTAATTTAACCCATTTGTGCTAGCGATCCCATATATGGGACATATGCAAACAGTGAATACTCTGATCAGACGCCGCATGATGCGGCGTCTGATTCGAGTCTACACTGTTTGCTGATAGGAATTTTAATATAAAACAAAATGAAAATGAAAATTTTGACCAGGCATCCCTTTGATAAAAAATGGACTAATCCAATATATAAACATGAAAGAATCCACTGGGCGTAAATGGCTTAATTACTTAACGAACGGATGCCATCAATCAAATGGTATCAGCAACAAACAATGGTACCAAATGCATTTTCTTATTCATACCAATTTTAAAACTGCGAATGCGCCACAAAATAAACAAGTTTTGTAACAAATGCGATCCCAAATAGTACATGTATTTGTTTTTATAGTTCACTTCATTTGAGAACAACGTTTACATCTGCCAGTTTGCAAAATGCCGGAAAAATTGTTTAAAATTCAAGAAAACTCGCAGTTTAATATTATTCTAATATTTTGCAAATTGTCATTGAAATTTTATGTAAGTTTGTTTTCATTATTAATCATGTTATGGTGCGAAAAAAGGATTATCTAATAGTGTTGAGGACAAATTTAAATTCATTCGGCCACCTACAAAGAAGTTATACTCGGTATTCGGGCGGTTATTGCTGCTGGATAATCGTCTAAAAGAATACAAGCTAGTTCTAGAGAATACTCACGGTCAGTTCAATTGAGACAACTTAATGCATAAAAAGGATACTGCCATGTGCCGTCTCCATGGCTCCAGCGTTTACTTCAGAATTTATCGGTAAACTTGAACAATGTTTTTTAACACTAAACCCTAGTAATTTTGACACGTTTTGTAATTGAACTATGAGTGTATGCTCGCCGGCTAATGTTCCTTTTGTACGGAACATTTGTCCTATATCCCATCAACTAGATATATTATATACAATATGGTGCGTGTTTATATCATGATTTGGCTTAGTGCGTTGAATCATTGCGACCATAGCCCCAAAAAGGGTCGAACATAGAACTAATTGCAACAGAAACTTTTGCTGCTGTATTTATATCACACATGTGTATTCTTTATAAAACTAAAATTCAAAAACCGTAGCTAGATAGGAAATTCATTTTTGGGGTGGTCTGGATTTGGTACCTGATTAAATTTAGGCGGACACAATATTCAATCAGAGTTGTTGGAACCATCCAACAGGCTTTCCGACATGTGCAGTTTGTCTTACCCAATCCTGTTTTGTTTTACTTTTCAGTTCAAATCCCTCCCATGCCACAGACAAATAATCATTAAAAAGACATTCTACGAGCAAGCAAGCCAAATATTCACACATCAACAATGTTAAATGACAGCATTCATGAAATTTGGTACCTGATTACAATATTCAATCAGAGTTATAGGAAAATAGATAGTAAGCAAAAATTGACTTACTTTTCGTTCATTTATAACAAGAATATGCATAACACTTTATCATATATAAGAACTCTCAACACTGAAATTTATATTAGATTGATTTTTCAGGGTCTGAATGATAAGCTATGGGGTACAGTTACCCCACCCATTTTATAATATTAAATATTTTATCTTTTTTTAAAATGTTCAGTCCAAATCCCTCCAATGCCATTTTTTTTTCATTTTTTCAAACAAATAATAATTAAAAACATTAGAACATACGAGTAAGCAAGCCAAAATTTTACACATCTACAATACAAAATGACAGCATTCATAAAAGTTGGTACCTGATTATATGAAAGCGGACACAATATTCAATCAGTGTTATAGGAAAATAGACAGTAAGCAATAATTGACTTACTTTTCGTTCATTTATAACAAGAATATGCATAACACTTTATCATATATAAGAACTCTAAACACTGAAATTTATATTAGATTGATTTTTCAGGGGTACAGTTACCCCACCCATTTTATAACATTAAATATTTTCTTCTTTTTTCAAATTTTCAGTCCAAATCCCTTCTATGCCATTTTGTTTCATTTTTACAAACAAATAACCATTGAAAATGGCATTCTTCGAGCAAGCAAGCCGATTGTTTGCTTTACACATGTACAATATTATATTACAACATTCATAGTTAGTATAATGATTTTAATCCTAAATATATATGAAAAATGTGCTCGAATTTGGGCCAATACTTTACGATATTACTTGAACGCAGACTTACTTTATTGCAAAACAATTACCTTTAGACAACAAATAAATCGTTTGTCGGACAACAAAGGATGCTGCCGAATTAATTCCGCAATCGGTTAAAGGGGACCGGGCGACCACGTCCCTCCACACCTTATAAAATACATTATTTACTGATCCTTTTCAGACAGCTCTGTAAGACGGTTTTTGTCGATAATTGGATTTTTTCTTTGTTATGTCGAGTTGAAGCTTACATGATATCGTTAAGTGAAAAACATAATAAGATTATGAAGTTTTGGAACCATCCAACAGACTTTCCGACATGTTCAGTTTGTCTTACCCAGACTAATGTACAATACGAACATTCTACGGCTATCTTTGCAACCGTTTGGGTGCCAGCGTGGCGGCCACCAATCAACACGGAAGGCCTCATAGATATTTTGATATGGTGACTGAATCGGAAAAGCCGAATTTTACAAACTTTGACACAAAATAACTTTTTTTATTGAAACGGGGATTTTGTGGGACTTTTAGTATGTGATACACTTTGATCTATATTTTCTCACAGTCGCAAAAAAGTTTCTGTTGCAATTAGTTCTACCTCAAGAAATAATTTGACTGGACTATAATAGAAACAAACAAATGTCTTCAAAACAAGATATTCAGCGGAATGTGTTGTTGGTGTAATGCTGTAGATTGGTGTGCAAAATTGTATGAAATTGAGGTTTACAAAGAGTTGTAATATCTAGGATTAAAAAGCTAACAAAAACAAGTACAACGGAAACAGTAACTTGGAATTAAAATATAGCACAACTCTGACTAAAATACTATCATCTACAGAAATGCAAAACAATAATTTAACCCATATCGTAGTTACTGGTAGCTGTGGAGATTCCATATAATTAATCTACTGTTCTATATATCAAATTTCATTCATTGAAACAGACTGTAACAAAATAAACTACTGTACATGCTCGTACAGCTACTTTAGTATGTAACACTAGTTCTCTAACATCCCACTTTTGTAAGTAAATGATGAAACAACACAAGAAACACAATTGTGGTTGAATCACTAGAGGCCAATCATTATATAGCTATCAATATACATTTCTCCAAATAGTAAATAATTAAAACAAAATGGTAGTTAACCATAACTATATGTAATATATAACAAAACACTTAGCTACCACTGTCTATCTGTAAAGAAGACATCAGATGACATATCTTAAAAAAGAAGCACGATGTCATCAGTATAGTAGTGAACAGTCTTCAGCAGTATGTGTCTCTTAATTTTACACTTGCATTCCAATCTGCTAAAACTGAAAACGTATAGTAGACCAGCATAACATAGAACAGTCTGCCTATTGAATCAGACAATGCAGTGTTCTGCTTGAGAGGTGGGTGTATTGTTTGTGTTGCGTTTCCTGCTTGAGTATTTCGTATTTATTCAGCAGGTGCTCTTAAAGAGGCTCGCAACCGGATTTAGCATTTTAAATAGTAATTTGTAAATATATGTCAAATCCTTATATAGAAATAGGTAAGATTTAGTTAAGGATAAGAAATTCTTTAAAAATACATTTCAAAACAAGAGCGTGTCCCAGTTACACGAATGCCCCCGATGATACAGGGAGGGGAATCCAGACTATCAAACGTAAAAGTTAGAGAGCTGAAACTGTAGTGGAGCGCCATTTTGAGGACTTCAAGGGCCATTACTCCAAAGGGCCTGGCATAAATTGGTGCCGCTGGTTATCCAAATTAGTCTCCATTTTATGTCAACAAACATTTTCAGAAAGTTTGGTGATGATCAGATGAAAAGCAATGTGTTTGTGAAACACAAATGCCCCCAGCCAGCATCATGTTCTGTAATGTAATGCTTATTTGCAATAGTAGGTCAAAAGTCATGGTCGTAGGGTAAATGAAACATTGGCATGGTTGGAGAAGTCTTAACACAAGAAACATATAAAGTATGGTAGCTCTAGGCCTACTGGTTCAAATGTTATAGGCGTATAAAGATTTATACAAATAAAGGTCAAAGGTCAAGGTCACAAGGACAAAAACGTAGGTATGGTTGGAAAGGTCTTGACACAAGAAATATATAAACAAATATGAAAGCCGTAGGCCTACTGGTGCAAATGTTATAGCCATTTAAAGATTTCAACAAAAGTAGGTCAAATGTCAATGTCACAAGGTCAAAAAGTTTTGTATGGTTAGAAAGGGAAAACACAAGTCAAGTATAAAAGGCCAAGGTGCAAAAATGCAATAGTTATATCCAAGGTTAAGGTTTTTGGTTAAAGTTTGATTAAAGAGGTCAAAGATCGAGGTCAAGGTCACATGGTCAAAGATGTTGGTATGGTTGGAAAGGTCTTGACATAAGAAATATACATACAAGATATTAAAGCCCTGGGCCAACTGGTGCAAATGTCTTAGCCATTTAAAGATTTTAACAAAAGTAGGTCAAATGTCAAGGTCACAAGGTCAAACAGTTTTGTATGGTTGGAAAGGTCTTGTCATGAAGAATACACATGCCAAGTATAAAAGGCCCAGGTTCGAAAATGCAAAAGTTATAGCCAATGTTAAGGTTTTTGGTTAAAGTTTGATTAAATAGGTCAAAGGTGAAGGTCAAGGTCACATGGTCAAAGATATTGGTATAGTAGGAAAGGTCTTGACACAAAACATATACATACAAAATATTAAAGCCCTATGCTAACTGGTGCAAATGTTATAGCAATTTAAAGATTTTTACAAAAGAAGGTCAAATGTCAAGGTCAAGGTTAAAAAGTTTTGTATGGTTGAAAAGGTCTTGCCATGAGGAATACACATGCCAAGTATAAAATGCCCAGGTGCAAAAATGCAAAAGTTATAGCCAAATTTAAGGTTTTTGGTTAAAGTTTGATTAAATAGGTCAAAGGTAAAGGTGAAGGTCGCAAGGTCAAAGATGTTGGTATGGTTGGAAAGGTCTTGACACAAGAAATATACATACAAAATATGAAAGCCCAGGGCCAACTGGTGCAAATGTTAAAGCCATTTAAAGATTTTTACAAAAGTAGGTCAAATGTCAAGGTCAAGGTCACAAGATCAGAAAGTTTTGTATGGTTGGAAAGGTCTTGATACAGGGAAGACACATGCCAAGTATAAAAGGCCTAGGTACAAAAATGCAAGAGTAATAGCCAAGGTTAAGGTTTTTGGCACAGACAGACGGACGGACGGACGGACGGACAGACGGACGGACAGACAAACCAACAGACATGACAAAAACTATATGCCCCCGAATCGTAGATTCTGGGGGCATAAAAAGAAGAAGCTCTGGTGGGATTCGAACCCGTGACCCTCCATGCCGAGACAGACACGAAAATAAGGGAACGCCTTAGCCCACTCGACTGTGGACTCTCTCTCTCTCTCTCTATATATATATATATATATATTGTATCGGATTAACGTAGTTCAATGTGTAGCAATGTATAGTACATTATTCGGCTCGGGTTTATGTCTGAGCCCGTGTTCAATTTCTGTTGCGTCAGTCGACGCAACGGATAAAACGAATAAAATATCTAAAAAATGAAGAATTGAAGACTTTTCTTAAGGATTATTTTAGACTGATCATATTTTTCTAATGCCAGATGCACGAAAATGCTACACATTTGGTGTTATTTGAGCATTTTTTTTTATTTTTGCAAATACACCATCTGGTTGCGAGTCGCTTTAAACCTGAGTTTCTGATCAGATACCATTGGTTGAAAATGTTGGTCTAAATAGATACAATACAGCCACGCTGAAAAAAGCATGTGAGGAGGATATTTAAAGTACACACAGGCTAGGGGTACATTTCCAATAACAAATTCAGGTCATAGTGACCTTGATCTCGATATTTGACTTCATTTATAGAAAAAAACTAGTCGGGGAGAGTGAAGTGTAGTGTACCATTGTCTGTCTACTGAGATATTTACCTCGAAAATTCACATTATACAATAGAAATTTTGTTCCGTGCATATTTCTGTGCACACTATAGGTAAACAACGAGAAGTGAACCGTGAATGTACTCAACAACTTGGCATTTTCCACGATTTAGGGCTGTTTGTATTGCCGCAGTCCATCTAACTTAGCTGTCGATATGCTGACAGCATGCTGACTCCCCTAAACAATGGACTGCGCTAAATATTAAGGTTCACTGATCGTTGTTTACTTATAAAACATATATTGAAAACAAATTTGATGTGTGAGTACATCTTATGATGTCAGAGTGGTACATACAATTTTAAGGTCACTGTGGCCTTGCTTTTTGCGCTCAGTTATAGAAAGTTTTTTTTCCGGAACATTTTACAACAGGCCATCAGCGAGAGAAAATTAATTTGGTGTGCGATTAGATATTGGAATGGTAGAGTGTCGCGTGCCATTTTCAATTTTCCATGAGCTTACATGCAGGTCTGCATACAACAAGAACGCTGTACGATGTATACCAGTGAAAAAGTTCCGCCAACTATAAAACAGTCATCTGAACTACATGTATAACACCAACTCATAAAATAAGAAAACATTTTCCGGAACGAAAGGGTAAAGAATCGTGTCAACCACAGCCCGTAATAAGCTTCTGATAAGACAACTCCAGCGGGGTAAGATCTTTTTCTGACCAAGGTATACATTGCTTTTGATGGTTTCAAACCTTGGAAACATCTGTAGCGAGAGTCGAGTTCAAGACTTTGACCGAGTGAAGTTTATCCGATCAAGAAAACAACATCCAATGTCGGATATTATCAATAACCACCAAAAAAACCCGGTAAACTTTGAGTAGTGTTTTTAACAAAATAGTGAGAACGATTTGAAGATGTAAAATTCTAAAGAATAAATACTACCTTCTGAAGTAAACATGATATTCATAAAATTATTAGAATATACTTTCACTTTTTCAGTGTATGAATAATCTCCGCAACAGGAAAGTGGCATGCTGCTTTGAAATGTGCTTATGTTCTCATCCGCTTAAGAAAACAACACTCAATATCGGATATTATCAATTATCAAAAGATCGGTTAATTTTGAGTAGTGTATCAAACAAAATGATTGAAACGATTTGAATATGTAAACTTCTAGAGAATACATGTATATACCATCCTCTGACTTACTCTGTCTTACGAAACGTCGTACGTCAAATGTTGTCGTAAGTCAGTTAAAAAAATCTCAATTATTATTTATTTCTCCAATTAATCCTGTCTTGTCACATCGCTTTGGGGTCGTCTTGAAAACTGACAGGATTAGATGGAGAAATCAGAAGTTAGGCGTATCCAAAGTTTTGACTTACGACCGCTTTTATCGTGCGACGTTTCGTAAGACAGGCCCCAGGAAAGTTGCATTCTGCTTTGAAAATGCGACGTCACTGATGGTTGTCGATTCCAAGACTGTTGAAAATAGCTTCCTTGAGAATGTTTTCTAAAATTCAAAGACAATATGTATAGATAATTTCCAAATATGCCTGCAATAATAGTCAATTGTTTAAATCATTTACGAAAAAGGGTTAAGGCCAAAACAGGGTTTTTTAGACTCTTTACAATCTTATTTAATGTAAGAAGTTTTCTGTTTATAGAGGATCTTAAATGAGTGTTCATATTTATTTGATTTATTAAATGAATCTTTTTGAAACGATAAAAAACGAGCTTTAGCGAGTTTTTTCATCGCTTCAAAAAGACGAATTTAATAAATTAAATAAATATGAATACGAATATAAGATCCTATTTATATCATATCCAACACACTCATACTTACAGCCAATTTCTGAGGAGTAAGGTAGGTTGTAGTAAGGTATTCCTTATATAGAAACCATCAATGGAAGGCGTAATGAAGTTTTCTAAGTGCCTGGGAAAAATTAGTTCCAAATGTCTCAATGTTTTATTGACTTATTGTCACTATATAAGCCATTATTCGATTTAGATTTAGATTTAGAATCTTTCTGATGATTAAATTAACTGTGAAAGGTGATTAAAAATCACGTCGAAAAACATTTTGAAAAATAGTTTAACACCTCACAGCATGACGTTACAAATATTTTCCATATGAGAAAAAACAGTTGTGACGTCATTGTACTAGCACGTGAAGCTTTGTTTGCTCAACTTTTGAACGAAGAAACATACATTGTGTCTAGTGTTCACTCGTTACTGTCATGTCAGTTTGGTTTGAAAACCCGTCTAAGTTTTGGAACATTCGGCCATTCATCTGTGCTATTGTGAATATGAAATTTCCACAGTGAATTGGAGCGCGGAAAATGTTGTGTTGACACCGCCAGAGACATGTATGGTTGATGATCTAGATACTGCACATTCAACTTTTAATCGTGTGCTTTCGAGCAGAGTGAATGGAGAGTCTCTTGTAGGGATTCAGACATACTTTTCAGTGTTGATTTCTATAGGATTTCTTTTAAACCAAAGATCGTGCGGCCAATAAACGAATGCTAGTGCAGTTTTTAGGGTGAGTTCTTGTGGCAATATAGAAAGGGTGGCTGGGACAAGAGTAGCCGGTATGTCTTTTTTCTACATAGATCTAAATGGTTTTAAAGTATTGTAGCTAATGATATTAAAAGGACAGCGATCAGGATTTGTATGATTTAACCAAAGTGTAGGCGAAACAGCTCGATAATTACGTCATTTGGGGCTTCGCCTGATGTACTGGTTTTGGTTTGCCTGTCTGTAAACTGCAGATCTCGAGGTAAATTGTACCGTAGAAACCGTACCGTATAAAATGTGCTGAAACCTCTGAATACCGTTGATTTTATTGTTCCTAGTCCATGTAGTCCCCTTCCGTCTATTGGCACTTGATCATTGCCAGCTAGGTCAAAGTCCGCCATTTTTTTCAGTGCATATGAATATTACTCGGTCGTTTAGTGTAATAAAGATGTGTGTGTGTGTGTTACCAAACTTAAATTATACATTGTATTATTATACTAGCGCAGAGCCGCGGGATATGATATAAATATAAATAGTTACAAATCCTACTATCAAATAACATTTAAAAAAAACATGTTTTCATAATTTTCACTATAAAATCTCCTTGTTTTCTTTCATTCCAGACCTCTGTATTTCAATTCAATTCGGAACCATTATCAGTTTTCTCAAGTATTTTGTTCAGAAGTCGCTAACATATGTTGATAGCAGGAGACTGATAAGCTGCATGTAGTCGTTGGGACCCTCCTAGCTACAAAAAACCCTCGTCTGGTTAAAAAACAAACACGTCCAGATAGGGTGACATAACCTGATGTAGCATTCAGGCAAATAATTATAACAAACTTGTCTGGTTGCTTCCATTGTGAGATACTGTCGATCCGCCATATCACGGACTCACTTAAGTCAAACATGCCAGTATTTCAAGATCAAAATATGGCTAAACCACGATCTAATTTTGAAATATTGGTATGATTGACTAGGGCGAGCTGTAGCTATCGATTTTCAACTGAAGAAATACTGGTATATACGTGTTAAGAGAGTTTGATTATCTAAAGCTCACTGTAAATTTAGAGACAGATAATTCCTAGCTGTCTGATTTATAAGCTGTCTGCAATGCTAATTGTTGCAGTTTCACAATGCTTATAGCATGCGCAGATTAAGCTCGTTTGCTCTGAGGGTTCCACCGAGGAACACTTATTCCTGTCATCCACAGAGCGCCTGGACACACCCCTACTTCTGTACGTGCGTATCACAAATGAAAGCCCTAAAACAGTCTCATATAATCGATTAAATTTCGACAATAGAGGAAATGGATTACCCTAATTACAGTTGCTAATTGCATACTATACCTTAACCCTTTTCCCCATAGAAGCGCCTTTTAGCGAATTAAGTTTATTCCTTCACTGAAGAAAATAGTTCCAATTTATACAGTCACAAATATGTATCATACAAAATATTTTCTATATTCTAGCAGATGATAGCTTAAAGCAGGCTGAAAGTAAAGCAGAATGCGCTTAAAGCGCATTCTGCTTTACTTTCAACCTGCTTTAAGAGGACACCTATATTCAGTACTAGCGATGTGCTATGTGGGAAAGGGTTAACAACACCGGCGGACGTGATCCAGTGGTAATGCACTCTACTTAGATAGTGTCGTTAGTTCGATCCCACGCTGGATCAATTCCTCCCGATGCACCTTTTAAAATCCGATCCAAGTATAATTTCATCATCAAATGCAATTACTCGATTTTTGATTCGTAGAAATACCTATCTTAAATGGACCAAACCCTGAGCAGAATGTATATTCTGTGACAATCGTCTGATTGACTGGTAAACTTGCCAACTTTTGCAACCATTTACTATAGTAAATCTTTGTAGATATGGCGGTCTCCGAACGTAAGGGATGCAACTCGTGTTTAACGCAACATCTATATCTGCATTTAAATTAGTTTCGAATTAAGGCTTCCGTCATGTAGAGTCAGGTTTTTTTTGCGTAAATATTTTGTCGGATTTACAAATTATATTTAATCTGCTTTTAAAATTAATCTGAACACACACTCTCAAGTTTCTGTATGCAGATGTTACACTCAGAAACGAACGTAACAAACAAAACAGGTTGCTGATTTCTTGTCGGCAGAACGAGTAAATTCTTTCACACAGGCGAAGCAGTACTTAGCCGGTGGCATAGTTGAGTTTTAGTAAGAATTTGATCGTTATAGATCTACGTCTTGTGTAAGGTCAATATTAAGCTTTCATGACGTCTTAACTAGAATGTTTGATGATTTTAAATAGTGTTTGCATGATATTGGTCGTTTACCAAAAGCGTCATTTTAGCCGCTATGATTGGCGATCGTCTATTTTTAATTGGATGCTCTTAAATGTCCTGTGCTAAACACCCCTCTTTTGTTTGGCAACTAGGGTTCCCCAACATGTCAATTTATTAACTGCGAGTCCATTGATCCGATGTTAGGGAGGGCCGTCGATTACATAACACAGCGGGTAGTGTTTGCAAACTGTACAACTTGACAGGTGCTATCAAAACACTGACCAGCCGGGGGTGATAATCACCCTACACACGAGGATTAATGGCGAACGATTAGCCTGGTTGGAGAAAATGAAACAGTCTCTCAAATCAATTGAATAATCCATATTATGATTTTAATCAAAATAAAATTTCAGAGACAACTATTCGAATACTTAAATGGGATTCGAATATTCGGCCCTTATGCGAATATTCGAATATTCGGTCCCGTCCCTAGAACAAACCCAACCATACCCCTTTTTAGGAGTTTCCCATTCTAGATCCACGCATGCACGTTTATGCTGTTGCATGTAGTTAAAATATTTAGAGTTATTTAGTCCTTTGACTTCAGGCTATCTGTACGAAACGCCCTCTTGTTTTGACTGGGCATTTTAGGTAGATCATTTACCGTCTGAGTTTTTGTTTGTGTTTTTTTATCCTATCTATTGGCGTGTTCATCAGTGTATCTACCACACTATTTCAATGGTATGTTTATATACGACTCTCCAGAAAATTGAGGAGATAAAGTAATATTCAGTTTCACATATAGAAAATTAAGTCAGAGCAGCAATAAGAAGTATTAACCAATTTTTCTTACTTGTCCGAGTTATTTCTAGAACAGAATAGTAAATAATGGTAAATAACTCGGCCAAGTTAGAAGAAAACACTAATAAATAACTTTGAAATAAGACTGCATGTTGTTGTTGTATACAGACCAGTAAATATACTCATACACAACATATGATAATGATATTCGATACTTCACCATTCAAAGATGTATTCGCATACCAACGTTTGTAACGCTAACTGACCAATAGCGCGTTCAATTACCATTGTTTGCTGTTTAGGTTAGCAGTTTGTGCCCCGTGTGCAGCGTGCAGAGTACAGTAGAGAAAATATTTTCTTTCCAAATAACCCCCATTACGCTTAAACTATTAGTTTCATTGCAAACAGTTTGGAACCAGATCAGACGCCGGGTAACCCGGGATCTAATCAGGCCCAAAACTGTTTGCCACTCAAATTGAAACTATTAGTCGGAATTGTCAAAAAAGTTGTCATTTTCTATATTTCATTGCAATGCGTTTGCGTTTGAACGAAATCTTTACGTTTTCTCCACTGTATTTCAGACCGGTAGCAAACTCGCAATCGATAGCCATCGATTGCCAACGATTTCTTTACTGAACTCATCACTGATGTGATATGCTCAGGACAAGCTTTCCATAATTGAGGCCAAAGTCAATATCAATGTCATAATAACCTTTCAAATGTACGAGACACTACGCCATCCGAAGATGTACTCAAACGCTAAATTTGGAATCCATAGTTGTTGATGTGATATAGCGCATATCATGCATCACAAACTATTGTTACGCATGAGGTTAAATGCCAATGTCAATGCCAACTTTCACTTAAAATGATACGCTACCTTGCGCTATTCTTAGATGTATTCGCATACATATAAAGTTTAGTTTCTATAGTTGATGGGTTTAGTATATGTGCTGAGGACCAGCTTTTTCTATAGCTGAGGTTCAAGGCTAATCTAACATGATGTGTAATAGTAAATATACCCCCCCAAAGATCTTATGTTCTTGAGGTAAAATGGCAATGCCAAAGGCACAGTGACCTGAAAGTATCATGCAATACTCCACCATCCCACACACTCAAATACTATAATAATCACCTGGAATCCATAGAGCTGCTATTGTAAGGGAAATATGCCCCAAAAACATTTTATATGAAACTGACGCCAAAGGTCAAGGTCAAATACTTGAACATGATGCGCGACACTCAAAATACATACTGACACCAAAAAGAAACTGTGGGCCATCTTAAGAAATTAATTTTATCGTTTGTTATCATTTGTCATATCAAAAGATATCAAAAACATCACAAAAAATTTGATAATAGATTCAAGTCATTTTACAGCTTTCAGGTTTTAAAAACCAAATACTCTCCTCAAAACTCAGATTTCCTAAAATACTACACTTTATTAGAAAGCATACCGAAACTATGGAAATAAAAGCTGCAAATAGACAAAATAACTGATAACGAAATACGAGAAAATGTAACACAACAAGTCCAAAACCCCAACAGTAATAATAAATTTCTGCACAATAAAATGATTAAGGAAATACAAAATAAAAACAATAAAACTTCATATTAAAGAGAAAGAAGAAAACACACACATCAACTGGAAAAGTGTGCACAGCATACCATTTAAAGCCGTATTCGATACAAAAATACGAGCTTTTCAATATAGATATATATTGCGAATTATACCAAACAACAAATTCCTGTATAAATGCAAGTGTATGTATATCGAGAAATAAAAGATTTAAAAAAAATGATAAAAAAAGTGTCACATCCTTTTCAAATGACATTAAAATGGAACCCATCAGCGTATGATTATATTTTTAATATTATATTTATCATAAACATAAGAAAAAAAGTTTAATACTTTTTTATTTAAGCTGCAAATAGACAAAATAACTGATAACGAAATACGAGAAAATGTAACACAACAAGTCCAAAACCCCAACAGTAATAATAAATTTCTGCACAATAAAATGATTAAGGAAATACAAAATAAAAACAATAAAACTTCATATTAAAGAGAAAGAAGAAAACACACACATCAACTGGAAAAGTGTGCACAGCATACCATTTAAAGCCGTATTCGATACAAAAATACGAGCTTTTCAATATAGATATATATTGCGAATTATACCAAACAACAAATTCCTGTATAAATGCAAGTGTATGTATATCGAGAAATAAAAGATTTAAAAAAAATGATAAAAAAGTGTCACATCCTTTTCAAATGACATTAAAATAGAACCCATCAGCGTATGATTATATTTTTAATATTATATTTATCATAAACATAAGAAAAAAAGTTTAATACTTTTTTATTTAAGCTGCAAATAGACAAAATAACTGATAACGAAATACGAGAAAATGTAACACAACAAGTCCAAAACCCCAACAGTAATAATAAATTTCTGCACAATAAAATGATTAAGGAAATACAAAATAAAAACAATAAAACTTCATATTAAAGAGAAAGAAGAAAACACACACATCAACTGGAAAAGTGTGCACAGCATACCATTTAAAGCCGTATTCGATACAAAAATACGAGCTTTTCAATATAGATATATATTGCGAATTATACCAAACAACAAATTCCTGTATAAATGCAAGTGTATGTACATCGAGAAATAAAAGATTTAAAAAAAATGATAAAAAAAGTGTCACATCCTTTTCAAATGACATTAAAATGGAACCCATCAGCGTATGATTATATTTTTAATATTATATTTATCATAAACATAAAAAAAAAGTTTAATACTTTTTTATTTATATTTGAAATAAAGCTATAAGTGGTAGGAAATAAAAGTATACTATAATAAAAAGCAAAAGAATTAAGTCAGACTGTGGATGGATAAAACAAATTAGGGACAAATTCAGTGCGTCACAATTTGCAGTACTTTAAAGAGTTTTTAAAGAATTTCTATGACGTTTACGATAATAGTATATATCCTTTCCACGCCCATAACGTATTAAAACGTTTTGACGTTTATGGCACATTTTGGCTTCCATAAAATGAAAAGTTATGATTCGCACATCGCGTTGCAAGACTTTTCTGAAAGGCCAGATTCGGCACTCCCTATTTCTAGAATATCAATGGTCTACTGCAAAATATGACACTTTCAGGCAGCATCGAAAATGGATCCAGACACAAATTTGCAAGATTGGAAAAATGCGAATGCCATAGGGGCCGAAACGGTCCATCTTTCTACTTTCGGTTTAAAATGTACGCGACCTTTTTGTCAAAACCCGTTATAATAGCACTCATGCTGGAATTCAGTAACACTGACATGTCAACACAAAGCTCACAAAGCTCAAACTGAGCTCAAACTTTTTTTTCTTTTTATTTTAACTAATTCGCGCATTGCGTGAACGCGATTTAAATATAGCGCCTCTAAAAATAGATTGTCACTTTCAGTTTCGTTTTGACACGTCAGAGTAGTTTTGAGATGTCAGAGTGTAGTGTTTATTCAGAAAATGAGCTCCAAAATAGTCCGGTAGTGTCTGTGTTATGTGTACAAAATCGGTCAGGCTTGCTAAGGATATCCTGTCAAACTTGTATAAACCCGGCGCTATTTGACCTATTTTGTGTCGCAGTGCCGTAAAACCTACCTCATCCATCATTTCTCTTTCATGACGATTAAAAGCGCGATTGCAAACAGTTTGGAGCGCGGCGTCTGATCAGGATCAAAACTGTTTGACACTCGTTTAAAAATTTCTTCAGTCGTACAACCTTATTTTTGAAACGACATTGTAAACAACAAAATTGAAGCAGACATCAATGAAACGGTGAAGAGGTAAAACTCTCACGAATAATTTTAGCATGAAATGGTTCAGCGACACATCTTTGATGGATATGCGAAATATATGCTCATACTAACGACTACTGAATGCATATGACCGTAGGCGAATTTATCGAAGGGGCGAATGGGATTCTTTTTATGTGTTATTCTAACAACAAAGCTTTTATCATAGCACCGTTTACATCATGTTTCAGTTTGGAACAGAATGTTTCTTAAATCTAGGTAAAAACCCACCCTCCACACCCTTTCTTTTACTTTTTGACCTGGTTGTGAATATCAATATGTTGCCCATTTTGTTAAGATTTTGTGTTGCCCACGTTGCTACTGGCTATGACAAACAATTGACATTATGTGTTGCCCACTTTGCTAAGGGCTTTGATGAAGCTATTTGTGTTTTAGGGGTTTGCCATGTACTGTTGAGGCGACCCGCTAATTGTAAACATGTAAATGCAAGCAATTTGTGTTTTTGAATTGTGTGACCTCCATGGCTCACTTACTTTGGTTCAGTCAGTACTTTAGGACAATTCTAAACATAAATATGTTATAATTCCTTGTATGTCTGGTGTGTCCCTTATTTGTCTCTGCTTACTTGGGTTATAAGCCTGTCATTTGGTACAGTTGCTGCTGCCTAGTTTGTTTTATTTTACAGACGCTGTGTTCCCCATCTTGGTTACAGTTTCAAGTTGCCAGCAGCCTTCAAGACTATCGTTCGGCGCGGCTTTCAGTTGGAATCTGCATTATTGCCAAAAAGCTATTATACATTCTGTGGGACTATTCAGTTGTGCGATGAACTTGTCAATATTGTGTCACCAGTTCCATGTCAATGGTTCAGCCAGGTCATGATTTGGTTGGCTCAGCTAGTGTCGCTTCTGGTGCTAATCAGGTTATGCACTGGCGGATGCGAAAAGATGACAGTTTTAAAAATAAGAGGTTACAAATAATTATTTTGTACCTTCCTGGACTGGCTCCTGTAGGATCATGTCGCCTCAGAAGTCCAGTCTCAGTTAATTGCTAACATTGTAATTGGAACTAGTCTCAGTTAATTGTTAACATTGTATTAATTTGGAACTTTGGTGGTAAATAACAATATATTGCCCAATTTGTTAAGGACTGTGATGATTATGACAAGTTGTCTTCTATGGTAACAATTGACATGTTGTGATGCCCACTGTGCTAAGGGCTATGTTGAACAATTGACATTATGTGTTGCCCACTTTGCTAAGGGCTTTGATGAAGCTATTTGTTGACATGTTGTGATGCCCACTTTGCTAAGGGCTATGCTGAACAATTGACATTATGTGTTGCCCATGTGCTAAGGGCTTTGATGAAGCTATTTGTGCTTTTTGGGGTCTGCCATATACTGTTGCGGCGACCCGGTTTTTGTCTACATATAACTGAAAGCCGCAGCCAAATATCGGCCATTCTTATTTAATTAAACATCAAAAATGTTAATACAGGTTTTGTTTGCTTTATGCATCCTTCGATAAATTGGTTTATAGTAATCGTATTCTTTTGTCGCTATAGGTTTATCTGTCATTGATTGAACAAAAGAAACCAAAAAACATATTGGCCTTAAAAGTTATCTGTAAACGGATGTAAGGCGCCCATATGGACATGTAAGCACAAAGTGAAAACATATTTATGTTAACAAATGTCAACAAAATAAAATACGTATAATTGTCATGATTAATATACGAACCGTTGCAGCTAACAACTAAATTTAAGAAACGAAAGCCACAGTCTATACCGAGTGAGATAGCTATGCAAAATATAAAACAGTTTCTTTTATTTTATTCTTATCTTTGTCATTCCAACTGCGTTCTGTGTTTCTTTTCAGTACTGAATGTATAGACATAAATAATGGTAGTAGTGTTGGAAGAAGCAAAGGGTACAGTAACAGTGAAAGTTACGCAATTTAAAACCAAATAAATTTTCGAATGTTCACATTTTAGGTTTTAAATGTCGTCTTTAATATTGGTAGGTGTTTAACTAAACAAATCCTTTGTTATGGACAGTTAAACTCCTTTATAATGGTATAACAAATACAGAGAAGTAGGTAAACATAGTATGTTAAAGAGAGGTGGGTAAATAGTGTTGCAGAGAGCTCCCGCTGTAGCCATCAAGCTAGAGCTAAACATATGAGGTCAAGTACTGTAAGTATCTTTCGGCGTCTGAACTGTTTCAAAACTGTTTGTCCCTCGTCCTTAAGTTTCTACAATTTTCAAATACATAAGTCTGAAGGTGACAAATTTTGCAGACGACAATTTCCCGACTAGATAAAGTTAACGGGTGCATATTTAGAAGTCTAGCGTGCATGCGTCTATGCTTTGGCCTAAGGTGTGTGGTCTTCACGATTTATCGCTGCAAAGAAGAAACACTGACAAACAAAGTAGATCACTGAAACGTACTTAACCCTTTGCCTGCTGGTCGCGACTTTATTGATTTTTGCAAACAGTTTAGATCCAGATCAGACGCCGCGTAACGCGGCGTCTGATCTGGATCCAAACTGTTTGGCACTCGTCTTTAGGTTTCTTTACCTAAAAAAAGGTATGTATCTACATTTAACAAACTTTGCAGACGACAATTTCGAAGCAGACGAAATCACCGCAGGATAAGGGTTAATACAAGATTTAGTGCAAATGGCGGGGTGATCTCTGAGTAACAGATACGGTGCGTGGGAGATTCGCTCCGAGTGTCATGTTACAACAATAAGAAGAATAGTTCGTGAGGACACGAAACCTTCTTCATTTCGTAGTTACTGGACACTTTTCAAGCGAAACTCGCTTTGTATCTGTTACTTATTATAGAAATTATGCGTACTGTTTAATTAGTTAACATGCAAATGCGGTGAAGTTCAGTTATAACGAAATTAGATACATGTATAACGAAATATTGGATAGAACGAAATATTTCATATTACAAAAACAAAATGTATTCTCCATCTTTAATCAACGTAAAGTGAATTGATATAACAAAATTTGGATATAACGAAAGGAATCAGATGAACAGTCCTAATCAACTTTGGCAAATTTATTTAAAATGCGTTAAGGCTTAGACTGGATTGCATGTCATATACTGATGGGATCCTTTACACACGGACTTGTACTTAGCGGCCGTTTGGTAAATTGGCGATGGGGGTCTGTGGGAGAAAGTTGCTAGTTTTTTTGGGACGGTAAAAGTGCCGAAAGCTCTAATAGAAGCTTTCCGCATTGTTTTATTGGAAAGAGGCCTCTGGTTCTACTATTTTGAGGTCGCTTACAAAATTGTATTAAAGTCCCATTGTGTTTTCAGACCTTTTCTTAATGCCTGAAATACAATAACGGTTAATAATAATGTTTGAACATTCTTATGGGCCAAACTGATATATGAAATGATGAAGACGGACCTAAATCACAAAAAGGGCGATTTAAAATCATAACAAACCGAAAATAGAACGTCTGACATAAATATTTCCACACGGCTTAGTATCACGTGATACAGCCGAAAACAACTTCACGGGGTGCAACCGTATCTACCTCAGCCCGTCCATCCATCAGTCAGTTAGACTATCACACTTTTTTGTCCGCTCTCTAACTCAACTATTTTTTATCCGATCTTCCACAAACTTGCTGAAAATGTTCATTGATATAAAATCAAGGTTTGGTTTGATTGCTACTAAAATCGCATAAGGTATTTTTGAGTTATTGCTTGTTAATTAATAGAAAATGACTGTTTCAGTCATTTTTGCACTCTAAAACAAACAGCTTTTATCGGATATTCACCAAACATGCTGAAAATATTTATTAATATAAAATTTAGGTCTAGTTTGATTATTACTAAAATCGCATATGGCATATCTGAGTTTTTGCACTTGATGTATTAGAAATGACTGTTTTCAGCAAATTTTGCTCTCCAACACAAATACTTTTTTTTTTAATCTTCACTAAACTTGCTGAAAGTTTTCATTAATATAAAATCAAGGTAAGTTTTGAATCCTACTAAAATCGCATGAGGCATGTTGGAGTAATAGCCCTTTAATTATTAAAAAATGGCTGTTTCAGCCTTTTTTGCTCTCTAACACAAAGAGTTTTCATCGGATCTTCACCAAACTTGCTGAAATTCTTTATTTATATAAAATCTAGGTCCAGTGTAATTATTACTAAAGTCCCATAAGGATTATCTTAGTTATTGCCCTTTATGTATTAAAAAGGACTGTTTCACCATTTTTTGCTCTCTAACACAAATAATTTTTTTCCTTGACCTAGATTTAATACCAATACACGTTGTCAGCAAGTTTTGTGAAGATCCAATAAAAAGTGTTTGTGTTAGAGAGCAGAAAATGCTGAAACTGTAATTTTTTAATTATTCAAGGACAATAACTCAGACATGCCTTATGCGATTTTGCTAGTTATTGAACCTGACCTAGATTCCTTACTAATCAACATTTGTAGCAAGATTGGTGAATATAAAAAAGAAGTGTTTGAGTTAGAGAGCAGACAAGGCTGAAACAGTCATTTTCAGCAAGCTCAAGGTATAGATTCTCCGTAATGTTTTTAATCGCTTACCCACCGTGAATAATATTTACACGTTGTCACTGAATCTCATAGTGTTTAACCCTGTGCCTACTGGTCGTAACTTTACGGGAGTTTACAAACTGTTTGAATCTAGAAAGACGCCGCGTAACGCGGCGTCTCATCTGGATCCAAACTGTTTGACACTCGTCTTAAGGTTTGTTTAATTAAAACAATGCATAAATCTAAACTGAACAAATTTTGCAGACGACAATGTCAAAGCAGACGTCTGTGCAGCAGAATAAAGCTTAACAGGGTCATTTTCAGTGCTCCAGCTATACACATGTAAGCGGTAGTAATCTGAACTAATCTAACATTTTCTCACTCATTTACTACTGATTAAACCGTCTCTTCGAGACACTTTTAATGAGTATGACACCATTGGGTTTAAAAGCAGAAATAAAGATGTTAGTTTTCGAAATACTTTCGTTATCTGGAGCCCTGTATTTACAGAGTTGTCCTTCTTTCCATTCACATGGTTAAACTTTTTTCTGGATATAATATCCATAAATTAAAAAAAATAAATTAAAACGCGAATTTCTTAGATAAAGCCGCTTTTCGTGGAAGAATCAGGTACTATGTAGTTCAAATGGGATCCCAAACAACCGTTTTAGGCAGGTTTCTCCAAAACACAATGCGCCTTTAAGTTGGACTCAAGACGGCCGCCTCACTTTACCCTTATTATACATGTGAAACATTCCACACATTTTATATACGGTTCTGTTCAATAAGATTTTCAGTTTGTTATAAAACATAAAGAATGTCAAAATAACTTTACTAGCCATAAATTTATTGTATTCTCATTTGACAATTTAATGACTATCGCAATTCTCTGTTTATCAAGGTATTGATGTATTTACTTTTTTTTCTGGCCATATCATTTACCTCAGTATAATTGATTTGAATGTTACATTTGACAAGATACAGTGGATAATCTGCTATTCTTTCCCAATAAACGCGTTTACGCTAAAACTATTATTTGCAGTGCAAACAGTTTGGAGCCAGATCAGACGCCGGGTAACCCGGCGTCTTATCAGGCTCCAAACTGTTTGCCACCGAGATAAACAAGAATTATCAGAATTGTCCAAAAGTTGTACTTTTCTACGTTTTAGTGTTTTGCGTTTGCGTACGTTTGCGTTTAAACGGGAAAGAATAACAGATTCTCCACTGTACACGTATAAGGTACACGTCAGTGAAGTATCCTCTACATGTAGTTCTCTGTTATCAATTTACAGACGTTATTTAATCACTCCACTGACATGACATCATCTTCATTTAACAAATTACACTCTATCTTTTTAACTTAGATTTAAGGTGAAATATTTACATTCGCCCTTTTTAAATTCATTGAAAATATGACCTTTAAATCGTGTAAACGCTATTTCTCGAGAGGGTGGGACTCGTAAATATATTCGCAGAGGATATGGGGCTTATCAATCTGCTCTCTGCGAATATTTTTTATGCGTTGCTTCAGTAACGCCGTTGTGGCTGTTCTTTTCAGGGTACACATTATTCGTGTTATATAATACCCCCTAATGCGGAATATATACATATAAACATACTAATAAAATGTTTGTTTTATTTTAGAAATAATAGCAATTTATTGAAAACATAAGAAATGAACTATTTTGTTCGGCGTTTTAGCCAAATAAACGACAGAAAATGATCGGCGAATTTACCATGAATCGCTAGCGTGATTCATGGAATTTGCCGATTATTTTCTGTCGTTCATTTCACTTAAAAGCCGAACAAATTCAGTTCATTTCTTGATTAACTAAATCAATATCGTAAGGGTGTCACACAGTTTAGATCCTGATCAGAAACCGTGTAACGCGGCGTCTAATCATGATCAAAACTGTTTGTATATATAACAATTTAACTTGTGATAAGGCAGTGAATGGGTTGAAATCCGACAAATCAAACCACGTCGTTAATCATATTGGTCATAATTGAATTCTTTCAAAGGTCAAACGTATCTTATTGCAAACCACTTCACTTATCTTATTTCATATAGTAAACTGCAGATTGGGTATCAGCAAATCATTGAGGTTGTGACGTTATGAGATTTATCATGCAAGTAGCTTGTTTTTATTTCTCAAACTTAATTTAAGGTGTTTTTTAAAAACAAAAACAAATATTGGAATCCGTGCCAAATAGTGACATCCAGTTTCGCAATTTAGCACTGTAATCGGGGTAAGAAGTGAATGTTTTAATGAAGGAAACTAACAGAAACCTAAATCTGATATAAAGTTTTATAAATTTTATGACATACTTTATCAATGAAAAATGCTATTGTGGTGAAGGTCGACAAACACTATCGTGAAAAACATTGTCGTAAACTAAAGTGCAAGAACATGTGTATCATAAATCCACAACTTAGTTGTTAAAGGACAGCATAAATATTGTTTTTCATTTTGATACATGTAATAACTCTGAAATGTAGCCTATTATAGATATATAGGATCTGTCATGAGTCGATGTTTAAGACAAGCTGATCTCAAACGAGTCTAGAATTGAAATGTTATTAAGAGAGCCTTGGCGAGCTTAATAACTTTTCTATTCTAGACAAGTTTGAGATCAATTTGTCTTAAACATCGACGAGTGACAGATTCTTTTTCTCACATTACCAACGATTTAAGCTATTTTTAAAGCAATATGCATTTTTTGAAACCCCGTTGACGTCAAAACGCCGTTATAAATAGTGACGTTATAGTGACGTCATCAAAGTGATCTTACACATGTTGGAGATAAGGATATTCGTCATCGTCGTTCGCTATAGAAAACAGGGGTAGTTATGTGAGAAATAAGCTGTTTGCAAAGCCGACTGTGGTCACCTGTGGTGGTGAAGGGGTTAATCATTTCATATCCAATCTTGTGTCCTGACAGGCCATCTACAACATGTAAAGAGCCTGGGTCCCGTTTCATGAAACATCTTGCGACAAATGTTGTCGTAAGTCAAAACTTTAATATACATTTAATCTCTAATTTCTCTATCTAATCCTGTCTTGTGACATCTTTTTGGAATCGTCTTTTCAAGACGATTCCAAAAAGATGTCACAAGACAGTATTAGATGGAGAAATAAATAATAATTGAGACTTTTATAATCTGACTTACGACAACATTTGTCTTACGAAGTTTTATGAAACGGGCCCCAGATGAGACTCACTCTTATGTGATACACTGGTTACAAGCATCCATATACAATGGAATAGACAATGAGGTAAAATTGACACTCTTTGAAAATGTCAACAAGTTTAGATATATTTTTATTCATTTTGGAGCCGGGACAGGCGCCGGGTGAAACAAATCTGGTTCTAAACTGTTTGCGATAGTTTATCGGCGTCAGTTCCGGGTCAAACTTGTTTTGAATGGACAAAAAATGAAAGGGGTTAAAAATTCATGAACAATTGTAAGAAAAGTGGATGATTAACATCTATTTTGTCTCTGTCTGTTTCAATTCTTGAATATAAGGGCATTGTATATGTCCCTTTTGCTCGTGTCATATCTAGCGCGTGCTCTGGTTGTTATTTCTAACTGGGTGGGTGTGTGGCATCCATGTATTCTGTGGCGCTAGTGGGGTCGATCTCTGGCCAGCCTGAAAAACACCATTTAGTGTCGTTTCGTTCAGTATTTGTATCTATCTATAGCTGAACAATAGTCTAGATTCTATAGCCGTTTACCAATTAAGGTAGCTCGTTGGTTAGCTCAATTTTCATGAAAGGTGTTATGAAACTTTGCTTGAATAATAATACCAGTCCAAGAAACAATGTGTGTACATATAGGACAAATTTATCGTTTGTTTTGTCTTAAAAACTGCATATACCTGTCCAATATAGTTTGAGTTCTCTACTGGAAGTACAGCAGGCCAAGAAAAATAACGCTGTGGTTAAATTATTTAAAATCGCCTACATACAAGCCATCGCAATTAATATTACATACATGTAACCATACACAGGTAAAACTTATTCTTATACTAAATACAGTTTTACTTTGATAAAAGTGTTAAGTAGACTCGGGATATAATACCTGTGCATTCTGTGTTCAATGACACTGAATTCTTGGATTGTATTTATTCGGTAATGGTTAGTATTACGATTCTAAATCTGAAGTAAACTGTCACGTCTTTCATTGGATAAATATACATATTTTGCTAATCTTGTCAATATTCCAGTTTGAGAGTTTGAAAGTAATGATATAAATTTTTGTTTAGTTGGCCAACGGCAATAGTATTTAGGAAGACACTTATTTCTTATATCACGATAGCACTGACAAACTAAGGTAAAATGATACTCATCTTCTATAACATTCATTCCACACAGAACGCACTTACGATTTTGTATTTCAATATTTCTGAAACGCCCTTCTTCAATGGCCAATTTATGGGAGGATAATCTTAGTCTAGTAAGTGCAACACAGTGTTTCTCAATTTTGACACAATTTAAATATTTTTCTAACCCTGGATTACTCTTAATATTTTTATAAGTTTTAAGTTTTGAGGATGAATCAAGAAAAGAATACCATTGTTGATAATACTGGTCATATAACCTTTCTAAAACCTTTGCTAATTGTAATTTTGTTATATTTTCATTGTTCCACAGATATCCAAACCCTAAGTCATCAAGCATACACTTTACTTCAAGTGCTCACAAGTTAGCTATGTTATTGTTAACCTGATCATAAAACATAGTATTAACCAAGGAGCCCGAAGAATGAACAATATTGAACCAATATTTAAGTATCCTATCTTTTCGTTGTATTTGAAATGGGACCTTACCTAACTCACCATAAACTGCTGCGTTTGTGGTCTGAGTTCTGACTTTAAAAACCTGTTTAAGAAATTTTAAATATATTCTTTCGATATCCTGCGCTTTGTGGAACCCCCATACTTCAGATCCATACATAAATATAGGCAATATCATACTATCATAGAGTTTTAATTTTTCATTTACCACGAGGGGGACTTTATATAACAAGGAATTCAGTGAATATGTTGCTCTTAAAGCCTGTTCTGACAGTAACTTTTGGGATTGATAAAATTTACCATTAGATGAAAGTGATACGCCTAGATAAGTAAAGTTAGTAACTACATCTAAGTTAACATTGTCATAAAACAAGTCAAAATGTTCATGTCTAGACCCCGGTTTACATACCATGGCTACCGACTTTTTAGTATTAACAGTGATATTCCATGAACTACAATATTTATGTAAATTATTCAATAACATTTGCAAACCATCAATTGAATACGAAAACAGAACAGTATCATCAGCAAACAGTAGCATGAATATTTGTAATTCATTGATAGTAATTACATCTGCGTCCTCATTTTGCAAAGAAGACCCCATGGCGTTGATAAACAAAATAAACAATAATGGGGATAACGTTTCACCCTGCTTCACGCCCATTAACCCTTTACCTGATAGCATTGTTTCTAGTATTGAATATATGTGACTACTTAAAGCAGGTTGAAAGTAAAGCAGAATGCGCCCTAAGGCGCATTCTGCTTTACTTTCAGCCTGCTTTAAGCTATTAACTGCTAGAATAAGGAAAGAACTAAATATGACACATATTCATTACGGTATAATTTGAAACTATTTTCTTCAGCGGATGAATAAAATGAATGTGCTAAAAGTCGCTTCTATAAGGGAAAGGGTTAAGCTATCAAAATAGTCTGTAATGTCACCATTAACTTTGACACATATTTTAACTGACTCATACATTGCCTGCAACATTTTTACAAATTTACTGGATACGTTATGTGATAAAAGTTAGAACCAAATTCCATTTCTATACACTAAATCAAATGCCTTTTTAAAATCAATAAATGCACAATACAGTTTTCTCCTTTCATGTTGTATAACCTTATTTATTAATGATTGTAAAACACAAATGCAGTCAGTCGTACTTTTATTTTGTCTAAAGCCAAACTGAAAGTCTGTTAATATAGTTTTGTCCTCTACCCATTTACGTAATCTTTGGTCTAACAAATTCGAAAACATTTCAGCAAATACACTAGTTAACACAATGCCTCTATAATTGTCAACGTCATTTTATCTCCCTTCTTAAGAATAGGGACCAATATACCTTTTGTCCACGATTCAGGATATGTACCACTGCTATAAATAAAGTTAAAAGTCTACATAATGATGGTGATAATATATATTTACATTCAATGAAAATATCAGGTATCAAATTTTCCACACCAGGGCTTTTACCACGTTTTAAGGGAGATATATCATTGTTAATTTGGCCTATGTCAAACTCCCTGTCAAGTTCGTCTACTGATTGTTGATTTGGGAAATTATTTAACAATTTTTCAACATTTTCAATTTTAAAAGCATCTGTGTCTGAAAACAAATCCTAAAAATGATAGTAATCTTCAGTAGGTATAGTTGTGGACTTTTTGCATTTTTTATTAAATTTACGAATAGTGTCCCAAAATTGTTTAGGGTTATTAGTCTATATTTTTTGCTAAATATTGTAATTCTGTTTTTTATTATTAGCATGTTTATACCGCGCAATACGTTTTGCCTTTCTATAAATTCTTCGTTTACCAATAACCAAATTATAATTTTCCTGTGTCCTAAGTCTCTTATATTGTTTGTTCCCATGCTTTAGATTATTTCGAGCATTCTTACAGTCGCCGTTATACAGTACTGAACCTTATTAAATTAAATTGATAATCGCAAGCGAATTGCCAGCGAATTGCCATCGAATTGCCATCGAATTGGGCGCTTCAAAAATCAAATCCTACGTTTAAATATTTTTACGCGAATTTTCCGAAGTGGTTGTGACAGATGGAATCGAAAAAAATAATGAAGACATATTTGCGAACATTTGTGAGATACACCATTCAAGAAAACTTACCCGAGGGTAAAGTTAGTATTTTGAATCGCAAGCGAATTGCCATCGAATTGCCATCGAATTGCAATCGAATTACAAGCGAATCGCAAAAATTGTTAATTTAATAAGGTTCAGTACTGTACCACGGACTTGCATACTTTCGTGTATTTAACTTATTGTTATCGTCGTAAATTCGTCATTACATGGCCTTGAGCAGCTGTAAAACCTTCATAGAAACAACAACAACATCATTTCAGCTTTGAGAATGTAATTTTCATAGATGTTAACCAATTACACCATAGCCGTTTTCTTAGTATTGAAGAAAGGTGACAACTTAAAGTTGGTTGAAAGTCAAGCAGAAAGCGCCTCAATGCGCATTCTGCTTTACTTACAGCCTGCTTTAAACTACAATCTGCTAGAGTATAGAAAAAAATTCTTATGGTTCATATGCATGAGAACATAAATTGGAACCATCTTCTTCAGTAGAAGCATAAATTAAAGGTGTAAATATGCGTTTATATGGGGTAATGGGTTAAGGGGGAAGTTGTTTTAAACAGTACTATGGAAACCCGACATTATTCTATTTAATAATGAAATGATATAAAAAATCAATCATTATACGCAATTAACAAATCACTATATTTTACAGTACGGTTAACAAGACAATTGAATATGCTTAATTCATGTTGCAAACTAAATTCTTAAGTTGTCTGTTTTTACGTAGTTTTTGGAGACAAATAGCCACTTAAGATAGTTTGAAGGTAAAGCCGAATGTACTTTAAGGTCAAATCTGCTTTACTTTCAGCCTGCTTTAAACTTTTATCTACAGAGATATAGAAAATGTTTCTTATGGTACATATGCATTGCTCTATAAATTGGAACTATTTTCTTTAGTCGAGGAGGGAGTAAAACATGTATTCACGGAGTAATCGGTATTATGTAATAGTGATAATAATGACATTTAAGCGAAAATAATATATATCAAAGTTCTTGAGTGTACTGATGATACTATCAAACTGAACTACGGAGGTATGGGGTTGGGGAGAGAGAAAACAAGGATTTTACTAGTTAGTGAACATTCTGAGATAAACTATTTCTTGAAACATTGAATAATACTGTAAAGAGTGTGAACGCCGAATTTAGTCTAAACCCTATTTCGTAAATGATTTACATGAAACTCGTGAATACTTAATTAAAGATTAAAAGTAAAGATGTAACTGACCCAAGCATCATCAGTTTTCTATTCAGATCGGAAGCAGACCAGATGCTGAATACCCCTGGCGGAGTTATTCAGCATCTGGTCTGGATTGAACTTATTGTAAATGCCGTATTTCTGCATTTTTAGCGGAGCTGCATGGTATCTATTTAGACCAACAGTTTTAACCAATCATATTTGATCAGAAATCAAGAGAACCTGTTGAAAACTGAATTGTCTGTTTGGATAGTAGCCCGTGCTCCAGATAAGAGGTGTATTTCCAAACTTAATATCTTTATTTTTGTATTAAACCCTATGGTGTCACTACTAATTGGAATCGTCTCTTCGAGACATTTCAAATGAGTAGTAACACCATAGGGTTTTGTGCTGAAATGAGTGAAAAATGTGATTTGTTCATTTTACTCCCTCTTATCTGGAACCCTGTAGGCTGGTCTATGCACATTACAGTTTTACCAGATATGAATTGTGCGTGTAATATTTAGAGACACAGACTAAATTGGTTACTACTGTGCTGATGCAATCATGCTTCTATTTTAAGATATGACATCTGACTTTTTTTTTTATAGATATACAGAGGAAGCTAGGTGGTTTTATTGTTTACTACCAATTTGTTTTAATTGTTAACTATTTGTACACATTTACCATGCATTAATAGCAATAAAATAAATGGCATCAAGTGAGTTAAACACAATTGTGTTGTTTCATCATCATTTACAATAGTGAAGTGTAAGAGAATCTACAGCAGACTGTTGTGTCTGTATGAGCTTTCACAGTAGTTTATTTAGTTATAGTTCATTTCAAGAAACTCTGTGAATGAAGTTTGACATATAGAACAATAGATTAATGTGAGGATTACCTACCAGTAGCCAGGATATGAGTTAAATTATTGTTTTGTTTTGCATTTCTGTACATGATAATTTTTGCTTTTTAAATAAAAGTTACTGTTTCCATTGTATACTTGTATTTTTTGCTTTTCAATCCAAGATATTACAATTCTTTGAAAACCTCATTTCAATCAATTTTGCACACCCATCTATAGTATTAGTTAAACCACTAATTCCGCTGTCTACTGTGCGTGTGAGTTTGTGTACACTGTAGAAAATAGGCAATATTGTCCCCTGGGTAAATCTAGCAGTAAGAGTTGTGTCCGCTATACACAAAATAGTCCAAATTCTATGTACACCGTGCAAAATAGATAAGGAGTGTTTTAATCAGAATCACATGTTTGTTTAGGGGCTGATCAGGATCCAAACTGTTTGCAAACCCGCGTTTAGGCGTTATTGAGATCAAAAGGGTTATGGCATTTAAACCTACTTTCAGTTAGTGAGATTAACTATCTGCCTGAGAGCATACATTTGTTCAGGTCTGGTACTCGAATGGTTTTGTCTAACCTAGCATCTGGTTTGGAACATTTCCTAAACGGGCAGCAGCCTTGGTTTGCATAATTGTAAAGTTTGTGCTTTCATGTGGTATGGGCGTGCGCTTCCATTGCTGCCACTTTTGGGCGTTGGGAGGGCACAGGATGAGCGATTTGCGTCCAAAAAATGTTGTTTATGCCGTTGTACAAAAATAAGGACAATGTGTGAATAGACAGGCCAAGATTTAAGCCTAACATATTCCTGATAAATAATCCAAAATAGGTGTATTGCGGTTTTCAATAGTTTTTTACAAATCCTATTAATAACATATATCTTTTAGAAATGATAAAAGATACCATTATATGTTTTTACTGTCGCAGGATGATCTGAAGGGATACGGACACGAAAAACAACAGAGAAAAACCCAATTGCTCGTTTTGTACAACTGGATAAATTCCACTGCCTTTCTGCACAGTGGACAAACATAATTGCCTTTTTCGTATAATGGACAAAACTCTACTGCCATTATAACACATTGATTTGTTTACTATTTAAGAAAGAACAACACATTTCTACAACTAGGACTAACTTTTAATACCAATCAAACAAACAAACGATTGTGCTATTTAACTGTTTGAATGCTGGGTAATATTTTCGACTGCATCTATTGTCGTCTGCTACTCTTCGAAAACTAGAACGTTCTAAAGAAATTCAAAACAGAGTCAGAGTGTTGAAACAATTTGAATATTGACTAGACGCAGCGTTATGCGATGTCTCATCGGAATCCAAACTGTTTTCAAAGGTTATCATTGTTTCAATGCTAGCTTGACAATGTAGCATATTGAAGCAGAGTTAAGCTGTTTTAGGTGTTTTTGTTCTGAAGTGCCAAGTACATGTACGAAAATCTCGTTATACAGATCACTGGTTGCTTATTATATCACAATTGATATAGATCCCCCCGAAACATTCTATAAAATATCCCTAAAGAAAGAATGTTCCGTAGAACAGCTCAGTTTTACACTTCATTTTTAGTAATGTTCTATAATTGTTGTCTTCAATAGGTCTACAAGATGTTTTGTCTCCAACAATTCTAACAGTTGATTTAAATGCATTTTCTTTCATAAATTACAATCAGGGTATCAAACAGTTGTCACAAAGTCGCACACAGCCTTAACCCTTCCCCCATAGAAGCGACTTTTAGCATATTTAATTTATTCCTCCGTTGAAGAAAATAGTTCCAGTTTATACCCTCATGAACAATTACCACAAATATTTTATTTAGCCTAGCAGGATTTAGCTTAAAGCAGGCTGAAAGTAAAGCAGAATGTGCCTTAAGGCACATTCTGCTTTACTTTCAGCCTGCTTTAAGTGGTCACCTGTCTTCAAAACTAGAAACAGGCTATAAGGTAAAGGGTTAAGAATGTTAAAATAAACCAAGGGAAACATTCCTACTTTTCTGACTGATGGCTGCCTAAAACATTCTAAGTATTTACTTAAGCATGTTTTAAGCCTCTGTTTTTTATTTTTACACTTTAACACGTACATTGGATAATAACGTGGCGTAAGACTGCCAATTAAAATATCACCATATAGCAGACAATATCACTTCAATCCTTTAACGAGTCTTAATATGAAATAAGGCATGGCCTTCAATGGGGTTTACCCACGATCGTTTTTAAAATCTGGAAACAGAATTAAAGAAATTGATCTCTAATATTTGTATATGAGTCAATATTTTTTTATGTAACAAAATCATGTCCTTGTAAATTTTTGAAAGATCATACTCGGACAAGGGATAATTGTCATCTTAAACTAATACTTACGTGTTTATATTCACATTTTATCAAAAAAAGTGCAAGAGATATGCAGAATCTTTTAATTATTTGACATTGAAACAGCTGAAAAGTCAGTTTTGCAGTGTCCCTAAAGTAGTTATTTTGATTTAATCAATATACTTTCTATGAAATATCTGAAATATTTCAGTAGTGTGCCAATATAGGTAACTTTAACTATATCTGACTTCATATAAACCATAAAATTGTGGGAATTCCTCAGTTTAAATACTTTTTTTCATTGTTAATCACTGTACCTGGAATCCTGTTCAGTGATGTAACAATTGCCAATTATAGTTAAGTACAGAGTTGCTTTCCTTAGGTATTTATAGCAAAACATCTCCATTTTGAAGAGTGAACATTGAGGCAACAATCGCAGAAAGAATTTGTAAGATCGTGATTTGAAATAAGGAAGCACTGACCATTTTAGTACTGAGGCTGGTACCATACATTTTGAACACTTCCTTGATGTAACGATGTATTATTCTGCCTTTGACTGCAATAATCATTATTCTCTTTTTGCACAAAATGTATGCATTTGAGATATGATAAATTGTGTCATAAGGTTCCAGTATTTAGTGTAAATTAGTATGGTTAGAATGTCATTTAGGTGAAATACATCCTTGATGTAACGATCCTTGATGTAACAGTGAAATTGTTACATAAAGGACCAGAAACCGTTATTTCAAGGAAACCAGAGACCAAAAATTAATAAAAGAAAATATCTTTCAAGTAAACGGGTATTTTACATTGAAATGAATACTTTTTATAAGGGGTAGCATGTGATGAAAGAAAAAAAAGCTGCTTTTGCTTACTAGTATTAGTCACCGGACAAATCCTGTTAAACGTATGTTACATCAAGGAGGTGTTTCGTTACATGAAGGAAAACAGCTGTAAGATATTAATAAAATAGGAAAACTTTATACAGAATTTTAAAATTCACTTTTTGAAGTTGGTAGACATTATTTCAACAGTTATTATTATGGAAATCATTACATATTCTTCCTAAAACTTTGCTATTTTCCTTAGCTGTTACATCAGGGAAAATATATTGTTACATAAAGGAAAGTTACAATGTTACATAAAGGAAAACAAATTGCAAAACAGTTCAATATTTTCATTTTTATGTTGGATTAGTAAATACCTAAACTTTTCCATTTATTTTTTACAAGAAACTAAACATATGGCATAAATTTTGTATTGTAAGCCTTTATTTCAGAGCCTAATTTGTGTTACATCAAAGAATTAATATATCTATATATTTTCTGTAACACATTTATACTATTTGTTGCTTCTTATAAGCTACAGTAACCCCAAGTCTTTAAAAATAAGTGCAAACTAGACAGGAAATCCTGATTCATGTATTCTGCTCATTGTTGGATATATCATGCATCCGTTTTCATTTAGAAATTGGCAAATCAAGTACACACTGATATTGTAATCCTCGCTGTTACAATATAAATTCAGTGATGTAACAGGAATGTAAAATTATAGTTGCATAGGTATTTTAGTTCCCGAAATGAATGTCATAGTAAAGCATTTATACTTAAAGAGACTACATGTATACTAAGTTGGCATTCAAACTCTTCTTTAAGGTTTATGAATCAGAAGAGTCATTTATATCCTTAATGTAACATAGTTGCTTCTTTACTGTAACAGCCTGTCGCTAATAATATGGAATAACTTTCAAATAACCCTAGTTTTGATACTAAGTAAGCAATGGCTAATCAGTGTAATAAAATGTTTAATTGTTTTATTTACAGTTTGTTAATGTTTATCAAACTTTTGACGTTTGATATATCTTTGTATTTTCCTTAATGTAACATTGCTGTAGCTGCAGATTCCTTGATGTAACCATCTTCTTTTTAACAAATAAAATTCACAGGCAATGGCAGTTTGGTGTAACTTTTGCTCTAAATTATTGTATTTATTATACTACAGCATGGAATATCAGAGGAATCATGTTCAAGTTCTGAATGTTTTGTCAGTGTGAAAACAAAATGTCAATTATGACAGTTTTTTAGGCGCAAACCGTACATGATCGGAAAATAAAATCAGCTGATATAATTTGCAAAATTTACTATTAAGGAAATCTATTAGATGCTATTTATTGTGATGAAACACCTAATAAAATTGTTTTCATTCATTTAATGACATTGTACTTGTTTAAAGGATTGTTACATCAAGGAAATAGTTTTGCAATGGTGTTAAATATACGCCACACCTCTACAACCTGGGTACATTTAAGCCCCTTATGTAACATATTTCCACATTATAGACATGCATGGTGCTATAGTGTAAGCCATTAACCTCAGAGAGAATATCAAAATAATCTCATCCTTGACATCAGAATTGTTACATAAAAAAAATATTGACTCATATACTCAGCCAAAAAAGAAAGTACCCACTGCTGTATTCTAAATTATCAGCGTCACATAAATACTGCATTTATTTTTTGCTTTATAGAAAGTTGCAGACGACATGACATCGATCTCATTGTGGCTAAATAACTGGCAAATTGTAGTGACAAGAGCCGTATACGGCCCTAAATCGCTCACCTGGAAACCGTTGATGTAAATGTAACATACCTTGGAAAGCTGAGAAATTATGACAATACTATTGTGCCAATTTCTGATTGGATGATGCTGAGTGCAAACTATCTTAGCTCAGGGTACTGTGGTTTCAGACAAGAAGATTTTTAAAAGTTTTTATTGAACAAATCTATTTTAGCTCCTGTGACCTAGATATGCAATGGACCGGAACCATTTGAACAATATTGATAAAGTACCTCTAGAAGTTACACCATGTCAAATATCAAAGTTCTAGCTATTTAGTTTCAGTGAAGAAGAGGTTTGTAGATTTCAGTCTATATCTCTATGTAAATTTGTGACCCCGGAACGGGGCCATTTCTGACCCCAGGGACATAATTTGAACAATCTTTGTGCAAAATATCTAAGCTCAGTGTACTGTGGTTTCAGACAAGAAGATTTTTTTAAGTTTTTATTGAAAAAATCTATTTATAGCTCCTGTGACCTAGATATGCAGCGGACTGGAACCATTTGAACAATATTGGTAGAGTGAATATCTACAAGTTAAACTATGCCAAATAGCAAAGCTTTAGCCATATTAGTTTCAGTGGAAAAGAGGTTTGAAGATTTTACAATATAACTCCATGTAAATTTGTGACCCCTGGGGCGGGGCCATTTTTGACCCCAGGGACATAATTTGATTAAACTTGATAGAGGACCTGAAGATGATGCTTTGTGTAAACTATCTAAGCTCAGGGTATGTGGTTTCAGACAAGAAGATTGTTTAAGTTTTTATTGAAAAAATCTATTTTTAGCTCCAATGACCTAGTTATGCAACGGAATGGCACCATTTGGACAATATTGGTAAAGTACCTCCAGAAGTTACACCATGCCAAATATCAAAGCTCTAGCCATATTAGTTTCAGAGTAGAAGAGGTTTGAAGATTTCACTATATAACTCTATGTAAATTTGCAACGGATCGGAAATATTTGAACAACTTTCAAAGAGGACTATATAAGGATCATTCCTGACAAGTTTGGTTAAAATCCATCCAGTAGTTTAGGAGGAGGTGTGGTTTAAAGAAATTGTTGACGACGGACACACGACGTTAAAAATACTTCACATTGGCACTTTGTGCCAGGTGAGCTAAAAACAAAGGTCTAAAACTCTTTCGTCTGAAAAGAGCATTTTTGATTAGAAATGTTTTTCATAGAAGAAAAACAATGGTGCTCATATTCAGCAGCTATTTTTATTTCTTAAAGGAAATAAAATCACATTAGACAATCGTTCATTGCAATATTCAATGTGTTATCAAGACTAGAAAGTCTTATAATACAAAATTATCTCTCTTTGATTTGAAATAAGAATGAACCTTAAGTGCATGTGTCATTCAATCTGTATGATTTTACTGGAATACATTGGTGAACATATGAGCCTTTACAATCACAAACAAAACTGGAGTTGATATTACTTTAAAAGATATAGAGCTTTGAAATTTAACTTTTTTTATGCTAAGCAGTGAATTATAGAGTTTTCTCAGTATATTATACTGTTATAATCTTCAGTGAATTATAACTTTTAGGAACTATTTTTCCCCAAGCTAATTTTTTCTATTACAAATGTACCTCCTTTTAATTTGAATAATAATGCCAAACACTATTATTTCCCATGTAAAGTGTCTTCTGCTAAGTCAAATTGTTGTTCAATAAGCTGTGATTTGCTCTTTCGAATGTTACTCATTAAAGCAAGAGCATAGCAAAATGGATATTAATGAAAGACATTGACTTTTTAAGGTTATGTGAGATGTTGGAAATGAAAATAAAACAGTTTGCCAAATTGGGTAATTATCCAAAACAGTTCAATCATATATTTTCGATAAAAAAAGACTGTGTCCCAGATACACGAATGCAAAATATGAAAGTCCTAGGCCTAGGCTACTGGTTCAAATGTTATAGACATTTAAAGATGTTTACAAAAGTAAGTGAAAGGTCGAGGTCACAAGGTCAAAGAGAGTTGTGTGGTTAGAAAGGTCTTGACTCAGGGAAGACAATTGCCAAGTTAAGAGGCCCAGTTGCATTAATCAAGAGTTATAGCCAAGGTTAAGGTTTTTGGTTAAATTTTGATTAAATAGGTCAAATGTCCAGGTCAAGGTCACATGGTCAAATAGCGTTGTATGGTTGCAAAGGTCTTGATTCAAGAAATATACATACGAAAAAATGAAAGCCCTAGGCCTCAGGGTTTAAATGTTATAGACATTTAAAGATTTTTACAAAAGTAGGTCAAGTTCTAAAAGGTTTGTATGGTTGGAAAGGTCTTGCCACTGGGAAGACATATGCCAAGTATAAAAGGCACGTGTGCAATAATGCAAGAGATATAGCTAAGGTTAAGGTTTTTGGCACAGACAGACAGACAGATGGACAAACAAACAAACAGGACAAAAACGATATTACAGTTTTTGTCATGTCTGTTTGTTTGTTTTTCCGTTAGTATATGCCGGCGAATCATAGATTCTGGGTGCATAGAAAGTATCAATTGGTCATTGCCAAGATATCAGTTCAAGATATACTTTTATCTTTCTATATGATGTGATGAAGAATCTGATATCATATCATGCATTGTCAGATCTGTCTAGTGTAGTTTACAGACAGTTTACTGACAATGCCATTTTGAGAATGCTCATAATATGATAACAAAACAATGTCTTGACAGCAGCTTTAAGTGTCCATTGTCTCAATTCCTTTACTTTATCCTCCTTGGTCCACTTGTCTCATTATAATTTGTTAAACTGATGTCACCAGTTTTATCCATTTTTTGTCATTCATCCAATTATTTTGTCCTCTGCCGGTGTTGTTGAATTCATTTCTCTTTGGGCGGAATCATCCAAGCAAAAACACACAGCAAAGAACTCATCATAGTGATATTTACATATGAGTTACTAAATGCATGCTTCTGAAGGGATAGGCTATCTCTCTTGTCCAATTACACAAAAACAGGTTGATGTGTTTATTATAGGTCTCTACATAGCAGCAATTCTCCTGATTTGAAGTTGTGTTGACTGTAGAGTAAGTCAGTGCTGTTATCAATTTCAATTCCTGGCATTTTATATAGATTGGTGCAGAAACTGACAGATTAGGACATCACGGCTAAAAGATAATACCAGATATGTTTATTTAATCAACAGTTAAATACATTGCCATAAACAATCACCAAAGTCAGCGAATAGCATATTTTTTGTCTGTAGCTTCAAATTCAAATTCCCTACCTCTGTCAACTGCAACAAAACAGAGCAGCAGTAGATGCTAATCTTCCAACTTGTCCAATCATTCCATCAGATTTCTTTGCTAACACTAGGTCGCTTTAGAAGAAGTGCAAGCAGGCTCTCTGAGAAAGTGTTGAAAATGGTAACTGAGGTATTGCCAAGTTGTCACATTATACTGAATTGTCAATTTTTTAATTTTTCCAAGTCACATTATACTGATTTTTTACACATTTTTCAGTTTTTCAGGTGTTTTTTTTAAGTATGTCCTGAAATACACTTTCTTGTTAATGGATCCTGAGGTCTAAACACTGGTGGTACCAAAGTATAATCAACATATATAAACTGCTTTCAGCTTCCATCTGCTAGGATATTGGAATTATTGCACATGAAATAATATTTCTGTATAAAATGTAACTATTTTCTCCAGTGGAGAAATGAAGTTAATGTGTAAATAGGCATATAGATGGAGTAAAAGGATTAAATCACAACCTTTATCAAAATACTTCAATAAACAAACCTGTTGGCAGGGTTTCCCATAAGATTTTGCATAGCAGGCAAACTTTTTAGGAATAGCCGGCAGAGCGAGCGCAGCGAGCAAAACAACTTAGGCGAGGGGTTTGTGGGCCGCCTAGGCCCCCGAAAAGTTTGCAAAAATGGTGCAATTTCCTGCATTCTGAGTCGTTTTGGACAGGTTTAAGATAGGTAAAATATTGCTCAAGAAAAATGCAAGATGGCTAGATTTCATTGCCAAAAGGTACATTTTTTCTTGAAGAAAAAAACCACCGCTGAAAGTTTGATTAAGTTTACAGTAAAAAAGTTTAAAATAAATAATATCAGATAATCACCTTGAATGTTCGCCTCTAATAGCATCCAAAAAAATTATCCTCTCTATACATGATACTTTTCATACTGAGTTACTCAGACACGATTTATACACAAATCAATGTGTTAAAACACCACAGCATAATTTAGGAGCCCCGCCCATTTTGATTCAATGGCCTAGCCCTGTGTTCACGTAATAATATTTATCTAGATATATATCTCACACTGGAAAAAATCTGCAGCTGCAGTTTGACACTGTAATCGGCATAGGGTTGAAAACGGTCACCCTATTCTAAACTCTTTGAACTATACTCGTCACTAGGGTTGAAGACGGTCACCAAATTTTTCATCTCTTTGAAGTTCACCGACCTGTTCAGAATTAGCGGCTGCAGAGAAATTATCAAAACACACAGTGACACTTGTGTAACCAGACGGATTTTATGAGTTTGGTGCAATTATGACATGTGTGTATTCAAGGTTGGCTTCTAATGGGAAAATAAGAGTGTGACAATGGACAATGTTTGATGCCGTAATTGCTTATCTCTCAGCACTGGATTTATCTAGCCAAAGGCAATTTAGTTGATATGCCGATACGCTAATAAAGCTCAACTGTAAATTGATAGTCTTGCTAATAACATGCAAGGCTGAGCACATTGTTTGGACAAGGATTGGAGCAAATCCGCGAAAGACAAATTCACGAGATCGCTAGAATATGGACTGTTTGCTATGTATTTCGGCACAAAAATGTGCTTTGTCAACTGGGAAAAGTGTAACACTGTTTCTTTGGAGTGGGAATGTGTCCTGTATTTAAATTATTTGGATTGGGAAGGGTCTGGCATTCGAATTCATTCCAATCATTGACACGTTTCCAAATTCTCCCAACACGGCTGCAATTGTTTACAATCCTCGAAATGATAACGGGAAATATAACATCCCGTGTGATTTAAAAGTATTTTTAGTGCTTATTCAATAGTTTCAATGCTATTTTTAGGCGGGAAATGCACCTCTTTGGTCAACGCCCTGTAGTTGGTGTGTACTTAATAGTTAGAGTTTATTTCAATGATTCTTAATGATTAAGAAGCCAACAAATGAGGGAGCCTGCGACCGAATTTGGCTTCTTAATTATTAAGAAGCGTTGAAATAAACTCTAACCATTTTAGTGTTTGACCCGCCCACATATGACGTCACTTCACTTCATTTACATATTTTTCTCCGCCGACAGATGTTTACACAGTCTGTTACATATATTGTGTGTTTTATTACGCAGCAACATGGCGCATGGCAATTTTGATTTAAGCGGATACGATTTGGACGATGGAAAAAGAATAGCTATTGACGTCTAAATGCTTAATGCAGGGCTCCAGATAAGGGGGTATTTCAAAAACTAAAATCTTTATTTCTGCTTAAAACCCTACGGTGTCACTACTCATTACTCGGAGAGACGATTCTAATGAGTAGATCTAGTAACACCATAGGATTTGATGCTAAAATAAGTGAGAAACTGTTGGATTTGTGAAGTTTACTCCCTCTTATCTGGAACCCTGAAATAATGCAGAAAACTCATAAATGAGCTTTCTGCATTATTTTGATCTTGCATTATGCAGACGCCTGTCTTTAGTGTTTTTGCCGCGATTGACAATAGTTTGAAGTTTGTAGATGTTGGTTTTGTTTATAACAGTAAGAATTCTGTTTTAATTATATTGTGTTAACTTTTTCTTATCCACCCCCCCCCCCCCCCCTTAAAGATGCGCAATGCTTGCTAACGTCTAAATCCAAGTCTCGAACACTTCATAATTAAATTGCCAAATCTCGTTAAATCCCGTAGACTTAATAATTAAACCGAGCGAAAATATGAATTTTGTGGCTTGCTGATTGGCTGAAAGAGTAGGCCAAACACTAAACACATCTGTGTGTCGAAATAATGTCTACTTAAATTCTTTGTTATTAGCGCTAATGCACTTGCATCAGGATAAATGGAATACACTTTCGTCAAGATATGGTACACGCACATTTTAACCGATATTAGTGGTTGAAATTATTTTTTGACCAATGAGAGTTGAGTATTTTTGAAAATTTTCGAGGATTAATTTTTGTAAGTCAGTACTATCAAACACTAAAAAACGACTAAAAAATTTAATCCTGCGCATGCGTATTTGGGTTGATTCGCAGGTGTGGCGGTATAGCCTCAAAGAACCTCAAAGAGCCTTTGATAAGCAGGGCTGCCATAAGTTGACATGAACAATCCTAAGATTTTCTAATTTGCATTTTTCAAGTGCAATTTTACAAATCGTACCTTTACCCAAACGCCTGCTTCTACTTTTGTTGACGCGTGACTACTTAAAGCAGGCTGGAAGTAAAGCAATATGCACCTTAAGGCGCATTCTGCTTAACTTTCAGCCTGTTTTAAGCTACCATGTACAAGAAAAAAATCCTAAGATTTAGGAAAAATCCGGAGAAATGGCAGCCCTGGATTAGATGACTGAAAAACAGATTGCAAGTGCAATGTCGGATTTGGGGAATCTACAATAAACATAAAAACCCAGAACCCCCCCCCCCCCCCCAAACCCCCCCCCCCCCCCCCCCAACATTTTTAGTGATAGTGAATGTAGATATTTAATTATACAAAACTAGAAAATGATTGTCTTAACAGTAAACTAGCACAGTGCTACATCTCTTAACCCCTTACTCCATACATACACATTTTAACGTATTTCATTTGATCCTCCTCCATTTTATACAGTCAAGTATATGCACCATGAGAAATTTTACCTATATCCTAGCAGATAATATCTTAAAGCAGGCTGAAAATAATGCAGACAATTCCTTAAGGAGCATTCTGCTTTACTTTCAGCCTATCTTAAGCAACCATCTGTCTTCGATACTGAAAACAGGCTATGGAGTAAAGGGTTAAGCAATAATCAATGGTAATTTGCCGTTTTAACTAATACAAATGCAAGACTTATGCAATTAAAATTAGAAAAGTATATACAGCAAAACCTTTCTATTACGACCACTAACAGGTAGGTTAATTGGTTGTATGAACGACTGATGGCAGCCTAAAGCAAGGTGAAAGTAAAACAGAAAGCCCCTTATGATTTTTGTTTGACTTTCACCTTGCTTTAGCCATCTTCCTCACACTTTATGCTTGCATCTGGAGCATATCCGTCAAGCTGAGAAATGAAACGCGTATTGTCATTTCGGCGCAAACCATTCTAATTTGGAAAGGATATAAATGAACTGATTTTTGTTTCTATTTAAAGGTATGTCCATTTCGAGCAGAGTGAATGGAGAGTCTCTTGTAGGGATTCAGACATACTTTTCAGTGTTGATTTCTATAGGATTTCTTTTAAACCAAAGATCGTGCGGCCAATAAACGAATGCTAGTGCAGTTTTTAGGGTGAGTTCTTGTGGCAATATAGAAAGGGTGGCTGGGACAAGAGTAGCCGGTATGTCTTTTTTCTACATAGATCTAAATGGTTTTAAAGTATTGTAGCTAATGATATTAAAAGGACAGCGATCAGGATTTGTATGATTTAACCAAAGTGTAGGCGAAACAGCTCGATAATTACGTCATTTGGGGCTTCGCCTGATGTACTGGTTTTGGTTTGCCTGTCTGTAAACTGCAGATCTCGAGGTAAATTGTACCGTAGAAACCGTACCGTATAAAATGTGCTGAAACCTCTGAATACCGTTGATTTTATTGTTCCTAGTCCATGTAGTCCCCTTCCGTCTATTGGCACTTGATCATTGCCAGCTAGGTCAAAGTCCGCCATTTTTTTCAGTGCATATGAATATTACTCGGTCGTTTAGTGTAATAAAGATGTGTGTGTGTGTGTTACCAAACTTAAATTATACATTGTATTATTATACTAGCGCAGAGCCGCGGGATATGATATAAATATAAATAGTTACAAATCCTACTATCAAATAACATTTAAAAAAAACATGTTTTCATAATTTTCACTATAAAATCTCCTTGTTTTCTTTCATTCCAGACCTCTGTATTTCAATTCAATTCGGAACCATTATCAGTTTTCTCAAGTATTTTGTTCAGAAGTCGCTAACATATGTTGATAGCAGGAGACTGATAAGCTGCATGTAGTCGTTGGGACCCTCCTAGCTACAAAAAACCCTCGTCTGGTTAAAAAACAAACACGTCCAGATAGGGTGACATAACCTGATGTAGCATTCAGGCAAATAATTATAACAAACTTGTCTGGTTGCTTCCATTGTGAGATACTGTCGATCCGCCATATCACGGACTCACTTAAGTCAAACATGCCAGTATTTCAAGATCAAAATATGGCTAAACCACGATCTAATTTTGAAATATTGGTATGATTGACTAGGGCGAGCTGTAGCTATCGATTTTCAACTGAAGAAATACTGGTATATACGTGTTAAGAGAGTTTGATTATCTAAAGCTCACTGTAAATTTAGAGACAGATAATTCCTAGCTGTCTGATTTATAAGCTGTCTGCAATGCTAATTGTTGCAGTTTCACAATGCTTATAGCATGCGCAGATTAAGCTCGTTTGCTCTGAGGGTTCCACCGAGGAACACTTATTCCTGTCATCCACAGAGCGCCTGGACACACCCCTACTTCTGTACGTGCGTATCACAAATGAAAGCCCTAAAACAGTCTCATATAATCGATTAAATTTCGACAATAGAGGAAATGGATTACCCTAATTACAGTTGCTAATTGCATACTATACCTTAACCCTTTTCCCCATAGAAGCGCCTTTTAGCGAATTAAGTTTATTCCTTCACTGAAGAAAATAGTTCCAATTTATACAGTCACAAATATGTATCATACAAAATATTTTCTATATTCTAGCAGATGATAGCTTAAAGCAGGCTGAAAGTAAAGCAGAATGCGCTTAAAGCGCATTCTGCTTTACTTTCAACCTGCTTTAAGAGGACACCTATATTCAGTACTAGCGATGTGCTATGTGGGAAAGGGTTAACAACACCGGCGGACGTGATCCAGTGGTAATGCACTCTACTTAGATAGTGTCGTTAGTTCGATCCCACGCTGGATCAATTCCTCCCGATGCACCTTTTAAAATCCGATCCAAGTATAATTTCATCATCAAATGCAATTACTCGATTTTTGATTCGTAGAAATACCTATCTTAAATGGACCAAACCCTGAGCAGAATGTATATTCTGTGACAATCGTCTGATTGACTGGTAAACTTGCCAACTTTTGCAACCATTTACTATAGTAAATCTTTGTAGATATGGCGGTCTCCGAACGTAAGGGATGCAACTCGTGTTTAACGCAACATCTATATCTGCATTTAAATTAGTTTCGAATTAAGGCTTCCGTCATGTAGAGTCAGGTTTTTTTTGCGTAAATATTTTGTCGGATTTACAAATTATATTTAATCTGCTTTTAAAATTAATCTGAACACACACTCTCAAGTTTCTGTATGCAGATGTTACACTCAGAAACGAACGTAACAAACAAAACAGGTTGCTGATTTCTTGTCGGCAGAACGAGTAAATTCTTTCACACAGGCGAAGCAGTACTTAGCCGGTGGCATAGTTGAGTTTTAGTAAGAATTTGATCGTTATAGATCTACGTCTTGTGTAAGGTCAATATTAAGCTTTCATGACGTCTTAACTAGAATGTTTGATGATTTTAAATAGTGTTTGCATGATATTGGTCGTTTACCAAAAGCGTCATTTTAGCCGCTATGATTGGCGATCGTCTATTTTTAATTGGATGCTCTTAAATGTCCTGTGCTAAACACCCCTCTTTTGTTTGGCAACTAGGGTTCCCCAACATGTCAATTTATTAACTGCGAGTCCATTGATCCGATGTTAGGGAGGGCCGTCGATTACATAACACAGCGGGTAGTGTTTGCAAACTGTACAACTTGACAGGTGCTATCAAAACACTGACCAGTGATAATCACCCTACACACGAGGATTAATGGCGAACGATTAGCCTGGTTGGAGAAAATGAAACAGTCTCTCAAATCAATTGAATAATCCATATTATGATTTTAATCAAAATAAAATTTCAGAGACAACTATTCGAATACTTAAATGGGATTCGAATATTCGGCCCTTATGCGAATATTCGAATATTCGGTCCCGTCCCTAGAACAAACCCAACCATACCCCTTTTTAGGAGTTTCCCATTCTAGATCCACGCATGCACGTTTATGCTGTTGCATGTAGTTAAAATATTTAGAGTTATTTAGTCCTTTGACTTCAGGCTATCTGTACGAAACGCCCTCTTGTTTTGACTGGGCATTTTAGGTAGATCATTTACCGTCTGAGTTTTTGTTTGTGTTTTTTTATCCTATCTATTGGCGTGTTCATCAGTGTATCTACCACACTATTTCAATGGTATGTTTATATACGACTCTCCAGAAAATTGAGGAGATAAAGTAATATTCAGTTTCACATATAGAAAATTAAGTCAGAGCAGCAATAAGAAGTATTAACCAATTTTTCTTACTTGTCCGAGTTATTTCTAGAACAGAATAGTAAATAATGGTAAATAACTCGGCCAAGTTAGAAGAAAACACTAATAAATAACTTTGAAATAAGACTGCATGTTGTTGTTGTATACAGACCAGTAAATATACTCATACACAACATATGATAATGATATTCGATACTTCACCATTCAAAGATGTATTCGCATACCAACGTTTGTAACGCTAACTGACCAATAGCGCGTTCAATTACCATTGTTTGCTGTTTAGGTTAGCAGTTTGTGCCCCGTGTGCAGCGTGCAGAGTACAGTAGAGAAAATATTTTCTTTCCAAATAACCCCCATTACGCTTAAACTATTAGTTTCATTGCAAACAGTTTGGAACCAGATCAGACGCCGGGTAACCCGGGATCTAATCAGGCCCAAAACTGTTTGCCACTCAAATTGAAACTATTAGTCGGAATTGTCAAAAAAGTTGTCATTTTCTATATTTCATTGCAATGCGTTTGCGTTTGAACGAAATCTTTACGTTTTCTCCACTGTATTTCAGACCGGTAGCAAACTCGCAATCGATAGCCATCGATTGCCAACGATTTCTTTACTGAACTCATCACTGATGTGATATGCTCAGGACAAGCTTTCCATAATTGAGGCCAAAGTCAATATCAATGTCATAATAACCTTTCAAATGTACGAGACACTACGCCATCCGAAGATGTACTCAAACGCTAAATTTGGAATCCATAGTTGTTGATGTGATATAGCGCATATCATGCATCACAAACTATTGTTACGCATGAGGTTAAATGCCAATGTCAATGCCAACTTTCACTTAAAATGATACGCTACCTTGCGCTATTCTTAGATGTATTCGCATACATATAAAGTTTAGTTTCTATAGTTGATGGGTTTAGTATATGTGCTGAGGACCAGCTTTTTCTATAGCTGAGGTTCAAGGCTAATCTAACATGATGTGTAATAGTAAATATACCCCCCCAAAGATCTTATGTTCTTGAGGTAAAATGGCAATGCCAAAGGCACAGTGACCTGAAAGTATCATGCAATACTCCACCATCCCACACACTCAAATACTATAATAATCACCTGGAATCCATAGAGCTGCTATTGTAAGGGAAATATGCCCCAAAAACATTTTATATGAAACTGACGCCAAAGGTCAAGGTCAAATACTTGAACATGATGCGCGACACTCAAAATACATACTGACACCAAAAAGAAACTGTGGGCCATCTTAAGAAATTAATTTTATCGTTTGTTATCATTTGTCATATCAAAAGATATCAAAAACATCACAAAAAATTTGATAATAGATTCAAGTCATTTTACAGCTTTCAGGTTTTAAAAACCAAATACTCTCCTCAAAACTCAGATTTCCTAAAATACTACACTTTATTAGAAAGCATACCGAAACTATGGAAATAAAAGCTGCAAATAGACAAAATAACTGATAACGAAATACGAGAAAATGTAACACAACAAGTCCAAAACCCCAACAGTAATAATAAATTTCTGCACAATAAAATGATTAAGGAAATACAAAATAAAAACAATAAAACTTCATATTAAAGAGAAAGAAGAAAACACACACATCAACTGGAAAAGTGTGCACAGCATACCATTTAAAGCCGTATTCGATACAAAAATACGAGCTTTTCAATATAGATATATATTGCGAATTATACCAAACAACAAATTCCTGTATAAATGCAAGTGTATGTATATCGAGAAATAAAAGATTTAAAAAAAATGATAAAAAAAGTGTCACATCCTTTTCAAATGACATTAAAATGGAACCCATCAGCGTATGATTATATTTTTAATATTATATTTATCATAAACATAAGAAAAAAAGTTTAATACTTTTTTATTTAAGCTGCAAATAGACAAAATAACTGATAACGAAATACGAGAAAATGTAACACAACAAGTCCAAAACCCCAACAGTAATAATAAATTTCTGCACAATAAAATGATTAAGGAAATACAAAATAAAAACAATAAAACTTCATATTAAAGAGAAAGAAGAAAACACACACATCAACTGGAAAAGTGTGCACAGCATACCATTTAAAGCCGTATTCGATACAAAAATACGAGCTTTTCAATATAGATATATATTGCGAATTATACCAAACAACAAATTCCTGTATAAATGCAAGTGTATGTATATCGAGAAATAAAAGATTTAAAAAAAATGATAAAAAAAGTGTCACATCCTTTTCAAATGACATTAAAATAGAACCCATCAGCGTATGATTATATTTTTAATATTATATTTATCATAAACATAAGAAAAAAAGTTTAATACTTTTTTATTTAAGCTGCAAATAGACAAAATAACTGATAACGAAATACGAGAAAATGTAACACAACAAGTCCAAAACCCCAACAGTAATAATAAATTTCTGCACAATAAAATGATTAAGGAAATACAAAATAAAAACAATAAAACTTCATATTAAAGAGAAAGAAGAAAACACACACATCAACTGGAAAAGTGTGCACAGCATACCATTTAAAGCCGTATTCGATACAAAAATACGAGCTTTTCAATATAGATATATATTGCGAATTATACCAAACAACAAATTCCTGTATAAATGCAAGTGTATGTACATCGAGAAATAAAAGATTTAAAAAAAATGATAAAAAAAGTGTCACATCCTTTTCAAATGACATTAAAATGGAACCCATCAGCGTATGATTATATTTTTAATATTATATTTATCATAAACATAAAAAAAAAGTTTAATACTTTTTTATTTATATTTGAAATAAAGCTATAAGTGGTAGGAAATAAAAGTATACTATAATAAAAAGCAAAAGAATTAAGTCAGACTGTGGATGGATAAAACAAATTAGGGACAAATTCAGTGCGTCACAATTTGCAGTACTTTAAAGAGTTTTTAAAGAATTTCTATGACGTTTACGATAATAGTATATATCCTTTCCACGCCCATAACGTATTAAAACGTTTTGACGTTTATGGCACATTTTGGCTTCCATAAAATGAAAAGTTATGATTCGCACATCGCGTTGCAAGACTTTTCTGAAAGGCCAGATTCGGCACTCCCTATTTCTAGAATATCAATGGTCTACTGCAAAATATGACACTTTCAGGCAGCATCGAAAATGGATCCAGACACAAATTTGCAAGATTGGAAAAATGCGAATGCCATAGGGGCCGAAACGGTCCATCTTTCTACTTTCGGTTTAAAATGTACGCGACCTTTTTGTCAAAACCCGTTATAATAGCACTCATGCTGGAATTCAGTAACACTGACATGTCAACACAAAGCTCACAAAGCTCAAACTGAGCTCAAACTTTTTTTTCTTTTTATTTTAACTAATTCGCGCATTGCGTGAACGCGATTTAAATATAGCGCCTCTAAAAATAGATTGTCACTTTCAGTTTCGTTTTGACACGTCAGAGTAGTTTTGAGATGTCAGAGTGTAGTGTTTATTCAGAAAATGAGCTCCAAAATAGTCCGGTAGTGTCTGTGTTATGTGTACAAAATCGGTCAGGCTTGCTAAGGATATCCTGTCAAACTTGTATAAACCCGGCGCTATTTGACCTATTTTGTGTCGCAGTGCCGTAAAACCTACCTCATCCATCATTTCTCTTTCATGACGATTAAAAGCGCGATTGCAAACAGTTTGGAGCGCGGCGTCTGATCAGGATCAAAACTGTTTGACACTCGTTTAAAAATTTCTTCAGTCGTACAACCTTATTTTTGAAACGACATTGTAAACAACAAAATTGAAGCAGACATCAATGAAACGGTGAAGAGGTAAAACTCTCACGAATAATTTTAGCATGAAATGGTTCAGCGACACATCTTTGATGGATATGCGAAATATATGCTCATACTAACGACTACTGAATGCATATGACCGTAGGCGAATTTATCGAAGGGGCGAATGGGATTCTTTTTATGTGTTATTCTAACAACAAAGCTTTTATCATAGCACCGTTTACATCATGTTTCAGTTTGGAACAGAATGTTTCTTAAATCTAGGTAAAAACCCACCCTCCACACCCTTTCTTTTACTTTTTGACCTGGTTGTGAATATCAATATGTTGCCCATTTTGTTAAGATTTTGTGTTGCCCACGTTGCTACTGGCTATGACAAACAATTGACATTATGTGTTGCCCACTTTGCTAAGGGCTTTGATGAAGCTATTTGTGTTTTAGGGGTTTGCCATGTACTGTTGAGGCGACCCGCTAATTGTAAACATGTAAATGCAAGCAATTTGTGTTTTTGAATTGTGTGACCTCCATGGCTCACTTACTTTGGTTCAGTCAGTACTTTAGGACAATTCTAAACATAAATATGTTATAATTCCTTGTATGTCTGGTGTGTCCCTTATTTGTCTCTGCTTACTTGGGTTATAAGCCTGTCATTTGGTACAGTTGCTGCTGCCTAGTTTGTTTTATTTTACAGACGCTGTGTTCCCCATCTTGGTTACAGTTTCAAGTTGCCAGCAGCCTTCAAGACTATCGTTCGGCGCGGCTTTCAGTTGGAATCTGCATTATTGCCAAAAAGCTATTATACATTCTGTGGGACTATTCAGTTGTGCGATGAACTTGTCAATATTGTGTCACCAGTTCCATGTCAATGGTTCAGCCAGGTCATGATTTGGTTGGCTCAGCTAGTGTCGCTTCTGGTGCTAATCAGGTTATGCACTGGCGGATGCGAAAAGATGACAGTTTTAAAAATAAGAGGTTACAAATAATTATTTTGTACCTTCCTGGACTGGCTCCTGTAGGATCATGTCGCCTCAGAAGTCCAGTCTCAGTTAATTGCTAACATTGTAATTGGAACTAGTCTCAGTTAATTGTTAACATTGTATTAATTTGGAACTTTGGTGGTAAATAACAATATATTGCCCAATTTGTTAAGGACTGTGATGATTATGACAAGTTGTCTTCTATGGTAACAATTGACATGTTGTGATGCCCACTGTGCTAAGGGCTATGTTGAACAATTGACATTATGTGTTGCCCACTTTGCTAAGGGCTTTGATGAAGCTATTTGTTGACATGTTGTGATGCCCACTTTGCTAAGGGCTATGCTGAACAATTGACATTATGTGTTGCCCATGTGCTAAGGGCTTTGATGAAGCTATTTGTGCTTTTTGGGGTCTGCCATATACTGTTGCGGCGACCCGGTTTTTGTCTACATATAACTGAAAGCCGCAGCCAAATATCGGCCATTCTTATTTAATTAAACATCAAAAATGTTAATACAGGTTTTGTTTGCTTTATGCATCCTTCGATAAATTGGTTTATAGTAATCGTATTCTTTTGTCGCTATAGGTTTATCTGTCATTGATTGAACAAAAGAAACCAAAAAACATATTGGCCTTAAAAGTTATCTGTAAACGGATGTAAGGCGCCCATATGGACATGTAAGCACAAAGTGAAAACATATTTATGTTAACAAATGTCAACAAAATAAAATACGTATAATTGTCATGATTAATATACGAACCGTTGCAGCTAACAACTAAATTTAAGAAACGAAAGCCACAGTCTATACCGAGTGAGATAGCTATGCAAAATATAAAACAGTTTCTTTTATTTTATTCTTATCTTTGTCATTCCAACTGCGTTCTGTGTTTCTTTTCAGTACTGAATGTATAGACATAAATAATGGTAGTAGTGTTGGAAGAAGCAAAGGGTACAGTAACAGTGAAAGTTACGCAATTTAAAACCAAATAAATTTTCGAATGTTCACATTTTAGGTTTTAAATGTCGTCTTTAATATTGGTAGGTGTTTAACTAAACAAATCCTTTGTTATGGACAGTTAAACTCCTTTATAATGGTATAACAAATACAGAGAAGTAGGTAAACATAGTATGTTAAAGAGAGGTGGGTAAATAGTGTTGCAGAGAGCTCCCGCTGTAGCCATCAAGCTAGAGCTAAACATATGAGGTAAAGTACTGAAAGTATCTTACGGCGTCTGAACTGTTTCAAAACTGTTTGTCCCTCGTCCTTAAGTTTCTACAATTTTCAAATACATAAGTCTGAAGGTGACAAATTTTGCAGACGACAATTTCCCGACTAGATAAAGTTAACGGGTGCAGATTTAGAAGTCATGCTTTGGCCTAAGGTGTGTGGTCTTCACGATTTATCGCTGCAAAGAAGAAACACTGACAAACAAAGTAGATCACTGAAACGTACTTAACCCTTTGCCTGCTGGTCGCGACTTTATTGATTTTTGCAAACAGTTTAGATCCAGATCAGACGCCGCGTAACGCGGCGTCTGATCTGGATCCAAACTGTTTGGCACTCGTCTTTAGGTTTCTTTACCTAAAAAAGGTATGTATCTACATTTAACAAACTTTGCAGACGACAATTTCGAAGCAGACGAAATCACCGCAGGATAAGGGTTAATACAAGATTTAGTGCAAATGGCGGGGTGATCTCTGAGTAACAGATACGGTGCGTGGGAGATTCGCTCCGAGTGTCATGTTACAACAATAAGAGAATAGTTCATGAGGACACGAAACCTTCTTCATTTCGTAGTTACTGGACACTTTTCAAGCGAAACTCGCTTTGTATCTGTTACTTATTATAGAAATTATGCGTACTGTTTAATTAGTTAACATGCAAATGCGGTGAAGTTCAGTTATAACGAAATTAGATACATGTATATAGAGGATATTGAATGAGTGTTTATTCAGTAATGAATTTATTGAACGAGTTGGATAAAAAAGATATTTTGCGAGCCTTGGCGAGCAACATATCATTTTTATCCAACGAGTTCAATAAATTTATTACTGAAAAAACACGAATTTAATATCCTATTTATCACATAAACACCAAATGACACGAAAATCCGAACGGTCTTACTTTCACTTTTGCCCTCGGCTCTCAGGTAAACGATTCGTCATAGGTGTTATTCGGTTTTATTCATCCGTAGATAAAAACACCAATCATATTAACGTAAAGAAAATCAACACCATTACGTTGTGAAAAGACTTCTCTGATACCATATTCAAATTTTAAATTAATATTTAAATTAAAGTTGTTCTAATTGACTAAAAATGATCATTTGACATTAAGAATCTAGTTTCGTTTTCAAAATAACGCCAAGACGTAACATGACGTCATTATCATTGTAACGTCTAAATTTGAAAAACAGTCTGAGTCACTGTTAATACTAAAGTCTACGTAGTATTAAGTTTAGCCTGATTTGCAGCCTGAGTTTGCGAGACTGCTAGGGATACTGTTTCTAGGACACTTCGAAATGTTTCAATACCTAGTGGTGATCTATGTTTGTCTAGATTCTCTTAACTGATTTACAGTCGGCGTAGTAGTACATTATTTTGGTGATTCGAAAATTAGTATAAAATATATGCCCAGTGGGCCATACGATTTTTACGGCCCTCTATATTTTGCACGTTTATGTGATAAAACGAAATATTGGATAGAACGAAATATTTCATATTACAAAAACAAAATGTATTCTCCATCTTTAATCAACGTAAAGTGAATTGATATAACAAAATTTGGATATAACGAAAGGAATCAGATGAACAGTCCTAATCAACTTTGGCAAATTTATTTAAAATGCGTTAAGGCTTAGACTGGATTGCATGTCATATACTGATGGGATCCTTTACATACGGACTTGTACTTAGCGGCCGTTTGGTAAATTGGCGATGGGGGTCTGTGGGAGAAAGTTGCTAGTTTTTTTGGGACGGTAAAAGTGCCGAAAGCTCTAATAGAAGCTTTCCGCATTGTTTTATTGGAAAGAGGCCTCTGGTTCTACTATTTTGAGGTCGCTTACAAAATTGTATTAAAGTCCCATTGTGTTTTCAGACCTTTTCTTAATGCCTGAAATACAATAACGGTTAATAATAATGTTTGAACATTCTTATGGGCCAAACTGATCTATGAAATGATGAAGACGGACCTAAATCACAAAAAGGGCGATTTAAAATCATAACAAACCGAAAATAGAACGTCTGACATAAATATTTCCACACGGCTTAGTATCACGTGATACAGACGAAAACAACTTCACGGGGTGCAACCGTATCTACCTCAGCCCGTCCATCCATCAGTCAGTTAGACTATCACACTTTTTTGTCCGCTCTCTAACTCAACTTTTTTTTATCCGACCTTCCACAAACTTGCTGAAAATGTTCATTGATATAAAATCAAGGTTTAGTTTGATTGCTACTAAAATAGCATAAGGTATTTTTGAGTTATTGCCTGTTAATTAATAGAAAATGACTGTTTCAGTCATTTTTGCACTCTAAAACAAACAGCTTTTATCGGATATTCACCAAACATGCTGAAAATATTTATTAATATAAAATTTAGGTCTAGTTTGATTATTACTAAAATCGCATATGGCATATCTAAGTTTTTGCCCTTTATGTATTAGAAATGACTGTTTTCAGCAAATTTTGCTCTCCAACACAAATACTTTTTTTTTGAATCTTCACTAAACTTGCTGAAAGTTTTCATTAATATAAAATCAAGGTAAGTTTTGAATCCTACTAAAATTGCATGAGGCATGTTGGAGTAATAGCCCTTTAATTATTAAAAAATGGCTGTTTCAGCCTTTTTTGCTCTCTAACACAAAGAGTTTTCATCGGATCTTCACCAAACTTGCTGAAATTCTTTATTTATATAAAATCTAGGTCCAGTGTGATTATTACTAAAGTCCCATAAGGATTATCTTAGTTATTGCCCTTTATGTATTAAAAAGGACTGTTTCACCATTATTTGCTCTCTAACACAAATAATTTTTTTCCTTGACCTAGATTTAATACCAATACACGTTGTCAGCAAGTTTGGTGAAGATCCAATAAAAAGTGTTTGTGTTAGAGAGCAGAAAATGCTGAAACTGTAATTTTTTAATTATTCAAGGACAATAACTCAGACATGCCTTATGCGATTTTGCTAGTTATTGAACCTGACCTAGATTCCTTACTAATCAACATTTGTAGCAAGATTGGTGAAGATAAAAAAGAAGTGTTTGAGTTAGAGAGCGGACAAGGCTGAAACAGTCATTTTCAGCAAGCTCAAGGTATAGATTCTCCGTAATGTTTTTAATCGCTTACCCACCGTGAATAATATTTACACGTTGTCACTGGATCTCATAGTGTTTAACCCTGTGCCCACTGGTCGTAACTTTACGGGAGTTTACAAACTGTTTGAATCTAGAAAGACGCCGCGTAACGCGGCGTCTCATCTGGATCCAAACTGTTTGACACTCGTCTTAAGGTTTGTTTAATTAAAACAATGCATAAATCTAAACTGAACAAATTTTGCAGACGACAATGTCAAAGCAGACGTCTGTGCAGCAGAATAAAGCTTAACAGGGTCATTTTCGGTGCTCCAGCTACACACACGTAAGCGGGAGTAATCTGAACTAATCTAACATTTTCTCACTCATTTCAGCACCGAATGCTATGGTGTTACTACTGATTAAACCGTCTCTTCGAGACACTTTTAATGAGTATGACACCATTGGGTTTAAAAGCAGAAATAAAGATTTTAGTTTTCGAAATACTTTCGTTATCTGGAGCCCTGTATTTACAGAGGTGTCCTTCTTTCCATTCACATGGTTAAACTTTTTTCTGGATATAATATCCATAAATTAAAAAAAAAAATTAAAACGCGAATTTCTTAGATAAAGCCGCTTTTCGTGGAAGAATCACGTACTATGTAGTTCAAATGGGATCCCAAACAACCGTTTTAGGCAGGTTTCTCCAAACACAATGCGCCTTTAAGTTGGACTCAAGACGGCCGCCTCACTTTACCCTTATTATACATTTGAAACATTCCACACATTTTATATACGGTTCTGTTCAATAAGATTTTCAGTTTGTTATAAAACAAAAAGAATGTCAAAATAACTTTACTAGCCATAAATGTATTGTGTTCTCATTTGACAATTTAATGACTATCGCAATTCTCTGTTTATCCAAGTATTGATGTATTTGCTTTTTTTTCTGGCCATATCATTTACCTCAGTATAATTGATTTGAATATTACATTTGACAAGATACAGTGGATAATCTGCTATTCTTTCCCAATAAACGCATTTACGCTAAAACTATTATTTGCAGTGCAAACAGTTTGGAGCCAGATCAGATGCCGGGTAACCCGGCGTCTGATCAGGCTCCAAACTGTTTGCCACCGAGATAAACAAGAATTATCAGAATTGTCCAAAAGTTGTACTTTTCTACGTTTTAGTGTTTTGCGTTTGCGTACGTTTGCGTTTAAACGGGAAAGAATAACAGATTCTCCACTGTACACGTATAAGGTACACGTCAGTGAAGTATCCTCTACATGTAGTTCTCTGTTATCAATTTACAGACGTTATTTAATCACTCCACTGACATGACATCATCTTCATTTAACAAATTACACTCTATCTTTTTAACTTAGATTTAAGGTGAAATATTTACATTCGCCCTTTTTAAATTCATTGAAAAAATGACCTTTAAATCGTGTAAACGCTATTTCTCGAGAGGGTGGGACTTGTAAATATATTCGCAGAGGATATGGGGCTTATCAATCTGCTCTCTGCGAATATTTTTGATGCGTTGCTTCAGTAACGCCGTTGTGGCTGTTCTTTTCAGGGTACACATTATTCGTGTTATATAATACCCCCTAATGCGGAATATATACAGATAAACATACTAATAAAATGTTTGTTTTATTTTAGAAATAATAGCAATTTATTGAAAACATAAGAAATGAACTATTTCGTTCGGCGTTTTAGCCAAATAAACGACAGAAAATGATCGGCGAATTTACCATGAATCGCTAGCGTGATTCATGGAATTTGCCGATTATTTTCTGTCGTTCATTTCACTTAAACGCCGAACAAATTCAGTTCATTTCTTGATTAACTAAAACAATATCGTAAGGGTGTCACACAGTTTAGATCCTGATCAGAAACCGTGTAACGCGGCGTCTAATCATGATCAAAACTGTTTGTATATATAACAACTTGTGATGGTTGAAATCCGACAAATCAAACCACGTCGTTAATCATATTGGTCATAAATGAATTCTTTCAAAGGTCAAACGTATCTTGTTGCAAACCACTTCACTTATCTTATTTCATATAATAAACTGCAGATTGGGTATCAGCAAATCATTGAGGTTGTGACGTTATGAGATTTATCATGCAAGTATCTTGTTTTTATTTCTCAAACTTAATTTAAGGTGTTTTTTAAAAACAAAAAAAAATATTGGAATCCGTGCCAAATAGTGACATCCAGTTTCGCAATTTAGCACTGTAATCGGGATAAGAAGTGAATGTTTTAATGAAGGAAACTAACAGAAAACTAAATCTGATATAAAGTTTTATACATTTTATGACATACTTTATCAATGAAAAATTCTATTGTGGTGAAGGTCGACAAACACTATCGTGAAAAACATTGTCGTAAACTAAAGTGCAAGAACATGTGTATCATAAATCCACAACTTAGTTGTTAAAGGACAGCATAAATATTGTTTTTCATTTTGATACATGTAATAACTCTGAAATGTAGCCTATTATAGATATATAGGATCTGTCATGAGTCGATGTTTAAGACAAGCTGATCTCAAACGAGTCTAGAATTGAAATGTTATTAAGAGAGCCTTGGCGAGCTTAATAACTTTTCTATTCTAGACAAGTTTGAGATCAACTTGTCTTAAACATCGACGAGTGACAGATTCTTTTCTCACATTACCAACGATTTAAGCTATTTTTAAAGCAATATGCATTTTTTGAAACCCCGTTGACGTTAAAACGCCGTTATAAATAGTGACGTTATAGTGACGTCATCAAAGTGATCTTACACATGTTGGAGATAAGGATATTCGTCATCGTCGTTCGCTATAGAAAACAGGGGTTTTTATGTGAGAAATAAGCTGTTTGTAAAGCCGACTGTGGTCACCTGTGGTGGTGAAGGGGTTTATCATTTTATATCCAATCTAGTGTCCTAACAGGCCATCTGCAACATGTAAAGAGCCTGGGTCCCGTTTCATGAAACATCTTGCAACAAATGTTGTCGTAAGTCAAAACTTTAATATACATTTAATCTCTGATTTTTCTATCTAATCCTGTCTTGTGACATCTTTTTGGAATCGTCTTTTCAAGACGATTCCAAAAAGATGTCACAAGACAGTATTAGATGGAGAAATAAATAATAATTGAGACTTTTATAATCTGACTTACGACAACATTTGTCTTACGAAGTTTTATGAAACGGGCCCCAGATGAGACTCACTCTTATGTGATACACTGGTTACAAGCATCCATATACAATGGAATAGACAATGAGGTAAAATTGACATTCTTTGAAAATGTCAACAAGTGTAGATATATTTTTATTCATTTTGGAGCCGGGACAGGCGCCGGGTGAAAAAAATCTGGTTCTAAACTGTTTGCGATAGTTTATCGGCGTCAGTTCCGGGTCAAACTTGTTTTGAATGGACAAAAAATGAAAGGGGTTAAAAATTCATGAACAATTGTAAGAAAAGTGGATGATTAACAACTATTTTGTCTCTGTCTGTTTCAATTCTTGAATATAAGGGCATTGTATATGTCCCTTTTGCTCGTGTCTTATCTAGCGCGTGCTCTGGTTGTTATTTCTAACTGGGTGGGTGTGTGGCATCCATGTATTCTGTGGCGCTAGTGGGGTCGATCTCTGGCCAGCCTGAAAAACACCATTTAGTGTCGTTTCGTTCAGTATTTGTATCTATATATAGCTGAACAATAGTCTAGATTCTATAGCCGTTTACCAATTAAGGTAGCTCGTTGGTTAGCTCAATTTTCATGAAAGGTGTTATGAAACTTTGCTTGAATAATAATACCAGTCTAAGAAACAATGTGTGTACATATAGGACAAATTTATCGTTTGTTTTGTCTTAAAAACTGCATATACCTGTCCAATATAGTCTGAGTTCTCTACTGGAAGTACAGCAGGCCAAGAAAAATAACGCTGTGGTTAAATTATTTAAAATCGCCAACATACAAGCCATTGCAATTAATATTACATACATGTAACCATACACAGGTAAAACTTATTCTTATACTAAATACAGTTTTCCTTTGATAAAAGTGTTAAGTAGATTCGGGATATAATACCTGTGCATTCTGTGTTCAATGACACTGAATTCTTGGATTGTATTTATTCGGTAATGGTTAGTATTACGATTCTAAATCTGAAGTAAACTGTCACGTCTTTCATTGGATAAATATACATATTTTGCTAATCTTGTCAATATTCCAGTTTGAGAGTTTGAAAGTAATGATATAAATTTTTGTTTAGTTGGCCAACGGCAATAGTATTTAGGAAGACAATTATTTCTTATATCACGATAGCACTGACAAACTAAGATAAAATGATACTCATCTTCTATAACATTCATTCCACACAGAACGCACTTACGATTTTGTATTTCAATATTTCTGAAACGCCCTTCTTCAATGGCCAATTTATGGGAGGATAATCTTAGTCTAGTAAGTGCAACACAGTGTTTCTCAATTTTGACACAATTTAAATATTTTTCTAACCCTGGATTACTCTTAATATTTTTATAAGTTTTAAGTTTTGAGGATGAATCAAGAAAAGAATACCATTGTTGATAATACTGGTCATATAATGTTTCTATAACCTTTGCTAATTGTAATTTTGTTATAGTTTCATTGTTCCACAGATATCCAAACCCTAAGTCATCAAGCATACACTTTACTTCAAGTGCTCACAAGTTAGCTATATTATTGTTAACCTGATCATAAAACATAGTTTTAACCAAGGAGCCCGAAGAATGAACAATGTTGAACCAATATTTAAGTATCCTATCTTTTCGTTGTATTTGTAATGGGACCTTACCTAACTCACCATAAACTGCTGCGTTTGTGGTCTGAGTTCTGACTTTAAAAACCTGTTTAAGAAATTTTAAATATATTCTTTCGATATCCTGCGCTTTGTGGAACCCCCATACTTCAGATCCATACATTAATATAGGCAATAATGTAAGGTTCTGGATTTAGGTTGACAAACACGATTGTTGTTTGTCAGTATTCACATTTATAACGTCAGCCTATGTAGCTGTATTCAAGTGTCATTTCATAATTATAATTCCCAATTGTAATAGTTACGATATAATCTACCTCCAGATCGTGTCAGCTCCCAAGCATCTTTTATTCAGCCTGTATTTGTATTTGTTATGGTTCATTATTGTGAGAGGGAAGTGCTTGGAGGCCATCTTGGTTTATACTGAAGTGATGCATTGTGGGTTGTTAGTCTTGGTTACTACATAGTACAGTAGCGGCAATACTTCAATCCACAATAGCTCTTTGAAAAGTAATTTATTTCATATTTTAACAATGAGTGTCCCTTTTAAATATATTCCCCCTAATGTTTATGACATTCTTGTATTTTTAGAAAGGGATATTGGTACTGTTTTAGTCATTTTTAGGTCCGCGCAGTGCCAGCGTCTTCGCATACCATATAAGGAGTGCACACTTGGTGTGCACTCCATATAAGGAGTGCACACTTTGGTGCGTTTTTTGTGCAACAGATTTTCGGTGCGATTTTAATGTTAAATCGCACCAGAAATTTGGTGCACACCACGTGACCAATTTTCTGTATAAATACCCCGGGTTGCAGACGAATCGAGGACTCTCGAGATAGAATTTCAAAGGTGCGGCACCATATTGCCTTACTCTTTTAGAATAGAATTAGTTAGAAATAGAAGAAGTCTAGTGACTTGAGATTTATTATTATTGAGTAGGATATAAATAAAGCATCACATAAAATTTGATTAAGCCTTACTTTTACTTTATTTGCCGCACGAAAGAGAGTCCATTTTAGTTAATATTTATTTGAGAGAAAGAGAGAGAAGAAAGGGGTGATCTTTAATCACGCTACCAATTTGGATCCAGATCAGACCCCTGAATTGACGTGTACTACCGCTCGGCACGTGACATTTGTGGTTGGCAGCTGGGTGGGATCTTTGATTATTATCTTAGATCCAGTGATCGACACCTCGTCTTGATTAGAGAATGGCAGATTCAGAATCAGAGCAAGAGACAGAAGTATTCTTCAGAGACGTTCAGGCTACAGTCCACCAAGACGCTTCAGAGATTGATAACAGAAGATCTAGATCTACGAGAGGACAAAGTCCAGTAAAGAACACAGAACTAAATGAAGAGGCGGATGCACACCAAATCTCATCGAAGGTTACAGGCCACCAAATCAACAAAAGAAGATTTAACAGAGGATGCAGTCCAGTAAATAATGAAAAAACAGATGAAGAAGGGGCAGTCCACCAAATCTCATCGAAGGTTACAGGCCATCAAATCAACAAAAGAAGATCCAACAGAGGATATAGTTCAGTAATTAATGTAGACACAGATGAGGAGGGAGCAGTCCACCAAATTTCAACAAAGGTTACATGCAACCAAATCAACAAAAGAAGATTTAGCAGAGGATACAGTTCAGTAAATAAAATAGACACAGATGATGAGGAAGTAGTCCACCAAATCACACCAAAGGTTACAGGCCACCAAATCAACAAAAGAAGATCCAGAAAAGAATACAGTTCAGTAAACAATATAGACACAGATGAAGAGGAGATAGAACACCAAATCAAGTCAAAGGTTACAGGCCACAAAATCAACAAAAGACTTATTAGAGACTTTGAAGCAGACCATGAAGCAGAGGACATACTTGACCATGGTATCAGCACTCTAAGAGGAGAATCTTTTATAGAAAAGGCGGTGGATGAGATGGTCAAGATGCAAACTCAGATGATCAAAGTCTTAAAGAATGTGTCTGATGTATTAGTTGGTGCACTTGATCCTGAACAACAAAGACAATCTGATGTAGAAGCACAAGGCTCTAATAACAATTGCAGAGACGGACAGAACAGAGAAGAGCGAAAACAGCCTTTGACACTTGTTGAGAAAAGAAGACTCTATCCAGCTTATGATGATAGAGATGAGAAACCTTGGGTGCAGCCACGCCATAACAGAAGAACAATCAACCTGGACCGTCGTTACCATGGTAACGTGAAAGTTCCATCCTTTACAGGGAAAGAAGAATGGACAGTATGGATCAACAGGTTTGAAGCAATAGCAGAGAGGCAGAACTGGACTGAGGAGGAGAAACTTGATCAACTGTTGCCGAAACTTGAAGGGATTGCGGCAGAATTTGTATACACACAATTAAAGAAAGAGGTCCTAAGGCATTACAATGAGCTGATCAACGAGATCAACTATCGTTTTAGGGTCATTGGAACACCAAAGAACTTTGCAGTTAAGTTCAGCAAGAGAGATCAAAGACCAAGAGAAACAGTAGAGGAGTACGCTGCCGAGCTGAAGCGGCTCTATGATAAAGCATACAAGGAAAGAGACCACAGAACGAGAAGAGAAGACCTGGTGAGGAGGTTTTTCTATGGACTACATGATGAAGATCTTAGCTGGGAAGTCGAGTACATCAAAGAACACAGTGACATAGATGAGGCTGTGTACCATGTTGTGACCTGTATTCAGACTAGAAAGCGACATGATAGCGGGAATAGGAGAAAGAAGGCTGTGCACAGAATGCATGAGCATGAGAGGGAAGACCATGAGAACTCGGCCGAACACGCTATCGCATTCCAGCGAAACCAGAGAGGAAAGAGGCGGGTTCTCAGGAAAATTCACAGGTCATGGGCAATGGCCAAACCAAGCCAGCTGAGATCAGAAAAAGTGATCCTACAAGTCAGACTGAGGCTGGAGTCCTGCAACAAATACTGAATATGCTGACCGAACTAACCCAGATTCAGCAACAAAATAAGAGACCTGAGAACAATTACATGGGGAGTAGAAGAAGCATAGTATGTTACGCATGCAATGGAGAAAACCATATCGCAAGATATTGTCCCTTTAAGGACCAAGGTAGGGACCATGGCAGATATCCAGTGAATGACAGACAGAAAGCCGAAATCCATGAACCAGTGTATAACACCATTCAACCAGGACCGAAAAATGATGTTCGATCCATGAGGGAAGAATACCGTTGCACAGTTCCAAGATACGGAGAAGTAGTCACAGATGGGTTGTTTGACAGATTTGGGACAGAGGACTCTGAAGACATGCAGTACAGAGAAGAACCGAGGGGAAATTGCAGAGAGACTTACCTGTTACGAGACCAGTATGCTGACAATCTTGAGACCAGAATGCAGAGAGTCCACCAAGTTGCCCAAGAGCAACTCCCAGCAGTGACAAGTCGACACAAGGCCATGCATGGTGAACAGATTTTAATCAACAGATGTAGAGTTGGCGATGCTGTGCAGGGGACAGATAAAACCCGCAGGTCTGAGATGACACCAAGGCTCAAGAGGTTGAACGACGGATCCGAGGTGGTGAAGAAGAAGATTGCAGATATTAGCTGCATAGGTCGAGGGAAGATGGTTCATCACAACAGGTGGAAACCAGATGAGGGGACCGGCCCGCCGAAAGGGATCAAGACAGCAAAGGGAAAGACCAAAGATTAAGTTATTAGGATAAGGATTGTACATTATTATGTTAATTAGAGGTAGTATGAGAATGTTAATTAGCAGAAATTGTTTCCCGCATTTATAGGTGAATTAATTATTTCTATTTACTTGGTTATTGCCAAGTTTTAATGTTCATTATGTAAAGGGAAGAGAGGTCACTATGTGTATTTAGAGATGCCCATATAGACCACTTTTAATTAAACTTTTAGCTTAAAGTATTAGAAATTAGAATTTAATAGGGAGTGTCCTCTTATGACAGTACCAGTTAGACGTTTGGATCCCTGATTAGCGGTATACATAGACAGAGTACCTGTAACAGTGACGACAGGTTTAAAGGAGATGACGTCATGGTGACGTAACGCGATGTGCCAACCAGCATGTACTACAGCGACGTTAGAGGGCTTAAGGAGATTAACACTGACGGATTACCAAGGGAAAGCGCATGTCTAACCTGAGATACAGCTGATGGTCAGCTGTTGCATTTTATTTTCCTTATTTTAGTTTATGTGTCACAGAGAGATGAAAGGATGAGTGTCAAAGGTCTGGCTGATAAGAGGCCTACTCGGGAGTTGTTTTGATGTACCGGAATACGAGGGCCAGGGCCAGTTAGATGTTTTTCCTGACAAGCATTATTTTTAGCAGACAGAGACTGGTTACGTTGTGCAAGTAAGGTCGTCAGTAGGAGCCAATAGTTAAACTAGCATCATATTTATTTTGCAGTGGAGAGATACAGAAGTACATGACTGGTGGCAAGAGGATCCTGCCTGAAGCTGGACCGCAAGCGAAGAGAAGTGGAAACAAGAGTTATGAAGTCATCATCTGCATCTGACTCGTCAACAAACAGCAAGGATGAAGCTATAATGGAACTTCGGGAGGAGATAAAGCAAAACAAGGAAGCCATAGGGAAGCAAGGCGTCGCCATCGACAGATTAGCAGAGCTGGTCATCAGTCTGTCCAAGGCCATAAATGCCAAGTATAAGAGCAAACTGTGTGACGCAGGGACACAGACCCAAAGACAAAGAAGCCCTGTCCGCAGGAGGTCACATGGGGAGCATAGGTACCAGCAATATATGAGGCGGGATAGGCTGAGAACAGGTTCCAGTTCTGGCAGACAGTTATGGCAACCAGGTCTAGTCCTATAGAAGAAAATAATTCAAAAGAGTTTCAATTGAGAATATTGTATTTTATTTTGTGTAATGTAAGTCAGCATTCCAAAGAGCAAATGTTTAATGAAATGGTTTCTAAAGTTTTGTATTTTTAAAAATAAGTTAGTTAACAATAGTCATTATCCAAGTTTGACAGCCTAGAGTAGGTTGTCTGACTTTGATGGTGACCGCTTGAAGAGATCTTTACATAATGTAGGTTTGAAGGGAAATAGCTTGGACTTTGAGATTCTTTTATTTCACACATGTTAGGTGTCCAGGTTCTTTCTTTTATTTTGCTCTGGAGTGCTGAAATTAGAAAGCAAAAGCTCTTATTTGATGTCAAATGTTGGTGTTAGATTTGATCCTAATTAAATTTGGGAATAAATCTATTACCATACGTTTTTTCTTTAAGATTTGTAAATTGCATTGTTAAGTAAAGTGAATCAAAATCTAATAGCAATGATATTGGGTTTTAATCTAGTAAGGGCTTTTACAGAATTTTATCATCAGCTTAAAAGAAATTTCATAAATTAGACGTTTCCAACGTGGAAAATTACTTGCATTTTAGCGAGGCATTTGATGCTCGTTTAATAATCTTTCAGTGTTATAGTGTGGGTAGTGTACCCAATAAAGAAAGAATATTGTAATATTTAAGGTATAAGTGCAAGTATTTTAGGTCATTTTATTTGTCATTCTCATTGTTCGAGGTCAAAGGGGCACTCATTGAGCTCCCCTTTGCTGTCGGTCAATGCGAATGCATTGAATGAAAATAAGAAAGTACTTGAGACTAAATGGATGTGGTTTAATGTTGTCTAATTGTAAGTGTTCTCATTGTTCGAGGTCAGAGGGTGCTCACATGGGCTCCTTTTTGATGTCGGTCAATGAGAATGCGTTCTATGAAAGTGAGAAGTTATTTCATGCTAGATAGAAAGCTTTTGTTTGCATATACATGTGATATTAACACTTTCAGTATGTATTGATGCTTAATGTTAGCAGGAGCTTAACATATTTGAGAGGGGGGTAATGTAAGGTTCTGGTTTTAGGTTGACAAACACGATTGTTGTTTGTCAGTATTCACATTTATAACGTCAGCCTATGTAGCTGTATTCAAGTGTCATTTCATAATTATAATTCCCAATTGTAATAGTTACGATATAATCTACCTCCAGATCGTGTCAGCTCCCGCAGCATCTTTTATTCAGCCTGTATTTGTATTTGTTATGGTTCATTATTGTGAGAGGGAAGTGCTTGGAGGCCATCTTGGTTTATACTGAAGTGATGCATTGTGGGTTGTTAGTCTTGGTTACTACATAGTACAGTAGCGGCAATACTTCAATCCACAATAGCTCTTTGAAAAGTAATTTATTTCATATTTTAACAATGAGTGTCCCTTTTAAATATATTCCCCCTAATGTTTATAACATTCTTGTATTTTTAGAAAGGGATATTGGTAACGTTTTATTCATTTTTAGGTCCGCGCAGTGCCAGCGTCTTCGCATACCATATAAGGAGTGCACACTTGGTGTGCACTCCATATAAGGAGTGCACAGTTTGGTGCGTTTTTTGTGCAACAGATTTTCGGTGCGATTTTAATGTTAAATCGCACCAGAAATTTGGTGCACACCACGTGACCAATTTTCTGTATAAATACCCCGGGTTGCAGACGAATCGAGGACTCTCGAGATAGAATTTCAAAGGTGCGGCACCATATTGCCTTACTCTTTTAGAATAGAATTAGTTAGAAATAGAAGAAGTCTAGTGACTTGAGATTTATTATTATTGAGTAGGATATAAATAAAGCATCACATAAAATTTGATTAAGCCTTACTTTTACTTTATTTGCCGCACGAAAGAGAGTCCAATTTAGTTAATATTTATTTGAGAGAAAGAGAGAGAAGAAAGGGGTGATCTTGAATCACGCTACCAATTTGGATCCAGATCAGACCCCTGAATTGACGTGTACTACCGCTCGGCACGTGACAATATCATACTATCATAGAGTTTTAATTTTTCATTTACCACGAGGGGGACTTTATCAAACAAGGAATTCAGTGAATATGTTGCTCTTAAAGCCTGTTCTGACAGTAACTTTTGGGATTGATCAAATTTACCATTAGATGAAAGTGATACGCCTAGATAAGTAAAGTTAGTAACTACATCTAAGTTAACATTGTCATAAAACAAGTCAAAATGTTCATGTCTAGACCCCGGTTTACATACCATGGCTACCGACTTTTTAGTATTAACAGTGATATTCCATGAACTACAATATTTATGTAAATTATTCAATAACATTTGCAAACCATCAATTGAATACGAAAACAGAACAGTATCATCAGCAAACAGTAGCATGAATATTTGTAATTCATTGATAGTAATTACATCTGCGTCCTCATTTTGCAAAGAAGCCCCCATGTCGTTGATAAACAAAATAAACAATAATGGGGATAACGTTTCACCCTGCTTTACGCCCATTAAGCTATCAAAATAGTCTGTAATGTCACCATTAACTTTGACACATATTTTAACTGACTCATACATTGACTGCAACATTTTTACAAATTTACTGGAAACGTTATGTGATAAAAGTTTGAACCAAATTCCATTTCTATACACTAAATCAAATGCCTTTTTAAAATCAATAAATGCACAAAACAGTTTTCTCCTTTCATGTTGTATAACCTTATTTATTAATGATTGTAAAACAAAAATGCAGTCAGTCGTACTTTTATTTTGTCTAAAGCCAAACTGAAAGTCTGTTAATATATTTTTGTCCTCTATCCATTTACGTAACCTTTGGTCTAACAAATTCGAAAACATTTCAGCAAATACACTAGTTAACACAATGCCTCTATAATTGTCAACGTCATTTTATCCCCTTCTTAGGAATAGGGACCAATATACCTTTTGTCCATGATTCAGGATATGTACCACTGCTATATATAAAGTTAAAAGTCTACATAATGATGGTGATAATATATCTTTACATTCAATGAAAATATCAGGTATCAAATTGTCCACACCGCCTTTTACCACGTTTTAAGGGAGATATATCATTGTTAATTTGGCCTATGTCAAACTCCCTGTCAAGTTCGTCTACTGATTGTTGATTTGGGAAATTATTTAACAAATTTTCAACATTTTCATCTTTAAAAGCATCTGTGTCTGAAAACAAATCCTTAAAATGATAGAAATCTTCAGTAGGTATAGTTGTGGACTTTTTGCATTTTATATTAAATTTACGAATAGTGTCCCAAAATTGTTTAGGGTATATTTTTTGCTAAATATTGTAATTCTGTTTTTTATTATTAGCATGTTTATACCGCGCAATACGTTTTGCCTTTCTATAAATTCTTCGTTTACCAATAACCAAATTATAATTTTCCTGTGTCCTAAGTCTCTTATAATGTTTGTTCCCATGCTTTAGATTATTTCGAGCATTCTTACAGTCGCCGTTATACAGTACTGAACCTTATTAAATTAAATTGATAATCGCAAGCGAATTGCCAGCGAATTGCCATCGAATTGCCATCGAATTGCGCTTCAAAAATCAAATCCTACGTTTGAATATTTTTACGCGAATTTTCCGAAGTGGTTGTGACAGACGGAAGCGAAAAAAATAATGAAGACATATTTGCGAACATTTGTGAGATACACCATTCAAGAAAACTTACCCGAGGGTAAAGTTAGTATTTTGAATCGCAAGCGAATTGCCATCGAATTGCAAGCGAATTGCAATCGAATTACAAGCGAATCGCAAAAATTGTTAATTTAATAAGGTTCAGTACTGTACCACGGACTTGCATACTTTCGTGTATTTAACTTATTGTTATTGTCGTAATTCGTCATTACATGGCCTTGAGCAGCTGTAAAACCTTCATAGAAACAACAACAACATCATTTCAGCTTTGAGAATGTAATTTTCATAGATGTTAACCAATTACACCATAGCCTTTTTCTTAGTATTGAAGAAAGGTGACAACTTAAAGTTGGTTGAAAGTCAAGCAGAAAGCGCCTCAAGGCGCATTCTGCTTTACTTTCAGCCTGCTTTAAACTACAATCTGCTAGAGTATAGAAAAAAATTCTTATGGTTCATATGCATGAGAACATAAATTGGAACCATCTTCTTCAGTAGAAGCATAAATTAAAGGTGTGAATATGCGTTTCTATGGGGTAATGGGTTAAGGGGGAAGTTGTTTTAAACAATACTATGGAAACCCGACATTATTCTATTTAATAATGAAATGATATAAAAATCAAATCATTATACGCAATTAACAAATCACTATATTTTACAGTACGGTTAATAAGACAATTGAATATGCTTAATTCATGTTGCAAACTAAATTCTTAAGTTGTCTGTTTTTACGTAGTTTTTGGAGACAAATAGCCACTTAAGATAGTTTGAAGGTAAAGCCGAATGTACTTTAAGGTCAAATCTGCTTTACTTTCAGCCTGCTTTAAACTTTTATCTACAGAGATATAGAAAATGTTTCTTATGGTACATATGCATTGCTCTATAAATTGGAACTATTTTCTTTAGTCGAGGAGGGAGTAAAACATGTATTCACGGAGTAATCGGTATTATGTAATAGTGATAATAATGACATTTAAGCGAAAATAATATATATCAAAGTTCTTGAGTGTACTGATGATACTATCAAACTGAACTACGGAGGTATGGGGTTGGGGAGAGAGAAAACAAGGATTTTACTAGTTAGTGAACATTCTGAGATAAATTATTTCTTGAAACATTGAATAATACTGTAAAGAGTGTGAACGCCGAATTTAGTCTAAACCCTATTTCGTAAATGATTTACATGAAACTCGTGAATACTTAATTAAAGATTAAAAGTAAAGATGTAACTGACCCAAGCATCATCAGTTTTCCATTCAGATCGGAAGCAGACCAGATGCTGAATACCCCTGGCGGAGTTATTCAGCATCTGGTCTGGATTGAACCTTATTGTAAATGCCGTATTTCTGCATTTTTAGCGGAGCTGCATGGTATCTATTTAGACCAACATTTTTAACCGATCATATTTGATCAGAAATTAAGAATAAAGAGAACCTGTTGAAAACTGAATTGTCTGTTTGGATAGTAGCCAGTGCTCCAGATAAGAGGTGTATTTCCAAACTTAATATCTTTATTTTTGTATTAAACCCTATGGTGTCACTACTAATTGGAATCGTCTCTTCGAGACATTTCAAATGAGTAGTAACACCATAGGGTTTTGTGCTGAAATGAGTGAAAAATGTGATTTGTTCATTTTACTATCTCTTATCTGGAACCCTGTAGGCTGGTCTATGCACATTACAGTTTTACCAGATATGAATTGTGCGTGTAATATTTAGAGACACAGACTGAATTGGTTACTACTGTGCTGATGCAATCATGCTTCTATTTTAAGATATGACATCTGACTTTTTTTTTATAGATATACAGAGGAAGCTAGGTGTTTTTATTGTTTACTACCAATTTGTTTTAATTGTTAACGTTTTGTACACATTTACCATGCATTAATAGCAATAAAATAAATGGCATCAAGTGAGTTAAAAACAATTGTGTTGTTTCATCATCATTTACAATAGTGAAGTGTAAGAGAATCTACAGCAGACTGTTGTGTCTGTATGAGCTTTCACAGTAGTTTATTTAGTTATAGTTCATTTCAAGAAACTCTGTGAATGAAGTTTGACATATAGAACAATAGATTAATGTGAGGATTACCTACCAGTAGCCAGGATATGAGTTAAATTATTGTTTTGTTTTGCATTTCTGTACATGATAATTTTTGCTTTTTAAATAAAAGTTACTGTTTCCATTGTATACTTGTATTTTTTGCTTTTCAATCCAAGATATTACAATTCTTTGAAAACCTCATTTCAATCAATTTTGCACACCCATCTATAGTATTAGTTAAACCACTAATTCCGCTGTCTACTGTGCGTGTGAGTTTGTGTACACTGTAGAAAATAGGCAATATTGTCCCCTGGGTAAATCTAGCAGTAAGAGTTGTGTCCGCTATACACAAAATAGGCCAAATTCTATGTACACCGTGCAAAATAGATAAGGAGTGTTTTAATCAGAATCACATGTTTGTTTAGGGGCTGATCAGGATCCAAACTGTTTGCAAACCCGCGTTTAGGCGTTATTGAGATCAAAAGGGTTATGGCATTTAAACCTACTTTCAGTTAGTGAGATTAACTATCTGCCTGAGAGCATACATTTGTTCAGGTCTGGTACTCGAATGGTTTTGTCTAACCTAGCATCTGTTTGGAACATTTCCTAAACGGGCAGCAGCCTTGGTTTGCATAATTGTAAAGTTTGTGCTTTCATGTGTTATGGGCGTGCGCTTCCATTGCTGCCACTTTTGGGCGTTGGGAGGGCACAGGATGAGCGATTTGCGTCCAAAAAATGTTGTTTATGCCGTTGTACAAAAATAAGGACAATGTGTGAATAGACAGGCCAAGATTTAAGCCTATCATATTCCTGATAAATAATCCAAAATAGGTGTATTGCGGTTTTCAATAGTTTTTTACAAATCCTATTAATAACATATATCTTTTAGAAATGATAAAATATACCATTATATGTTTTTACTGTCGCAGGATGATCTGAAGGGATACGGACACGAAAAGCAACAGAGAAAAACCAAATTGCTCGTTTTGTACAACTGGATAAATTCCACTAGACTACTTCCACTGCCTTTTTGCACAGTGGACAAACATAATTGCCTTTTTTGTCTAATGGACAAAACCCTACTGCCATTATAACACATTGATTTGTTTACTATTTAAGAAAGAACAACACATTTCTACAACTAGGACTAACTTTTAATACCAATCAAACAAACAAACGCTTGTGCTATTTAACTGTCTGAATGCTGGGTAATATTTTCGACTGCATCTATTGTCGTCTGCTACTCTTCGAAAACTAGAACGTTCTAAAGAAATTCAAAACAGAGTCAGCGTGTTGAAACAATTTGAATATTGACTAGACGCAGCGTTATGCGATGTCTCATCGGAATCCAAACTGTTTTCAAAGGTTATCATTGTTTCAATGCTAGCTTGACAATGTACATGTAGCATATTGAAGCAGAGTTAAGCTGTTTTAGGTGTTTTTGTTCTGAAGTGCCAAGTACATGTACGAAAATCTCGTTATACAGATCACTGGTTGCTTATTATCTCACAATTGATATAGATCCCCCCGAAACATTCTATAAAATATCCCTAAAGAAGAAATGTTCCGTAGAACAGCTCAGTTTTACACTTCATTCTTAGAAATGTTCTATAATTGTTGTCTTCAATAGGTCTACAAGATGTTTTGTCTCCAACAATTCTAACAGTTGATTTAAATGCATTTTCTTTCATAAATTACATCCAGGGTATCAAACAGTTGTCACAAAGTCGCACACAGCCTTAACCCTTCCCCCATAGAAGCGACTTTTAGCATATTTAATGTATTCCTCCGCTGAAGAAAATAGTTCCAGTTTATACCCTCATGAACAATTACCACAAATATTTTATATAGCCTAGCAGGATTTAGCTTAAAGCAGGCTGAAAGCAAAGCAGAATGTGCCCCAAGGCACATTCTGCTTTACTTTCAACCTGCTTTAAGTGGTCACCTGTCTTCAAAACTAGAAACAGGCTATAAGGTAAAGGGTTATGAATGTTAAAATAAACCAAGGGAAACATTCCTACTTTTCTGACTGATGGCTGCCTAAAACATTCTAAGTATTTACTTAAGCATGTTTTTTATTTTTACACTTTAACACGTACATTGGATAATAACGTGGCGTAAGACTGCCAATTAAAATGGCACCATATAGCAGACAATATCACTTTAATCCTTTTACGAGTCTTATTAACATTTGGAACTAAATGTTCCAGTTACGCCCACTTGTTTATCTACAGGCGGTTATTCACTGCAATTCAGCGTTGCTTTCACACTCTGCTAACTGTACAAAGTAAGTGCACTTAAACATTAAAACTTTGATACACACGAACATACTCGTATTTTGAATTAATACTGGCAGAGGTGTTCTTTCTCTTCTATCGACGCGCCATCTGAAAGTAAACAAAACACCCAGTCACCATATTGCCTTGAGTTTGTGCTTACGTAAACTCCCACTTAACCCATAAACCCATAGCCTGTTTCTAACTTTGAAGATTGGTGACCACTTAAAGCAGGTTGAAAGTAAAGCAGAATGCGCCTAAGGCACATTCTGCATACTGCTTTACTTTCAGCCTGCTTTAAGCTATACTCTGCTAGAATATAGAAAATATTTATAATGGTAATAGTGGACGAATTTCCTACAGTGAGGGAATAAATCAAAGGTGTAAAAAGGCGTATTTATTGGGGAATTGGTTATTTACGACCACTCAAAAGAAGGCACGTCTTTTAAGACAAGGACACATGACATCTTAAAGGTGTACTGAGAACCAAGAAGAAAGCTCTTCCAGTAACGTTCTCGTCGACTTATACCACGACTTTCGCAGCAAAATTGATTTGACCCATTACCCAATATACTCGCCTTTTACGCCTTTGTTTTTTTTCCTCGACTGATGAAAATAATTCCTTTTTATACAGTCATGAATAAAGGTAATAAGACATTTTGCTGTGTCCTAGAAGATTGTAGCTTAAGGCAAACTGGAAGTAAAGCAAACTTCGAGCATTCTGATTTACTTTCAGCTTTTTGAAGCAGCCATCCGTGTTCAAAACTGAAATCAAGACAAGCTTTGTAAGGCTATGTGGGGAAAAGGCAGATATCGAAAGCCCTCTTTGGATTAGCCGTATTAGAGAGACTTTATTATTGTTGTTTTGTTATATTGGATAAAACGCACAGTGCTCCCTCTCTACAACAATACCCGATGAGAGACAATGCTTGTGCGTGTTGTTCGGAGGGAGTTGTTATAGTAAGGGAAATTGGCTTACATATGGAAATAGCTTAAATCCAGATCAGACGCAGTGTGACGCGGCGTCTGATTTGGATTCAAGTTGTTAGTCAATCTTCTTAACCCTTTACCAAATAACCTATTTATAATATTAAAGACAGGTGATCTTTTAAAGCAGGTTGAAAGTAAAGCAGAATGTGCCTTAAGGCACATTCTGCTTTTCTTTCAGCCTGCTTTAAAGTACCAGCTATTAGGCTATATAAAATATTTATGGTAATTGTTCATTAGGATATAAACTGGAACTATTTTCTTCAGCGGAGGAATAAATTAAATACGCTAAAAGTCGCTTCTATAGGGGAAAGGGTTAATGTTATTTTCTGTCCAAATGCCCAATATGTGACTTTGAGAAAGCAGCAGACGACACTCCTAAGCAGACGATATTGCAGCAGTAAAAGCGTTAGACATATGTGTCTTGTTTAGGGAACAGCGGCAAACGTCGTTGTAGCGAGGGAAATGTTGTTCGGAGGACCGTTCTTGGATACCAACTCCCTCCGAACAACACACACAGTTTTAATCGATGTCTTATGTCGGGTGTTGTTGTGTTTTGTCTATATTACCGTTATACTTGGACTTCGAATATACGATGATTAATTAGGTTTACTAATGGTATTTTAACGGTATTGTGGAAGTTTGTAGCGGTTGTCTATTTTGTCTGCATTACAATGCTTCTTCTAAACAACGGCCCCGAACAACGATTCCCTCCTAATTCAGAACGACGCACACCGCTGTTCTCAAAACAAATCAATTAAATCCTACCTTTTCAGGTTTGCAGTATTGTCTGCTTAAATTATTGTCGGTTTTTTATCGCAAATTTATTTATTGGTGGACATTTGAACAACAAATGTAATGACGAGTTACAAACAGCTTGAATTCTGATCAGACTCCGCTTTACGCTGTTTGCAAATTTAAGCCAATTTCTCTTACTGTAACGATTCTCTCCAAAAAACCACACACAATCTTTGTCTCCAATTTGGTGTTTAAGTATGGAGTTAGCACTGTATCACATTCACAAAGAGAACTACATTTGACTCCGAATAGTGAATAAATGCGTATATTTTGAACAGAAGTCGTATTTTAAACGCTTCCCTGGCCTGGATTCTCAATTATTGTAATATCCATGATCTCCTTTATTCTCAAGTAAGAATAGTTTCACATTCCAATACATATGATGGTGACTGAATGTTTAGTACTTTGCAATATTCCATACTATGAAAAGATCAAGCTAAGTTGTGCATTTCAAATACGGACAACCTTATGCCTCCACCAAACTACATGCTACAGTGGAGAATCTGTTATTCTTTCCCAATAAACGCGTTTACGCTAAAACTATTATTTGCAGTGCAAACAGTTTGGAGCCAGATCAGACGCCGGGTAATCCGGCGTCTGATCAGGCTCCAAACTGTTTGCCACCAAGATAAACAATAATTATCAGAATTGTCCATAAGTTGTTCTTTTCTACGTTTTATGGCTTTGCGTTTGCGTACGTTTGCGTTTAAACGGGAAAGAATAACAGATTATCCACTGTATAATTACCCATTACAATCGATATTCGATTCTAATGAGTAGACATGATATAAAATGTGGTTTTAAGTTCATACTTTATTAATTTTACACTGATTGTGAAACAATTTCGAACAATTTAGGCAAATCTTTTTTGGTGCGCATGAAGGCCTAATTGGTAACCTACTACGAAAGGAAACTGAAGTATCCGGGGAAAACCCATGTGTTCCAACGGGCAACCAATGTTCCCTCAACACATGCTGGCCCGAACAAGCATCGAACTTGGGACGCATTGTGAGAAGAAAGAGCGCTTACCACTGTGCTATCCTTTTATATATACTCTAGTAAAAAAAAAAACTCCAATTACGGTGTTTGTATATATCTCGTCTAAAAATCCATGGCATCTCATAACATGGAATTAGATTATACAAATCTCCGGACACCTTAACCCTTTGCCTGCTGGTCGCGACTTTATTGATTTTTCCAAACAGTTTAGATCCAGATCAGACGCCGCGTAACGCGGCGTCTGATCTGGATCCAAACTGTTTGACACTCGTCTTTAGGTTTCTATACTTAAAAAATGTATAAATCTGAATTTAACAAATTTTGCAGACGACAATTTCGAAGCAGACGATATCACCGCAGGATAAGGGTTAATAGTCCCTTTTATTATTATTATTATACCAGATTTATATAGCGCTCTTTTCACACAGGGATTGTGCGTTCCTTAATAATTGCTGCTCATTGATCAGTTTCAACACAAGCAAACGTTTACATAACTACATGTTAACGTCCATGTTATTTTACACAGTCGAGTTACAGCGTCATACTCTAGCCATGCATTAAGTGTAGCAAAACTGATCCAGATTTAACTAATAACCGTGAAGAAACGTGAACTTAAGATATGCAGTTGGAATATTGAAGGTTTGAAAAAATACCAAAATGATAATGACTTCTTATTATATTGCCTTAGATTTGATATTATTAGCCTGTGTGAAACGTGGGGTACATATCTAACTGAATTTGACAACTTTCTGCCAGGATTCACAAACTTCGACTTTTGCAGACCTAAACATAAGAGAGCCCCTCGTGGATCCGGTGGTGTACAGTGGAGAATCTGTTATTCTTTCCCGTTTAAACGCAAACGTACGCAAACGCAAAACACTAAAACGTAGAAAAAAACAATTTTCGGACAATTCTGATATTTCATGTTTATCTTGGTGGCAAACAGTTTGGAGCCTGATCAGACGCCGGGTTACCCGGCGTCTGATCTGGCTCCAAACTGTTTGCACTGCAAATAATAGTTTTAGCGTTTAGTTACAGAAGGAATTATCAAACGTGTCTGCTCTGATATACCTGAAAGTGTAATATTACTGTTAAATGCTGAATCTTTCCTTAGTATTAAGGATATAGTTCTTATATTTACATATGTATCTCCAGAGTATTCACCTATATATACAGAGCATGACAGCAATGGTATTGACTTATTGAACTCAAACATTAATCATATTAAAGGTGAATTTCCTAACGCTGATGTGTTTTTGGCTGGATACTTAAACTCGCGAACTAAAGACTTTAACGATTTCATTGTTGAAGATAACGTAAATTTCATATTTGGAGAAAATGTACCGTATCCCGAAGATAGCTTTAGCATGCCAAGAGTCTCTAAAGACACTGAATATAATCGTTTTGGACTGTCTTTCATTGAACTGTGCTGCACATATGGTATACATCGACCCCTTACAGCATCAAGGTGCTATCTGCAGTTTTGGGGGATTTTCACTTTTTGTGATCATTTGGTGTATTTTTATGTTAGGCATGTGTGAAAAAATATTTGGGATCATATTCCCTGTCAATCAATATAAAATCAATAATTCATCAAAGTGATATCTGCATTGCCCAATATAACTATCTGCATAAAGGTGCTATGTGCAATCTGTGCATGCAACAAGGGGCTATTTGGCAAATAGCACTTTGATGCATAAGGAAAATTTAGACATTTCATTCAATATCATGAAGCATCAAGGTGCTATTTGGCAGATAGCACCTTGTTGCGTGTAATGTTTATGACTTCAGACCCAAATATTTTATGTTATGTTATGAACAAATGTCCCCCTTGAAAAATATCTGCCTATAAAGTATTTCAGATGTCAGCCCAGAGTGTGAAATAATCAGGTGCTCATCAGCCAGGTGTTTAATAAATCCATTGTTCGGTATTTATTTGCCATTATTTGCAGGCTAGATACATACATGTATGGAAGTTATTTTGGATACAGTGTAAAATGGAAGAAATAAATGCAAGTATAGTAATAAATAATTATTTTGCAATACAGTATCAGCTTTAAGCTGTCATATCTGCTGTCTTTTCAATACACATTCCACATATACGAGCCATGCCATAATAAAACCAGAATTAAGACATTGCAACGTTGTACAGACCAAGCTCTGCAGCTGAGTTTGAGCTACACTACCACATACCGTGTATATAATATTACAGCTACATAAAGTGATTAAGATGCATGTGGGTATCCAACAGTACAGATCAAGACCTTCCGCGTCGTCTTTGATGCAACCCAGAGACCCTTCTGCCTTGTCATGGCTCTGGGGCTTAATTGCCATAGTGAATGGTTTCTGTTTATTATACTGAGATTATCCTCTCTGCCAAGAACTAAAAGGAATGCATGTCGGTGGTTTTGATCCCATGCACTTCTTTGCAACCAATGAGATTAACCAAAATCATCTTCCTGAAATCATCATCATCTCATCTCATCATCCTTCTTCGTCGCTATAATGACCTATTTTGTGTCGCAGTGCCGTAAGACCCAACTCATCCATCATCTATCGTCTTCAACACAGCCACTAGTCTTGATCTACACAGTTTGCAATGCAATAAGTAGAGTTTTCTCATGGCATAGCTAATATGTATATGGTATTTATACTTTTTATATTACAACCTAATCTTTACCCTTTTAAATCTAAAGTTAGTTTAGTAGCTATAGGTAACATTAGAAAGTCAGAGGCTAATAGTAATGCTTAACATTGCCAGGGATTTGTGGAAAAATGAACCTGTTGTTACTTACTAAGCCCATATTTAATTTTCAGGTACAAGAGGAAGCAGGCGACTGCTCTGAAATAATGCAAGATGAAATTTTGAAGTCTACCGGAATGTAAAATGAAAACAGTGCCCCGGTCACAGATAGTGAGGATGAACCTCTAGCAAATTACTAAAGAAGAGTGAGAAACCAAGCAGATCAGACGGAAGAAAACACTGAAAATGATAACAGTTATGTAGATAAAGACTACATTCCTTCAAAAGAAGATCTCAGTTCCTCTGATCCAGGCTCAGATTATGAATAGTATGTGCAGCAACAACCTAAAATACATTATCTAGCTCAGGATTTAAATGTAACAAACATATGGGAACTATACAAAGAAATATGTAAAAGCAGGGGTAAAAGGCCAGTATCTCAGGCAAAATATCTCACTATATTTTGTGAAGAATATAATTTCTCATTCCTCAAGCCAAAGAAAGATCAGCGTTCTCAGTGCACTCGGTTTGAATTGAGATCTGCATCTGGTAACATCGACAATAACCTGAACTTAAAACCAAAAATCACATCTCCAAAGAAAACAGAAATCAGCTAGGAGAATAAAAAGCATGGGACAAATATGAGAGCAAAGAAGTACAAGTCTTTCATCTACACAACATTTGACTGCTGTTTTTAGTATCCATGTATTCTAGTAGGAGAACTCTAGTACAAACGGAAGCTTTCTTGCTATACTCTTTCTTTTACTCTTTAGGTGATGACAATGGAAAGTGTTATGTATTGGAAGACACACAGGGTGGCTGAGGATCGAGCGAAATAGGAACTTGTTATGTAAACTCGTCATATGACAGGAGTAAAGGAAATTACATTTTATTCAGACACATGCAGGGGTCAAAACAGAAATAGACAAAATGTTTATGCAATGAATAAAATCAGTAGCATTGAGATACTAAATCATTAATTCTTTGAACCGGGGCATTCCAAAATGTAATGGGACAGCATACATGCTGATTAAAAATACGAAACGGAAGACGGTGGTTTATATATGCCATCTCAGTGTAACACTGCCATTTCTCTCGCAAAAAGAAAGAAACCATATGTTGTAATACCGATGAAGTATAGTTACAGACTTCCTGAATCTGAAAGAATTTTCAAAAAGGTTTAGTCCTAATATGAAAGTCAGCACTACAGGCGTGAGGGTGAATTGGTTGAAACTCGTCTGCATACAGATCAGAAAAAAATTACAAACAGCAGCAAAACATTATAGAGCAACTGGTAGTATCAGAAAGCACAACAGCTGATTTTTTGTCTCTGTGCAAATGTGGTCTAATTCCACTATCCAAAATAGATAGATAGATTCCGGAGAAGTGTTACTCTTACTATGCTTTGAAAATTGATTGAAACGGAATTATTCAATGTAGATTTAAAAACCCGACTTATTCTGCTTTGCGTAGGTTTGGTTGGCAGACTAAACATTCCCTTTTGTATGTGTGTGAACTATCATTGCACACTTTTATCAATACTTTTATTCAGAATATTCCCTGTTGAAATTATTATATAGTGTTTGACATTAAGATTTTGTTATTGTTTTTTAAACAATGTTGTAATTTAAGAGTCTATACACTTATTAAAACTGTTCAAATTAAGTATTTCTCTCATTTTTCAGCCACATAAATGTCACATAGAACCATAAGAAGACCTTTTTTCAAGCAATTTTGCAAAAAGTTTGCATGCATCAAGGTGCTATCTGGCATATAGAACCTTTATGCATGACTTGGAAAAGAAAACTGCTTTATGCATAAAGGTGCTATTTGATAAAAAGGGCCATAACTCTTTTGTGTATTTATATAGACATATGAAAATGACACAGCTTATAGATGTATGTATCAGCTTTATAACTTTAGCTCATGAATTCAATCCATAGCAATTTTAATATGTTGTCATAATCTGAAACCTTTAAATGGCTTTTTCTCAAAATAATGAGAAATGCAGATAGCACCTTGATGTTGTAAGGGGTCGACATATACTAAATGGTCGCTTGTTTAATGACTGTATCGGTAATTATACGTGCTGCGAGCGTCGTAGACTACATGGCTGCTTCTTCAGATCTTTTTAAATATGTCACCTTCTTTAAAATAGATGATAATGATAGTTCTGTACATTTTCCTCTAATATGTCATTTTGCGTTCACAATAGCTGAAAATACTGACCCAGTGTATAATAATGTGACTGATGACGTGTCCTCGTGGCAGAAATATAAATGGAGGCCTGAACTTCAGACCGTTTTTGTAAACAAGTTTTCTGCTCAATTTAATGATTTCGAACAACTACGAGAACAGGACAACAGTCGTATACTTACATCATTTATTCCTGAATTCATAACAGTTTTTAAATCTTCAGCTGATGGCATGAAATGCAAAACGCAAAGAAATCGCTATACACCAACTCAGCCACTTTGGTGGGATAATGAATGTGCTAACTCTAAACGTGACAAAAATATCTCTCTCAGACATTTTAGAGTTACGAACGACAGGTATGATTTAATTAAGTATAAATTATCACGAAATAAATTCAAATCTCTCTGCAAAATTAAGAAACATAAACATGCCAGGGCTAAACGTAAAGAATTGACAGATGCTAGGAAAGATGCAAAGCAGTTTTGGAATATATTGAAAAACGGCAGCAATAGTGCACGTGAAACTTCACCGATAACATGGACTGAGTGGCACGATTATTTTAAGAATCTTTTAAATCCAACTATAGATGAGAGCAATACTTACCAAGATATTTTTGAAAATGTACATCGTAACTATAATTGTTATGATCTAAATCTACCTATAACGGATACAGAAATACGGCAAAGTGTTTGCTATTTGCATTCTAATCGCTCACCGGGGCCTGATGGATTGTGTCTGGAAATGTATAAATACACATTGCCTATGATATTACCGTTTTTAAATGCACTCTTTAATGAAATATATCGAAGTGGCGAATTTCCACACCAATGGAGCAAAAGTATTATAACCCCTGTCTACAAGAAAGGCACAAAGTCTGATCCAAATAATTACCGAGGAATATCGTTAATTGATTCTCTATGTAAAATATTTGTCCATATACTTTCAACACGACTTACTAAATGGTGCGATAGACAAGGTGTAATTGGTGAATCACAGGCTGGCTTCAGAAAAGGATACGCTACAACAGATAATATTTTTACTCTCATGGCATTAATCTAAAAAAAAATATCAAAAAGAAAAGGCAGATTTTACTGTATTTTTGTTGATTTTGCTAAGGCATTCGATAGCATACAACACCAGAAACTTTGAAACGCCTTCGCACGTAATAATATCAATGGACGCTTTCTAAACATTATAAAATCCATGTATAGTAAATTAAAGGCGTGTGTGAAAATAAATGACAAATTAATCCAGTTTTTCAGCTGCAATATTGGAACCAGACAAGGCTGCGTGTGCAGTCCGATAATATTTTCTATGTTTATTAATGATTTAGTAACTTTTCTCCAAGAAAAATGTGATCATGGCATTTTTGTTTCAAATGATATTGATGACTTATTGGCACTTATGTTCGCTGATGACGTTTCTTGCTTTGCTGATACTATTGTGCGCTTACAGCGTCAAATAAATCATATTGATGAATTTTGTAAGTCAGTAGATATGCATGTTAACTTGAGTAAAACTAAAATTATGGTGTTTCGAAATGGGGGTATAGTTAAAATGACTGAAAAGTGGTATTTTAATAATGAACTTGTTGAAATTGTACCTTTTTATACGTATTTAGGCATGTTCTTTACACCAAAGCTAGTTTGGACAAAAACCCATGAAGCTTTGTCTCAGCAAGGATTAAAAGCATCAGCATGCATTTTCAGATTCCAAAGGCAATTTGGGCATATTGATCCTAAAGACATTTTTAAAATATTTGATGCTATGGTTAAACCAATTTTATGTTATGGGTCTGAAATTTGGGGTTTTAATTATATAGATAAAATTGAAAATGTTCAAATTAAGTTCTGCAAGCAATATTGCCATTTATCGCAAAAATATACAAATGCTTTTGCATTAGGGGAATGTGGTAGGCTGCCTCTCTGTGTAACATATATGACAAATTGCATAAAATATTGGCTCAAATTAATCCACATGGAAGACTATAGATATCCAAAGCAGAGTTATTTCATGTTGAAGAGATTAGATGAAAATGGTAGGAAAACGTGGGCAGGGTCAGTCAAAAATCTACTCTTTAGGTATGGGTTCGGATATGTGTGGATATCTCATGATGTTGGTGATGATAAAACTTTCATTAAGATTTTCAAACAACGCATCATGGACTGCTTTCAACAGAAATGGCAAGAAGACGTACACAGTTCACCAAAAGCCAATCACTATAAATACTTCTAATCACAGCTCAATCTTGAAACGTATCTTAGTGTAGATCTATCGTATAAGTTTAGGAAAATACTATCAAATTTTAGATGTTCTTGTCATACACTGAGGATTGAAAAAGGGAGACATTTAGGTATTGATAGAAACCTACGATTTTGCATATTATGTAACAAAGCTAATATACAAGTAATCGAAGATGAGTTCCATTTCTTCTTTGAATGTTACATATATGAACACCTAAGAATTCTTTATTTTCGGGACGATTGGTTAAGATTCAGAACTTTGAACTCCTTTTATACTATTATGTCCTCTACAGATGAGCATGACATTAAAAATGTCTCGAAATTCTTAACTTACGCATTTGAATTAAGAAAAACAGAACTAGATAGTATGAATATATAATTACTTACGAAATACCCAAATTTTGTTAAAATTGCGTCTTTTGTAGCATTAGCTTAGTTATTTTGGTCACTCCTATGTATATATTATGTATATGTATGCTGTATTTTGGGCCAGAGGCCTATATTACTGAATAAACTATGTCTATGTTTGTAGATCTATTTATGTTTTTTTTTTTAGCAATTTATGTTGGCAATATGTTGCACATAAAACTGACAACATACATGTATTTGTATAGTTAAGAATTTGCAGATATATTCATACGAATAAAAAACTTATTTATACAGCGAACTATCATTACCAGATTTAAATAATAATCGTTTGTATATCTATCCATGTATTTATTTAGCAATTTATGTCGGCAATATGTTATATTAAAACTAACCATATATTTCTATAGCTCAGAACTTGCAGATATATTTATATGAATAAAGAACTACATGTACTTTAAACAGCAAACTATCATTACCAGATATAAACAATAATCGTTTGTAGATCTATTTATGGGTTTATTTAGCAATTTATTTTGGCAATATGTTGAATATAGCACTAAAAAAATAGTTGTATAATTCAAAACATGCAGATATATTCATATGAATAAAGAACCACTTGATACAGCGGACTACCATTTCCAGGGGCCCGTTTTACGAAACTTCGTACGATAAATATTGTCGTAAGTCAGTTTCTAGACTAGAATTTTTGGTATGTGTTCGTAGTTCAGAGAATTAATCTTCAATCATCAAGTCTGAAAATGATAGATAACTCGACATGCATCATTATATACGAGTTGCAGGAGTCCGGTGAAATTAAACATTTGTAAACAAAGAACACTCATGGAAGATCCTCTATTTAGTCCCACTTCTATTTATTCCTTTAACTGTAATTTTGACGTCATAATAACTCATAATGCTTTCTAGAAGAGTTGTCCAATTCACTGCGATAATGTCGATTGCTCGCACCCCCCCCCCCCCCCCCCAAAAAAAAGAACCACTTGATACAGCGGATTTCGACAGTTTAGAATTTTAGGCAGTTTGATTTAAAGAACATTCATATGAGTCTCAAACAGTTTCGATACTGATCAGATGCCGTCTTAATCCTTTGCCTGCCGGGTCGCGACTTCACCACAGGTTTTTAAACTGTTTGAATCAGATCAGACGCCGCGTAACTTTGTGACACTCATAATTAAGTTTCTTTACTTAAAAATGTTTATATCAAATTTAACAAATTTAGCAGACGACAATTTCATAGCAGACGATATCACAGCAGGATTAAAACTGTTTGCACATGCTATTGTTGTTGAGATTGGCACTGAGGTTGTTTGTAATTTGAAAAGACAAAACATAGATGAAAAAGCGTAGCAAATTAAAATGTTTGTAAGCGGCAAATGGGAGCAGGTGATTTAATGACAGCAGACTTGATTCTTTATGCTATGTACAGTCTATTGCAAGAAGTTATATATGCTCAGTGCATATAGTACGATATGAAAATATCAAGTATACAAGACGAAACGTCTGTTGAATTAAAAACTCTTCAATGCTTTTTGGCGAATTGGCGAATTGGGATAGGGAGGTTCTGAATTCGATATGTATACTCTCTGAAAAATATATATGCCCATCCTCTTGTAATAAGTGGCCCTATCAAACGGTCGTTCATACAAGTACAATAATAATAATAAAAATATATAAGATAATATATATAAGAACTATCAGAGAAACAATAAAGCCGCAGCTTAAACTTAAAAGCAGAGTTTGAGGTCAAAGTCACAGGGATCAAATCTGCTGCGTGCATGAATCGGTCTTGTCCATGTACACATGCATACCGACTATGAAAAAAGACATAATTTGTGAGTTATTTTTGAAACCTAAATAAAGATTTCAAAACCTACATAAACGCGGGCCCTAAGTTCAATGCCAAGGCTACTGGGAACAAACTTTTTGCGCGCATGGAAAGGAATATAGGTACTCGTATTATAAGCATTTTTCAAAACCTAAACGAAGATTTCGAAATCTAAACGCGGGCCCTTAGTCAATGTTGAGGTTACTGGGATCAAATAATTTTGCTTGCATGAAAAGGTCTTAACCATATACACATATAAACCGAATATGAAAGAAAATTTCTAGGGACATAGGAGTTATTAGTTTTTTTCTCCAAAGCTACAAACACATCTGGAAACTAAAACGCAGTGGCTGAGGTCTGTGTCAATGTCAAAGGGTACCAAAATGTCAAACTGTCGGAACGGTCTTGTCCCAAGGCATGTGTGGTGCAAGTATGGAAGATGTAAGTGAAAAGGCATTGAAGTTATTAACACTTTCATGAAATTACTAACGCAAACATCGTCAGCAGGAACGGGAACGCCGACGTCGGGTGACAACATAAGCTCGCCTGGACATTCGTCAGGGGGATTAAAATAAAAAGTAACACAATTATATTAATGATATTAGTAACAACAACAGCAATAATAATAAAAATAACAATAAATAATGTTAATAACCGAAATATTATTCTAACATGACATTTTTGTCACAATAAAAAAGAGGAAGCTCGTCATGATATATGAAACGTTAACTCAGTCACCCCTGGAACTTTTAATGGACAATTCCAATTTCAAAATAAGTCTAGTCCTTTTTTGACTATTTAGGGTTGATTTTAACAATTTATTTCAAAATGACAAACATTGTAGACCCTGATCAGAGGGCTCCTTAAGGAGCTCTCTGTTCAGGGTCTACACTGTTTGCATAGGACAAGTGAAATCCTCAAAGGTACAATGTTTGTAAATGATGAGTATACACGTCGCTAGGGTTGAATGTGTTAATTACCAAGAATTAATTTAGTGATGTTCGTAATGCATGCACTCGTTATCATTTTTTTGAAATTTCTAACATCATTTCTATAGCCCGTAAAGACAATGTGGTCTAGCACCCCTGAAAAGCGAGAAAATACTATGTATACTATTTATCATGTTACCTGTAATTTCCCATTGTTCTGTCTTGTTTCGTGTAATGTGTGTTCAGTGGACTGGTAAATATTTGTCTTGTGTGTTTGAAATACTCTATCGTATGTAAGTTTGTTGTGGGGATGTTAGATTCTTGTAAAAGTTATATTGAGTATTAATAATTACAATAATGATGACGAGAACAATGGTAATAACAACAACATTACATATTGTTGTTGTTATTGCTGTTGTTGCTGTTATTGTTGTTGTTTTCTATATCTTTTCATCTCGTCTAACTTTCGTTAGAGAGATTAAATTAAATTAAATTAAATTCAATATTATATTTCCTCCACTTCAGGAGATATGAGTAACATTACAATATAAACAGTCATACAACATTAAGGCATCTATATACATACAATGTAATGAACACACAGTTTTTACTCTACACAGTTTTTTTAGCTCTAATTTTCTTAATATGTATAAGAAAATGGTCAAATAACTTTTCTATCCCTAAGAAATGGTTGTAGATTCAGAAAACGTAAAAACTTAAAATGGCATTTTTTTGTCATTCATTAAGGTTTTCGCATGGAACGGCCCATATATAGAATTTGTTCTATTTTGTTTTATGTCTATGTCTTGCTCTTCATTATAGAAGGTTAATAAATTTATTTAATAACCGTATCATTTCTTTACAAATTTAATATAACAATGATGAAATTGTACGAGATAAATGGGTGCAATTACTTAGAGCGTTTACACGAATAAATGTCTTTTGAACTAATCAACTGTTTTCAGTCTTCAGTTTGGTTTTGGCGATCTGAGTCGAAATTCGATCCATATTCGTGCACTTGACTATAATATATATTATCGAACATAAACAGTGTTTGACGCCATAAATTTCTTTAGAGATTATCGAACAGAAATTGAAGCATTTAATCATGCTACATATTGCGGTCTAATCATGTAATGATACACCAAATAAACAATACAATAATCATTAGATATATATATTTTCTATTTAGGAAAATGAAATTTCTGTCAGTTACAGCTCGGTAACTTATCAAGATATTACAGCGGATGCTGCTGCTGCTGTTGCCAAATAATAATAATACAGGGCTTCCACTTCTCTGGCTTTTTCCAAAATCTTCCTTTTTTATCCTAGCAGATGGTAGCTTTAAGCAACCTGCTTTAAGTAATCACACTTAAATTTGGAAATTTTAGGATTTTCAAGAGCAATTTATGGCAGCCCTGATAATAAGAATGATTATAATAATAAATAACAATAGTAACAATAATGATTATGATTATAATGATGATGCCAGTATACCTCCTTCCGTAACTGAATGACGTATGAGTTGTCGTCATCGTACATCCGGGCAGATTTTACATTCGGAGGTCTACAACACCAGCAGCCGACATGGTCAGCGTCATCTAGCGGTCGCTTGAGGCTTCCGATCCCCATAATGTTCCCCGTCCAACAACTGAAAGGAGCAGACGACAAACTTATTTGAGCAATAATTAACGATTGAAATTAATTTTGTCAGGGTCCAAGGTTATAAAACTGTTCAGTTTAGTCTAAAGTCGTTCTGACCAATCAAATGCTTGAGAACACACTCTCAGACCCAGCTCAAACGCTTTATAACATTGGTCTCAGATGAAATATTCGTGTTTCTTGACTAGAAGTTTTGAAAACTCAACACTTAGTAAAAACTGCAAAGGTCTACTGCATGGTCGAGTATGACCAATAACAACTTACCATCAGAACAGTGTCTGCTTTTGACTCGTGTTTGCACCATTCTTTCGATATTTAATCAAGTCACGTTGACTGATTTAAACAACGACACATGTGTCAATTTGCTTTAACCTTTTCATTATCAAGTTTACCGTTATATGTTTTAACCCCATCACCGCCATATTGTCGTCTACTTCAATATTTGTTGCCTGCGATATCGTTTCAAAGTTATTTTAAGACAGTATAACTGACGTGACTTCAAAATAAGTTACGCGGCGTCTGATCAGGATCAAAATTGTAGAACTGTATGTAGGACCAATATTGTTCCTTGCCTTGTATTACTGTCGGAAGTCTTACATACATAAAGTTGCTTAATCCTTGACACGATAACATGTTTCTTGTTTTTTAAGACAGGTGATTTAAAGCAGGTTGAAAGTAAAGCAAAATGCGAATTTAGGCGTACTCTGCTTGTCTGATTAAGCCACCATCTACTAGGATAAAGTATTTTTTCTCATGTTGCATATTCATTGCTGTTTGAAATGTAACTATTTTTTAATGTAGGAATTAAAGTAGAGTGAAAGTAAAGCAGAATGTGCCTTAACGCGCACCCTGATTTACTTTCAATCAGCTTTATGGTATCATCTACTAAGATAAAGGAAATATTATTTCTTATGCTGCATAATTATAACTGTTTAAAACTGTCATATTTTCTTTAATGTAGGAATTATTTAAATACAGTAAAACCTCGCTATTACGACCACTAAATTATGTTAATTATTAGGGTGTTTACGATAGGTGACCGCTTAAAGCAAGGTGACAGTGAAACAGAAAGCTCCTATAGGAGCTTTCTGTTTCACTGTAACCTTGCTTTAAGCTGTCACCTGCTTATTATACACTCAATTAGCCTTCGTTTTAGTGGTCGTAATAGCGAGGTTTTACTGTATGTAAAAATGCGTATTTATGGAGTAATGGGTTAATGCTGGATAAATGACCTATAGGAGCTTTCTGCATTATATTGATCCTGAATGAAGCAGCCACGCGTCTTTAAAGATATCCATCAAACTTCAATTAGTGGTCGCTAAATACGAGATTGACTGTAATTCTGTATTCAATAAACTCAGAAAGAATTCTACAAAAAAATATTGCCATGCACATAAAAACAAAACAAAAAAAAACAACAATTGAATAAGACCCAGACGCCTTCAAAATCAATTTGTTTTCTTCTCAATCTCGAATACGATGTATTTAAAAGATCCCACTTGTGACTTTTTAGATATGGATTCAAGCTGTATGAAAATGTTGTCAATTTCCCTCCCTATAACGACTCCCCCCGAAAACGCACACACTATTATCTCCAATTGGGTGTCGTTGTAGAGAGGGGCACTGTTTATGATCTATATTAAGTTAGCAAACAGTTTAGACCCTGATCAGAAGGCTAATTAAGTTCAGGGTCTGCACTGTTTTACTTTTGGGGAATCGTGCCTAATTTGTATTTTTTAGTGAATATTTTTAAAAACGAAATTACAATTGTTTTAAGAACTGACAATGATAATTTGCTCAGACATTTGGATACTCTTCAACAATTACTGAAAATCCTATTAAAGATTGTTTGGCGAAAAGGTAATAGGATGTTAGCCTTTGCAGGGCTGCCATAAATTGACATAGAAAATCCTAAGATTTCCAAATTTGCATTTTCAAAGTGCGATTTTACGAATCGTACATTTTCCCCATCGCCTGTTTCTAGTTTTGTTGACACGTGGCTGCTTACAGCAGACTAAAAGTAAAGCAGAATGTGCCTTAAGGTGCATTCTGCTTTACTTTCAGCCTGCTTTAAGCTACCATGTACTAGAAAAAAATCCGAAGATTTAGGTAAAATCCGGAGAAATGGCAGCCCTGCCTTTGTACAATACAGGCGAATTTGTATGAGCTGTTGCAAACATATGAAGGTCCTAAGTTCGAGGTCATGTACCTTTTTCAATATGAGCATGCAAAACTAAATTTCTTCTCATACAAGTAGGATTTGCTCAAAATGTACAGATTGCTTAAATTGTGAAACAGAAATTATACATAGCGTGCTTAATATTAACCATTCTCACTATACATAGCGTGCCTAACATTAACCCTTCTCACTATACATAGCGTGCTTAATATTAACCCTTCTCACTATACATAGCGTGCTTAATATTAACCCTTCTCACTATACATAGCGTGCTAAATATCAACCACTATCACTATACATAGCGTGCTTAATATTAACCCTTCTCACTTTACATAGCATGCTTATAATTAACCCTTCTCACTTTACATAGCGTACTTACTATTAACCATTCTCACTTTACATAGCGTGCTTAATATTAACCCTTCTCACTTTACATAGCGTGCTTAATATTAACCATTCTCACTTAACATAACGTGCATAATATCAACCATTCTCATGTTACATAGCGTGCTTAATATTGATCATTCTCACTTTACATAGCGTGCTTAATATTAACCTTTCTCACTTTACATAGCATGCTTAATTTTAACCCTCTCACTTTACATAGCGTGCTAATAATTAACCATTATCACTATACGTAGCGTGCTTAGTATTAACTGTTCTCACTTTACATAGCGTGCTTAATATTAACCCTTCTCACTTTACAAAGCGGGCTTATAATTAACCATTCTCACTTTACATAGCGTGCTTAGTATTAACCCTTCACACTTCACATAGCGTGGTTAATATTAACCCTTCTCACTTTACATAGCTTGCTTAATATTAACCCTTCTCACTTTACATAGCATGCTTAATTTAACCATTCTCACTTAACATAGCGTGCTAATAATTAACCATTCTCACTTTACATAGCGTGCTAATAATTAACCATTCTCACTATACATAGCGTGCTTAATATTAACCATTCTCACTTTACAAAGCGTGCTTATAATTAATCATTCTCACTTTACATAGCGTGCTAAATATTAACCATTCTCACTTTACATAGCGTGCTTTATATTAACCATTCTCACTTTACATAGCGTGCTTAATATTAACCATTCTCACTTTACAAAGCGTGCTAATAATTAATCATTCTCACTTTACATAGCGTGCTTAAAATTAACCATTCTCACTTTACGTAGAGTGCTTAATATTAACCATTCTAATTTTACATAGCGTGCTTAACATTCAACCTTCTCACTTTACATAGCGTGCTTACTATTAACCATTCTCACTTTACATAGCGTGCTTAATATTAATTATTTATTATTATTATACCCGATTTATATAGCGCTCTTTTCACACAGGAGTTGTGCGTTCAAAAGAGCTTCACATGAAATTATATAAATGTACCTACAAAGCGAGAAAGACAAATAACTACATTCACAATAAAAATGATACAATATTGAGATGCATGGAAACATGGAATTTCTTCCAATATTATTACCAAGATTATAAAATTGTTATAGTAAGTTTGTAAGATCATTTTTAAAATGAGTCAAATAATTAAAAGATCAATGGCATGATTAAAAACAGAGTGGTGTTTTGTTTGTTTGTTTGTTTGTTTGTTTCAGTGTAGAGCCGGAGAGTAGTTCACAAGTCGTAAAACGAATGTTTAAAACAATACTCTCCGTGTTGTTTGGTTGAATTTGTTTGTTTGTTTGTTTGTTTCAGTGTAGAGCCGGAGAGTAGTTCACAAGTCGTAAAACGAATGTTTAAAACAATACTCTCCATGTTGTTTGGTTGAATTTGTTTGTTTTTTTGTTTCAGTGTAGAGCCGGAGAGTAGTTCCATGCTCACTTTACATAGCGTGCTTAATATTAACCATTCTCACTTAACATAGCGTGCTAATAATTAACCATTCTCACTTTACATAGCGTGCTAATAATTAACCATTCTCAATTTACATAGTGTGCTTAACATTAACCCTTCTCACTATACATAGCGTGCTTAATATTACCCATTCTCACTTTACATAGCGTGCTTAATATTAACCCTTCTCACTTTACATAGCGTGCTAAATATTAACCATTCTCACTATACATAGCGTGCTTAATATTAACCATTCTCACTTTACATAGCGTGCTTAATATTAACCCTTCTCACTTTACAAAGCGGGCTTATAATTAACCATTCTCACTTTACATAGCGTGCTTAGTATTAACCCTTCACACTTCACATAGCGTGGTTAATATTAACCCTTCTCACTTTACATAGCTTGCTTAATATTAACCCTTTTCACTTTACATAGCATGCTTAATTTAACCATTCTCACTTAACATAGCGTGCTAATAATTAACCATTCTCACTTTACATAGCGTGCTAATAATTAACCATTCTCACTATACATAGCGTGCTTAATATTAACCCTTCTCACTTTACAAAGCGTGCTTATAATTAATCATTCTCACTTTACATAGCGTGCTAAATATTAACCATTCTCACTTTACATAGCGTGCTAAATATTAACCATTCTCACTTTACATAGCGTGCTTAATATTAACCCTTCTCACTTTACAAAGCGTGCTAATAATTAATCATTCTCACTTTACATAGCGTGCTTAAAATTAACCATTCTCACTTTACGTAGAGTGCTTAATATTAACCATTCTAATTTTACATAGCGTGCTTAACATTCAACCTTCTCACTTTACATAGCGTGCTTACTATTAACCATTCTCACTTTACATAGCGTGCTTAATATTAATTATTTATTATTATTATACCCGATTTATATAGCGCTCTTTTCACACAGGAGTTGTGCGTTCAAAAGCGCTTCACATGAAATTATATAAATGTACCTACAAAGCGAGAAAGACAAATAACTAGATTCACAATAAAAATGATACAATAGTGAGATGCATGGAAACATGGAATTTCTTCCAATATTATTACCAAGATTATAAAATTGTTATAGTAAGTTTGTAAGATCATTTTTAAAATGAGTCAAATAATTAAAAGATCAATGGCATGATTAAAAACAGAGTGGTGTTTTGTTTGTTTGTTTGTTTGTTTCAGTGTAGAGCCGGAGAGTAGTTCACAAGTCGTAAAACGAATGTTTAAAACAATACTCTCCGTGTTGTTTGGTTGAATTTGTTTGTTTGTTTGTTTGTTTCAGTGTAGAGCCGGAGAGTAGTTCACAAGTCGTAAAACGAATATTTAAAACAATACTCTCCATGTTGATTGGTTGAATTTGTTTGTTTGTTTGTTTCAGTGTAGAGCCGGAGAGTAGTTCCATGCTCACTTTACATAGCGTGCTTAATATTAACCATTCTCACTTAACATAGCGTGCTAATAATTAACCATTCTCACTTTACATAGCGTGCTAATAATTAACCATTCTCAATTTACATAGTGTGCTTAACATTAACCCTTCTCACTATACATAGCGTGCTAAATATTAACCATTCTCACTATACATAGCGTGCTTAATATTAACCATTCTCACTTTACATAGCGTGCTTAATATTAACCCTTCTCACTTTACAAAGCGGGCTTATAATTAACCATTCTCACTTTACATAGCGTGCTTAGTATTAACCCTTCACACTTCACATAGCGTGGTTAATATTAACCCTTCTCACTTTACATAGCGTGCTTAATATTAACCCTTTTCACTTTACATAGCATGCTTAATTTAACCATTCTCACTTAACATAGCGTGCTAATAATTAACCATTCTCACTTTACATAGCGTGCTAATAATTAACCATTCTCACTATACATAGCGTGCTTAATATTAACCCTTCTCACTTTACAAAGCGTGCTTATAATTAATCATTCTCACTTTACATAGCGTGCTAAATATTAACCATTCTCACTTACATAGCGTGCTAAATATTAACCATTCTCACTTTACATAGCGTGCTTAATAATAACCCTTCTCACTTTACAAAGCGTGCTAATAATTAATCATTCTCACTTTACATAGCGTGCTTAAAATTAACCATTCTCACTTTACGTAGAGTGCTTAATATTAACCATTCTAATTTTACATAGCGTGCTTAACATTCAACCTTCTCACTTTACATAGCGTGCTTACTATTAACCATTCTCACTTTACATAGCGTGCTTAATATTAATTATTAATTATTATTATACCCGATTTATATAGCGCTCTTTTCACACAGGAGTTGTGCGTTCAAAAGCGCTTCACATGAAATTATATAAATGTACCTACAAAGCGAGAAAGACAAATAACTACATTCACAATAAAAATGATACAATAGTGAGATGCATGGAAACATGGAATTTCTTCTAATATTATTACCAAGATTATAAAATTGTTATAGTAAGTTTGTAAGATCATTTTTAAAATGAGTCAAATAATTAAAAGATCAATGGCATGATTAAAAACAGAGTGGTGTTTTGTTTGTTTGTTTGTTTGTTTCAGTGTAGAGCCGGAGAGTAGTTCACAAGTCGTAAAACGAATGTTTAAAACAATACTCTCCGTGTTGTTTGGTTGAATTTGTTTGTTTGTTTGTTTGTTTCAGTGTAGAGCCGGAGAGTAGTTCACAAGTCGTAAAACGAATATTTAAAACAATACTCTCCATGTTGTTTGGTTGAATTTGTTTGTTTGTTTGTTTCAGTGTAGAGCCGGAGAGTAGTTCCATGCTCACTTTACATAGCGTGCTTAATATTAACCATTCTCACTTAACATAGCGTGCTAATAATTAACCATTCTCACTTTACATAGCGTGCTAATAATTAACCATTCTCAATTTACATAGTGTGCTTAACATTAACCCTTCTCACTATACATAGCGTGCTTAATATTACCCATTCTCATTTTACATAGCGTGCTTAATATTAACCCTTCTCACTTTACATAGCGTGCTAAATATTAACCATTCTCACTATACATAGCGTGCTTAATATTAACCATTCTCACTTTACATAGCGTGCTTAATATTAACCCTTCTCACTTTACATAGCGTGCTTAATATTAACCCTTCTCACTTTACATAGCGTGCTAATAATTAACCATTCTCACTTTACATAGCGTGCTAATAATTAACCATTCTCACTATACATAGCGTGCTTAATATTAACCCTTCTCACTTTACATAGCGTGCTTAATATTAACTCTTAGCTTGGTAAAAGGGAACCCTTCTAAATTACAATGTTCATAGCGTACTTAAGATTAACACTTCTCAATTACATAGCGTGCTTAAGATACGCCTTTCTTAATTATAAATTGTGCTAATAATTTCCCCTTCTCAAATACAAAGCGTGCTACGGATAAACCATTTCCAATTACTTGCGTGTTCAATTAAATGCTGTGACGTTTTAATGTGAGACTGATTCCTAGAGATAAACCTTTCTCAATAACATGGCGCGCCCTGAGGTTTCTTTCTGCTTTACTTTCAGTCTGCTGAATGCTTTCATCTGCCAGAATATAGAAAATATTTCTTACAATACATCTTAATGGCTGTATAGATTGGACGAAATTCAATGCGCAGAAATAAGTACCTATGGAATCGTATGGAGAATATGGTACATATATACTGTACTTTTGTATAGCACTAGTGATTGGAAATTAGATGATCTCTAATTTCAATTTTATGTCTATGTTTGTAAATGTTCTATTTAAAACGGTAGAACGGTCAACAAGATGACAGTGGCCGTCAATTGGCAGAACAGGTCAATGAGTAAACTTTCTTACCCGAACAGACGCATGCAGCAAAGTATGAGACAAGTCAGCAACAGTAGACAGGCTGTCCCGGCCGCTATCCCCATCAACACCTGCAGCCATTCAGGTACTAGAAGAGATAATACAGCAAATCCTCTTTTCAACTACACTTAAATTAGATATTATTGTATTTGTTGAAGACACGTGGCAACTAGATGCATTGCAAAAGTAATGCAGAAAGACTTTTGTAATCAACACCCTTATGTGTATTTTTACCCCAATATCTTACAAACCACTATATCGATATCAGGATTACTCAGCCGACTACAATCATTTTGGAAGTCTTAAACGAATAATATATAATGATTACATTCACCTTGTAAAGTCTTTATGTAATCGTATTAAAATATGCAGTCTATTTCTCTATAAACCTACAAATCGAAACTGGTTCCAGCCAGCTAGAAAGAGGGCGGAGTATACCGATCTAGCGACAAGCTGGTGGTTGCTTTGGCGTGTTATAAGGCTGAAATACACATTCGCGACTTTTTTTTTATTTTAAAAATTCAAGTTGCATTGTTTATTTTAATGTCTTTTAAGTGTGCATTAAGCACGCGGAGACAGTTTACTTGGTAAAAGCCTGAATTTGTAACGCAATTCCTAAACATGTACTTGGGACTACTTTTCATAACAAATATTCTAGAGATCGAATGGCTGTTACATCTGGAATTACATATATCAAACCTATTTGACCGGTATATGATATATTCATAAGCATGAAAACAAACATGGTCAAAATACACATTAAATGAACAAGACAGAAAATATAAGGAATAAAAGACATCTTGTTTGCCGTATGAACCCGTTATCTTCGCAATGTAAGTTTATCGTAAACACCCTTCGGGCGCTTACAAAACTTACCCCCAGCGAAACTAATGATTTCATAAGATAAATTAAACGAGTATTAACAACTTTCCGATTGTGCCAACGATTTCAGAAAAAAGCTATTCTATTTTTCTACTTTATTATGCTATGCAACTATTTTGTATATATCTATGGAAAGGGTCAAAGATAAAGTTTTAAAAACGTGTAGCACAATCTCTTTACACATTATGTTATGCAAATAAATATATTTGAACTAAACTAACAGTTTGAAGCCTGATCAGCAGACGTCGAATCAGGTGCCGATATGTTTATCACTCATATTTGGAAATATCGTCAGCATTTTCAAAAGCCCGCCATTTTCTTAATCCCATGCTGATTACAGTGGAGAATCTGTTATTCTTTCCCAATAAACGCGTTTACGCTAAAACCATTATTTGCAGTGCAAACAGTTTGGAGCCAGATCAGACGCCGGGTAACCCGGCGTCTGATCAGGCTCCAAACTGTTTGCCACCAAGATAAACATGAATTATCAGAATTGTCAAAAAGTTGTCATTTTCTACGTTTTAGTTTTTTGCGTTTGCGTACGTTTGCGTTTAAACGGGAAAGAATAACAGATTCTCCACTGTACAAGTACATTTATGTCTGCGTTTCGTTCCGTTTATACCGAAAAGGATATAACAGTGGATGAGACGTTATTCTTTCCCAATCAACACGTTTACGCTAACTTTATTATTTCCGTTGCAAACAGTTTCGAGTCAGTTCAAACGCCGGGAAACCCGGCGTTGATCAATCTCAAAAAGGTTTGCCACTCATATTGAAACAAATAGGTGGAAATTTAAATTTCAAAACGTCGTAATTTTCAACATTTTAGTGATGTGCAATTGTGTTTTGTTTGAGTTTAAACGAAACACCATGACGGCTTTTCTACTGTATTTTGCCTTCTGTATTACATGTAACTTATTATGACATCGATATGAAAACTGTATGGTCTTCTACCCATCCATTGTCAAATATATCGTGACTATGTTTACCCCTTCGCCGCCATATTGTCGTCTGCTTCCATATTGTTGTCTGCAATACCGTTTTAAAGTTAGATTTAAGGTGGTATGGCTGACGAAACTTCGGAACAAGTACAAATGTATCAAACAGTTTAATCCTGATCAGACGCCGCATTATGCGATCAGGATCCAAACTGTTCGCAAAGCGCATTTTTGGCGGAAATAACAATGAAAGGGTTAAACTCTGAAAGGGATCCAGTATGGCTAGGTCACAGTTCGGCCATGAACGTCTGCGACTCTCTATAAATGTCTTAAGGTGGTTCGCAGGTCAGCTTATTCTGTGTCAGAATTCTTTGAAACCTTGATTAAATTGAAATATACCATATGGAGAGTGAAAAATCGTTAAAATAAAAAAAGTTACAGTGCAGTTTTTTTCTGATAGGACCTTTTGTCGAGAAAAGCTCCTTTTTTAATAAACAGGAATATTTTCTTTATAGAATGATATAACTCAATAATTTCTGTACATTCAAGTAAACTGTACATAGACTATAAAATATTGGGCAAACAAAAGTATTTCATGACATATTTTCTGGAAATATCAATATTTAAAAAAAGTCAAATTCTGAAAATCTCAAATTACCAAAAACTAGCTGTTTAACATACACTAATTTTACTCTTATTAGATAGATATAACTTAATTCTACTAGTCACAAAAATTTAGTGAAAATCTACAGTGGAATTTACATTTTATACATGATTTCCTGAAATTCTGACAAAATGTTAACACAAAACGAATACATGTAACCTCCCTTGAGTTCAACTTTAAAAGCCGTCAACTCTAAATAATACCATAAATCAAATTGTAATAAGGGACTATTGAATACGGTAGCCTGTAGATCTTTAAAGGCAAGTGACTGCTTATAACAAAAGTAATGCATAAAAGCTCCTTTAGGATCTATCTTTTGGCATTACTTTTGTCTGTTATATAGGCTATAAATCCTCACAAATTTAGCTGTCACTTGACTATACTTGCATCTGACATTATTCATTATTACTAGACTAAACATAGCCTGTCCTTTGATCACTGCGTTATGAGTTGACTAGTCACTAAAATCGGACAATTTGTTAAAAAAAAGTTTTGAAGCGAGTGGGAATCGAACCTAGAACCTTTGGATTACAACCAATCACCGTACCAACTGCGCTAACAGAGAAGACTCTGAAGCAGATCATTTTTTTCTTTATCTAAATTTACTACTATAAGCACGTGCCGCAAAGATCAGGTGAAAGTCATCAGCATTTCCGGAACTCGAGATGCGGGCCGCCCGCTGTCGAACCACCTTAATCATGGTGACGTTTGTATTTGTGTCATTCGTGGAACACCTCAACCTAATATATTGTAATGTTGGCCATATGCTACTGTCATAACATAATAAAGTTTCAAATGTCAACAGATGTGTCGAAATATGTTGAAATTAAGGGGTGATAGATATTCTTCACTCCCAGAAATAAGTTTACTCCAACAAAAACAGTTTTGGGCAACAAAAAGAGACCGGATAACTTTTTTATGTGGTGACAAGCGGATTTCAAAAAGGAATAACAAAATATAATATGGAAGACAAAATAGTTCTATATCTTAGTCGACAGAGCGTCGGTCTACAAGGCGGGAGTTTTTTACATGCTGAGTTTGACCATACATGTACATGTATTTTGCAGCATGGCAAACAGTGTAAACCCTGGCCTGTTTACATGGGATACGTACTCTTCACATGTACACTGTTTGTAAATGACGAGTATACTCGTCACTAGGGTTGAATGTGTTTACCTTATTTATGCTGAGATGGACCGTTCCAATTTTAACAGTGACCAGTTTACGCTGATTTCATGGCTGGTTTTAGAAAAATAAAAGGCTGGGTCCTCTGATCAGAACTTACACTATTTGTAAAAATACATACTATACATAGATATATTGCAAACCGTTTGGAACCAGACAAGGCGCCGTATAACATGTTAGCTGACTTGGCTCCAATCCGTTTACTTAACTGATTAACCCTTTCGGCGCCGAAGTCGCATAAAGTCGACTTTGCAAACAGTTTGGATCCTGATCAGACGCCGCGTAACTGTTTGACACTCGTATCGACATTTCTTAAGTCATACTACATTGAATCTTACTTTGAAACGATCTTGCAAGCAAGACTGGCGAAGCAGGCGACAATACAGCGGTGAAGGGGTAAACTCGCGATTAATTTGGCGCCTAAAAGAGTTAAAACAAAATGTCTGCGCCTTCAAACATGCATTTTTTCTGCATTTCAGATTAATTTTGTACAAACATAACAGAAATATTTCTTTGTATAAAGTACAAGGCATAAAACAAAAGAACACCGTACAGGTGATTAATTTAGTACTTGTTTGAAAAGTGCAAACTTGTAACGCCTGGCATCAGAATCATATTAATAATATTTATCAGCATTGTTATTGAAATAAATAATATATACTTGTAGAAATTTAACCATTATTTCTGAATAATATTGCTCTGAACATCTGTGAAATGATTTACAAGTGACAAAGGTAGCATTAATTTAGTAAAGTGCATTACATACACGTCACTCGATTTTTCATCTTGAGCACTTTATCTTATTGAGCCCTAGTGACGCATATATGCGTCCTTTTTCAAATTGTGTACCTGTGAAGAGTATATTTGTCCTGTGCAAATAGCGAAGTCCATGCTCAGACGGCTCATACAGGAGCCCTCTGATCAGGGACTTCACTGTTTGTCATTTTGCAATTTATTACAAAAACCAAACCTAAATAGTCTTACATGGACCAGCCTTTATTGCAAACTAGAATTGTCCATTGGAAGATTCAGGGGACAATGAGTTAACTTATTGTAACATCCGTTGCATTGATTCGCCTATAGTTAGTTGATGTCTGGTCATGACCCAATCGTTTGACACTTACATTTACGATTTTCCATGTGAATGCTTAAAGATTATAAAGTAGCCGTGTAGATTTGGCAATACATGTATTACAAATGTAGACATGAAGCTTTATATACCATATTTCAACTTTCCGTTATGTAGCCTTTTCAGTGTGTAATCCATTTGCGCCATGTGTCCTATAAAGGGACAAGCAAACAGTTTAGCATCTGGTCAGACGCCGCATAATGCGGCGTCTGATCAAAGTCTAAACTATTTGCAGATAGGAATTACAATATAAAGGAATTAATGCAATAACACATCAAATTCTAGTTATCCTATGGGCTAGAGTTTATACTCTGTTCGATGGAAGACATAGATAGTGTAACGGAAACCCAGTTATACATATTGTCAATATCATAATCAGTTATTCCCCTTTGTATAATTAGCCATTTATAATCAACAAAGAAGAATCACAACGATACTGTTTAGTTGAAACAAAGGTAATTGTTTTGCAAGTCCATGTCGATTAAATGCTTCAATTAATTAGTTATTAATTACTGTTTATGTAGTATAACTAATACGTATCTTTCTTTCATATGTTCATTCTGATTCTAATAGAATCTTTATCTAATCAACAGACGCTCATTAATCAATGACGCTTCTAGTCAGTTAGACGCTTTATAATTATTTGCCGGTAGGTGGAGCTCGTTCTGCGATGGCCTATAAAAGCCGAGATTTCAGTGCATTTTAATCAATCTGCTCCTGGTCGTCGAAGGTGTAACATCGACAATTAAGATATTAACTGTTTTACTCGCTAGGTACATAACTGTTTTGGAACGTTGGGAATTTAGACAAGTGCTGAACGTGTCCGACATTATTGCAATGTTCGGAACACAACAGAACTAGTTCTGATTCGCAACCTCCAATACAATTTATTAGTTGAGTAAAGTGACTTCAAACCACTGAAACCAGGTTTTTGGTGCCTTTGCATTTGGGAAGGTCTCGGATGTGTTATATATCTAGTGTTCCCAAGACTGTTTCAGAGTAGTTTAGAAGTAGTTCCTGAACATATGGTTTCAGGGTAGTTCCAAACCAGGTTTGGAACTGTTTGAAACGTAAGGTTTCAAAGTTGTTTCAAAGTAGTTTGAAACATAGGTTTCGGGTTGGTTTGAAGCAAAGGTTTCAAACCAGTCTGAGACATACGTTTCCACATTGGTTACTGGAGCAGATAGACTAAAGTTCAAGCAGAACAAACACTTAGTTATTTGAATATTGTTTTATATGTAATTTGATAAAAAGGCAGGTAGCCATTTTTCTGTTTTATTGCAATTCATTTTGAGAGTTATTTTGTTGTTAATCAAAGGCTAAGTAGCCCTGAGGAAAATCTATATATATTTAAGCCGTACACGTTACAATAGTATCGTTATAGGTAATCGAACAAGTTATCTCCCTTTGGAAAAAAATATCTCTATTTAAACGAGGTTGTTGATTACGTTGATTTGGTAAGTCACCAAAATATCTTTATCATCAACAAAGCAACATTAAAGACTGTAAAGTGTTGATAGTTTTCAATTCATTCACCATTTGCAGTTACAAGCGGGTCTCATCTATGCATCTAGGGAACTAGTATTTAAGTTGGTAAGCGGTTTTCGGCAAAACGGCATCATTGAAGACTGTTAATCACTTTCTAATCATTTCAGTAATAGGTGGGACCATCTGTGCACCCAGACAGCACCTACTTAAGTTGCTTATTTTTCGCTTTTGACAATTAAATGTCTATTAAATTTAGTATTTAAAGTTTAACTTATCTAGTCAATACCCGAAGCCGTGCACAAATTCCGCCAACAAAATTAATAAAAAATTAAAGGTATTTTTGGTAGTTTGGTATTTTGTTAATGATAAAAACAATACTGAAAATTTAGACCAGGAACCCCTTAAATAAAAAATCGACTTATCCAATCAATTATCCACTGGGCGCAAATAGGTTAATAAAGTTGACTGCTTTAAGCCGGAGAAGATTGAGTATCTCTTGACGTGTACACTGTTAGAACAGGACGCATTATTCGTCACTAGCGCTCAAAGGGTTGTAAGGAAATCAAATTAGAATTAATAGGACAAATCAGTTTTAGTACAATGGGAGAAGACTTTATTTTTCCGTTTCAACGAGACTAAACGCGAACCCAATATCAAAATGACATGTAATTGGGCATCGACAATTTATACAAACTTTAATGGCAAATAGTTTGCAGCCTAATATCATACGGCAAGGTACTAGGCGTCTGATAAGGTTCCAGACTATGTTCGCTGAACATATGTAGTTGTTTTAATAATTGTTTATCAGGATAGGCTTACGTCTTCACCCCCTTTAAAACACCAGTCCATAATGAAGTTAACATATTCCAGAACTGGAACTAACCATTTCACTCTCAGTGACGCTTGAAAGCGCGTTTTCAAAGAGTTTGTATCCTGATCAGACACCGCGTAACAGGATCCAAACGGTTTGACACTCGTTTTTGAATTTCTTCAGCCATACTGCCTTATTTTTTAACTTAAAGACATCACATGACCAAGCTTGGGTGGTAACACCTACCCCCGTATATAGTTTGAGTCAAAGCATGCAGAGCATGCACTAACGGTGGTAGCGTCTAGGCAAATAATCATTCAGGCGTCTCATCTGAGACCTAATATTTGATAGCTTGGTTAGTAAAACCCATTGAAAAACCTATTGAGATCTATTATGTAAGGGCCTCTATTCAAAGCTGAGCCATTGCCTGAAAACTTTTCTCATGCTGTATACCGGTATATACCTGTATTTTGACACCTTCTGAACAATGAGGGGGGAATCAATGAAAGGACTGGCTTAATGTCTTTAAAAACGATATTGCAGACTACAAATTTGAAGCAGACGACAATGAAACGGTGAAGGGGTAAAACTCTTCGTATAATTTGATCATGAAAGGGTTTACCTCTTCACTGCCAAACCCAACAACTTACATTTTTAAACAGTGTAGATTTTGATCAGTTCTAACGCGACGTCTGATCAGGATCCAAGCCGTTTGTGACTCATTTAAATGTTTCTTAAGAAGAAAAATAAGAAAACGCATAATTTCGATAGTTTTATCAATAAAAGCAGACGAAACATTTAAGCAGACGATAGTATGGCAGTGATTGTTCCATACTGATGATTACGTCATAATGGCGCTGAGGTTTCAAAACTTAAAGGTATTCTTATCTAATAGTTCGATTCGGTTGACGTGTATTTATATCATGATTATGTGTTAACACCCATAAATTAAAAACATAAATAAAAAGCGAATTTCTTAGGTAAAGCCGCTTTTTGTGAAAGAATCACGTCCCATGTAGTTCTAATGGGATCCCAAGCAACCGTTTTATGCAGGTTTCCCAAAAGCACAACGCGGCTTTAAGGTCCAACAGGTTATGTTTTGCACGATAAGTACTGTAATGTTGTCTGTAACAAATGCCGTCTAGTCTGCTTGTGTTCTAAAATTAGAATTTTCGAAAACTTCTTTTTAAAATAGAATCAGAGCGTCACACAGTTTAGATCCTGTTAAGACGCCAAATTACGCGGTGTCTTGACAAGATTTAAACTGTTTGCAAAGGTAATCAGGATTACGCCACTTGTATAGCCTGGACACATTAACCTGACGTGGAGAGTTGAGCACTTCATACAGTGGAGAAAACGTTATTCTTTCCCGTTTAAACGCAAACGAAACGCAACCGCGTAGCAGTAAAATGAAAGAAAATGCAACTTTTAAACATTTCTCAGGATTTATTTTAAGCAGAGTGGCAAACAGTTTGGAGCCTGATCAGACGCCGGGTTATCCGGCGTCAGATCTGGCTCCAAACTGTTTGCAATGGAAATAATAGTTTTAGCGTAAACGCGTTTATTTGGAAAGAATAACGTTTTCTCTACTGAAATAGACAAACCTTGGTCTTCGTGTAAATACAGGTCAAGGGATGGTGTGGAACCCGACGCCATTTTATTCTGAAATGAAAATGCCGCTGAAATCATATAAGACAAAATATATCTATTATGACCACTAAGTTAACCCTTTCATGATCAAATTTCTCGAGAGATGTTTACCCCTTCACCGCCATATTGTCGTCTGTTTCAATATTGTTGTCTGCAATATTGTTTCAAAGTTAGAGTTAAGGCAATATGGCTGAAGAAATTTCAAAACGAATATCAAACAGTTTGGATCCTGATTAGACGTCGCGTTACGCGGCGTCTAATCAGGATCCGAACTGTTTGCAAACGCGCCTTTTTGCGTCATAGATCTTGAAAGGGTTAACTCAAATTGGTTGTTTAATGTAACTATCAAAATGTGTCTGTTTCTATGCAATGCACAGCATGAAACACAGAATCAATTCCATAAACTATAGATAACTAGTATAAAGCATAACAGAATGTTTGTTACAGTGGAGAATCTGTTATTCTTTCCCGTTTAAACGCAAACGTACACAAACGCAAAGCACTAAAACGTATAAAAAAAAGAACAACCTTTGGACAATTCTGATATTTCATGTTTATCTTGGTGGCAAAAATTTTGAAGCCTGATCAGACGCCGGGTTACCCGGCGTCTGATCTGGCTCCAAACTGTTTGCACTGCAAATAATAGTTTTAGCGTAAACGCGTTTATTGGGAAAGAATAACAGATTCTCCACTGTAAGTAGGTTTCACAATCACATTTTAGTTAAACAATAAGAAGATATGGAATACAGAATACATTTCCAAACTGAAGCGTGCAAACCTATGTTATACAAAGGAGAACACGTTATTATTTCCCAATAAACGCGTTTACGCTAAAACTATTATTTCCAGTGCAAACAGTTTGAAGCCAGATCAGACGCCGGGTAACCCGGCGTCTGATCAGGCTCCAAATTGTTTGCCACTCAGATTAAAATAAAGAGTTAGAATTATCTAAATGTTGTTATTTTCTCAATTTTAGTGTGTTGCGTTTGCGTTTAGTTTGCGTTTAAACGGGAAAGAGTAACGTTTTCTCCACTGTACCTATCCAATCAGAACATGGCGAAACAAAATTTTCTTTAGATTTGTACAAAGAACATTATCTCAACTACATTCAATATTCTCAAATATTTATTGGTACGACATTAGAAAAAGTGCAGACCCTGAAGGGACAGATTCTTCTCATCTGGATCATCACTGTTTTCATGATCCATCAATACTATCAGTGATAATATCAAAGAACGGTAATAAAAGAAGTGTGAACAAATAAATTAAGCATGAGCTTGGTTATAGCAAGGAAATGTAACCCATTCACTGCTTGGCCCGAACACATAGTATTAGCGGGCATTATAGATCCAACTAGGAATACGAGTAACTCGGCGTCGTATTGAAACCTTTATTGTGTTGTTTTTTTCAGTCAAATTTGAGGCAGTTTTCAATTGAAAAGATAATGAACGCAGACTGCATCTTTAACGAGGCGAGAGTTTAACCTTTCCATTGCCTTATCTCAAGCATAATAGTTATGTTCAAACAGTTTGGTTCCTGATCAGAAGCCTTTGAACGCGGCGTCTGATCTGAATCAATTAAACTGTTTAACGCTTTTTGCGCCATTACTTTAGTCAATTCACCTCAAATTTATTTTTAGAAAAAACAAAACAGACGACAATAGGAAAAAAGGAGTTTTTCAATTCAACGGTGAAAACAAATGAATTACGTTGAGAACTTTAGGGCTGCAAAAATATTTCATCGTTGGAACTATTTGTTATAGATGAAATGATTATGTTTCATAAATATCTTTTCCCCCTTTTTTGTTGTTTTGATTATTTCGCTATTATTTCTTTTTATTCTATATGTAGATCTAGTTTCTATATTTTCAAACGCGTAAGTTCTAGATAACCGCCATGCTTTTCATTTACAACTTAGACGCCATATTGTCGTCTGCTTCAATATTGTTGTCTGCAATGTCGTTTCAAAGTTAGATTTAATGTTGCATGATTTAAGAAATGTCGATACGTGTGTCAAACAGTTTAGATCCTGTTCAGACACCGCGTTACGCGGCGTCTGATCCGGATCAAAATTGTTTGCCAAGTCGACTTAACCCTTTCACCGCCAGAATCGCCTAAAGTCGAATTTGCAAACAGTTTTGATCATGATCAGACGCCGCGTTACGCGGCGTCTGATCAGGATCAACACTGTTTGACACCCATTTCGATATTTCTTATGTCATACTCTCATAATTCTAACTTTGAAATGATAATGCAGACACTAATATTGAAGCAGACGACACAATAACGGTGTAGGGGTAAAAAACTCAAAAATAGTTTGGCGGTGAAAGGGTTAATGCTTCTTCTGCGTTTCAGGGATTAATCTGCTATTTCGTTTAGATATCATTGTGAGCGTGTCAAACAACTAGCCCATAAACCCCTAGCGACGAGTATACACGTCATTTATATAAAGTTTAATTGTGGTGAGTACTCTTGTCAATACGGAATAGTGTATACCCAGTACAGACGTGTTCTACAGTGTAGCCCTCAGACCAGTGTCTGCATGTTTGTCATTTTGCTATATGCTAGTATTGCAAAAGCGTCTCTAAATGCAAAGTAGAATATAGACTAGGTTAAATTGGGAACTGGAATGATTCATTTAAAATTCAAAAGATTAATAATTAATGGGGTTAGGAGCCCTCTGATTAAGGTCTACGCTCTTTGCAGATGACAAGTGTACCCTGCTGTTCATAAGTGACGTGTATACAGGGCTGCCATTTCTCCGGATTTTTCCTAAATCTCCGGATTCCTAGTACATAATAGCTTAAAGCAGACTGAAAGTAAAGCAGAATGTGCCATAAGGCGCATTCTGCTTTACTTACAGCCTGCTTTAAGTGGTCGCATGTCAACAAAACTTCAAGAAAAAGGCTATGGGGTAAAGGTACGTAAAATCGCACTTGAAAAATGAAAATTTGGAAATCTTAGGATTGCCATGTCAACTTATGGCAGCCCTGTGTATACTCTCCGCAGGGAGTTGAATGTGCTCTCGTTGTACAACGTTACCTCTCTACAATGACCACCCAATAACGTCTCCCTCCTTACAACCACTCTTGCCGCAATTCCCTAAACTGGACAATTATGTCTAACGCTTTTCATGCTGGGATATCGTCTGCTTAAAATTGTCGTCCGCTGTTTTTTTTTCTCAAAGTTACATATAAGTGGAGATTTAAATAGAATACATATAATGACGAGTAACAAACAGCTTAAATCAAGATCAGACGCCGCGATACGCGGCGTCTGGTCTGGATTCAAGCTGTTTGCAAAAGCCAGCCAAAGCTCAATGTTCCGTCCCGATAACGACTCCCTCCGAACAACACACACAAGTTGTGTCTTCTATTGGATGTCGTTGTAGAGAGGGAGCACTGTAGTGTTAATGTTAATCCTATCTCTAAGTCCTATATTCTGTAGTATTGACAGTATACATTTGTTTCATAGGTACTGAGGGAACAGTCAAATCATTGACCCGAGGTAGCAGGGAAGACCTTGAGAACTGTTGCCCGAGGCCAACGGCCGAGGGCAACAGTTCTCAAGGTCTTCCCTGCTACCGAGGGACAATGGTTTGACTGTTCCCGAAGTAACTATCAAACAAATGATTTATTACCTGACTCTCTATTTAAGCCAGGCTGAATGAATAGCTAGATCTAGATCTATCTATACAAAATTTGAACAACACGTATTTATAAATTCTAGAGATGATCTTACGTGTATATTTAATCTTAATTCAATTCAATACAACAACTGAATGTGAGCATCACTGTTTTGTAAAAAAGATGTCTAATATATTCATATTTTCAATTACGATTGAATTATTATTGTTTCTTATTGACTGAAATTGATTGACACTTTGTCGAAATTACGTCATGTATAATATGACGTCATTATTTTTGTAACGTCAAAATGTGTTTAAAAAAAGGAAGACGTTAGATCTGCAAGCGGTTTGTCGCTTTTATTCGGAGTTACTCTTAATTTTAGGTCTAGAACTATATAGCCTTTTAAGGGGATTATTCGGGAGAGAAAAAATGACCCGATCAACTCCTCAAAAGGCTAGATCCTTAAACAAAAATCTGTATCATAAAGACGCCTTATTTGGTCCCGCGATGCAGAAAAGTTTTGCGCACCATTTTCGCGCATGTAACAGTGCTATGTAACAGTCAACTGTTGCCCGCTGGCCTCAGTCTGGTAAATATTTCGGAAAACAGTCAAAAATGCTTAATATTCACTTAAATAGAGAGTCAGGTAATAATATAAGTTGTTATTCTGCCAAAGGTTATTAATTTGCCGATTTCTGACATTCAAATTTAAAAATTAGAATGCATAAAAAGTGTATTGAAAAATAAATTCTTGCCGACGAAAATGTCAAATCCGGAGAGAACATTTTGGTAATGGGAAGATTAGTTTGCAATATAGCTTTAATAGAATAAATGACTTTCCAATCAGAATCAATTTGCTCTGGGCCATAATCTGAATAGGAGGAAGTGAAATCCAGACAGGCAAACTACTACATCAAGCTCTTTTACTGGACACAAAATAATTAACCCCGAGTCTCAAATAAGTTTACTCAAATTGTTTGTCTATTTCGGACTGATTTTGCGATGTCTTGCGAAATGTTAAACATGGCAAACTCTGATCAAATATATAATATTTCAAACTCTGATCAGAGTCTACATTGTTTGCAAAGGAAAAATTTACCAGTTCCCAGACACAAAGTTATTAGGTTTATTAAGGACGCCTAAACACGTCGCTAGGGTCCAGTGTCTTAAAGACATTGCCGCTAATAATTTAAGTAGACAACTATGTTTGAAGATGAAAATTAACTTTCCTACCTATATTATAACTAAATGTAAAATATATAAATTAACCCTTGCAGGGTATTGTGACATTTATCACACCAGTCAATTCTGAATCATCAGAATGTTTGGAATATATACAGTATTATAATGTTATTTCATAAACAATTCTTAACTAAACTTCTAATTTATCAAAAGTATCCATTTCATCTTACTCAATGGATCTACTAGATTTATCTAAATAGTGAACAAGATACTCTTCTAATTAAATAAACGTGTTTGTGCGAAAATACCCATGCCCATTTCCGAGAGTTTGGCGCTTGATCAGATACTTAACCCTTTACACCCAATGGATTCTTCCATGTTTATATATTGGATTAGTCCATTTTTCATCAAAGGGATGCCTGGTCAAAAATTTCATTTTCAATTTGTTTTATATTGAAATTCCTAACAGCAAACAGTGAAGACTCTGATCAGACGCCGCATCATGCGGCATCTGATCAGAGTCTACACTGTTTGCCTATGTCCCATATATGGGATCGTGGGCACAAATGGATTAATAACTTGGCATCTGATAAGACTCCAAATGGTTTGTCACCCAGATCTTAGCAAGCATACTTTTATAACATATAGAATGTCCATCAGCCTGGTAATTTAGTTAAGGTTACTATGAGCGTATTCTTATTTCTCAGGCTGGAACAATCACACTTTTTCTGCAATATTGACCTACATATTTACTTGAAAATGTGTGACCGTTGTCGGTCTCGAACCGGCGACCAATGTCAAGTTTATTTCGCGAGTGTTTCTTTCGGTCAGCAGTCATCTTTGTTTGAAAACATCCGCACTTTCTCAACTCATTAACATCCGATACTTTAAATGGAAACCCCCAGTCTCCTATTCTAGTTTCGAAACCTGTTTCATATTCTGGTTTTTGGTTATTTAGGATAGAGGGTTCCTATAGATGTACGAATTAAGAAGATCTATGATTAGGGTCTACATTCTTTGCATGGTATAAGTTACTGTGCAGGTGTGCACTGTTTGTAAATGACGTGTAAACACGTCGCCAGAGTTAGCTAATGAAAAAGTCGATTGATGCACGTTCGGAATATAACAATAATGCCAATGGTGACCTAGAGATTTACCCCTTCGCTGCAAAAACGCAATCTACTTAAAACAAATGTCGTATGCCTGTTTTAAATTCAAAATTTAAGTAAATTATTCAAATTAATACACTTATTCTTGATGAGTAACGAACAGTTTTGGTCATAAAAGACATGCGAGTGTACGAGAGTATATGACACATTCAAAACGGAATATGCTCTGAGCTACAAGCTGCGGAGACAGAATGAAGTAATAATTAAGTACCTCTGTTATTAAATCAAACTACCAATACCTACATCAAAGCAGTCTCTAAGTGGACATTAGTATCAGCGGATACAGGGTTTCTGCAGGCGGCTTTTAGTGCAATAACGAAATCTAAATGGGCACACGAGTATAGCAAATATGAACAATCTGATAAGTGGCTACATTATAATGCATATATAAGTATTATAATTTCAGATAGCCTATAGCACAGGACGTAGCTAGGACAAGGAATTTGCCATTTACAGCATAACTTGTTTTCAGTATTTAGGAGCTCTTCCTGTTTTAACATATTACCCAATAGCATGTTTTCAGTATTTAAGATAGGTGACCACTAAAGCAGGTTGAAAGTAAAGCAGAATGCACCTTACGGTGCATTCTGCTTTACTTTCAGCCTGCTTTAAGCTATTATCTGCTAGGATACAGAAAGTATTTCTTATGATTCTTATTTGTTACAGTATAAAATGGAACTATGTTCTTCAGAAGAGGAATAAATTTAAGGTGTAAAAAGGCGTATTTATGGGGTAAAGGGTTAATCAATTCAGCCCTAGCGACGAGTTTGGTCGTTACTTACAAATAGTGTACTCGTGCTTGTGAAGAGTATTTGTGTCAAACTGCCAACAGTGTATACTCTAATCAGAGGGAACTCTGATCGGGGTCTGCACCGTTTGTCATTTTGAAATATATTGTTAAAGTACAGCCTAGATATGTAGAAATGAAGTATACTGAATTCGAAAATGAAGTTGTCAATTTCGATATCAGATATCAATTAGTTACTTTAGGATGGAAATCCATACAGCCTTTTCCTGCGTGTTGACTACAAGGCTGTCATTTCTCCGGATTTTTCGTAAATCTTCGGATTTTTTTTCCAGTTTGTAGTAGTTTAAACCAGACTGAAAGTATAGCAGAATGCGCATTCTGCTTTACTTACAGCCTCCTTTAAGTAGTCGCATGTCAACAAAACTAGAAACAGGATATGGGGTAAAGGTACGATTCGTAAAATCGCTCTTGAAAAATGCAAACTTTGGAAATCTTAAGATTTTTCATGTCAACTTATGGCAGCCCTGTGACTAACGCAGGAAAAGGCTGTATGGTGTATCATCCTTTAACGTGTTGACACGTACGTTGAGTGCGTGGGTATCTGCTATTACTAAAACGTTTACTAAAGAATTCGTGTATTAGTCAAACTTATTTTCGAACACTCGTTGCTAATATTGCACTGCAGGTACGATTTGAATTGGTGATCAAACATAAAACCTAAAGGCGCATTCTGTTTTACCTTCAACCTGTTTTAAGCAGTCATGTGTCTTCAATACAAGAAACAGACTATGGGATAAAGGTACGGTTAGTAAAATTGAATTGCGTCTGTAAAACAGGTCTGAAAAATTGAAAATTTGAAATCTTAGGATTTTTCTTATCAACTTATGGCAGCCCTGCGTTATACATAAGTTATTTAGTGATTAAGAAATAAGCTTTGCATGCCTATCTATTTATTTGTTTGCATTTGTGTTTGTGACTTTGTCCGTCATATAATTATGCAAATGTTGCCACATAGGTCTGTGACCATCTGGTTTGGTACGAATGAATCTTGAAATCTTGAAATCTTGAAATATTTATTCAGGAAGTACATGTATACTAATCACATAGAAACATACAACAGAAAGAAGGCATTAAAAGGAAAGGTCGGATTTCTCTCCCTGAACGTGTCATTATGTACAAATAATTGCGAAATATATGGTCATTGACTTCATTATGCGAAACATTTCTAAAAGTTTTAGAGAAGACAAGACAATGACTTCATGCAATCAACGTTATTTTGGTGATATTTAATTTTTGAAAGAATCATGAAAACCCCCAATAATTTGCGATCATGTAATGAGTTAAGCACTCGCCTATCAGCAATCAGAAATATGGTCTATATCTCTTTTACAATGCGTAGTAAAAGCATTAAAATATATCTTATTTGAGGAATGAATACCAGGGACGTTCATCTAATTGTGTCAAAAATGGTCCACCATACCACGAGGCGCTGCAAGAAGCAAAATATCACGAGGGATATTTCAATAATAGGTATGAACACCATTTCTTATCCGTTCTTTCTTTCAAAAGCGCTCCCTCTCTACAACGACACCCATTGGGAGACAGAAAGTGTGTGCGTTGTTCGGAGGGAGTCCGTATATGGAGGGAAATTGACCTACATTTGCAAACAGCTTGAATCCAAATCAGACGCCGCATGACGCGGCGTCTGATCTGGATTCAAGCTATTTGTCACTTTTCATTTTTTTTATTATTCAAGCAAAATGTCCACTTATATGTTAATTTGAGAAAAACAGCAGACGTCAAATCTAAGCAGACGGTATTGGAGCCTTGAAAAGGATGGACATAAATGTATTGTTTGGGGAACAGTGGCAGTGGTCGTTGTAAGGAGAGAGTCGTTGTGTGGAGGCCGTTGTAGGGATGGAACACTGTACAATGTATACACTGGCTTTAGAATGAAAAAAAGAAACCTTTAACCCTTTATCCAATAACCCCTTTATAAAATTAAATACAGGTGATCACTTAAAGCAGGTTGAAAGTAAAGCAGAATTTTAGGCACATTCTGCGTTACTTTCAGCCTGCTTTAAACTACCATCAACTAGGCTACATAAAAATATTTGTTATGGTAATTGTTCATGAGTGTATAAACTAGAACTATTTTCTTGAGCGGAGGAATAAATAAAATACGCTAAAAGTCGCTCCTATTGGGGAAAGGGTTAATGGTCGTCGTTATGACTCCCAACGTGCATTTGGTAGTGCAACTTATCAGTGTATTCTAGGTATACCCATACAATTCATATGTTTACTTATCTGCCTTTACGCAATGGATTTAAAGACTCCAAAGGTGTTTTACGAGGCATAATGCTTCGAAGGGTTGAAGAAAGCGAAATTTGAAAGCGATTTGTAATGTGCTCTGTAGAAAACTGATGACAACATTTAATGAACGGCCATCGTAAATGCTAAAACTGGGTGGTTCCATTGGGACACAATAATAATAACGAAAAAGACTCCAATCTTATATAATATATAGTTTGTCACGTCATTATATAAGAAGCTTACTTGATGGCGTTGGCGTATTTTGTTTATGAAATGTTGGACAACGTCACCATAGCATAAGCTTAAGTTGAATGTTAATCCATTCGCTATTGAATCGCAGTTTGTTACCTTGAACTTTACTTCATAAAAACACTTTTTGTTTCTACCTCGACCTGAAGAGACATGGGATATTTATCCTTCACTTTGACAGGTCGCTTCTGAACCCAATACCCAATAACCACGCCTTTTTACACCTTTTATTTATTCCTCCAATGAGGAAAATAGTTCCGATTTAAGCCGTTAAGAAAATTACCAGAAGAAATATGTTCTATATCCTAGCAAATGGTAGCTTAAAGCAGGCTGAATGGAAAAGCAGAATGCGCCTTATTTTCGCACGTTTGCATGTATAGTTTATACAGTGGAGAATCTGTTATTCTTTCCCGTTTAAACGCAAACGTACGCAAACGCAAAGCACTAAAACGTAGAAAAGAACAACTTTTGGACAATTCTGATAATTCTTGTTTATCTTGGTGGCAAACAGTTTGGAGCCTGATCAGACGCCGGGTTACCCGACGTCTGATCTGGCTTTAAACTGTTTGCACTGCAAATAATAGTTTTAGCATAAACGCGTTTATTGGGAAAGAATAACAGATTCTCCACTGTACACCCGTGTGTATTAATGAAACATAACAGTTCATTGTTTTTATGACTCGTATCAAGGTCTCGAGTTTTAATTCATTCAACCCTGAAACTTCAAAATAGAAGGCTAATTGTCCCTATAAAGGACAGTTGACAGCTTAAAGCAATGTGTAGGAGCTTTCTGGTTCACGTTCACATTGCTTTAAGCAGTCACCCGTCTTAAACTATAAATACTTGACACAACTTAGTGGCCGTAATAGAGAGGTTCTACTGTATTAGATTTTATCAAAACATGTTTCAAATGGAGAAAAAAACTGCAATTCATATCGACCTTACCTACAGAGAAGGTGAGGTTATTTCCGAATAAATAATGTGTGTGCACGCTAAAAAACCCAGAGTAACTCGGCCTTTGACCAGGTTGCATATTATTTTCCACTAAAAGTTTGAAAACAGTGCTCCCTCTCTTCAACGACACCCAATGGGAGACACAGATACTGTGTCTTGTTCGGAGGGAATCGTTATAGGGATGGAAAATTAAGACAATGCTTACATTTGCAAACAGCGTTACGCGGCGTCTGATCTGGATTCAAACTGTTTGTCTGTCGTCATTATATTTATTCTATTCAGTACTATCAAAATGTCCACGTATATGTAACTTTGAGGTAAAACAGCAGACGACAATCTTAAGCAGACGATATTGCAGTAGTTAAAGCGAGGGAACTGCGGCAAGGGTCGTTGTATGGAAGGGGACGTTGCTGGGAGTGCCGTTGTAGGGAGGGAGCCCTGTAGTCGTAAAAATATATGGTCCTTCGATTTTCTAATTTATTACAGTGTGTTTGCATTTGCGAATTACTTAATTAGAAAACAACAACGCAGTCAGCTTTACTTACAGTCTGCTTTATATACAAATCTGACTATGGCTATATAATGTTTAATAATTGGTACATATTCATGTTTGTATAAGATGGGATTAAATTTTACATTTTAGGAATGAATTTAACCCTTTCGCTCTCAATGGCGCTTAAAAGCGTAACACGGCGTCTGATTAGGATCCAAACTGGTTGACACTCGTTTTGAAATTTCTTTAGTCATACTGCCTTATTTTTAAACTTTGTAACGACATTGCAGACACCAAAATTGAAGCAGACGACAATGAAACGGTGAAGGATTAAAAATATCCCGAATAATTTGATCATGAAAGGGTAAAAGCGTAAAAGAGGAGCGAGCGTATTTATAGATTACGTACTAGGTTAATTGCTTTTGACGATGTTGCCCACATTTGGGATGTGCGGGGGTTGGGGATAGAAAACACCCACTGTCCGAACTGGCAGAGTGGTAAGACACCTACTAAAACTGACACCATTACATTTACACACATGCAATCTCACTTTGGCGATGTTATTGGAAACCAATGCCTTTTTCACCTAGTGATCTGTGGTGTGAGTGTATTGGAAAATTTTTAACTCATTTAAATGTCTAAGACGATAACTAAATTGTCAAATCTGAAAAATTCCCAAAGACCTTCATACCATGTCGCGGTTCTGGGGCTTTATTATCATAGAAGGTCGTTTTGTTTATTTTACTGAGATTATCCCCCCTGGCAAGATCTAAAAGGATGGTATGGCTGTGTGTGTGTTCTGCTTTAGAGATGGGTGTATTGTTTGTGTTGCGTTTCCTGCTTGAGTCTTCTTTCGTATTTATTTGTGGTTTTGATCCCACGCGCTACTTTGCAGCCAATGAGATAAGCCGAAATCATCTTCCGGAAACCATCCCTAATTATCATCCCATAATTCCTCGGCGCCATGTGACCTATTCAGTGTCACAGTGCCATAAAAACCAACTCATCTGAAAATCTACTATACTGTCATTATCAATTTTACCCTTTCATGATACAATTTATCGAGAAGTCTTTTTACCTATTCACCGCCATATTGTCGTCTGCTTCAATATTATTGTCTGCAATATCGTTTGATTCGTTTCAAAGTTAGATTTAAGGCAGTATAACTGACGTAATTTCAAAACAAGTGGCAATTAGTTTACGCGTTACGCGGCGTCTGATCAGGATCAAAACCGCTTGCTAATGCTTTATGACGTCATTGAGTGATAGGGTTAAATAGTTTTAATCAACTTCCTTCATAAAGTGTATTCGTTCCATTCACTAACGCCTCTGCAACAGACTCAGTTTCAAAATACCTAGGTTCTTGGCGAAATTTTCAAGTATAATTTAAAGCAATTAAACTCCATTTTTTGAAACAAATCATATTTAATATTAGGTTAATGATTTAAGTGACAGATGCCAAATATCATAGTGTGTTACAGACAGGCTGTGCACACTGTTCATGTATTACGACAGTAGGAATTCAGGAGTCTGAAAACCGAACGATGTATTTTCAAAATAAAAAGAAAATACCAAAATAAAGGCAAAACTGTGCCATTATTGTGCATATGACTTTAAAAATATGGTCGGTATTAAAACATTCAGCGCTTTTTCTACTCCGACCTGAGTCGAAGAAGCTCTTTATTTTTTAACTATCAAAATACAACTCAAATAGGATAACATAGATTTCTTGGTCGCGTGGTCAACCGAACATACACATTTTAGGGACATATCTCGTGATGCCTTCGCACGGGTTCAAATCCCGACAAAGCTAATAAAAATCGGAACCTTTTTTCTTTTCTTTTTTTAATTAAATCCTTTTCTTAAACTAATATATTATATTATACATATTTATATCAGACGCCTGCCTCCCGTTCATTACCCCCGAAATTTGTTTAATGCCAAAATTCGTTTTCAGTGTCTTGAAAGAACGGGAACTGATATTTACATGTGCATGTGATTCGGATATCATGGCAAACCCAGATGCTGCAAATACTCGAATATTGTTAATTTTAAGGCCATTTTGGAACGCCATGGTACGTTGAACGATGTATTAAATCCTTCAATAGTTTTGATATTTCTAGTACAGTGAAACACCAAAAAACCCCGAAAAATATAAGTTAACACATTGAGTAATTGAACTATAGCGACGTTTTTACTCGTCCTTTATAAACAATATACCTGTGAAGGGCACTCTTGTCCTAGAAAAAACAGTGTAGATCCAGATCAGTGCCCTTTGACCAGGCTCTACACTGTTTGTCATTTTGCAATAAATTGTAAAAATCAACCCTAAATAGGCATAAATGGAATAGACATAATTGTAAACTTTAACAGTACAATACAAGTTAGCATCAATGGGTGAGTGAGTTAAGAAAGATTTCTGAATAGGAAATGCTTAGTAGCCATTCCAAAGATGTTGAAATTGTAGTCATTAAAACAAGTGGCATCTAAATACAGAAACATCGCTCTCTGATTTACTTTCATTTTGCTTTTACTCATTAACCGCTGAACCTATGTAGGGTTGATTTTTTTCATTTAAGTGCAAAATGACACATACTGCAGACCCTAATCAGAGGATCCCTATAGAAGCAATCTGATCTGAGTCTACACTGTTTGAACCGTGAAAATATAACATTCGCAGATACACTGCTTGTAGAATAATATTAACTTATACAGTGCTCCGTCTCTACAACGACATCCAACGGGAGACACATAGTGTGTGTGTTGATCGGATGGAGTCGTTATAGAGAGGAACAATAAAGACTTGGCTTACATTTGCAGACAGCTTGAATCCAGATCGTAACGCGACGTCTGATCAGGATTCACGCTGTTTGTCACTGGTCAATAAATGTATTCTATCACAATCTCCACTTATATGTAACTGTAAGAGAAAACAGCAGACGACAATCTTAAGCAGACGATATTGCAGCAGTAAAAAAGTTAGACTTATCTCGTTAAGGAAATTACGGCGATTGTCCGTGTAAGGAGGGAGTAGTTGATGGGAGGGTCGTTGTAAGAAGGGAGCGCTGTACATGTACATGTAAGTAATAATTTGATAACAACTCTTTACTCTACATACATGTTTTATATTTATTTGTGATCCGACTATCATATGTATGAGTATACATGTCCCATGTTATTACCTTGATGCTATATATGGAGAGGACTCGCATAGGTTTTGCCTGTTGTCCAATCCTTTTCTTTGACGAAAACATTGTTTAAACCAACTTGCTTGTAAAGGTCACATATACTTTCCACAGGGGTTCAGTGAACTTATTATATGTGTTCGCCTATAATTAAGTTAGGTTTAATTGATTTTCATGGTACATTAACGTTTTAATCACTATAAATACAGTCCAACTTCGATATCTCGAAGTCGGTTTTGTCAAACATACCCGTATTTCAAAGTTAAAACGTGGCTAAGCCACGTTTTAACTTTGAAATATGGGTATATTCGACCTAACCGAGCATGAAAAAATGCAGTTCATGTGTCGAACGATCGGATAGTTCGAGTTAAGCAAGTTCGAGCTATCGAAGTTCGACTGACCTTGTTTGTATATGGAGAGGACTCACATAGGCTCTGCCTGTTGTCTCACCCCTTTCTTTGAATAAAATATTGTTTAAAAACCAGACTGCTTGTAAAGGTCACATATTTCAGTGGACTAATCATATGTGTTAACCTATAATAAAGTTAGATTTAAGTGATTTTCATAAAATATTAACGTTTTAATCACTGTGAATATGTAATAAATGCTAAATAAACATTATTCAAGGAACGGATTATCCGTTAAGAGTATGAGGTCAGAATGTAGGATGAGGTTAATTGAACTAAGAAGCTTTAGAAATAAAAATGCTATTTTCGTTAGTTTTAGTTTAAACATATTTTATTTCAATTATATACATGAAATGGGGTTGGGCCACAAGTTCTACCAACCTAGAGACGGCCCTTCCCCTACAGTTTTACAAATACAAATTCTTTTAGAGAGCGGGCATTAGTGAGCCAGAGAGAGAGAGAGAACGAGAAAGAACGAGAGAGATATAGCGAGAGAGAGAGAGAGAGAGAGAGCAGGCGAGAGAGAGAGAGTATGAGTACAGGTGCCTCCATAACCATAATGTGGATAATTATATGCGAGTACAATATTACAAGTTTAATCCGCCACCAACTATTTGACTGTGAAAACAGTTTTACCCGTAATGAGAGATTAACCAGCTATTTTCGTTGAAGAGAAAGAGCAATGTCCTGAAAGTACTGTAAGATATGAAAGTGAAATAATTGCTGCGATTATTGAAAGTATGAGAAGTAAACAATGTTTAAAGCAAACCTTATCAGGAAGAATGGAAAGTACAATCGATACTTGATAATTCGAACTCGAACTAGTGTTAGTCCGAACATATCTATATTTCAAAATTAACAGATACAGTGTATAGAACACACGCAATATGTTCTCCATCAAAGACTTTTGTACTCCAAGATAGAATGTCCATTGACAATTACCTTCCCTAAAGGGGCCCTCTAAACAACGATTACATCTTTTTAACAACGCTTGCCGCTGTTCTTCAAACAAGACAATTTATGTCCAACCATTCCACGGCTGCAATATCGTCTTCTTAAGATAGTCGTCTGCTATTTTTCTCAAAGTCGTATAATTGACATTTTGACAGAAAGAAACATAATGACGAGTGACAACAAGCTTGAATCCAGATCAGACGCCGCGTTACGCGGCGTATATATAGCCAAACAGTTGGTTGCGTAAAACAGGTTGAAAGTAAAGCAGGATGTACCTTAAGGCACATTCTGCTTTTCTTTCAACCTGCTTTAAGTGGTCACCTGTTTTCAAAACTAGAAACAAGGTGAAATGGTCATAATTACAGACTTTAAGTACCTAAGACATTATTAAGTGTGTTGAAAGACGGTTTATAGAGCCCTAGTACAATGTAACTAAAATATTAAAACATCTTAAACATAAACATGAAAATCCTACCTATCTCAAATCCACCTCAGCTGTTGTTAAATCTGTTTTCATTTAACGGAGGCATTTACAAACACACCGTTGGCATTAGTTTGCGTATCTTTTATTTACATACATAGTCGTGGTCAGTTTATATCTCTGGGTGGAATCGTTTGCTTGCTTTTGTCACACAACGCATACACTTGCTGTGAGCAAGTATCACGTTTACTTTTCAGAAAATACTTTAAAACAATGACGCCAATGTCACCGGGTCAATGGTCCGGACATATGCCAATCTTAGTTTGTGATTTTCTAGCAGGGTGCTGGGGCATTCTAAAGGGACGATATTCAAACATCCCTATCAGCGAAACCTCCATAAACCTTTAGCATGGTGAATTGTCGAAAGCTACAAATATATCGTGTGCGTAAACAAATAAAAAGAGGGCTTTTGGGGTTTTTTGGGTTTTTTTTTTGTAATTAAAAAACGGTTGAATATGCGTGACAAACAGTTTGGATCCAGATCAGACGCCGCGTTACGCAGAATCTGATCAGTACTCAAACTGTATTCAATGTTACCCAAGTCGTGCATTGCATAATAAACGTAAACCATTATTGTGTTAGCATATATTTTGCTTCAAATTTAGTCGTCTGAAAGAATTCGTCTTAAAAATACATGTGTATATCATTTCTTACAATTTAAACATTAAAAAAAGTGCCACTCTGTTCGGATTTTGATCAGACGCCGAGTTACCCGATATCTTATCCGAATCCAAAATTTGTAAATGTAAATCAAATGTAAATACGATTGGGTTTGGCAGTATACACATTAACTGATACGATACTAGTGATTTCTATAGTGTCGCTCGGTGTATGTTGTCATATAGCATTATTAGACTTTAGGGGATTTTGCCAAGCATGTACCACACCGGGACCCGTTTCTTAACCCTTTCGGCGCCGTTGTCACATAAAGTCGACTTTGCAAACAGTAACACGGTGTCTGATTAGGATCCAAACTGTTTGAAACTCTTATCAATATTTCTTAAGTCATATAACCTTAAATCTAATTTTGAAACGTTCTTGCAGAAAACAATACTGAAACAGACGACAATAAAGCGGTGAGGAAGTAAAACTCTCCCGAATTATTTGGCGCCAAAAGGGTTAAACAAACTTAAGACAAATAAACTTTTAGAAACAGTCAAAACCCACTAAAACGATCACGCACATTAAGACATCAAATTGATTGTGTTTAATGGTGTCAGTTTGAAGTAAGATGGAAGTATAACAGGGGGTTCCATAGTAACTTTCCACCATTCTTCCAACTTGCTTCTCGCAAATATCTGTCTGAATCACCGAACACAAACCTAGTATATGAGTGTTTTATAGCTCGACTTTTGTACGTTCGTGGTCCAAATTTGTCTGAAATTTCTATAAGGTACAGGCTACGGTGATTTACCTTCCATATCACAAGCGGGGTTGAGTTTTAATTTTACTTGCTTGCTCGTACTAGGTGAATTTCAAGTAGGTGCAAAATATCTCACTTAGCAGGTACAGTTTTTGAGAACGTCTTTCTTGACAACACAGCAACAGACAATTGAACGGCTGCTAATATCTATATTGATTTATACTTTAACCCATTACCCCATAAGTTGTTTTCAGTTTTGAAGACAGGTGACCTCTTAAAGCAGGTTGAAAGTAAAGCAGAATGCGCCTTAAGGCACGTTCTGCTTTACTTTCAGCTTGCTTTAAGCTATCATCTGCCAGAATATAGAAAACAATATTTATGATACATACATGTATTCATGCCAATATAAATTGGAACTATTTTCTTCAGTGGATGAATAAATTGAAAACGTAAAAAGGCGTATTTGTTGGTTAATGGATTAAACGTTTAGATAAAAGTGATATATACATGTATGTTGATCAGGACAAAAACCTTTTTATATTAATGTCGTATATAACTATACTAGTTTGATATATATACTCGTTAAAAAAAAGTCCTGCACACATGGATATTTTAGGTATAAATAAGTTTATTTAAAAGCGCACAACAAAGATCAATATACCAGATTAAATTGTAATTAAAACCTAATACAAAACTGAAAACGAAAACAAAATCCAACAACCCGTTCTTTAGAAATCCATAAATGAATACACTAGGGGTACCAAGTCAAAAGTTGCAAAACTTACTGTTTACCAGTACAATTCAATACTAATAATGTGTATAGCCTCCACGTTGGATATGACACTCTTGAATTCGCCTTCACATAGAAAACACCAAACGGCGTATTTTGGCCTGCGGAATCAATGCCCATTTCTGATGAAGAATTGCGGGAAGCTGTGTAGATGTTGTTCTGTTTGTAATTCGTGTGTTAATGGCACGATCGAGAATGACCCAAAACATGTTCCATACAGGCCAAATCTGATGACATTGGAGGCCAGTCCATTCGTTGTATGCCGTTTTGTTGCAGAGAGTTGTTCACGATACGAGCCCGATGTGGCCGTGATTTGTCGTCTTGAAAAGCGGATTGGGCACCCAACTGCTGTTGCAAGTATGGCAAATACATCTGGCGTCTATACCTCGTTGATGTACCGTTGTCCATGAGGGTGCCGTTTATAACATGAAGTGTTGTCTTACCAGTAGCGCTAATGCCCACCCAAATCATGACATTACCTCCTATGAGCAATGGGCTATTGCATTTTATTTTATTAATTTAATTTTTATTAACAGAGTAATTAAGTAATCAATTTACCAGGTGTTTGATTGATTAACAATAGACTCAAGTACTCAGGACAATTCTGCGTGAATGGTAAGTGCAAAGAGGGAAGAATGTAATCAAGACTATTGTGAGAAATTGACACCTTATTTTGAAACTTTTGAAGGCTAACCCCTATTGCATACAAACTGTTTTTACTTATTTACTTGTTACATATCTCTCTTGACTATGGTAGATTCACAAATGCATGTATTGTTTTAAATGGCGATATAATGAGACAAATATCGAAGTGTGCAGAACTTTTTTTACCGAGTATATATACAGGGTGTTAAGAAAGTTCGTTCCTATTTTTGACGCCATATGACCATTTCATGTGTCGCGGTGCCGTAAAACCCAACTCAATCAATCCTATTTTTGATTACCTTAATTCCATCCCCAAACCTTTCCGATCGACATAATATTTTCACAGTTTGGTACTATCATTTTTATACACTGAGTTCTATCATGGTCAAATACTTGAAAAATGACTTAAACCTGCACTCATGAAATCTGCTACTGACGGTAAAATACTTGTCCCAGATTCCAATCGAGCGATTTTTCAACAAGATGGTGCCCCACCACACACAACCACCAGCACACAGCAATGATGTCGAGACAATCTAGAGAACTTATTCGGCAAAGAAGAATGGCCAGCCAGGGAACTCGCCAGATTTAAATCTTATAGAAATCTCTGGAGTATTCTGGACACAGAGGCGTACAATGACCCACCACCTAGAATAATGAGAGCCCTATGACATCGTCTACGTCACGCCTGGGACAGTTTGTGTCCAGATCACCTTACTTCATTGGTCAATTATATGCCTAAGCATCTTAAAAATGTACTAAAAGGCAAGGGAGGACCCTCTGGGCATTGAGTATAAGGTTTCAGTTGTATCCGTCTTGCAGTTTTCTTTTTAGACATGTGTGCAAAAATAGGAACGAACTTTCTTATCACCCTGTATATCTAATGTCACTTTGATTTTACAAATACAGATCAAACTACTAGTAGTGCACAAAATGAAATATTGAGCAGCAAAGCTCTGCCATGAATAACTTGTCGATGCTGAAAACTGTTAAATCATATCTTACGACTCAACAAAACGGGATCATTGTCTGTCATTCTAATAACCCATTTACGCCTAGTGGATTCTTCAATGTTTATACATTGTATAAGTCCATTTTTATCAAAAGAATGCCTGGTCAAAATTTTCATTTTCATTTTGTTTTATATTGAAATTCCTATCAGCTAATAGTGTAGACTCTGATCAGACGCCGCATAATGCGGCGTCTGATCAGAGTCTACACTGTTTGCCTGTGTCCCATATATGGGATCGTGGGCACAAATGGGTTAATTCACCCCAAGAACTTTTAATGGACAAGTCCAGTGTTCAATTACATGTGCATCTAGCCCATGTATGACTATTTAGGGTATAGTTTCTGCAATATGTTACAAAATGACAAACAATGTAGATCCTGATACCTCTGATGTGGGTCAATACTGTGTGCAAAGGACAAGTGTGCATATTCTGCACGGGTACACTGTTAGTAAGTGACTCAAATACTCATTATTAGGGGTCGCTGGGTTAATTGGTGGTAGTTGAAAGCAGGAACAAATAGCAGCAGTTGCAGCAGCAGCCAAATGTTCCTTCAAAATGGAGATACAGTAAAACCTCGCTATTACGACCACTAAAACGAAGGCTAATTGAGTGTATAATAGACAGGTGACAGCTTAGAGCAAGGTGACAGTGAAACAGAAAGCTCCTATAGGAGCTTTCTGTTTCACTGTCACCTTGCTTTAAGCGGTCACCTATTGTAAACACCCTAATTATTAACATAATTTAGTGGTCGTAATAGAGAGGTTTTACTGTATATATTTTTTTTGGTTTTTGCTTTCGTCATGCTTTAAATGGTCACCTCTTTTAGTAATCGTATGAATTTTCAACCCTAAACGAACCTTTGTTCAATGCTCTGAACCCATTTAGATCTGGATATTGCAATGAACTCTTCATATACGTGTATATGCTTGCTGGCAAATTTCGTTTTAGATATACAAAGGCTGATCTTAGGACACTGCAATGTTTTTCAATACAGTAGAACATTTAATATGTGCTATAGCAAACAGTGCAGACCCTGATGAAACACCGCATATCGCGATGTATCATCAGGGTCTACACTGTTTGCCAACGCCCCCTTAAATAGACACTAGGCTTAAACGGGTTAGTTCATTTTGTACTACATGTAATATGAAATAATAACGTCTTCTTCATTGTACCAAAAGATGTAACACATTCAACCCTAGCGACGAATATATACTCGTCATTAACAAATCATATACATGTCAAGAGTACACTTGTCCTATTCAAACAGTATATACCCTGCTCAGAGGGCTCCTCAAGGAGCACTCTGCTTAGGGTCTACACTGTTTGTCATTATGAAATATATGGTAAAAATAAATCCTAAATAGTCAAAAACTGACTAGACTTATTTTGAAATTGGAATTGTCCATTAAAAGTTTCAGGCGTGAATGAAGGCATTTTTGATTGCAGAAACATCAATACTCGCGTCAAACACTTTGAATTTTGATCAGACGCCGTGTTATTGAATCAAGAATTGGAATTCAAACTAAATGTCAGTGTTATCGTATTTGATTTGATTTGATTTGTTATGATTTTACGTCGCTTTTAACAGTTTTTCAGTCACATCGCGACGACCAACTAATTACAGGTGGAGGAACACCCCAGAAGCCCTTTATGGACCGTTTCAGACACAAATCGGCAACTGGGTAGAACCACCGACCTTCCGCAAGCCAGCTGGAAGGCTTCCCCACATGAAAAATCCGTACGACCCTACTGGGATTCGAACTCATATCGTATTTGATAGCGTGGAGAAAAGATTATTCTACCTGTTTAAATGAAACTAAACGCAATGGAATAAAATGTAGAAAGTGACAACATCTTGAATCTGATCGGTGTTTCATTATCTGAGTGGCAAACAGTTTGGAGCTTGGTCAGACGCCGGTATCCGGCGTCCGATCAGACTCCAAATTGTTTGCAGTGGACGGAAAAGTTTCAACACAAACATGAGAAATACTGACGTCTTCTCCGTCGTGGCCACATTAACCCTTTCACTACCAAATTGTCCGAGAGTTTTTTACCCCTGCACCGTTTCATTGTCGTCTGCTTCAATTTCATTGTTTGCAAGGTCGTTTCAAAGTAAAGATTCAAAGTAGTATGACTTAAAACATAAAGATACGAGTGTCAAACAGTTTGGTTCCTGATCAGACGCCGCGTCACGCGGCGTCTGATTAGGACCCAAACTATTTGCAAACGCGCTTTAAAGCGCCATTGAGAGTGAAATGATTAAATTCTGTTTTGAATGACCGCTGATTCAAGTTTATGTGCACTACTTAAAGAAGGCAAATATAACTGATAAAGCAAGTCAACAGTAACAGTTTATTCCTTATCAATGATAATTAATAGCTAAAGTAGAACCTCTTTATTACGACCACTAAAAAGAAGGCTAATGGTCCGTATTAAGGACAGGTGACAGCTGAAAGCAATGTGAAAGTGAAACAGAAAGCTCCTGCAGCAGTCACCTGTCTTATAATTGACACAACTTAGTGGTCGTTATAGAGAGTTTCTACTGTACATACATGTATACCAAAACAAATAAACAGCATTTAACACCCAATTTCACCGTACTGCCACGTGAACACGAGCAACTGCAAACAGCTTTTATTTTGATTGTATACCGAGTTACTTGGCTCCTGATAAAGATCCAAACTGTATGGCATTTATCATTATGCTTCATCAATAACAAACACATTTCAATTTAATTTTAAAACGACGATGTCGTGGCACATGTCCTGAAGTGTTCGAGCATCAACAAAGAAACATCTAAAGCATTTAGTAATTTATACCGGTACAACCTCTGAAAATCTTCACCTTTCGAGCTTACCAAAATATTCGGTAAATATGTGTTTATCGGACATGGGGCGATTAGAGAGGTTGCTGTCCTGAACAGGTATAGCTTTAAGTGTTAAAGGTAGTGCCAAACGTTCAGAATGAAGATAGAAAGGCTGGCGTTTAGAAAGGCAGCAGATTGATAAATTGAACCCTGAAACTGCAACTGGACAATTCCAGTTTCCAATTAAATCTAGTCCATTTTTGACTGCTTTGTGTTGTTTTTTTTGCAATATGTTGCAAAATGGAAACCTGTACAAACATTGGTCAGAGAGCTTTCTGCAGGGGATCCTTTTTGCATAAAACAAGAGTACACAGTATGACACATTAACTCAGTATCCCCTGAAAATTCCAATTGACAATTCCAGTTTGCAATAACGGCTGGTCCATTTTAGACTATATAGTGCTTTTTTGTAATAAACTGCAAAATGACAAACAGTGAAGTCCAAGAACAGAGGGCTCACGCAGTAGCCCTCTGATCAGGGACTTCACTGTTTGCATAGGACAAGTCTACTGTTCACAGGTACACATTTTGTAAAGGACGCATATATGCGTCACTAGGGCTCAATGAGTTAACGCGTCACTAGGAGTTAATAGATTGATAAATGTAAGAATGGTTTTACAGCTTTCAATAAGTCCTCGTTTAATGGCTGCAGGACAATCATTTTTTATTTTGACATAGAAAATAGAATACAATAGTTGCAACCGAGAACATTTTAATGAAGAAGATGACGTTTTTATGGCTTCTCTTTAATGGGTGAATTATACGCTCTGATTAATAACACAAGAAACTGTTACCACATCCTGACATATAGATGCTTAAATCAGTTTAGGAAATAGCTATTTGATTTACTTGAAGCCTATCCTAAACAATAATAAAATTTGTCTTAAAGTACTGAAAGCAAGCAAATTTTAAAAAAAACCCAAAAAACTGATTAGAGTTACAAAGGATGGTGTAGCATAGAATGGTGTAGTTCAAATAAATTTCTAATCAAGATTTTATTCGAAAGTTGTAGTATAAATAGAGGATCTTACATGATTGCTCATTAATTATCATTTTTAATAAACTCCTCGACTAAAATAACATGACGCGAGCATTGGCGAGCGTCATATTAATTTTAGTCAACGAGTTATTAAAAATGATAAGTAATGAGCAATCATGTGAGATTCTTTTTATCACATAACAATTTCAAACACCTATTAAATCAATCGTAGCCATACTTGTAGTCTTTCTGCTATACAGAGTCTCCGCAAAAACATGACGTTGTTTGCTTTAAAGTCATCGTAAATGACGTCATTTGGTGTCCCGCTACATGCAGCTCCTATGAACGAAAGGGTTTGGCCGGGGCCCCAAAAACGGTATTTCACATATAGATTACGATATCTATATATATAGGATATTACATGAGTGTTGATAATTTATTGGATTTATTAAACGAGTCTTTTAGAAAACGATAAAAACGAGGCTTTGCCGAGTTTTTATCGTTTTCTAAAACGACGAGTTTGATAAATCCAATAAATTATTAACACGAATGTTATATTCTTTTTATAACAAAACCTAGAAATGTTATTTATCGCAGCCTTTGAGGTCAAGTGAATGCTAAGCGCGATATAAGTAGTTCTTTACGGAAAAAAAGTTGTTCCAAATTAACCCCGTTCACTAGCATAATGTTTATGTTGTTATATGTATTAATAAACACTTTCATGTAGATCTAATATTGATTAATTACACCAAAAATCTATAAATTGAATCTACATGATGGAATGAAGACGTTGGAAATCGAACGCGCATACAACGCATTGTAACGATGTCACAAGTAAACGACGTCGTGGCGTACCTCATTTGCATAGTTATATAACTAGTTATATATGACATTTAAACAACCGGTGTTATTCAACGCTCACGCCGTCTGTTATGTTATAAAAAAGATTTATTCCACCCCAATACCGTAAGTTAGGTGATAAAATGTTATTGACGATGGTTATTACTTATAGATACAGAGTGTCCGTTTCATTTAGAGTAATGATACAGAGCTGAAATGCCAAGTGTATAGTTATTTTTTTATTCTTTACAATTAATGATAAAACATTTTGCTATTTTACGTTTGCTTTTTAATAAAACATCTCTGTTTTATAAATACACATTACCAGTTGACAGTGCGATACAGAGTGATGTATTTAGCTCGAGACAATTTTGGCGGAAATAGCCGATCTGACGAGCGCCTTGGTGCGAGTCTGATCGGTTGTTTCCGCCAAAAACGTCGAGAGCTAAATGCAACACTCTGTAGCACACTGCCAACTGGTGATGTGTTTATTATATGCCTTGAATACACACCAGAAACAATTAAATAGTTATTTAAATCATTTTATAGCCAAAATTTATTAATTATTTGAAGCAGAACAAGATGTTTTGTTTGCCACAATGAATAACGCGGCACTTGTACACGTACGTAAATGACGTCACGTTAAATCGAAAGCGAGGTCAGAGTAAAATACAAAGTGGCTGATACAAGGTGGCTGATACAGACTCTTGTATTTTACTGTGTAAATACACGCGGAAACGCTCGATATCATACAGATGCATATAATAATAGATTATATTAATTAACCTCTTCCCCATAAAAATCCCATAACACTATCATTGTAAATGATATACGTAAATAGCGTACATGTGGCCTATGACTGATATGTGTAATAGATATTGTATGACGATGTACGTAGATGGATGTCTGTATATCAGGGTGGTATATCACCAAGTGTTCTAGCATAGGACCTGTATCACTGGGTACAATGAGTGTTGTATGGTCGATGTACCTCAGGGAGGTTTAGTTTAGTTTAGTGTAGAGCAGTGTATCACTGGGAAATATATCCGACATAACCCATTTGTGCCCACGATCCCATATATGGGACATAGGCAAATAGTTAGACTCTGATCAGAGTCTACACTGTCTGCTGATAGGAATTTCAATATAAAACAAAATGAAAATGAATTTTTTTACCAGACATCCCTTTGATAAAAAAATGGAATAATCCAAAATAAAACATGGTAGAATCCACTGGGCGCAAAAAGGTTAAAGCACTGGTCGTAGTACACATATAACTGTCTAAGGGCGGTATGTTTTAAGATAACAAAACAACAGTCTCACTCATAGATTTCGTCATGAAGGGTCTTTAATGGTGATAGTTTTTAATTGAAGCTTTCAACAGGATGAAACAGAAAGTTGGTACGGGAGTACTCTGCAGTTCCGTTGTCTTGTTTTAAACAGTCACTTTCTGTAATTGAACCTTCTTTTGAACTAAAACAGCGGGACTTAACTGAAACACCCATGGCAAAAGGTTTTATCGGCGCTGAAAGTAAAACAAAAAAAATCAAATTGAGATAACATATATGTATGATATTCCTATTCCGTTTTCAGTAACTGTTTGAAACCAAAAACGCGTCACAGGCATTGCTTCTTGACACAAAATTATTGTTTTAACCTGTTCACAGTTCGTTTTAAATGTAAATTGACCATATTAGTTATACAGTGCGTAGTGAACCTTACATGTAATATACACCGCCAGTAAAATTTATTTTGGACGAGAGCGAAGCCCGAGTTCTATATGGAATTTACTGGCCACGTGTACATTCCATATTAGATACACTTTGCATTGTATAACGATTTTATATTAGCGAATACCTTAACCCATTTGTGCCCACGATCCCATATATGGGACATAGGCAAACAGTGTAGACTCTGATCAGGCGCCGCACTATGCGGCGTCTGATCAGAGTCTATACTGTTTTCTGACAGGAATCTCAATATAAAACAAAATGAAAATGAAACATTCGTCCAGGCATCCCTTTGATAAAAATGGACTAATCAAATATAAAACATGGAAGAATCCACTGGGTACAAATGGGTTAAATTTCAAGCACTTGTGCGATTGTGCCATACATATGTATGGCTTTGAGCGGACGTAAATCCTTCTAAGAAACAACCACAAAATACTATAGAATAATGAATATCTCACATCATATCTAAACAGTAAATCAAATCTATAGACACATAATTTTGTATAATTTTCTGTCGTTTATTTTAACCATTTACTCAATAAATACTATTTTAACCACATTAACTTTGTCAGAACAAATGTCCAACTATTCAAAAAGTAACTTTCTTTATAAGAAACCGTGTCCATGTGACAAACAACTTGGGTCTTGGTCAGGCATCAAAAATATCTAAATCCAAACTGGTTGTAAAGGACTTCAATACTATTGATCAAATATTGAATTTAAAGACTTGATATGTAAATAAATAGCATAATTATATTCTTTGTGATATAAACTATACAAATTACCTCCCTTCAATAGCAAAACAAAAGAATTGACTTTACTGCTCAAATGTAGTTTATATATATATATTTTATTTTTTTTATCATTAAACAAATTAAATTATGTCTATATGTTCATGCCGGTAAAGCATAAGCTATAGATTTGTTTAGAAACTATGTTAGAATATACATAAACGATTAATCTAATTTGGACAAAAGCATATGGCTGTCAAGCAAGGGAATTTACTAATGTAAACACCTGGTTTCAGGAACCCCATAAGGATTCTATGATGTTTTCTTGTGACCTCAATTTACCATTGGTATGCCTAGAATTTAGCCGGAGAGTAGATAAAAGACACCGTGCATTTCAGCTTTTCTTCGAAAAATACTTTATATGCTCCCTCATATTTGCTCCAAGTGGAAAAGACGCATAAAATGTCCATATCGGTGGAAAATGACGTTTCAAACAAACATCTGTTTCTATTGCAAACAGTAGAAAGCAAGATCAAACTCCTGGTTTGCAAAACTGTTTGCGTCGTCAACATTTTTCTATAGTTGTAATTTTTACATTTCTTTGCCTTGCGCTTGTGTTTAACTTCGTTTAAACTCGAAAAATTACCTCTTCTCTACTGGGTCATAGGTCTACTATATATTGGCGATTATCCCAAACCTAGTCGGAACTGGACAAGTAGATACCACTGGAAATATGTTAGTCTGTCTTGTTTTAAATGGAGATATTGTTTTACAAACGATAATGATTAAATTCAATCTGAATAACAAAACAGTTTGAAGGCAGATTAGACGTTGGCAATTGACATACTTGTTCCAACTCATTGAGCCCTCGTGACGCATATATGCGCCCTTTACCAAATGTGAACCTGTGAACAGTACACTTGCCCTATGCACACAGAGAAGTCCCTGATCAGAGGGCTCCTGCAGTAACTTCACTGTTTGTCATTTTGTAATTTATTACAAAAATCAACCCTAAATAGTCTAAAATGGACCAGCCTTTATTGCAAACTGGAATTGTCCATAGGAAGTTTCAGGGGATAATGAGTTAACACAACAGCGTTTTTGCGAACGCGTAGCGTCTTCTCTACTATACAATTGACAAGGATCAATAGATTATACGATTTCCTTGTCACTTACGTCTTTCCTCATGCTGATGACGTAGGAGCCGTTCTCGTTGTCTACCCGGGCAGTTCCATACAACTGTGGGCCACAGCACCAGCAACCCATGTGGTCCGTCTCTTCTACCGCTCGCTTAGTGGCTCCGTATCCGAATATATTTCCCGTCCAGCACCTAAGAGAAACGTTACAAGTTGTGTCATTTGTAAGAATTAGGGACCCATGTAAAAGCTACATGGACAGTAAACTTGATAAGTACAGTGCTCCCTCTCTACAACGACATCCAATGGGAGACAAAATTGTGCGTTGTTCAGAGGGAGTCGTTATAGGGAGGGAAATTGGGTAACATTTGCAAACAGCTTGAATCCAGATCAGACGCCGCTGTTTGTCACTCGTCATTGAGTATTTTTCTGTCAAAATATCAAAAATGTAACTTTGAGAAAAGCAGCAGACGACTATTTAAAGCAGACGACAATGCAGCCATACAAGCGTTAGACATAATAGTCCTGTTTTGGGAAATGCGGCATGGGTCGTTGTAAGGAGGGAGTCGTTGTAGTGAGGACCTTTGTAGAGAGGGAACGCTGTATAATAATGACAAACATTGCAAACAGTTTGGATCTTAATCAGACGCTGGATAATTCGGCGTCTTGTCAGGATTAAAATAAAGTGTGTACTCGTACCAATGATTTGCAGTCAAATTGCTTGAAATATGTATTGTAGAAATGAAAGTAAACGATAATTGTTTAAAGCATATGATGTGACGGCAGTGAAATGTTTTAGGCTAAAATGCTTAACCCTTAGCCTGCCACTCACGACTATAGCTCCATATGCAAACAGCTTGGATCCGGTGAAACTGTTTGATGCTCATTTTGATAGTTCTTAAGTAAAAATACATACAATTTTGGTTTGAGAAATAAAAGCAAGACACAATTATTTAAAGCAGATGACGTCATGTCAGTGAAGGGATTTATTGTTTTGCAGTTGCCATTCAGGACGCACTCATCAAGATATAGGCTAAGTCTCTTTCATTCCATTTCAAACCCATTGACCCTAGGCGCAATTTTACATTTTATTGAATGACCATATCTCTTGGCTTAGTATTAAGTAAATAACCATATCTTTTACTTTTTGATGCATTAATACGTTCAACTGCAAATACCTACTGTACGAGCGCAATTTCAACAGACGCTGGACAGGATCCAAAATGATTTACACTCGCGTCGATCATGCTTTAGTCACACTGCCTTATATCGAAGTTTTAACCCATTACCCCAATAACTGTGCCTTTTAACGTCTTTAATTTAAATTCTCCTTTATACAGTAATGTCTGTGATCCATCAGAAATATTTTCTATATCTTAGAAGATGGTAGCTTAAAGCAGGCTGAAAGTAAAACAGAATGCGCCTTAAGGCGCATTCTGCTTTACTTCAACCTGCTTTAAATGGTCACCTGTCTTCAAAACTAGAAACAGGCAATGGAGGAATGGGTTAAGAAAACATTTTAGTCAAAATAGCATAGATATATTATAGAACATATTATATTAGCTACTCTTTTAAATAGCCTCGTAACACTAGCAATGAGCCAATTGCAGGGCCAGTACACGTGTGCTTATTGTAAGATTTTGACGTTTTCCTCATACTGAAATGACACCGTTCTGGAATCCATTAGTGAAACCACTAACATGTAGATCGTATTATGTTAACGTTCACCAATAGCGTGTAAACGTTAAACAAGTAAAAAATAACACCACTAGCATAAATGTCCTGTTATTAAGGCTGATGATTATAAATCGTTAAATACATAGTTTCAACACTCGTTCATGCCTGCACCAATCTGTATTGTGTATTTACTCATAAGAATAGTCTTCGAGAAGTAACACAAGAGTGCTTGGTTGTTTGAAAGTACTCCTCTCATCTGGAGCCCTGGGGCCCGTTTCATAAAACTGGTCGTAAGTAAGATTATAAAAGTATCAATTATTATTTATTTCTCCATATAATCCTGTGACATCTCTTTGGAATTGTCTTGAAAGACGATGTCAAAGAGATGTTACCATACAAGGTTAGATGAAAAAAAAACCGAAAAATAAATGTATTTTAAAGTTTTGACTTACGATCGTTTTTGTCGTACAAAGTTTTATGAAGTGGGCCCCTGGAAGTTACTTTGGCTACTTACCCACATAGCCTCATGCAGCACATTGCTAAACATGTCAGCAATAACAATCCGATGACAACCGTCAACATTACCGGAACTAAAGGAATTTAGAATCAAATATTACAAATTACTAATATTATTGACTTTTAATACAGCAATTGCGTGTATTCTTTAGATCAAATAAAATAAGCTCATTGTACGGAATCCGGTTAGGGCCACAATTCGACACTTGAAACTTAAAATTAACAATTCCAGTTTCCAATTACGTCTTATCATTTGACTATTTAGAAGTACTGACAATATATATTGCAAAATAACAAACCCCTGATATGAGGGGTTCTGTTGGTTTGCATTGTTCGAATCGGGAAAATACACTATTCACAAGTACACTGTATATGACGTGTATATACCAATCGCTAGGTTCAATGAGCTGAGATGAAAGTAAATTCGTATATTTGCAAACAGTTGATCAAGTTCTATTTTGATTTACAATATTTTAGGGCAAAATACCTAAAATTAAAATTTGAGAAATTCAAACCAGACGACAATTGTTTCAAGCAGATAACGTCATGTAGCAGTTAACCCTTTACCTCATAACCTGTTTCTAGTTTTGAAGACAGGTGACCACTTAAAGCAGTTTGAAAGTAAAGCAGAATGTGCCTTAAGGCACATTCTGCTTTACTTTCAGCCTGCTTTAAGCTAAAATCTGCTAGGCTATATAAAATATTTGTAATGGTGATTGTTCATGAGGGTATAAACTGGAACTATTTTCTTCAGCGGAGGAATAAATAAAATACGCTAAGAGTCGCTTCTATGGGGGAAAGGGTTAAGGTGTTAAATAGTCAGCACTTAAAAACTGTAATTGTCTAAGTGAATATCTTAGTGCACTGCAATAGCAATTAGTGTTCGATCAAACGGGATAATTTAAACTTTTCTGTACCGTGACTAGTTCTGTGTGTTTGTTTCTTCTGTATTTCATATGGGATATCAATTTACTTACTCTCATTGTCATAGTAATAAATCCAATAAGGTGACGTACTGTTACTTCCCGCCATTGCTGTCTGAAATAGAGGCGATTCAATGAAATAATTTATTTTTCATAAAACATAATCATAGTACGCACAAAGTTTTTCTCAGTTTTACGCAGTTATTTTTAATTAATTTCTTAAACGGCACTTGTACAATGATATAATCTTACATAACTTTAAGTTTGAGAAATTTACTCATAAATCTATAGATTCTTCTTTTGAGTGAATAAACAGGGTTTTTTATACAACCATATAGATACCGGTATCCCATAGGCAATAGTTTCTGTATCCTAGAAGATATTACCTTAAAGCAGGCTGAGAGTAAATCAGAATTCGCCTTAAGGTGCGTACGACTTTGTTTGCAGCCTAATTTAAGCGGTCCCTAACTTTAAAACTTAGAAACATGCTATGGAGTGAAATAACTATTACTCAGAATTAAATGTCAGGTAATATTAAAATGAATATCAGACAGTTTGGATCTTGACTAGATGCGTTACGCGGCGTCTGATCAGGATACAAACTGTTTGCAAATAACTATTGTACTCGTGGTAAGGCAGTGAAGGGGTTAAAATGCATAATACAGTAGAGAAAAGGTTGTCCGTTTAACCCATTACCCATAAATACCCCTTTTACGCCTTTAATTTACTACTCCATTGAAGAAAAAAGTTACAGTTTTTACAGTCATGAATATATTATGTATATCAATAGAAATATTTCTATATTCTAGCAGATAGTATTTTAAAGCAGGCTGAAAGTTAAGCAGAATGCGCCTTAAGGCGCATTCTGCTTTACTTTTAACCTGTTTTAAATGGTTACATGTTTTTAAAACTAGTATCAGGCTATGGGGTAATGGGTTAAAAGAAACGACACACATGCAGTCATGCACCCTGTAGTGGTATAGTGTAGTTAACTATGATAAATATTATACGAAAATGTAGAAAATGATGACAGTTGTTTTAAGAATTTGAAGAAAAAATCTAAGTGATAAACAGTGTGGAGCCTTTTCAGACACCGAGCTACTCGTCATCCGATATAGCTTCAAACTGTGCGTAATGAATTGTTTTAGCGTCAAATCTTTCACTAACGAAAGCTATACCCGTTACACCACCCTTAAGTTTTAGTAACCAAGCTCAGAAAAGGCAAAAGACAAAATTTCATGCATCAGGACCCAAGGTTAGAAAGAGTTTGTGTTGATGTTGAGTCCGAGATCGTTCTCAATCAATTGATTGGTCAGATTTTAGTGAGATCGTTCTCAAGCATTTTGATTGGTAAGATTTTAGCAAAAGCTCAACTCAAACTCTTCATAACCTTGTTTACTGGTATCATTATTAAACCTTAACGCAATAGCTTGTTTCTTCGTTTTGAAGACAGGGAACCACTTATAGTACATTAAGGCGTATTCTGTTTTACTTTCACGCTGCTTTAAGCCCCCGTTTGATAGGATATTGGAAAGGGTGATATTTATTATGTTGCACATTGATTACTGTATAAAATGGAATATATTTTCTACAGTATATAAAAAATTAATTAAAAGATTAAAAAGGAAAATTTATGTAATAAAAGGTTAAATGAATTACATATAGTAACGAAGTATAATGATATCTGTAATCAGCGTAAATGGCTAAAAGTGCTGTCTTTATATCATGTAGACAATTTATCACTGATACAGTGGAGAATCTGTTATTATTTCCCGTTTAAACGCAAACGTATGCAAACGCAAAGCGCTAAAACGTAGAAAAGAACAACTTTTGGACAATTCTGATATTTCATGTTTGTCTTGGTGGCAAACAGTTTGGAGCCTGATCAGACGCCGGGTTACCCGGCGTCTGTTCTGGCTCCAAACTGTTTGCACTGCAAATAATAGTTTTAGCGTAAACGCGTTTATTGGGAAAGAATAACACATTCTCCACTGTATGAATATTGCTCTTTTTGTAATATTTGGCTTAGATTAACCCTTTAAGTGCCTTCATTTAATGCTTGCCTAACCCAGTATTCCATAAATACGCCTTTTCACACCTGTAATTCTTCTCTTAAAAAAAATAGTTCCACTGTATACAGACATGCATGAGTACCATGAGAAAGTTCCTGAAACCTAGCATATAGCTTAACGCGGGCTTAGTTTAATAATATTCCATTGCTCCATTAGTTAACATGTTCACACAGGCGTCATGAAAATCTGTTTAATTTATATAAACAAAAGGGTTGGTCCACAAGTTATTACAACATTAGATTCGACCCTTCCATTGATAAGCAGATAGCTTAATAAAGGGACTCGCAACCGGATGGTGTTCTTGTCAAAATAAAATAAAATACTCAAATAAAAGCAAATTTGTGGCATTATTTGGCTTTTGACATTAAAAAAATATGATCAGTCCAAAAAACGTCTCAAGAATCGTCACCGAATCTTAGTTTTTTAGATATTTTCCATCGTTTTTCCATAGCGTTAGCTAACGGTATAGTTGTTGTTGTTGCTTCTCTACACGGGGTCAGACATAAACCCGAGCAGAATAATGTTCTATTAATAGCTATCATTGAAGTACGTTAATTCGCTACCATATATATCGAGAGCGTCGTGTTGACACGTACGTTGAGTGCGTGTGTATCTGCTATTACTAACGTTTACTAAAGAATTCGTGTATTAGTCAAACTTATTTTCGAACACTCGTTGCTAATATTGCACTGCAGGTACGATTTGAATTGGTGATCGAACATAAAACCTTAAGGCGCATTCTGTTTTACTTTCAACCTGTTTTAAGCAGTCATGTGTCTTCAATACAAGAAACAGACTATGGGATAAAGGTACGGTTAGTAAAATTGAATTGCGTCTGTAAAACAGGTCTGAAAAATTGAAAAATTTAAATCTTAGGATTTTTCTGATCAACTTATGGCAGCCCTGCGTTATACATAAGTTATTTAGTGATTAAGAAATAAGCTTTGCATGCCGATCTATTTATTTGTTTGCATTTGTGTTTGTGACTTTGTCCGTCATATAATTATGCAAATGTTGCCACATAGGTCTGTGACCATCTGGTTTGGTACGAATGAATCTTGAAATCTTGAAATCTTGAAATATTTATTCAGGAAGTACATGTATACTAATCACATAGAAACATACAACAGAAAGAAGGCATTAAAAGGAAAGGTCGGATTTCTCTCCCTGAACGTGTCATTATGTACAAATAATTGCGAAATATATGGTCATTGACTTCATTATGCGAAACATTTCTAAAAGTTTTAGAGAAGACAAGACAATGACTTCATGCAATCAACGTTATTTTGGTGATATTTAATTTTTGAAAGAATCATGAAAACCCCCAATAATTTGCGATCATGTAATGAGTTAAGCACTCGCCTATCAGCAATCAGAAATATGGTCTATATCTCTTTTACAATGCGTAGTAAAAGCATTAAAATATATCTTATTTGAGGAATGAATACCAGGGACGTTCATCTAATTGTGTCAAAAATGGTCCACCATACCACGAGGCGCTGCAAGAAGCAAAATATCACGAGGGATATTTCAATAATAGGTATGAACACCATTTCTTATCCGTTCTTTCTTTCAAAAGCGCTCCCTCTCTACAACGACACCCATTGGGAGACAGAAAGTGTGTGCGTTGTTCGGAGGGAGTCCGTATATGGAGGGAAATTGACCTACATTTGCAAACAGCTTGAATCCAAATCAGACGCCGCATGACGCGGCGTCTGATCTGGATTCAAGCTATTTGTCACTTTTCATTTTTTTTATTATTCAAGCAAAATGTCCACTTATATGTTAATTTGAGAAAAACAGCAGACGTCAAATCTAAGCAGACGGTATTGGAGCCTTGAAAAGGATGGACATAAATGTATTGTTTGGGGAACAGTGGCAGTGGTCGTTGTAAGGAGAGAGTCGTTGTGTGGAGGCCGTTGTAGGGATGGAACACTGTACAATGTATACACTGGCTTTAGAATGAAAAAAAGAAACCTTTAACCCTTTATCCAATAACCCCTTTATAAAATTAAATACAGGTGATCACTTAAAGCAGGTTGAAAGTAAAGCAGAATTTTAGGCACATTCTGCGTTACTTTCAGCCTGCTTTAAACTACCATCAACTAGGCTACATAAAAATATTTGTTATGGTAATTGTTCATGAGTGTATAAACTAGAACTATTTTCTTGAGCGGAGGAATAAATAAAATACGCTAAAAGTCGCTCCTATTGGGGAAAGGGTTAATGGTCGTCGTTATGACTCCCAACGTGCATTTGGTAGTGCAACTTATCAGTGTATTCTAGGTATACCCATACAATTCATATGTTTACTTATCTGCCTTTACGCAATGGATTTAAAGACTCCAAAGGTGTTTTACGAGGCATAATGCTTCGAAGGGTTGAAGAAAGCGAAATTTGAAAGCGATTTGTAATGTGCTCTGTAGAAAACTGATGACAACATTTAATGAACGGCCATCGTAAATGCTAAAACTGGGTGGTTCCATTGGGACACAATAATAATAACGAAAAAGACTCCAATCTTATATAATATATAGTTTGTCACGTCATTATATAAGAAGCTTACTTGATGGCGTTGGCGTATTTTGTTTATGAAATGTTGGACAACGTCACCATAGCATAAGCTTAAGTTGAATGTTAATCCATTCGCTATTGAATCGCAGTTTGTTACCTTGAACTTTACTTCATAAAAACACTTTTTGTTTCTACCTCGACCTGAAGAGACATGGGATATTTATCCTTCACTTTGACAGGTCGCTTCTGAACCCAATACCCAATAACCACGCCTTTTTACACCTTTTATTTATTCCTCCAATGAGGAAAATAGTTCCGATTTAAGCCGTTAAGAAAATTACCAGAAGAAATATGTTCTATATCCTAGCAAATGGTAGCTTAAAGCAGGCTGAATGGAAAAGCAGAATGCGCCTTATTTTCGCACGTTTGCATGTATAGTTTATACAGTGGAGAATCTGTTATTCTTTCCCGTTTAAACGCAAACGTACGCAAACGCAAAGCACTAAAACGTAGAAAAGAACAACTTTTGGACAATTCTGATAATTCTTGTTTATCTTGGTGGCAAACAGTTTGGAGCCTGATCAGACGCCGGGTTACCCGACGTCTGATCTGGCTTTAAACTGTTTGCACTGCAAATAATAGTTTTAGCATAAACGCGTTTATTGGGAAAGAATAACAGATTCTCCACTGTACACCCGTGTGTATTAATGAAACATAACAGTTCATTGTTTTTATGACTCGTATCAAGGTCTCGAGTTTTAATTCATTCAACCCTGAAACTTCAAAATAGAAGGCTAATTGTCCCTATAAAGGACAGTTGACAGCTTAAAGCAATGTGTAGGAGCTTTCTGGTTCACGTTCACATTGCTTTAAGCAGTCACCCGTCTTAAACTATAAATACTTGACACAACTTAGTGGCCGTAATAGAGAGGTTCTACTGTATTAGATTTTATCAAAACATGTTTCAAATGGAGAAAAAAACTGCAATTCATATCGACCTTACCTACAGAGAAGGTGAGGTTATTTCCGAATAAATAATGTGTGTGCACGCTAAAAAACCCAGAGTAACTCGGCCTTTGACCAGGTTGCATATTATTTTCCACTAAAAGTTTGAAAACAGTGCTCCCTCTCTTCAACGACACCCAATGGGAGACACAGATACTGTGTCTTGTTCGGAGGGAATCGTTATAGGGATGGAAAATTAAGACAATGCTTACATTTGCAAACAGCGTTACGCGGCGTCTGATCTGGATTCAAACTGTTTGTCTGTCGTCATTATATTTATTCTATTCAGTACTATCAAAATGTCCACGTATATGTAACTTTGAGGTAAAACAGCAGACGACAATCTTAAGCAGACGATATTGCAGTAGTTAAAGCGAGGGAACTGCGGCAAGGGTCGTTGTATGGAAGGGGACGTTGCTGGGAGTGCCGTTGTAGGGAGGGAGCCCTGTAGTCGTAAAAATATATGGTCCTTCGATTTTCTAATTTATTACAGTGTGTTTGCATTTGCGAATTACTTAATTAGAAAACAACAACGCAGTCAGCTTTACTTACAGTCTGCTTTATATACAAATCTGACTATGGCTATATAATGTTTAATAATTGGTACATATTCATGTTTGTATAAGATGGGATTAAATTTTACATTTTAGGAATGAATTTAACCCTTTCGCTCTCAATGGCGCTTAAAAGCGTAACACGGCGTCTGATTAGGATCCAAACTGGTTGACACTCGTTTTGAAATTTCTTTAGTCATACTGCCTTATTTTTAAACTTTGTAACGACATTGCAGACACCAAAATTGAAGCAGACGACAATGAAACGGTGAAGGATTAAAAATATCCCGAATAATTTGATCATGAAAGGGTAAAAGCGTAAAAGAGGAGCGAGCGTATTTATAGATTACGTACTAGGTTAATTGCTTTTGACGATGTTGCCCACATTTGGGATGTGCGGGGGTTGGGGATAGAAAACACCCACTGTCCGAACTGGCAGAGTGGTAAGACACCTACTAAAACTGACACCATTACATTTACACACATGCAATCTCACTTTGGCGATGTTATTGGAAACCAATGCCTTTTTCACCTAGTGATCTGTGGTGTGAGTGTATTGGAAAATTTTTAACTCATTTAAATGTCTAAGACGATAACTAAATTGTCAAATCTGAAAAATTCCCAAAGACCTTCATACCATGTCGCGGTTCTGGGGCTTTATTATCATAGAAGGTCGTTTTGTTTATTTTACTGAGATTATCCCCCCTGGCAAGATCTAAAAGGATGGTATGGCTGTGTGTGTGTTCTGCTTTAGAGATGGGTGTATTGTTTGTGTTGCGTTTCCTGCTTGAGTCTTCTTTCGTATTTATTTGTGGTTTTGATCCCACGCGCTACTTTGCAGCCAATGAGATAAGCCGAAATCATCTTCCGGAAACCATCCCTAATTATCATCCCATAATTCCTCGGCGCCATGTGACCTATTCAGTGTCACAGTGCCATAAAAACCAACTCATCTGAAAATCTACTATACTGTCATTATCAATTTTACCCTTTCATGATACAATTTATCGAGAAGTCTTTTTACCTATTCACCGCCATATTGTCGTCTGCTTCAATATTATTGTCTGCAATATCGTTTGATTCGTTTCAAAGTTAGATTTAAGGCAGTATAACTGACGTAATTTCAAAACAAGTGGCAATTAGTTTACGCGTTACGCGGCGTCTGATCAGGATCAAAACCGCTTGCTAATGCTTTATGACGTCATTGAGTGATAGGGTTAAATAGTTTTAATCAACTTCCTTCATAAAGTGTATTCGTTCCATTCACTAACGCCTCTGCAACAGACTCAGTTTCAAAATACCTAGGTTCTTGGCGAAATTTTCAAGTATAATTTAAAGCAATTAAACTCCATTTTTTGAAACAAATCATATTTAATATTAGGTTAATGTTTTAAGTGACAGATGCCAAATATCATAGTGTGTTACAGGCAGGCTGTGCACACTGTTCATGTATTACGACAGTAGGAATTCAGGAGTCTGAAAACCAAACGATGTATTTTCAAAATAAAAAGAAAATACCAAAATAAAGGCAAAACTGTGCCATTATTGTGCATATGACTTTAAAAATATGGTCGGTATTAAAACATTCAGCGCTTTTTCTACTCCGACCTGAGTCGAAGAAGCTCTTTATTTTTTAACTATCAAAATACAACTCAAATAGGATAACATAGATTTCTTGGTCGCGTGGTCAACCGAACATACACATTTTAGGGACATATCTCGTGATGCCTTCGCACGGGTTCAAATCCCGACAAAGCTAATAAAAATCGGAACCTTTTTTCTTTTTCTTTTTTTTAATTAAATCCTTTTCTTAAACTAATATATTATATTATACATATTTATATCAGACGCCTGCCTCCCGTTCATTACCCCCGAAATTTGTTTAATGCCAAAATTCGTTTTCAGTGTCTTGAAAGAACGGGAACTGATATTTACATGTGCATGTGATTCGGATATCATGGCAAACCCAGATGCTGCAAATACTCGAATATTGTTAATTTTAAGGCCATTTTGGAACGCCATGGTACGTTGAACGATGTATTAAATCCTTCAATAGTTTTGATATTTCTAGTACAGTGAAACACCAAAAAACCCCGAAAAATATAAGTTAACACATTGAGTAATTGAATTATAGCGACGTTTTTACTCGTCCTTTATAAACAATATACCTGTGAAGGGCACTCTTGTCCTAGAAAAAACAGTGTAGATCCAGATCAGTGCCCTTTGACCAGGCTCAACACTGTTTGTCATTTTGCAATAAATTGTAAAAATCAACCCTAAATAGGCATAAATGGAATAGACATAATTGTAAACTTTAACAGTACAATACAAGTTAGCATCAATGGGTGAGTGAGTTAAGAAAGATTTCTGAATAGGAAATGCTTAGTAGCCATTCCAAAGATGTTGAAATTGTAGTCATTAAAACAAGTGGCATCTAAATACAGAAACATCGCTCTCTGATTTACTTTCATTTTGCTTTTACTCATTAACCGCTGAACCTATGTAGGGTTGATTTTTTTCATTTAAGTGCAAAATGACACATACTGCAGACCCTAATCAGAGGATCCCTATAGAAGCAATCTGATCTGAGTCTACACTGTTTGAACCGTGAAAATATAACATTCGCAGATACACTGCTTGTAGAATAATATTAACTTATACAGTGCTCCGTCTCTACAACGACATCCAACGGGAGACACATAGTGTGTGTGTTGATCGGATGGAGTCGTTATAGAGAGGAACAATAAAGACTTGGCTTACATTTGCAGACAGCTTGAATCCAGATCGTAACCGGACGTCTGATCAGGATTCAAGCTGTTTGTCACTGGTCAATAAATGTATTCTATCACAATCTCCACTTATATGTAACTGTAAGAGAAAACAGCAGACGACAATCTTAAGCAGACGATATTGCAGCAGTAAAAAAGTTAGACTTATCTCGTTAAGGAAATTACGGCGAGTGTCCGTGTAAGGAGGGAGTAGTTGATGGGAGGGTCGTTGTAAGAAGGGAGCGCTGTACATGTACATGTAAGTAATAATTTGATAACAACTCTTTACTCTACATACATGTTTTATATTTATTTGTGATCCGACTATCATATGTATGAGTATACATGTCACATGTTAATACCTTGATGCTATATATGGAGAGGACTCGCATAGGTTTTGCCTGTTGTCCAATCCTTTTCTTTGACGAAAACATTGTTTAAACCAACTTGCTTGTAAAGGTCACATATACTTTCCACAGGGGTTCAGTGAACTTATTATATGTGTTCGCCTATAATTAAGTTAGGTTTAATTGATTTTCATGGTACATTAACGTTTTAATCACTGTAAATACAGTCCAACTTCGATATCTCGAAGTCGGTTTTGTCAAACATACCCGTATTTCAAAGTTAAAACGTGGCTAAGCCACGTTTTAACTTTGAAATATGGGTATATTCGTCCTAACCGAGCATGAAATAATGCAGTTCATGTGTCGAACGATCGGATAGTTCGAGTTAAGCAAGTTCGAGCTATCGAAGTTCGACTGACCTTGTTTGTATATGGAGAGGACTCACATAGGCTCTGCCTGTTGTCTCACCCCTTTCTTTCAATAAAATATTGTTTAAAAACCAGACTGCTTGTAAAGGTCACATATTTCAGTAGACTAATCATATGTGTTAACCTATAATAAAGTTAGATTTAAGTGATTTTCATAAAATATTAACGTTTTAATCACTGTGAATATGTAATAAATGCTAAATAAACATTATTCAAGGAACGGATGATCCGTTAAGAGTATGAGGTCAGAATGTAGGATGAGGTTAATTGAACTAAGAAGCTTTAGAAATAAAAATGCTATTTTCGTTAGTTTTAGTTTAAACATATTTTATTTCAATTATATACATGAAATGGGGTTGGGCCACAAGTTCTACCAACCTAGAGACGGCCCTTCCCCTACAGTTTTACAAATACAAATTATTTTAGAGAGCGGGCATTAGTGAGCCAGAGAGAGAGAGAGAACGAGAAAGAATGAGAGAGATATAGCGAGAGAGAGAGAGAGAGAGAGCAGGCGAGAGAGAGAGAGAGAGAGTACAGGTGCCTCCATAACCATAATGTGGATAATTATATGCGAGTACAATATTACAAGTTTAATCCGCCACCAACTATTTGACTGTGAAAACAGTTTTACCCGTAATGAGAGATTAACCAGCTATTTTCGTTGAAGAGAAAGAGCAATGTCCTGAAAGTACTGTAAGATATGAAAGTGAAATAATTGCTGCGATTATTGAAAGTATGAGAAGTAAACAATGTTTAAAGCAAACCTTATCAGGAAGAATGGAAAGTACAATCGATACTTGATAATTCGAACTCGAACTAGCGTTAGTCCGAACATATCCATATTTCAAAATTAAAATGTGGCTAAGCCACGTTTTAACTTTGAAATATAGGTATGCTCGACTTAACCGAGATCAAATTATCGAAATTCAACAATTGATATACTGATAAGGTCGATTTATGCGATTTCGAAGTATCGAGTTTCGACTGTTTGACAGATACAGTGTATAGAACACACGCAATATGTTCTCCATCAAAGACTTTTGTACTCCAAGATAGAATGTCCATTGACAATTACCTTCCCTATAGGGGCCCTCTAAACAACGATTACATCTTTTTAACAACGCTTGCCGCTGTTCTTCAAACAAGACAATTTATGTCCAACCATTCCACGGCTGCAATATCGTCTTCTTAAGATAGTCGTCTGCTATCTTTCTCAAAGTCGTATAATTTTCGTATAAAGTCGACATTTTGACAGAAAGAAACATAATGATGAGTGACAACCAGCTTGAATCCAGATCAGACGTCACGTAACGCGACGTCTGATCTGGATTCAAGCTGTTTGCAAATGTAAGTCAAGTTCCCTCCCTATAACAACTCCCTACGAACAACACACACACTCTTTGTCTCCCACTGGGTGTTGCTGTGGAGAGGGAGCACTAAAATTAGGTATCAGACAAGACGACGAATAAATAAAAACTGTTTTCAATCAGCGTGTGTTTGAGCTTGAACTGTCCATTCAAAGTTTCAAGTAGTGAATAAGTTAACCGATTACCCCATAAATACTAATTTTTGTCCCTCCTCTTAAAATAATAGATCTGGTTCCAGTTTATACAGTCATGAAAAAGTATCGTAAGACATACTTTATATATCCAAGTAGATGGTAGCTTAAACCAGACTGAAAGCAAATCAATGCGCATTCTGCTTTATTTTCAACCTGCTTTAAGTGGTCACCTGCTTAAGATTAGAAACAGGCAATGGGATAACATATTTTACACTACTTTAGACATTGTTTGTCGAAATATGGTTTATAAAACCCTGGTTCAATGTAACTCAAATATCAAAACATCATAAAAATAAACATGAAAATCCTACCTATCTCAAATCCACCTCAGCTGTTTTTAAATCTGTTTTCATTTAACTGAGGCATTTACAAATACACCCTTGACATTAGTTTGCGTATCTTTTATTTACATACAAAGTCGTGGCCAATTGCTTAAGTCGTCACACAACGCATACACTTTTAGCTGTGATGTGAGCAAGTATCACGTTTACTTTTCAGAAAATGTTAAAACAATTACGCCAATGTGATCTGGTCAATGTACCAGACAAATGCCAAACTTAGATTGTGATTTTCTAGCAGGGTGCTTGGCCATTCTTAAGGGACGATATACAAACCTCCCTATCAGCGAAACCTCCATAACCCTAATTAATGATGAATTGTCGAAAGCTTCAAATACATCCTGTGCGTTAAAAAATAATATTAAAAGAGTTGTTGTTTTTAATTGCAGAACGGTCGAATATGAGTGACGGAAAGTTTAGATCCAGATAAGACTCCGCGTTATGCAGAATCTGACCAGGATCCAAAATGTTTTCAATGTTAGCCAAGTCCTGCCTAGCATAATAAAGGGTAACCATCATTGTGTAAGCATATATTTTGCTTCAAATTTAGTCGTTTGAAAGAATTCGTCTTAAAATTATATCATTTCTTACAAAATAAACATTGAAACAAGTGTCAGTCAGTTTGAAGTTTGATCAGAAGCCGAATTATCTGGTATCTAATCTAAATCCAAACTGTTTGTAAATGTGAATCAAATGTAAATACAATCGGGTCTGGCAGACTAAGCATTAACTGATACGATAGTAGTGATTTCTATAGTGTCGCTCGGTGTATGTTGTCATATAGCATTATTAGACTTTAGGGGATTTTGGCAAGCATCTACCACGCCGGGACCCGTTCCTTAACCCTTTCGGCGCCGTTGTCGCAGAAAGTCGACTTTGCTACAGTTTGGATCCAGATCAGACGCCGCGTAATGTGGCGTATGATCAAGATCCAAACTGATTGACACTCTTATCAATATTTCCTTAAATTTAATTTTGAAACATTCTTGCAGCAAAACAATACTGAAGCAGACGACAATCACTTGGTGAAGAAGTAAAACTCACCGAACTATTTGACACCGAAAGGGTTAAACAAACTTAAGACAAATAAAGTTTTAGAAACAGTCAAAACCTACAATAACGATCACTCATATCAAGATAGCAAATTGATTGTGTTTAATTGTGTCAGCTTAAAGTGAGATGGAAGTACATGTATAACAGAGGGTTCTTTAGGAACTTTCCACCATTCTTCCATCTTGCTTCTCGCAAATATCTGTCTGAATCATCGAACAAAAACCGTATATGAGTGTTTTATAGCTAGAATGACTTTTGTACGTTCCTGGTCCTAATTTGTCTGAAAGTTCTATAAGGTGCAGGCCACGGTGATTTACCTTCCATATCACAAGGAGTTGCTTACTCGTACTAGGTGAATTTCAAGTAGGTGCAAACAATCTCACTTAGCAGGTACAGTTTTTAAGAACGTCTTTCTTGACAACACAGCAACAGACAAGTGAACGGCTGCTAATATTTATATTGATTTATAGTTTAACCCATTACCCCATAAGTTGTTTTCAGTTTTGAAGACAGGTGACCTCTTAAAGCAGGTTGAAAGTAAAGCAGAATGCGCCTTAAGGCACGTTCTGCTTTACTTTCAGCTTGCTTTAAGCTATCATCTGCCAGAATATAGAAAACAATTCTTATGATACATACATGTATTCATGCCAATATAAATTGGAACTATTTTCTTCAGTGGATGAATAAATTGAAAACGTAAAAAGGCGTATTTGTTGGTTAATGGATTAAACGTTTAGATAAAAGTGATATATACATGTATGTTGAATCAGGACAAAAACCTTTTTATATTAATGTCGTATATAACTATACTCGTTTGATATATATATATATATCTAATGTCACTTTGATTTTACAAATACAGATCAAACTACTAGTAGTGCACAAAATGAAATATTGAGCAGCAAAAGCTCTGCCATGAATAACTTGTCGATGCTGAAAACTGTTAAATCATATCTTACGACTCAACAAAACGGGATCATTGTCTGTCATTCTAATAACCCATTTACGCCTAGTGGATTCTTCAATGTTTATACATTGTATAAGTCCATTTTTATCAAAAGAATGCCTGGTCAAAATTTTCATTTTCATTTTGTTTTATATTGAAATTCCTATCAGCTAACAGTGTAGACTCTGATCAGACGCCGCATAATGCGGCGTCTGATCAGTGTCTACACTGTTTTTCTGTGTCCCATATATGGGATCGTGGGCACAAATGGGTTAATTCACCCCAAGAACTTTTAATGGACAAGTCCAGTGTTCAATTACATGTGCATCTAGCCCATTTATGACTATTTAGGGTATAGTTTCTGCAATATGTTACAAAATGACAAACAATGTAGATCCTGATACCTCTGATGTGGGTCAATACTGTGTGCAAAGGACAAGTGTGCATATTCTGCACGGGTACACTGCTAGTAAGTGACTCAAATACTCATTATTAGGGGTCGTTGGGTTAATTGGTGGTAGTTGAAAGCAGGAACAAATAGCAGCAGTTGCAGCAGCAGCCAAGTGTTCCTTCAAGATGGAGATACAGTAAAACCTCGCTATTACGACCACTAAAACGAAGGCTAATTGAGTGTATAATAGACAGGTGACAGCTTAGAGCAAGGTGACAGTGAAACAGAAAGCTCCTATAGGAGCTTTCTGTTTCACTGTCACCTTGCTTTAAGCGGTCACCTATTGTAAACACCCTAATTATTAACATAATTTAGTGGTCGTAATAGAGAGGTTTTACTGTATATATTTTTTTTTGGTTTTTGCTTTCGTCATGCTTTAAATGGTCACCTCTTTTAGTAATCGTATGAATTTTCAACCTTAAACGAACCTTTGTTCAATGCTCTGAACCCATTTAGGTCTGGATATTGCAATGAAATCTTCATATACGTGTATATATACATATGCTTGCTGGCAAATTTCGTTGTAGATATACAAAGGCTGCTCTTAGGACACTGCAATGTTTTTCAATACAGTAGAACATTTAATATATGCTATATCAAACAGTGCAGACCCTGATGAAACACCGCATAACGCGATGTATCATCAGGTCTACACTGTTTGCCAACGTCCCCTTAAATAGACACTAGGCTTAAACGGGTTAGTTCATTTTGTACTACATGTAATATGAAATAATAACGTCTTCTTCATTGTACCAAAAGATGTAACACATTCAACCCTAGCGACGAATATATACTCGTCATTAACAAATCATATACATGTCAAGAGTACACTTGTCCTATTCAAACAGTATATACCCTGCTCAGAGGGCTCCTCAAGGAGCACTCTGCTTAGGGTCTACACTGTTTGTCATTATGAAATATATGGTAAAAATCAATCCTAAATAGTCAAAAATTGACTAGACTTATTTTGAAATTGGAATTGTCCATTAAAAGTTTCAGGCGTGAATGAAGGCATTTTTGATTGCAGAAACATCAATACTCGCGTCAAACACTTTGAATCTGGCTAAATCAAGAATAAATGTCAGTGTTATCGTATTTGATTTGATTTGATTTGTTATGATTTTACGTCGCTTTTAACAGTATTTCAGTCACATCGCGACGACCAGCTAATTACAGGTGGAGGAAGACCCCCCCAGAAGCCCTTTATGGACCGTTTTAGACACAAATCGGCAACTGGGTAGAACCACCGACCTTCCGCAAGCCAGCTGGAAGGCTTCCCCACATGAAAAATCCGAACGACCCTACTGGGATTCGAACTCATATCGTATTTGATAGCGTGGAGAAAAGATTATTCTACCTGTTTAAATGAAACTAAACGCAATGGAAAAAAATGTAGAAAGTGACAACATCTTGAATCTGATCGGTGTTTCATTATCTGAGTGGCAAACAGTTTGGAGCTTGGTCACACGTCGGTTACCCGGCGTCTGATCAGGACCCAAACTGTTTGCAAACGCGCTTTAAAGCGCCATTTAGAGTGAAAGGGTTAAATTCTGTTTTTAATGACCGCTGATACAAGTGTGTGTGTACAGCGGTCCCTCTCTACAACGACACCCAATGGGAGACAAATTTGAGTTTGTTGGTCGGAGGGAGTCGTTATAGGGAGGGAAATTGGCTAACATTTGCAAACAGCTTGAATCTAGATCAGACTCCACGTAACGCGGCGTCTGATCTGGATTCAAGCTTTTTGTCACTCGTCATTAATTTATTTTCTGTCAAAATGTACATTATGTCATTTTGAGAAAAACAGCAGACGACAAATTTAATCAGACGATATTGCAGCAATAAAAGGGTTAGTCATTATTGTCCTGTTTTGGGAACTGCGACACGGGTCTTTGTAAAGAGGGGTCGTTGTTGGGAGGGCCGTTGTTGGGAGGGAGCGCTGTAGTATCACTTAAAACATATCGATACGAGTGTCAAACGGTTTGGTTCCTGGCCAAACTGTTTGAAAACGCGCTTAAATAAAGCCCCATTGAGAGTGAAAGGGTTAGTTTCTGTTTTGAATGACCGCTGATACAAGTTTGTATGTAGATCTACTATTAAGTTGTGGCAAATATAACTGATAAAGCAAGTCAATAGTAACAGTTTATTCCTTATCAATGATAATTAATAGCTACAAACATGTAAACTTAAACAAATAAACAGCATTTAACACCCATGTTCACTGCATTGCCACGTGTACTCGAACATTTACAAACAGCTTTTATTTTGATTGTACACCGAGTTACTTGGCGTTCGATCAAAATCCAAATTGTTGGACATCAATTGTTTAAATCAACAATGTCATGGCACGGAGAGTGTTAGAACATCAACACAGAAACATCTTAAGCATTGAGTAATTTATACCGGTACAACCTCTGAAAATCTTCACCTTTCGTGCTTACAAAAATATTCGGTAAATATGTGTTTATCGGACATGGGGCGATTAGAGAGGTTGCTGTCCTGAACAGGTATAGCTTTAAGTGTTAAAGGTAGTGCCAAACGTTTAGAATGAAGATAAAACAGTTGTCATTTAGAAAGGTAGCAGATTACTTCACTGAACCCTGAAAATGCAACTGGACAATTCAAGTTTCCAATTAAATCTAGTCCATTTTTTGACTGTTTGGGATAGTTTTTTGCAATATGTTGCAAAATGAAAACGGTGGGCTGCCATTTCTGCGGATTTTTCCTAAGTATTCGGATTTTCATCCTAGCAGATCGTAGCTTTAAAACAGGCTGAAAGTAAAGCAGAATGCGCCTTAAGGCGCATTCTGCTTTACTTTCAACCTGTTTTAAGCGGGCATGTGTCTTCAAAACTAGAAACAGGCTATGGGGTAAAGGTACGATTGGTAAAATTACGCCTGAAAAATTGAAAAATTGAAATCTTAGGATTTTTATGATCAACTTATGGCAGCCCTGAAACCCTTACAAACCTTCAGGCCTGGTCAGAGAGCTTTCTGTAGGGGGCCTTTTTGCATAAAATAAGGGTACACTGTATGACGCATTAACTCTATCCCCTGAAAATTACAATTGCCAATTCCAGTTTGCAATATCGGCTGGTCCATTTTAGACTATTTAGTGTTGTGTTTTGTTATAAATTGCAAAATGACAAACAGTGAAGTCCTAGATCAGAGGGCTCATGCATGAGCCCTCTGATCAGGGACTTCAGTTTGCATAGGACAAGTGTACTCTTCACAGGTACACATTTGGTAAAGGACGCATATATGCGTCACTAGGGCTCAATGAGTTAACGCGTCACTAGGAGTTTATAGATTGATAAATGTAAGAATGGTTTTACAGCTTTCAATAAGTCCTCGTTTAATGGCTGCAGGACAATCATTATTTTATTTTGACATAGAAAATAGAATACAATAGTTGCAACCGAGAACATTTTAATGAAGAAGTTTGAGGTTCATGACGTTTTTATGGCTTCTCTTTAATGGGTGAATTATACGCTCTGATTAATAACACAAGAAACTTTTACCACATCCTGACATATAGATGTTTAAATCAGTTTAGGAAATAGCTATTTGATTTACTTGAAGCCTATCCTAAACAATTATAAAATTTGTCTTAAAGTACTGAAACCAAGCAAATTAAAAAAAAATGAAACAAAACTGATTAGAGTTACAATGGATGGTGTAGCATAGAATGGTGTAGTTCAAATAAATTTCTAATCAAGATTTTATTCGAAAGTTGTAGTATAAATAGAGGATCTTACATGATTGCTCAATAATTATCATTTTTAATAAACTCCTTGACTAAAATAACATGACGCGAGCATTGGCGAGCGTCATATTAATTTTAGTCAACGAGTTATTAAAAATGATAAGCATATCCGCAAAAACATGACGTTGTTTGCGTTAAAGTCATCGTAAATGACGTCATTTGATGTCCCGCTACATGCAGCTCCTATGAACGAAAAGGTTTGGCCGGGGCCCCAAAAACGGTATTTCACATATGGATTACGATATCTATATATATAGGATATTACATGAGTGTTGATAATTTATTGGATTTATTAAACGAGTCTTTTAGAAAACGATAAAACGAGGCTTTGCCGAGTTTTTATCGTTTTCTAAAACGACAAGTTTGATAAATCCAATAAATTATTAACACGAATGTTATATTCTTTTTATAACAAAACCTAGAAATGTTATTTATCGCAGCCTTTGAGGTCAAGTGAATGCTAAGCGCGATATAAGTAGATCTATACTGGAAAAAAGTTGTTCCAAATTAACCCCGTTCACTAGCATAATGTTTATGTTGTTATATGTATTAATAAACACTTTCATGTAGATCTAATATTGATTAATTACACCAAAAATCTTTATATTGAATCTACATGATGGAATGAAGACGTTGGAAATCGAACGCGCATACAACGCATTTTAACGACGTCACAAGTAAACGACGTCGTGGCGTACCTCATTTGCATAGTTATATAACTAGTTATGTATATGACATTTAAACAACGGGTGTTATTCAACGCACACGCCGTCTGTTATGTTATAAAAAAGATTTATTCCACCCCAATACCTTAAGTTAGGTGATAAAATGTTATTGACGATGGTTATTACTTATAGATACAGAGTGTCCGTTTCATTTAGAGTCATGATACAGAGCTGAAATGCCAAGTGCATAGTTATTTTTTTATTCTTTACAATTAATGATAAAACATTTTGCTGAATCTGGAAAAGCATTTTACGTTTGCTTTTTAATAAAACATCTCTGTTTTATAAATACACATTACCAGTTGACAGTGCGATACAGAGTGATGTATTTAGCTCGAGACGATTTTGGCGGAAATAGCCGAGTCTGACCGGTTGTTTCCGCCAAAAACGTCGAGAGCTAAATGCAACACTCTCTAGCACACTGTCAACTGGTGATGTGTTTATTATATGCCTTGAATACACACCAGAAACAATTAAATAGTTATTTAAATCATTTTATGGCCAAAATTTATTAGTTATTTGAAGCAGAACAAGATGTTTGTTTGCCACAATGAATAACGCGGCACTTGTACACGTACGTAAATGACGTCACGTTAAATCGAAAGCGAGGTCAGAGTAAAACACAAAGTGGCTGATACAAGGTGGCTGATACAGACTCTTGTATTTTACTGTGTAAATACACGCGGAAACGCTCGATATCATACAGAGGCATATAATAATAGATTATATTAATTAACCTCTTCCCCTTAAAAATCCCATAACACTGTCATTGTAAATGATATACGTAAATTGCGTACATGTGGCCTATGACTGATATGTGTAATAGATATTGTATGACGATGTACGTAGATGGATGTCTGTATATCAGGGTGGTATATCACCAAGTGTTCTAGCATAGGACCTGTATCACTGGGTACAATGAGTGTTGTATGGTCGATGTACCTTAGGGAGGTTTAGTTTAGTTTAGTATAGAGCAGTGTATCACTGGGAAATATATCCGACATAACCCATTTGTGCCCACGATCCCATATGTGGGACATAGTCAAATAGTGTAGACTCTGATCAGACGCCGCATTATGCGGCGTCTGATCATAGTCTACACTGTTTGCTGATAGGAATTTCAATATAAAACAAAATGAAAATGAATTTTTTTACCAGGCATCCCTTTGATAAAAAAATGGAATAATCCAAAATAAAACATGGTAGAATCCACTGGGCGCAAAAAGGTTAAAGCACTGGTCGTAGTACATATATAACTGTCTAAGGGCGGTATGTTTTAAGATAACAAAACAACAGTCTCACTCATAGATTTCGTCATGAAGGGTCTTTAATGGTGATAGTTTTTAATTGAAGCTTTCAATCTGGATGAAACAGAAAGTTGGTACGGGAGTACTCTGCAGTTCCGTTGTCTTGTTTTAAACAGTCACTTTCTGTAATTGAACCTTCTTTTGAACTAAAACAGCGGGACTTAACTGAAACACCCATGGCAAAAGGTTTTATCGGCGCTGAAAGTAAAACAAAAAAAAATCAAATTGAGGTAATATATATGTATGATATTCCTATTCCGTTTTCAGTAACTGTTTGATACCATAAAAGCGTCACAGGCATTGCTTCTTGACACAAAATTATTGTTTTAATCTGTTCACAGTTCGTTTTAAATGTAAATTGACCATATTAGTTATACAGTGCGTAGTGAACCTTACATGTAATATACACCGCCAGTAAAATTTGTTTTGGACGAGAGCGAAGCCCGAGTTCTATATGGAATTTACTGGCCACGTGTACATTCCATATTAGATACACTTTGCACTGTATAACGATTTTATATTAGCGAATACCTTAACCCATTTGTGCCCACGATCTCATATATGGGACATAGGCAAACAGTGTAGACTCTGATCAGACGCCGCACTATGCGGCGTCTGATCAGAGTCTATACTGTTTGCTGACAGGAATCTCAATATAAAACAAAATGAAAATGAAAAATTCGTCCAGGCATCCCTTTGATAAAAATGGACTAATCCAATATAAAACATGGAAGAATCCACTGGGTACAAATGGGTTAAATTTCAAGCACTTGTGCGATTGTGCCATACATATGTATGGCTTTGAGCGGACGTAAATCCTTCTAAGAAACAACCACAAAAGACTATAGAATAATGAATATCTCACATCATATCTAAACAGTAAATCAAATCTATAGACACATAATTTTGTATAATTTTCTGTCGTTTATTTTAACCATTTACTCCATAAATACTATTTTTAACCACATTAACTTTGTCAGAACAAATGTCCAACTATTCAAAAAGTAACTTTCTTTATAAGAAACCGTGTCCATGTGACAAACAACTTGGGTCTTGGTCAGGCATCAAAAATATCTAAATCCAAACTGGTTGTAAAGGACTTCAATACTATTAATCAAATATTCAATTTAAAGACTTGATATGTAAATAAATAGCATAATTATATTCTTTGTGATACAAACTATACAAATTACCTCCCTTCAATAGCAAAAACAAAATAATTGACTTTACTGCTCAAATGTAGTTTACATTTTTGTTTTTTATCATTATACAAATTAAATTATGTTTGTATGTTCATGCCGGTAAAGCATAAGCTATAGCTTTGTTTAGAAACTATGTTAGAATATACATAAACGATTAATCTAATTTGGACAAACGCATATGACTGTCAAGCAAGGGATTCTATGGTGTTTTCTTGTGACCTCAATTTACCATTGGCATGCCTAGAATTTAGCGGGAGAGTAGATAAAAGACACCGTGCATTTCAGCTTTTCTTCGAAAAATACTTTATATGCTCCCTCATATTTGCTCCAAGTGGAAAAGACGCATAAAATGTCCATATCGGTGGAAAATGACGTTTCAAACAAACATCTGTTTCTATTGCAAACAGTAGAAAGCAAGATCAAACGCCTGGTTTGCCAAACTGTTTGCGTCGTCAACATTTTTTAATAGTTGTAATTTTTACATTTGTTTGCCTTGCGCTTGTGTTTAACTTCGTTTAAACTCGAAAATTACCTCATGTACACTGGGCCATAGGTCTACTATATATGCGCGAGTATCCCAAACCTAGTCGGAATTGGACAAGTAAATAAATACCACTGGAAATATGTTATTCTGTCTTGTTTTAAATGGAGATATTGTTTTACAAACGATGATGATTAAATTTAATCTGAATGGCAAACAGTTTGGAGGCAGATCAGACGTTTACAATTGACATAATTGTTTCAACTCATTGAGCCCTATTGACGCATATATGCGTCCTTTACCAAATGTGAACCTGTGAACAGTACACTTGTCCTATGCACACAGAGAAGTCCCTGATCAGAGGGCTCCTGCAGTGATTTCACTGTTTGTCATTTTGTAATTTATTACAAAAAAACAACCCTAAATAGTCTAAAATGGACCAGCCTTTATTGCAAACTGGAATTGTCCATAGGAAGTTTCAGGGGATAATGAGTTAACACAACAGCGTTTTTGCGAACGCGTAGCGTCTTCTCTACTATACAATTGACAAGGATCAATAGATTATACGATTTCCTTGTCACTTACGTCTTTCCTCATGCTGATGACGTAGGAGCCGTTCTCGTTGTCTACCCGGGCAGTTCCATACAACTGTGGGCCACAGCACCAGCAACCCATGTGGTCCGTCTCTTCTTCTGCTCGCTTAGTGGCTCCGTATCCGAATATATTTCCCGTCCAGCACCTAAGAGAAACGTTACAAGTTGTGTAATTTGTAAGAATTAGGGACCCATGTCAAAGATACATGGACAGTAAACTTGATAAGTACAGCGCTCCCTCTCTACAACGACATCCAATGGGAGACCAAAATTGTGCGTTGTTCAGAGGGAGTCGTTATAGGGAGGGAAATTGGGTAACATTTGCAAACAGCTTGAATCCAGATCAGACGCCGCGTAACGCGGCGTCTGATCTGGATTCAAGCTGTTTGCCACTCGTCATTGAGTATTTTTCTGTCAAAATGTCAAAAATGTAACTTTGAGAAAAGCAGCAGACGACTATTTAAAGCAGACGACAATGCAGCCATACAAGCGTTAGACATAATAGTCCTGTTTTGGGAAATGCGGCATGGGTCGTTGTAAGGAGGGAGTCGTTGTAGTGAGGACCTTTGTAGAGAGGGAACGCTGCATAATAATGACAAACATTGCAAACAGTTTGGATCTTAATCAGACGCTGGATAATTCGGCGTCTTGTCAGGATTAAAATAAAGTGTGTTTTGCAATCAAATTGCTTGAAATATGTATTGTAGAAATGAAAGTAAACGATAATTGTTTAAAGCATATGATATGACGGCAGTGAAATGTTTTAGGCTAAAATGCTTAAAGAAAAATAATATGCAAGCATAAACGCTGTTGATGAAGCTCTATACTTTAACTTCTTGCTGATTCAATCTGCCATCTGTTTCAACAGCGTCATTTATTCTTCCTTTGATGGGCATAAAGTGTATGTGGAAAGGAGGGGTTCAGTGTATCCTAAGATTTAATTGTTGAAGGATCATTGATGAAAACGTTACCTGGACAAGATCATAACCGGTGTACAGTGGTTATTTGAAAACATTTTGGATCCTGATCAGATACACAGGCTCCAAACTGTTTGATGCTCATTTTGATAGTTCTTAAGTAAAAATACATACAATTTTGGTTTGAGAAATAAAAGCAAGACACAATTATTTAAAGCAGATGACGTCATGTCAGTGAAGGGATTTATTGTTTTGCAGTTGCCATTCAGGACGCACTCATCAAGATATAGGCTAAGTCTCTTTCATTCCATTTCAAACCCATTGACCCTAGGCGCAATTTTACATTTTATTGAATGACCATATCTCTTGGCTTAGTATTAAGTAAATAACCATATCTTTTACTTTTTGATGCATTAATACGTTCAACTGCAAATACCTACTGTACGAGCGCAATTTCAACAGACGCTGGACAGGATCCAAAGTGATTTACACTCGCGTCGATCATGCTTTAGTCACACTGCCTTATATCGAAGTTTTAACCCATTACCCCAATAACTGTGCCTTTTAACGTCTTTAATTTAAATTCTCCTTTATACAGTAATGTCTGTGATCCATCAGAAATATTTTCTATATCTTAGAAGATGGTAGCTTAAAGCAGGCTGAAAGTAAAACAGAATGCGCCTTAAGGCGCATTCTGCTTTACTTCAACCTGCTTTAAATGGTCACCTGTCTTCAAAACTAGAAACAGGCAATGGAGGAATGGGTTAAGAAAACATTTTAGTCAAAATAGCATAGATATATTATAGAACATATTATATTAGCTACTCTTTTAAATAGCCTCGTAACACTAGCAATGAGCCAATTGCAGGGCCAGTACACGTGTGCTTATTGTAAGATTTTGACGTTTTCCTCATACTGAAATTACACCGTTCTGGAATCCATTAGTGAAACCACTAACATGTAGATCGTATTATGTTAACGTTCACCAATAGCGTGTAAACGTTAAACAAGTAAAAAATAACACCACTAGCATAAATGTCCTGTTATTAAGGCTGATGATTATAAATCGTTAAAGGCACAATCCCGCTCAAATTGGTGTTTAAAACGCGCAATTTCTTATATGTGTGCATTTTCTATGTATTAAAACTAAGTGAAATCGAGTGTAAGAAGCCTGACATATGCACCCACTTCGTAAAGAATCCTACCTAAATGTGTCGAATTCTTATCGTGGTGGTTTACATTATAAGCGGGTTTGTTTACAAATAAGATTACGGGCTGGTTCCGAGAACTCTCGATCGATCGCATAAAGGTCACGTGATTGATTCGGCCGCGACAATGTGTATAATTGCATCAGTTTAACGGCCAAACTTAAAGGAGTTGTCTCTCTTTGGTTGTAAAGCACTCGACTTGTTGTATAGAATTATGCAAATGAGCTTTACCGAGTATGTCCGTAAATTTTCGTCGCTATTCAAAAATAAACAAACTTGATTACTTGTTTCCACAAATTTCACTGTTCGTTAGCAATATTGCTTCAAATATCACCACGTATTACTTCTTTTTATATGGAACGCTTACGATAGTGACATAAATTTCATGTAAGAAAAATGTTTGATTCTGTTTATGTGGGAGTAATATAGTGGCTTTAAATACATAGTTTCAACACTCGTTCATGCCTGCACCAATCTGTATTGTGTATTTACTCATAAGAATAGTCTTCGAGAAGTAACACAAGAGTGCTTGGTTGTTTGAAAGTACTCCTCTCATCTGGAGCCCTGGGGCCCGTTTCATAAAACTGGTCGTAAGTAAGATTATAAAAGTATCAATTATTATTTATTTCTCCATATAATCCTGTCTTGTGACATCTCTTTGGAATTGTCTTGAAAGACGATGTCAAAGAGATGTTACCATACAAGGTTAGATGGAAAAAAAAAAAGAAAAATAAATGTATTTTAAAGTTTTGACTTACGATCGTTTTTGTCGTACAAAGTTTTATGAAGTGGGCCCCTGGAAGTTACTTTGGCTACTTACCCACATAGCCTCATGCAGCACATTGCTAAACATGTCAGCAATAACAATCCGATGACAACCGTCAACATTACCGGAACTAAAGGAAATTAGAATCAAATATTACAAATTACTAATATTATTGACTTTTAATACAGCAATTGCGTGTATTCTTTAGATCAAATAAAATAAGCTAATTGTACGGAATCCGGTTAGGGCCACAATTCGACACTTGAAACTTAAAATTAACAATTCCAGTTTCCAATTACGTCTTATCATTTGACTATTTAGAAGTACTGACAATATATATTGCAAAATAACAAACCCCTGATATGAGGGGTTCTGTTGGTTTGCATTGTTCGAATCGGGAAAATACACTATTCACAAGTACACTGTATATGACGTGTATATACGCATCGCTAGGTTCAATGAGCTGAGATGAAAGTAAATTCGTATATTTGCAAACAGTTGATCAAGTTCTATTTTGATTTACAATATTTTAGGGCAAAATACCTAAAATTAAAATTTGAGAAATTCAAACCAGACGACAATTGTTTCAAGCAGATAACGTCATGTAGCAGTTAACCCTTTACCTCATAACCTGTTTCTAGTTTTGAAGACAGGTGACCACTTAAAGCAGTTTGAAAGTAAAGCAGAATGTGCCTTAAGGCACATTCTGCTTTACTTTCAGCCTGCTTTAAGCTAAAATCTGCTAGGCTATATAAAATATTTGTAATGGTGATTGTTCATGAGGGTATAAACTGGAACTATTTTCTTCAGCGGAGGAATAAATAAAATACGCTAAAAGTCGCTTCTATGGGGGAAAGGGTTAAGGTGTTAAATAGTCAGCACTTAAAAACTGTAATTGTCTAAGTGAATATCTTAGTGCACTGCAATAGCAATTAGTGTTCGATCAAACGGGATAATTGAAAGTTTTCTGTACCGTGACTAGTTCTGTGTGTTTGTTTCTTCTGTATTTCATATGGGATATCAATATACTTACTCTCATTGTCATAGTAATAAATCCAATAAGGTGACGTACTGTTACTTCCCGCCATTGCTGTCTGAAATAGAGGCGATTCAATGAAATAATTTATTTTTCATAAAACATAATCATAGTACGCACAAAGTTTTTCTCAGTTTTACGCAGTTATTTTTAATTAATTTCTTAAACGGCACTTGTACAATGATATAATCTTACATAACTTTAAGTTTGAGAAATTTACTCATAAATCTATAGATTCTTCTTTTGAGTGAATAAACAGGGTTTTTTATACAACCATATAGATACCGGTATCCCATAGGCAATAGTTTCTGTATCTTAGAAGATATTACCTTAAAGCAGGCTGAGAGTAAATCAGAATTCGCCTTAAGGTGCGTACGACTTTGTTTGCAGCCTAATTTAAGCGGTCCCTAACTTTAAAACTTAGAAACATGCTATGGAGTGAAATAACTATTACTCAGAATTAAATGTCAGGTAATATTAAAATGAATATCAGACAGTTTGGATCTTGACTAGATGCGTTACGCGGCGTCTGATCAGGATACAAACTGTTTGCAAATAACTATTGTACTCGTGGTAAGGCAGTGAAGGGGTTAAAATGCATAATACAGTAGAGAAAAGGTTGTCCGTTTAACCCATTACCCATAAATACCCCTTTTACGCCTTTAATTTACTACTCCATTGAAGAAAAAAGTTACAGTTTTTACAGTCATGAATATATAATGTATATCAATAGAAATATTTCTATATTCTAGCAGATAGTATTTTAAAGCAGGCTGAAAGTTAAGCAGAATGCGCCTTAAGGCGCATTCTGCTTTACTTTTAACCTGTTTTAAATGGTTACATGTTTTTAAAACTAGTATCAGGCTATGGGGTAATGGGTTAAAAGAAACGACACACATGCAGTCATGCACCCTGTAGTGGTATAGTGTAGTTAACTATGATAAATATTATACGAAAATGTAGAAAATGATGACAGTTGTTTTAAGAATTTGAAGAAAAAATCTAAGTGATAAACAGTGTGGAGCCTTTTCAGACACCGAGCTACTCGTCATCCGATATAGCTTCAAACTGTGCGTAATGAATTGTTTTAGCGTCAAATCTTTCACTAACGAAAGCTATACCCGTTACACCACCCTTAAGTTTTAGTAACCAAGCTCAGAAAAGGCAAAAGACAAAATTTCATGCATCAGGACCCAAGGTTAGAAAGAGTTTGTGTTGATGTTGAGTCCGAGATCGTTCTCAATCAATTGATTGGTCAGATTTTAGTGAGATCGTTCTCAAGCATTTTGATTGGTAAGATTTTAGCAAAAGCTCAACTCAAACTCTTCATAACCTTGTTTACTGGTATCATTATTAAACCTTAACGCAATAGCTTGTTTCTTCGTTTTGAAGACAGGGAACCACTTATAGTACATTAAGGCGTATTCTGTTTTACTTTCACGCTGCTTTAAGCCCCCGTTTGATAGGATATTGGAAAGGGTGATATTTATTATGTTGCACATTGATTACTGTATAAAATGGAATATATTTTCTACAGTATATAAAAAATTAATTAAAAGATTAAAAAGGAAAATTTATGTAATAAAAGGTTAAATGAATTACATATAGTAACGAAGTATAATGATATCTGTAATCAGCGTAAATGGCTAAAAGTGCTGTCTTTATATCATGTAGACAATTTATCACTGATACAGTGGAGAATCTGTTATTATTTTCCGTTTAAACGCAAACGTATGCAAACGCAAAGCGCTAAAACGTAGAAAAGAACAACTTTTGGACAATTCTGATATTTCATGTTTGTCTTGGTGGCAAACAGTTTGGAGCCTGATCAGACGCCGGGTTACCAGGCGTCTGTTCTGGCTCCAAACTGTTTGCACTGCAAATAATAGTTTTAGCGTAAACGCGTTTATTGGGAAAGAATAACACATTCTCCACTGTATGAATATTGCTCTTTTTGTAATATTTGGCTTAGATTAACCCTTTAAGTGCCTTCATTTAATGCTTGCCTAACCCAGTATTCCATAAATACGCCTTTTCACACCTGTAATTCTTCTCTTAAAAAAATAGTTCCACTGTATACAGACATGCATGTGTACCATGAGAAAGTTCCTGAAACCTAGCATATAGCTTAACGCGGGCTTAGTTTAATAATATTCCATTGCTCCATTAGTTAACATGTTCACACAGGCGTCATGAAAATCTGTTTAATTTATATAAACAAAAGGGTTGGGCCACAAGTTATTACAACATTAGATTCGACCCTTCCATTGATAAGCAGATAGCTTAATAAAGGGACTCGCAACCGGATGGTGTTCTTGTCAAAATAAAATAAAATACTCAAATAAAAGCAAATTTGTGGCATTATTTGGCTTTTGACATTAAAAAAATATGATCAGTCCAAAAAACGTCTCAAGAATCGTCACCGAATCTTAGTTTTTTAGATATTTTCCATCGTTTTTCCATAGCGTTAGCTAACGGTATAGTTGTTGTTGTTGCTTCTCTACACGGGGTCAGACATAAACCCGAGCAGAATAATGTTCTATTAATAGCTATCATTGAAGTACGTTAATTCGCTACCATATATATCGAGAGCGTCGTGTTGACACGTACGTTGAGTGCGTGTGTATCTGCTATTACTAACGTTTACTAAAGAATTCGTGTATTAGTCAAACTTATTTTCGAACACTCGTTGCTAATATTGCACTGCAGGTACGATTTGAATTGGTGATCGAACATAAAACCTTAAGGCGCATTCTGTTTTACTTTCAACCTGTTTTAAGCAGTCATGTGTCTTCAATACAAGAAACAGACTATGGGATAAAGGTACGGTTAGTAAAATTGAATTGCGTCTGTAAAACAGGTCTGAAAAATTGAAAAATTTAAATCTTAGGATTTTTCTGATCAACTTATGACAGCCCTGCGTTATACATAAGTTATTTAGTGATTAAGAAATAAGCTTTGCATGCCGATCTATTTATTTGTTTGCATTTGTGTTTGTGACTTTGTCCGTCATATAATTATGCAAATGTTGCCACATAGGTCTGTGACCATCTGGTTTGGTACGAATGAATCTTGAAATATTGAAATCTTGAAATATTTATTCAGGAAATACATGTATACTAATCACATAGAAACATACAACAGAAAGAAGGCATTAAAAGGAAAGGTCGAATTTCTCTCCCGGAACGTGTCATTATGTACAAATAATTGCGAAAATATATGGTCATTGACTTCATTATGCGAAACATTTCTAAAAGTTTTAGAGAAGACAAGACAATGACTTCATGCAATCAACGTTATTTTGGTGATATTTAATTTTTGAAAGAATCATGAAAACCCCCAATAATTTGCGATCATGTAATGAGTTAAGCACTCGCCTATCAGAAATCAGAAATATGGTCTATATCTCTTTTACAATGCGTAGTAAAAGCATTAAAATATATCTTATAAATTGAGGATTGAGGAATGAATACCAGGGACGTTCATCTAATTGTGTCAAAAATGGTCCACCATACCACGAGGCGCTGCAAGAAGCAAAATATCACGAGGGATAATGTTCAATAATAGGTATGAACACTATTTCTTATCCGTTCTTTCTTTCAAAAGCGCTTCCTCTCTACAACGACACCCATTGGGAGACAAAAAGTGTGTGCGTTGTTCGGAGGGAGTCCGTATATGGAGGGAAATTGACCTACATTTGCAAACAGCTTGAATCCAAATCAGACGCCGCATAACGCGGCGTCTGATCTGGATTCAAGCTATTTGTCACTTTTCAATTTTTTTTATTATTCAAGCAAAATGTCCACTTATATGTTAATTTGAGAAAAACAGCAGACGTCAAATCTAAGCAGACGGTATTGGAGCCTTGAAAAGGATGGACATAAATGTATTGTTTGGGGAACAGTGGCAGTGGTCGTTGTAAGGAGAGAGTCGTTGTGTGGAGGCCGTTGTAGGGATGGAACACTGTACAATGTATACACTGGCTTTAGAATGAAAAAAAGAAACCTTTAACCCTTTATCCAATAACCCCTTTATAATATTAAATACAGGTGATCACTTAAAGCAGGTTGAAAGTAAAGCAGAATTTTAGGCACATTCTGTGTTACTTTCAGCCTGCTTTAAACTACCATCAACTAGGCTACATAAAAATATTTGTTATGGTAATTGTTCATGAGTGTATAAACTAGAACTATTTTCTTGAGCGGAGGAATAAATAAAATACGCTAAAAGTCGCTCCTATTGGGGAAAGGGTTAATGGTCGTCGCTATGACCACTGGTTAGGAACTTGGTTACAGTGGGGCGAGGGTCCTCGCGACAGGTGGTATCGGAGTCCTGACTATACATGTTTCAGAGTCTCGTCGTGAAACAAAACTTGGCACGCTGAAGTGAACGCAAAAGAGGTAATTAAAGGTCAAATTGACATAAGCACTGTAAATCATTATTGCCACCATATAGTCCGATGTTTTTCTAAGCGTCGTGCATGCTTAATTCGTTCCATTTATGGAATTTACGCTTGAAATAGTTCATAAAACGACGCGGTAATCAAGGTTTTTGTTCACAACAATATATTCTTATAAATGACTGCATAATCTCGCCTGCAATCAATGTTTCTGGCAAGATTAATACTTAAATTGCATCTTTGCAAGAGAATCACATTAAAAATATCGTATATCAATGAAATTCTCTGGATTTCAAGTGGTTAATAAGGTTACAGAGTCTAACAGAGAGTGTTACAGGTTCTCTAACAACAGGTTATTAAACGTTACAGGTTCTTATCGACATTTTTGTTTTTGTTTGAGAGAGAATGGATCTAAAGTGCAAGCATTGCAAGAGGTCATATATCTTTTACAATGCTTTAAGCTGTCATCTGTCTTTTATACAATCAATTAGCCTTCGTTTTAGCGGTTGTAAATGAGATTTACTGTAATAATTACGTATTACTGCGTTCGGTTAGTGCCTACTTGATATTTTATCATATGTAAAGAACCATCGTCGTATTTAATAATTTCGAAATAGTTAACACGATGCAAAAATAATAAAAAGTACTCAATTTCAAAGATTCTGTTGCTGTATTTATTTCCCAAAATGAAAACCAGACTCTTAAAAATTAAATATATACTTGCAAATATCTCTAAAGCGATCAATGAAATAATCTAACGTGTAGAACAGCTCCAAAGGCAAACAATAACCGGTACATGTAATAAAAAAGAACCTGCAAAATTATCGTATGGTTATTTCAGTCCATTACATGACTTGTCAAGCAAAACATAGTACTTAATGCAAAAACTGAAAGCCACCTTTAATTTAGACAAGGTAAATTCTTCATAATAGGCAAGTCTCATATCTTGCCACAGGCGAACTCTGGTCTCGATTTGCACTATTTGTGCTCTTTTTGAATGCAAATTTTCACAATAAGTTGCTCAATATTTTTAAGTTTAATTAATAACAAATAAATCATATGTGCAAAACGATCCGTCATATATCAAATATAAGTTTAACCCGTTCACCGCTATACTCTGACTGTATAAACACGGATAAACAGGTTAGATTCGAATGAGAAGCTGAATAATTGTGTGTCTGAATCGGATCAAAGCTGTTTGACTATCTTAGAGATCCTTTTTCGAGTTTGATCTTGGTTAGACATCGAGAAAATTGGCGCAGCACCAGGCTCTTAACTGTTTGCAAATACGACTGTTAGTCTATTAAATGTATAAAACAGAATGCGTTATATAGATCTTCCACCGAGAATAGGATCGAACCGCACTCGAACCCGTGCATATTATCAACTTTGCAAAATTTAATACGTAATTCAAATCTCAAGCGTGAGTAAATTTGTATTTTTTCTGGTGTCGTCTAAACGACGGCCTACATGAAAATGAGTTCCACAAACACAGACAATATTCTTTGGTCCATGTTTGTCTTCGACATGTTCATTGAGCGAGGCTTTGGTATTGAGTTTGCTCCGCAAGTGTCACATTCAAAGGCACTCTTTTGCCAAGAATGATAAACATGCCGTTGTCTTGCCAGAGTTTTCCGATTATTAAACCGTCCGCTGTATAATTAATATTTACAATCGCCCCATTCAATTCCATTGACAAAAAGTGTGTTCATTTCAAATAAACACCAATTTTCGAGAGGGCGGGACTTGTGGAAAAGTTTCGAAGGGGAGGCGGGGCATATGCAGTTTTCCTTCGCGAATTAATCTTTGGAACTTGGGGCAGCAAACATTTGGCGGATTTTTTCAAAATTTGTTCTTAACCGATCTATGCCTTCCTACTAGTGGAAACCATGATTCCCGACTAATATTCTTCTTTATAAATGAGATAAATTGCAAGAAAATTGACATAAGAATCTACCTTATAAACAGCGGCCTATATCTGCGTTTCTTTATGACAATAAAACCCCGATATATTTATCCTACTTTAAAATTACGTCACTTCTAATGACGTCATAAATCAGCATTTTTCGCGCCAAACTGTCAAGTTGTTGACAATGGAACTTATTTTTTCTGCTTTCGAATGTACACAGATTCAGTAAATTGGTCATGGCTGTTCCTTATAGGGTACACATTATTCGTGTTATCGACCTCTAATATGGATTAAACATACATGCGTAGTGACAAAATGTTTATTTAATGTTAGAAATTACAGCAAATATATTGTAAATATGAGAAATGAACTGATTTTTTTCGGCGTTCAAGCGAAATGAACGACAGAAAATTATCGGCAAATTTACCATGAATCGCTAGCGCGATTCATGGAATTTGCCGATAATTGTCTGTCGTTCATTTCGCTTGAACGCCGAAAAAATCAGTTCATTTCTTAAATAAAGCAGTTTGATTTTGTTGTGATACGCCATTACGTGTTAATTAAAGCCATATACTGAACTGAAAGATTTATTGCACAAAGTGCAATTTACCTTTCTTTTTTATGAAAACTACCCCTGTGAAAAGTGTTCAGGAATGTTAGACTACCCATGAACGTTAAATAGAATAGTTCTAGGGCTTCAAAAAAATACTTTACACATTCTACAAAAGGAGTTCAAGAACTTCTGCAATTCTAGAACAATGGTTCTAAAAACATCAAATTCCTAGAATTATTGCAGCATATTCATGAACGTATAATGGCCACTTCTACTATTTTTTCATGAATATTCAAGAAATCATTCTCGAATAGTTCTAGAATAATTCAATACCTTCTCACAGGTGTATTTTGTGGCGCTAAAGAATGCCTGAACTTGTGGTCATGTACTGATATTCTTTACAAAGAATGTACTGGTATTCTTTACAAAGAAACTGCTTTTTTCATCTGCTTTTACGACATTTGCACGGGAGTCCGGCTGGTGGAAGTGCCGCATATATTGTTATTGCCGTTTACTTCAATATCCAGGCTTATATCGAGTACACTAGGGTCTTCTAACGAGATCTCGCCCACTTCGAGATTCGTGAATACCCTGTAACACTGTTAAGAAGAACCTGTAACACATATCAAACAGTCGACAGGGACCTGTAACCTCTACATCACATTGATAAGTAACACCAAACTTATGATAACATTTAAAATCGGACATATTTCTTTAAAAAATGCTTCAATATTAGAAAAACACGAACAAATAGATTATCTTATTGTGTAACATGCTGCAATTTCTTACGTAAATTTAACTTATAACAAAAATATGTGCATATTCATGTAGGCAGTGGGGACCACTTGCTTTTATGTCCTCTATTCACCTGAATTCTAACGCAGGCGACGTTAAATATCGTCTTAAAAAGAAGCCAAAAGCTCTTACCAAGTTTTAATGAAGAATCCTTGCCATGAGGCTGTGTAAACTCGCTGAAAGATTATGTATTTACATGTACACGCGAGAAAGAGTCATGACTCTGAAACATTTTTCGAAACGACCCCTATACCACCTGTCGCGAGGACCCTCGCCCCACTGTAACCAAGTTCCTAACCAGTGTGCATTTGGTAGTGCAATTTATCAAGTGTATTCTAGGTATACCCATACAATTCATATGTTTACTTATCTGCCTTTACGCAATGGATTTAAAGACTCCAAAGGTGTTTTACGAGGCATAATGCTTCGAAGGGTTGAAGAAAGCGAAATTTGAAAGCGATTTGTAATGTGCTCTGTAGAAAACTGATGACAACATTTAATGAACGGCCATCGTAAATGCTAAAACTGAGTGGTTCCATTGGGAAACAATAATAATAACGAAAAAGACTCCAATCTTATATAATATATAGTTTGTCACGTCATTATATAAGAAGCTTACTTGGTGGCGTTGGCGTATTTTGTTTATGAAATGTTGGACAACGTCACCATAGCATAAGCTTAAGTTGAATGTTAATCCATTCGCTATTGAATCGCAGTTTGTTACCTTGAACTTTACTTCATAAAAACACTTTTTGTTTCTACCTCGACCTGAAGAGACATGGGATATTTATCCTTCACTTTGACAGGTCGCTTCTGAACCCAATACCCAATAACCACGCCTTTTTACACCTTTTATTTATTCCTCCAATGAGGAAAATAGTTCCGATTTAAGCCGTTAAGAAAATTACCAGAAGAAATATGTTCTATATCCTAGCAAATGGTAGCTTAAAGCAGGCTGAATGGAAAAGCAGAATGCGCCTTATTTTCGCACGTTTGCATGTATAGTTTATACAGTGGAGAATCTGTTATTCTTTCCCGTTTAAACGCAAACGTACGCAAACGCAAAGCACTAAAACGTAGAAAAGAACAACTTTTGGACAATTCTGATAATTCTTGTTTATCTTGGTGGCAAACAGTTTGGAGCCTGATCAGACGCCGGGTTACCCGGCGTCTGATCTGGCTCCAAACTGTTTGCACTGCAAATAATAGTTTTAGCGTAAACGCGTTTATTGGGAAAGAATAACAGATTCTCCACTGTACACCCGTGTGTATTAATGAAAAATAACAGTTCATTGTTTTTATGACTCGTATCAAGGTCTCGAGTTTTAATTCATTCAACCCTGAAACTTCAAAATAGAAGGCTAATTGTCCCTATAAAGGACAGTTGACAGCTTAAAGCAATGTGTAGGAGCTTTCTGGTTCACGTTCACATTGCTTTAAGCAGTCACCCGTCTTAAACTATAAATACTTGACACAACTTAGTGGCCGTAATAGAGAGGTTCTACTGTATTAGATTTTATCAAAACATGTTTCAAATGGAGAAAAAAAACTGCAATTCATATCGACCTTACCTACAGAGAAGGTGAGGTTATTTCCGAATAAATAATGTGTGTGCACGCTAAAAAACCCAGAGTAACTCGGCCTTTGACCAGGTTGCATATTATTTTCCACTAAAAGTTTGAAAACAGTGCTCCCTCTCTTCAACGACACCCAATGGGAGACACAGATACTGTGTCTTGTTCGGAGGGAATCGTTATAGGGATGGAAAATTAAGACAATGCTTACATTTGCAAACAGCGTTACGCGGCGTCTGATCTGGATTCAAACTGTTTGTCTGTCGTCATTATATTTATTCTATTCAGTTCTATCAAAATGTCCACGTATATGTAACTTTGAGGTAAAACAGCAGACGACAATCTTAAGCAGACGATATTGCAGTAGTTAAAGCGAGGGAACTGCGGCAAGGGTCGTTGTATGGAAGGAGGCGTTGCTGGGAGTGCCGTTATAGGGAGGGAGCCCTATAGTCGTAAAAATATATGGTCCTTCGATTTCCTAATTTATTACAGTGTGTTTGCATTTGCGAATTACTTAATTAGAAAACAACAACGCAGTCAGCTTTACTTTCAGTCTGCTTTATATACAAATCTGACTATGGCTATATAATGTTTAATAATTGGTACATATTCATATTTGTATAAGATGGGATTAAATATTTACATTTTAGGAATGAATTTAACCCTTTCGCTCTCAATGGCGCTTAAAAGCGTAGCACGGCGTCTGATTAGGATCCAAACTGGTTGACACTCGTTTTGAAATTTCTTTAGTCATACTGCCTTATTTTTAAACTTTGTAACGACATTGCAGACACCAAAATTGAAGCAGACGACAATGAAACGGTGAAGGATTAAAAATTTCCCGAATAATTTGATCATGAAAGGGTAAAAGCGTAAAAGAGAAGCGAGCGTATTTATAGATTACGTACTAGGTTAATTGCTTTTGACGATGTTGCCCACATTTGGGATGTGCGGGGGTTGGGGATAGAAAACACCCACTGTCCGAACTGGCAGAGTGGTAAGACACCTACTAAAACTGACACCATTACATTCACACACATGCAAGCTCACTTTGGCGATGTTATTGGAAACCAATGCCTTTTTCACCTAGTGATCTGTGGTGTGAGTGTATTGGAAAATTCTAACTCATTTAAATGTCTAAGACGATAACTAAATTGTCAAATCTGAAAAATTCCCAAAGACCTTCATACCATGTCGCGGTTCTGGGGCTTTATTATCATAGAAGGTCGTTTTGTTTATTTTACTGAGATTATCCCCCCTGGCAAGATCTAAAAGGATGGTATGGCTGTGTGTGTGTTCTGCTTTAGAGATGGGTGTATTGTTTGTGTTGCGTTTCCTGCTTGAGTCTTCTTTCGTATTTATTTGTGGTTTTGATCCCACGCGCTACTTTGCAGCCAATGAGATAAGCCGAAATCATCTTCCGGAAACCATCCCTAATTATCATCCCATAATTCCTCGGCGCCATGTGACCTATTCAGTGTCACAGTGCCATAAAAACCAACTCATCTGAAAATCTACTATACTGTCATTATCAATTTTACCCTTTCATGATACAATTTATCGAGAAGTCATTTTACCTATTCACCGCCATATTGTCGTCTGCTTCAATATTGTTGTCTGCAATATCGTTTGATTCGTTTCAAAGTTAGATTTAAGGCAGTATAACTGACGTAATTTCAAAACAAGTGGCAATTAGTTTACGCGTTACGCGGCGTCTGATCAGGATCAAAACCGCTTGCTAATGCTTTATGACGTCATTGAGTGATAGGGTTAAATAGTTTTTATCAACTTCCTTCATAAAGTGTATTCGTTCCATTCACTAACGCCTCTGCAACAGACTCAGTTTCAAAATACCTAGGTTCTTGGCGAAATTTTCAAGTATAATTTAAAGCAATTAAACTCCATTTTTTGAAACAAATCATATTTAATATTAGGTTAATGTTTTAAGTGACAGATGCCAAATATCATAGTGTGTTACAGACAGGCTGTGCACACTGTTCATGTATTACGACAGTAGGAATTCAGGAGTCTGAAAACCGAACGATGTATTTTCAAAATAAAAAGAAAATACCAAAATAAAGGCAAAACTGTGCCATTATTGTGCATATGACTTTAAAAATATGGTCGGTATTAAAACATTCAGCGCTTTTTCTACTCCGACCTGAGTCGAAGAAGCTCTTTATTTTTTAACTATCAAAATACAACTCAAATAGGATAACATAGATTTCTTGGTCGCGTGGTCAACCGAACATACACATTTTAGGGACATATCTCGTGATGCCTTCGCACGGGTTCAAATCCCGACAAAGCTAATAAAAATCGGAACCTTTTTTCTTTTCTTTTTTTAATTAAATCCTTTTCTTAAACTAATACATATTTATATCAGACGCCTGCCTCCCGTTCATTACCCCCGAAATTTGTTTAATGCCAAAATTCGTTTTCAGTGTCTTGAAAGAACGGGAACTGATATTTACATGTGCATGTGATTCGGATATCATGGCAAACCCAGATGCTGCAAATACTCGAATATTGTTAATTTTAAGGCCATTTTGGAACGCCATGGTACGTTGAACGATGTATTAAATCCTTCAATAGTTTTGATATTTCTAGTACAGTGAAACACCAAAAAAAAAACGAAAAATATAAGTTAACACATTGAGTAATTGACCTATAGCGACGTTTTTACTCGTCCTTTATAAACAATATACCTGTGAAGAGCACTCTTGTCCTAGAAAAAACAGTGTAGATCCAGATCAGTGCCCTTTGACCAGGCTCTACACTGTTTGTCATTTTGCAATAAATTGTAAAAATCAACCCTAAATAGGCATAAATGGAATAGACATAATTGTAAACTTTAACAGTACAATACAAGTTAGCATCAATGGGTGAGTGAGTTAAGAAAGATTTCTGAATAGGAAATGCTTAGTAGCCATTCCAAAGATGTTGAAATTGTAGTCATTAAAACAAGTGGCATCTAAATACAGAAACATCGCTCTCTGATTTACTTTCATTTTGCTTTTACTCATTAACCGCTGAACCTATGTAGGGTTGATTTTTTTCATTTAAGTGCAAAATGACACATACTGCAGACCCTAATCAGAGGATCCCTATAGAAGCAATCTGATCTGAGTCTACACTGTTTGAACCGTGAAAATATAACATTCGCAGATACACTGCTTGTAGAATAATATTAACTTATACAGTGCTCCGTCTCTACAACGACATCCAACGGGAGACACATAGTGTGTGTGTTGATCGGATGGAGTCGTTATAGAGAGGAACAATAAAGACTTGGCTTACATTTGCAGACAGCTTGAATCCAGATCGTAACGCGACGTCTGATCAGGATTCAAGCTGTTTGTCACTGGTCAATAAATGTATTCTATCACAATCTCCACTTATATGTAACTGTAAGAGAAAACAGCAGACGACAATCTTAAGCAGACGATATTGCAGCAGTAAAAAAGTTAGACTTATCTCGTTAAGGAAATTACGGCGAGTGTCCGTGTAAGGAGGGAGTAGTTGATGGGAGGGTCGTTGTAAGAAGGGAGCGCTGTACATGTACATGTAAGTAATAATTTGATAACAACTCTTTACTCTACATACATGTTTTATATTTATTTGTGATCCGACTATCATATGTATGAGTATACATGTCACATGCTAATACCTTGATGCTATATATGGAGAGGACTCGCATAGGTTTTGCCTGTTGTCCAATCCTTTTCTTTGACGAAAACATTGTTTAAACCAACTTGCTTGTAAAGGTCACATATACTTTCCACAGGGGTTCAGTGAACTTATTATATGTGTTCGCCTATAATTAAGTTAGGTTTAATTGATTTTCATGGTACATTAACGTTTTAATCACTGTAAATACAGTCCAACTTCGATATCTCGAAGTCGGTTTTGTCAAACATACCCGTATTTCAAAGTTAAAACGTGGCTAAGCCACGTTTTAACTTTGAAATATGGGTATATTCGTCCTAACCGAGCATGAAATAATGCAGTTCATGTGTCGAACGATCGGATAGTTCGAGTTAAGCAAGTTCGAGCTATCGACGTTCGACTGACCTTGTTTGTATATGGAGAGGACTCACATAGGCTCTGCCTGTTGTCTCACCCCTTTCTTTGAATAAAATATTGTTTAAAAACCAGACTGCTTGTAAAGGTCACATATTTCAGTGGACTAATCATATGTGTTAACCTATAATAAAGTTAGATTTAAGTGATTTTCATAAAATATTAACGTTTTAATCACTGTGAATATGTAATAAATGCTAAATAAACATTATTCAAGGAACGGATGATCCGTTAAGAGTATGAGGTCAGAATGTAGGATGAGGTTACTTGAACTAAGAAGCTTTAGAAATAAAAATGCTATTTTCGTTAGTTTTAGTTTAAACATATTTTATTTCAATTATATACATGAAATGGGGTTGGGCCACAAGTTCTACCAACCTAGAGACGGCCCTTCCCCTACAGTTTTACAAATACAAATTCTTTTAGAGAGCGGGCATTAGTGAGCCAGAGAGAGAGAGAGAACGAGAAAGAACGAGAGAGATATAGCGAGAGAGAGAGAGAGAGAGAGAGAGCAGGCGAGAGAGAGAGAGTATGAGTACAGGTGCCTCCATAACCATAATGTGGATAATTATATGCGAGTACAATATTACAAGTTTAATCCGCCACCAACTATTTGACTGTGAAAACAGTTAAACCCGTATGAGAGATTAACCAGCTATTTTCGTTGAAGAGAAAGAGCAATGTCCTGAAAGTACTGTAAGATATGAAAGTGAAATAATTGCTGCGATTATTGAAAGTATGAGAAGTAAACAATGTTTAAAGCAAACCTTATCAGGAAGAATGGAAAGTACAATCGATACTTGATAATTCGAACTCGAACTCGCGTTAGTCCGAACATATCTATATTTCAAAATTAAAACGGGGCTGAGCCAGGTTTTAACTTTGAAATATAGGTATGTTCGACTTAACCGAGATCAAATTATCGAAATTCAACAATTGATATACTGATAAGGTCGATTTATGCGATTTCGAAGTATCGAGTTTCGACTGTTTGACAGATACAGTGTATAGAACACACGCAATATGTTCTCCATCAAAGACTTTTGTACTCCAAGATAGAATGTCCATTGACAATTACCTTCCCTATAGGGGCCCTCTGAACAACGATTACATCTTTTTAACAACGCTTGCCGCTGTTCTTCAAACAAGACAATTTATGTCCAACCATTCCACGGCTGCAATATCGTCTTCTTAAGATAGTCGTCTGCTATCTTTCTCAAAGTCGTATAATTTTCGTATAAAGTCGACATTTTGACAGAAAGAAACATAATGATGAGTGACAACCAGCTTGAATCCAGATCAGACGTCGCGTTACGTGACGTCTGATCTGGATTCAAGCTGTTTGCAAATGTAAGTCAAGTTCCCTCCCTATAACAACTCCCTACGAACAACACACACACTCTTTGTCTCCCACTGGGTGTTGTTGTGGAGAGGGAGCACTAAAATTAGGTATCAGACAAGACGACGAATAAATAAAAACTGTTTTCAATCAGCGTGTGTTTGAGCTTGAACTGTCCATTCAAAGTTTCAAGTAGTGAATAAGTTAACCGATTACCCCATAAATACTAATTTTTGTCCCTCCTCTTAAAATAATAGATCTGGTTCCAGTTTATACAGTCATGAAAAAGTATCGTAAGACATACTTTATATATCCAAGTAGATGGTAGCTTAAACCAGACTGAAAGCAAATCAATGCGCATTCTGCTTTATTTTCAACCTGCTTTAAGTGGTCACCTGCTTAAGATTAGAAACAGGCAATGGGATAACATATTTTACACTACTTTAGACATTGTTTGTCGAAATATGGTTTATAAAACCCTGGTTCAATGTAACTCAAATATCAAAACATCATAAAAATAAACATGAAAATCCTACCTATCTCAAATCCACCTCAGCTGTTCTTAAATCTGTTTTCATTTAACTGAGGCATTTACAAACACACCCTTGACATTAGTTTACGTATCTTTTATTTACATACAAAGTCGTGGCCAATTGCTTAAGTCGTCACACAACGCATACACTTTTAGCTGTGATGTGAGCAAGTATCACGTTTACTTTTCAGAAAATGTTAAAACAATTACGCCAATGTGATCTGGTCAATGTACCAGACAAATGCCAAACTTAGATTGTGATTTTCTAGCAGGGTGCTTGGCCATTCTTAAGGGACGATATACAAACCTCCCTATCAGCGAAACCTCCATAACCCTAATTAATGATGAATTGTCGAAAGCTTCAAATACATCCTGTGCGTTAAAAAATAATATTAAAAGAGTTGTTGTTTTTAATTGCAGAACGGTCGAATATGAGTGACGGAAAGTTTAGATCCAGATCAGACTCCGCGTTACGCAGAATCTGACCAGGATCCAAAATGTTTTCAATGTTAGCCAAGTCCTGCCTAGCATAATAAAGGGTAACCATCATTGTGTAAGCATATATTTTGCTTCAAATTTAGTCGTTTGAAAGAATTCGTCTTAAAATTATATCATTTCTTACAAAATAAACATTGAAACAAGTGTCAGTCAGTTTGAAGTTTGATCAGAAGCCGAATTATCTGGTATCTAATCTAAATCCAAACTGTTTGTAAATGTGAATCAAATGTAAATACAATCGGGTCTGGCAGACTAAGCATTAACTGATACGATAGTAGTGATTTCTATAGTGTCGTTCGGTGTATGTTGTCATATAGCATTATTAGACTTTAGGGGATTTTGGCAAGCATCTACCACGCCGGGACCCGTTCCTTAACCCTTTCGGCGCCGTTGTCGCAGAAAGTCGACTTTGCTACAGTTTGGATCCAGATCAGACGCCGCGTAATGTGGCGTATGATCAAGATCCAAACTGATTGACACTCTTATCAATATTTCCTTAAATTTAATTTTGAAACATTCTTGCAGCAAAACAATACTGAAGCAGACGACAATCACTTGGTGAAGAAGTAAAACTCACCGAACTATTTGACACCGAAAGGGTTAAACAAACTTAAGACAAATAAATTTTTAGAAACAGTCAAAACCTACAATAACGATCACTCATATCAAGATAGCAAATTGATTGTGTTTAATTGTGTCAGCTTAAAGTGAGATGGAAGTACATGTATAACAGAGGGTTCTTTAGGAACTTTCCACCATTCTTCCATCTTGCTTCTCGCAAATATCTGTCTGAATCATCGAACAAAAACCGTATATGAGTGTTTTATAGCTAGAATGACTTTTGTACGTTCCTGGTCCTAATTTATCTGAAAGTTCTATAAGGTGCAGGCCACGGTGATTTACCTTCCATATCACAAGGAGTTGCTTACTCGTACTAGGTGAATTTCAAGTAGGTGCAAACAATCTCACTTAGCAGGTACAGTTTTTAAGAACGTCTTTCTTGACAACACAGCAACAGACAAGTGAACGGCTGCTAATATTTATATTGATTTATACTTTAACCCATTACCCCATAAGTTGTTTTCAGTTTTGAAGACAGGTGACCTCTTAAAGCAGGTTGAAAGTAAAGCAGAATGCGCCTTAAGGCACGTTCTGCTTTACTTTCAGCTTGCTTTAAGCTATCATCTGCCAGAATATAGAAAACAATTCTTATGATACATACATGTATTCATGCCAATATAAATTGGAACTATTTTCTTCAGTGGATGAATAAATTGAAAACGTAAAAAGGCGTATTTGTTGGTTAATGGATTAAACGTTTAGATAAAAGTGATATATACATGTATGTTGAATCAGGACAAAAACCTTTTTATATTAATGTCGTATATAACTATACTAGTTTGATATATATATCTCTCTCTCTCTAATGTCACTTTGATTTTACAAATACAGATCAAACTACTAGTAGTGCACAAAATGAAATATTGAGCAGCAAAAGCTCTGCCATGAATAACTTGTCGATGCTGAAAACTGTTAAATCATATCTTACGACTCAACAAAACGGGATCATTGTCTCTCATTCTTATAACCCATTTACGCCTAGTGGATTCTTCAATGTGTATACATTGTATAAGTCCATTTTTATCAAAAGAATGCCTGGTTAAAATTTTCATTTTCCTTTTGTTTTATATTGAAATTCCTATCAGCTAACAGTGTAGACTCTGATCAGACGCCGCATAATGCGGCGTCTGATCAGAGTCTACACTGTTTGCCTGTGTCCCATATATGGGATCGTGGGCACAAATGGGTTAATTCACCCCAAGAACTTTTAATGGACAATTCCAGTGTTCAATTACATGTGCATCTAGCCCATTTATGACTATTTAGGGTATAGTTTCTGCAATATGTTACAAAATGACAAACAATGTAGATCCTGATACCTCTGATGTGGGTCAATACTGTGTGCAAAGGACAAGTGTGCATATTCTGCACGGGTACACTGTTAGTAAGTGACTCAAATACTCATTATTAGGGGTCGTTGGGTTAATTGGTGGTAGTTGAAAGCAGGAACAAATAGCAGCAGTTGCAGCAGCAGCCAAATGTTCCTTCAAGATGGAGATACAGTAAAACCTCGCTATTACGACCACTAAAACGAAGGCTAATTGAGTGTATAATAGACAGGTGACAGCTTAGAGCAAGGTGACAGTGAAACAGAAAGCTCCTATAGGAGCTTTCTGTTTCACTGTCACCTTGCTTTAAGCGGTCACCTATTGTAAACACCCTAATTATTAACATAATTTAGTGGTCGTAATAGAGAGGTTTTACTGTATATATTTTTTTTGGTTTTTGCTTTCGTCATGCTTTAAATGGTCACCTCTTTTAGTAATGGTATGAATTTTCAACCTTAAACGAACCTTTGTTCAATGCTCTGAACCCATTTAGATCTGGATATTGCAATGAACTCTTCATATACGTGTATATGCTTGCTGGCAAATTTCGTTTTAGATATACAAAGGCTGATCTTAGGACACTGCAATGTTTTTCAATACAGTAGAACATTTATATATGCTGTAGCAAACAGTGCAGACCCTGATGAAACACCGCATAACGCGATGTATCATCAGGGTCTACACTGTTTGACAACGTCCCCTTAAATAGACACTAGGCTTAAACGGGTTAGTTCATTCTGTACTACATGTAATATGAAATAATAACGTCTTCTTCATTGTACCAAAAGATGTAACACATTCAACCCTAGCGACGAATATATACTCGTCATTAACAAATCATATACATGTCAAGAGTACACTTGTCCTATTCAAACAGTATATACCCTGCTCAGAGGGCTCCTCAAGGAGCACTCTGCTTAGGGTCTACACTGTTTGTCATTATGAAATATATGGTAAAAATCAATCCTAAATAGTCAAAAATTGACTAGACTTATTTTGAAATTGGAATTGTCCATTAAAAGTTTCAGGCGTGAATGAAGGCATTTTTGATTGCAGAAACATCAATACTCGCGTCAAACACTTTGAATCTGGATCAGACGCCGTGTTATTGAATCAAGAATAAATGTCAGTGTTATCGTATTTGATTTGATTTGATTTGTTATGATTTTACGTCGCTTTTAACAGTATTTCAGTCACATCGCGACGACCAGCTAATTACAGGTGGAGGAAGACCCCAGAAGCCCTTTATGGACCGTTTTAGACACAAATCGGCAACTGGTAGAACCACCGACCTTCCGCAAGCCAGCTGGAAGGCTTCCCCACATGAAAAATCCGAACGACCCTACTGGGATTCGAACTCATATCGTATTTGATAGCGTGGAGAAAAGATTATTCTACCTGTTTAAATGAAACTAAACGCAATGGAAAAAAATGTAGAAAGTGACAACATCTTGAATCTGATCGGTGTTTCATTATCTGAGTGGCAAACAGTTTGGAGCTTGGTCAGACGCCGGTACCCGGCGTCCGATCAGACTCCAAATTGTTTGCAGTGGACGGAAAAGTTTCAACACAAACATGAGAAATACTGACGTCTTCTCCGTCGTGGCCACATTAACCCTTTCACTACCAAATTGTCCGAGAGTTTTTTACCCCTGCACCGTTTCATTGTCGTCTGCTTCAATTTCATTGTTTGCAAGGTCGTTTTAAAGTAAGATTTAAAGTAGTATGACTTAAAACATATCGATACGAGTGTCAAACAGTTTTGTTCCTGATCAGACGCCGCGTTACGCGACGTCTGATTGGGACCCAAACTGTTTGCAAACGCGCTTTAAAGCGCCATTTAGAGTGAAAGGGTTAAATTCTGTTTTGAATGACCGCTGATACAAGTGTGTGTGTACAGCGCTCCCTCTCTACAACGACACCCAATGGGAGACAAATATTGAGTTCGTTGGTCGGAGGGAGTCGTTATAGGGAGGGAAATTAGCTAACATTTGCAAACAGCTTGAATCTAGATCAGACGCCGCGTAACGCGGCGTCTGATCTGGATTCAAGCTTTTTGTCACTCGTCATTAATTTATTTTCTGTCAAAATGTACATTATGTCATTTTGAGAAAAACAGCAGACGACAAATTTAATCAGACGATATTGCAGCAATAAAAGGGTTAGTCATTATTGTCCTGTTTTGGGAACTGCGACACGGGTCTTTGTAAAGAGGGGTCGTTGTTGGGAGGGAGCGCTGTAGTATCACTTAAAACATATCGATACGAGTGTCAAACGGTTTGGTTCCTGACCAAACTGTTTGAAAACGCGCTTGAATAAAGCCCCATTGAGAGTGAAAGGGTTAGTTTCTGTTTTGAATGACCGCTGATACAAGTTTGTATGTACTATTAAGGGGTGGCAAATATAACTGATAAAGCAAGTCAACAGTAACAGTTTATTCCTTATCAATGATAATTAATAGCTACAAACATGTAAACTTAAACAAATAAACAGCATTTAACACCCATGTTCACTGCATTGTCACGTGTACACGAACATTTACAAACAGCTTTTATTTTGATTGTACACCGAGTTACTTGGCGTTCGATCAAAATCCAAATTGTTGGACACTTATCATTACATTTCATTAATAACATACAATTTTCAATTTTAAATCAACAATGTCATGGCACGGAGAGTGTTAGAACATCAACACAGAAACATCTTAAGCACTGAGTAATTTATACCGGTACAACCTCTGAAAATCTTCACCTTCCGTGCTTACAAAAATATTCGGTAAATATGTGTTTATCGGACATCGGGCGATTAGAGAGGTTGATGTCCTGAACAGGTATAGATTGAAGTGTTAAAGGCAGTGCCAAACGTTCAGAATGAAGATAGAAAGGCTAGCGTTTAGAAAGGCAGCAGATTGATAAATTGAACCCTGAAACTGCAACTGGACAATTCCAGTTTCCAATTAAATCTAGTCCATTTTTGACTGCTTTGTGTTGTTTTTTGCAATATGTTGCAAAATGGAAACCTGTACAAACATTGGTCAGAGAGCTTTCTGCAGGGGATCCTTTTTGCATAAAACAAGTGTACACAGTATGACACATTAACTCAGTATCCCCGGAAAATTCCAATTGACAATTCCAGTTTGCAATAACGGCTGGTCCATTTTAGACTATATAGTGCTTTTTTGTAATAAACTGCAAAATGACAAACAGTGAAGTCCAAGAACAGAGGGCTCACGCAGTAGCCCTCTGATCAGGGACTTCACTGTTTGCATAGGACAAGTGTACTGTTCACAGGTACACATTTGGTAAAGGACGCATATATGCGTCACTAGGGCTCAATGAGTTAACGCGTCACTAGGAGTTAATAGATTGATAAATGTAAGAATGGTTTTACAGCTTTCAATAAGTCCTCGTTTAATGGCTGCAGGACAATCATTTTTTATTTTGACATAGAAAATAGAATACAATAGTTGCAACCGAGAACATTTTAATGAAGAAGATGACGTTTTTATGGCTTCTCTTTAATGGGTGAATTATACGCTCTGATTAATAACACAAGAAACTGTTACCACATCCTGACATATAGATGCTTAAATCAGTTTAGGAAATAGCTATTTGATTTACTTGAAGCCTATCCTAAACAATAATAAAATTTGTCTTAAAGTACTGAAAGCAAGCAAATTTAAAAAAAAAAAAAAAAAAAAAAAAACTGATTAGAGTTACAAAGGATGGTGTAGCATAGAATGGTGTAGTTCAAATAAATTTCTAATCAAGATTTTATTCGAAAGTTGTAGTATAAATAGAGGATCTTACATGAGTGCTCATTAATTATCATTTTTAATAAACGAGTTGACTAAAACAATATGACGCGAGCCTTGGCGAGCGTTATATTTGTTTTAGTCAACGAGTTTATTAAGAATGATAAATAATGAGCACGAATGTTAGATCCTGTTTATCACATAAACACTTTAAAACCCTTTTAAGTGAACTGAATCCGTAGTTTTTTGTCTCTCCGCCATATGTATTTTCCGCCAAAACTTGACGTTGTTTACAGTAACGCCATGGCAAATGACGTCATTTGGCGCCCAGCGCCATGCAGCGCTCGTAGACGAACAGGTAGGGCCGGAGCCCAAATATTGATATTTCACTATAGTTTATTGAATGGCTTTATAACACTCCCAGAGTCGGTTTTATGTGATAAATAGAGGATCTTACATGATTGCTCATTAATTATCATTTTTAATAAACTCCTTGACTAAAATAACATGACGCGAGCATTGGCGAGCGTCATATTAATTTTAGTCAACGAGTTATTAAAAATGATAAGTAATGAGCAATCATGTGAGATTCTTTTTATCACATAACAATTTCAATCGTAGCCATACTTGTAGTCTTTCTGCTATACAGAGTATCCGCAAAAACATGACGTTGTTTGCTTTAAAGTCATCGTAAATGACGTCATTTGGTGTCCCGCTACATGCAGCTCCTATGAACGAAAAGGTTTGGCCGGGGCCCCCAAAACGGTATTTCACATATGGATTACGATATCTATATATATAGGATATTACATGAGTGTTGATAATTTATTGGATTTATTAAACGAGTCTTTTAGAAAACGAGGCTTTGCCGAGTTTTTATCGTTTTCTAAAACGACGAGTTTGATAAATCCAATAAATTATTAACACGAATGTTATATTCTTTTAATAACAAAACCTAGAAATGTTATTTATCGCAGCCTTTGAGGTCAAGTGAATGCTAAGCGCGATATAAGTAGTTCTATACGGAAAAAAAGTTGTTCCAAATTAACCCCGTTCACTAGCATAATGTTTATGTTGTTATATGTATTAATAAACACTTTCATATAGATCTAATATTGATTAATTACACCAAAAATCTATAAATTGAATCTACATGATGGAATGAAGACGTTGGAAATCGAACGCGCATACAACGCATTTTAACGACGTCACAAGTAAACGACGTCGTGGCGTACCTCATTTGCATAGTTATATAACTAGTTATATATGACATTTAAACAACCGTTGTTATTCAACGCTCACACCGTCTGTTATGTTATAAAAAAGATTTATTCCACCCCAATACCGTAAGTAGATACAAGTGTATAGTTATTTTTTTATTCTTTACAATTAATGATAAAACATTTTGCTATTTTACGTTTGCTTTTTAATAAAAACATCTCTGTTTTATAAATACACATTACCAGTTGACAGTGCGATACAGAGTGATGTATTTAGCTCGAGACGATTTTGGCGGAAATAGCCGATCTGACGAGCGCCTTGGTGCGAGTCTGATCGGTTGTTTCCGCCAAAAACGTCGAGAGCTAAATGCAACACTCTGTAGCACACTGCCAACTGGTGATGTGTTTATTATATGCATTGAATACACACCAGAAACAATTAAATAGTTATTTAAATCATTTTATAGCCAAAATTTATTAATTATTTGAAGCAGAACAAGATGTTTTGTTTGCCACAATGAATAACGCGGCACTTGTACACGTACGTAAATGACGTCACGTTAAATCGAAAGCGAGGTCAGAGTAAAATACAAAGTGGCTGATACAAGGTGGCTGATACAGACTTACTGTGTAAATACACGCGGAAACGCTCGATATCATACAGAGGCATATAATAATATATTATATTAATTAACCTCTTCCCCTTAAAAATCCCATAACACTGTCATTGTAAATGATATACGTAAATTGCGTACATGTGGCCTATGACTGATATGTGTAATAGATAATTGTATGACGATGTACGTAGATGGATGTCTGTATATCAGGGTGGTATATCACCAAGTGTTCTAGCATAGGACCTGTATCACTGGGTACAATGAGTGTTGTATGGTCGATGTACCTCAGGGAGGTTTAGTTTAGTTTAGTGTAGAGCAGTGTATCACTCGGAAATATATCCGACATAACCCATTTGTGCCCACGATCCCATATATGGGACATAGGCAAATAGTTAGACTCTGATCAGAGTCTACACTGTCTGCTGATAGGAATTTCAATATAAAACAAAATGAAAATGAATTTTTTTACCAGACATCCCTTTGATAAAAAAATGGAATAATCCAAAATAAAACATGGTAGAATCCACTGGGCGCAAAAAGGTTAAAGCACTGGTCGTAGTACACATATAACTGTCTAAGGGCGGTATGTTTTAAGATAACAAAACAACAGTCTCACTCATAGATTTCGTCATGAAGGGTCTTTAATGGTGATAGTTTTTAATTGAAGCTTTCAACAGGATGAAACAGAAAGTTGGTACGGGAGTACTCTGCAGTTCCGTTGTCTTGTTTTAAACAGTCACTTTCTGTAATTGAACCTTCTTTTGAACTAAAACAGCGGGACTTAACTGAAACACCCATGGCAAAAGGTTTTATCGGCGCTGAAAGTAAAACAAAAAAAATCAAATTGAGATAACATATATGTATGATATTCCTATTCCGTTTTCAGTAACTGTTTGATACCCTAAACGCGTCACAGTCATTGCTTCTTGACACAAAATTATTGTTTTAACCTGTTCACAGTTCGTTTTAAATGTAAATTGACCATATTAGTTATACAGTGCGTAGTGAACCTTACATGTAATATACACCGCCAGTAAAATTTATTTTGGACGAGAGCGAAGCCCGAGTTCTATATGGAATTTACTGGCCACGTGTACATTCCATATTAGATACACTTTGCATTGTATAACGATTTTATATTAGCGAATACCTTAACCCATTTGTGCCCACGATCCCATATATGGGACATAGGCAAACAGTGTAGACTCTGATCAGGCGCCGCACTATGCGGCGTCTGATCAGAGTCTATACTGTTTTCTGACAGGAATCTCAATATAAAACAAAATGAAAATGAAAAATTCGTCCAGGCATGTTAGAATATACATAAACGATTAATCTAATTTGGACAAAAGCATATGGCTGTCAAGCAAGGGAATTTACTAATGTAAACACCTGGTTTCAGGAACCCCATAAGGATTCTATGATGTTTTCTTGTGACCTCAATTTACCATTGGCATGCCTAGAATTTAGCCGGAGAGTAGATAAAAGACACCGTGCATTTCAGCTTTTCTTCGAAAAATACTTTATATGCTCCCTCATATTTTCTCCAAGTGGAAAAGACGCATAAAATGTCCATATCGGTGGAAAATGACGTTTCAAACAAACATCTGTTTCTATTGCAAACAGTATAAAGCAAGATCAAACTCCTGGTTTGCAAAACTGTTTGCGTCGTCAACATTTTTCAATAGTTGTAATTTTTACATTTGTTTGCCTTGCGCTTGTGTTTAACTTCGTTTAAACTCGAAAATTACCTCATCTACACTGGGCCATAGGTCTACTATATATGCGCGATTATCCCAAACCTAGTCGGAATTGGACAAGTAAATACCACTGGAAATATGTTATTCTGTCTTGTTTTAAATGGAGATATTGTTTTACAAACGATGGTGATTAAATTTAATCTGAATGGCAAACAGTTTGGAGGCAGATCAGACGTTCACAATTGACATAATTGTTTCAACTCATTGAGCCCTAGTGACGCATATATGCGTCCTTTACCAAATGTGAACCTGTGAACAGTAGTACACTTGTCCTATGCACACAGAGAAGTCCCTGATCAGAGGGCTCCTGCAGTGACTTCACTGTTTGTCATTTTGTAATTTATTACAAAAAACAACCCTAAATAGTCTAAAATGGACCAGCCTTTATTGCAAACTGGAATTGTCCATATGAAGTTTCAGGGGATAATGAGTTAACACAACACAGCGTTTTTGCGAACGCGTAGCGTCTTCTCTACTATACAATTGACAAGGATCAATAGATTATACGATGTCCTTGTCACTTACGTCTTTCCTCATGCTGATGACGTAGGAGCCGTTCTCGTTGTCTACCCGGGCAGTTCCATACAACTGTGGGCCACAGCACCAGCAACCCATGTGGTCCGTCTCTTCTACTGCTCGCTTAGTGGCTCCGTATCCGAATATATTTCCCGTCCAGCACCTAAGAGAAACGTTACAAGTTGTGTCATTTGTAAGAACTATGGACCCATGTCAAAGATACATGGACAGTAAACTTGATCAGTACAGCGCTCCCTCTCTACAACGACATCCAATGGGAGACCAAAAGTGTGCGTTGTTCAGAGGGAGTCGTTATAGGGAGGGAAATTGGGTAATATTTGCAAACAGCGTGAATCCAGATCAGACGCCGCGTAACGTAATGCGGCATGGGTCGTTGTAAGGAGGGAGTCGTTGTAGGGAGGGCCTTTGTAGAGAGGGAACGCTGTATAATAATGACAAACATTGCAAACAGTTTGGATCTTAATCAGACGCTGGATAATTCGGCGTCTTGTCAGGATTAAAAAAAAGTGTGTACTCGTACCAATGTTTTGCAGTCTAATTGCTTGAAATATGTATTGTAGAAATTAAAGTAAACGATAATTGTTTAAAGCATATGATGTGACGGCAGTGAAATGTTTTAGGCTAAATTCTTAAAGAAAAATAATATGCAAGCATAAACGCTGTTGATAAAGCTCTATACTTTAACTTCTTGCTGATTCAATCTGCCATCTGTTTTAACAGCGTCATTTATTCTTCCTTAGATGGGCATAAAGTGTATGTGGAAAGGAGGGGTTCAGTGTATCCTAAGATTTAATTGTTGAAGGATCATTGATGAAAACGTTACCTGGACAAGATCATAACCGGTGTACTGCTTAACATCGAGTACAGTGGTTATTTGAAAACATTTTGGATCCTGATCAGATACACAGGATCCAAACTGTTTGATGCTTATTTTGATAGTTCTTAAGTAAAAATACATATTATTTTGGTTTGAGAAATAAAAGCAAGACACGGTTATTTAAAGCAGATGACGTCATGTCAGTGAAGGGATTTATTGTTTTGCAGTTGCCATTCAGGCCGCACTCATCAAGATATAGGCTAAGTCTCTTTCATTCCATTTCAAACCCATAGACCCTAGGCGCAATTTTACATTTTATTGAATGACCATATCTCTTGGCTTAGTATTAAGTAAATAACCTTATCTTTTACTTTTTGATGCATTAATACGTTCAACTGCAAGTACCTACTGTACGAGCGCATTTTCAACAGACGCTGGACAGGATCCAAAGTGATTTACACTCGCGTCGATCATGCTTTAGTCACACTGCCTTATATCGAAGTTTTAACCCATTACCCCAATAACTGTGCCTTTTAACGTCTTTAATTTAAGAGTATAATTCTCCTTTATACAGTAATGTCTGTGATCCATCAGAAATATTTTCTATATCTTAGAAGATGGTAGCTTAAAGCAGGCTGAAAGTAAAGCAGAATGCGCCTTAAGGCGCATTCTGCTTTACTTCAACCTGCTTTAAATGGTCACCTGTCTTCAAAACTAGAAACAGGCAATGGAGGAATGGGTTAAGAAAACGTTTTAGTCAAAATAGCATAGATATATTATAGAACATATTATATTAGCTACTCTTTTAAATAGCCTCGTAACACTAGCAATGAGCCAATTGCAGTGCCAGTACACATGTGCTTATTGTGCTTATTTGACGTTTTCCTCATACTGAAATGGCACCGTTCTGGGGCCCGTTTCATAAAACTTCGTACGACAAATGTTGTCGTAAGTCAGATTATAAAAGTCTCAATTATTATTTATTTCTCCATCTAATCCTGTCTTGTGACATCTTTTTGGAATCGTCTTGAAAAGACGATTCCAAAGAGATGTCACAAGACAGGATTAAATAGAGAAATCTGAAATTAAATCTATTTTAAAGTTTTGACTTACGATCGTTTTTGTCGTACGAAGTTTTATGAAACGGGCCCCTGGAATCCATTAGTGAAACCACTAACATGTAGATCTTATTATGTTAACGTTCATCAATAGCGTGTAAACGTTAAACAGGTAAAAAATAACACCACTAGCATAAATGTCCTGTTACTAAGGCTGATGATTAGAAATCGTTAAATACATAGTTTCAACACTCGTTCATGCCTGCACCAATCTGTATTGTGTATTTACTCATAAGAATAGTCTTCGAGAAGTAACACAAGAGGACTTGATTGTTTGAAAGTACTCCCCTCATCTGGAGCCATGGGACCCGTTTCATAAAACTGGTCGTAAGTATAAGATTATAAAAGTATCAATTATTATTTATTTCTCCATATAATCCTGTCTTGTGACATCTCTTTGGAATTGTCTTGAAAGATGATGTCAAAGAGATGTTACCATACAAGGTTAGATGAAAAAAAAAACGAAAAAAAAATGTATTTTAAAGTTTTGACTTACGATCGTTTTAGTCGTACAAAGTTTTATGAAGTGGGCCCCTGGAAGTTACTTTGGCTACTTACCCACATAGCCTCATGCAGCACATTGCTAAACATGTCAGCAATAACAATCCAATGACAACCGTCAACATTCCCAATATCACCTGTGACCATACCGGAACTAAAGGAAATTAGAAACAAATATTACAAATTACTAATATTATTGACTTTTAATACAGCAATTGCGTGTATTCTTTAGATCAAATAAAATAAGCTCATTGTACGGAATCCGGTTAGGGCCACAGTTCTACACTTGAAACTTAAAATTAACAATTCCAGTTTCCAATTACGTCTTATCATTTGACTATTTAGAAGTACTGACAATATACATTGCAAAATAGCAAACCCCTGATATGAGGGGTTCTGTTGGTTTGCATTGTTCGAATCGGGAAAATACACTATTCACAAGTACACTGTATATGACGTGTATATACCCATCGCTAGGTTCAATGAGCTGAGATGAAAGTAAATTCGTATATTTGCAAACAGTTGATCAAGTTCTATTTTGATTTACAATATTTTAGGGTAAAATACCTAAAATTAAAATTTGAGAAATTCAAACCAGACGACAATTGTTTCAAGCAGATAACGCCATGTACAGTGGAGAATCTGTTATTCTTTCCCGTTTAAACGCAAACGTACGCAAACGCAAAGCACTAAAACGTAGAAAAGAACAACTTTTGGACAATTCTGATAATTCATGTTTATCTTGGTGGCAAACAGTTTGGAGCCTGATCAGCAAGTAGTGTTCGATCAAACGGGATAATTTAAAGTTTTCTGTACCGTGACTAGTTCTGTGTGTTTGTTTCTTCTGTATCTCATATGGGATATCAATTTACTTACTCTCATTGCCATAGTAATAAATCCAATACGGTGACGTACTGTTACTTCCCGCCATTGCTGTCTGAAATAGAGGCGATTCAATGAAATAATTTATTTTTCATAATACATATTCATAGTACGCACAAAGTTTTTCTCAGTTTTACGCAGTTATTTTTAATTAATTTCTTAAACGGCACTTGTACAATGATATAATCTTACATAACTTTAAGTTTGAGAAATTTACTCATAAATCTATAGATTCTTCTTTTGAGTGAATAAACAGGGTTTTTTATACAACCATATAGATACCGGTATCCCATAGGCAATAGTTTCTGTATCCTAGAAGATATTACCTTAAAGCAGGCTGAGAGTAAATCAGAATTCGCCTTAAGGTGCGTACGACTTTGTTTGCAGCCTAATTTAAGCGGTCCCTAACTTTAAAACTTAGAAACATGCTATGGAATGAAAGAACTATTACTCAGAATTAAATTTCAGGTACAATATTAAAATGAGTATCAGACAGTTTGGATCTTGACCAGATGCGTTACGCTGCGTCTGATCAGGATACAAACTGTTTGCAAATAACTACTGTACTCGTGGTAAGGCAGTGAAGGGGTTAAAATGCATAATACAGTAGAGAAAAGGTTGTCCGTTTAACCCATTACCCATAAATACCCCTTATACGCCTTTAATTTACTACTCAATTGAAGAAAAAAGTTACAGTTTTTACAGTCATGAATATACAATGTATATCAATAGAAATATTTCTATATTCTAGCAGATAGTATTTTAAAGCAGGCTGAAAGTGTAGCAGAATGCGCCTTAAGGCGCATTCTGCTTTACTTTTAACCTGTTTTAAATGGTTACCTGTTTTTAAAACTAGTATCAGGCTATGGGGTAATGGGTTAAAAGAAACGACACACATGCAGTCATGCACCCTGTAGTGGTATAGTGTAGTTAACTATGATAAATATTTTACGAAAATGTAGAAAATGATGACAGTTGTTTTAAGAATTTGAAGAAAAAATCTAAGTGATAAACAGTGTGGAGCCTTTTCAGACGCCGAGCTTCTCGTCATCCAATATAGCTTCAAACTGTGCGTAATGAATTATTTTAGCGTCAAATCTTTCAATAACGAAAGCTATACCCGTTACACCACCCTTAAGTTTTAGTAACCAAGCTCAGAAAAGGCAAAAGACAAAATTTCATGCATCAGGATCCAAGGTTAGAAAGAGTTTGTGTTGATGTTTTGTCCGAGATCGTTCTCAATCAATTGATTGGTCAGATTTTAGTGAGATCGTTCTCAAGCATTTTGATTGGTAAGATTTTAGCAAAAGCTCAACTCAAACTCTTCATAACCTTGTTTACTGGTATCATTATTAAACCTTAACGCAATAGCTTGTTTCTTCGTTTTGAAGACAGGGAACCACTTAAAGTACATCAACCTTTACCTCATAGCCTGTTTCTAGTTTTGAAGACAGGTGATCACTTAAAGCAGGTTGAAAGTAAAGCAGAATGTGCCATAAGGCACATTCTGCTTTACTTTCAGCCTTCTTTAAGCTAAAATCTGCTAGGCTAAATAAAATATTTGTAATGGTATTGCTCATGAGGGTTTAAACTGGAACTACTTTTCTTCAGCGGGGTAATAAATTAAATACGCTAAAAGTCGCTTCTATGGGGGAATGGGTTAAATTAAGGCGTATTCTGTTTTACTTGCACGCCGCTTTAAGCCCCCGTCTGATAGGATATTGAAAAGGGTGATATTTATTATGTTGCACATTGATTACTGTATAAAATGGAATATATTTTCTACAGTATATAAAAAGTTAATTAAAAGATTAAAAAGGAAAATTTATGTAATAAAAGGTTAAATGAATTACATATAATAACGAAGTATAATGATATCTGTAATAAGCATAAATGGCTAAAAGTGCTGTCTTTATATCATGTAGACAATTTATCACTGATACAGTGGAGAATCTGTTATTCTTTTCCGTTTAAACGCAAACGTACGCAAACGCAAAGCGCTAAAACGTAGAAAAGAACAACTTTGGGACAATTCTGATATTTCATGTTTATCTTGGTGGCAAACAGTTTGGAGCCTGATCAGACACCGGGTTACCCGGCGTCTGATCTGGCTCCAAACTATTTGCACTTCAAATAATAATTTTAGCGTAAACGCGTTTATTGGGAAAGAATAATACATTCTCCACTGTATGAATATTGCTCTTTTTGTAATATTTGGCTTAGATTAACCCTTTTAGTGCCTTCATTAAATGCTTGCCTAACCCAGTATTCCATAAATACGCCTTTTCACACCTGTAATTCTTCTCATAAAAAAAATAGTTCCACTGTTTACAGACATGCATGTGTTCCTGAAACCTAGCATATAGCTTAAAGCGGGCTTAGTTCAATAATATTTCATTGCTCCATTAGTTAAGGGTGTATCAATGTCATGACTCTTGGAAATTTTCAAAGTATATGAAAATACTCTATGACGGTTTTGTATTGAAGAGCTATTTAAGATGAATGAAAAAATAGAAAAAGTGTCATTTTGGTGAGGAACAGTTGGCTCTACGGCCATGTAAAATTTACCCCACCCACTTCCTTTTATTTTGTCCTTTTCAAACAGCCCGCTTCAATAAAATCCATTTTAAATGAAAACAAATATGATAATTTGGTTTTGTGTTATTTATTTCCTATCTATGGTAGTATTTCTTCATACAAAAACTAATTTAAGAAAAAAAAGTCACAAAATGTGAAATTTATAAAGCTCTAAATATCATCGATATGGTACTTTTTTGTAAATTTTGTAAGGGGAGATAACTCTTTTTACTTTAATAACTCAAAATTTTCAACACTGACCTTTCAATTTCTTTTTATATTTTGAACTGCCTTAGCATGGGCTTTCATCTGGTAGAATATAAGAAAAAGTTAAATACTAGAACTATTTCATTTTCAAACTTGTTTACTTTTTTTCATAAAATAAAAAATCTAATAAAATCATGCCCTATACAAAGCATATTTTTGATATTCAAGGATCGATATTGTTCAAACCTGGTGCCTTCTTTGTCTAAATTTGGTTTCTATATGTGAAAATACCACCATAGACATGAAATAAATAATGGAAACCCAAATTATCATGTTTGTTTTGTTTCGAAATAAATTTTACTGAAGCTTGTACCCTGAATGGGTAAAATCTGAGAGAAAAAAGTCCAAATTTGACATACCTTTTTCAAATCGCTGTAGCTCAAAAACAAGGACACCACCATATCTTTTTTTTTTCATTTTTTCATTCATCTTAAACAGCTCTTCCAAAAAAACAATGTTAGAAAAAAAGTTAAATACTTTGAAAAATTGGCTTATGACATTGATACACCCTTAACATGTTCATACAGGCGTCATGAAAATCTGTTTAATTTATATAAACAAAAGGGTTGGGCCACAACATTAGATTCGACCCTTCCATTGATAAGCAGATAGCTTAAAGCGACTCGCAACCAGATGGTGCATTAAAAATAGTAATTTGTAAATATGTGTCAAACGCTTATATAAATGGTAAAGAATTAGTTTAGGATAAGATATTCTGTTTAAAAAAAATGTATTTCAATAAAAAAAAATATTGGTCTCTGGTGGGATTCGAACCCGGGGCCCGGCATTGGCGGACAGAAGGCAAAATAGGGGAAACCGCTTAGACCAATGGACCACGGAACTATCCGTTTATCTCGGATCGATTTAACGTATTTCAATGTGTAGCGATCGAAAGTGCATACAACTTCGTAATTCGGCTCGTGTTTATGTCTGAGCCCGTGTAGAGAAGCAACAACAACAACTATACCGTTAGCTAACGCTATGGAAAAACGATGGAAAATATCTAAAAAACTAAGATTCTGTGACGATTCTTGAGACGTTTTTTGGACTGATCATATTTTTTTAATGTCAGAAGCCAAATAATGCCACAAATTTGCTTTTATTTGAGTATTTTATTTTATTTTGACAAGTACACCATCCGGTTGCGAGTCCCTTTAAGGGTGTATCAATGTCATAAGCCTCTTTTGTTTTTTTGGAAGAGCTGTTTATGATGCATGAAAAAATGAAAAAAAAAATATGGTGGTGTTCTTTTTTTTTTAGCTACAGCGATTTGAAAAAGATATGTCAAATTTGGACTTTTTCTCTACCCATTCAGAGTACAAGCTTCAGTAAAATTTATTTCAAAACAAAACAAACATGATAATTTGGGTTTTCATTATTAATTTCATGTCTATGGTGATAATTTCACATATAGAAACCAAATTTAGACAAGGCAGGCACCAGGTTTGAACAATATGGATCCTTGAATATCAAAAATATGCTTATTTTATTAGATTTTTTATTTTATGAAAAAAATTAAAAAAGTTTGAAAATGAAATAGTTCTAGTATTAAACTTTTTTTATATTCTACCAGATGAAAGCCCATGCTAAGACAGTTCAAAATATGAAAAGAAATTGAAAGTTTTGAGTTATTAAAGTAAAAAGAGTTATCTCCCCTTACAAAATTTACAAAAAAGTACCATATCGATGATATTTAGAGCTTTATAAATTTCACATTTGGTGCCTTTTTTTCTTAAATTAGTTTTTGTATGAAGAAATACTACCATAGATAGGAAATAAATATTACAAAAACAAATTATCGTATTTGTTTTCATTTAAAATGGAAAAGCGGGCTGTTTGAAAAGGACAAAATAAGAGGAAGTGGGTGGGGTAAATTTTACATGGCCGTAGAGCCAACTGTTGTTCACCAAAATGTACACTTTTTCTATTTTTTCATTCATCTTGGATAGCTTTTCAAAACAAAACCATCATAGAGTGTTTTTATATACTTTGAAAATTTCCCAAAGTCATGACATTGATACACCCTTAAAGCAAACTTTACCCCTTCACTGCCATGACGTCATCAACTTTAAACAATTGACGTTTGCTTTTATTTCTCAAATTTATATTTTAGACTTAAGAAATATTTGAATGAGTGTCAAACAGTTTGGATCGTGATCAGACGTCGCGTTACGCGGCGTCTGATCACGATCCAAACTGCAAATAACCACTGTACTCGGGGTGAGGCAGTGAAGGGGTTAAAGTAAAGCAGAATATTGCTTACGCAACCATTTGTCCATAATGCTGAAAACAAGCTATAGGGAAACTATTTACGTCATATCAGCACATTTACTATAGTTGTTGAGTAGATACTCTAAAAGTACATATTTTATTGAAATCATTAAAAAAAAAAAAAATCACATCAATCTACTGTTGAAAGCGGCGGTATTATGATAATCGCAATAAAATAATACATGAAATAATTTACTGTTCTAATTAAAATGATGTGGCAGTTCTAATTTTTATAACTTAGACAATAAAAACTTAAATGTTACAGGGTCAACGTGCCTGATACGAAAATTCGAGTTTTATCATTATACAGCGTTCCCTCCCGACAACGGCCCTCCAAACAATGACTCCCTCCGAACAACGACCCTTGCCACAACACCCTAAACAAGACAATTATGTCTAACGCTTTTTCTGCTGCATATCGTCTGCTTAAGGTTGTCGTCTGCTGTTTTTTCTAAAATTTACGTATTGAACATTTTGACAGAACAAAAAACTTTAATGACGAGAGACAAACAGCTTGAATCCAGATCAGACACCGCGTGTTCCGGATTCAAGCTGTTTACAAATGTAAAACAATGTCTCTCCCTATAACGACTCCCTCCGAACAACGCACATATTTTTTGTCTCGCAATGGGTGGCATTGTAGAGAGGGAACTCTGTACATTTGTATATCAGTATTTCTATCAGAGTTTCATCAGGATCCCAACTGTTTGTGACAGAGAAAGCATCCATTATTTACTACTCGGATTTGGGAAAGCGTCAATATTACCATTCCCATCTGTTATTTTTCACATTCAAGTTATTGCGTTGCGTTCTTGCTTATTTTCGTTTAAAAACAAGCAAAAATAACGTCGTATTTACAGTAGTGTTTAAAGGTTAACCCTTTTGCTCTCAATGACTGTTAAAAGCGCGTTTGCAAACAGTTTGGATCCTGATCAGACGCCGCGTATCGCGGCGTCTAATCAGGATTCAAACTGTTTGACACTTGTTTTTAAATTTCTTCAGTCAAACTGCCTCATTTTCTAACTTTGAAACGTCATTGCAGACAACAAAGTTGAAGCAGACGACAATGAAACGGTGAATGGAGTAAAAATCTTACGAAAGATTTGGCAGTGAAAGGGTTAATCCATTAATGCCAATCGTCAACAAAGTAGGTATTAGCAAACAGTGTAGACCCTGGTGAGATGTCGCAATTTGCAGCGCCTTATATGGATATGCACTGTTTGCTAATATACATTGTATGATATGCTGTATGGACAAATATTGCAGTGCCTTTATATCACATTTGTATATACAGCGTTCCCTCCCTACAATGGCCCTCCCAACAACGACTCCCTCCGAACAACGACCCTTGCCATAATTCTCTAAACAAGACAATTGTGTCTAATGATTTACTGCTGTAATATCGTCTGCTTAAAGTTGTCGTTACGCGGCGTCTGGTCTGTATTCAAGCTGTTTGTAAATGTAAACCAATTTCCTTCCCTATAACGACTCCCTCCGAACAACGAACACATGTTTGTCTCCCATTGGGTGTCGTTGTAGAGAGGGAACACTGTAATGTATATACTGAAAGCTTCCTGCAAGCACACAGGGAGAGTTCATTGCAAGTAGCCAGACATCTTAAGTTAGTAGCAAAAGCGACCAATCGGCAACTATCAGTTTTCGAAGATGAAAGCTCGACTTACTTTGGCGTAAAAAGGGTAGATCTATAATGAAAAATGTAAGCAACATAGAGTCAAGTTTTACCGAAACATTTAACCCATTACTCCATAGATACGCGTTTTATTTAATCCTTCACTGAAAAAATAGTTTCACTTTACACAATCATGAATATGCGTCATAATACATATTTTCTATATCCTAGCAGATGATAACGTAAAAGCAGGCTGTAAATAAAGCAGAATGTGCCTTTTAAATACACATTCTGCTTGCTTTACCTTCAACCTGCTTTATATGATAACCTGCTTTCAAAATTGGAAATATTCTATGGGAAACGGGTTAAATCCAACATTACCTTCCACTTTATTTCCCTTGCTAACTTTAACTTGGCTATTCAGTTGAGCCTATGAAAGCTCTCCAAATAGTTTTATCTAAGGAAGCATTTGTTTTGTGTGATATATGGCTTGTTAATGAAACTATTCGAATCAGTTAAACCGGAATGTCAATAAACACAATTTGATCATTTGAAAAACTGTGAGTCAGTATAAGATTTGAGTAGAATGTAAAAACCCCTAAAAAGGGCAAGGGGCCGTGTCATAAAACTTCGTACGACAAATGTTGTCGTAAGTCAGATTATAAAAGTCTCAATTATAATGTATTTCTCACAAGACAGGATCAGATAGAGAAATCAGAAATTAAACGTATTTTAAAGTTTTGACTTACGACCGTTATTGTCGTACGAAGTTTTATGAAACGGACCCCAGGCATTTAGAAATTGAAAACAGTGTAGACCTTACAGAAATCATGCCGCCTAATCTTGGGTCTACGTACGTTGCTTGTACTATGCGTACCTTTCGGTACCAAATTATTCGAGTGATGTTAACCCCTTCATCGCTTTATTGTCGTCTGTTTCAGTATTGTTGTCTGCAAGAAAGTTTCAAAGTTAGATTTAAGGCTGTACATGTATATGACTTAAGGGTGTATCAATGTCATGAATTTAAGAACTTTTCAAAGTATATGAAAACACTTTATGATTGTTTTGTTTTGAAGAGCTATTTAAGATGAATGAAAAAATAGAAAATGTGTACATTTTGGTGAACAACAGTTGGCTCCATGGCCATGTAAAATTTACCCCACCCACTTTCTCTTATTTTGTCCTTTTCAAACAGCCCGCTTCAATAAAATCCATTTTAAATGAAAACAAGCACCTTAGAGCTGATATCCCCTGCCGCAGCGATTGTCCAGAAGAAAATGGCAAACTTTATTGTGGGAGGAAGGGGCAAATGGTGATCACCTGTCTTTAAAGATCAACATTCAAAAGCTTTTTACAAAGTTTTATAAAATCCATTCAATTTTGTACATTTTAAAGCCTAAACAATACAAAAAATAAAGCCGTTTGTAGCATTATAAATCTAAGTATGACAGGGGCAGGTAACTCTTGATTCAAATTCAACAGTAATTAAACACTTTCAAGAACTTATAATTGTGTGCAAGTATTATTAAAAAAAATTCAGAACTGTAGAATTTACTAGAGTGTAAACACATTTTCAACTCATCAAGGGCAGAGTATTCTTGACTAATTTGCACATTTTCGATAATAATTGAACTCATTCTATAAATAATAGCCATATATGATTTAATTTTTTTTTCAAAATCCATTCACATTTGTACACAATAGCATGTAAACAATAAAGCCATGTTGAGCATTACTAAGTACATAAAGGGCAGATAACTCTTGCCACAAAGTATCCTATTTTGACAATAATTGCTACCCTTATATTTATATACATCATGTGTAAGTTAAATCAAAATCCATTAAAGACTGTAGTTTCTAGATGGTAAAAACTGTTAAATAAGGTTCTTTTGACTCATCAAGGGCAGATAATTGTTGACTAGTTTCTCCGTTTTCAAAAATGATAACAATTATTTGAAAACTAATAGCCATACATAGTTTAAGAATTTGTTTTATCAAAATTCATGCATATTTATAGATACTAGGATGTAAACAATTTTAAAATAAAGCATTTTCTATCATTTCAAAGTACATCAAGGGCAGATAACTATTGCCACAAGTATCCTTTTTTGACAATAATTGCACACCTTCAAGAACTTTTACTTATAGACATCGTGTGCAAGTATCATTTAAATCCATTCATAATTGTAGTTGCCAGAGAGTAAAAACAGTTAAATATGGCTTTTTTTACTTATCAAGGGCAGATAACTCATGACTAATTTCTCCGTTTTCAACAATAATCAAATTCATTTGAAAACTAATAGCCATACATAATTCAAGAAAGTTTTTTCAAAAATCCATGCATATTTATAGGCTCTAGTATGTAAACAATACCAAAATAAAGCATTTTCTAGCATTTCTAAGTACATCAAGGGCAGATAACTCTTGTCACAAGTATCCTTTTTTTACAATAATTGCACACCTGCAAGAACTTGTACTTATAGACAATGTGTGCAAGTATAAACAAAATATGTTGAATACTGTAGTTGCTAGAGTGTAAAAACTGTTAAATATGGCATTTTTAACACAAAAAAGGGCAGATAACTCATAAATTCCTAAAATTGTCTGAAAAAAATTTGATTTTCCACGGTGCTCCTATGATGACAAATAAGTATACCAAGTTTAATCCAAATCTGTTTATAGGTTTCGGAGATACAGTTGCGGACGGAAAACGTGACGCACACACGAACGCACGCACGCACGCACGCACGGACAGCCGGACGGACAGACCTAAAACAGTATCCCTCTGCCTTTCGGCAACCTAATAGCCATACATAATTCAAGAAAGTTTTTCAAAAATCCATGCATATTTATAGGCTCTAGTATGTAAACAATACCAAAATAAAGCATTTTCTAGCATTTCTAAGTACATTGTACATCAAGGGCAGATAACTCTTGTCACAAGTATCCTTTTTTTTTTTTACAATAATTGCACACCTGCAAGAACTTGTACTTATAGACAATGTGTGCAAGTATAAACAAAATATGTTGAATACTGTAGTTGCTAGAGTGTAAAAACTGTTAAATATGGCATTTTTAACACAAAAAAGGGCAGATAACTCATAAATTCCTAAAATTTTCTGAAAAAATTTTGATTTTCCACGGTGCTCCTATGATGAAAAATAAGTATACCAAGTTTAATCTAAATCTGTTTATAGGTTTCGGAGATACAGTTGCGGACGGAAAACGTGACGGACGCACGGACGGCATTTTTAACACAAAAAGGGCAGATAACTCATAAATTCCTAAAATTTTCTGAAAAAAATTTGATTTCCCACGGTGCTCCTATGATGACAAATAAGTATACCGAGTTTAATCCAAATCTGTTTATAGGTTTCGGAGATACAGTTGCGGACGGAAAACGTGACGCACGCACGAACGCATGCACGCACGGACAGCCGGACGGACAGACCTAAAACAGTATCCCTCTGCCTTTCGGCAGGGGATAACAAATATGATAATTTGGATTTGTGTTATTTATTTCATATCTATGGTAGTATTTCTTCATACAAAAACTAATTTAAGAAAAAACAGGCACCAAATGTGAAATTTATAAAGCTAAAAATATCATAGATATGGTGCTTTTTTGTAAATTTTGTAAGGGGAGATAACTCTTTTTACTTTAATAACTCAAAATTTTCAACACTGACCTTTCAATTTCTTTTCACATTTTGAACTGCCTTAGCATTGGCTTTCATTTGGTAGAATATAAGAAAAAGTTTAATACTAGAACTATTTCATTTTCAAACTTTTTTACTTTTTTTTTATAAAATAAAATATCTAATAAAATCATGCCCTATAAAAAGCATATTTTTGATATTCGAGGATCCATATTGTTCAAACCTAGTGCCTGCTTTGTCTAAATTTGGTTTTTATATGTGAAAATACCACCATAGACATGAAATAAATAATGAAAACCCAAATGACCATGTTTGTTTTGTTTTGAAATAGATTTTACTGAAGCTTGTACTCTGAATGGGTAAAATTTGAGAGAAAAAGTCAAAATTTGACATACTTTTTTCAAATCGCTGTAGCTCAAAATAAAGGACACCACCATATATTTTTTTCTCCATTTTTTCATTCATCATAAATAGCTCTTCAAAAAAACAATGTTAGAAAAAAAGTTTGATACTTTGAAAAAATCGCTGATGGGTTGGATACACCCTTAAGAAATATCGATGAGAGTGTCATCCACTTACGCGGCGTCTGATCTGGATCTAAACTGTTTGCAAAGTCGACTTTAAGCTTTCTTACCTGCAAGCTACCTATACCTTTACACTTTGAAATATGAGTGAGTTAGTCAATATGAATTTACTTTAGTTGAGATTTAACTGTAGAATAAAAATATGTATTGGTATGCGGGAGCTAAAATATATTATGTTAAGGAGACCATTAGAGGGGAAAGGGTTTAATCTATGCCATAAATTAACCAACCACTAAAACAATGTAATTTTTCAATATTGTAGATCTACCTCACACTTGTAAAACTTTTCAGCATTGCTTGCATTATGCTTTAAACAACCTTTGTATATCGATCTGCTTTTATATCGAAAGGTCCACATTATTTAAAAACCGCGTGTGCTTAAACAATAATTCTCTATTGTTATGTCAGACGCTGGGTTAGGTCAGGGGCCCGTTTCATAAAACTTCGTACGTCAAAAACAGTCGTAAGTCAAAACTTTAAAATGCATTTAGATGGAGAAATAAATAATTGAGATTTTTATAATCCGACCTAAGACAATAGTTGTGAAAAGACGATTGCAAAGAGATGTCACAAGACAGGATTAGATGGGGAAATAAATAATTGAGATTTTTATAATCCGACCTAAGACAATAGTTGTCGTACGAAGTTTTATGGAAGGGGCACCAGGTTCCGAACTGTTTGTCTTTCGGTACAAGATGAAGTCGGCAGAATATAAAAACAGAAAACGAAAAACTAAAAAACTTAGTTTCTGCATTCAATCATATTGCGCGTTTAGTTTCGTTTTGAAAGGAAAGAATAAATGTCACCCCACTGTACTGGCTTTTGTTATGCCTTGGGATATCAAAAAATATAATACAATTCTCCCTCTCTAAAACAAAACCAAATGGGAGACAAAGAGAGTGTGTGTTGTTAGGAGGGAGTCGTTATGGGGAGGAACATTATCTTACATTTGCAAACAGCTTGAATCCAGATCAGACGCCGCGGGACATAATTGTCTTGTTTGTGGAAAAGCGGCAAGCGTCGTTCTAAGAAGGGAATCGTTGTTCGGGGACGTTGCTGAGAGGGAGCACTGTAGTTAAATGTGAAACGGACCACAGGTGTCATTATTGCAGATATGCTTAAAGGAACTCAAAACATGCACTTATATGTAAACCATTTTCACTGTGATATGAAATACCAATATGACGCATTGTGCCCGGTTGCATTGACAACTAATCGTTTTACTTTTTTCTACGAACAAAATTAATTAGGTCAAGGTGGAATCAAAGTTGGGTGATATGGGTGTACTTGAAATGTTCCAAGGCAACAACTGTATAATTATCAATGCATTCTAGTAAGTATTGTCCTGCGTTCATTCACGAAAGCGCCTCGTGAGGCCTTGCCACTGCAGGGCACCCACAGGTTCACGTGCCTTCAACATTGCATGTTTTGTCGTTCTCCAAAGTCACTCCACCTTTGTGCGCCTTGAGGTAAGCGGTCCGTGGCAAAGCGCCACGAAGCGCCTTCGTAAATGAACGCAGGGCTGATGTCTGTCGATGGTAGACGAATCGGGAAAAACATCTAGCTGATCTCGTATACGGACAGGGAAATTGTCCATAAGCATCCTGCATCAGTAAACCATAGTATGACATCAGTAGCAGCAAAAACAAAATTTACACATGTGTACCTACAGGGAAATAAAGACAATTAGTTTCTACCAAACGCGTTTTAAATCTGAATTTGGTCTTAGAAACTAATAAAATATCTATTGTCAAACTCTGAGGTCAAAACTTCAATATATATATGTAATTTCTGATTACCATCTAATCCTGTCTTGTGGTGTCTCTTTGGAAGCGTCTTGAAAAGACGATTCCAAAGAGATGGCACAGGATAGCATTAGAAAGTCTGAATTCAAACTTGTATTTATTTAAAGGGACTCGCAACCGGATGGTGTACTTGTCAAAATAAAATAAAATACTCAAATAAAAGCAAATTTGTGGCATTATTTGGCTTCTGACATTGAAAAAATATGATCAGTCCAAAAAATGTCTCAAGAATCGTCACCGAATCTTAGTTTTTTTAGATATTTTCCATCGTTTTTCTATAGCGTTAGCTAACGGTATAGTTGTTGATGTTGCTTCTTTTCACGGGCTCAGACATAAACCCGAGCCGAATAAAGTACCATCAATCGCTATCAGTGAAGTACGTTAATTCGCTACTTAATACATAGAGAGCGCTGGTAGCCGAGGGGATAAAGGCGTTTCCTCATTTTTCATGTTTGTCTCCGCATGGAGGGTCACGGGTTCGAATCCCACCAGAGCTTCTTTTTTTTTTAAATGCATTTTTTAATAGAATTTATTATCCTAAACTAAATCTTACCCATTTATATAAGCATTTGACATATATTTACAAATTACTATTTTTAATGCTAAATCCGGTTGCGTTTTATCTGTTTTTGCAAAATTCACCATCTGGTATCGAGTCTCTTAAGCATTCATAGGGAGCGATTGAGGGAAGATTAAAACCACAAGATGTCGACAAAAGCAACTTAACACATTACCCCCTAACGACGAGTATACTCGTCATTAACAAACAGTGTACATATGAAGAGTCCCCTTGTCCTATGGAAACAGTGTAGACCCCGATTAGAGGCTCCTTCTTGGGGTTTCTGATCAGGGTCGGCACTGGTTGGTATTATGAAATATATTGTTAAAATCAACCCTAAATACATGTAGTCAAAATTGTTAGACTTAAATGGAAATTAGAAATGTCCATTAAAAGTTTTAAGGATGAATAAGATAAACTGCTGTTTAATTCAGGCATGGATTCAACAGCAGCTGGGCATTTCCTGTACAATCTAATTCGTGTTTAGCGGCCTCTCTATGGAGGACGTGTGTCTTAACAGAGAGACAACATTAATTCAGGACAAAAACAGTATTGTAGAACATTTTATACGAGCCATCATTGCTATTGTCCAGCGTAAAGCCATAACCTTGAGGGAGGCCCTTGTCCCGGATCGCGTTTTGTATTGTATGCTCGTACGTGTATAGATCCCCACAAAACCGGAACCTCTGAATACCGGAGTTCTCTCTAAACCGGACAAAAGCTTTGGTCCCGTTTCCAATCATTCTTTATTTTAACCCATTACACCATAAATACGTCTTTTTACGTTTTTGTTTATTCATACATCGAGGAAAACAGTTTATACATTTTAGCAGATAATAGCTTAAAGCAGGTTTCAAGTAAAGCAGAATGCGGCCAAAGGCGCATTCTGCATTACTTTCAACCTGCTTTAGGTGGTCAGCTATATATCTCAGTGGTCAGCTATATATCTTCCATACTAGAAACAAGCTATTAGGTAATGGGTAAAAACCTCTATTAATTGGAAACCCCTCTAAACCGGACATTTTGTTGTCCCCACACAAGTCCGGTTTAGAGGGGTTTCACTGTACATACCTGTGTTTAAATATTATATTTCACTATTACAGTATATAGAAGACAAATGCAGTACAAATAAAAGGAACAATAGCTGGGATAGACAAAGGAAGAAGACAATTGTGAAGCAGCCATCTGTTTGCAAGGTCGGTAATTCGAGGATTTGTATTTTGATGTTCTGTAAAGACATATTAGTTAACACTAGTGATCTGTTCGAGTACTGTTAAGTCACAGACTAGCAAAATATGATTTTGTTTCTGTAAAAATGCACAGGCTGCTTAATGTAGAGTGAATGTAACAAGGCGCTTCATTTGGATCCATTTATTTTGAAATACTCATCACAAAATTGCCCATACCAGACAGAATTATAATTATTAATCCTGGACAATAAATGCCTTCTCACATTCAACCCTATCGACGAATATACACGTCATTAACAAATAGTGTTCCTGTGAAGAGTACACTTGTCATATGCAAACAGTGGAGATGCTGCTGGGCCTGTACTGTTTTCATTTTGAAATATATTGTATAGATCAAAGCTCTGCTGGCCCTGGGGTTTTTACTACTTTTTATGTCACCTCTCACAAAGTGCCATGGTGAGCTTTTGTAATCGCAAGTTGTGTCCGTCATCGCCCGTCCGACGTAAGACCAATGCGGTGGCATTTGTCTCACATGGGACAAATGGGATCTCAAATGTCTTACAAGAAATCGCATTTGTGTGACAAATGTGCTCCGATCAAACATTTTAAGGGACAATAAAGCACATTTGTCTCACGTCATTTTTTATTAAATACAAGCACATTTGTCACATATTTTTCCACGGCAGAAAATATTCTAAAATAGAGGTTCGCTGATTTACCTCATGTCAAGTGTAATCATCAAGAAGTTTGATAATGGTTTTAGCTCGCCTGGCACAAAGTGTCAAGGTGAGCCATTTTTATCGTCCTATGTCCGTCGTACTTCGCCCGTCGTCAACAATGTCTTTAAATGACATCTCCTAAACTACTGTGTTGAGTTTTACCAAACATGACATGAATGATACTTATGTGGTCCTCTTTCAAATATGTTCATATAGTTTCGCTCCACTGCATATCCAGATCACAAAAGCTAGACATATCTTGTTTCAATAAAATCACGGTACCCTGAGCTTAGATATTTAGCACAAAACAACATCTACAGTTACTCAATCAAGAATGTATCAATTATGTTCCTTGGGTAAAAAATGGCCCCGCCAAGGGAGTCACAAATTTACAAAAAGTTATTTGTAGTAAACTCTTTATACATCATTTCTGAAACTATTATGGCCAGTTTTGACATTTGGCATGGTGACACTTCTAGAGGTCATTCGTCAATATTGTTTAAATTGTTCCGGTCCATTGCATATCTAGGTCACAGTAGTTAAAAAAGATTGTTTCAGTGAAAACTTAAAAAAAACATTCGTGTCTGAAACTACACTACCCTGAGCTTAGATATTCGGCACAAAGCATCCTCTATAGGTCCTCTTTCGCGAATGTTCAAATTATAACCCTGGGCTAAAATATGACGATACCCACCCCGTTGGTCACGGTTTGACATGGAGTTATATTGTGAAATCTTCAAACGCCCTTTACTCTAAAACTATTATGGTAAGAACTTGGCATGAGACAGTTCTATGTGGTTCTTTACCAATATTGTTGAAATGACTTCGGTCCTTTGCATATCAAAGTATCGGAGCTAAAATAATATTTCGCTAATGAAAACTTAAAATATTTTGCACAATATTGAAATTGTTTCAGTCTCTTACATATCTAAGTCACAGAAACTAAAAATAGATTTTCCGTTGATTTCCATGTGAGCGCTTAAGGACCAGGTGGGCCTCTGTTTGTATATATATGTGACATGCAGAACAAGGGTGTTCTTTTAGTTATTATGACTACATGCAGAGGCATGGAGTTTTGGACGATTTTGATTGACCGAAAGTAACGTAAAATGTTATTTATAAATACAGAAGACCCAGAACAATGACTGGCAGCCAGTATACGGACAAGCATAATTATTATCTTTATGAGCTATTGTGTTCGGTCGCCGTCTGTCGTTCGTCGGTGTCCGTGTCGTCTGTTCACAATTTGTTTTAAATCACTTCTTTGAAACCAATGGCCCAATTTTAGCCAAACTTGGTCAGATACATACTGTAGTTGTGAGCTTCAAAATTCGTTTAAAAAGTGGTTGGGTTATCGGTCTTGTTGCCATGGCAACCATGCACAATATCTTAAAAACTCTTGTTCTCCAGTACTTCAAGTAAACTTCAGTCAACTGGCATTTCTCAAACAAACCAGATACTATGATAATGCGACAATTGCAGTCAAACGGTAATAAAACAGTCCTTCATTTCCGGAATCCAGCGCTTTTGTGTGTCTGTGATTCCACACGAACCAATACCACACACTGTAAGAAATGTATTGAAGGCCGGTGCGCCATGCCATAAATGCGAATTGCGAAATGCTAATTAAATACAAAACTCTATTAAGGGGTGCTAAATTCTATATATTGTAAAATGCCAAAAGCTAAATGCTGATTGCGAAGTGCGTTTTGCGAAATGCCATTTGCGAATTGCAAAAATGCTAAATGTGAATTGCAAAAATGCTGTTCGCAAATTTCTAAATGCCAAATGCGAATTGCTGTTCTAAATGCGATTTGCTAAATGCTTAAAGCGATTTGTTGAATGTCAAATGATTGAGAAAACCCGCCATTTGAAGAAACCGCCAAAGCATTTGGCATTGGCGCAAATAGCATTAAGCATTTGGCAAATAGCTATTCGCATTTGGCATTGGCAAATAGCATTTCGCAAATAGCAATTCGCATTTAGCAAATAGCATTTAATATTTCACAAATAGCATTTGGCATTTAGCAGTTAGCATTTTACAACTAACAATTAGCATGGCGCACCGGTCCGGCCTTCCATAGTAAAGTCCAAGCATGAAACCATTTCCTGTTTCCTATGATTTTTTTTTTATTTCTAACAGCAATCCACAGTTTTGTCTAACATGCAGATCTCGGAATACGTCTGACTCTTTCGGGTATTGAAATGTCATTTATGGTCGTTGGAATTTCATTACCCTAAACAAAAGCCCAAAATGCTCATGAATCCTTTCTAAAACAAATCTTAATGATGGATTATAAAGCAATATTAACATTTTGTATTTGTAATGGTAACCGCTTTTATGAACCCCGCCCCTTCTTTTCCAAGACAGTTTTATGCAATCTGTTCAGAATTTCTTTATCATAGAATGTGAGACAAATTTGCTTCGAGTGCCCTTTCTATTGTTTGCCGAACACATCTGTCTCATTTCCAATTTGTTGCAAACATGTATGTTTACGAGCAAATAGGTCACACCTCGTGAGACAAATGTGCTCCATGACAAATGTGCTCCTACAATGCTCTGAAATGAATGTAGGATATAGAGGTATTGGCTGCTCACATTATTAAATATAAGGTACGTCGTATCGTTTAAAAGAATCATGAATTACCTGGTGTAAATTGCTTAGTATACTGAAAAGTGTCCAAAACTTCAAACCGGCGGACGTGGTCCATGGGTAGCACACTCGACTGCGGTACTGGGGTTGTGAGTTCGATCCCCTGTCGGACTAAGTCCTTCGGAAGAGACTTTTTACAGTTTAAACAATATCTTATTCACATAATGAAATGGGTTGAATATCAGGCATTGCCTATGAAAGTCCTCTCCAGTGGTACAAGGTAATTACATGTTCTATAGATGCATAACAAAATACATGATTATTCAATAGCTGAAAAAGAAATATTTAGTTGAGATACATGAATACGGTAGTTATGATCAACATAGCACTAAGTATTGGTTGAATGTAAGTAACATTTGAGTAATTCAGTGTTAGCCAAATAAACTGAAGGAAAAAAAATCGAAATAAGTTTCATCAATCAATTAATCAATCAATCAATCGAATCGCCTTGTGCTTCTGATATAGCAGGTCACTATATCATTAAGTTCACAGGTAGACTCAGACCGTTTCCGCCATACAATAAGGTCTTAAGAGTTATCTCGCCTAGGTTTGGAATATTACCAAATGCTCTCAATATGTTATGTCTCTGTAACTGGAGTGATGGGCAGACAAAAAAGAAATGGAAATTGTCTTCGCAATTATCGGTACAACTTTGGCAGGAAGGTGACTGTGTTAGAAAGTGGTCGAACAAATGTTTATTCAACGAACTGGCGTTGTTACGTAATTGACAAAAAAATTATATTTTCTCGCCGTGAGCCTAGGATAAAATAAATTGGAGGCTGTGTCGTACTTTTAAGGATCCCAGGTCTGATGTATCAGTGCTTTACACTGGGCATCCAAAAGAACCAGAAACACTGTCGATAATAATCGCGCCCGGTTTTTCTGTATTCGCCCCCTCTCTTGGGCGTCCAATTATCCCACAGATGACAGAAACGGACTTAAACAAACATACAAACCAAAATCCAAACAGATCTGTCTAAAATGATTATTGAGAAATGTTGTCTTACAAAATATCAACCAAAACCGATGCAGGGGCCCGTTTTACTAAACTACTTACGCAAAAGTTTTGCGTAAGTCAAAATCGTTTAACTCTTAATTTTCGATCATAAACGTTTGCAAACAGCAAATAGCCAGATCAGAGGACGCGCTAAAAGCGCGTCCTCTGATCTGGTTATTTGCTGTTTGTAGCAAGTGATAATAAAAAATATAAACTAAAATTTAAAATTTTGACTTACGCAAGCGGTGGCGACATCAGCTCGACGATTTGAAAGTTGAGCTACACATGGTAATAAAACATATTTTTTAAAAAAAAATTGCATTTTGACGGGAATCGAAACTCTGACTTTCTAAGTCGAACGCATTAATCAATCGACTATTTTGACCGATGTAACGAAGCCTTCTATTTAAGATATATGACGTCTATTTATTTTCAAGGGAAATCCTTCCGCAGGTTGTAACCGAGTGAGTGTTAAAAAGCTTATCTTATATATAGGCTCTGTCTGAAAGTCAATTATGCCTCGTTATTTCTTTCCATTGCAAGTCGGAACTACTTGGTGTTGTAAGGTTCAATAATTTTGTAATATATAAGTTTACGGCTGAATCAGTCACAGCAAAAAACAGCTCTAAGTAGTCCAAATTGACTCTTAGACTACTTTGGAAGTTATAATTTCCTATTGAAAGTTTCAGGGATGAAAAAAATAGACAATAAAAAAAATAATATACCAAGTTAAAGTCTACTTTCAGTCCGAATGACCGCTCAGCCGACTGTACATATACTCCATGACTCTATGACAATGGACGAAACAGCTGCGACGCAAACATAGTTTTTTTTGTTGCATGTATTTCGGGGACTGGCTTTTCGCTACGGAAAAAAAGTGATACCATTTTCGCCCCGGAGAGTCACGTTGCAACATAATCCATTACTCCATATACATACGCCTTATGTATTCCTCCACTGAAGAAGATACTTGTTGAAACTACTTTGTAAAGTCATGAACATGCACCATAAGAAATAGTTTCTACAGCCTAGCAGATGGTAGGCCCTACTTTAAAGCAGGCTGAAAATCAAGAAGTATGCGCCTTATGGCACATTCTTATTTACTTACAACCTGCTTTAAGTTATCAAAGGTATTCAAAACTTGAAACAGGCTATGAGGTAATTGGTGTAAGCCGTATATTTTAACAGGTTGGAATCAGATCAAATTCCAGTTAAAAGAGCTTTAGTTCTGGATCAAGCCTATTGGTAAATAAATTGGAAGTGAGCCGTGTCATGAGAAAACTTCATTAACCCACTAATTAATCGTAACACAAAATTACATTTAAACAAAAAGTGAAGACTTTTGATTAGACGCCGCAATTTGCGTGATCTCATCAGTGACTATACTGTTTACCGTTTCGAATGAAATGATTTGTTAATTAGATATACATGTACACTGCAGTAACTTACGACCGCCCTTGTATATCAATAATGAACTCTTCCAGCAAGCACATAATTTATGGAGTGTTCATTGTAAATATCCAGGCATAAATGGGTTAAAAGTATATTCATAACAAAGTATAGCTATATATAGTCAAGTGGTTGGTTGGCGCTTTTGGTTCCTTACTTTCATACTATGGAGGAAACGTCATTGAGCTGCCATTTCTCCGGATATTTCCTAAATCATTGGATTATTTTCTAGTACATGCACATGATGGTAGCTTTAAGCAGCCTGAAAGTAAAGCAGAATGCGCCTTAAAGCGCATTCTGCTTTACTTCCAGTCTGCTTTAAGTAGTCACATTTCAACAAAACTAGAAACAGGTTTTGAGGTAAAGGTACGATTAGTAAAATCGCATTTTAAAAACTGCAAATTGGGAAATCTTAGGATTTTTCATGTCAACTTATGGCAGCCATGCATTTTCCAAACAAACGCGTTTGTACAGAGGACAATATATTATTCTTTCCCGTATAGCCGAAACTCAACGCAAATACAATTCATTTAAATGCAGAAAATTATATTTTATAAAAAAAAAATATTACAATTTATTTTCATCCGAATGGCACACTGTTTTGAGCGTGATCAGAATTGGTTAGGAAAACGACTACAGTATAACTTAGAATGTATCACAAGATAGAGGAGTTATTTTATAAGCCTTACTGCTATACCGGACTTTTCCATGTGTAATTATACGATGGAATACATGAGTCTGTATTGATCACATTGGTTGTACCACGCTTTTTATAATCGATCCGATCTCGTTTTCGATAAGCGTGGCGTCATACATGTACATGAACAAGTTCAGCGATTAATATTGTGAAATTAAAGTTTGTGGGTTTTTTTTTTTCAATTCTGCTTCGAATATCAAATGGTTCTGGATATGAAACGAGTCAAATGACTGAGCCAGTGTATGTGGATCTAGAATTATTTGTTGTTGGTGTATGTTTAAGGCATATAATAAACACATCACCAGTTGCCGGTTCGCTACAGTGTGTTGTATTCAGTTCTCGGTGTACTTGACGGAAACAGCCGGTCTCACGTTGTCGTGGTGTCAGGTAGACAGGTACGCAACACTATACCACAGTTACATGTCCCTTTTAAAATCACGTTACATGTACTATACAGTCAGAATTTACTATCTGTTTGCTACAATATCGTCTGCTTCAATATTCTGGTAGATCTAGTATCTCTACTCTGGTAATTTCGGACAGCCCGGTAGTTTCGGACACTTTACGAATTTCACAAAATAGAACTCAGCTGAGCATGCCTGAACTCTGTCAAAACTTTGCAATGAAAGTCGTTCCGCCTTTTAAAGAAGAAAAGCCAAGACTATTGACTGTTTTATAGAAGTTTCAGTGTAGTAAACAGTCAGTATGTGTGTCCAAAATTTACACTCACAGTCCATATCTGGTAAAACAGACCAGCCTACAGGGCTCCAGATAAGAGGGAGTAAACTAAACAAATCACATTTTTTCACTCATTTCAGCACCAAACCCTATGGTGTTACCACTTATTTTGATTGTCTCGAAGAGACAATTCAAATGGGTAGTGACACCATATGGTTTAATGCACAAATAAAGATTTTAAGTTTTGAAATAATTCCCTTATCTGGAGCCCTGGCTACTATCCAATCAGACTATTCAGTTTCAACAGGTGCTCTTAATTCTAAATTTCTGATCAAATATAATTGGTTGAAATGTTGGGCTAAATAGACTACAGTCAGCTCCGCTGAAAAACAGGACAAATCCGAATGTTGGAGGTCACGTGACACTCATTGCACAAAATGGCCGCTAGATTGACAGCTGAGTTCTTGAAGGACTGGAAAAATGAAGTAAATCCAGATCTTCAAAAAGAACGAGATACTTGCACATTCAATACAGAAGAATTAACTGTACTTCTTGATGGAGGGCCCGAAAGAACGAAACGAAGAAAAGAATTTGGTAGGTTAATACCATTTTATTATTCGATATAAACACACGTACCGTATAGAATGGGAGTTTCGGACAGTCTAGTAGTTTCGGACGCTTTACAAATGAGGACTTTCCCTTTGGAATTTCTTATTAGGGATCACAGTGTCTCCTTTTGTGGGGTCATTTGTCAAATTTTGGGGTCCTGGAGTCGAATGACAGAGATCATTGTCACTTTCCGTTTCCTAATCGCCTCGAGCCGTCGAGGTTGTGGGTTCATACCAAAGACCATTATAAAAACGGTACTAGTAGCTCCCTTGCCTGACGCTCAGCATTGTAAGGATAGTGCTTGGAAGGTGACTGTAAGGCCCAGGTAATTATGCATTTTAATGGATACCTTGTTTGTCGCAATAAAAGCTCTACATGTAGTACTTATAGTAGCCTGGCGTGGGGTAGGCTCGGACACCTTAACCGTTTATCCGCGCATGCCCACTTACACCTTGAATGAATGTAACATTTCTTATTCCAAAACTCAAACACAACAAAAAGTCTTTGAAATAGTCAACAGAGAATCCAACAAATGAGTTTTAAAAAATGCGTACATACCGTAAACATACATGCCCCCTGATCAATTTATATCACTGAGACTTCCTGGTACCTTCGGACGATCTGAATTTGATGTCATTGGAAGGCTTGTGACGTCACATTTGAAACTTCAGTTCATTTTTAGGATACTACGAGATGTTTATTGTTTACACACGAAGGTCAGAGAAAAAAACATTTGTGGAAGTAATTTTCTTAAGACAAACGTGACTGTAGGTATGTTACGGTAGTTTTGTATTGCAATATGAATACCATAATTTGGATAACGGATGATCAATCAGTCAAATTCTATGAAACAGTCAATAATCTTAGTTTTTTCTTCATCAAACGTCAAATGCCTTTCTTTCCAAAGTTTTGGCAGAATTCTGGCATGCTGAAGCGAGTGGATGTGTTCCGCTTTGTGTAAATTAATTTGTAAAATGTCCGAAGCTACCAGAATTGACGATACAGAGCTTATAAATGTTGATTGTTTACCATATGCGATTTTAAATAAAGCTTGCCTTTTAAATAAAGCTTGCCTTCCAATTTTATACTTATAGTCAGAAAACCTTGTCAGCTTCGATTACGACATATTGGAATGGTTTACAAACCTAAACATACTACGCCAAAATTTTAAGCTGTATAACCAGTGATACAGTCTAGTTATATGTGCACTGAATCGGATCAACCCAAGGTTGGGGCTACAACTTTGTACATGAATTAGGAAGGGAGATAACTCAAGTGTCTACATCTCAAATCAAATCAAAGCAAATAAATTTTATTTTGAGTCGGCAAGACATATAACAATGAACATAAGCTGCAAAGCTTTTTAACCGGCTATCAAACAATTGTAAGCAATAAAACAAAGGTAAAACAGCTGCTAGGAGAAAGGACATATTAAAAGGATCACAGTGAATTTCTATTTTGGCTTTTTGAATAAAAGCTTGAGACTGATTGAAGCTAAAGCAGAATGCTCCTTAAGGAGCATTTTGCTTTATCCCCAACTCATCCCAAGTGGAGACCTGCTCAATATTTACCATTTAATAGTAATGATTTAAATATTTACCTAGATTCAGACAGAGCTCAAAACCTGAGGCCGAATGAGAGCAGAGCAAAAAGTGCATAAGGGCTCTCACTGATTTGCGCTACATCCGTCCCCAAGATCAACCATATTAGGCCAAAGAACATATTATATATCAAAAATAATTATCTATATCATACCAGACATAGTCACATACAAATCAAAGTTTAATCCGAGTTTGATTCTTAATTCTGGCTGGGAGTTAAACAGAATGCACCATAAGGCCCATTCTGTCATACTCCCGCTATCTATCAGTATTAAAATTTAAGCTTAGTAACTGCGAAATTTACACTAGGGGCTGGCTGAAAGAGAACCAGGAGACTCCTGAGGGAGCATTCTGGTCTCCCTTCGGCCCACCATCAGTGATTGCCTGTTAGACTGATTAAAGGGAGGTAACATCTGAAACATGATGCAATGTAAATTATTGTTATCTCCCTTGGATTATACGCTGCACTTTGATTTGTATCTAGCCTACATATTTTCTACCTAAAACATATATACAACATGAGAATTATATGACACTATGAGATGACTTTTCTGCTGGTATTGCACTAACCGGGAAAAGTTGATAGACTAGTATGGTAAATCAGAGTTTCTGATATAAATAACAATACTTAAATAAAGACATCGTACGTTGACGCAGTCAATCGTGACTATTAAGCAATGGTGGTGCTAGTCAAGAAAAGAGTATGAAATGAAATAAGAGAAAGATAGAAATAGGTTGAATAAAGTCAGAAGTAGAAAAATATCTATATCTCCAACTAAGACTTTTCGCCATTCGGATTACAGTTTCATACCTTAGATTGTGCTTACCAGATATAAACTTCAGGGGCATTATGTGCATGCCATCTCGCGAGACGCAACATATTTATTTTTAGGGGTCATTCAGCCAAATATTGCAGCAAAACACACATATTTGTGTGTCAGGGAAAATTGAATTTGACAAGTGCAAAATGATACATACAATATGTGGAAGGTTTAAAGGGTATGTTAGGTTAATGTGTACGGTACTTAAGTAATTGGTACATTATCATCCTTTCTGTACAAGGTCAACCAGATTTTACTCTTTCTTCTACTATTAACAAAGGTTATTCATATTATGCAGTATAATTTTCTTGGACAATTTATGATGCTACAATATCCTCCAACCACAATTTGACTGTGACCTAACTTGAACTTAAAATATTTTAAATGGGTTATTTTATAGTTTACTAGATTTTACTGTTTTGTCTAGGCAGGGTTAAAAATTAACTGAAAACAACACTTGCAAAATTTTGCGATTGACTTTTCTCCCAAAATACATAAACTACTGGCAAAAGTTATAATGTCTTACATAAAAAAGATATGAAATTGAAAGACTTAACACAGAACACTGTTTAATTTATATTACATCTAGGCATATTAAACTCCCCCCCCCCCCTCCCCCCCCAAAAAAAAATATGTTAATCTAGATCGAAATCATTTTTTATGAAGATGAATTTAATGACATTTGAGATATGACCAGACAGACTGACAAACATGAATGCCATAGAGTACAGAAAGCCTTGTCAGGGTTTACAGACAAAGTATTTACGTTTTCTGACCATAACATTGGATTTTCATAGCTTAAACCAACACGGACATTTGTAGAAATCCAATACACATTTGCAAGCCTTTGTTAATATTTTATCTGTACCTTCATTGAGCCATGGACACAAATTGACAAGGGATAAGATCTATTTGGATTGAAACCTTTATTTATAAATATACATTTCGTAATCTTCATCAAATTTTGTCTCAATATTGCATAAAAACTGGATAATTTTGCCATACTTGCAGCCTGACTCATGCTCTGCCATATATATTATGCAAAAGTCTTGATTGCTTTTAAAGAAAATGAATAATATTAACATAAACATGTATCAATTTATAAAGTCAACTTCTTTGTATTTTCAGAAAATCTTTTCTTCACAAACTATCCAGACCTGTTTTCTTTTAAGAAGAGACCATTCCGTAGTAGATCTGAACTGTATGAGGACTCTATTGCTAAGTCTGTGAAAGTGTTAGAAATGAGACGGGAGCTGGGATGGTCAGAGGAAGACTATGATCTGGCCACAAGGTAATCAAACACCTCAAATGGCTTGTTCTTTAACCCATTACCCCATAAACACACTCTTTTTATGCCTTTAATTTATTTATTGCTGCACTGAAGAAAATACATGTAGTTACAATTTATACAGTCATGACTATATGCTGTAATATGTTTAGGTTAGACCATGGTTGCGAGCGAATAAACGATATAGTTCGAGGGGGCGTAGCCCCCGAGAACTATGTCGTTTATTCACGCTCAACCATGGTCTAACCTATTTAGCACTGGCTTGGGCTCGAGGAAAACAAGAAGACCCTTCGTTTCTGCTTTTTGTTTTAGAAGAAAAAGTCATTTTATTTGTAATATTTTACTTAAATTGAAAAATTATTTCAAAGTGTAGTTTGAGATATTAAGCATGCTTTAACACCAACATAAATAACGCTTATTAAAGCTCTATATGTAAGCACAATTTATTATTAATTGCCTTTAAAGTTTAGGTCTCACTGTACATAATATGACGTAATCAAGCGAGTGCAGTTCCCCTCCGATCCCGGCTGTTTAGTAAAGACAATCTAGACATGCATATCCCGGTTTTTACATCTACAGCTGAAACAATGCATATATCTAGGTCCAAAGGGATGGGGTAGATCTAGATCTATTTTTGATACTGTGGAATTACCGTATTGCTTTCGTTTGAATCCTTGATCTGATATTTATTCCGATTATTTATCGTTAAGCCTACAGTGCAGGCAAAAGGTTTACGCGGTGGCCCACTCGGAGAATTGCTAGGGTTGTGACGCCAAATTGCCTTGAAATGACGGAAGCATGGAATAAGTGAACAGTGTGTTAGTTATTTCATGGTTTTGTAAAATAAACGATATACATGTATTCACAGGTTTTTTGAGGCATCTGTTTGGCCAAGAGCTCCAAGCCATGTGCTAATTTAAGAAATATTTACTGTATTATTCACATTTACAGTTTTTATGGAAGTAAAACCCTTTGCATACTGGCAGCGGCGTAGCCAGGCTTGAACGAATGTTACGCACATCAGGGGGAGGGTGCGGGAGGGGGTTACCCCCTCCTGCTGGTGGGGGTCCGGGGGCCTCCCCCGGGAGAAAAAAGGAAATTAGAAGTAAAATGGTGAGCTCTGAAGTGTATTTAGAGGGATTTGGAGCACTGAATACTATCTATGTGAACTATACAAATGTGTCCAACATATGATTAAATTTTGTGATTAGCGTTTTTTTCTGCTAAAATAATTTGACTTTTAGCCGCACGAGTGGTATATACAAGAAGCACTGTAGTCTTTTATGATGTCGACTTAAATTTGTAGTTGTTGAGATCCTGAGTTTCCGAAACTCGAACTTGAAAAATGCAAGTGGGGGTTCGGGAGAAAAATGGAAATAAGAACTTAAATGATGAGCTCTGAATTGTGTTTAGAGGGATCTGGAGCACTGAATACGATCTATGTGAACCATACAATTGTGTTCAAAGCTCCGTTATAACATAACAATAAATTTAGTGATTAACATTTTTTCCGCTATAATAATTTGACTTTGCCGCACGAGAGGTGCATGAAACACCGTATTTTTTTCTTCATGATGCTGATTTAAATTTGTAGTTGTTAAGATCCTGAGTTTCCAAAACTCGAACTTAAAAAATGCAAGTGGGGGTTCAGGGTCCTCCCCCGGGGAGAAAAATGGAAACAAGAACTGAAATGGTGAGCTCTGAAGTGTTTTTGGAGGGAATAGGGACACTAAATACGATCAACGTGAACCATACAATTGTTTTGAAGGCTCTGTTTTATTAGACACAACCTTATTTTGTGACTAATTTTTCCACTGCTAGAACTATTTGACTTTAAGACTCAAGAGAAGTACACGAAACACTGTAGAAGTTTTTCAGGCTGCCAACTTTGTAGTAACTAAGTTCTTTATTTTTTGAAACTTGAACTTGACAGATGAACGTGGGGGTCCGGGGGGTCATCCCCCGGGAGAAAAAATCGAAATAAGAACTGAAATGGTGAGATCTGAAGTGTGTTTGTAGGGATTTTCGGACACTGAATACGATCAACGTGACTAACCTATATATTTCCAAGAACTTTCGACTTTTAGACGATTTAGGTATACATTGTACGTACAATCCACATGTATATGAACTATGAAAAATTATTGGGGGGGGGGGGGGGGGGGTTGGGCACTAAATACGAACTATGTGATCAATACAATTTTCTTCAAAGGTTCGTTATATAAGACATAACATTATATAACTATTTGACTCAATGTTTAGACGCACGAGAGGTACATGTAGCAGATTACATGTAGCACCGTAGGCTTGAGGCTGCCGTCTTTGTAGTTACTAAGTTCTTGGTTTTCTAAAACTTGAAATTGATCAATGCTGGAGGGGGTCCGGGGGTTCTCCCCCGGGGAGAAAAATGGAAATTAGAACTGAAATGGTGAGCTCTGAAGTGTGTTTGAAATCTTCATTTTAGACTTTAAGGTCTAACCCCCTTAGCCTTCGGTTTTTATGCCATTTTTGGCCATGTTTGGCCATGTTTGATTTTTCATTATTCAAACTGATGTTACGCACGTGCGTACGTGCGTATCGCTGGCTACGCCCCTGACTGGGTATATTTTTTTTGTCTGTAACAATTGTTGTCTGCTACTTTTCCTATAATAGAATTTTCTAAATTTTCAAAACAGGGTCAGAGTGTCAAATAGTTTTGATCTTAATGAGACGTGGCATTATGCAGCGTCTCATCTTGATCCATACTGTTAGCAAAGGTGCTCACTCTGGCAGTCATATGCGCCGCTAGCATGGTAAGCATTTAAATCGTATTTCTTAGCTCTTGCACTAAAGTAGTTGTATACTTAAAGTTGAACGCTCTCAAGCACTTCAATGTCTTTGGCATAATAGGGATATCATACTTGCACTGAATATTCTAACTTAGATCGCATGTAAGTACATGTAGTATAAATGATTTTGACTGTTTATATCCTATATGTTAAAAAGTTCTGCTTAGCATTCCAAGACAAACACATCCTAGTAAATGGTAGCTTAAAGCAGGTTGAAAGTAAAACAGAATGTGCCCTAAGGCACCTGGTCACCTGTCATCAAAATAAAAAACCTGCAATTGGGAAATATATTTACTCTTGAACCCTAGTCATGCATAATTGCGTTATTTGCAAACAGCATACATGTTTGGAGTACACCTGTCCTATGCAAACAGTGTAGATCCTGATCAGAGGGCTCCTTAAGGAGACCTCTGATCAGGCTTTACACTGTTTGTCATTTTGACATATATTGTAAAAATCAACCCTAAAAAGTCAAAATGGACTAGACTTAATTGAAAACTAGAATTGTCCACTTGAAGTTTCAGGGAGGGAAGGGTTAACTGATTCACCCCTGGAACTTCAAATGGAAAAAGTCATGTTCCTAAACATATAAATGAAGTATTATACCGGTAGTCCATTTTTGACTATCTTTGTGCCACAGGTACATATTACAAAATGAGGAATTAACCTGTTTGAAATATACTCATTACATTTTTAAAACAGTGTAGACCCAGATCAGAGGGCTCCTATAGGAGCCCTTTGATCTGGGTCTTCACTGTTTTCTAATTTAGACCAATATTTATTTAATTACCTAGAATTCCAAGTAGGCTGGTTCATGGTTTGGTGATTAAAAAGTTCTAGACAGTTCCACAAGCGAACCTAATAACCATCAAGAGTCAACGGTTGAAAGAGTTAAAGTGGAACTATTTTCTTTAGTTAAGGAGCCCTCTGACCAGGGTCTGCACTGTTTGCAATACTTTGAATATTTTGGAGACGACCCTTGAGAGTCAGTGTAAACTGGTCACTTATCAAAAACTATGGGCAAGTCCATTTGGGACTTCAGCGTTGTAAAGGTTAATGGCACATATATTAACCCATTACTCCATATCCTGTTTCTATTTATGAAGATAGGTGACCACTTAAAGCAGGGTGAAAGTAAAGCAAAATGTGCCATAAGGCACATTCTGCTTTACTTTCAGCCTGATTTAACCTAATATCTGCTAGGATAAAGAAAATATTTCTTATGGTACATATTCTTGACTGTATAAGTTGGAACTATTTTTTTCAGTGGAGGAATAAATAAAAGGCATAAAAAAGTGTATTTATAGGGTAATGGGTTAAACATGTTTTACTTGAAGTTATTTTATCAGAGATGGTAATGCTGTTTTTTACGTCATTCATTAACTAGTCTACTTATGATTTCATCATTGTCCTGCACTTGAGGGTTGAAATCTAGGTTAAATGCCAAGGTACAGTAATGTCACTTGCACTTTAATACTTTGATAGTAAATACAATGTATGAGGTTATGAACTTATTCTTGACCTGAACTAGGATGCTCTGTGTCACGTAGTATAACTGATTTGACTCATGACCCCATAAATACGCCTTTTTACGCCTCTTATTTATTCCTCCATTGAAGAAAATAGTTCCACTTTATACAATCATAAATATGTTTTATAAGAAATATTTTCTATCTTCTAGCAGATGGTAGCTTGAAGCAGGTTGAAAGTAAAGCAGAATGTGCCTTAACCTGCTTTAAGTGGTAACCTATTGTCAAAACTAGAAACAGGCTACAGGCTATGGGTAATCATTAATGGGTTAAAGGTCTAGATGCATTTATATATATATATATTGACTGTATGTCAATTCTGAATGTTCATGAAATATGGCAAACCGTAGTCTAGTTGTTACACATTAGACTGTCAAACCAGGGTTCATGCGTTTGATCCCCTGTTGGACCATGTCATTTAGATGAGGTCCCATGTGTTAGTGCTATATAATTTTTAGTACACTCCAAGAAATTAAGCTTGAAAGGTTACAATTTAGTTTGACATTTACCAGTAAACACTTCATATCAAATAGGTTATCTTTTAGATAAGATTTTATACATTCCACTGCAGTATGCAAACAGTTGCTTTACAGTACTTACCTCATGGGTGTGCTAATGTGGCACAATAAGTAGGACAACTCTCTTGGTTGAGTTTTAATTTTTTCAGCAGTTGTGTTTAAGTCGATTTTGTACATTGAAAAATGTGAAGTACCGGCCTTGTGTTCAGTTTTATTATCAAGCTGTTTAACCCATTACCCCATAGCCAGTTTCTAGATTTGAAGACACATGACCACTTAAAGCAGGTTAAAAGTAAAGCAGAATGCGCCTGAAAGCGCATTCTGCTTTACTTTCAGCCAACTTTAAAGCCATCATCTGCCAGAATATAGAAAATATTTCTTATGGTGCATATTTTTGATTATATAAATTTGAACTATTTTCTTCAATGGAGGAATAAATTAGACGCGTAAAAAGGCATATTCATGAGGTAATGGGTTGATATAGAAATAGTCAAGCATGTCTTCTATTGACAGCTGTTGTTATTGTGTGTGGTTTCTCTTGCAGGATATTGAACTATGACTTTGCCCTTAGTCTCCATCACACAATGTTCATCCCGGCCCTAGAACGGCTGGCCACAGATGAACAGAAGGCAAAGTGGCTACCTCTCGCTCAGTCCTATCAAATCCTAGGAACATATGCTCAAACAGAGATGGGGCATGGTAAGAACCAACTTGTTCAAGTAGAAGGAATGCTGAGACAAATGGATGTAAAATGTTTCACTTTATTATTCACCCCTGAAACTTAAAAAGGACATTAGTCCTGTTTCCAATTAAGTCTTAATACATTTTTGACTGTTTAGGATTGTTTAAAACAATACATAACAAAATATCAAACAGTGTAGACCCTGATCAGAGGGATCATTGTTGAGCCCAGGCCCCTCTTATCTTGGTCTACACTGTTAGCACATGACAAGTGTACTTCTCATATGTACACTGTGTGTAAAGGATCTGTATACTTGTCAGTCGGGTTCAATGTGTCAATGTTTAACACGGCGTCTGATCTGGACTCAAGCTGTTTGTCACTTGTCATTATAATTATTCTATCAAAATCTCCACTTATATGTCACTTTGAGAGAAAACAACAGACGACAATTTTCAGCAAATTGTATAGCAGCAGTAAAACGGTTAGACATAATTGTCCTGTTTGGGGAATTGTAGCAAGGGGTGTTGTTAGGAAGGAGTCATTGTTGGGAGGGTTGTTATAGAGAGGGAATACTGTAGTTTTGAAAACAAGTGATCACTTAAAACTGGTTGAAAGTAAAACAGAATGCACATGAAATTGTATTCTGCTTTTCTTTCAGCCTGTTTTAAGCTTCCATCTGCTAGAGTATATAGAACATATTTCTCATGATAGTTATTCATGACTGTATAAGGCAAAACTATTTTCCTTATTGGGGGAATTAATTTAATTCATGAAAATGAGTATCTATGGAGTAATAGGGAAACCTGTCCTTTGTTTTCAGGTACCAACTTACTAGCCCTGGAGACCACAGCAACATATGACCACACTACAGATGAGTTTATCATGAACACACCCAAGTTAACATCTATGAAATGGTGGCCTGGAGGATGTAAGCATGCAATATTATATATTAACATTCACAGTCCAACTTCCTTATATAATCCTTGAACGCTTTGCATGCTGAATTGTTTCATCTGCAACAATTATTGTCTGCTACTGTTCTGAAATTTGAATTTTCTAAATTACTTTCAGAATAGGGTCAGAGTGTCAAACACTTTAGATTCAGATGAAATTCTGCATAATGCAGTGTCTTATAATTTTTTGCACAGATTATGGTTTCACTGGTAGCATGCTAAGAGTTAAGAAAGTAAGGTTCATTTTTCAATAAAATGTTTTATTTCGAAAGTGGTTCCAAACAAAACTGATACATGTAAACATGCAGTATTTCAGAACCACTTTTGATTTAAGCTTTTATCTGCTAGAGTATAGAAATTATATCTTATGACACATACTCATGACTTTATAAATTGAAACTATTTTCTTCAGTGGAGGAATAAATTAAAGGTGTATTTATGGGGTAATGGGTTAACACCTGTTTGATTGTGTTTCCAGTGGGGAAGTCGTGTACTCATGCCTTGGTGCTGGCCCAGCTGGTAATAGATGGGAAGAAGAATGGTATGCACCCATTCATGGTACAGCTACGAAGCCTTGATGATCACATGCCAATGCCCGGTAAGTGTCCTTATGCTTGAGATAAGAGTGAGTAAATTGACCATGAGTTTCAAACTTGACTCCTTTATGTCTCCATCAAACCCAGTGTTTTGACCACTCAGTAGAATTGTCTTAACCCATTACCCCATAAATACGCCTTTTTACGCTTTAAATTTATTCCTCCCACTAAAGAAAAAACTTCAAATTTATACAGTAATAAATATGTATATAAAGAAATATTTTCTTTATCCTAGCATATGGTAGCTTAAAGCAGGCTTAAAGTAAAGCAGAATGTGCCTTAAGGCACTTTCTGCTTTACTTTCAACCTGCAATAAGTGGTCAACTATCTTCAATTCTAGAAAGAGGCTATTGGGTAATGGTTTAAAGAGACACTTTTGACACTTTACTCCAAAGTCTGTTTCTAGTTTTGAGAACAGGTGTCCACTTAAAGTAGGTTGAAAGTAAAGCAGAATGCTGCAATCTTCAAGGATATATAGGAGTATTTTCCAATTTGGCACATTCATGACAGTGGAACTATTTTCTTTAGTGGAGGAATAGCATAAAGGCTTAAAAATGTGTATCTATGGAGTGAAGTGTTAGTGATTGGTTACAACATGGTGTTGGTAGACCTTGTATCCCAACCCTTTTGCTCTTATGTTTATATTTTGTTAAACTTGATAAAAACCCCTTTTATGCTATCTATATGGTTGTACAAATACCTGGTATGTAGCTATTAAATAAGTTGAAACTTTCAGTATTTAAGGCAGATGGTTCCTTAAAGGAGGTTGAATGTAAAGCAGAATGCTCTTTCTGCAGTACTTTCAGCCTGCTTTAAGCTGCCATCTGCAAGAATATAGGAAATATTTCTTATGGTGCATATTCATGACTGTATAAAATGGAGCAAATTTCTTTGGTGGAGGTTTAAAAGATTAAAGGTGTAAAAATTTGTATCTATTGGATAATGGGTTTGTAAACTTAATAGATCCATTCATGTTAACCCATTATCCCATAACCTATTTCTAGATTTGAAGACAGTTGACCACTTAAAGCAGGTTGAAAGTAAAGCAGAATGTGCCTTTAGGCACATTCTGCTTTACTTTCAACCTGTTTTAAGCTTCAATCTGCAGAATATAGGTAATATTTCAAAAGTACAGGTTCAAAATTGTACAAATTTGGAACTATTTTCTTTGGTGGAGGCTTAAAAGATTAAAGGCGTAAAAATTTGTAACTATTGGATAATGGGTTTGTAAACTTAATAGATCCATTCATGTTAACCCATTATCCCATAACCTATTTCTAGATTTGAAGACAGTTGACCACTTAAAGCAGGTTGAAAGTAAAGCAGAATGTGCCTTTAGGCACATTCTGCTTTACTTTCAACCTGTTTTAAGCTTCAATCTGCAGAATATAGGTAATATTTCAAAAGTACAGGTTCAAAATTGTACAAATTTGGAACTATTTTCTTTGGTGGAGGCTTAAAAGATTAAAGGCGTAAAAATTTGTATCTATTGGATAATGGGTTTGTTAACTCAATAGATCCATTCATGTTAACCCATTATCCCATAACCTATTTCTAGATTTGAAGACAGTTGGCCGCTTAAAGCAGGTTGAAAGTAAAGCAGAATGTGCCTTTAGGCGCATTCTGCTTTACTTTCAACCTGTTTTAAGCTTCAATCTGCAGTATATAGGTAATATTTCAAATTGTACAGGTTCAAAATTGTACAAATTTGGAACTATTTTCTTTGGCGGAGGAATAAAGTAAATGCGCTAAAAGGCGTTTCTATCAGGTAAAGGGTTAATAGAAGTATTTTTTTGTATTTTGTTCATTTCCTAATAAAGGTATGAAACTAGGAGACATTGGCAGGAAGATTGGGGCCAATGCAGCAGATAATGGCTACCTCATTATGGAGAATGTTAAAATACCCAGGGCCAATATGTTGATGAGGAATGCAGTGGTAATGACCCTGTGACACCTATGTTTGATAGCGTTAATATGTTTGCTAGTTACTGAACTTTGACTTTGTCTTCCTGATCTAGTAAAATAAGGCATTAACCAATTACCCCGTTGCCTGTTTCTTGTTTTGAAACCAAGCTGCTGCTTAAAGCAGGTTGAAAGTAACGGAGACTACTGTTTAGTGTATGAATCAGAGACTGTATAAAGCCAGAGATTCACGACTCCCTTATTTTCCTTCTTTCCCCATATAACAGGTGTCCGTTGAGAGGCAGTGACGTATGTTGATGCGGTCACGTGACCAGCACAGGTAATGACAGCGTCGCGATAATGGGAAAAAATACACATATCGACCAGTTGACTTATAAATATTGACTTTGTTTCGTTTTTATACAATATTTTGTGATACTAATCGAGTGAAACCAAAATATGAGTTGTGGATTAAACCGAGAAAGTGTATTCCTGGCTCAAAGGAAGATACGTTGCTGCGTGGTTGCTGGTAAGTTCCAAAAAAATGAAGATCGATTCAATATCGTATTGCCGTAAACGCTTAAAACTTCAGTATGAACATTCAAACATGGATAAGAATGGATTATCCATGTAGTTCAAACTAAGATACAGTTTTGGCAAAATTTTCATGTCAATCTGTCCACGCATTTTGCTATCAATTAAATTTTATTGAGGCCACCAACTGGTGCTTCGATTGAAGATCGATGCAATATCGTCTTGCCGTAAACGCTTAAACTTCAGTTTGAACATTCAAACATGAATAAGAATGGGTTGTCCATGTAGCTCATATTAAAATACAGTTATGGCGAACTTTTCATGTCAATTTGTCCACGTATTTTGCTATAAATTAAATTTTAATGAGGCCACCCACTGGTACTTCGATTAAAGATCGATGCAATACCGCCTTGCCGTAAACGCTTAAACAGCAGTTTGAACATTCAAACATGAATAAGAATGGGTTGTCCATGTAGCCCATATTAAGATACAGTTTTGGCAAAATTTTCATGTCAATCTGTCCACGCATTTTGCTATCAATTAAATTTTAATGAGGCCACCCACTGGTACTTCGATTGAAGATCGATGCAATATCGCCTTGCCGTAAACGCTTAAACAGCAGTTTGAACATTCAAACATGAATAAGAATGGGTTGTCCATGTAGCTCATATTAAGATACAGTTATGGCGAAATTTTCATGTCAATCTGTCCACGCATTTTGCTATAACTTAAATTTTAATGAGGCCACCCATGGGTCCATTCACACCTTCGTGCAAACTGCTGTCACTTTTCATTGAATCAGCATTTTCCAAACACTAATTAACGTGTGTGCGATGCGCGGAGGGGTTAATTTATGCTCGGACTTTATTCTTATTATTCTTTTGTGTTAAACCTCGAAAAAGAGGCTTCTTTAAGGAATGTTTGTATTGTAAAATAACTGTAGACCGTATTAACGCAGCAACTGATAAGTAATTCCAAATATCGACTTTTTTCCCGATCGTCGCTAAAGCTTATATAACTCGCGAGGACCTGTTCTCGCGAAATCTCGCTCAACGGTCTCGTATGTATAAATCAGTCGAGTCGTGTATCTCTGGCTTTATACAGTCTCTGGTATGAATACAGTAAAACTTCTTTCTTACGACCACTAAAGTCAAGGCTAGTTGACTGTACAAAAGACAGATTTCTGTATAAAGCAAGGTGAAAGTAAAACAGAAAGCTCTTAAAGTAAAACAGAATGCCAGCTACATGAAACACTGGATAATTAGAACAATATAGTGGTTGTAATAGAGAGGGTTTACTGTAATAAAAAACATAAAGAGGTGTATTTATGGGGATATATAAGGTTTAAGTTGCTGAGTTATTTTCATATGCCTTCTATTGTTGATCAAGAAGACAAGTACTAACCTGTTCTTGTAGTGATGGTGGGGTAGACTGGTACTGGAGTAGACACATTTTATATGCCAAAACCAGCCTAGAAACATTTTATATTATACATGTATTATATATAAACATATATCTTGTACTCTGCTTGGATGTTTAAAACTAAATCTTTCTCCTGCTGAACATTTACTGTTTAACTCATTGCTACTTGAAACTGCAAATAGACTGGTCTAGTTTCTAATAAAGTCTAGTCCATTTTGACTATTGAGGGTTGTTGTTTTACGACATTGCAAACTGACAAATAGATTAGACTCTAATCAGAGGGCTTTTCTAGGAGCTCTATGATTTGGCTCTACACTGTGTGTGTAGGACAAGTATACTCTTCACAGGTACACTAAATGTAAGTAAAGTATGTGTATATGCATCACTAGGGCTCAATGAGTTAAAGCAAGATGATTGTAAAGCAGAAAGCTCTTACAGGAGCTTTCTTCTTTACTTTTACCTTGCTTTAAACTGCTACCCGTACCTATACTTTTAATATTTTTCAGTGAATTATCATTTGAGTGTATATATCAGAATAGGGTAGAGACATGGGTCTTATACTGAGCAAGGGGTAAACACATCCTAAGGAGGTTATACTGAAAAAAGAGTTAAATATATGAGTCTCAGTTTCTCAGTGTTTTAAACATTCGGTGTACTTTTTATACCTCTGTGTTGATTAGTCTGGGGGCATACTGTTTTACCCCTGTCTTCCATATGTTTAATCATCCTTCTGTCCTTTCATTCTTAAGTCAATCTGTCCTTCCACATATATACTAGTGTACACACTTAACCCTTTCCCCAATAGAAGCGCCTTTTAGCGCATATGATTTATTCCTCCGCTGAAGAAAGTAGTTCAATATAATCAGTCATGAATATATAGTATAGGCAATAATTTCTATATTCTAGCAAATGAAAGCTTAAAGCAGGCTGAAAGTAAAGCAGAATGCGCCTAAGGCGCATTCTGCTTTACTTTCAACCTGCTTTAAGTAATCACCTATCTTCAATACTAGAAATAGGCTATCAGGTAAAGGGTTAAAAATGTGTCCCTCTAACATTTCCTAGTTTGCAGTGCAAGGCAGAATATTGTATCTTTACTGGATGTTTTACCACAGATCTCTGTGCATTTTGTTTGATATGTTTAACCCTTTCATGGTCAAATTTATTGTGAGAATTTTACCCCCTTCCAAATCGTCTTCTGCTTCAATATTGTTGTCTGCAATATCATTTCAAAGTGAAATTTAATGCAGTATGACAAAAAAAAAGACATTAAAAAAATGAAAGTCAAACAGTTTGGATCCTGATCAGACGCGGCGTCTGATCAGTATCCAAACTGTTTGCAAACATGCTTTTTGGCATCCTTGAGAGTGAAAGGTTAATATTTGTTTTAAGAATTATACCATAATGGCCAGCAAGTTTTAGAAATTTAGTCAACGCAACTATAGACCTAGTATGTAGTATGTACATGTATGTAGTCACATCTCTAGTCTAACCTGTTTTCTTCATTGTTTCAGACTTTCTACTGACTCTTTACTATACTAACAGGTTCATTCTGCAGATTGAGGCATTATTCAGTGTGTTTGCAGTGTTCTACTAATTTGTTATACAGTAAAATCCCATAACTTTGACTACACAAAAGATGCATGATGGTGATATAGACATGTTTCCAAAAGGCACCTGACTTACCAACTAAAACAAGCCTTTTGTATTGTTGTAGATGGGGAAGATTGTGTTTTATTTATCTGAATAGCACACTTCTTTCCATCAGTAAGAGTAGTTTAAGCGAGAAATACAGAACTTATGTAGATACCCAATATTTATAAAATTGTAAGTCTCTAGTAATAAAGTCTTTAGAGAATAGTTTCAAACTTTTTTCGTTTTACGTGTGGGATTTAAATTCTATCTCTTTAGCAATAGAGAAGAATAATTCAGTTTCAGGAGTATAGAAGACAGAAATTTCAAGAGGACAAATTATTTACACTGAATTTAGTTTTAGAAAAAACAAGACAACAAATTGTTAACAGTGAATTTAGTTTTAGAGAAAAAAGATGATAAATTGTTAACAGTGAATTTAGTTTTAGAGAAAAAAGATGACAAATTGTTAACAGTGAATTTAGTGTTAGAGAAAAAAGATGACAAATTGTTAACAGTGAATTTAGTTTTAGAGAAAAAAGAAGACAAATTGTTAACAGTGAATTTAGTTTTAGAGAAAAAAGATGATAAATTGTTTACAGTGAATTTAGTTTTAGAAAAACAGGACAACTTATTTAAGGAGGAAAGGGTTACGAAATATTTGATTACAAGCAGAACTGCAATTATATTTAAGGTGTGAAGGTCGGAGACATTGGATCAAAGATAGGTGCAAATAATATAGACAATGGATACTTGATATTTAACAAAGTGAAGATCCCCAGAGCAAACATGTTGATGAAAAATGCGGAGGTAAGACAGGGTTTTGATATGAGGCATATAATACCTGTGTACAGTGACCAGTCAGTAATGAAACATGAATATTTAATCCTTCCGCCAATTGAATTGCCTTTTAGTACATTTAATTTATTCTTCCACTGAAGAAAATAGTTCCATTTTATACAGTCATGAGTATGTATTATAAAGAATGTTTAATGTTTATATTCTAGTATGGTAGCTTAAAGCAGGCTGAAAGTAAAGCAGAATGTGCCTTAAGGAGCATTCTGCTTTACTTTCAGCCTGCTTTAAGTGGTCAACTATCTTCAATACTAGAAACTTATGAGGTAAAGGGTTAAAACGAGACAGGGGACTGCTTAATGCTGATCAACAATAATGCATGAAGCTTTCAACCTTTAACTTCTGCTAAATATTCATACAGTAAAACCTCGCTATTACGACCACTAAAACGAAGGCTAATTGATTGTATAATAGAGAGGTGACAGCTTAAAGCAAGGTGACAGTGAAACAGAAAGCTCCTAAAGGAGCTTTCTGTTTTACTGTCACCTTGCTTTAAGCGGTCACCTATGATGGCTATCGTAAACACCCTAATAATTAAAATAATTTAGTGGTCGTAAAAGAGAGGTTTTACTGTATTTAAATCTCCATCCACTATTAGTATTAACCCATTACCCTGTAGCTTGTTTCTAATATTGAAGATAATTAACCTCTTAAAGCAGGTAGAAAGTAAAGCTGAATGCACATAGAAGGCACATTCTGCTTTACTTTCAGCCTGCTTTAAGCTACCATCATCGAGGATATAGAAAATATTTCTTATGTTACATAGTCATGACTATATAGATTATCAAATGTCAATTATCTTCAATATAATTCTTATGGAGAATATCCATGACTATAAATTGGAACCATTTTCACTGGGGTCCAACTACGTATTATCTTCAAATTGTATTGCTACGACAACCTCTATAGGTATTATAACAGATTTGTATTGCTACGAAGTCAGTATATATAGTGAGAAATGTTTTTCTACGAAAATGAAGTTGCCTTCATAGCAATAGAAGTTTGTTATAATACCCATATACGAGCGTACATGTAAGTTGCCGTAGCAAAACATTTCAACGTAATACCTAGTTGGCCCCCAGTGATTTTCTTTAGTAGAAGAATAAATCAAGGTCTAAAAAGGTGTATCTATGAGGTAATGGGCTAAATGAAGGCATGCCCTTAGCAGCTTCCTGGAAAGGTGTTCCTATAGAAATGTTCATGTTTCATTATTCAACTGTCACTGGCCACAGGATTGACTGAAGATGGGGTACCACTCATGGGTCCAGATAAGAGGCAGTCAATTATAGATCTCTTACAGTATTCCTTTTTGCCTCATTCAAATCCTAAGTTGTGACTACTCATTTTCATGAGTACAGTAAAACCTGTGTTAAACAGCCACTTAAAACAAGATGAATTAATAGGCTTATATAAGTAGAAACTATATACTATAGAAACTGAATGCAGTACAAAAGTAATGCAGAAAGCTCATAAAGCAGCTTTCTGCTTTACTTTTATCCTGCATTCAGCAGTTGCTTGTCATGAAGAACACCATGCTTTATTGTTAGGTAGCCCCTTAATACAGATTTATGCATCTTACCTGGAGCTATGGGAACCACTTTTAACCATAACAATACCCTGTCATTGAAGATACCTGTACTTAATCCTCTCTTAGCTGCTTTTCTATGCATTCCTCCATGCTAGTGCATAGACTTTTGCACCGTTGTGAGAATCCAGTCACTGCAGGATATTACTGATGTGGATCTACATTGTTGTACCTGCCATTCACCTCTCTTCCAGCATTTATTAGCTTATTGCTTAGCACAGTTACCAGGAAGATAAAGCCAGCCAGTAATATTTGGGATCTTGGATTAGAGAGTCAAATTTGGGTTTAGCTGAAAAGAAGCATTTGATAGCCCTATCTTTCACAGCCTGTAGTGCAGACTATCTATATACAACTGAAACAGCATTATAATTTATATGGTTCATCAGTCAAGCTATAATAAATTTGTAACCATCCAAAGAAGGCATTTTTGAGAGGTAAAACTGCAAAACAAAAAGAACAAGTGGCAGTTTAATCCATACCCCTATAAATACGCCTTTCTATGACTCAAATTTATTCATACACTGAAAAAAATAGTTATGCTTTATACAGGTATAAATATTTACCACAAGAAATGTATCCTATACTCTAGTAGATAGTAGCTTAAATCAGACTGTAAGTAAGAGGTCACCTGTTTTCAAAACTAGATACAGACTATTGGGTAATGGGTTATAGCAAGTTGAAAGAAAGAGCAAACATAGTCTGCTTTACGTTCATATTGCTTTAACCCTTTCCCCTACAACCTGTTTTTTGCTAAGAAAACATGTGATTTTGCTTTACTTTCAGCCTTGAGGCTAATTAGTAACCATCTGCTAGGATATAGAAAATATTTCTTATCGTGCATATTCATGAATGTATAAAGTGCTATTTTCTTCAGTGAAGGAATGAACTTATGGCAAAAAATATGTGTGTCTATGGAATAATGGGTTAAGCTGAGTCACCAGCCTTAAATACAAAAGTACAGTATATGCAGTATTAGTTAGATGAAACTGCTTTGAACCGTATTCTATGAATGAGAGGGTTAGTTATCAACTTGCTTCTTCTTGGTTTAGTAACTGAACACAAACTTTGACTCTTGTGTTGCCCTGAAAGTGGTTCAGGTATGAGTCGGTCATGGACCTATAGAGTGACAAGCATTCATGATTGTCATGGTTTATTTGGAGGCTTACATGCTTGTGTGTTTAAGGTGTCAGTGTTGGGGACCTGAGTGCTAAGATTTGCTGGAATTTTATAGATAATGGCTACCTTATCCTAGATAATGTCCGCCTTCCTAGGAATCACATGTTGATGAGAAATGCCCAGGTATGGCACAGCCTTAACCCTTCTACTCCTATTAGCGTATATTCATTTTATTTTAGAAATATAAAACAGTGTAGACCCGGATCAGACGTCTCCTTAAGGAGCTGTCTGATCAGGGTCTGCACTGTTTTCTCATAGGATCTGTTTGACATGATTCAAGACAAGGAAAAACTGATTGTTTTATAAGCTAATGTAATAGATCAGAATCAGATGATATGATGAATATTTAGTTTCTTTTACTCAGAGCATGAAAGTTTTTGTTACACCACCTTCATTGACAAGACTGAACGGGCAAATAGAAGAGACAAAAAAATCCAAGGTAGAGGAAAAACTTTCGTGCTCTGAGTAAAAGAACCGAAATACTCATGCCAGATCCAGATCAGAGAAACCTCTTTGGATACAGATGATAGATGTTCATCAGAGCTCCAGATAAGAGGGGTATTTCAAAAATTAAAATCTTTATTTCTGCATTAAACTCCTATGGTGTCACTACTCAATAGAATCGTCTCTTCGAGACGATTCTATTGAGTAGTAACACCATAGGATTAAGTGCTGAAATGAGTGAGAATTGTTTGATTTGTTCAGTTTACTCCCTCTTATCTGGAGCTCTGGATCATAGTGGGCGGAGTTTTGTACATGAATATTCAGCAGGAGAAGGGTTAATTGTTCCAGAGCTGTTGTCTTTGTTGGAACGTGTGGTCATTTGCATGTACGTCAGCACAATTAGGGCAAAGTGTTTCGAGTAGAAAGTTATGATTTGGAATGTGTGTTCAAAGGTTTTTGTTATATTTGTCAAATCTCAACAATCATATTTCAGAGCTCCAAATAAGGATAGTGTTTCAAATACATGTACTAACGTCTAGATGTCTCCATGGAATCCTATGTTGTGACTACTCATTAGAATGGTCTCTTTGAGAAAATTCTAATGAGTAGTCATAATACTTGTACAGTCGAAACTCGATACTTTAATTTAAACTCGCTTTAGTTTGAACATATTCATATTTCAATGTTAAATGTGGCTCAGCTACGTTTTAACTTTGAAATACAGGTACACTTGACTTAACTCTTTGAACCCTAATCCCGCATATAGGCGTCTTTTAAAACAGTGTACATGTGAATAGTACTCTTGTCCTGTGCAAACAGTGAAGGCCCAGATCAGAGGGCTCCGAAAGGAGCCCTCTGATCAGGGTCTTCACTGTTTGTCAGTAATGCCAAAAATGACAAAAACAACTCTTAAAAGCCAGAAATGGACTAGACAAAAATCGAAACTGGAATTGTTCATTTAAAGTTTCAGGGAGGAAAGAGTTAAGCGAGATTGAGATATCAAAATTAGACTTATGAAATACTGGTAAGTTCAATTTAAGTGAGCTTCAAATATCGAGTTTTGACTGTATATTTTTTCTAGGAGATGAGGTTCATTTCTACTCACGTTTATATGGAACCCTCTCACATTTGAGTTATATTGTTCACAGCACAGGCTATAAATAAGTACAGAAAGCCTTTTTACAACAACCACTAAATTGTGTTCATTAATAGGTATTTAAGAGAGGCAACTGCTTAAAGCAAGGTGATAGTAAAGCTCATAGGACCTTTCTGTTTGACAATCACCTTGGTTTAAGCTATCACCTATCTCATCATACAAACACTTAGTCTTTGTTTTAGCAGTGGTAATAGAAGGGGGTTAACTGTATATGCAAAGAGAATTTTTATTTCCTTCTCTGCCTACCTAGCTTATACACTAGCTTATACTCTCTTCTGCTCCAAATCACATCATTCTGGTCAAAATTTTCTGTCTATTTATAGTCTAGTATGGATTACCTGCCCCTTACACTACTCTATTCAAAGAAAATAAATAAAAGAATGAACTGCTCTTTTCTAATGATTTGACCTCTAGGGGGTCTTAATTATCAAATACACATCACATTCGTGTGTCCCCTGCATGACTTAGTCAGGGCATTTTGTATTTTGTCTGTCTCGTCTGTCTGTTTATTTGTCTGTACACAACTTTAATCTTCGCCATAACTTAAAAACTACATGTGTAGAGACTTTATTTTACTCCTGTGTACTCAACTCAAGAAGCTTTTGAGTTCTGCACAACTTGGATCATGTCAGACAAGGGTCAGGGTCATTTTAAGGTCAAATAGGCTGAATTTAACATTGGCCATAACTTTGTAATTACATGTTATAGAGACTTACTAGTTTGCATATGTACTCAACTAAGAAGCTCTTAAGCTCAGTACAAGTTAAAATTAGCGCTTTCTGGCAGCAATCAATTCAAATGTTCATGACGACTCTCTCTTATTTAAAGTCCTAGTATAGAATGTTTGTTGTACAGTGTGGCACCTTTCTTGTACAGTTTCTTCCTGTCTTCGTGTTGTAGATGGCTTTTTATCCATTCTTGCTTTAATGTAGCATGCCACTTTTAATATCTGTATATATTGTTTCAATTGCAGGGTGTAACCTGTACCCAGCATCCATTTAATCCTTTCCCCCATAGCTTGTTTTCAGCATTAAAGACAGGTGGTTGCTAAAAGCAGGCTGAAAGTAAAACAGAATGCTCCTTGAGAAGCATGTTGCTTCACTATCAGTCAAAGTAAATCTATTTTCTTTAATTGAGAAATAAATTAAAGATGTGAAAAAGACAAATCTATGGAGTAATGGGTTAAAATGCAGAAGCCTAGAGATCTTTTAGGTTATAGCTTTCTGCATGACTGTATTCTGTTTTGATCAATAAAAAATAGTTACATTTCTAAAGACAAATATTACATTTGAAAATAAAAGTTATAAAATGAATCATTACATGTGTATATTGTATGTTGTAACATGAAATGTTGAAGTTTAATTATGACTAGATAGCCAGAATCTGATGGTTGATAATATCTTTCATCTCTAAATTTTAAACGGCTGCTTTAACCCTTTCACTGCCATGGTACCCACTGCCTCAACACTGTGGTAGATACGAGTGTTACAAAAATAAACTTATAAACTTGTTATCAGGACTCGATTTTTTGTAAAAAGCTTAAACCTTTCCTCCTTAGCCATCAGTGCATATCACCTACATCTATATCAAACTGTGTCAAACTGCCTAAAGCAAGTTGAAAGTAAAGCAGAAAGCTCATCTTTCTTTAAGCTGCCATCTGTATTCAATGAATATATAGATATTTAAGTGCGGTTCTTATGTAGAGGAGTTGATAGAGGTGCTCAAATATGCTTCTATGGAGGATAGTGTTAAGACAATTTTTTTGAAGAAATAAATCAACTTTGGATTTTACTGTACAGTAGAACCCCTCTTTTATGACCACTTAATTGTGTTAATTATAAGGTGTTTACGACAGGTGACTGCTTAAAGCAAGGTGACAGTAAAGCAGAAAGCTCCTATAGGAGCTTTCTGTTTTACTGTCACCTTGGTTTAAGCTGTCACCTGTCTTTTATCCAATCAATTAGTCTTCGTTTTAATGGTCGTAATAGAGAGGTTTTACTGTACTTGTGTTTACAATGAACCCACATTTATATTTCTGATTCATTTGCTAGGTAAGCAGGCAAGGCAAATATACCCAGCTTTCTGGCAACAAGGCCAACTATGCCACCATGATCCTAGTGCGAGTGAAGATTGTCATGTGGTCATTTGAATGTCTGAGACATGCTTCAACCGTATCTATCAGATACAGTGCAACCCGGCGACAGACTTCACTGAAACTAGGGTTGGTATTAGTACAAGCCCATGCTTTGTGGAGAAACGAGAACAGTCAAAACTCGATACTTCGAACTCGCTTAATTAAATCCATCGTACCAGAATTTCTAAGTTGAAATTTGATAAGTCGATCTGGCTTAAGTCAACATAGCTGTATTAAAGAGTTATAACGTGGCTCAGCCATGTTTTAACTTTGAAATATTGGTATGTTCAAACTTACGTTGAGTTTGAAGTTACGAGGTTTGACTGTAAATACCTTATCTACAAAAAGTGTAAACCCAAATTAGAGTGCAATGTTTTTGAATGATGTATATACTCTTTTCTCATACATAAACTCTGCATGCTAGCGGCGTCAGGGTTCACGTTGCTGCTCCTGTTCCCATTAGCAATTTCAAGAAAGTGTTTACAACTTCTATGCCCTTTCACATACATATTTCATTCTTGCAACACACTTACTTTGGGGCAAGACCTTTCCAACCGTGTGACATTTTTTACCCCTGTAAACTTGACCTCAGCCACTGCATTGAAGTTTCAAAATGCATGTATAACTTTGGAAAAATGCTTATAACTACTTGTCTTTTGAGATACTGCTTGTATATTTGGTATGTACGTGTATATAGACAACACCTTTCCATTTACGCAAAATGTTTGATGCTTGTGACCTTGACCTTGTACTTCTGGTCCATGTGTACGTTTCAAAATATGCTTATATCTCCTATGTCCCTTGAGATATTGCTTTCATATTAAGGGTGCATGTAGACAAGACCTTTGGATGCACTGAACAATTTGACGCTTGTGAGGTTGACTTAACCCTTAGCCCGCCAAATAAATTGTCGTCTGCTATATTTCTCGTCTGCTTCAAGTTTCAAAGTGCTTCAAAGTTGCTCAAAATTGCTGCAAATGTTGTCCGGGTGTCAAACAGCTTGGATCTGGATGAGACGCCGAGTTACTCGGCGTCTCATCCAGATCCAAGCTGTTTGCATATGGAGATAGTCGTGACTGGCAGGCTAAGGGTTAAGACTCTGCCTTTATAGTTTTAAATGTGCCGCTGGCAAGCTTTGTTGTCTCTCTGACAGCTCTTGTTTTATTCACACCATTGATTGTTAGACTAAATGAGGCAGTGTTGTTTTGTTAATTCCAGGGAACCTGAGCAGCAGGTACTAGACTTTCAGACCCAGCAGTACAAGTTGTTCCCAGCTCTTGCCACCACATATGCTACATTCTTTGTAGCCACAGAGATGCTGGCACAATATAACACAACTCATGGAGAAATCATGAAGGGAAACACTAAAAGACTGGCAGAGGTAACTGTAGTTGAATCACACTAGGATTCTTCAGAGTCCATGGTTATTAAAGAGTTTGAGTTGTGCCTGAGCAAAAGCTCAAATCTGACTTATCAAAACCCTGAGACCGACCTAAAACTCAACTCAAAAACGTAAAAACCTTGGTGCCTGGGTTCCAGGGGCCCGTTTCATAAAACTTCGTACGACAAATGTTGTCGTAAGTCAGATTATAAAATTCTCAAGTTTTATTTATTTCCCCATCTAATCATGTCTTGTTACATCTCTTTGGAATCGTCTTTTTAAGATGATTCCAAAGAGATGTCTAAAGACAGGATTAGATAGAGAAATGAGAAATTAAATATGTGTATATTTTTAAGTTTTGACTTACGACCGTTTTTGTTCGTACTAGGTTTTATGAAACGGGCCCCAGATACGAGTGACTAAATAAATTATTTCTATTGATTTTTCCTGATGCCTCCATCAAATATTAGAAATATAAAAGTGAAACAAACTGTTTAAGAGGGCTCCTTTACATACCGTGTATTGATTAAAGCTGGATTGAAAATTTAAGCTGTCACCAGTATTCGACATTATAAATGAATAGCAATGTATCCACTTATGTGTAGGAGTAGGTTGAGGACATAAAGAACTTATGTAAAGGAAAGGGTTAACCCATTACTCCATAGATATGCCTCTAATGTATTTTTCCACTGAAGAAAATAGTTTCACTTTATATAGTCATGAATATATACCATAAGAAAGATATTTCCTGTATCCTAGTAGAAGGAAGCTTATAACAGGCTGAAAGTAAAGCAGAAAGCGCCTTAAGGCGTGTTCTGCTTTACTTTCAACCTGCTTTAAGTGGTCACCTATCTTCAAGACTAGAAACAGGCTATGGGGTAATGTGTTACACACTGAAAAAAAAACTAGGAGGTGAGGAAGGGTTAGGCGATCACAGGTTTGACTGTTATTTCTGTGTTTCAAGCTCCATGCCCAGTCATCTGGTTTGAAGGCATTCCTAACAGACAAGACAACCTACATGGTGGAGATTTGTCGTAGATCTTGTGGTGGCCATGGATTCCTTATGTCATCAGGTATAGCAGAGAACGCCTCATCCTGTCTAGCTCTGGCCACTATTGAGGGAGATAACACAGTCCTATATCTACAGACTTCGAGGTATGACGAAAAGAGAGTTGTCTTTCCCAGGGCTCCAATTAAGAGGGAGTTAATTGAACAAACCCAACATTTTCTCACACATATCAGCACCAAATCCTAAAGTGTCACTACTCATTAGAACTGTCTCGAAGAGACTTTTGTAATGAGTACAATGTAGTAACACCACAGGGTTTAATGCAAAATAAAATAAAGATTTAGTTTTTGAAATACTCCCCTTTTCTGGAACTCTGTTTCCTATTTTGCTGCCTCTCTGTGACATATGAGCAAAATTTGGGTTTACACAATACTCAATTTATTATTTCTACACTTAAAAAAGAGATCCTCACCTAGTAATTACTGAATATAAAATACAGAAGGCATTTCAGTAGAGTTAACAGAAGAATAATTGATAGTTGCATAGGACAAGCATTCTTTTCACTGGTACACTGTGTGTAAGCCTTGTAAGGACACATACAAGTATACTTGTATCTAGGTTTGAATGTGTTAACTCATTGAGCCCTAGTGACGCATATATGCCTGCTTTACCAAATGTGTACCTGTGAAGAGTGCACTTGTCCTTTGCAAACAGTGAAATCCCTGATCAGAGGGCTCTTGCAGGAGCCCTCTGATCAGGGACTTCACTGCTTGTCATTTTGCAATGTATTACAAAAACAACCCTTAATAGTCTAAAATGGACCAGCCTTTATTGCAAACTGGAATTGTCCATTGGAAGTTTCAAGGGATAATTAGTTAAATAAAAATATAAAGTTATGATACATAGTGGGTACTTGTCCACTAAACAGTGAATAAGAAACAGTCAACACAATACTGCGTGATGATTTTGTTCTACTCTTCTGGTGTTTTATTGATTTATTCAAGAAGAAATGCTTGTCTGTATTGTTGGATTTTGTTTTTCCTCAGGTATTTGATGAAGCAGATGGCTAATGCTGTATCAGGCACAAAGACTGAGGGCTCAACGGCCTACATGAACAGGGACTTTGGGGCGTACATCTGTCCTATAGGGACCAAAGACGACTGTCAGAATCTCCACAAACTCTTAGAAGTCTACAGACAAAGAGCTCACAAGTAAATACCAAAATAATTGCAATAAAGCCTGGATAGATTGGTCAATCAAATGATAAAATTGCTTTTTGAAATAATGGAGGCAGTTTAATGCATGACAAAAGTAATGCAGAAAGCTCCTGAAGGAGCTTTCTGCATTACTATTGTCATGCATTAATCAGTAGTCTGCCTTAAATATCATCATTTTTATGCCTCTGTAACGATAACTCATAGGGCATACTGTTTTATCCTTAACCATCTGACTGTCTATCTGTCTGTCCATATATATGGTACATACTTTGTCTAACTTCTACAGTTTGCAAGCTACAGTCTTATATTTTTATAGGATGTTTTCATATATACCACTGTTGATTGAACTTAGTAAACTTAATATACACAGTACATGCATCTAGGGGACATCATTTGTAATGGACATATTTATTTCATCACAAATCATGAAATGTGTTTACAGTGAAAGAATAAAATCTATATACTGTTTACTTTGAAAATAGTTGACACAAGTTGGCGTCTAGTTCAGGGTTCCAGATAAGAGGTAGTTTTTTCAACAAATTCAACATTTTCTCACTCTTTTTAGCACCAAATCCTATGGTGTTACTACTCATTAGAATCGTCTCTTCGAGACGATTCTAATGAGTAGTGACACCATAGGGTTTAATTCAGAAATAAAGATTTTAGTTTTTGAAAAACTACCCTTATCTGGTGCTCTGTAGTTTTATTTATACTAACTGATAGCTGTATATTGACAGAGTTGTAATGTTGGTGGCCCAGAAGTTACAGATGCATATGGAGTCAGGTGCCCCACAAGAAGTCGTCTTCAACAGCAATATGGTATCTCTAGTCAGGGCAGCAAAAGTAAGTATCTCAAGGACAATGCAGTAAAGTCCCATTATTCACCCATTTCTCGATAGCCTGTTTCTAGTTTTGAAAACAGATTACTACTTAAGAAGCAGGTAGAAAGTAAAGCAGAATGTATCTCCGCTTTTTTATGCCCCCGGCATCGACAGATGCGGGAGCATATAGTAATCGTCCTGTCCGTCCGTCCGCGCCACTTAAGTGGGTTAGAGGGCCAGATAACGGTAAACATAACAAAAGAAGACAATAGAGTTCATTCCGTAACAATACACTAAGGGGCCGTGGCCCGTTATTCGAACAAAAGAAAATAACAAAAGAAAAGGCCCTCTAACCCAATTGAGTGGCACGAAGGTCATTTGTTGGGTAGGGAGAACAATAGATTCCATTCATTCCGTGATTGCCCTATTGTTATTGTTGGGTTTTTTAGCTCACCTGGCACGAAGTGCCAAGGTGAGCTTTTAGGATCGCTGGATGTCCGTCGTCCGTCGTCCATCGTCTGTCCGTCCGTCCGTCCACAATTGGTTGTGAACACTCTAGCAGCTACAAATTTCATCCGATCTTCATGAAACTTGATGACAATGTTTGCCTCATTGATATCTAGGTCAAGTTCGAATGTGGGTCATGTCCGGTCAAAAACTAGGTCACTAGGTCAAATCATAGAAAAACCTTGTCAACACTCTAGAGGCTACAAATCTCATTGGATCTTGATGAAACTTGGTCAGAATGTTTGTTTAACTAATATCTAGGTCAAGTTTGAATATGGGTCATGTCTGGTCAAAAACTAGGTCACTAGGTCAAATCATAGAAAAACCTTGTGAACACTCTTGAGGCTACAAATCCCATTGGATCTTGATGAAACTTGGTCAGAATGTTTGTTTAATTGATATCTAGGTCAAGTTTGAATATGGGTCATGTCTGGTCAAAAACTAGGTCACTAGGTCAATTATAGAAAAACCTTGTGAACACTCTTGAGGCTACAAATCTCATTGGATCTTGATGAAATTTGGTCAGAATGTTTGTCGCATTGATATCTAGGTCAAGTTTGAATATCGGTCATGTCCGGTCAAAAACAAGGTCACTAGGTCAAATCATTGGAAAATCTTGTTTACACTCTATAGGTTGATTTTGGGTATACATGTCCAGTCATTATCTAGGTCACTATAGGTCAAGTTTGCCATGGTGTACCAGGTGAGCGATTTAGGGCCATAGTGGCCTTTGTTTGTTGCTATTGGGTACTTTTAAACAAAAGAAAAACCCAACAAGTGCCCAAATGGAAGGACGTCCATCCTTCCGTAACCAGGTTAAGTAGATTTTACCGTTTCGTCTAGCATCAACACCGCTTATTCAAATGCTTGGATACTTATACAGTTGTTGCCTTGGACCATTCCCTATCCACCAATATCACCCAACCCTGATTTTGACCTTGACCTAATTTGGACTTAGATTATTTTGAATGGGCTATTTCTTGGTTAACTAGATTTTACTGTTCGTCTAGCATCAACACTACTTACTACAATGCTTCTATACTTATACAGTTATTGCCTTGGACCATTACCAACCCACCAGTAATACCCAAGCTCAGTTTGACCTTGACCTTGACCTAATTTGGACTTAGAAAAGATTCAGAATATATTTTCAAGGATGCCACCGGGGGAATAAGCGTTTATTGAACGCAGTCTTGTTCAGCCTGCTTTAAGCTACCATCTGCTATGATAAAGGGAAAATAGTTCCTATATGGAGTAAAGGGTTAACCCATTACCACATAGCCTGTTTCTAGTACTTAAGATATGTGACCTATTAAAGCAGGTTGAAAGTAAAGCAGAATGCGCCCTAGGGCGCATTCTGCTTTACTTTCAGCCTGCTTTAAGTTACTTTGTGCTAGGATACAGAAAATATTTCTTATGGTACGTATTCATGACAGTATAAAATGGAACTATTTTCTTTGGCGGATGAATAAAATGAATGCGCTAAAAGTCGCTTCTATAAGGGAAAGGGTTAAGACAGCAATTTTCCTATTTAAAACTAGAAAAATATTATGACTTGAAGGGTTTCTGTATGGTTAACCCTTTACCTGATAGCCTAGTTATAATATTGAAGATAGGTGATTACTTAAAGCAGGTTGAAAGTAAAGCAGAATGCGCCATAATGCGCATTCTGCTTTACTTTCAGCCTGCTTTAAGCTATTACCAGATAGAATAAGGAAAGTATTGAATATGACACATATTCAGTACGGTTTATATTGGAACTATTTTCTTCAGCGGATGAATAAAATACATGTGCTAAAAGTCGCTTCTATCAGGGAAAGGGTTAAACAGAACCCCAGAGTAGGGGAGTGTATCAAATCCTTACTTTCTTATCATATGCATCCATGTATTGGTACCACCAGGGCTCAAGATAAGGGGATTATTTCAAAAACTAAACTCTTTATGTTTGCACCAAACCCTATTTTGTGACTACTCATTAGAATTGGCTCAAAGAGATGATTCTAATGTATAGTCATTCCATAAGGTTTATTACAGACATGAAGGAGAAAACTTTGAAAACATGAGCTTACTTCTTCTTATCTGGAACCCTGTTACCATATGTTTGGACTATTCTCTTGAAGAGACTGTTCTCAGGAGTAGTCACAACATAGTGTTTGGTGGAGACATAAAGGAACAAAAAGTTAAAAATGTTCGGTTTACTCTCTCTTGCATGGAGCCCTTGTTAACCCATTATGCCAAATCCTGTTTCTAGTTTTGAAAATGGGTGACTACTTAAAGCAGGTTGAAAGTAAAGCAGAATGCGCCTGAAGGCGCATTCTGCTTTGCTTTCAGCCTTGCTTCAAACTATCAGCTGCTAGTATATAGAAAACATTTTCAATGGCTCATAATCATGATTGTATAAAGTGGAATTACTTTTCAACTGTGATGGAATAAATAAAAGGTGTAAAAAAGGGTATTTGTTGGGGTTATGAGTAAATGTCATGTTCCTCTGCAGGCCCATATCCAGCTGTCTGTAGCTGATTCGTTCTTGAGAAGTCTGGAGAGTTTACAGTCCACAGTCAGCCCCATGCTGTACAAGGTGCTCAGAGAACTGTGTTTGTTCTACACACTACATGGTATAGTGGAGGAAGCCGGTGACTTCTTAGAGGTATGTTATATAGGTCCTAGCATTAGATAGTGGCTCTTTTGTAAATATGGTAGAACCAGAATCCGTGCTTTTAAAGCATTTGAGATCATTCTTAGATTGCTCTCAAGCTTTTGATTGGTCAGATTTGAGCAAAATGCTCAAATTTGACCTATCAAAAGCTTGAGAATGGATCTCAGACTCATCTCAAACAGTTTATAAGCATGGTCTTGGGCTCTATATGACCATCTGTGTTGCTAGGCCAAAAAACATTCATTCAGGGGACCAAGGCCAACCATTTCCTACAAAGTAGTACAGTAGAATCTCTCAATTATGAACTCTAAAAAGAAATCTATTTGACGGTTTTTAAGACATGTGACGGGTAACCCAAGTAACCCGGCATCTGTTCAGGCTCCAAACTGTTTGCCAATTAAATTTTTAAAAAATCATCAACATTTTCAAGTACTGTCAGTTTCTACATTTCAGTGCCTTGTTTATGTGTTTCATTTAGCATAAATGGAATAGAATAACTTCTCCACTGTATTATTACTTCTGATGAAAACTGCAATACAGTACTAACCCTTTGAACCCTAGTCACGCATATATGCGTCATTTTCAAACAGTGTACATGTAAATAGTACACTTGTCCTATGCAAATAGTGATGACCCAGATCAGAGGGCTCCGAAAGGAGCCCTCTGATCAGGGTCTTCACTGTTTGTCATAATTCCAAACATTGACAAAAACAACCCTTAAAGTCAGAAATGGACTAGACTAAAATGGAAACTGGGATTGTCCATTTAAAGTTTCAGGGAGGAAAGAGTTAACCCATTACCCTATAGCCTTTCTAGTTCTGAAGATAGGTGACCGTTTAAAGCAGGTTAAAAGTAAAGCAGAATGTGCCTTCAACCTGCTTTAAGCTACCATCTGCTATAGTTTTGAAAATATTTCTCATCATATATATTTAGTACTGTATAAATTTGAACTATTTTCTTAAGTGGATGAATAAGTTAGAGGCGTAAAAAGGCGTTTTTATGGGGTAACGGGTTAAATGAATGACTTGCCTCCTATATTACAGATGGAGACATTAGGTTTGTCCCAAATAGAGTGGATAAGGCAGGAGGAACTGGTGGTTATGGCTAATCTAAGGTAGGTTTTTTGTTGCATGCATAGCACTCTTCATCTACACTAAACCTGTATCTAGTGAACATGTTTCAAACATACTGGCTTTTATTGATGGTCTGGGAAGTGTGAGTAACCTAAAGCTTCATCTTCTTTTCTATGTTTAATAAAGAACCAGTTTCAACCTTTTCAGGCCTTCATCAGGTTTAATTATAATATTTTCTTTTATTTAGATAATTTAATCTTTTTAGCTAACCTGAGCTAGCTCAGGGTGAGCTTTTGCAATCCTTGAATGTCCGGCGTCCGGCGTCAACAATTTTAGTGTTTACACTCTAGAGGCCACAATATTTATCCAATCTTTCTCAAACTTGCTCAGATGGTATATTGCCATAAGAGCTTGGATGAGTTTGATTATGGTTGAAATCGGACAAATAGATCATGAGTTATCTACCTTTGAACTGCTGAAAATGCCATATTTAACAGTGTTTACACTCTAGAGGCAACAGTATTTATCCAATCTTTCTCAAACTTGTCCAGATTGTATATGACCATAAGAGTTCGGATGAGTTTGATTTTGGTTGTAATCGGATAAATAAATCAAGAGTTATATACCTTTGAATTGCTGAAAATGCCATATTTAAAGGCGTTTACACTCTAGGGGCCACAGTATTTATCCAATCTTTCTAAAACTTGCCCAGATTGTATATGACCATAAGAGTTCGGATGAGTTTGATTTTGGTTGAAATCCGACTAATAGATCAAGAGTTATCTACCTTTGAATTGCTGATAATGCTATATTTAGCAGTGTTTACACTCTAGAGTTCGCAATTTTTATCCAATCTATCTCAAACTTTCTCAGATTGTATATGACTATAAGAGTTCAGATATGTTTGATGGTTTAAATCAGACTTATAGGTCGAGAGTTATATACCTTTGAATGGCTGAAAATGCAATATTTAACAATGTTTACACTCTAAAGGCCACAAATTTTATCCAATCTTTCTCAAACTTAATCAGATTGTATATTACCATAAGACTTCGGATGAGTTCGATTATGGTTGTAATCGGATCAATAGGTCAAGAGTTATCTACCTTTGAATTGCTGAAAATGATATATTTAACAGTGTTTACGCTCTAGAGGCCACAATATATATCCAAGCTCTCTCAAACTTGCCCAGATTGCATATGACCATAAGAGTTCGAAAAAGGGTGATTATGGTTGGAATCGGACAAATAGATAAAGAGATATCTACCTTGAATTGCTGAAAATTCCATATTCACACTCTTGCAACTACAGTTTTCAATGGAGTTTGATTATACTTGTACAAAAGGATTTAAACTAAGCTATAGGTTCTCGAAGAAGTGCAATTATTGTTGAAATGTAATCATTGTGGCAATATTTACCTGCCCTTGATATACTTTGAAATGCTAGAAAAAGGCTTCATTTCAGTATTGTTTAGGCTCTAGTTATCTGTCTTTGATGTACTCTACTATACTACAGTAGGTCGACAAACTTGAATGGATTTAGAATAAAACGGGTGAAATTCAAAGGTAAAGCTATCAGGCTTCATTACAAATGGTGAGCGATATCAGGGCCTTCAGGCCCTCTTGTTCTTATTGGTTTGTGTTTATACGTCATGTGTTTGAACATTTTGTGTTTGATTCACATTTTTTGGAATCTGCAGATCATATTATGCTCTGTCGATATAATGGCATTCTCATTGTAATACCATAGTCTTGTCTTTGATCTGATTTTGTTCTTGTACTATATTTGACAGACCTAATGCAGTTGGTCTAGTGGATTCCTTTGACCTTCATGATGAGACAGTCGCCTCAACATTGGGTCAGTATGATGGAAATGCCTACCAACATCTGTTTGAATCTACACAACATGAACCAATGAACCAGACAGAGGTAGGCAAAGCTCAATTATCCCTTTCCTTTACATAAGCACCCCAGGACACATTTACCCAGTCCTCTTCATAGCAACATAAATGATTAGTGACAGTGTTGAATATAAAGTTTTCTCATTGTGTATTTTCATGTCTTCAGGGCTGCCATAAGCTCATCATGAAAAATCCTAAGATTTCCAAATGTTCTATTTTTCATTTGTGATTACTTAAAGCAGGTTGAAAGTAAAGCAGAATGTGCCTTCAGGCACATTCTGCTTTACTTTCAGCTGCTTTAAGCTACCATCTGTTATGATAAAAATCAGAAGATTTCAGAAAAAATCTTGAAAAATGGAAGCCCTGTGTCTTAGGAGCTTCCTTTCAACTCCTTCCTTATTGCTGATAGAAAGAACCATTCATGCTGTTACCCTGTCCTTATAATCCATTCATCCTTGAAACTGTTAATGGACAATTCCAGTTTCCAATAAAGTTAGTCCATTTATGACCATCTTCTATTATCACATAATTTTCCATTTATAACTATTTCGGGTTATTGTGTTCAATGTATTGCAAAATTACCAACAGAGCAGACCCTGATCAGAGGGATACTTTAGAAGCATTGATCAGGGTCTACATTGTTTGCATAGGACAAGTGTACTCTTCACTGGTACATTGCAAAGGATGCATACACATTTCGCTAGGGTTCCATGTTCTTACACCTATATTATGTTTTTAACCCATTACCCCATAGCCTATTTCTAATATTGAAAATAGTAGACCACTTAAAGCCGGTTGAAAGTAAAGCAGAATGCGCCTTAAGGCACATTCTGCTTTACTTTCAGCATGCTTTAAGCTAAACTCTTTTAAGATATAGAAAATATCTCTTATGATACATATTCAAGGCTGTATAACTATTTTCTTTAGAGAAAGAATAAGATAAAGGGGTAAAAGGAGTATTTATGAGGGAATGGGTTAAAGGAATATTTCTTATTTCAGGTTCACCCTTCATACTACAAACATATAAGAGGCTTGCTGACACGGTTTGGGAAGGCCAAGTTATGATGTTCTTGCCACATAGGATAGATATTTCTGTACATACAAATCGTGTAACATATTTATACAGCAAGTCTATGAAATCTGAGCCCCTTCTGGATAGAGGGAAAATTGGTTTTAGTGAGGTGTTCACATTTGGATGGTCAGCTGTCATTCTATAGAAATGAAATTGACAGATATAAAGACATTTAGCAAGTTTACCAATGGCAGTAGTAATGCTAGTCTAATTCCATTCAACACTTACTCCATATCCTGCCACAAGTTTTAAAGACAAGTGACCACTTAAAGCATGTTAAAAGTAAAGCAGAATGCTCCTTAAGGAGCACTCTGCTTTACTTTCAATATGTTTTAAGCTAGCTACCACTTTAGTAGGTACTGAAAATGCCTTCTTTGCTTTACGTTCAGGACTTCCTAGGTTGGGACTACTTTCCTTAGTGTAGAAATAATTAGAGGCGTAAAACGGCATGTTAATGGAGTAATGGGTTAAACAGTCGTCTTTCTTTAGAATCTTTGTTGAATGGCTTGTAAGGGAAATGTCAAACCTGTATTAAGTGACAGGTGAATGAAGAGACCTAGTTATTCTTAGGACAGCTGACAGCTTAAGATCCACTGTTCATAGGATCTTTCTTAATTACTTTTGTGTTGTATAATGTTTTCACCTGTCATATAGACTGCACTTATACTCTATTTTTAGTGGTCACTTAATACAAGTTTGAAGGTAGAATATCTATTTTGGGACCAAATATTTGTCATTGTCAGATAATTTTGTGTTTTGACTGTGGGTGTCAGCAATTCATTATACAGATTGTAAAGATACAGTGGATATAGAAAATAATTGTACGGTATATTTTCATGATTATATAAAATGGAACTATCTTTTTCAGTGAATGAATAAATTAGATGCGTAAAAAGATGTATTGATAGAGTAATGGAATATGAAATGTTCAATTCAAAATGAATATTCAGTTGTGACAACTATCTCACTTTGAACAATTTGTGTTTTAACAATTAGTGTTTTAACAATTTGAATATCAAGCAATGTTGATACCAAGCTGTCAGGATCTTAACTGTTTGCAAAAGTCATAAATACTTGCTATTACGGGTAGCGGTTGATGAAAAATTATTTGTTATTCATTTGAAGAGGTGTTTAATAATTTGTGAAAATGCTGCAAAACTTTTAGATCCAGGTCAGGTGCCTAGATACAAAGTACTCAGTGTCTCACTTGGAACCAAACTATTTTGCAATCTGATGATCTATTCTGTACAAAAACGCTGATAAATCAATACTATGAATTACTGCAAATGAAACAAACAGCTACACAGCTCTTTTCGGAGCCCTCTGATCTGGGTCAACACTGTGCGCAACACTGTGCGCATAGGACAAATATACTTCTGCTAAATTGTCAGTAAATTGTGTATATGCTAATATTACCACACTGGACAATTCCAGTTTCCAATTAAGTCTAGTCCATTTTTAACAACTTAGTATTGTTTTTACAATGAATTGCAAAATGACAAATAGTGCAGACCCTGATCAGATGGCTCACATATATAATTTTAGAGATGATTATTGTATATTTATTCATGTTTAAATATGTTCCATATATGGCATTTGTGAATAAAAATAAACAATTAAGAAATTGTCATGTCATTCTTGACCATTTTTAGCTCACCTGGCACGTAGTGCCAAGGTGAGCTATTTTGATAGTTCTGTGTCCGTCGTCGTTCGTTCGTCCGTCTGTCCGTTCTTTCGTCGTCAACAATTTCTTTAAACGACATCTCCTCCGAAACTACTGAATGGATTTTTACCAAACTTGGCAGGAATGATCCTTGTATGGTCCTCTTTCAAAGTTGTTCAAATAGTTCCGGTCTGTTGCATATCTAGGTCACAGGAGCTAAAAATAGATTTTTTCAATGAAAACTTAAAAAATCTTCTTGTCTGAAACAACAGTACCCTGAGCTTAGATATTTGACACAAAGCATTGTCTTCAGGTCCTCTATCAAGATTGTTCAAATTATGTCCCTGGGGTAAAAATTGACCCCGCCCCGGGGGTCGTAATTTTACATAGAGTTATATAGTGAAATCTTCAAACATCTTTATTTCTGAAAATAATATGGCCAGAGCTTTGATATTTGGCATGGTGACACTTCTAGAAGCCCTTTACCAATATTGTAAATATGGTTCCAGTTCGTTGCATATCTAGGTCACAGGAGCTAAAAATAGATTTTTTCAATGAAAACTTTTAAAGAATCTTCTTGTCTGAACCCACAGTACCTTGAGCTTAGATATTTGGCACAAAGCATCGTCTTCAGGTCCTCTATCAAGATTGTTCAAATTATGTCTCTGGGGTAAAAATTGACCCCATCCCAGGGGTCGTAATTTTACATAGAGTTAAATAGTGAAATCTTCAAACATCTTTATCTCTGAAACTAATATGGCCAGAGCTTTGATATTTGGCATGGTAACACTTCTAGAAGCCCTTTACCAATATTGTAAATATGGTTCCAGTTCGTTGCATAACTAGGTCACAGGAGCTAAAAATAGATTTTTTCAATGAAAACTTTAAAAATCTTCTTGTCTGAAACCCCAATACCCTGAGATTAGATATTTGGCATAAAGCAGCATCTACAGGTCCTCTATCAAGATTGTTCAAATTATGCCCCTTTGGTCAAAACTGCCAAGGCCCTAGGAGTCACAGTTTTACATAGAGTTATACAGTGAAATATTCTTCTCTGAAACTATTATGGCAAGAGCTTTGATATTTAGCATTATAAAGTGACACTTTTAGATGTTCTTTACCAATATTGCTGAAATGGTTCGGGTCTGTTGCATATCTGGGTCACATTAGCTAAAAATATTTTTTTTTTCAATGAAAAGTCATCCTGTCTGAAACCACCCATGTACAAAATATTTGGCAGAACACGTTAATTTTCAAGTTCATCAGTAAGATATTTGAAATTATGTCTCTGGGGTAAAAAATGATACCACCCCAGGGGTCATGTGACCCTTGTGTTGGTTTTTCCAGGTGAGCGAGATTAGGCCCGCATGGGCCTCTTGTGTTAGCCATTAGTATGAATTCATTACCCCAAAAACATGCCTTCAATTTAACCCTTCAGTGAAGAAAATACTTCAACTTCAAACAGTTAAGTTATATCCTAGCAGATTGTAGCTTAAAGTAGGCTGAAAGTAAAGCAGAAGGTGCCTTAAGGCGCATTCTACTTTACTTTCGGCGCAATATGACCATTTCATGTGTCGCGGTGCCGTAAAACCCAACTCAGTCAATTCTACTTTACTTTCAACCTGCTTTAAGTGGTTAGATTCCTTCAAAACCAGAAACAGGCTATGGGGAAATGGGTTAAAACTAGTTGCAAGATGTTTCTCTTGTTTTTTAGGCTGCTAATCCTTTTCCTCATAGAGTTAACTTTTCATGCTTATACCTACATGTATATTGAAATATAAAAGGGTTATAGAAAACTAAACATCCGTAGTACATCCAGACAGGGGGCAACGAAACTCTGCAAACTAAATAATTTTGTTAGCAAATTGTTGTCCACTTCTATTCTAAAAGGTCAAAATAGGATCAGAGTTGGAAAGAGTTTGGATCCTGATGAGACACCGTATAATTGGGTGTCTCCAGTGTGCCTTTGCAAAGAGTTAAAGCAGTTTATGAAACTTCTTGTCACCAATTTACAAGGCTATATATATTTTATTAGATTCAAAGGAAAAGGTTTATTGATAGAATCTTGCTCTTACATGGAAGTATGTGTGAAGTCTTTTTAGCTCACCTGAGCTTGCTCAGGGTGAGCTTTTGCAATCCTTGAATGCCCAGTGTCCGTCATGCACAATTTTTGTGTTAACACTCTAAGAGGGCACACTTTTTATACAAACTTTCTCAAAACTTGCTCAGACTGTATACAACTATAAGTTCTCAAATGAGATTTATTATGGCTGAAATCGGATCATTAGGTCATAAGTTATATGCCTTTGTTGTGTTGAAAATGCCAAATTTAACAGTGTTTACACTCGAGGCCACATATTTTATCCAATTTTTCTGAAACTTGCTCAAATGACTACTGTATAAGGTCTCGGATAAGGTCAAAGGTGGTTGACCAGTTGTACAAGAGTTATCTGCTATGATGTGTTGAAAATGTCATATCTAACGGTGTTTGCACTCTAGAAACTATAGTTTTCAATGGATTTCGATTATACTTGCACACAATGTATATAGCTATTAAGTTCTTGACGGAGTGTAATTCTTGTTATCATCTGATCATTGTGGCAAGATTTATCTGTCCTTGATATACTTTGAAATGCTAGAAATGGCTATTTATTTCAGTAGTTTAAGCTTGACTGTCCACAAGTTTGAAAGGATTTTGATAAAACTCAGTCAAGTTATATATGACTATAAGTTCTCCAATTAATTTAATTATTTTTGAAATCGGTTGAATTAGTCAACAGTTACCTACTCTTGATGTATTGAATAAGCCATATTTGATAAATATTGTTTACACTCTAGCAACTACAGTTTAGAATGCATTTTGATTATACTTGCACACAATGTATATAAGTTCTTGAAAAAGTGCAATTATTGTTGAAAGCAGGTCGATGTGTCCAGAGGTATCTGCCCTTGATGTACTCAACTATACTAGAATATGCCATATTCCAATATTACTTGCACTCTTTAGTCTACAAATTTGAATTGATTACGATGTACAGAATCTATATTTGGACCATGGTGGTTTAAGGACAAGGTCACAAGTTTGAACCTTTGGTTTGGTGTTCTCTCCATATGTGTAGTTTCCCATCTGATGCCTTGCTCCTCCTGACAGCATTATGTGGAACCCTTTCTGACGAAGTCAATGTTCCTGTTATGTTTTTCTATGACACCGGGTATATGGGAAATAAAAGTAAAATAAACAAAATTTCTGTTGTTTTATATTTATTGTAAAATATTTACCTTTCCTATCTGAGCAGGGTTAATGAACAAAGTTTCTCTAACAAATGTGCACTTTATGTAAACCAATAAACCTTAATTAACTGCCCTCTCTTTTCAACTCTTTGCACCCTAAATAATATTTTTATCTGCAACCATTGCCGTCCGCTAATGTTCTTAAAAAGAATTTTTCAAATTTTCTTTTCAAAACAGGATTAAAGCTTCAAATAATTTTGCTCATGATGAGATGCCATTTTTAACACACACAGTCTCTTATCAGGATCCAAACTGTTTGCAAAGGTTATCATTGTTTCATCACTAGCATGCTAGGAGTTACAAAAATAAATCTTTCTCCATTGAAAGATACAGAAAAAACTCTCTATAACGGCCACTAAAACCAAGGTTTATTGATTGTATAGTAGACAGGTGACAGCTTAAAGCAAGGTGACAGTGAAACAGAAAGCTCCTTAAGGAGCTTTCTGTTTCACTGTCACCTTGCTTTCAGCGGTCACCTATTGTAAACATCCTAATAATTACCACAATTAAGTGGTCGTAATAGAGAGGTTTTACTGTAAATCTTTCTCCATTAAAGATACTGTGAACAAGTTGTGTCACTTTTTTACCCTTACACTGCAGACTTTCCTATCAACTTTTCCATTATCTAAATAATCTTTAACCCATTACCCCATATATACACCTTTGTACGCCTTTAATTCATTCCTCCACAGAAGAACATTGTTTCAATTTATAGTCCTGAATATGCATACTAAGAAATATTTTTTATACCCTAGCAGATAATATCTTTAGCAGGTTGAAAGAAAAGCAGAATGCACCTTAAGGCGCATTTTGCTTTACTCTCAACCTGCTTTAAGTGATCATCTTTCTTTAAAATTGAAACAAGCTATGGGGTAATGGGTTAAGAGATTTTAGGTTATCAAAACTAAATTGTAGAAACTTGTGCAAGTTAGTGAGTTCCAGGAAGCTATATATTTCTACAGCTAGTAGTAGAAATGGCACAACTAAGGCACATACTAGCAAAAACACTTCACAGATAGTCAAACCTGTGTTAAATTATAATTCAAAACATAAAGACAGGTGACACCAGTTTCTCAACATAACAACCAAAATTGAATACTCAATGATTCTGTTGTAAACATGTTTCAGCTAAAAACAAGGTAAGAGCTACCTGTATATGAACTTTCTGCATACGGTAACTTTAATTCTCACATAACTACCCCTGTTTTCTATAGCAAACAACGATGACGAATATCCTTATCTCCAACATGTGTGAGATCAATTTAATGACGTCACCATAACGCCACTAAGTATAACGGCGTTTTGGCATCACCGGGGTTCCAAAAAAATGCATATTGCTTTAAAAATAGCTTTAATCGTTGGTAATGTGAGAAAAAGAATCTGTCACTCGTCGATGTTTAAGACAAGTTGATCTCAAACTCGTCTAGAATAGAAAAGTTATTAAGCTCGCCAAGGCTCGCTGAATAACATTTCAATTTTAGACTCCTTTGAGATCAGCTTGTCTTAAACATCGACGAGTGACAGATCCTATATTTCTGCTTTATGCTGATACCTGTCTTGATAGAATTGCCATGAAATTTAAATCTTACATAGGTTTTACAAGATATTCTTTTAAACTCTTTGAAAGCTAAAATGATCTTTTCTGCTGGGTAATGTTCTTAAATTAGAATTTGTTAACATTTCTTTCTAATTGAGAGATCAGTGTGAAAAGTTTGGATCCTGATAAAACACCAAGTTGCTCTGCGTCTCATCTGGATCCAAAATGTTTTCAAAATGTATCCCTGTTTCGCAGTTAGCATGCACACAGTTAGAATGTCGGAGACATGATATCCTTGTTATCCCATATTGTCGTTTGTCTCAAATAATGCATACTGCAACATTGCTTTCTGTAGAACTATTCATAAGAATCCAGTATACAGTACAACCTCTCTATTACGACCACTTTAAGGTATTAAAGACAGGTGATAGCTTAAATCAAGAATGGAAGTAAAGCAGAAAGCTCCTTTAGGAGCTTTCTGCTTTACTTCCATCTTGCTTTAATCAGCCACCTGCCTTAAAAGTCTACAATTAACCTCATTAAGTGGTCATAATAATAGAGAGGATTTATTGTAATAAGCAAGATGTATCCCCAACTATATTCTTGACCCTGCCACAAAGGATTAAAATCACACCCTATATAGCTGAGCATGCATGCATAGACGATCATCAAACACAAAAAATACACTTTTTTTTTAATAAAAACAACCGAAAAACATGCATAGTATATATTATACTTGGTTAGTAAAGTAAATATAAAATATAAACATCTGTAAACAACTGAACCCCTCTCCTGCTGAACTTTCAAATATAAAACGTCACCTGCTATAAACATCTACAATAAAACCTTGCTATTACGACCACTAAAGCAAAATTGATTGTATACAATACAGGTGACAGCATAAAGCAAGGTGACAGTAAAACCTTGCTTTCAGCACTTACTAGTCGTAAATACCTTGCAATTTATACAAGTTTGTGGTGTTTATAGAGAGGTTTTACTATACTTCAAAGAATGGTAACTATTTTCTTGCTGCACTCGTTGCCAGCCGTTCCTTACATCTATTATACTGTATGCTTAAAATCTTACAGTCGCTACTTTGTTTCAAAGTTAGTTTCAAACCTTGCTTTAGGCAGTCATCTGTCGTAAACACCTAATTTATAGGTCATAATAGAGGTTTTACTGTATCTTCTGAACTATTACACTAGCAAATAAAATAAGGTAATTTTTCAGCAAGAAAGAGTGCAGACTCGTATCAGACAAGTCATACTAGAGAACATTGCAGACCCTGGGTCTGCACTGTTTTTCAAAAGTGCCAATATATGCTGATTGCAGGAGAAGGGTCAACCACCACCAGCCAGTTGTATAAACATTTGACCATTGTTGCCTGGTTATGTATTATTTAGCTATTATTATTCTGCAAAGAACTTGCAGAAAATCATAACCCTAACATAACCCAACTAAAGTTAGCTTTACACCCAACAAGCTACTGGTACTCTAGAAGAGAATTGCCTGATTGCAAATACCCCTACATCATAATGTTACGGCATCTCTTAAAATCTCATGGACTTAAAGCCCTAGCTCTAGGAAATGAACCCTTTCCTCCCCATAAGTGCCACAAATCAATATTTACTAGGATCAGCACATCTTGTTGTTTTGCAATATTTGGCAAAACAAGAACCCCAAATAGTGAATAATTTGACTAGATTTAACAGAATTGTCCTTTCAATGGGTCAGGGAAGAATCAGTTAAGAGAGACGTTGCTAGCATGGTTAACGTAACATCTCAGCAACGCTCAAAATAAGATGTTCAATCCAAACTGCAAATGGTAATTTCTTCACACCAAATTGGCAAATTATGGACATACATGTATTTCTTTCAGGTATGTAATATAACCAGGATAAATAATCAACTACGATGTGGTCAGATAAAGGTGCTCATACTACTGGGTGCTGGTGGTCTTGGGCTATCATGCTGTATATCAGTTAGGTTACCTCCTGAAATAACCAATCTTAAAGTCCCTATTGATGTACTGAGGACAGGTTGCAGCTTGGAGCAGGATTAAAGTAAGGCAGAAAGTTATAAACACCAAACATGTAAGCATGTACATGTATTGCCAAATCAAACTAGGCTAAATATTTGGTATAAATAAGTCAAGTGGTCTGCATTAGAAAATTCGCAGGGGACCTGCCTTTTAGTAAAATGTCTTATTTTGTTAGATAAAGCATAAAACAGCATCATGATTATGCATTGGTCCAACACAGATAACACTACATATGTCAGCACAACAGCCGTATTCCGTTGTAGAATCTAACGGGCTACATGCAGATCTATAGTTCAACAAAAAAACAATATGTCATGTGATAGTAACAGCTATATACATGTACAAACCACTGTACATCCTCCCTAACCTAAACAGCATACCTCAGAACACTAGTATTAAGAACTTCCCAAGGTGTGTTATCCCACAGGTATATCAGGGCACTAGATAACAGTGAGTTAACCCATTACCCCATAAATATGCCTTTTTACGCCTCTACTTTATTCCTCTACTGAAGAAAATAGTTCCAATTTATCCCATTATGAATATTTATCATAAGAAATATTTTCTATTTTCTAGTAGATGGTAGCTTAAAGCAGGCTGAAAGTAAAGCAGAATGCGCCTTAAGGCGCATTCTGCTTTACCTCAACCTGCTTTAAGTGGTATACTATCTTTAATATTAGAAATAGGCTATGGGGTAAAGGGTTAACCCATTATCCCATAAAAACGCCTTTTTTTCTTTTTATTCCTCCACTGAAAATTCCACTTTATACAGTAATAAATATGTATCATCACAAATATTTTCTATATCCTAGCAGATGGAAGCTTAAAGCAAGATGAAAGTAAAGCAGAATGTGCCTTAAGGCACATTCTGCTTTACTTTCACATTCTTTGAGTGGTCACTTGTCTTCAAAATCAAAACTAGAAACAGGCTATGGGGTAAAGGGTTAACCAAATATTTTTGACATTTTCTAGTTTATGAATCCATTTAACCCTGTAACACCCAATACAAACAGTTAAAAGACTCTAATGTGTATTCTCACCAAAGCATTTGGAAATAAACATGACTCTTATTGTAATACTTGTACTATTGCCAATACAATATTTCAATTTTCCAAGGGGAAAACTTGTGCAATATTGTGCATAGTCTTTAGATTGTGGCCAAATGAAGGACAAACTAAAGAAACAAGAGGGCCTGAAGGCCCTGATATCGCTCACCATTTGTAATGAAGCCTGATAGCTTTACCTTTGAATTTCACTCTTTTTATTCTAAATCGATTCAAGTTTTGTCGACCTACTCTAGCATAGTAGAGTACATCAAAGGTAGATAACTAGAGCCTAAACTACTGAAATGAAGCCTTTTTCTAGCATTTCAAAGTACATCAAGGGCAGGTAACTATTGCCACAATGATTACATTTCAACAATAATTGCACTCCTTCGAGAACGTATAGCTACATCCTTTGTGTACAAGTATAATCAAAATCCATTGAAAACTGTAGTTGTAAGAGTGTAAACGCTGTAAAATATGGCATTTTCAGCAATTCAAAGGTAGACATCTCTTGATCTATGTCCGATTCCGACCATAATCACCCTTTTTCGAACTCTTATGTATACAATCTGGGCAAGTTTGAGAGAGCTTGGATAAATATTGTGGCCTCAAGAGCGTAAACACTGTTAAATATATCATTTTCAGCAATTCAAAGGTAGATAACTCTTGACCTATTGATCCGATTACAACCATAATTGATCTCATCTGTATTCTTATGGTAACATACAATCTGAGTAAGTTTGAGAAAGATTGGATTAAATTTGTGGCCTCTAGAGTGTAAACATTGTTAAATATGGCATTTACAGCAATTCAAAGGTAGATAACTCTCAACCTATAAATCTGATTTCAACCATAATCAAACGCATCTGAATCCTTATAGTCATATACAATCTGAGCAAGTTTGAGATAGATTGGATAAAAATTGTGAACTCTATAATGTAAACACTATTAAATATGGCATTTTCAGCAATTCAAAGGTAGATAACTCTTGATCTATTTGTCTGATTTCAACCAGAATCGAACTCATCCGAACTCTTATGGTCATATACAATCTGGGCAAGTTTTTAGAAAGATTGGATAAATACTGTGGCCTCTAGAGTGTAAACACCGTTAAATATGGCATTTTCAGCAATTCAAAGGTAGATAACTCTTGATCTATTTATCTGATTTCAACCAAAATCCAACTATTTCGAACTCTTATGGTCATATACAATCTGGACAAGTTTGAGAAAGATTGGATAAATACTGTGGCCTCTAGAGTGTAAACACTGTTAAATATGCATTTTCAGCAGTTCAAAGGTAGATAACTCATGACCTATTTGTCCGATTTCAACCATAATCGAACTCATCCGAGATCTTATGGCAATATACCATCTGAGCAAGTTTAAGAAAGATTGGATAAAATTTGTGGCCTCTAGAGTGTAAACACTTGTTGACGCCGCACGACGGACGACGCACGACGGACAATCAAGGATTGCAAAAGCTCACCCTGAGCTAGCTCAGGTGAGCTAAAAACTCTTCTTTACTATTATCCCGCATTAAACAGTCAATTTTATTTAAAGGTAAGCATACTTCTTCATTGAGTGAAGCTTTTCTTCCTTAACCAATTATCCTGTTTCTAGTTTTGAATACAGGTGACCTTTTAAAGTAGGTTGAAAGTAAAGCAGAATGTGCCTTAAGGTGCATTCTACTTTACTTTCAGCCTGCTTTAAGCTACCATCTGCTAGAGTATAGAAAATATGTCTTATGATATACATTCATGACTGTATAAAGTGGAACTGTTTTCTACAGTTGAATAAAAAATTAGAGGTGTAAAAAGGCGTATTTACAGGGTAATGGGCACCGATTGACTATACATGGCATCATCAATGTATAGAACATTAGTTGTTCTGTGACAGATAGCTGTTGGTAGGGAGATGACGGTATCTTAACACTAGCATGTCAATTATAGAAGCACCAGCATGCAGGATAAAACATAATAAAAAATATTTTTGCTGCAACTCTTAATGACTAATTGTGCTGAGTGACATCTCAAAAGGAAATGAATCAGCAGTCTCAAATACCTACTATAACTTAATGTAGAACAACAGAGTATGACTTTTTGTACAGCAGAAAGCCTGATCACCCATTACCCCATAAATACTCCTTTTTACACCTTTAATTATGTCTCCACTGAGAAAAATAGGTCAAATTTATACAGCTATGTATGATAAGAAGTATTTTCTATATTCTAGTAGATTATAGCTTAAAGCAGGCAGAACATAAAGCAGAATGCGCCTAAAGGCCCATTCTGCTTTACTTTCAACCTGTTTTAAGTGGTCATCTATTTTCAAAACTAGAAACAGGCTATGGGGTAAAAGGTTAAGGGTTTTCCACTTTTCTTTATCCTACATTAATCAGTCGCTGCTCTTTAAACAGAAAACATGCAACTGTCAATAATGGCTGCCTCAACAAGTTAGACAGTACTCTAAGCTTCATTTCATTATATTTTGTTTTCTTGTTTAAATAACAGTTGGTGGTGGGTAGAACTCTACAGATTCCTTGGTACACTCAAAACCTGTTTTATGCAACTGTTCAATAAACATGGCAATGAAACCTCTAAATAGTGCTGGCAGCTTATTACTGCATAACACAGGTATTCTGAAACAAGCGTCCATTAGTCTCTAAGCTTTACTTCATAAAAGCACCACAGTATGCGTTACCTCTGCGTAAGTAGGACGCCTCTACTATGTACTGATGAATAGATACAAATAAGAATTAATTGATGATGTTCAATTTATTTTCATCTTATTTAAGAAGTCACCTATTTTAAATATATAAGTTGTATATATGCTGCATCAGTTAGATGTAGGCGGATAACATAGATTTTTATTGCGGAAAGATCAAGCACCTTGGGTTTGAATCGTTACTCAACACAGGTAATTATAATGTTGTACCTGACTTGGTATCATCAATACAAATGCTAACGTGATTCTTTACATAAACAGTGCAGCAAGCTTGACAAAATAAACAAATAGTGCAGTGAGCTTAACCCTTTCCCCCATAGAAGCGCCTTTTAGCGCATTCAGTTTATTCTTGCCCTGAAGAAAATAGTTCCAATTTATACATTCATAAATATGTATAATACAAAATATTTTCTATATTCTAGCAGATGAAAGCTTAAAGCAGGCTGAAAGTAAAGCAGAATGCACTTAAAGCGCATTCTGCTTTACTTTCAACCTGTTTTAAGTGGACACCTACATTCAATACTAGAGATATGCTATGTGGGAAAGGGTTAACAAAGTTAACATGTTCATAGACACTGTTAAAAGTCATGATTAGACTTTTGTAACAACTTTGTGCATTTGCTTTCCATTTGAAAACATTTATGCTATACTTTCCTTAAAGTACTCATAAAATTTCACTGCAAATTAGAGTAAAAATACACAGCTGAGTAGCTCTATACTCACTCTGAGCTCTGCACAAATCAGTACATATACATGTACTCCTGGTCATTGTTTACAGATTGTCAACAATAGTGCACAATTTCAGTTAGTGGCTTTATACAACCTTCTTACATCAATGTCTTCCTTGCTAAAGAAAAATAAGAGCTGTTCGAGAACAGCAAAGCTCACCTTCTGCAAACACTTTTAAATGAGTGCTATGAAGCAATAGAAATATGTAGATCTATCAGCTAAAGAGCTAAGTTCAAAATACTTTTTCTGTTTCAACAACACTACATCAATGTTCCACTGATAGGAAACCTTCATTCCAAATATCAGCTTCCTAGTGTAAGTATTTCATATTCATGTAGTAATAGATAGCATCAAAACCTTTACCAACGCCAACATGACTACATAAGTGCCCCATCTCTTCGGCTAGGCGAGCTAATATTTCCATTTTAAAAGTTCAGTAAACTTTTAAAAAATATTTCCTCTCTCAATACCTTGACAATCTCTCAATTTTAAAACATGATTCAGCCTCTTAATGCCTGGTATAAAAAACCAGTTTTATCTCTGAATAGATTGTGTTTGACTATAAATATTTTCATTTATATAGTACTCCTTATCACCCATGTGCCATCCCTAGATAATAACTTTGAATAACACATGGTCATAGATTCTGAAGACATATTTATAGAACTCTATAAATTCACATTCTTTTTAGTTCAATACATAAAGTATATATAAACATATAAATAATTTGCTTGGCAAAATGAGTATAAAGACTCAAATCTACCAAAACTCTGATTATTTTTCTATAAATACTTCTTCTTCAATAAAATTTACTGGCTTCTACACCAGTACATATATATAGAGCACTACTGGTAAATCATAATCTCTGAACAACCCTTGTCAAAGCAAATCTCTTATAACATACACGTAATAGCAAAATTTCAGAATACTAGGGCTCCAGATAAGGGGAGTATTTCAAAATCGAAAATGTTTATTTCTGCTTTAAACCCTATGGTGCTACTACTTATTAGAATCATCTCGAAGAGATGATTCTAATGAGTAGTAACACCATAGGATTTGGTGCTGAAATAAGTGAAAAAATGTTGGATTTGTACAGTTTACTCCTTCTTATCTGGAGCCCTGTAAAACACCCTTCTCCTGCTGAATATTCATTAGCAATTACATGTATATAAAACTTTGCCCACTATGAACATCTCTCATATGAACTTTTTCATTGGCTAATAAAATAAAGAAAGCTTTCCTCTTGAAAGCGAGCAAACTTGTGTCAGACAGATCTTATAAAGAAACAAGAAAGCTCCAAAAGTGTAAAATACACTTGTTGCAGGAGAAGGGTTTAACTTCATAAACAACAAACTTTTTGGCCCTCCAAAAGATTTGCTTTGTACTAATTTTCATCATATTTTGTCTATGGTTCAACTATTAACTTTAATCTCTATTCTCAACTCTTTCCTTCGCAGGAGTCCCTCAGGGAACCATTTTTTTCACACAAGCACAGCAAATGAAAGTTAAGCAGAAAGCTCCCATAGGAGTTTTCTATTTTACTTTCATCTTGCTTTAAGCAGTCAACAGCCTTAAGCATAGTTTCATATATGTGATTTGCGTGTTTGGCTATGGAGGAAAGGTTAAAGTTATGCCATGTGTCAATAAGATATTGGTTACATGTGGTTATAGCATATTTATTTACAGCACACAATCAGGAAGACTTCAAAAACAAGAGATTGGTGCATTTATTCAAACTGCCAATGAAAGCATGAAATATCATACTTTTTACCAGTTAGACAGTATTTTTATTATGATCTATCTACATTACTGCCTTTCTTTAGTGACTTATCATTCAGGATGAATGTTATTCTTTAAATACAGGTGGCTGCTTAATGCAGAACAAAATTAACTGGCAGAAATCCCCTTGAGGAACATTCTGCTTTAAGCTGTCACCTGTTTTAAAAACAAGCAATGAGAGGTATTTTGAGTGCTACTCAAGAGTGAGTTCTGTATGCACACTAAATATGCTTCATTTGTAACTCATCTGGTTACAATCAGACAATGAGATGGCCGATGCCTGATTGATCTTAAATAATTTGAACTATCAGAAATACCAGTAGTCAAAATTAGCATGTAATGTTCATACTCAGCAGTGAAGAAATGCACACAAGCTTTACATTCTAAAAAATTTACAAAATGGTTTGAGCCGCATCACAGGAGAGAGGATGTTTAGACATTGCAAACAGCTAGGAGCCTAGCTATCATCTTCAACAGTACATATGATCAGAATCTACACTGTATGTAGAAGTAAATATCCCACTGGCCCATAAGAGTTTCAAACAGAATTTCTGTAGTGTAAAAACAAACCTTATTTCAGGGCTCCAGATAAGAGGGAGTAAACTGCACAAATCCATCAATTTCTTACTTTATATATAAAGAAAAAAAGATTTTAGTTTTTGAAATACCCCCCTTATCTCGAGCCATGTTATTTGTATGTGTAACTGGACTGAGTGAAAAAATCTTGGCCTGACCGGGACTCGAACCCAGGGTCTCTGGCTTACAGTGCCAGCACTCTAACCACTTGAGCTACTGAGCCACCCGGTTTAGGACTTATTGATTATCTGCCAGTTACCTGTACACACCCAAGTAACTCCCTCTACATTACTCCCCCTTTTTTCCTGAGATTCACTCCGAATCTAACTCATGGAATCATGGTATGCAATGCACCAAACTGTAACAGGACTGAGTGAAAAAATCGTGGCCCAACTGGGACTCGAACCCAGGGTCTCTGACTTACCGTGCCAGCACTCTAACCCCTGAGCTACCGAGTTTAGGACTTATTGATTATCCACCAGACACCTGTACACACCCAAGTAACTCCCTCTACATTTGCAATGTCCAATTGTCCCTTTTCTCTTGACAAGGCTTTTTATATTAACACACACAAACACAAACAAGAGAAGAGTAAACAGACCTGCTTCACAGTAAAATGTATCACATAATATCATTGTATATTTGAACACCATATGACAAACATGTACAATATTGCTAAATGCCACACAGGTTTCTATTTTTTCTGTTCACCTGAGTAATGAAAGACACAGTTTATTTTTAGCTAGGAAAATGTTCTGACTCTAATATGAGGCACAAACTGTTTAACCCTTTCTATGCTGGAAACCAGAGTATGTATATTTTGCAAACAGTATAGACCCTGATTAGAGGTTTCCTTATGGAGCCCTCTGGTCAGGATCTGCACTGTTTCCTTTACTTTAATTTTCCTAAATTTGTATCTAAAAAAAGTTTAAAAAAGCAACATAAACTGATCATTTTTAAACCGTCGAATAATTATTATACAGTCAAACTTAGTTATCTCGAACTCGCTTAACGTAACTCAAAATATCTGATAGTTCGACTCATGGACTACATTATTTCGTACTGGGTTAGGTCGGTCATACCCCTATTTCAAAGTTAAAACGTGGCTCAGCCACGTTTTAACTTTGAAATAGGGGTATGTTCGACTTTGTTGAGTTCGAGATACCGAAGTTCGACTGTAGTTGAAAAAATCGGCACAAAAAGGGTTAAAACAATAATTAAAAACTTTAGCTTCAGCAAGCTACAGACTTTTAAGTTAACTGTTGACATTCAAAGACAAGTTTTCCTTGAGATATCTATACAGCATACATGTGTCAAATCATTTGTAATTATTTCTTTTATCTATCTAATTATGATTCAATCACCACCTAATGGTGTTCTTAACAAAGTTAAATCTATTTATATTTATTGAGCCTCATATCAGATGAACATTTATCTACTTCGAAAAGATCGAAAATTTTCATCGAAAGGCGAAAGTCGAAAAGATTTATTCCAAATCTTTCAGTGAATACCTCTATTTCATACCATCCAACAATTTAAGTTATCTTTACAAATTACCGTCTCCTGTTTAAACAAAGTGTCTGTTTTTAACCCTTTACTCCATATACACATTTTTACACTTTACTCTATTCCTCCACTGAAGAAAGTAATTTCAATTTAAACAGTCATAAATACCGGCATGTATCATAAGACATATTTCCATATTCTATCATATGGTAGCTTAAAAGAGGCTGAAAGTAAAGCAGAATGCTCCTTAATGCACATTCTGCTTTACTTTCAACCTGTTTTAAGTTATCATCTGTCTTCAATGCTAGAAAGATGCCATGGAGTAATTAAGGGTTAAATATAGGTCAGTACTAGTAGTCTTTTTGAAAAAAATTCTTTACATTGTTAATGACCTTCATTCCCTATCTCTACTGAAAGACAATCTGAAGATCAAACAGTTTGTATCCCGACAAAATGCAGAAAAGCTAAAACAAAAACTTATCTGGATCCAAACTGTTTGCAAAAGTCACCAATACATTCTATTATCATGAGAAGGGTTAATATATATAACACAAGCCTGGAACTGCCCTTAAAATACGAAAATAGGGAAATAATTTTAATTTCTCAGCTGCTTCCCACTTCCTAGTTTAGGAGACAAAAACAGATGGCATTGGAGGAAAATAGTGGCGATTTAAAATCTGAGATTCAGCAGTCGATAACATCCAATGCCTAGGGCAATAAACTGCTGACCTAGGTCTACATACAATACATAAAATTTGTTGAGGCTAGTTAAAAATCAATAGTTGTAACAATTAATCCTTACAACCAGGGAACCATATAGACATGTAAACACTCTTTAAAAACAGTGGACTCAGATCAGAGAACTCGTGCAGGAGCCCTCTGATTGAGAACAACCAATGTTTGTCATACATGTATATTCAAATAGCTTTGGGATTTAATAAACTCTTTGAGAGTTTATATTGTTAACTGTGGAGTCTTAACTAAAGGTTCTAGTTGAAATCAATAGCTGTAACAATTAAACACTCCCCAGTTCCAGTCATGTTTACAACTAGTAGCTACATGCTCATTGTATGGTATGAATTAAAGGTATCCACCAAGAGATATCTGAATTAACATACGACAAAACCCTGGTAATAAGACCATCCAAGAAAGCATGTGTTTTACTCGTGGTGACTGCTTTAAGGAAGACGAAAGGCAGATTTCAGTAAACGTGACAGCTTAAAACAAAATGTAAGTAAAGCAGAAAGCTCCTATAGGAGCTTTCTGCTTTACTTTCATCTTGCTTTAAGTAACCTGTCTTCAACACCGTCAATGAAGCTTCTTTTTTAAATCGTACTAGCAGGGTTTTACTGTATCTAATCGAAAAAGAAAAAGCGAAAAAGGCAGAAAATGTATCTAAACGAGATGACGAAAAAAATGTACATGTACATGAAAAATAAAATGGATAGTATTAAATAGAAAGTTTTCTGATAAACAAAAAGTCTGACTTAATATTGATGAGCAATTTAGATATTGACCTATACCGGGTAGCACTACTTTGGATTTAGTTACTAACACTGAGAATTAAAAAATAACGAGAATTAAAAAATAACCTATCTTAAAATACAATCGAAACTCAGTATCTCAACCTGGATATCAAACTTGCCTGTATTTCTAAGTTAGAACATGGTTTAGCCACTTCCTAACTTTGAAATACAAGTGTAGCTCGAGATATCGAGGTTAGACTGTATTTTCAACTTCCTTGACTTGTGAATAGAAAGCCAGAGGTGTTTGTATAAAACTGAAATACAATTAAATCTGTGTAACATACTTATATTATTTCAAGGAAGATATACTGCTAGTCTTGAACATGTTACCCCACAGTCTGTATTATATATAGCAGGCTGAAAGTAAAATAGAATGCTCCTGAAGGAGCATCCTTCTTTACTTTCAGTCAGCTTTATATATCTCTATGAATTAATACTTGAAATGCCATACATAATTCATTTTCAAATCTTCCTAGCTGAGGACTTGTTTTGTTAGTGTAGTAATAATCAGAGGCATTTAACCCTTTGAACCCTAGTCCCGCATATTGGCGTTGTTTTCAAACAGTGTACATGTGAAAAGTACACTTGTCCTGTGCAAACAGTGAAGACCCAGATCAGAGGGCTCCGAAAGGAGCCCTCTGATCAGGGTATTCACTGTTTGTCATAATTCAAAACATTGGCAACAACAACCCTTAAAAGTCAGAAATGGACCAGACTAAAATGGAAAATGGAATTTTCCATTTAAAGTTTCAGGGAGGAAAGAGTTAAAGGCGAATTAATGTAGTAATAGGTAAACTTATGAAGGTGGTAGCTTCATGCAGAAGTACAGTACTGCTGAAAGCTCCAATAGGAAGTTTCTGTATTACTTGTTTTCCTTGCATTAACCCTTTTTGTTCTCGAAACCAGTATAATTATAGAAACTTTGCTAAAACGGTGTAGACCTTTAACCCTTTCCCTTATAGAAGCAGCTTTTAGCGCATTCAGTTTATTCATCCGCTGAAGAAAATAGTTCCAAATTATACCGTAATGAATATGTGTCATATTTAATACTTTCCTTATTCTAGCAGTTAATAGCTTAAAGCAGGCTGAAAGTAAAGCAGAATGCGCCTTAGGGCGCATTCTGCTTTACTTTCAACCTGCTTTAAGTAGTCACATATCTTCAATACTAGAAACAATGCTATCAGGTAAAGGGTTAAGAGAGGGCTCCTTTAGGTGCCTTCTGATCAGAGTCGGCACTGTTTTGATTTTTAATTATTGTCCTGAAATATTTTTAAACATTTAACACTGAAGCTCTCAACATTCAAAAGTGGAACCTTCCATTTGGAAAATTTAGCATAGAAAGGGATATGTAGCTTCTAGTAACCTGTCTTTAAAAGACCTCCATAATTATTCATTGAATTCTACATGAAACACAGGTTTAACTGCATTGCAAAGTTATTGCTTCTGCATAAAATTTCCAAAAAGGGTTTTAGTAAAGAGGCCAAAAAATAATGAACATGTGATGAACTGCCGAATGATGACATTTAGATAAGATTACTGCCTCTCTACCAAAACAGGTTATACATTCCACATATGATTCAGGATGTTTTACAAGTAAATAGTCAATTTTGTCTTAAATGGTCAACAACTGAAGAAGCATGAATTTATCTAAGGCAGAGGACCACTTAATACAGAATAAAAGTTATTCAGAAAGCTCCAGTAGGAGCTTTCTGAATTACATTGATTCTGTATTAAGCTGCAATCTGATTTAAAGACTACTATTTAATCTTGTTTTGTTTGGCCACTGAAAACAAATTTCACCAAATATGTTGCAATGATTGCTTCAGGCAGCTTGGTAAGTAAATCAATATAGTAAAACCTTGCTAAACTGGACACTTATAAAACAACATTTTTAGTTTCTAAACAAGTTGGTAAAAGGTGACAGCTTAATGCAGGATAAAAGTGTGGCAGAAAGCTCCCTTGAGCTTTCTGTCTTACTTTTATCCAGCATTAAATAGTTAACTGTCTTTTGTGGTCTACCTTTAGTTCTTTTTCCAAAGTGTGCCAAGTTTAGAGAGGTTTTACTAGTGTCAAAAAATTTGAAACCAGATCAGATCCTGATAAACGAAAGCTTCTGATCTGAATCCAAACTATAAGCTAATTCCTGTCAATGTCATAAAGGTTAAAGCTATAAACCTCATGGCTATTGTAAGTTTTAACATCTCAAAGTAAGTATTAATCTGTTATTATGACATGTTTACCTATGAAATATAAGTATTTCCACTGTATAGTAAAGTCACTGTATTATAACAAGTCACCTGAAGGTTTGTTGAAGATGTTGAAGGATAGAGGTAGCTTAAAGCAAGATCAAAGTAAAGCAGAAAGCTCCTGCAGGAGCTTTCTGCTTAACTTTGATCTTGTGATCTTGCTTTCAGCAGCCTCGTGCCATCAACACCAAAAAAAGGCCTTATTTTAGAGGATATGACAGTGTGACTACTATATTTACAGAAACAAAATACTTGAAAGTCAATTTCTCAACAAAACTGCCATGAATTCAGATAAAAAAAATAAGACACAGCATATATGAAAATAACATACATGACATTGTACATGTATAAAATATACACCACCCTCATGAGGGAATTTAAAAAAAAAAAAAAAGATGTTACAAACATTGTACTGAAGTTCAATTATCAACAGGCAGTTTTGCCATACTGAATTTTTAATCATTTAAAATATTTCAACCTTCCCTACAAAAAGACTGCTCAGGAGCAGATCAAGATTTAGAACCATGGTGTGGATGGGCATTTTCAAACAATTTTGGTTTGTCTCCTTAACAAGGTCACATTCAGGCTTGATTACAGCCCAATACAAAAGATCTGCCCCTGGTCTTATCAATAACTTTAGCTACAGTAAAACTACTATTCAATGACTACCCCGAAATATATGGGATATTTATAGGCAGCTAGTGGCTCTATGTAGGATAAAAGTAATCGAGAATTCCTACAGAAGCTTTCTGTGTTACTTTCATCTTACATTTAGCCAAATGTCAAAAGCACTTGTTTTGAGTGTTGTTTAACCCTTTCTCTGACAGAAACAACCTTTTCATGACTTTACCTATTCGTCAAAGTCAAACAAATGTCTTATCAAGTTATTATGCTTTTCTTGTGTACTGACAGCCAACTGTTTCTATAACCTAACTGGTAGATATTATATTAAGCTTAAAGCAAGCTGAGAGTAAGCAGACTGCATCTTCCGGAGCATTCTTCTTTACTTTCAATCTGATTTAAGTGGTCACCTGTCTTCAAAACTAGAAACCGGCCACCAGCTAAAGGGTTAAACAGTTCAAACAAGCTATAAGGGAAATGGTTTAGTGTGGTTTTACTGTAGATACAACTGACAAGTATTTCATACAAATGTGGAGATTTCATTTGTGACTAGCACTAGTTACTGGTTTTCTTTAAAAAAAAATCACTGGCACTGCCATGAAAATGAGTAAACAAATCTACATACATTGAATATAAAACCCACAACAAAAGGGATTAATTGGTTAACAATAAATAAAATAAGGTACATACAAATGTTAAAAATATGGCTTAATTACACCACAGTATAGTTCTGGTACCTGTACATAAACTCCAAAATTATAAATGAATAACTCAGTGACATACATATTCTTTACAAACAGTTTAGTAGTAGAAGTACACTTGTCAAATGCAAACAGTGTAGACACAGATCAGAGGGCTCCTATAGGAGCCCTCTTAACAGGATCTACACTGTTTGTCATTTATGCAATACATTTTATAAACAACCTGTAACAGCAAAAATGAACAGGATTTAGATCTAATTTTAATTTTGTTTTAAAACTGGGATTGTCAATTTGACATTTCTGGGTTCAATGGGTTAAGTATAAAATTTACATTCAGTTTCCTGTATAGGAGAAAATGAGCAAAAACCCCTAGATAGGTTACCATATATCTACTGAAGCCAGTATTAAATTTCCCTTCAAACAAATGATTCAGTCACCAGTTTCATAATGTCCATTGTTAAATAAGTACAGTGTAACCTTTAAACACCGACTCCTTCAAACTTAAAGTCTCAGAAAATCAAACAAACATACTTGCTCACCAATCCTTAACTGAAGTAGTTGTAAACAAAGCTCATGGGTCTAGTAGCTGCGTAATGCAGGATAACAGTAATGCACAAAGCTCTGGAAGGAGCTTTCTGCAATACTGTTGTCCTGAATTTAGTTGCTACCTATCTTAACCCATTCCCCCATAAATTCACATTTTTACGCCTATTATTTATTGAACCTTCACTGTAGAATATAATTCCCTCTTAAACAGTCATGAATGTGTATCAAATGAAATATTTTCTATATGCTAGCAGATTATGATAATAACTTAAAGCAAGCTGAAAGTAAAGCAGCATGCGCCTTAAGGTGCGTTTTGCTTTACTTTCAATCTGCTTTAAGTGATAATCTTCCTTTAGAACTAGAAACAGGCTATGGGGTAATGGGTTAAACAACTATAAATACTTTTGTCAAATCTTCCTAATTAACCAAACTTTTTAATTGGTCTGGAAAAGGTAAGTTTTCCAGGTGTTTGACTGTATCTTCACATATCTTCATGGAACAGCTGCGTGGCCAATACCTCTCCAGTGACTATTGTCTGACAGCCAATAGTGGCTGTTAACTTTGTGTTTTCTTTCTTTACCTCATCCTTTGCAGGGCCTTGGCTCTCTCGTCTTGGACTGTCACCAAGAACTGATCTGTTCATGTAATACTTTTCTGCGACCATGGTCAAGCTTGGGGAGTCGGAGTCATCACTAAGGTCAAGGTCGTCAATATCCTGCATTGCTGATAACTCTTGATGTCTGAAATTCCAGACTGGCACCACTCCTGCCCCACTAGGAGCAGCATCAGCAAATGAGTACTTGATGCCACCAATGTTGAGAGGGGATTGTATCACACTGGAGTCATTCAGCTCAGGTATCATCCTTCTAATCTCTTCATCAATATTAGCATATGGCATTGGACTGTTTGGTGGAAGAGTATCTCTTGACAATTCTCCTAAAGGCAGAGCTAGACGGCTGGTGACTTGTTCAACCAGATCTTCAATTGACTCATGTTCCTTCCAAATTTTAGTGGCTCTCCATCTGGCACGACTTCCTTTTGGAGCTGGGATGGAATCAAAACAAACCATTTCACCAACAGTAAGCAGCTTGTTTAAATCATCAATATTCTTTCCAAATATTGTTCGATCTATGAAGACATGTTCGTGCTTGCCAAGATCAACAATGCCCCATAATTTAGCAACATGGTACACCCTTCCTTTCCCAGTTTTGCCTGCGGCTCTTGGACTTGACGGAGGTCTACTGCCAGTGATGATGACATTCAGTCTAGCATTTTTCAGAACCGAAACCATTTCATCTTCATTAATGAGGAAAATATTAGCATGGCTTCGTACAAATTTTTCAAGTTCTGGTTTGCTCCAGCCAATAGTGTTTCTCAAACTTTCTGGTGCTTGACTGAAATGACCAGTCAGACCATTCAGTTTCATATCTCCTTTTTTCTCAATGATGCCTTTTAAAAACATGACTGCTTTGTACTCATTTGCAGTCATTGTAGCAGGACCAGCTTTGGCACTTAATGGTGGCTGGGAAGTAAAGGAAGGTGTTCGAGGTAATGAAGGCTTTGGTGACATTGGGGCAATCTCTATTGACTTTGGACGACGCTTTGTTTTTGGAGTATGCTGGTATTGATCAACACTTGAATGACGTGGATTAAAATCTCCTGTCGAATAGCGGTGATTGACACTTACTGGCAAATTGTTCAGTTCTAATGATTCAGCATTTGGGTTCACTGCACTGTAGTTAATATTATCTTTCAAAGCTACCATTTCTCCTCTAACTTCAAAAATAAGGGGATGTCGTTCTAGCCATTCATTAAACTGATTCTGAGGACCAACACACTCCCTTATTTCTGCAATTGCTTGGGAAAGGTGACCTGCCAGGCTCAAAACAGGCATCCACTTTTCACCTTTCTTGATGATTTTTGCTCGAAAATATTGCACAGCCTCCGTCTCCGTAGAGACATCAGATGTTGTTGAGGCTGGACTGCTCTCTCGAAAGCTCTTCCCAAGATTGGCTGTTCCATCATTCAAACCCACCAGATTTCCATTTACACAGAATAGTGAAGGAAATTTTAATAGAAATTTCCTTAATCCTGCTTCATTGCCACCACAGGCCTGTCTCATTTCCGGTGTAAAACTCTTACTACCAAACCTACCAGCCAGCTGGCTGATGGTAAGTGGAACACCACTGTTCATCAATATTTCCAAAAAGTACAACATGGCTTTGTGGCCTGGGTCATCTGCCATCTTGGTTTCGAAAGGGTGGAAGAATGGACTGCCAAGAGGGTATGAAGATGACTCTGAACTAAGTCTGTGGTGGCTGGAGTAATGAGAGATACCTTAAAAGAAAAAGAACATATATAACATGTAGTAATAGTGTTTTTTTCGTTCTCATTCAAACTTCACCCATTCTCCCCTGAAACATCAAATGGTAATTTCCCATTTCTATTTAAAAACAGAAGTCAATCCATTTTTTACAATTAAATTAAAGGTTCTTTTTTTTTTACAATATACACAAAATACAGTGCAGACTATGATATCAACTCTTCCCTGAAATATCTAACTGACAATTCCTGTTTCTAATAATGGCAAGTCCATTTTTGACTTTATGAACTTAAGGTTGTTTATTTACAAAATAACTGCATATATATCCTGATCAGGATTTTAATTAAAGGAGCCCTCTGGTCTGGGTCTCCACTGTTTGCACAGAACAAGTGCACTCATCATGAGATCTAGTACTCTGTTAGCATATTCAAACTTATGGGGTCATTTCACCGTCGCACGCGACCACGCATGACATTATGATTAAGTTGCAGCTTGGTTTTTCCGTAGTCGCGGGCAAAAACCGTGCAACCTACCCCATTATTTTCTGTGTACGCTCTATGTTCGATGTAGGCCTGTATGACCCTGGATGTGTACACTCAACCTGCGCCCTACACCCTCTACACAAGCTCTTTATAAGCTCTACCTGCGTCGATTCGCTCGATCTAGAGCGATCTTAACACGACCAAGGTTCGTTCTGTTCAACAAATCTGAGGCATTGTGTCGATCTCTCAGAGATATATCATCGCAATCGCGTGATCTCGGTCAACTAAGACTTATCCTGGCCCGATCTAGCTACGAACAAGTTGCAACGTACCCTCTATCAATATAACTTAGATGCGATATTATATAAACTTACTCAAGCCTTGCTCAGACGCTCAATTCTTGATATTCTCTTGACTGATTCTCACCAAAGCTATGCACAAATTAGTTATGGTTGGCGGATTTGCATGTGACCCTGTGCGATTGTAATAAAAGGCCTGGTGATCGTGACCGACCACCAGTTTTTGACCAGCCTCTGAAGGGACAACATGGACCCAAACAGACTGCACCATGCTATCTTATAAAAGCACCATGTTATGAAACTGCAGTATTATCTGATTTTTCTGACATGGCCGAGTTATTTTTAGAACAGAATAGTTTATAATGGTAAATAGGTAACATGGTAGCATCAGATATATATTTGTACACTTTCCTACTTGAGACAAGCATGATCCCCATGGAGCACGAGACTGCACACTAATTTTACTGATATGTTAAAACTACTATTTCCATTGCAAACAGGTTGGAGTCAGATCGGACGCCAGGTAACCCGGCATCTGGTCAGGCTCTGTCCTGTTTGCCACTCAGAGTAACAAGATGGAAATTTCTAAAAGTAATTTTCTACAGTAATCAGTTTAGTGCTTTGCATTTGTGCAAGCCTCACTCATCCCAACTCTAGACTCAATTGTCCCTCAACCAATATGTCCTTTCCTCGACCTTGTTTGCTCTCTCAACGCTCTGTGTGAGACTTTTAGATCGAGACTCAGAATTAATTCCTGTGGTTTTGGACTGATCGTGACACCCTTTCTCAGGGCTGCCATAAGTTGACAGGAAAAATCCTAAGATTTCCAAATTTGCATTTTTCAAGTGCGAATTTACGAATCGTACCTTTACCCCATAGTCTGTTTCTAGTTTGGTTGACACGTGACTACTTAAAGCAGGCTGGAAGTAAAGCAGAATGCGCCTTATGGCGCATTCTGCTTTACTTTCAGCCTGCTTTAAGGTACTTCGCATATGCGCATAGTTTCCATACGATTGTTATGAAACTTTTCATGAAGAATGATAATAGCCTAAGAAACAATGTGTGTAAATATAGGCAAAATTTATCGTGTGGTTTGTCTTTAAGGTCTTTTTTCTGACAAAAACCTAGAATTTTGATGATTTTATTTTTCTTAAATATTGAATAAAGCTAATGACTATAATTCTCACCCAATAAGTAGTCCACAACATTCATTACAAGAAAAGCTAAAAACATTTTGAATAAAGGTGTTCAGAAAGATGTTATCAGCTATTTAAATTTTGCAAAATGCTAAAAATTTGAATTACAAAAAACTGACTCATTCAATGTATATTTGTTTTCATTTTATTCAAATATATGGTTGATGAACTAGTCAGTCTGAAAAAATTAGAAAATATTACAGTCAGGATTTGATGTAATAACATATTTTCTTATTAAAATGTGGGATATTTGTTGTTTAGATACAGTTACCTACCTTAGAATTAAAACTTTGTCATTAAAATGCATTATTATTTATTCATGGACTTGCATACAAGGTTTATTATATTGTTTTAACATAATTATAATGGGCAATATCGATCTTGAAAAGGTTAGCGTATTGATAAGCTTCAATGTGTGTCTTTATAGTTCGATCAAATCGTTTACATGTATACCGATGTAATTGACTTGTAAGTCATTAAACTAAAACGTACAGGTAAGTGGACATATACTTGGACCGTAAACATCACTAGTTCTAATCAACGAAGACTAAACATAACATGTCTCTTGATTACTGCGTTATGGATTGACAAGTCAATAAATCGGACACTAAAAAAAATATTTGGATCGGATGGGTCTCGAACCTATGACCTTTTGATTGCTAGTCAACCACTATACTAACTGCGCTATGAAGGATTATACTAATTCGTATCAACATTTCCTTTATATAAATTTTCTAGTATAAACACGTACGAAAACAGTCTGTGTCGTCAAGACGCATATCCGCTCGCCCGCAAGACCGACTTCCGGTAGCCAAAGGCCTTAAGCTACCATGTTCTAGAAAAAAATCCGAAGATTTTCTCACTTAACACATTCAATTCTTGTGACAAGTAAATTTATGTGTCATATTACAAACAGTAAATTGTCCTGTAAATTGTAGAAATTAGTTAGACCCTGATCAATCTCAGGAGCCATTCATTTTGCAATAGAATGAAAAAAAAAATTCCTCAAAATTAACTTGACTTTATTGGATACTGGAATTATTCATTTGATGTTTAAGGGGTGAATAAGTTGAAAAGTTCATTTTGTTTTGATTTTTGCCATTTCAAATGATTCTGATATATCTATATATTACAGTTTTTGTGAGATGATGGGTAGATGCAGGAACGTATATTATAGATAGGGACTGGTTACTTGCTATCTAATAGGGTAGTTTATCGATTTATCTCTGTCTTCCCTTTCGCCGCGGTAGATAAGCGGGTGTTGCCGTTTTAGGTAGGTAAGCCTCTTGCCGCTACATTTTTAGATGACTGATAAGCTCATTTCAGTAATTAATGTGTGCAGTTCTGTACGGCGTGTCCAAGTAAAACAATATTTGTCACTTATTCAGTCAATTTTTGCAAGTGTTATTAAATCGAGGGAAGCAATCCTCAAAATAGACATTAAATAGCTTAAAATACCGAATCTCGTCCAGAGACGTACATAAATAATCAATTTCTATAGTTCCCTTTGTGTACAGCTCCCAAGTTAATTAATCCGTAATTGAACAATTACACAATGAACCATCTTCAACACCTCTAGACTTGAATACCTAACACCGGCTAGGCCGTTACGTCACTGTAAATGATTTGTCCAGATGAATGTGTTCACAATCTAATTTAAACGCGCAAGCGTCAACAGTTAGTACACACACAAATTAGCTGCTCTAGATAGCCGCGAGATGTGTAGGTTATTTCTGGTCGTTTAATCTCCCAAAGATTAAAACTGACCTGTGTTTTAGTGTCAATTCACCAGGCTTGAAATTGAATTTCTGTGAATCTGGATTTCTGTTTAAAGTTACGATTACAATTTATTTTGTATATTGATATAGAATAGGAGATTAGGACAGCATTCGTGGGAACTTATGCTGCGATATTTAAGCCCGCATAACTCGACAGATGGCTGCGAATATACGGTAATTATTATAATTGGTATTCTCTTGTGGTGTGTTTGTTTAATATTAACCTGGTTAGTTATCAGTGAAATTATTAAGTAATTAACGTTTCTCATCAATAAATTTTCTAACACGTTCTATAGGACGCTTCACACCTTTCCTTCTGTACGGCATCGCAGCTCATTTTTCAAATTCTGCAAAACATATTTACACAGATTAGATATGCAACCATAAAATAAATGATTATAGATCTACATGATTGCAGACAAAATTTGTAATTATCTCAATAGCAACATCAATTTAACAAGAAATAAGCTACTCTTCGTGTATAATAACAAATTACCGATAAGGCGGACCGGGAAATGATGCCATTTTGTAAACACTGAATCAGCACGATTATGGGCATTTTGCAAAGACAACTTCTTTTAAACACAGTACATGATGAATGCAAATAGTTCATGCCACCCTTTATTCTTTTATATATCAGTACACTATGTGATCTTTTCAATCGAGCCTGCAGTTTGGTCACCACAACTAGAACAAGAGCCCCATGGGGCATATGTCGCTCACCTGAGAATAGCTGTACATCAAAATGGAGATAATGATTTATGTCCAGGACGGGGTCATTTTTTACCCGAGGGGCATAATTTGAACAATCTTGATAGAGGACCTGTAGATGATGCTATGTTCCAAATATCTAAGATCAGGGTACTAGGGTTCTAGACAAGAAGATTTTTTTTAAGTTTCCATTGAAAAAATCTATTTTTAGCTCCTGTGACCTACATATGCAACAGACTAGAACCATTTGAACAAAATAGATAAAGGACATCTAGAAGTAACACCATGCCGAATATCAAAGCTCTGGCTATATTAGCTTCAGAAAAGAAGCCGTTTGAAAACTGTGACCCCCCGGAGTGGGGCTAATTTTGACCCCAGGGGCATAATTTGTACAAACTTAGAAGGGGACCTGTAGATGATATGCAATCGACCAGAACCATTTGAACCTTATTGGTATAGGACATCTAAAAGTGTCACCATGCCAGATATCAAAGCTCTGGCCATATTAGTTTCAGAGGAGAAGACGTTTGAAAATTTCACTATATAACTCTATGTTAAACTGTGACCCCCGGGCGGGGCCAATTTTGACCCCAGGGGCATAGTTTGTAGTTTGATAGAGGACCTGTAGATGATGCTATGTGACAAATGTTTAAGATCTGGCCCTTGTAGTTTCAGACAAGAAGATTTTTTAAGATTTCCTTATTTTTTCACTTGGTTGCCATGGCAACCAGAGTTCTACATTGTTTTAAATTCTTTGAACAATTTTGAAAGAACTTGACCCAAGGAACATTCGTGTAAAGTTTGGTTGAAATCTTTTCAGCGGTATATGAGGAGATGTCATTTGAAGCAATTGTTAAAGACAACAATGACTGTATAAAGTGAAATTATTTTCTAAAAAGGAATATGTATGGGTTAATAGGTTAATAAATATCATTATTTACATTTTCTAAATATAAAAAACTATATGTAAATGAGTGGCAAATAGTTTGGATCCAGATTAGATGCAGCATTATGTGGCATCTGACCTGGATCCATACTGTTTATGGCCAAGAATTAATTGTGGACTGATAGACAGAAAGATAAACAAACAAACAAAACACAAACAAACAGACAGACAGACCAAAAGTAATGTTGTGCTTGAGCATAAAATAGCAGACATCACTATCATTTCTGGTATGTATCTCAGTGACCTGAGTTCAGAGCTAGCTATGGGTCAGTTATGCAATAAGAGACGGTCTCAGAGAGAAATGACTATTATCATGCTGAACTGTTGTCTGCTCCAAATGTTTGTATGTGAAATATGTAAAAAATAATAACTTATATTTTCTAAATATAAGAAAATATGTAAATGAGTGGCAAATAGTTTAGATCCAGATTAGATGCAGCATTATGTGGCATCTGACCTGGATCCAAACTGTTTGCAAAAATGTTGCATTTAGTATAAGGGTAGCTTCTTAGCCTGGAAGATACAATGGGTCTGTATAACAAGAGCACCGCAGTGCGGCAAAATACGCCCGTCACGGCCGGCGGGTGTCAAAGTCGTCCAGACTCAGGCCGACTGGAAAAAGTCGCCCGGAGTGTAGGCCCGACTATCGATCTCAAAAAGACTATGCTGTAGTATTGCGATAGCTCAAGTACTATCCCGATAGTATTGCGATAGTCAAGAAAAAAGTTCTGGGTTTTTAAAAAAATGCCCATTTTTGACAATAAAGGGGGCATAACTCTGCTAAAAATAGTCGCCAACGTCTGAAATTTAACAGGAACCAAAATTCACAGGTGCCTTCCCTGTATGATTAGTAAGCTAAATATGAAATTTGGTTACAATAGACAAAATGTAAGTAAAATTATTATCAGGAAACAATATATTGTTAAAAAAATTGTGTGAAGGGGCATAACTCTGAAAATACAGAGTCAAACCAAAAACCCGTAATATATATTAAGTCACTTCATTCATTGTATCACCATATCAAATTTGAAATCAATTGAATCAAAAATAAACAAGACTGCGCGTTCAATAAACGCTTATGCCCCCAGTGGCATCCTTGACAATAAATTCTGAATCTTTTCTAAGTCCAAATTAGGTCAAGGTCAGGGTCAAACTGAGCTTGGGTATTATTGGTGAGTTGGTAATGGTCCAAGGCAACAACTGTATAAGTATCAAAGCATTTGGGTAAGGGGTGTTGATGCTAGACGAAACGGTAAAATCTACTTAACCTTGTTACGGACGCACACACGGACGGACGGACGGACGGACGGACGGACGGACAGGACGATTACTATATGCCCCGCATCTGTCGATGCTGGGGGCATAAAAAGTTCTGTTTTTTTTTTTTAAAAATGCCCATTTTTGACAATAAAGGGGCATAACTCTGCTAAAAATAGTCGCCAACGTCTGAAACGCAAACTCGTCCGAACTATTGTGGTATGGAATATTTGTAGGAAGTTTAATAAAAATCGGTCAATAAATGAAGGTGAGAGAGCGCTAAGAAGAAAAGTTAACGGACGAAGTGTGGCTTATTTTAAATTTTAAGGATGTAAAGGGGCATAACTCATAGAAAAATAATTTAACAGGAACCAAAATTCACAGGTGCCTTCCCTGCATGATGAGAAAGATAAATATGAAATTTGGTTACAATAGACAAAATGTAAGTAAAATAATAATCAAGAAACAATATATTGTTAAAAAAATTGTGTAAAGGGGCATTACTCTGAAAATACGAAGTCAAACCAAAAACCCGTAATATATGTTAAGTAACTTCATTCATTGTATCACCATATCAAATTTGAAATAAATTGAATAATTAAAAAAAAAGTTCTGTTTTTTTTTTAAAAATGCCCATTTTTGACAATAAAGGGGCATAACTCTGCTAAAAATAGCCGCCAACGTCTGAAACGCGAACTCGTCCGAGCTATTGTGGTATGGAATATTTGTAGGAAGTTTAATCAAAATCGGTAAATAAATGAAGGTGAGAGAGCGCTAACAAGAAAAGTTAACGGACGGACGGACGTACGGACGGACGTACGGACGGACGTACGGACAGCGCTGGGTATACCATAATACGACCGTCGATGACGGGCGTATAAAAACGGATCATTAGAGAGTTTTTACTGTCAGACCTGCATCAAAAAGCACTGATATGGCTGAGGGTTGAGTCAAATTTGACCCTAGGGTTTTGATTTTTCACAATTTTGAAAGTGATTTAGTAGAAGATACTATTCATGCAATATCTAAGGTGTGGGAACGGTGTTTTTTTTTACAAAAAACTTGTTTAAAGTTTTTCACTTTTTTTAATAAATTTCAATAAGTAGTCCACCAATGAATTTTATTTTAACAATTTCTGTAGAGAAGCATCCAAGGAACACCGTCAGCAATTTAGTTGTTCCCTCAAACTCACGGTTTCAGAGGAGATGTCGCTTGAAGTAAATTTGAACGGACGGACAGACGGACGGCGGGCAATCACAACAGCTCACCTTGAGCCTTCGGCTCAGGTGAGCTAATAAAAGTACCTATAACTACTAAATCGAACAAAAACGAGGGATTTTTTGCAAATATGACCAACTTCGCAGGGACAAAAATGTACTTCAAACATATTAAAAAATAAAAATATATACCTCACGCCACCATTTTATGTTTTATCTGTAAATGCTGCGTGTAATAAACCCCCAATTTAGCTCGAGTTAGAAGTTTATACTGTTATAAAATACAACCCAAAAGCTTAACCGCTTATAGCGGCTACACGCGTACGAGTAAGATATCGGGTAACACGTTATTTTGCAAGATTCCGCGAGACTCAAATCCCTATAATCTACGTTCCTGGTAGATGTAACTGGTCAGATTCGTTGGTCAAGACAAACAAACAGCACCACATGTCTTTCTAATAATAAATGATTAGCATCTTGAAGATTCTTCACTGCTGCCATGATTTCCAGGAATGTTGGACATGTCAAAATGACATTTCAGAAATTGTTAGAGTCAAACGTTCAAGCTGAAGCGTGTATTTTAACTAAGAGGGAAAATAAATAAATGGAGGAATTAGTTGATTCGCAAACGTAATTATCCGCATGCACGGTAGATGCCGGTGTGGAAACAAAATTATTTATAAACATGGGAAGATAATTTTGAGACGAACCCGTCATTCATGTGTCCTATGCACGAAAAGTTGAAGAAATATCCAATAAAACAAGTAATTGAAATTAAAAATAGGTACGCATTCGATTAAGGTTAAGATTTTGTGTTAAAAATTAGTTTAAATACGATACCTCGACAGATAAATTTTCCAACACCGAGTTATGGAGTCGAGTTTTGCCTGAGGGTCGCCATCTTGGGAAGAATGCATTTACAATAATACGAATCGACTTTAAACGAAACAATATTAGATAAATTTATAAAATAGATCTATGTCATTTTAATGTCAAACATAATTATAGAGTTATCTATAAAATCAACATCTGTTCCCAACCTTTTTATATGAATGTCTTTATATTGTCTTACTTACTTTAAGTTCTTAGACACTAAGGGTTCACTAAAATGTTCTAACTAACATAGAATATAAGCTATATTTTGATTGGCCCTGTATAAATAATTCCCACGGTTCTAGTAAACAAACCTCGCGCGCCAACAGCGCTTCACTCACCGGTTTACAATACATTCTGGTTTTAAGATCGCCAAATATGGCAGTCTTTACAACTAGTTGCGAAGAGGCGGAGTAATGATAACGCGTGCAGACACCGCACGAAGTCGAAAAACAACAAAGTTCTTAATGATTAGACAATATGGTGTGCAAAAGCATGGAGAAATTACTGTAATTTCTCCATGGCAAAAGCTAGTTTGATTGGTCAAAAATGTTATATTCGAAAATAATATTTTGTCGTTGCTGGCCCAGCCAATCGGCAACTAGCAAACTGACTTGTGGTCAGCATCATTTTCTATCACTGGGCCAACAAAATGAACACTGACGGACCAACGTTGGGCCAATATATAGATCGGCTTGCTATCTGGGGAAATTATTAGAATCTAGTGTCTTATAAAGTGACCGAACAGAACTTATACGATGAGAAGTCATGACATTTTATATTAGCATTGCCATTTGTTAAAGTCGTGTAGATCTACATATTTGCAAAGGGCGTAAATATATACGATATTTTATTTTCTTGATCTATATCTTAGCCAGTACGTGGGCAGCTTTATCCTGCTACACTGTGGACCCAGCTGTTTCACTGACTTGCAAACAGTAGGGACCCAGATGACATGCCTAAAAATCAGCGTTTCATCTAGATCCGAACTGTTTAACAATCTGGGTATATTTTCTAAATCTGCATAGCAGACGTCAAATATTTCAGACGTGTTATATACTCGTATAAGTTGATATTTGACTCCATCTAACGGTCCAACTAACCATTTCATACTCGTGTAACGTGTACCGGGCCGACGGTAATCCCTGCCGGTCACCCATCCAGGTACTGACCGCGCAGGACGTTGCTTAACTTCGCAACCGAGACAAACGCTTAGACAATCTGGCTATAAAAGCCGGCTTCCACAGTCAGACTGTAGAAGTGTTTATAAACCGTCCATTTTCGTCACATTTCTCCCCCTTTTCTCTTGACTTCGCCCCGAAGTCACCCTGCTCAAATGGCAGTCCTAAGGGCAGAGACAATGCGACATGGATCCGGGGATGATGGTGATGTCATCCCATATCCCACCGCTGCCACCAAATTTGTAACGTGTACCGGGCTGACGGTAATCCCTGTCGGTCACCCATCCAGGTACTGACCGCGCAGAACGTTGCTTAACTTCTCAACCGAGACAAACGCTTAGACAATCTGGCTATAAAAGCCGGCTTCCACAGTCAGACTGTAGAAGTGTTTATATACCGTCCATTTCCATCACACTCGTAAACGACTATACTTGCAAACAATTTGGATCCAAATCAGACGCCACATCGCGCGGCGTCTGAACAGGATCAAACTATTTAGCACTTGAATCAATATTTATGCAGCCAAAACTTCAAAAACCTGAATTTGACACAATATTGCAGACGACATTTTGCCTGGCGTAGAAAGGGCTAAAACATTTACAGTATTCCCTCTCTACAACGACACCAAATTGGATACACAGATTGTGTGCGTTATTCGAAAGGAGTCGCTATAAGGAGGGGAAATAAGAATTGGCTTACATTTGCCATCAGCTTAAAATCAAGATCAGACGCAGCGTAACGCGGCGTCTGAACTGGATTCAAGCTGTTTGTCACTCGTCATTATGTTTATTCTATCAAAATCTCCACTGATATGTAACTTTGAGAAAATACAGCAGACGACAATTTTAAGCTCACGATACTGCAACAGTAAAAGCGTTAGACATAATTGTCCAATTATATGGAACCGCGGCACTTACACACTTTCGCTTTACGCGCCTGCGATATTTCAACACAGCGGAAGTCAGTGTGAGCGCCTGCGCTTTGCCACACTATCATTCATTTCAATGTGTAGCCGCTCACACCAATATAAAACATTTCCCATACTAGGCTGCATATATCTTGTTTCTTAACTTTTTGAATCGTACTAAATCTTATATCGTGAGTGTTTGCAAATCGATGTATTCGCTTTAACAGGCGGACGCCGAGTATATACATGTAGTTTACTTTCGGTTTCAAAAATTTACTTGTTTACCATGAAAACTCATGTGTTTACAATAGAAACCATATATGAAAAGCAAGGAAATTACATAAACGTTATAAGAAAATTGTTTGTTTCTTGGTAAAAATTCGTATTAATATTTACCAAAAGACGAACTGTATCTCTTCTTATTGTCTATAGCGAAGGGGAGTAATTTGGCCGAATTCGATTCAGATTAATAGGAGTTGTCTTTCGTATCTTGCGAATACGACCGACTGAAATTATGTACACAAGTTTGAAAGTGCACTGTACCATGATACTTGGAATATTTCTTCGGCGGTGGAAACCTGAAGACGTTGTCGTCATCACTATCCTCCTCGTCGTCAGCGGGCATGATGATGTAGGGATTATTTGTCATGTTGATGTTCTGGTACAACTCAAACATCGGCACCTCCTCCAGGGCCCACGAGGACGTAGACATCTTGGTGATGAGTTTGTCCGCGTCCCGAGTGTACAAACTTAAGAGTGAAAACAAAACAACAAAACGTTTTATAAAAAACACAATTAACACATCATTGATCTTAAGTATTGGCAACTACAGTAACATCGCTGGGTCCAAGGTTATAAAGAGTCTTAGTTGAGTGTGATACCGTTCTCATTCATTTGATTGGCCAGATTTGAACCTAGGCTCAAATCTGACCAATCAAATGCTTGAGAACTACTTCAGACTCGACTCAAAAGCTTTATAACTTTGGAGCCAGGTGTCAACACAGTCTACATGGTGGAAGTAGATACAATCGAAACTCGATACTTAGAATTCGCTTAAATCGATCGTACCAGTATTTCATTCATTAGTTTAATTTCGATAAGTCGAGCTCGCTTAAGTCGAATTTTACCCATATCCAAGCCACGTTTTAACTTTGAAGTATGTTCGAACTAACTCGTGTTTGAATTTATCGAGTTTCGACTGTACATCTATATATCTGTTTCACTTAGTCATGTCACGAAATGCCTGAAATACATGGCAGTGATTGGGTTAAGCCTGTTCACGCTTAGATATACCTGAGGCTGTTCTGATAAATGAGCAATACCAAACTTTTACAACAACTTGACAGGTGACTTCTTAAAGAAAGATGATAGTAAACAGAAATCTCCCTCCAGGGGATTTCCGCTTTACTTTCAGTCTGCTTTCAACAGTTACCTATCTTAACAAATTCAACCATAGCGACGAGTATACTCGTCATTTAAAAACAGTATACCTGTAAAGATTACACTTGTATACTGCAAACAGTGTTGACCCTGATCAGAGGGTTCCTTAAGGAGCCCTCTGATCAGGGTCTACACTGTTTGTTATTTTGAAATATTTTGTTAAAATCAGCTCTAGAAAGTCAATAATGGACTAAACTTATTTTGAAATTGGATATGCCCAATTGTCCATTAAAAGTTTCAGGCGTGAATGAGCTAAACATTGCAATTACGTTATAGAGGAAAAAAACGTTTTAATACATCCAGAGAAACACTGAAGAGATTTTACAAAAATAAGAACAACTATTCCATCATAACACAATGTTCATACCTACGACAAAAACAACTCGGCGCTATAAGTCTTGAGTCGAACACCAAATTTTTATCTAAAATACTGATATGTGCCAGTGTCTTATCTATAAATGCGGTTGACTTCGCTTATCAACTATATCCAAGCGCACTACATGATGCTAAACAAAAGAAAGGTGAAATTGGAACAAATAGACACAGACTGTCCCTGACAGGGTCATGTAGGTCATCAGGAAGGTGGCAGCGTTCATGTGACCGAATTGAAAACAAAAACGACCCTTGAAGGTTTGTCTATGGTCTCTTTAACCCTTTCACTCTCAATGACGCCTTAAAGCGCGTTTGCAATCAGTTTGGGCCCTGATCAGACGCGGCGTCTGATCATGACCCAAACTGTTTGACACTCTTTTCGATATTTATAAAGTCATACAACCTTAAATCTAACTTTGAAACGTGTCTTGCAGACAACAATACTGAAGCAGAAGACAGTTATCGGTGAGGGGGTAAAATCTCCCGAATAAATTGAAAGGGGTTAAGGCAGGTGGGTGGATTGGTGAGTTTTTTGGGTTTTACGACACTGCGACGCAAAAAATGTCATTTAGCGCAAATAAGGCAAGTGTTTGTTTAATATAGGATGTAAGCCAAACAGAAAGCGCCTATATATAGATATATATAAGCTTCCTGCATTGCTCCAGTTTTCTTTGACTCTTTCCCTGCCAAGTTTTATCGTCTGTTTTAACCCTATTGCCGCCAAAATATCGTCTGCATTGGTAGCCTAGTGTCGTCTGCAATATTTTTTAAAGTCAGATTTAGGGTTGTTTTGACTAAAGAAATGTCGATACTATACCAGTGTCAAACAGTCTGGATTTTGATCAGACGTCGCGTTACGCGGCGTCTGATCAGGATCCAAACTGTTTGCCAAGTCGCATGTTGGTGCCATTGACAGTTATAGAGGGCGTTTTTGACAATTTGTTTACAAAGTTGGGATAAAAGTCACTGTGACTGATTAATAGAATCAGGAACGTATATAATTTTATAGCTCAGTTAATATAGCATACCGTGTTTACATTTTAGCAGTTCGCTGAAAAGTTCTCTGTATGTCTGTCTCTGTCTGTCTGTCTTAGTGTCCGTGTGTCTGTCTGTCTCTCTATTTATATAAACATCTGTTTGTCTCTGTCTCTCTCTCCCTCTATGTCTCTCTCACTCTGTCTGTCTCTCTTACTTTCTCTCTCTCTTCTTTTTCTCTCTGTCTGTCTGTCTATCTCTCTTTCTATCTCTATCTCTGTCCCTTTTTCTTCTTTCTTTCTCTGTCTATCTCTCTTTCTGTCTGTCTCTCTATCTCTGTGTGTCTATCTCCCCTCTCTCTCTATCACTCAAAAATATACATGTTCTAACTTTAATGGGGGATAAATATGTTATAGATCTACAGCAGACGACAAAGACCATTTAAGAAATGAATTGATTTTTTTCGGTGTTCAAGCCAAATGAACGACAGAAAATTATCGGCAAATACCATGAATCGCGTATATTTTCGTTTACCTACGAAGTTTGGTGTTAATAGAAATGCTTTTAATGTCATCTTTTCGGGTATAATACCTCCATGGTAATATTAAACGTAAATCACGTCAGTCGATTTCTATTAAAGATTTGCATAATCTGCTGTTACATTCTGGTAAACATAAAATGCTTTCTCGGCTTTCTTCGATGTCATTGACGTCTTTAAGAGATATTGACGACAAGGCTGATAATATAATTTTACGCACAGATCCTCTGTTTTATACTGCAGGTTTAATACAAAGTTATACTCAGCATGTTCTCAGACCGCATATTGATTCTTTAAACGATCACAAAAGATTTTTCATTAAGGTCCCTTTTATAAATAAAGGTATTGATTTTATAGATTTACAAAGTATTCTCCGAAACAAAAATGTGACGAATGCTGTTCCAAATTATTTCAAAAATCTTGAACCACCTATTATTTGCTATAAGTATAATAAATCTGTAAGAGGGTTAATTTTTAACTACAATAAAATTGTTTCTGATCTTAAAATTCTCGAAAATACACCAGCTACATGAGATTGTACCTCTTCTAAATTCTGTTACGCCCCAGTGGGTCATATAATAACAGGCAATTTTGATATCATTAAAGATAAACGCATCAGAGCGCTTTTGAGTAAGGGACCTAAATTTAGATTACCTGCCTTAATTGATTTCGATACTTGCCGTAATCATATTTCGGAAGCTTTGAATAATTATAGTACCAACTGGTGCCAAAGAGAACATGCTGAGAATGACGCTCTTTCAAAATGGAAAGAATTAATTTTTGATGTTATCGATATCCGGATTTCGTTCTATTTATCCAATAACCATCTTTTACCACCTAAACCTAAATTTAACATTCGTCACTTAAAGAAGGGCATACAAGACTTTCATTCCAAGTATGTACTCGTTCCTGCTGACAAAGCATCCAATAATGTGATAATTGTATGACGATTACATGATGTTGATACTTTAAACCAGGAACTTGTGAATACCAATTCCTATATATCTACCAATTTAACGGAGCGTAATGTAGTATATGATCATCTTGATACATGTAAACAATTAAAAGCTGATGTCAACATTACATGTCACAAACTTCCTACAATGTACTGGATACCAAAACTCCACAAAACACCTTATAAGTCTCGTTTTATTGATAATTCAAGTGCATGTACTACTACTAAGCTTTCCAAACTTTTAACATCGTCTTTAATTAAAATCAAAGAACATGTTCAAAGGTATTGTGATAAGACTAACGAAAATTCTGGACTTAATCTGTTTTGGTCTATCAAAAACTCTAATGAAATTTTGGCGAAGCTTGAATATAGAAAATACCAAGCTTGCAATATAAGTACGTATGACTTTTCAACACTATATACTACCTTACCTCATAATCTAATAAAAGCTAAACTTATACAACTTATTGAAAAGACTTTTGCCAGAGAAAGGAAGCTATTTATGGCGTGTAATACTGATCGTGCATTTTTTACAAATGACACGGTTAAGCATTAAACTATGTGGACTTGCACCGATGTCTGTGAATCACTAACATTTCTTCTGGATAATATTTATGTACGTTTTGGGAGTACCATATACCGCCAAGTGATTGGTATTCCTATGGGTACAAACTGTGCACCCCTTGTCGCAGACCTATTTTTGTACTGTTATGAGAGGGACTTTATGCTTAGTCTAAAACCTGATACACAGGCAGATATGATCGAAGCCTTTAACAATACATCGCGCTATCTAGATGATATTTTTAATATAGACAACCCATTTTTGATACGTTGTTTCCTTTTATTTACCCAAAAGAACTACGCCTTAATAAAACAAACGAGTCAAATTTGTCGGCACCATTTTTAGATTTGGATCTTTTTATAAATAACGGAATTGTTTCTTCTAAGATTTGCGATAAACGAGATGATTTTGATTTTAGTATTGTAAATTACGATGTTCCCCGTTCCACATCTTACGGGGTTTATATTTCACAACTTATTCGCTTTGCTAGGGCCTGTACCTCTGTTGAGGACTTCCACATTCGTAATAAAACTATTACTGAAAAGCTTCTTAAACAGGGGTACAGATTTCATAAACTTCGTAAAACATTTTCTAAATTCTTTTATAGAAATCTTCCTCTCATTAACAAGTATAAATGTAACTGAAAGTCTTTTCTGCGGCAAGGTATTTCACATCCGGAGTTTTATGGTGATGTGATTTACAGACTTCGTAAGATTCTTGGACATATACATTTTCAAAACCTATTTGAGAAACGTATTAGATGTTTCCTCAAAAAAGATTATGATCCAACTATATTGCTGCGCACTTCACGTTTGGTTATCGATCAATCTACAATTGATAACTATGCTTTCCTCTTTGGTTGTGCGACGACAGACAGGGCTTAGCACTACATGATGATGTATCTTTAAAGCCGCCCTTAACCGGGAGAGTTATGTCGGATTTTCGTGCTTTGTTTTTTCTCTCCCTCTCTGTCGTACCCTGGACCCCTCCATGTCTTACAGTTACTCGTAACTACAGACTAGTCGCTTGAGTACAATTTGACCGTTGCCATAGTGGGTTATTTTTAACACGGGCTTGAATGTTTAATTCTTTCCCATGTTACTAATGATCTTGTCATAGAATTTTTGCTAAATGTTTTACATGTATTTACTTACTGTGCTGGCGGTCTTTTTGATTGTGAGGTTGTGGAACAGGGTTTATATTTTATGTACACTGTTTGTCTTTATAGGTGAACATAGGAGATAAGTGTGAGGTTGGGCGCCCCTAAACCCAGGTTTACCCCCCCCCCCCCCCCCCAGTGGTTGTTAATAATTAATTAATTTATAGTTGATTGTTGATTGCTACTGACCGTACCAAGGCGGGCTCCTATATTCACTTTGCTTTATGTTTGTCTTGCGTGTTGTTTTCTATTTAGTGTGTAGATGAAGGAATGGTATTGCGTGTGTGGGTGTGTGGGTGTGTGTGTGTTTGTTGAGGTATGCGTGTGTGTGTGTGTGTTCTGCTTGAGAGGTGGGTGTATTGTTTGTGTTACGTTTCCTGCTTGAGTCTTTCGTATTTATTTGTGAAGTTTACTCCCTCTTATCTGGAGCCCTGAAATAATGCAGAAAGCTCATAAATGAGCTTTCTGCATTATTTTGATCTTGCATTATGCAGACGCCTGTCTTTAGTGTTTTCGCCGCGATTAACAATGGTTTGTAGATGTTGGTTTTGTTAATTACGGTAAGAATTCTGTTTTAATTATATTGTGTTTTCTTTTTCTTATTCTCCCCTCCTAAAGATTAAATAAAATTTGAATGATTTTCACAATTTTCTTCCGACTAGCGAGCTACAAAATGTCATTATTTTCCTCGAAATTGAATTGTACATGTAGATATATCTATATGCACTTTGCTGTGTAATGGATTTCCCGTAAAGCTTAAAAGTCACGCCATGGGCGGCTCTGACCGAAATATTAACACATGCGCAATGCTTGCTAACGTCTTAATTCAAGTCTCGAACACTTCATAATTAAATTGCCAAATCTCGTTAAATCCCGTTGACTTAATAATTAAACCGAGCGAAAATTTGAATTTTGTGGCTTGCTGATTGGCTGAAAAAGTAGGCCAAACACTAAGAACAAATTTTGAAGAAATCCGCCAAATGTTTGCTGCCCCAAGTTCCAAAGATTAATTCGCGAATGAAAAAATAGTCTGGTTCCCTGCCTAATATAACTCGATTCCAACCACGTAGTGCTAGGGACAGGTAAACCAGTCTAGAATGAAAACTGCATATGCCCCGCCTCCCCTTCGAAACTTTTCCACAAGTCCCGCCCTCTCGAAAATTGGTGTTTATTTGAAATGAACACACTTTTTGTCAATGGAATTGAACGGGGCGATTGTAAATATATAGCATTAAAGGTATTACGGGTTAATAACAGAGTATCACACCGTGTTTGAATTCTAGCAGATTACTTAAAATCTATCATGTTCTCTTTCTGTCTCTCTTTCTGTCTCTTGCTTCTTGATTTTCTGTTTGTCTGTCTGTCTGTCTGTCTGACTCTGTATGTCTCTCTTACTTTCTCTCTCTTTTCTCTTTTTGTCTCTGTCTGTCTATCTCTCTGTCTATCTCTATGTCTGTCCTTTTTTCTTTCTTTCTCTGTCTGTTTGTCCCTTTGTCTATCTCTCTTTCTGTCTCAGTGTCTCTCTATCTCTGTCTGTCTATCCCCCTCTCTCTATCACTAAAAATATATATGTACTTACTTTATTTGGGAGAATCAGATAGCTATGTTATGGATCTACAGCAAACAGTATCTAGACCATATAACATTAAAGGGACTCGCAACCGGATGGTGTACTTGTCAAAATAAAATAAAATACTCAAATAAAAGCAAATTTGTGGCATTATTTGGCTTCTGACATTAAAAAAATATTATCAGTCCAAAAAAAGTCTCAAGAATCGTCACCGAATCTTAGATTTTTAGATATTTTCCATCGTTTTTCTATAGCGTTAGCTAACGGTATAGTTGTTGTTGTTGCTTCTCTACACGGGCTCAGACATAAACACGAGCCGAATTACGAAGTTGTATGCACTTTCGATCGCTACACATTGAAATACGTTAAATCGATCCGAGAGAAACGGATAGTTCCGTGGTCTATTGGTCTAAGCGGTTTCCCCTAATTGCCTTCTGTCCGCCAATGCCGGGCCCCGGGTTCGAATCCCACCAGAGACCAATATTTTTTTTTATTGAAATACATTTTTTTAAACAGAATTTCTTATCCTAAACTAATTCTTTACCATTTATATTAGCGTTTGACACATATTTACAAATTACTATTTTTAATGCACCATCTGGTTGCGAGTCGCTTTAAAGGTTATACGGGTTAATAACTTAATATAGATAGCTTATTTAAATCATTGCTTTAATATACGTCCTTTAATGGAATAAAGCACGGCTTTTGTTACCAATAATCACTTACAACAAGTTCCCCCTATATCTATATCCTATAATATAATGTGGTACGCTTCGACCAAAAATGATACACTCATGAAATGGTACACTTTAACATGGAGGAATTATACCATGATTCCTCCATGACTTTAACCATGGTACGCTTTGACCATTACCCTGCATTAGGTCTTATCTCGTTCAAATTAATTTGCTGGTGATATTACAGTTAAATACAATAAAACACTTGTCCCGTCTTTAATCACGGAATTATACACAAATGTGTGTACAATTCCGTGCGACACGGACAGAAAAGAAATGAGCGTCAGACTAATATATTTTCGTTTAATAAATTCGTAAACTGATATGCTCATCCGAATTGCAAGTTTGTGCAATACGCATGCGCGAGCTTCTCGCCATTTTGCCTACCAAATTTAAAACATGATGAGGGAATTCCGGGAAAACACCCTATAAACATGTTGTTTAACAAGGATTTTGTATGAAATGACATTCAAAACAAATGCAGACAAGTTTTGCAACGCATCCATACCACAAAGTGCCTAACTGACGACCAATTTACATCAAAATGTCGTGGGATTTCCAGCCGGTGTACACATTTTTGGTCAACTCTGCGATAGAGTTTGTACTTTTCATATTTGTCGACTTTAATGTGAGGAAACCATTGAAGGAGGCGAGGCAAGTCTATGAAATAAACAGAATATATACAAATTAAGAGTTTTCCGCCAAATTTTGTTGGGCGATTACTGTATTCTCAAACAAAAATTCAAGCTTTAGAATTCGATTCAGAGTCGTTTCGCCCCAAACCATTCTCAACCAGAGACGTTTCGCACCCAGGACGTTTCGCTCGTAAATTGGAAAACAACTAATCAAAGATTACCCAATGATTGTCCTAATACTGATGCTAGATAGTACAGTGGGTTGTAATAACTCATGTTATTGTATATGTCTTGCCAACTCAAAATGAAATTAACTTTTCTTTGATTGAATTTGCAAACAGTTTAAAATCAGCTCAGACGTGATCAATATCTACCAATAGACATGCAGACTGGCTGCATGTAATACTCATTGACTCTTGAGGGTGTACGCCTTATGAAGAGGAGATATTGACCTGGCAGGGCGAAGTTAGGATGCAAACCTTTGAAATTCAATATTGGGGGCGGCAACACACTCATTTAATGATTTATAATTGAAATTTACCGTTGTCGCCTTCTGTTTTTCCTTAACATAACAATATTAGTGGTCATTGTGACAGAAGAATGAAAAACAGCTTGAATCCAGATCATATGCCGTGTTACGCGTAAATGTAAACAAAGTCTTAACTTTCTCAATCATATCAACTCCCTCCGAACAACGCACTCAATTTTCTTCTTTAGTTGGGTGTTTTTGTAGAGAGAGAGCACTATACATTGTACTTGTACATATATAAATGACCTACCGGACAGCCTCAAAAGCCGTGCTCGACTATTCGTGGATGACACGATCGTGTACCTGACGGTTAAGTCCCAGGGTGTCGCGTCAGACTTACAGAAAGACCTTGACAGACTAGAACAGTGGGATAGGGATTGGTCAATGGACTTCAACGAGGAGAAATGCGAAGTCTTGCGCATCACAAGAAAGAAAAAGACAGTCACTTACCCCATACAGACTCCTTAACACAGTTCTAAAAGACACTGACAATGCAAAGTACTTAGGGGTTACAATAAATAAAGACTTAAACTGGACAGGACATACCGGTATTGACAACACAGTGGCAAAGGCCAAAAATACGCTACACTTGACTTCATCAAGAGGAATGTTAAAACCTCAAAAGTTAAAACTACGGAAGCTGCATACAAGACCTACATCCATCCCCAACTAGAATATTGCTTTGTCATTTGGCACTCCTGGCAGAAACACCTCTCCAAACAGTTGGAAGGTGTTCAACGTGCAGCGGCCAGATATGTTCTAAACGACTTCAGTTACACCAGTAGCGTGTCCAAAATGTTACAAATCCTACACTGGAACACATTGGAACAAAGACGCATCGAAAACTCCCTCCTAATGCTATACAAGATACAGTGCCAACTAGTTCATGTCGACCACCACTACCTTACTCCTACCAGAAACCATAACTTTTTGATCCCACAGTCTCAAACCCAATACCACATAAATTCATTCTTTCCCAGAACCATAAGATATTGGAACAACCTCCCAGGTCAAACTAAGTTAAGCCCCAGTCTGGATGCCGGTGGGACTGGGAGCAGTCACATTCTAAGCACTGAGAGCTTGCTTTTATATTTTTAACCTAACCTTGCACCCTATCTCTGTACATTATGTATACTTTTGTTTTAGCTTTCTCTTATCAATGATCTTTTAATTTGACATTTGTATCACTTTACTAACACTGTCTTTGAAGTTTCCCAGACAACGCGCCTCCCAATTATAGTTAAACATCACCATTGGCATTTTAGTGGCCACTTCACATACTTAACATAGGTTGAGACAGTTTTACATTAAACTGTTCTTATCCTGTCATGTGCCTATTTTCCTGATGGATAAAGGTGTGACAGATAAACTTTGCTTTATTATGCTAGTTGGTCACATGACCGATGTTATTATGTCAGTTGGTCACATGACCTGTAGCCGGAACTATTTTTTTCCACTGAGACGCTTATTTTTCCCGCTGTTAGGAAAGGTATTCTAAAACTCTTTCAACAGAATCCGACGTGTAACAACGTTTATTCCAACTGTTCAAGTTGAACTATTCGATGCAATCAAAGCGTTATAGAGTACGCACCACCAGTCGCTTGCTGACATACTTCTATCATTGTCCACCTTTTAGATTTCCTGAGTGAAAAACACTAGATTTTTAGCTCACCTGGCACTACTGCCAAGGTGAGCTTTTAGGATCGCTGGATGTCCGTCGTCCGTCGTCTATCTGTCCGTCATTAACCTGGCCAGTTAGTGATTGTGGGGTTGAAAGAGAGTATTGTGGGGTTCAAAATCACGCATGTGGGGTTAGTTTTAGGGTTAGGGTTTATATAGCAAAAAAACCCACAACAACCGTCTCCTAAGAACGTCCGTCCGTCCGTCCGTTCACAATTGTTCGTTAACACTCTAGCAGGTTCAAATCTCATTAGATCTTAATGAAACTTGATCACAATGTTTGCCTCAATGAAATTAGGTCAAGTTCGAATGTGGGTTATGTCCGGTCAAAAACTAGGTCACTAGGTCAAATTATCGAAAAACCTTGTTAACACTCTAGAGGCTACAAAATTCATTGGATCTTCATGAAACTTCATCAATATGATTGCCTCAATGAAATCTAGGCCAAGTTCGAATGTGGGTCATGTCCGTTCAAAAACTAGGTCACTAGGTCAAATTATTGAAAAACCTTGTTAACACTCTAGAGACTACAAATTTCATTGGATCTTCATGAAACTTCATCAAAATGTTTGCCTCAATGAAATCTAGGTCAAGTTCTAATGTGGGTCTTGTCCGGTCAAAAACTAGGTCACTAGGTCAAATTATCGAAAAACCTTGTTAACACTCTAGAGGCTACAAATTTCATTGGATCTTCATGAAACTTCATCAATATGATTGCCTCAATGAAATCTAGGCCAAGTTTGAGTGTGGGTCATGTCCGGTCAAAAACTGGGTCACTAGGTCAAATCTTCGAAAAACCTTGTTAACACTCTAGAGACTACAACTTTCATTGGATCTTCATGAAACTTCATCAAAATGTTTGCCTCAATGAAATCTAGGTCAAGTTAAAATGTGGGTCATGTCTGGTCAAAAACTAGGTCACTAGGTCGAATCATCGAAAAACCTTATTAACACTCTAGAGACTACAAATTTCATTTGATCTTCATAAAACTTGATGGAAAGGTTTGCCTCAATGAAATATAGGTCAAGTTCAAATGTGGCTTATGTCTTGTCAAAAACTAGGTCACTAGGTCAAATCATCGAAAAACCTCGATAACACTCTAGAGACTACAAAATTCATTGAATCTTCATGAAACTTGAAAAAAAATTAAATGTTTGTCTCATTGAAATCGAGGTCAAGTTAGAATGAGGGTCATGCCCGGTCAAAAACTAGGTCACACAGTGTACATGGTTACATGATTACCAGGTGAGCGATTTAGGGCCATAGTGGCCCTTGTTAAAGGTTCTTTTCTTTCTTTTCAACGTAACTAGGGTGTGACGTCATCTATATAATAGCGCGCTTTCCTAGAGTAACATAGTTCTTTAATGAGAATCTTATCTGGACCAAAAATGATTCTAGCTTTAAAAAAGCATTCTCTATTTATTTTACTATTGTGACAAGGATAAATAGAATATTTGGTTCCTAGCTTTGAATGAGAAATGTTATCTGGCTCGGCTTCTGAAAATATCAGGTTCGTCTGCGGCTCACCTGATATATATATTCATCTGCCTTGCCAGATAACATTTCTCATTCAAAGCTAGTCACCAAATATTCTCTATATGATAATTATGATTGTTATGACCTGAGCATAAAATTAACAGTAAAAGAAAATGATTGGTAATTTAACCTTTTACTCCATAGCCTGTTTATAGTATTGAAGATAGGTGACAACTTCAAGCAAGTTGATCCATGAAAGTAAAAGCAGAATGGGCCTCAAGGGACATTCTGCTTTGTTTCAGCCTTCTTTAAGCTACCATCTGCTAGAATATTGAAAATATTCCTTATGATACATATTCATGACTGTATCAATTTATTGAATTTATGCTGTTTCCTTCAGTAGAGTAATAAATTAAAAAAATAAAAGTCTAAAAATGCATATGATTATCTATGGAGTAATGGACTAATGAGTTAAATTAATCAATGCTGAGGAAATGTCTCATTTTTGTTTCAGTTCTGACCAGGAGAAGAAGAAGATATGGCGATACGAGTCCCTATTTCTGACCTGCTTCTCTTTGTTGGTGTATGTGTTCCATCATATACCATTTGCTCTATTTGGACTTACAGCTGTTACATTTATCTACACACAATTGCTAGGACGAATAAATTTCCGTCAATGGTGGATGCAGATAATGACTAGATGGGAGGAGTCTCAGCACTTGACTGAAAATGTCAAGTTTATAAATGAACAGATGAAGTTTTCAAAGCACATTGAAATGCTAAGAAAACAAAACACCAGCGCTCCTGTTAGTAAGCCAGTATTGAAAAGACTATCCGAGTATGTGTTCAGGAACCAAAGTAAAACTCCGCTAGCAAACAAAGCTGAACATCCTTTCCCGAACAATCAGGAGGTCAGACTGGAGGGACAAGTAACAAGGACAGGACCGGTCACACCAGAAGTCTCTTTTTCTACAAGTTTGCCATTTCCAGCTCAAAATCCCGTATATAATCACCAGCCATTACATTCTACTCCAGTCTACAGTCAGTCAGGACAGCAGTTTCCCCAGACATCACCTTCACAAGAAAAAGGTAGAAATTGGTTTACTAGAAATGAACTGAGAAGGCGACCACTACGTCCATATCAGACACAGGACACTAGTCAGACATCTTTCACTGGGAGGAGCAGAAACATACGAAACAAATTTATGTCAACCTTTGGATTCTCTGGCACTTCTAACAAACCTGCTGGTATGAAGAATGAAGGACAAAACTTGTGCTTTATGAACTGTATCATACAGTGTCTGTCCCGCAGTCCAGGACTTGTGGAACAGCTCGTCATTGATGTGAAAGAGGAGTTTGACTGCTCAGTGGCTGAAACTGTAATGCTAACAACCCTTGTAGAGATCATGTCACAGTGTTCAGGAAAGTCTAAAAAATCAGGTGTAATTAATCCATCAGCTTTAAGAGAGGCTGTTTCTATATTAAATGAGCGTTTGGTGTCAGACCCTACAGAAAGACAGCACCAGCAGGATGCAGCAGAGTTCTTCATGTGGCTGATGGAGACTCTTCATAACACTCTCAACAAGAAAGCTACAATGGGTAAGTCTCTGAATCTTCAGCACTCTTACAGGCATTTTTTTCCTGCAGAATTCCTTAACCCTTTACTCTATGATTGACATGTTTCTAGTTTTGAAGACCAGGTGGCCACTTAACCCTTTGAACCCTAGTCCCGCATATAGGCATCCTTTTCAATCAGTGTACATGTGAATAGTATACTTGTCCTGTGCAAACAGTGAAGACCCAGATCAGAGGGCTCCGAAAGGAGCCCTCTGATCAGGGTATTCACTGTTTGTCATAATGCCAAACATTGACAAAAACAACCCTTAAAAGTCAGAAATGGACTAGACTAAAATGGAAACTGGAATTGGCCATTTAAAGTTTCAGGGAGGAAAGAGTTAAAGCAGGCTAAAAGCTAAGATTTGCAGCAAATTTTGCTTTACTTTTACTGCTGCATATTTGATGCTGAATAAAATGGAATAGCAGAGGAATGAATTAAATGTGTAAAAAGCCTTGCATCTAAAATTCTGTGGAGTAAATGGAGTACTTTAGTAAACCTTGTAAAAAAAAAACCATTTCATAGACTAAGACCCATTGTCGATTGATGTACAGTATTAAATACATTCAGATTCATTCTGTTACTTAACTTTAGGCATAGTCTGCTTTACTTTCAACCTGCTTTTAAGTTGTCACCTGTCCTCAAATGGAAGAAGCAGGCTGTGGAGTATAGGCTTAATGAACCTGATTGCTAAATTTGTGAAGATAAAATAATGTAAAGGAGTAAATGACTTATGTTTAGACTGTTGAGGTTATTGATTATAATTACCTTGTTTTAATGTGAATAATCGATGAAACAGCAGTGATCATTTTACCTGTGCATGATCATCCTGAGTCCTATACTCATTAAATTTGCAAGGGACTCATTATCTAAAAAGTTGCGAGTCCCATGGACACATAGCTTTTCTGGCCTTTATTAACCCATTACTTATTAGTAAATAGAAGCTTAAAGCAGATTGAAAGTAAAGCAGAATGTAAGTAAAGCAGAATGTGCCTTAAGGCACATTCTGCTTTTCTTTCAACCTGCTTTAAGTGGTCACCTGTCTTCAAATTTAAACAGAAGTTATGGGATATTTGGTTAATTTTTTACCTCAAGGACTCGACATTTGTCTCAAGGACTACATTGTTTTACAGAATGTGCATCCCGAGGACTCATTCATCTGATTTCTAAAATCACTTCAAAACAGTATCCATATTATGGATACTTCATGATTATAATGTTATTAACAGTTAACCCTTTGAGTACTTGCTTCTGCATAGAAGGCCAAGGGATAATAAAACACTAGTTGGACAGTACTAGTAATTTATGTTTTCATAGCTATAGTTTGAAAACCTTTTAGCAAATTGATTAAAAATAAATCTCTGTACCTATGGCAATTGAGCATGTGTATATATACCTTTCTCAAGGGTTTATATACAAATGTAGCAAAAACAATGGAAATGCGTTTACAACCACCCAAATTGCTTATTTTCTGTTTTTAAGCCTTTAATCCTTAGCCTGTAACTAGAATGGAAGGTAGGTAACCACTAACCACAAAGTTAAGCAGAATCTATGGAGTAATGGGTCAAAGCAAGATGAGCTAAACAAGTTACTTATACTATGGAGGCTTCATACATATTCTGAATGAGCTACCATTTCTCATTTACAACTTGAATGAAGCTTCTCTAAGTGGTTGTAATTTAGAAAGTACAGTCGAACTTCAATATTTCGATCTCGCTTAACTCGAAGTATCGAATAGTTCGACACATGAACTGCATTATTTCATGTTCGGTTAAGTAGAACATACCCATATTTCAAAGTTAAAACGTGGCTTAGCCAAGTTTGAACTTTGAAATACTGATATGTTCGACCCGAGTTCGAGATATCGAAGTTCGACTGTAGTTTAACTTGTGCACTATATAAAAGTACTAAACAAAACTAGTAAACGCAAGCTTACATACCTCTGCCAGAATTTCTACGGGTAGCTAATTATTCCACTGTACAATATATAAAAGATGAAAGGTTTCAAGTAGTCAAACTTCAATATCTCAAACTTGGTTGTGTTGAATATACCCGTAGTTCAAAGTTAAAACGTGGCTAGCAAATTATTCCACTGTACAATATATAAAAGATGAAAGGTTTCAAGTACAGTCAAACTTCAACATCTCAAACTTGGTTGTGTTGATAAACCCGTAGTTCAAAGTTAAAACGTGGCTTAGCCACGTTTTAACTTTGAACTACGGGTATATTCAACTGGGTCGAACATGAAATAATGTATGTAAGTAATATTATCGAAATATCAGTTAGTATGAGATATCGAAGTTTGACTGTACATGATAATTATTGATGTATTATACTATGCAGAATTTGTTGTATTTCAGTGGCTGACAAGGAGGGATTGAGTGAAAATCTGAAAATGCTGAAGTTTATTTATGGTGATCTCACACCACAAAGAGTCAAAGATCTCAAGAAAGAATGCAGAAAAGAGGTAAAATTTATTAAACAACAACAAACCAGTATTCGCTTCATAAGTCTCTTATAAATGTTAACTGATTTTTCCACTGAAGGCAGTGCAGATGCACACAAGTGAGGCAATTGAACATAATTACATGTATGTTCAATATGGTTGACTGCTTTAACCCATTACCCCATAGCCTATTTCTAGTTTTGGCAACAGGTGACCTATTAAAGCAGGTTGAAAGTAAAGCAGAATGCGCCTTAAGGCGCATTCTGCTTTACTATAAGCCTGCTTTAAGCCATAATCTGCAAGAATATGGCAAATTTTTCTTATGATATATATTTATGACTGTATAAATTGGACCTGTTTTCTTCAGTAGATGAATAAATCATGGGGGTATTTATGGGGTAATGCTTTAAGCAAGATGAAAGTAAAGCAGAACTTCTGTAGGAGCTTTCTGCTTATTGTCATCTTGTTTGATGCAGCCACTTGCCATAAACAAATTATAAATGAATATTATCCAGCCTAAAATATTGTTTTTAGCCTGTCTCAGAGCTCCAGATAAATTAATTTTATAACCTAATGCTGATTGACCCCCTATTTTTTTTTCCAATGCTGAATTCTGAAATTACAATGCTTGTTTTCACCGTCACTCTAAAATACATACAGGGGTAGGAGTTTGCTGTTTGGGTTAATATTAGACCATATTTTCCGTCTCGCAATTCTCAATCTTCAATCTTTTTTACTTACGATTACTTGAAAATACGAAATTGTTCTTTCCAAAGCTAAACAGTTTCATGAGAAAATCAAACCCCTGCGTGTTTCTTCGACGATATTTCCACCTTACTGACACTGTCAGTAATTATTTCGACCAATATCACACGCACGACTGATTCAGCTCTTGTTTTCTCATCGTGTTTAAAGAATTTTAATACGCTTTTGGTGTCTGTATCGCTTGATTTTCGTTTACACCTCCCGGGTTTGCTTCTGTTCGCCATTTTACACAAATCATGGAAGACTTGCAATTAACATGGTACCCTTATTCCTAGAACATTCTCGGATAAAACTATAAACAGAAACGGGAACCAGTCGAGGGGTATGTTTGATTTGCGGGAATAAATTTCGAAATAACGGGAATACATTTCTGAGATTCTAACCGAGTAAACGCACTCGTATGAATTGTAATGCTGAACGGACATTTCACCCTTGGATTTCATTACCAATGCGTTTTCAGTGAAATGTAATGCTGAAAAACGCTAAAACGCACCTTATCTGGAGCTCTGCTGTCTGTTTGTTTGTCTGTCTGTCTGTAAGCAACTTTAATCTTGACCATAATTTAAATTAACTTTACATGTGATAAGAGACTTCATGTTTTGCATGTGTACTCAAATCAAGCAGCTCTTGAGCTCAGTACAAGTTGGGTCATGTCTGACAAGTTGGGTCATGTCTTTAAGGTCAAATCTATTGAATAAATCTATCTTGGCCATAACTTTTGAACTACATGTGTTACAGACATCTTATTGTGCACATATTCTCAATTCAAGAAACTACATGATTGTATTGTGCCCAGTACAAGTTGGGGCATGTCAGAAAAGGTCAAGATAAATTAGAAGTCATGGTCACATCAGGAGGCATAGTGTTTCACAATTTCATCTTGTTTTACAGGTAAACCATTTTGGGGGGCCGATATTGGGCCCCATTCCCCAAGCAAGAACGTACACTTTTTCCCCAAAAGAAATTTTGGAAAAATTTCCAATGATAAAAACCCCTTGTTTTGCCTAAAAGTTGTTGAATTTGGTGCCTCTTAACCTAGTACTCAGTACATATTTCTTTTTTAACACCTAACTATGTACGATAATGAACACCTACAAATTGGTTATTTCTTACATATATTGCAGAAAATAACCCTTATAAAGGCAGGGCTCCAGATAATTTTTCTTCTAATCAGTACAGTACTGATCAATTTTGAAAACAATCAGTCCCCAGATTTTTTAATCAGTACACATGGATTTTCAATTCATCGGCAGATCGCGGGTTAAATAGCCAACTTTAGAAGAAAAGAGAAATAATGCCTCAGTAATAATGCTATACACAATTTTAAATAACCTGATAGTTGTAGACCATAAACATCTCCATCCATCCAGAAATCTCAACTTTGTCATACATTTCTCTACTAGGACACAGTATCAATCAAACTCATTCTTTCCACGTACCATCAGACTTTGGAATTAACTACCATACCGCAATAAGGCCAGGGACAGTCTCACCAGCTTCACTGCCAGCATCAGATCTCACAACCCCTAAGTTCCTAACTGCAGTTGTTTTTAAACTTTTTTAGCCTCTGTTTATAATTGATATTTTAGCTCTGCATTGTTAATCATTATGTTTCACTTTTTAGCTCACCTGAGCCAAAGGCTCAAGTTGAGCTATTGGGATGGCCCTGTGTCCGTCGTTAGTCGTGCGTCGTCGTTAACAATTGCTTCAAATGACATCTCCTCCTATACGGCTTGACAGAATTCAACCAAACTTTACAGAAATGTTCCTTGGGTCAAGCTCTTTCAAATTTGTTCAAAGAATTAAAAACAATGCAGAACTCTGGTTGCCATGGCAACCAAAGTGAAAAAATAAGGAAATCTTAAAAAATCTTCTTGTCAAAAACTGGAAGGGCCAGAGCTTACATATTTGGCACATAGCATTATCTACTGGTCCTCTATCAAGTTTGTTCAAATTATGCCCCTGGGGTCAAAATTGGCCCCGCCCCGGGGGTCACAGATTTACATAGAGTTATATAGTGAAATTTTCAAACGTCTTCTTCTCTGAAACTAATGTGGCCAGAGCATTGATATTTGGCATAGTGACACTTCTAGATGTCCTATACGAAAATTGTTCAAATGGTTCTGGTCAGTTGCATAACTAGGTCACAGGAGCTAAAAATAGATTTTTTTTCATTGAAAACTTAAAAAATCTTCTTGTCTGAAACTACATGGGCCTGAGCTTAGTTATTTGGCACATAGCATCGCCTACAGGTCCTCTATTTAGTTTGTTCAAATTATGCCCCTGGGGTCAAAATTGGCCCCGCCCCGGGGGTCACAGTTTTACATAGAGTTATATAGTGAAATTTTCAAACGTCTTCTTCTCTGAAACTAATATGGCCAGAGCTTTGATATTTGGTATGGTGACACTTCTAGATGTCCTAAACCAAAATTGTTCAAATGGTTCTGGTCGGTTGCATAACTAGGTCACAGGAGCTAAAAATAGATTTTTTTCAATGAAAACTTAAAATTCTTCTTTTCTGAAACTACAAGGGCCAGAGCTTAGATATTTGGCACATACCATCGCCTACAGGTCCTCTATCAAGTTTGTTCAAATTATGCACCTGGGGTCAAAATTGGCCCCACCCCTGGGGTCACAGTTTTACATAGAGTTATATAGAGAAAATTTGAAACGTCTTCTTCTCTGACACTAATATGGCCAGAGCTTTTATATTCGGTATGGTGACACTTTTAAATATACTTTACATAATTTGTTCAAATTGTTCGGGTCTGTTGCATATCTAGGTCAGTCCTGGACCTAAATTATTATCGCCATTTTTTCAGCTATTTTCTCAGGTGAGCGAAATATGCCCCATGGGGCTCTTGTTTAACACTGTGCCCGACCTCCCTGTCATTGTCAGAAATTGACAGTAGGGAGTAATAAAGTAGAAGTAGAGAATACATGTTACGATGTATGTAAAATTACGATTTTCAAAAATCTAACATTTTAGCCGCTTATGCAGTTTTTTCTCCGCCCATGAAACAACGTTCGAATTTATGTTAGTTCCTTTTAAATCAGATAGCTGACAACCGGCGGTTTTCAACTTTCTATCGTTTTTCTGACTCTTCCATGCTAAGATTGACATTTTGTTGCGAGGTATTCAACCAAAACATTTTTCGGAGAACTTGGATTTTATCGTCCATATATCAGTGAAGAGATAGATGTATATGCGAGTGCGCAGTAAACCCCCTTTGCTAACGGTGTGCAAGTAAAAAATTACCATACGATAAAACGAAGCTACGAGATCGCAAATCAATAAAATTTGGCTATGTCGTGGTTAACTATTTGCAAATCTCGGTATGACAAAAACTTGGCTTTTGATTTGATACATGCATCCCCGAGAATTTCTCGCGTACACAGTACTTCAATATTTTGAAATTAACCTGACACGGTCGAAACGTTCGCGTATTTCACTGAGTACGCGGGCTTATCTGGATCCCTGTAAAGGCCTAATTCATAAATGGTCTAAACTTGTTTGGAATTAGGAATTTTCTATTTGAGGTTTCAGGGGTGAATGAGTCAAAGGCACAACTCGACACTGGTTATAAATATATATACATGTATCAGAGAAAGAATCATTTGAAAAAATAGCACCGTAAGCAAGGCTCCAGATGAGAGGGAGTAAACTGAACAAATTCATCATTTTCTCCTTTTTACCAGCACCAAATCTTATGGTGTAACTATATGTTAGAATTGTCTCAAAGAGACAATTCTGGTGAGTAGTCACACCATAGGGTTTATTGCAGACATATTGAAATACTCCCCTTATTTGGAGCTTTGTTGTAAGAGTTGAATTTATTCACGCTGCTTTTATATTTTCAGATAAGTGAAGCGAATGGTTTGAAAAATGACAGCTATGCAGAGCCTATCCAGAGGCTGTCTGATCTGGAGTGGCTGACATACAAACAGAAAAACCACTCGGTGATTGACAGTGCATTTACAGGGCAGATGGTAGAAGCCTATCACTGCCTCATGGACAATCACCTCACTGTGAACACTCAGACGTTCAGCATCCTACCTGTGCCTATAGTCACTCCAAGGGATTTGTCAGGGCTAGTGTTTCTTGAAGACTGCTTTACTAAGTTCTGTCATATAGAGCATTTAGTAGGTAATGAAGGTCTTGAGTGCAGTTTCTGCAGTAAGAACTCAGGAACTCCTGTCATACCATCTCATGTAAACAGAATGAAAAACTCTTCAAGGTCATTAAACGCTCGTCAGAACATTCCAGGTAGTGTTGACTCTGCAATTCACTCACCAAAGTTATCATCAACATTCATGTCACCAATTCCTGGTCAACATGATAGACTCAACGACAGTGGGTTTCAGGACAATGTGTTCAGAACTTCCACACCTGTTGGAGAAGCAACAAGATTCACTTTCCCAACACATAGACTTCAGGATGCAGAAAGGCGCTGCCTGCTTCGTCAGTTACCGAACTGTCTGGTCATTCAACTGTTGAGATTCACATACAATCAGTATTCACAACAGTCACGAAAAATTAATGCATCTATCAGTATCCCATTGAAGGGGCTAGATTTGACAAGTATAGTGTATGACAATGTTACCAATAGGGAAGATCTCACTGCCGGACACCAGAACCATAAGTATGACCTGTATGCAGTCTGTGTTCATCTTGGTGCAGAGTCCACTAACTGTGGTCACTATATCTGCTACTGTCAGGCTCAAGATGGGGTCTGGTACAAGTTTGATGACGAGTTAGTGTGGGATGTGAACATGGAGTATGAAATAACCTCCAGGGAAATAAGGGAGAATGCTTATCTCTTATTCTATAAGCGTTCACAAGAACAAACATCATAGATTGTATAGGTTGCTCTTAAAGATTTTGGACTCTACATGTTAAAATTACAGATATGGATCAATTCCTTTCTTAACCCATTACAGTATAGATACAATTTTTTACGCATTTAATTAATTCCCCGCTGAAGAAAATATACAAATATAACAAATATTCTCTATATTCTAGCAGATGGTAGCTTAAAACAGACTGAAAATAAAGGGGAATGTGCCATAAGTGGCATTCTGCTTTACTTTCAACCTGCTTTAAGTGGTCATCTATCTTCAATACTAGAAACAGGCTATGGATTAAAGGGTTAACTTTTGATAACATTGGTTTTGCCTTCACATACCACCTGACTATGGGCTATCCATTACAGAAGTTGCAAGGTGCTATATACAAATGTAGGCAGACTTTAAGACCATCTGAGTAAACAAATTTGGTTCTAATATAGCTGTTTGGGAAAAATGTTTTTTGTAAAACTAAATAACTGACAGCTGTTAGTTTTATTTTTATAGCTTGATGTAACACATGCAATTGTAGATTTTATTAACTCATTCACTCCTGAAACGTCAAGTGGATCATTCCAATTTCCATTTAAAGTCTAGTCCATTTGGACTATTAAGGGGTCATTATTACAGTTACAAGTATATTGCAAAATGTCAACCAGTGCAGAGGCTGATGCAGGAGTTCTCTGATCAGTGTTTACACTGTTTGCATATGGACAAATGTTTTCTTCACAGGTTCATTGATTGTTAAGGATGAGTACTATACTTCACTACTTGTCACCAGGGCTGGATGGGTTAAGAGTCCTAAGTCCTTAAATAGGTTTAGGTTCGTGTATATTGCTTTGTATAGGATGCACATAGATTTTATGCTCATTGATAAAATAAAATAGAACTATTTGCTGAAAATGTCAAAACAAATGCATAACTCATTGTATGTATGTATTAACCCATTACCTCTTATCCTATTTCTAGCTTTGAAAACAGGTGACCACTTAAAGCAGGTTGAAAGTAAAGCAGAATGTGCCTTAATGCACATTCTGCTTTACTTTCAGCCTGCTTTAAACTACCATCTGCTAGGATATAGAAAATATTTCTTCTGGTACATATTCTTGGCTGTATAAATTGGAACTATTTTCTTCAGTGGAGGGATAAATAGAGGCGTTTTTAAGGGACAATGGGTTAACCCATTCCTTCTATTCCATTGGTGCAAATTACCTATATGCAAATGATGTATACATGTAGCACACTACATGTATGTACATGTGTATATATATGTTAATTATTATAAGTTGGGTGCATAAAGCAGTATAAAAGTAATCAGAAACTTCTTGAAGGGGCAATCTACATTACTTTCATCTTTCTTTACATTGCCTGTTGTGTTGCAATATCAATGAATCATCATGTGAGTGCACTTATCAGGACTTGATAGAGGCAAAGTGAAGACATTTATGAGAAGGAAAGGGTTAAATACTTATTCCAATCATGTGATTAAAATAGCCAAAATAATAGAGATCACTTGAAATTTGAATTACAGTGATTGCAAATTGTATCATCAAACTTACTTAACCTTTTACTCCATAGCCCTTTTCCAGTATTGAAGATAGGTGACCACTTAAAGCAGTTTGAAAGTATTTAAAGGCAGAATGAGCCTTATGACACATTCTTCTCTGCTTTCAGTCGTCTTTAAGCTACTATATGCTATGACTGTATTTTCTTCAATGAGGTGGTAAATTAAAGGCGCAAAAATAAATATATAAGGAGTAATGGGTTAAGCAGAGTATTTAGTTGGTCATTAATGACATATATGTATGTTCAAACAATTCTAAATTTTATATTCTGAAATGTAACCTAACTAAATATTTGCCAAAATCGTCTTTATAATCTGGCTTCCTTCAACATGATCAGTGAGTTTTATTTTAGTTGTTTTAAATCTAATAGCCTGATTTTACTGACACATTTGGCAGTGTGCTTTGTAACATTGTATTTGATGCAATGAATTAATTTTACATGTACGGTGTAGTTTGAATTTTAGGAATAAATAAAAATAAAATTGTGTTCATGGACTGGTAAAGTTTGAACATGGTTTGTGTTCAACATGCCAGGATTGCCATTTCTCCAGATTTTTAGCTCACCTGAGCCGAAGGCTCAAGGTGAGCTATTGTGACCGCTCATTGTCCGTAGTACGTCTGTCCGTCTGTCCGTTCACTTTTACTTCAAACGACATCTCCTCTGAACCCGGGGATTGTAGGGCGGATTCAAACTGCTCATGATGTTCCTTGGATGCTTCTCTACAGAAGTTGTCTAAATGAAAGAAAAAAAGCAAAAACTCTGCTTGAAAAAGCAAAAAAGCAAAAAATTTAAAAAAATCTTCTTGCTAAAAACTACTAGGCCCTAAGCTTTGATATTTTTACAGTAGAATCTCCTGGTCGATCCCTCTATAGTTTGTTAAAATGAAATCCCTAGGGTCACACTTGACGCCACCCTGCGCAGTTTAAGTGCTGCTCTAGGCAGGTTTTACAGTATTTTTGATGAAGCAAAAGCAGAACTGTATTTTACCTGAGTTACTCTTAACCCTTTGAACCCTAGTCCCGCATATAGGCGTGCTTTTCAAACAGTGTACATGTGAATAGTTCACTTGTCCTATGCAAACAGTGAAGACCCAGATCAGAGGGCTCCGAAAGGAGCCCTCTGATCAGGGTCTTCACTGTTTGTCACAATGCCAAATATTGACAAAAACAACCCTTTAAAGTCAGAAATGGACTAGACTAAAATGGAAACTGGATTTTTCCATTTAAAGTTTCAGGGAGGAAAGAGTTAATATACTAAGGGCAAATAGCCAATATTTGCAAACATTTTGGATCCAGATCAGATGCAACATAATGCTGCATCTAATTTGGATCCAAACTATTGGTACTCATTTACCAACTGAACATGTTCTAAATTCTTTTTTTTGTCACTTTTCGCATACAGTAGGTTTTAAGCAGATATCATTTCAGTCTGGTAAGGGTAAGCCTTCAGAGCAGTTGCTAATTCTACCATACTACCCAGTATTTGACCTCAGCCACTGAACTGATGGTCTTAGCTGAACATGTTGTCTGCTAAAGTTTATAAATGGTTTAGTCTGTTTCATACTTAGAGAAACAGGGTCTGGAAGTGATCCACTGACAGTTATGTAATTATGTCTTTTGCCATATTTATACATATGTTTAATATTCAAAATATGTATAGCAGACAGCAATTCAGCATAATAAGAGTTAGACCCTAGCCAAATTTCCTACTGGCAGAGTTACATAACTGAACTCAGGTCAGCTGGTCAGCTGATGAGGTTGCATATGGTGGTGTCTGCTATATATTTATGCCCTGCAGTTGGGGGCATATTGTTTTTGTCTGTCTGCTTTTTTGTCTGTTTGTCCATTTGTTTGTCTGTCAGTCCACAACTTTAATCTTAGCCATAACTTTGTTAAAGTTAGAAACTTTATAACTTGGGTCATGTCGTACAAAGGTCAATGTCAATTTTGAGATATTTCCCAGTGTCATATTTTCTTGTCTTTGAGATAACTCCAGTTCTACTGATGTTAACCCATTACCCCATACATATGCCTTTTTACGCCTTTAATTTATTCCTCCTCTAAAGAAAATAATTCCACTTTATATAGTCATAAACATGTAAGATATAAGAAATAGTATCTATATCTTAGTAGATGATAACTTAAAGCAGGTTGAAAGTAAAGCAGAGTGCGCAATAAATAATCATATGGAAATACATGTAGCTTGATAAGAAGAAGTGTCATGGATAAGGGCCATAACTCTGCCAACAATATTTTTTTAAGTTATTCCAATTTGTCATGTTTTTTTTGTCTGGAAGATAATTCCATTTACAGCTATATTAAAATGTTGTCTTGCCTATTAAGCTAAGGCACAATGACCTCAGGTGAGCGAATTAAGGGCCATGGCCCTCTTGTTCTGAAAATTGTGTAAATTTTATCTCAGCAGATTGTAGCTTAAAGCAGGCTGAAAGTAAAGCAGAATGGGCCTTAAGGCCCATTCTGCTTTACTTTCGACCTACTTTTAGTAATCACACATGAAAAACAGAAAATTTGGAAATCTTACGATTTTTCAAGATCAACTTATAGCAGCCCTGACATGCGGTTCTGGGGAAACAGTAGTCTTCTTGTGCAGTATCTGCCAGGAGTGCATTTTTTTTCAATACTTAATTTTGTGTACAACCACAAACATTGAAATAGGAAGAGCATTTCAAAATTTACAAATACTTCCGTAACACCTTTATATCTAAACATACAATATGGCTATTCATTAAATTGTTTAGAAGACAACATTTAAATGAGTTGTCACAACTTAGAATTTTGTACAGGAAATGTTGAATATGTTCAATTTACTTACTCTTTACTGAAGTCTTCATTTTAACTGCTGCTGAAAGGACATTGAGTTTTAAACCTTTACTCCATAGCCTGTTTCAGTTTTGAAGATAGGTAACTACATGTACTTAAAGCAGGTTGAAAGTTAAGCAGAATGGGCTGATTCTGCTTAACTTTAAGCTATGAGTATGATCTTCTAGGGTGTAGGAAATATTTCTGATAATTGCATTTTTATTACTGTATAAAAAGGAATTAATGAATTTTCTTAAGTGGAGGAATGAATAAAATGTTTAAAAAAGTGTGTCTTTGGAGTAAAGGGTTAACACGTTTTTTATCACCACAACAAAGAGCGAAAGTAAGACTTAGTTATTAGCTCGCCTGTTCGTAGAACAGCAGAGATAATGTTATACCCCCGGCGTGGGCGTGAGCGTGGCCAATGTTAAAAGTTTTTTGGACGGGTTGTTTTAAACCTTAATATTTGTGCTAGGGTGCTGAAACTTTTTATGGAGGTTCATTTGGGGTTAAACATTGATGTTATGAAGTTGGAATTTAAAAATGACTTTAATTTATGTCAATTTTAGACATGTTTTGGACTTAGGTTTTTCGACTACAAATCACCAGGTTAAAGTTTTTTGGACGGGTTGTTTTAAAGCTTAATATTTGTGCTAGGGTGCTCAAATTTTGTATGGAGGTTCATTTGGGGTTAAACATTGATGTTATGAAGTTAAAATTAAAAAAAAAAAAAATTGTCAATATTTGACATGTTTTGGACTTAGGTGTTTTGCTACTAAACATCAGGTTAAAGTTTTTTGGACGGGTTGTTTTCAAGTTTAACACTTGTGCTAAGGCACTGAAATTTTGCATGGAGGTTCATTAAGGGTCAAACATTGATGTTGTGAAGTTGAAATTTAAAAATAATTTTAATATTTGTCAATTTTTGACACGTTTTGGACTTAGTTGTTTTGACTACAAATCACCAGGTTAGAGGTTGCACAGGTTGTTTTTAAGTTCAATATAATTAGACTCAACATTAATTAAAACATAGTTCTAAACTAAAAATTGATTTGCTTTCAATACAAGATGTTTTTTAGACTTAAACTTTAAACAGGCGAGCATCAGGTGGCTTTGACACCCATTTCTGGTTTTTAGCTCACCTGAGCCATAGGCTCAAGGTGAGCTATTGGGATGGCCCTGTGTCCGGCGTCCGTCGTCGTCCGTCGTGTGTCGTCCGGCGTCGTTAACAATTGCTTCAAATGACATCTCCTCATATACCGCTTGACAGATTTCAACCAAACTTTACAGAAATGTTCCTTGGGTCAAGCTCTTTCAAATTTGTTCAAAGAATTAAAAACAATGCAGAACTCTGGTTGCCATGGCAACCAAAGTGAAAAAAAAGGAAATCTTTAAAAATCTTCTTGTCAAAAACTGCAAGAGCCAGAGCTTAGATATTTGGCACACAGCATCATCTATACGTCCTCTATCAAGTTTGTTCAAATTATGTCCCTGGGGTCAAAATTGGCCCCGCCCCGGGGGTCACAGTTTTACATAGAGTTATATAGTGAACTTTTCAAACGTCTTCTTCTCTGAAACTAATATAGCTAGAGCATTGATACTCGGCATGGTGACACTTCTAGATGTCCTTTACATATTTTGTTCAAATGGTTCCGGTCGGTTGCATAAGTAGGTCACAGGAGCTAAAAGTAGATTTTTTCAATGGAAACTAAACAAGGGCCACTATGGCCCTAAATCGCTCACCTGGTACACCATGGCAAACTTGACCTATAGTGACCTAGATTATGACTGGACTTGGCCCACAATCAACCTTTAGAGTGTAAATAAGATTTTCCTATGATTTGACCTAGTGACCTAGTTTTTGACCGGACATGACCCATATTCAAACTTGACCTATATATGAATGAGACAAACATTCTGACCAAGTTTCATCCAGATCCAATGAGATTTGTAGCATCTAGAGTGTTAACAGCATTTTTCTATGATTTAACCCGATTAACCTAGTTTTTGACCGGACATGGCCCATATTCAAACTTGACCTATATATAAATGAGACAAACATTCTGACTAAGTTTCATCAAGATCCAATGAGATTTGTAGCCTCTAGAGTGTTAACAAGATTTTTCTATGATTTAACCTAGTGACCTAGTATTTGACCGGACATGACCCATATTTGAACTTGACCTAAATATCAATGAGACAAACATTCTGACCTATTTTCATCAATATCCAATGAGATTTGTAGCCTCTAGAGTGTTAACAAGGTTTTTCTATGATTTGACCTAGTGACCTAGTTTTTGACCAGACATGACCCATATTCAAACTTGACCTAGATATCAATTAGACAAACATTCATACCATGTTTCATAATGATCCAATGAGATGTGTAGCCTCTAGAGTGTTAACAAGATTTTTCTATGATTTGACCTAGTGACCTATTTTTTGACCGGACATGACCCATATTCGAACTTGACCTAGATATCAATGAGACAAACATTCTGACCAAGTTTCATCAAGATCCAATGAGATTTGTAGCCTCTAGAGTGTTAACAAGGTTTTTCTATGATTTGACCTAGTGACCTAGTTTATGACCCACGTTCGAACTTGGCCTAGATTTCTACTAGACAAACATTGTGATCAAGTTTCATGAAGGTCCAATGAGATTTGTAGCCGGTAGAGTGTTAACGAACAAATGTGAACAGACAGACAGACGTCGGACGACGGACATCCAGCGATCCTAAAAGCTCACCTTGGCACTTCGTGCCAGGTGAGCTAAAAAATCTTCTTGTCTGAAACTACAAGGGCCAGAGCTTAGATATTTGGCACATAGCATCATCTACAGATCCTCTATCAAGTTTGTTCAAATTATGCCCCTGGGGTCAAAATTGGCCCCGCCCCGGGGGTCACAGTTTTACATAGAGTTATATAGTGAAATTTTTAAACGTCTTCTTCTCTGACATTAATATGGCCAGAGCTTTGATATTCATCATGGTGACCCTTCTAGATGTCCTTTACATATTTTGTTCAAATGGTTCCGGTCGGTTGCATAAGTAGGTCACAGGAGCTAAAAATAGTTTTTTTTCAATGAAAACTTAAAAAATCTTCTTGTCTGAAACTACAAGGGCCAGAGCTTAGATATTTGGCACATAGCATCATCTACAGGTCCTCTATCAAGTTTGTTCAAATTATGTCCCTAGGGTCAAAATTGGCCCTGCCCCAGGGGTCACAGTTTTACATAGAGTTATATAGTGAAATTTTCAAACGTTTTCTTCTCTGAAACTAATACGGCCAGAGCTTTAATATTCATCATGGTGAGGCTTCTAGATGTCCTTTACGTATTTTGTTCAAATGGTTCCAGTCTGTTGCATAAGTAGGTCACAGGGGCTAAAAAAAAAAAATTCAATGGAAACTTAAAAAAATCTTTTTGTCTAAAACCCTAGTACCCTGATCTTAGATATTTGGCACATAGCATCATCTACAGGTCCTCTTTCAAGATTGTTCAAATTATGCCAATCGAGTAAAAAATGACTCTGTCCTGGACATAAATCTTTTTCTCCATTTTGTCAGTTATTCTCAGGTGAGCGAAATATGCCCCATGGGGCTCTTGTTTTAACTGTTGGCAGCAAGCTTTATGTCAAAAGTTTTCCTTTTCTTTAAAGTGCAATATTTAAGTCTTGCTTTGGCTCTTTGTCACAGCAGAAAGACGCTGTAATCTGTTGAAGTCTAGTTATTCTTAAGAGCATGAACAGCTGCTAGTATTAAATACAGTTGCAACAGCATTTAACTGGATTTGTCCAGTATATTCTTTAACCCATTAACCCCTGGTGATGTGTATATGCATCATTTACAGAGTACCTGTGAAGAGCACACTTGTCCTAAACAGTGTACCCCGATTACCGTAGTGGGCTCCTGCATGAGCCCTCTGATCTAGGTCAAAGCTGTCATTTTGCAATCTACTGAAAAAACAAAAACCAACTAAATATATGTACAATGTAGTTAAAAATGGAACAGACTTGATTGGGAGCTAGAATTGTCCATTTCGAAAGGTTTCAGTGGTCAATAAAATAACTAGCATCTTCTTTTAAACCATGGTATGCTTGGTAATATTTGGCAGCCATTTTAAAAATGTCATCTGCAGCGGGTATAACTCAAATATTTGCAAAATATTTTAGCAACTGTTGACAGAATACTGAGCTAGCTGCAAACAGTTTTGATCTCAGATCAGGCCCCACTTTTTGGGGCCTCATCTGAGATCAAAACTGTTTGCCTAGAGGTACACCTAAAAGTGTATCCCGCATAAAATGCATTAAGAGACCAACAAATAAGGAAGAATAGGGACCTATAAAGACAAGGAGGGATATACATATAACCCTTTACCCAGCAGCCAGTTTCTACTTTTGAAGACAGGTGACCAATTTAATCAGGTTGAAAGAAAAACAGAATGTGCCTTTAAATAAGACACTCTGCTTACTTTCAGCCTGCTTTAAGCTACTGGCCTAGGAACCATTTCTTACACTTGCACAAAATGCTGTATAAATTAGAAATATTTTCCTCAGTGGAGGAATTAATTAACTACCTAAAAAGGTATATCTATCCATGGAGTAAAGGAGCTTTCTGCATACTTTCACTCTGTATTAAACTGCCAAACTCCAAGAAATAGAGAGAATGCATCTTACAGTCAAATTTTAAGTAAATTATCTCGAAGACTGTCTACTTAACCCATTTCCCCATAAATATGCCTAGAATTTGTTACTCAACGGAGGAAAAAAGATCCATTTAATATAAATCATGAATATGCATCACAAGAATTATTTTCTACACTTAAGCAGCTGTAGTTTAAAGCAGGCTGAAGTAAAGCAGAATGTTCCCTATGGTGCATTTTGCTTTAATTTCAACCTGCCTTTAGTGGTCACCTGTCTTTAAAACTAGAAAAAAGCTATGTGGTAATCAGGTTTTATTGTATTTCATCTAATCCTATGATTGTAACCATAGAAATGGATTATAGGAAATTACTATGATTTGTTCAATTCATATTATTCATACAAAAGGATTTTTGTCGATACTTTTCAAATTTGGTAAGACAGGGCAAATTTTCTACAATAGCTGTAATTTTAATACTTGTTTGAAAGTGTTGAGCCATGTTTAAATTGTTAAATTTTGTCCAGCTTTTGTATTTTTTACAAAGGATAAATTTGAAAATAAAGTTTCTGTGGAATTGCAAAGCAATATTCTTATTTTCCAAAACCTTTTTAAGTCCCATTATGTTTTTGCCAAAATTGAAGTTACCAATTCAACACTGAAAATCTATATCGAACAGTTTGAAATCAAATCGGACAATGTGGAGCCTGATCTGGATCCAGACTGTTTGTAACTTCTGTCCATGAACTTTTGTTTGTTTGCTCTCTTACTCGAACAAATGTTATCAAATTCTTTTGAAATTTGGTCAGCATGTATAAACAAGTAGTAATGTTTCGGTCAAATTCTATAACCAACAAGATTGCAACAGACACAGGCACCCTCATATCAGGGTCCGCACTGTTTGTCATTTGCAATATATTGTTAAAATCAACCATAAAATGGTTGGTATAAAAATGTGTTCAGTGCTGATGCACTCGACTAGGGTACAAGGTCTGACCAAAGTATTTCTGAATCCCAGGTAGGAATGTTCTTCAGCAAGATATGCGCCGTAAATTGCTCCTCTCCATCCAGTGATTAAAATGGGTACCTTTGAAGGGTCTGAGCCTGTACTGCGGCCTACATGCCATATGTTAGCAGTTCTCAATATTGTAGGCAAGATAGCTCAATGATCAGCGGAGTGAATGTAGTCGGCCGAATGGTGATTCAGGCTGAAAGTAGACTAACTTTGTAAAGTAAAACCTCGCTATTACGATCACTAAAACGAAGGCTAATTGATTGTATAATAGAGAGGTGACAGCTTAAAGCAAGGTGACAGTGAAACAGAAAGCTCCTAAAGGAGCTTTCTGTTTCTCTGTCACCTTGCTTTAAGCGGTCACCTACCGTACACACCTTAATAATTAACATAATTTAGTGGTTGTAATAGAGAGGTTTTACTGTACTTGTTTACGTCCCCTGGATCTCTGATGGGCTAGAGGGCATATTTTGTTTGCCCTGTCTGTTTGCCTATTTGTTTGTCCGCAACCTTAACCTTTGCAATATATTTTGATCTATAACATTTACACACACAAATTACATGGCACATGTGTTTCCCTGATGAAGAGGTATAGGAATATGCAAGTTTGGGGCAGGTTGGGCAAAGGTCAAGGTCAAATATTTGTATTAGCAATAACCTTTCACTTTCTAGTGACAGGAACTTCATATTTGGTATACATATTGCACTAATTGTTAAGAATCTGAATATTTTATATTAAGACATAATGAGTCAAAGGTCAAGGTCAAATTTAGGAAATGGCAATAACCTTTGATAACTTTATATTTGGTATACATATTGCTCTAATTAAGGGAAATCCAAATATGTATACTTTTACATTCAGACCTGTCACCTGTCGGTTCAAAGATCACAGAGTTTTAATTGTCAGTAATTTAATGATATGTTACATAACTGTAATAGTCACTTATTTCCATTGTCATTCATCAATCAGTTTCACTCTTAACATTTTAATTCCCATGTAAGCCATTACTAGGTCAGTCAAATAAACGGGGGCATAGTGTTTCACAATCACACCTTGTTTTGTATACAAATTAATGATTGAAGGAAATGAGCCAAAAATGGACTAGACTTAATTGAAACTCCATTAAAAGTTTCAGAGGTGAACGAGTTATCATAACTCATAACTTATGTGTCACAACACTTATTATTTTAAAACCTTGTTAAAATGATCTCCAATTCAAATGATTATTACTCATGGTTATCATAAAGCAATTCAAAGTCAAACAATAAGCACATGTTGAGAGTAATTACCACCAAAGCCACACAACCTCTGCTATCTGGGAAAGGCAAACTGGAAATGAAATTAGGATTGAAGAATTGACCAACTTTTCCCATTGCATTATTTTATCACTTTATTGAGACTAGAACCTAATACTAATTGCACTATAATCATATAAAGAAGAAGCATCTAGTACCAAGTTGAACCATTAGTCTATAAATACACTTTTACTTTATCACTTTATTGAGACTAGAGGCTAATACTAATTGAACTAATTTCATATAAAGAAGAAGCATAGTGTACCAAGTTGAACCATTACTCTATAAATACACTTTTAATATATTCCTCCACTGAAGAAAATAGCTCACTCTATTAAGTCATGGATACCCACCATAAGATATACTAACAGATACTAGCTAAAAGAAGGCTGAAAGTACAGCAGAATGATCCCTATGGCACATTCTGCTTTACTTTCAAACTGCTTTACATAGTCACCAGTTTTCGATACTAGGTTAAAGTTTTGCAATGACTCACCATTAGCCAGTAGGGAACATGTATTGATTCAACAATATTCTATTTGTTATCATGTTCCGGAGTTAGTCATCCCATTTTTACACCCCACCCCTCTCCTCCTCTTATCCTGTTTTCGTTAATAGATGGTTGCTTAAAATAGGCTGAAAGTATAGCAGAATGTTGTGCTGTAGTCACTTGTTTTCAATACTAGAAAATTCAAACAGACTATGGAGTAAAGGGTTAAAATGTTGCAACGGCTCACCATTAGCCAGTAGGGAACATGTATTGATTCAACAATATTCTATTTGTTATAATGTTCCAAAGTTAGTCATACAATTTTAATCCATTACCAAATAGCCAGTTTCTAGTTTTAAGTAAAGATGACCACTTAAAGCATGTTGACAGTAAAGCAGAATGCACCTTTAGGCAGATTCTGCTTTACTTTCAGCCTGCTTTAAGCTTTTATCTGCTAAAATATAGAAAATATTTCTGATGATACATATTCATGACTGAATAAATTTGACATATTTTCTTCAGTAGAGGAATAAATTAGAGGCGTAAAAAGGCGTATTTATGGGGTAATGGGTTAACACTTTACCCCTCCCTATATCCTGTTTTCATTAACTCTTCACCCCTGAAACTTTTATGTTTTAACTTTTAATGGACAATTCCAATTTTCAAAATAAGTCTTGTCCATTTGTGAGTATTTAAGGTTGATTTTAACAATGTGTTTCAAAATGACAAACAGTGTAGACCCTGATCAGAGGGCTCCTGAAGGAGCCCTCTGATTAGGGTATACACCGTTTGTATAGGACAGGTGTACTCTTGGCAGGTATATGATTTGTTAATGACAAGTATACTCATCGCTAGGGTTGAATGTGTTAATAGATGGTTGGTAAAACGGGCTGAAAGTATAGCAGTAAGGAGTATTCTGCTTTACTTTCAGCCTGCTTTAAGCTACCATCTGCTAGGATAAAGGAAATATTTGCTATGGTGCAAAGTCATTACTGAATTTAGAACTACATGCATTTTGTTTAGTGGATGTATAAACTAAAGGCATATCTATGGGGGGTGGGGGTTAATGGGTTAATCCTGTATAATCTGAATGCGGAGACAACACTGAGATCATAATATATTTAAGACTGTATAATACTATGTGATAATTCATAATAAAAGAAATTGAAAAACTTCACCAAAAAAAGAAGAAGAGAAAGATCATAATGTAACATCAGCCGTGAGCATTAAATGGTCTGAAGGATACAATTCCTCATTAAGTTCACTGTAAGCCAGTTTAAGTTGTGGAGCAAAGACACTTCTCGACCAAATAAACATAACAATCACTCCTATAATACTAACGGTCAACTGCACATATGGTGCTAGCCTGAAAATTGGCCAGCATTTACAAACTCGTAATATTTTAAATTTTCGAGAATGTATTCTAGTACTAGTTGTGAATAACTTGGGGTTCATTAAACAACAGTTACAGCCTAAAATAGCATACATAGTCTCTCCGTATGTTCCCCCGGCAACCACAAACACAACTAACACAGCATAGGATAAGTGAAATAAAACCACTGCAGCCATAATACAATTGATGACTAGACTTGTGTACACTTGTTTATTGCACATTTCACAGTTAGGTAGCTGACAGTCTCTGCCATTTCCTCCAGCCACACACACTCCACATTGACAGGAGCCATGAGGACCACAGTCATGTCTACAAGGATATCCTGACACTCCTTGATACGACATGTAGCTAGAGTGAAGGATGGTACAGAACCGTTCCCAGTGGATAGACGCTGTGTATCTCTGCTGGTATCTTGTTCCATTACCTGTTAGCTGTACAGACCTAACACGAAGATTAGAACTTATAAGTATTCTGTCTGGTCGACTCTCTAAACCCGGCGTTGGCTGAAAACACAAAACATCTTATTTAACCCAATTACCCATAAATACACCTTTTGACACCCTATAAGACCAGACTTAAGAAATAATAAATTCATACCAGTGTTTTATCGTGCAATCGAACACTGGTAGGAGTTGAGATGCGTAGTAATTTAATCACGAAGCCTTTAGGCCGAGTGGTTTAATTACAAGCATCTTAACGACTACCCGTGTTGGATTGTTAGATAAAACACTGGTATTAATTTATTATTTCGATTCTAACACACAGTTTAACCTAAATGTGCACCGAAGCAACGGCGCTACATTTCTTGGCGTATGCATTTTCGAAGCCATATGACGTCACATTAGAATGTTTAGCGCCTGAGTGTTCTACTGAAAATTCGTACAACGAGACGGTCCTTCTTCGCTTATATAGGGGTGTGGGAGAAGTGTGTTAGAATTAGAATTAGAAACCGGATTTGTCCATTTGAAGTGTCAAGGGTGAATGAGTTAAATGAAAATTACTTATCAAAGCAGGATGAAAGTAAAGCAGAAAGCTCCCTACTTTACCTTAATCTTGTTTTATGCAATATTTAGGGAAGAAATAATTTGAAGGTGTAAAAAGATACATATTATTTGGGTGATGGGTTAAGTCGTCACTAGGGGTTATTTATCTGATATTCATTTTCTTTTGAATGGCCACCTAAGTTTGACTGTACATATAACACAGCAACTTTGTACGTTTTAGAGGTTTAAACAATGTATGTGTATTCCACAGATGTATATTGTAACTGTCAACAAAAGTATGACATAAACATTATAATTTACCCATTACCCCATAAATATGCATGTTTATGCCTTTAATTTATTCCTCCACTGAAGATAAAAGTTCTAATTTATACAGTCATGAACATGTATCATAAGAAATATTTTCTATATCCTAGCAGATGAGAGCTTAAAGGAGGCTGAAAGTAAAGCAGAATGTGCCTTAAGGTGCATTCTGCTTTACTTTCAACCTACTTTAATTGTCTTCAAAACTAGAAACAGGTTAAAGGGTGTTGGGTTAAATGTATTTCACCTTAGACATTAATCTAACCAAAATGACTGCTGCTTTAGCTTTTGCTAATCACTTCGTAGCATCATTATTCATTACTTTACTTACCATATTGCTAAAAGTATAACCTGGTTGGTCTGGTTTATGCACTTTCCAAACATCAACAAACTTGAGGCCTGATGACAGCACATGACTAGGTTTTACCACAGATCTTTTACACTTGTTATTTTTCCCAGTCCCACCATCTAAAAGCATCTGTATTGGCCACCGAAAATCCTCATATGTATTGAAATCACCAAGAATGATCACATTGGATAAATCATTGCCTGAAATATAAATTGTGAAGTCAAATATTAGTTTATCACAAGCATATCCCATAACAAGGCTCCAGATAAGAGATCCAGCATTTTCCACTTATTTCAGCACAAAATCCTATGGTGTTACTATTCATTAGAATGTCTCAAAGAGACAATTCTAGTGAGTAGTGACACCATAGGGTTTAATGCAGAAATCTTTTTTTTTTTTTAATCCACTTTTCTGAGATTTATTTACTCTTGTCAATATATATGAATACATGCATATCTGTCCATTATTTAACACCCCAAATATATTTTGCATACAACTCATCATACACAATTGGGATTATTCCCAAACTTTCTTCCGGACACAATTGATGTGAAGTTTGTCATACAAATATTTTATCTGTGACAATTTCTACTCTTTCATTGTTTATTCTCTTTTTTATAAGAAACAAAACCTCAGTAGTGACCTGAGTATCCTTGACATTGGTTTCAAATGTTTAACCCTTTACTCCATACATGTGTAGATACACCTTTTAACACATTAACTTTTTGCCTGCACTAAAGAAGGTATTTCTATTGTATACAGTAATGAAATATTTCCTATATCCTAGCAGATGGTAGCATAAAGCAGGCTCAAAGCAAAATAGAATTTCAAATACTAATATCAACAGTCTAAGCTACACGTCATGTTAGTACTAATTAGAATTGTCTCCAATCATAGGGTTTGGATGAGAAACCAGGGGGAAAATATTGAAAAATCTTCAGTTTTCTCAAAATTATCTGAAGCCCAGAGGAGTTTTCTTTAAATTGACCTTAATCACCTGACTTACTTGTGATATAGTTCATGATTTCCTCAATGTTCCTGCACTGTTGTTGTCTGTGGTAGGACAAATGTACATCAATGATACTGTACAAGTGGTTATTCACATCTTTTACCACAGCATGCACAAAGAGTCTTTTGTTTTTGTCAGGATCTCTGGTGTTGGTCCGGAGATTGCGGTATGCACTGTGCACCACCGATAATTTACTCAAAAGTCCTAAACCTGGAAAGAAGCAATAACATAATATTTTGATGAATATTTTGTGTGCTAAACAGGGAGAAGGGCTGATACAATCTCCTGATCATCTGGGACTCAACATTTACATTGCTCACAAATGCCTCAAACGGTTTTAATCCCCAATGAGAAATCAGTTCACTGACGAAGTTCGAAGTACTCAGAGAAAAGGTATAAGGCTAATTAAAGGTAAAGCTTTCTTCTTTTCATGAGTGTGGAATTAAACAGTTTAGACTTTAAAAGGTATTTCTTACATAATGTGTATGCATGTACGTTAAAAATAAAAATGTTTAACCCTTGAGTTTCCCAAATAAAGGGACACTAGGATACCTTTAACTTTTCCTGATCATCATATGCATCTGAGGGTGCCATTAAACCTTCACTCCATAGATACACATTGTTTTCTCAATTAGTGAATAACGCCACTGAAGAGAATTCGTACACTGTTATAGTCATTAATAACAGGGCTCCAGATAAGAGGTAGTTATTTCAACAAAGCTAACATTTTCTCACTCATTTCAGTACCAAATCCTATGGTGTTACTACTCATTAGAATCGTCTCGAAGAGTAGTGACACCATAGGGTTTAATTCAGAAATAAAGATTTTAAGTTTTGAAAAACTACCCTTTTCTGTTGCTCTGATTAATACTGGTATACATGCTTGCAGATGGTAGCTTACAACAGGCTGAGAGTAAAGCAGAATTGAACCTTAAGACTATAAATGGGAACTATAATTTTATTATCTTTAGAAGAGGAATAAATTAAAGGCATAAAACTGTGCATCTATGGCGTAATGGGTCAAGCCAAGTTTGACAGTGTATATATATTTACCTTCCTCTGGATAATCTTTGTAAATTGAATGCTTCACAAAGGAAACATTATTTGCACTTCTGAATAAGTTCCATTTGAACTGAGACGTTAGGCCTGCTTGAAGCTCCTGGATCTGATTGTTTGAAGGATCTAGTCCACCTCTAACTTCCTGTAGGGCTACTATATCAGAGTTTACTTGATGTATCTGAAATGTACGGGGGGAAGCATTAGACATGTCTACATTATGTACAAGTTTTAACTTAACCCTTAAGGTGCTAAGCGTGACTTTACTAACAGATTGGATCCAGATCAGACAATGCGTCGCACAGCGTCTGATATCAATAAAAGCTGTTTGCTACTCAAATTGAAATTTTTTCTAGATTAAAAAAGATAAAAAATAATTATTTTTGAAGAGGATATATTTTTAGCAGATGACAATTCAGTATGATAATCATAAGGGTTAACCATTAGCCCGCCGAATAAATTGTCGTCTGCTATATTTCTCTTCTGCTTCAAGTTTCAAAGTGCTTCAAAGTTGCTGAAAATTGCTGAAAATGTTGTCCGAGTGTCAAACAGCTTGGATCCGGATGAGACACCGAGTTACTCGGCGTCTCATCCGGATCCAAGCTGTTTGCATATGGAGCTATAGTCGTGAGTGGCAGGCTATGGGTTAATATGCAATGTAGTCCCATCAATGTGCTGCTTCAAAATGCTTAAAGAAAGGCATGTTGTGATATTGTAAACAATAAATGTACAGCTCAATATGCTACTTACACGTTATCTTAACCTATTCTCCATAGATAAACCTTTGTACACATTTAATTTATTCCTCCACTAAAGAAAATCGTTGCATTGTACAGTCATGGATATGCACCATATGAAATATTTCTCATTATAGCAGATGCCAGATGCAGCGTTTTTTCTCTCATTCAATTGGGAACGGGTCCGGTACCCCTCAGATTGGGAATTTTCTTGTCAGATTGGGAATTTTTCTTGTCGCGTAAACTTCAAATTGGGAAAAAATCAAGTCGTGAAATGATGACAAAAAAGAAATGGGGTTTGGAAAGTTTATTTTATTATATGTAGGCCTATATTGATCTAACTTATCAAGTAGCAATTAAGCAGTTCACATCAACAGGCAATGTTAACACTAGTAACAGAAATTCTCTTTTTTTCACTCAAAATACTATTTTTACTATATTGCCAGGTCCCTTCTTTGAATTGGGAACGGGTCCTGTTCCAATTGGGAACGGGTCCTGTTCCAATTGGGAACGGGTCCTTTCCCGGGTACCGTCCAAAGAAGGAAAAAAAACGCTGAGATGGTAGCTTAAAGCAGGCTGAAACTAAAACTGAACGAGGATCTATTGGAGGGCAAGTCTTTGCCAGCAGCCGGGGTAATCATTCCTCCACTTAAGAAAATAGTTCAAATTTATACAGTCATGAATATGTATCATAAGAAATAGTTTCTATATATATCCTAGTAGATAGAAGCTTAAAGCAGATTGAAAGTAATGCAGAATGCGCCTCAAGGCGCATTCTGCTTTACTTTCAACCAGCTTTCATTGTCTGAGGCGCATTCTGCTTTACTTTCAACCAGCTTTCATTGTCACCTATCTTGAAAACTATAAATAAGCTATGAGGTAATGGGACCAGGGTTAAACTTAAAGAAAACAAAAGCAGCTAGTAGCTCTCAGGATAGCAAATGCTCCTTTAATTATTTACACCCAGACTCATACAATCCCTCCATTTTAGAATCCTTACTTGGGAAAGTTAAAACCTCTGATAGACATTCAAGGTGTCATTTTATACTTTCTCGTGAGTAATTTATGTTGGGCAATGGGCACCAATGTCACACATGGAAAATATCACAGCTTAGACTTGATTTCAAACCTGCGTGCTACTGGCCAATGCTCTACCACAACGCTTTAATCTAAAGCTAAGTTCTAAAGCAAGGTAGTACAAAAGCTCCATAATATACTACAACTGATTCCTGGTCTACTGTTTTCACAAGTCTTGTTACACTTGAATACTTACTTACTTACTTGCTAAGGATCGATCATTAAATGAGCTATTTCAGTATATGGTGCAGCAGGGGATTGATTTTTTTTTTTTTTTTTTTATTTTACGTCGCTTTCAACAGTATTTCAGTCATATCGCGACGTCCAGCTAATTACAGGTGGAGGAAGACCCCAGAAGCCCTTTATGCACTGTTTCAGGCACAAATCGGCAACTGGGTAGAACCACCGACCTTCCGCAAGCCAGCTGGAAGGCTTCCCCACATGAAAAATTCCAACGACCCTACTGGGATTCGAACTCACAGCAGTGAGGAGCTTAGTGATGTAAGTCACAGTGACTATACACTAGGCCACGGAGGCAGGGGATTGAACATATTATATGACATAATCAGGCATTTATTGCCGTAAACAGGTGGCAGTAAATTATTTCTATATTGCACACACATGCATGTAGTTTCAGACTTATTGGGAAAGCCTACCACTGCATGTCCCTCTCTACAGTCTTTTGAGAGTGGACTGGCTACCAATTTCGGACGTTTCGGTAAATGACCAGTTGGGTAAATTGATTTTATATAGTGAAGGTCTGGACGTTCGGTAAAAAGATAAATTATAGTAATTAAAGGTTTATGTACCTGTATATCACACCTTTCCAGTGATCAATAACTGATAGCGCTTGATATGTAATAACTTGTACCTTTTAATACCTAGGTTGGATATAAACTAAATATACGATCTAGTTCTGGAAAGGGTAAAATTTCTATGCCGAATCGGGGCTTTAAGGTCGATAATGAAGTGGGAAATGGAAAAAGGTAAAAATTTCAAAGTGAACATTGAGAGTCCTTTGAAAGTATTTGCAATCCCAATTCTTTTTACCTCCTTTACATGTCCATCTATTTGATTCTATTTCGTTGGTAGATCAGGATCAACCAGGAACGTTCCTGGATCCACATATACTAAAACAAACATGCAAAAGTGGCACAAACACCGTGACATAGTCTGATTGTTACCGGGAGAGGTGCGATATACTTATAATCCTCTAATTACTATATATAATTTACCTTTTTACCGAAACGTCCAGACCTTCACTATATAAAATCAATTTACCGAACTGGTCATTTACCGAAACGTCTGTAAATCTTCTGCATTGACTATCTTTTATCTATGATCCTTTTTATCTTTTAACCTTGCACTTCTAATATCTTGAACACACTGTATCCCGACAGGCCCGACAGCGCCTGCCTGTCATAATCAAAACTGATTGTTCGGCAGAAAGAAGTTGAATTTAAGTTGTGCAAAAAAAGTAAGAAAAGTAAAGAGCAATCCGAACCATTTCTCTTATCCTGATCTTTCTGACATTCCAGTTAAACATATGATTCCATAAATTGTATGTTGTAACAGTCAGACCGTTTATTTGATAGAAAACGTTTGATAAGGTTGCTGTCAATATCAAAATTAGCAGATGCATGTTTTCTAGACTTTACTTGTTTTCATCCGGGCATCTGTAAACGATTGAGAGCGTTTCGCACCCTAGACAGTTCGCACACACGACGTTTCGCACCAAGTCAATTCGCACCAAAATTGTGAAAACTTATTTGCTTTAAAAGTTGGTCTCTTAACTGTTATTTATAAACAAATAATCTATAAAATTTTCTATAATAGTAAAATTAACATGATTTTTAGAAAGTACACACCTTTCGTAATAAAAATTTGTATCTTAATTTACCTTAGTGTTTGTTGTCCTCAAGATGATCAGGAACTATAATATATAGACAGGGCTGTCATAAGTTGACATGAAAAATCCTAAGATTTCAAAATTTGCATTTTTCAAGTGCGATTTTACGAATCGTACCTTTATCCTATAGCCTTTTTCTTGTTTTTTTGACATGTGACTTACTTCGAGCAGGCTGTAAGTTAAAAGCAGAATGCGCCTAAGGGCACATTCTGCTTTACTTTCAGCCTGCTTTAAGAAACCATGTAGTGAAAAAAAATCCGGAGATTTAGGAAAAATCCGGAGAAATGGCAGCCCTGTATAGAGATACACGTTTCTGAGATGATACTTGCCTGTTTTTGTGAGATGTAATTTAAACCCTATATTACACTAAAGATAAAATCAGAAAATATGCAAAACTAGAAGGATGGCTAATTGTCTGTATTTAGACAAAAATGATGGTGCTGCACCGGGGAATGGGGTCCAACGGTAGTACACTCGACTACTATGCCAGCTAGGGGTTGTGAGTTTGATCCCCAGCTCGACCAAGTCATTCATATTAGACTTTATAAAAACAAGGTCCAATATATCAGTGCTTTACACTTGGCGACTTAAAGAACCAGAGAACTCTGTCACACAGTCGAAAATAAAAGTAGGGCATTGCATCCATGTTTTCTGTATCCTCTCCCCTCTCTCTGAGTCTTCCATTTACCCATAGATGGCAGAAACGGAGGTTTACAAACAAAAAAAACATATATAATGCCCCCGCTATTTGCCATATCCCGGAGTGTCCACTTGCACATCTGTGGTATATGTGGAAAAAGTATATAGATCTACCCTTTACCATTGCAGCAGCATCAACCTTATTATGCAAAAAATTACTACATTCAAATGACTATAATAATCTGTGAAAAATTTAAGCAGATTAAAATCCTGATCCAATGCACATCTATATATACGTGTAAACACTGCAAACTGTAGGAGTAGTAGACAGACCAAGTTTGTACCCATTATTTGGCCTTATAATATATATGCAAAAAATTATGTGCAAGTCACTCTGCAAAATTCTAAAGTTGTAGATTAAAACTGTAGGAGGAGTTAGACAGACATAGCTATGGGTGGCCTAGCTTATATGCCAAAAATAGTTCAACTGGCTGTAATTCTGTGAAATTTTAAAAGCGGATTAAAATGCTAACTACATGAACATCTGTGGTATATGTGCAAACTGTCTGCCAAAATTATAAGGCTGTAGGTTGAAAACTGTAGGACGAGTTATAGCCTGACAAAGTATGTACTCTATATGTGGACAGATGGACATAATAACGGACGGATGTTTTACGAGACGGTATTTGTGTGGCCAATCCCTTTGTTTTCTGTTGCATGGCTAGCCACATAATAGACAATTACTTTTTGCTCTAACTTTGGAATAGAATGAATGATCTAGGAGCTAACCCTAACCCAAACCCTTTTCACACTAATGGGCATGTGACGTTTTCAATAATGTGGTTATGATTTTTAGCCACACAAGTACACAGTGGTAAAACAGTAAATGCACTATGACTGATGCACAATTGCAAATCCTCAACTGCCTTTTCAAAACAGATATCCACTTAATTGTAAACAATACCTCATTTCGAGCGGAAGATAATGAGAGTTTCCATTATGTTTTAAAAGTGACCTTGACATTGATCTTATGACCTTCATCTGCAATCCCAGACTGATCTGTATAGCTCTATATACAAGTTATTGAGCAGAAACTATTTTATATACTTATATTTGGTATGTATACATATTTTATATGTATTTACCATACATTCCAACTCTTTCACATTGCCAATGAACAGGTTTTTCTCATGGAAAATACCTGACTAAAAAGTCTCTCTTTAAAATTCAAATTACAGTAAAACCTCTCTTCATGACCACTTGATTGCATTAAGTATTAAATATTTTAGACAGGTGACAGCTTAAAGCAAGGTGACAGTGAAACAGAAACCTCTGTTAGGAGCTTTCTGTTTCACTGTCAACTTTCTTTTAGCTGTCACCTGTTTATTATACAATCAATTATCATTTCGTTTGAGGTCGTAATAGGGAGGCTTTACTATACATTCCATAATTGACTGTCAGTAAGTCTATGTGATTTGTAAGTATCATTCGGCCTTTAAAAACTGGAGATCGAAATAAATACATTCAATAATAGGTTTCAAATTTTATTTCACAAGTTGAACAATAATTAAGAATTGAATACAAAAATAGACTGGTGCTCTCACTCTTAATACAATATCCATTGATAGTGTTTAACCCTTATCATACTAAAACTGACCTGACTAATATTTGCAAACAGTTTGGATGCTGCATAATGCCCTTTCTGAAATGGATCCAAACTGTTTGCCACTCATATTTAATTATTCTCAAGTTTAAAAAGCATAAGTTTTACAGAATATATTTGTGCCAGATGACAATTCAGCATAATAAGGGTTAATGCAGTTGACATCTTATAGGAATTTTTATATCTGAATTTGCTAAAGGGTTGGGGAGGTGTTTCTGGATCTCCACATTTACGATTAGTTCATTAATCCCTGAAATTTTTAGTGGACACTTCCAATGTCAACTCAAGTCAAGTCCATTTTTGACTATTTAGGTTTTATTTTAACAATATATTTCAAAATGACAAACAGTATAGACAGTGATCAGAGGGCTCCTTAAGGAGCCCTCTGATCAGGGTCCACAGTGTTTGCATAGGACATAGTGTACTCTTTACAGGTACACTGTTTGTAAATGATGAGTAACGGAGTATACTCATTGCTAGGGTTGAATGTGTTAAGATAGGTATGCAAAATGTTATTTTTCACATTCATTTCTACGATTAATAATCATTCTTAGTCCAATAGCATAATATTAATAACTTTTGCAAACAGTATGGTTTTGGATGAGATGCAGAGCAAACTACTTCAAACTCAATAACACTCCATGGACATGTCTAATGGACAAATTAATTGATGGTGTTAAAGACAGGAAGAAGCAGCACTAACTCTTTCAACACTATAAACCTGTTTAAAATATTCTCATTACATTTGCAAACAGTGTAGACCCAGATCAGAGGGCTCCTACAGGAGCCCTCTGATCAGGGTCTGCACAGTCTGCTAATTTAGAACAGAATTTATTAAAATACTCAGAATTCCAAGTAGACTGTGTATGTTTTGGTAACTAAAATGATCCACAAGGGAACCTAATAACCCACAAGAGTTACTTAGTGTTGAAAGAGTTAAACAAACGAGTCAGAAAAGCTCTATTGGAGACTTTCTTCTCCACTTTGTCTTGCTTTGACCAACTGCTAAACCTGCTTTTACTAAACTAGAAACAGACTTAGGAGTAAAAGTTAAACTAGCAGATTGATTAGGGTTTTATCTGATTTTTACTGCATAGTAACTACCCTTCTTGACAAAATTTAACAAGAACAAGACATTTTAAGTTGTTGCATATGTTACAAAAAAAAATCTGAAATTTTCAATTTATTGCTCTAAAACTTACTTTTGCTAGTATCATAACAATGAATCTATAGACTGATATTAACACTTTCAACCCTTGTGACAAGTATACACAACATTTACAAACAGCATACTAATATAGAGTACATGTGTGAAAAGCAAACAGTGTAGAACAATATCAGAAGGCTCCTACAGGGGTCTACACTGCAAGTTTGTAATAAATTGCACAAACAACTCTCAATAGGGAAAAAATGGACTAGACTTAATTGGAAAGTGGAAAGGTCCATTAAAAGTTTCAGGGGTGAATAAGTTACTAGTAAGTTGAATGGAATAAGTTTGCCATGAGGGTAGAAGTTTGGTCAACATACTTCATTACCATACTTTAAATAATTGTCTCAGATCAAGGTTAATGCATTTTGAAGAAAATATATTCAGCATACTGAAACGGCAAAAACTATCAAATCTACGGTCCGGTGGGAAACTTTGGAACTTGTCACTATAAAAAGAGACATTGTTAAAAACATGTTTAGTTTCAGTAATAATTTAGTTACAGCAATGAAACAGAATCTCAAATCACACTTGCCTGAAAACACATAAATTAACCGTTTGAACCCTAGTCCCGCATATAGGCGTTCTTTTCAAACAGTGTACATGTGTATAGTACACTTGTCCTGTGCAAACAGTGAAGACCCAGATCAGAGGGCTCCGAAAGGAGCCCTCTGATCAGGGTCTTCACTGTTTGTCATAATGCCAAATATTATCAAAAACAACCCATAAAAGTCAGAAATGGACTAGACGAAAATGGAAACTGGAATTGTCCATTTAAAGTTTCAGGGAGGAAAGAGTTAAAGAATTGCTACGCTGGGAATATACAACACAATATCTAGTGTTAAAAGTAAGTGTTATTTGCATTTAGCATCCAGCTACAAGTTCAGGTCAATAACTTTAGTTTGGATTTAGTTTGGCTCCATTTTAGCAATAACCTGTTATTTAACCCATTACTCCTTAAAACACATTTTATGCACTTAATTTATTCCTCCATTGATAGTTCCAATTCATATGTACATGTCTCATATGAAATATTTTCTATATTTTAGCAAATGGTAGCTTAGAGCAGGTTGGAAGTAAAACAGATTGTGCCTTATATTGCATTCTCCTTTACTTTCAACCTGATTTAAGTGTCACCTGTCTTCAAAACTAGACACAAACTACGGAGTAAAGGGTTAAACAAATTCATGCTTAAAGAGAAAGTAGATATTTACAACTTCATTGAAAAAGCAGAACCTATTTGTTTTTAAATAATGACATACAACATTTACATGTACATTTTCTAATGCTTCTGAAGAAATACTGAATACAGTACTACCTCTCTATTACGACCACTAAAACGATTGGATAAAAGACAGGTCACAGCTTAAAGCAAGGTGACAGTAAAACAGAAAGCTCCTGTAGGAGCTTTCTGTTTTACTGTCACCTTGCTTTAAGCAGTCACCTGTCGTAAACATCTTATAATTAACACAATTTAGTGGTCGTATTAGAGGGTTTCTACTGTATATATAACAAAATATGGCAACATGACAGATAGAAGCATGCATACAAAATCTACAATTAACCCTTTCCCCCCATAGAAGCATCTTTAACAATTCCCTTACAATGACCTTTTTATGCTTTAACCCTGTTCTGGTGAAGAGTCATAGGACATGTTTCTTATAACATGACATATGGCTCCTTAACCCATTACCCCATAAATATGTCTTTTTACACATTGAATTTATTCCTCCACTTAAGAAAATAGTTCAAATTAAAACAGTCATGAATATACCCAAAAAGAAACATATTTTATATTCAAGCAGGTGGTAGCTTAAAGCAGACTGAAAATAAAGCAGAATGTGCCTTAAGGCACATTCTGCTCTACTTTCAACCTGCTTTAAGTGTTCACCTATCTTTGAAACTTAGGAAGAGGCTATTGGGCAATGGGTTAAGACAGGCTGAAATTAAAGCAGAAAGCTCCTTATGAAGATACCTGCTTTAGTTTCAGTCTGCTTTATGCAAACATCTGTTTAAAACACTCAATACAGTGTTTGGGAAAGGGTTAAACATGAATTCAGGATAATACTAACTTGTGAATTGAGGATAATACTAACTTGTGACAATACAAAGACTAACTTGTGACAATACAAAGCCCTTCAAAAATCACTTCAATAAACTCAACAATGTATCAGACTAGTACCAAGGATAAAGAGCAACACAAATATATACTATCCACAAACTTAAATACATTGTATAGGATTAGAAGTAATCTCTTATTGCACTGATTGAAATATGTTTTTATTTACAAATGTTATTGGAGAACACAGAATAAATCAATGTTAAACACTATCAGAGCTCCAGATATGGTTTCAAATACTAACATCCCTATGACTCAACCAATCCCCATGTTAAGACTTCAGCCAAACAGACAGTTCTAATTTGTAGTCCAAACATAGATTTTTCAGGAGCCGCACAGGAGAACAGGTTGAAATGGTTCATTGTACTCACTGCTATCTGGAGGTCTGATGTATGTAAGTTACAATAGCAATAAAACAAGAACTAAAGCAATCCACATGAGGGAAACATTCAAACTTATGTCAAGCACCTGTTCCATTAGCTGAACAGCTATTTCTAAATATAGCAAGATGTTAAATTCAGAACAACAAAGTTAAAAAATTAAACCTTTTCTCCATAGATCATACCCCTTTTTACACATTTAATTTATTAACCCTTAGCCCGCCAAATAAATTGTCGTCTGCTATATTTCTCGTCTGCTTCAAGTTTCAAAGTGCTTCAAAGTTGCTCAAAATTGCTGAAAATGTTGTCCGAGTGTCAAACAGCTTGGATCCGGATGAGACGCCGAGATACTCGGCGTCTCATCCGGATCCAAGCTGTTTGCATATGGAGCTATAGTCGTGCGTGGCAGGCTAAGGGTTAATTTAATGATGAAAATAGTTCAACTTTATATAGTCATGAATATGTATCATTAAAAATATTTTCTATATTCTAGCAGAAGTTAGCTTAAAGTAGGCTGAAAATAAAGCAGAATGCAGCATCAGGGACATTCTGCTTTACGTTCAACCTGCTTTAAGAAGTCACCTGTCTTAAAACAATAAACAGGCTATGGAGTAAAGAGTTAAACAATAACCACATTTCATTTTGGATGCCTAACACAAATGAGACTATCTCCAAAATTGCCAAGTGAAGATCTTGAAGTATATTAACACAAAACTAACAGGATACATATGTAACAACAAAGCCATCATGGTCTATTCACTCATAAAATGGTCATATCAGATCAATGTTTTACCCTGGAGGTCAACTTCCATCTTCAAAATGTTATCCTTAAACACAAGTTTGACCATTAACTTTTTGCATGCTGGGTATTTTTTTTCGTCTGCAACATTTTGTCGTCTGCTATTGTTCCAAAATGGATTTTTCTAAATTTCTTTTCAAAACATGGTCAGAGTGTCAAACAGTTTGGATCAAGATGAGACGCCGCATTACGCGGCGTCTCATCTGGATCCAAACTGTTTGCAAAGGCAATCACTGTGGCGGATATATCCGCAGCTAGCATGCAAAGAGTAAAAAAAATTAACTGAAGCAAGAATTCTTCAGCAATGAGATGTCTTGTTGCTACAAATAAGAGACAAATACTTGCGAAACATTTTAGCTCACTACCCCATAAATATACTTTTTTTTAACTATTTGAAAGCTAGGTAATTTTTTTGTCTGCATCAATTGTCGTCTGCTGATGTTCTAAAAATAGAATTTTCTAATTTTGTTTTCAAAACAGGGTCAGAGTGTCAAAGAGATTGGATCCTGATGTTTGCAAAGGTAATCACTGTGGCACATATATCTGCTGATAGCATGCAAAGAGTTAAGCCTTTTTAAGTCTTCAATTTAATCTTCCACTGAAGAAAATAGTGCCGTTTAATCCAGTAATGAATACACAAGTTGTAAGAAATATTTTCTGTATGCTAGTAGATGGTATCTTAAAGCAGGCTGAAAGTAAATCAGAATTCAGCTTAATGCACATTCTGCTTTACTTTCAACCTGCTTTAAGTGGTCACCTCTCTTCAAAATCAGTTAGAGGTTAGGGGGTAATGGGTTAAAAAGCTAGTTAATGTAGATTTCTTGCACTTCTAAATTGAATGATAAATTGTTTGGATTCTTTATAATTGATTATTTCTCACCTTGTTAAATGTTTTTAGTTTTACATTACAAGAGTCCTGCTACTATGACAGCTAAACAGAATGTTCTACATAAAACAAGACAAAAGTAAAACAAACAACAGGCCCATGCGGGCCTAAATATCGCTCACCTGGAAAAACCAACACAAGGGTCACATGACCCCTAGGGCGGGAGCATTTTTTATCCCAGGGACATATTTTGAACAATCTTGAAAGAAAACCTAAAGAAGATGCTTTGTGCCAAATATCTAAGCTCAGGGCACTGTGGTTTCAGACAAGAAGATTTTTTAAGTTTTCATTGAAAAAATCTATTTTTAGCTCCGGTGACCTAGATAATTATGCAACGGACCGGAACCATATTTACAATATTGTTTAAGGGCTTCTAGAAGTGTCATCATACCAAATATCAAAACTCTGGCTATATTAGTTTCAGAGATAAAGATGTATGAAGATTTCACTATATATAACTTTATGTAAAATTACGACCCCCGGGGCGGGGTAATTTTTGACCCCAGGGACATAATTTGAACAATCTTGATATAGAACCTGAAGACGATGCTTTGTGCCAAATATCTAAGCTATAGGTACTGTGGTTTCAGACAAGAAGATTTTTTAAGTTTTAATTGGAAAAATCTATTTTTAGCTCCGTTGACCTAGATATGCAACGGACCGGAACGGTATTTACAATATAGGTTAAGGGCTTCTAGAAGTGTCCACATGCAAAATATCAAAGCTCTGGCCATATTAGTTTCAGAGAAAATGATGTTTGAAGATTTCACTATATAACTCTATGTAAAATTACGACCCCCGGGGCCGGGTCATTTTTTACCCAAGGGACATAATTTGAACATTCTTGATAGAGGACCTGAAGACGATGCTTTGTGCCAAATATCTAAGCTCAGGGTACAGTGGTTTCAGACAAGAAGATTTTTTAAGTTTTCATTGAAAAATTCTATTTTTAGCTCCTGTGACCTAGATATGCAACGGACCGTAACTATATTTACAATATATGTTAAGGGCTTCTAAAAAGGTCCACATGCAAAATATCAAAGCTCTGGCAATATTAGTTTCAGAGAAAATGATGTTTGAAGATTTCACTATATAACTCTATGTAAAATTACGACCCCTGGGGCGGGGTCAAGAATGACCCCAGGGACATAATTTGAAAAATCTTGATAGAGGACCTGAAGACGATGCTTTGTGCCAAATATCTAAGCTCAGGGTACTGTGGTTTCAGACAAGAAGATTTTTTAAGTTTTCATTAAAAAAATCTATTTTTAGCTCCTGTGACCTAGATATGCAACGGACCGGAAATATCTGAACAACTTTGAAAGAGGACAATACAAGGATCATTCCTGCCAAGTTTGGTAAAAATACATCCAGTGGTTTCAGAGGAGATGTTGTTCAAAGAAATTGTTGACGACGAACGACGGACGACCGACGGACACAGGACGATCAAAATAGCTCACCTTGGCACTACGTGCCAGGTGAGCTAAAAATGCATATAAATATAATGCAGGAGCTTTCTGTTTTAATTCTATCCTGCTTTAGTAATTACACTGAAACCTGTCTTTCAATATCCGTGAATTTTCTTTAAGTGACCATAATAAAACTTTACTATTGTTTAAAAGCATATTTGGAAAAAGTGATTCTTGGATATATTTTTTTTTTTATAGATTCTAATTAACATAACATAGTCATCTTCTGCTACATTCAAACATGAAAGCAGAGAGAGACATAAACAGATATATTTTTGGTAAAGCCCTTGTATTATGACCACTCAAAAGTGTAAAAGGTAGGGGACCCCTTAAAGCAAGATAAAAGTAAAACAAAAAGATCCTTTAGGGGCAGTTTATTTTATGTCCACCCTGCTTTAAGCTGCTACCTGTCTTGAACACACTCAATCAGTTTTCATTTCAGTGGCAGTATACCGGGGGCCTGTTTCATAAACTTCGTACGACAAAAACGATTGTAAGTCAAAATTTTGACATTCATTTAATTTATGATTTCTGTATCTGATCCCGTCTTGTGACATCTCTTTGGAATCGTCTTTTCAAGACAATTCCAAAGATATATCACAAGACAGGATTAGATGGAGAAATAAGTTATAAATGACTTTTATAATCTGACATACACAACATTTGTTGTACGAAGTTTTATGCGACGGGCCCAAGGACTTTACCACACTGTCATGGGATTAATCTCAAAATCACAGTTCTTGAATACAGAATATCACGGACTTCTTATATCACATCAAACAAAACATTCCACCCAGTCACAGATTCTGGTATTTATACTGCTGGCTTCCAAAAGTATCATTGTTCAAGCTTGCTGCTATGTAGGCTGGATGTCGGTCAAAGTGTGTACTATCAAAGCTACCATTGTCACTAAGGTTTTCTGTGATCTGTTTATGTCCCTCGGTCTGATATGGCAAACTGACAGTGTCCTCTTCTAGACCGTCATCTCCCTGCTGCTTGTAGGAGAAGGGTATTGTCTGTGGGGTGTTCCTATAATATACCAATAATTCAGTCATCAATTAAAGTTTAACAAATATGCCAGTACTTGCTTACTGTATTCAGCTCGAGACGTTTCTGGGCAAAGGCACTCATCAGATCGGCTGTTGCCACCAAAAATGTCGAGAGCTGAATACAAATCCCAGTAGCCCACAGCCAAATGGCGAAATGAAATACAAACATTAAGTTTTTTTTGTTTTTTTTAGCATTAAGTTACAAGGGGTAAGATACAGACTCCTGTATCTTACTGTACAGATACACGCGGAAAAGCTTGCTGTCAAGAGAAGGCATGTCATAAAACTGCTTATTAGTTAGATTGAAAATAATTGACTGAAAACAAGTTATACATTACTATAAATATAACAAATTATACAATATTAGAAAATTATTTAATGTCAAATCAATCTAACAAAAGAAAGCTTTGTTGCAAGTTTTCTGTTGAACGAAACTATCTTTTCCTCCTACACATTTTACAGTACAAAATGCTCTTTTAAACAACATTTTCAGTTTCAGACTCAAAGACAGGTAGCATCTTACTTAGGACAAAGCTATAAAAGAAAGCTCCTTTAGACTTCTGCATTACCTTTTCTTTACATTTAACAATCACGTGTCTTTAGAAAATTGTATTCTTCCTCACTGGTTGGTCTCTCAAAAATGTTTGTACTGTAGTTAGTTTATTTTTTTGTCTGTTTAACAAGCAACACAAACTCGCTTTGATAGGTAGATTTGCTACCATTTAGCTATGATTATTATTATCTGATATCAGTATTTAGAACAGAAATTATCAATAGGGGTATCTGCAAATACAGTCTTCACATTTTATGAATTTTTTTTTTGTTTATTGTGACAATTGATACATTGATATATGTATATATATTTTTCAACCAGGAAGAAACTTTTTTAATATATGTGACCTTGATAAAAACCCAATTTTGCTTGAATACACAATGAAAGCTCCTGAACAGAACAGATCTTTATTTATTCACAGGCTCACAGCATACAATAAACAGTTTCAGCATGTGATCCCAATATCTTCAACATAACAGTGATAACATGATTTTATCCACTTCACTAGCAAGCCTGACAACAGATCAGACACTCCGTAACACAAAAGTACAAAATGCATAAAACTCCAAATTTTATAAATAAAAGCAGATGAAAAATCTAAGTAGATGATATTTTTGGCAGTGACTTTGTTAGATGGGCCATTATGCCATTATGACAGTGAACAGGTTAAATTCATTGGTAGGTCAAACTAGTTCTGAGTGGTCCATGCATATAAAGCATTTGAGTTGAGTTTTAAATCATTCTCAAGCATTTGATTGGTCAGATTTGAGCCTAGGCTCAAATCTGACAGATCAAATGCTTGAGAACGAACTCAGACTCAACTCAAACGCTTTATAAGCGCTGGACCTGATATGTGACTTACTTGAAGAAGTCTCTGAGAAATGTACTGTAGACAAGAGGGTGAAAGGCTGTGAAGTACAAGAAGGCTGTGGCATCTACAACACTGAAATAAAACACAGGAAAGATAACCCATTGCCCCATAAATATGGCCTTTTTATGGTTTTGATTTATTCCTTCACTGAAATAAAACACAGGAAAGATAACCCATTGCCCCATAAATATGGTCTTTTTATGTTTTTGATTTATTCCTTCACTGAAATAAAACACAGGAAAGTTAACCCATTGCCCCATAAATATGGCCTTTTTATGGTTTTGATTTATTCTTTCACTGAAATAAAACACAGGAAAGTTAACCCATTGACCCATAAATATGGTCTTTTTATGTTTTTGATTTATTCCTTCACTGAAATAAAACACAGGAAAGATAACCCATTGCCCCATAAATATGGCCTTTTTATGGTTTTGATTTATTCTTTCACTGAAAAAAATAGTTCCACTTTATATAGTTGTGAATATGCCAAATAAGAGATGTTTTCTGTATCCAAGCATATGGTAGCTTTAAAGCAGGGTGAAAGTAAAGCAGAATGCGCCTTGAGGCGCATTCTGCTTTACTTTCACTCTGCTTTAAGTGATAAACTGTTTTTTTTCAAGACTAGAGCTAGGCTATGGAGTAATGGGTAACAATTTATTTCCAAATGCTTTCAGTGAATTTTTAAGATTGCTGATAACTTTTGCAGACTGTTTTAAACATGGATTCAAATCTCTTCCAAACTAAGGTTGAAAATAGTATTTTTACTAAGACATTCATGCTGATCAAATAACACATACAACTTACCTAAATAGCAAGCAGAGCTGACCAAACAATATAAATATTTTGATTAACTTATACTGCCGGGGGTACATTGACGAACATTTCTGAGATTTTCACTATTTCCATCTATCTAACAGATACTATTCTCCATTTTATGTCTACAACAATGAAATTGAATGAAGTCCTGAAGTAATTCTCAAACCAGTGCTCTCTACTCACCACATTCCATTCAGAACACCTGTATACAACAGAGAGCTCCCAACAGTCTGTGCACAGTTCAACATGGCAAGGAACAAAGCGTAGTAGTAGAATGACTTTTTCGCTGAAAAACAACATAAATACACATGAAACCCTTAGAACTATTAGGACCACTGAATAGAAGACTTATTGCTGGTGACAGTTTAAAGCAAGATGAAAGTAAAACAGACAGTTCCTATATTAGGAGCTTTCTATTGCAGTTTCATATTGGTATAACCCTTTCCCCATTAGAAGCGTCTTTTAGTGCAATTAATTTATTCCTCCAGTGAAGAAAATAGTTTCAATTTAAGCAGGCAGAAAATAAACCGTAAGAATTTTTTTCTCAAATTTCTAGCAAATGATAGCTTAAAGTAGGCAGAAAGTAAAGCAGAATGCACCTTAAGGTGCATTCTGCTTTACTTTCAACCAGCTTTAAGTGGTCGCCTGTCTTCAAAACTGAAAACAAGCTATTGGGTTAAGGGTTAAGCAGCAACCTGTCTCAAAAAAGAAAGAAAACTAAACCTCATCGAGTGGTTGTAATAGAGGGCTTCTACTGCAGTCAAACCAATGCTTGGATTGAAATATAAAGGAAACACTTGATGTGTTAAATACAAGTGATTGCTTAAATCAGTTTAAACGGTAAAGCAGAATGTTCCTACTGGAACTGTTTACTTTACATTCATGCTGCTCTAAACATCCACCAGCCTTAATCCTTTCCCCAATAGAAGCGCCTTTAAGCACATTCACTTTATTCCTCCGCTGAAGAAAATAGTCCAAATTTAAACAGTCGTGAACGTGTATCATAAGGAATAATTTCTTTATTCTGGCAGGTCGTAGCTTAAAGCAGGCTGAAAGTAAAGCAGAATGCACCTTCAGGCACATTCTGCTTTACTTTCAACCTACTTTAAGTGGTCACCTGTCTTTAAAACTAGAAACAGGTTATTGGGTAGAGGGTTAAATTCACTATGCACATGTATTATGTACATAGATATACATGTATCAATTAAATATAGGTGACTTGCATTTTTACTATAAAGCAGTAAAGGATATATAGACTGTTCATATATCTTCTTTGGAATGATTGTTAAACTTGAACTAATTATGAAATTAATTAGTAATTCATATTAACCCTTAGCCTGCCACTCACGACTATAGCTCCATATGCAAACAGCTTGGATCCGGATGAGACGCCGAGTAACTCGGCGTCTCATCCGGATCCAAGCTGTTTGACACTTGGACAACATTTTCAGCAATTTTGAGCAACTTTGAAACTTGAAGCAGACGAGAAATATAGCAGACGACAATTTATTTGGCGGGCTAAGGGTTAATGCAAAACCAACAATGCATACTGTACTTACAAGGCAGATTTAACTTTTCATTTAAGATTGTCCAAGGTGAAACAAACACAGTGGTATATACCTGTGAAAGATAACATAAGTAAAAAATATTACCTGCTAAGTTAATAAGTTTCATCAAATTAATGACACAATTTCAAGTTGTGACACTATTAATTTTTTTAAATTAAAATGTATTCTGTTTAGTGCACGTTCAGGGCTCTCGATAAGGAGAGTGTTTCAAATACTTTAGTTGGTAGTGTCCATGGGCCTGTCTTACGAAACGTAGTACCATAAAAATGGTTGTAAGTCGAAACTTTAAAACAAATTTAATTTCTGATTCTCTGTTTAATCCTATCTTGTGGCACCTCTTTGGAATGTTTTTTTCAAGACAATTCCAAAGAGGTGTCTTTGGATAGGATAAGATTGAGAAATAAATAATAATTGAGAGTTTAATAATCTATCCTACGACAGTATTTGTCTTACTAAGTTTTGTAAGACGGACACCTGATTTCCATCAAACATTATGCTATGATTACGCATTAAAAATTGTATCTTTGAGACAATTCTAATGAGTAGTCACAACACTGAGTTTGTTTCACAGTATTAAAATCCTTATGTCGCCATCAAACCTAATGCTTAAAATAAACATTACAATCGTCTCAATTTTATTTTAACTAGTTGTCACAACATAGGATTTGATGGAGATATCAAGGAAATGACATTCAGTTTACTCCATCTTAAGTAACACCCTGAGTATCCCATTCTTCCCTGAAATTTCAGATTGATGAATCCAGTTTCCAATTCAGTATAGTCAATTTTTGACTATTTATGGTTGTACTATACAACCTATTGAACATTACAAACAGTGCAAACCCTGATCAGTAGTACTCCTCAATACTTCACTGTCTATAAATGATGTATATATGTGTCACTAGGCGTTAATGGGTTAACTCATTGAGCCCTAGTGACCCATATTATGCATCCTTTACCAAATGTGTACCTGTGAAGTGTACATTTGTCCTATGCAAACAGTGAAGTCCCTGATCAGAGGGCTCCTTCAGGAGCCCTCTGATCAAGGACTTCACTGTTTGGCATTTTGCAATTAATTACAAAAAACAACCCTAAATGGTCTAAAATGGACCAGCCTTTTTGTAAACTGGGACTGTCCATTGGAAGTTTCAGGGGATAATGAGTTAAAGAAGACAAACTATGGGAAAAGAGTCACTTACAATGAAGAAAAATGCTGAGCTAGCCATCCAGAAGATCATGCCCCCATGAGCGAAGATGTCGTAATTCTTTGCTGCACCATTCTCCACGTGGAACTTGGGATCAGGATTTACAAACTCTAATGTCCCCTATAATGAGTATCAAAACATCCATTTTCTTCATGATGAGGAAATGATATGAGATATATACATGCATGAATTTGTATCTCCTACAAACATTCACTCACTTCTTGAACATTCACTCTAAAAACTTATCATATATATTTTGTTCTCTTTTATATATAATAACCCATTATCCCTTTTACACCTACACTTTATTCATCCTTTGAGGACAATTCCATATTACATTATCATAAATGTGTTCCATAAGAAAATATTTCTATATCCTAGAAGATGGTACATGTAGATTAAAGCAGGTTGAAAGTAAAGCAGAATTCGCCTTAAGGCGCATTCTGCTTTACTTTAAACCTACTTTAAGTGGTCACTTGATTTCAAAACTAGAATCAGGCTATGGAGTAATGGGTTAAATTACTTACACTGCTCAGATACAAATCAATGAAAATAATTGCATAAACTGATACAGCATGGTAATCAAACTGAATATGTTCATCCTACGGAATAAAGCAGGTACTCGTCTGCTACATTAACCCTGATTTTCATGTTTTGAAGACACACTTCCCATATTGTGATAGCTAGTTGTTCACAGGAGACTGAATTTCTGCATTACATTCAGTCTCATTCAGTGGCCACCTTATACACTGAAGACATATTTTGAGAGGAAGGACTGAACTACAGTAAAAACCTCTCTATTACGACTACAATGTTAATTACTAGCGTGTTTATGATAGGTGGCCGCTTAAAACAAGGTGACCGTGAAACAGAAAGCTCCTTAAGCTTAAGCTGTCACCTGTTTTTTATACAATCAATAAGCCTCTGTTTTAGTGGTTGTAATAGCGAGGTTTTACTGTAGTTTACTCGTGTAGGTGTTAATCAAACTATTTGGTTGTAACCAGTAAGCAAATTGATATTCAGAAACACAGATAGGTTAACATTGAAGTGTTTATAAATACTATTTATATTTACCTGTGTACAAGAATAGATAAAGGCAAATGTAGATGTCACCATTAGAACTCTTCTGATGCTTGTTCTACTGTCAAGGTGTCCTGAAAAATTCAAACAAAGTTGACACTTAATTATAATTGTGCTTGGTATACTAAGTCTTTAATTTTTAAACCATAATTACATGAGACTCAAATGAGACTCAAATATAATATCCAATACTTTAGTTTGGCCCTTAAAAATCTGTTCTGCCCTAATGAAATAAACACAAGAGGAAATGGTGGTCCTATATCGCTCATCTGAATCAAAACAATATATGTTGATGATTAATTTTGTCTTAAAATAGATGTTGTCAGAAGATCTTAGAAATATATTGTGTATATCATACTACTGGTAGAGTAACACTACAAAATGCTACACATTAAATACGGTAAATACCTAAGTCTAGGATATTGAGGATCTGAATGAGATTGCTTTCAAGCTTTGTGAATTATAGGTAACAAAGAAATTAAATACTTGTACCACAAAATAAATGTATACTTACCAAACGCAAGGCCAAACACAATTACTGACAGTTCTGTAGCCAATAAGAAAAATCTCAACAGCAGCCATAGTACCTAAAAGAAAATTTAACAATCATTGCAACAACAACATTTAGTTTTCATGCAAGTATTAAACAATTAAACGAACTGCCATATCCTCCACTTATCACTCTCCAGTTACACACATGCATATAACTACAGTCGAACTTCGATATCTCGAACTCGCTTAACTCGAACTATCCGATATGTCAACACATGAACTTCATTATTTCATGCTCGGTTATGACGAACATACCCGTATTTCAAATTCAAAACGTGGCTTAGCCACATTTTAACTTTGAAATACAGGTATGTTCGACTTAACAGAGTTTGAGATATCGAAGTTCGACTGTACTCATACCATACATGTACACCTGATAATCTAAACCCTTACTGTACATGTAGAGAATGAATCGATGACGTCATCTAGACAGTGACATCACAAACATGTATACAACTGTATAAGTTTAGTGACAACTAACTGCTATCATTTATGTCTTTAACCCTTTACTCAAAATTATACAATTAATACAGTTTTTGACGTGTTAGCCCATTACTCCATAAAAACTCTTTCTACGCCTTTGATTTATTCCTCCATTGAAGAAATAGTCCCATTCAATACAGTCATGAATACCGGTATGTACCATAGGAAATATATTCTATATCCTAGCAGGTAGTAGCCTAAAGCAGGCTGAAAGTAATGCATAATGTGCCTTAAGGCACATTCTGTTTCACTTTCAACCTGCTTTAAGTGCTCATCTGTCTTCAAAACTAGAAACTGGGGTAACGGGTTAACCTATTCTTTATAGCAGTGCCTTTTTAAGATTCTACCTCACCCTAATAAAGATAAATAGGAAGAGTTTTCTGCATACTAACGGGTATTGCTTAAAGAAGGCTAAAAGTAAAGCAGAAAACTCCTACATGCGATTTCATCTTTACTTTAAGCATGCTTTAAGAAACCATCTGTCTTAAACATCTGGGAAAGGATTAAAACTACCACAAGTCATATTGCTTGTTAGATTCTAGTAGTGGAGTCAGAGTGTTTATTCTGAAGCACTGATGACAGTATGAGCATGTTCTGTACAGGGCTTTTTTTACCGTCTATAACAGGGGTCGATAACAGGTGACTTCCCAATTGCAAAAAGCCTCTTTTTTCCCAATTTTGGTGAAAGAATTTCCCCAAAATACAATGCATTCTCACGAAAAAAAGCACATATTCTGAGGATAAAACTACATTAGAAGTGTCCTATTTAATTACCAATACTGCTTAAATGTTAAATAAGTTTGTTTTCAACTATTCAATAATTAAAGCAACTTTCTATTTTCTGTATTTATGAAGACTTTCACTTAGTTTTTTAGTGTCTTGAAAGTCAGTTAATTTGGCCGAAAATTGTGTTTGAATTTCCCAAAATGAAAGGCTAAGGCCCCTTCCCATTTTTTTGGGAAAAGGCTGTATTTGAAACTAAGCATCAAAAATGTAAAACTTGGCAGTCAGTCTTTGAAATTGTCTCTTTAAAATGTATGCAGTATAATAGACATTCAACAAACTCACTAATAAAAGTTTTATATTGGTTAATCATCTTCATGCAGATGTTTTGATAATAATGTATAATTTACTGTTTAGAACTTCTTTTAACCCTTTACCCCATAAATACGCCTTTTTTCACCTTTAATTTATTCCTTCACAAAAGAAAATAGTTCCCATTTATAAAGTCGTGAGTATGTATCATTAGAAATAATTTGTATATTCTAGCAGATAATAGCTTAAAGCAGGCTGAAAGTAAAGCAGAATGTGCCTTAATTCTGCTTTACTTTCAACCTGCTTTAAGTAGTCACCTATCTTCAATACTAGAAATAGGCTATGGGATAATGGGTTAAATCAGCTGTATGTATACCTTGTATGCATGCATATCAAGTGTACCAAAGAACAATGGTGTACCAAAGAACAATGGTGGAAAGCACATACAAACTCATTACAAATGATACATACCTTATCTGTTATGTCACCTGCCTCAACTGATGCATTCACTGTCATTCCCACAACACAGCGTAATACACTGATTAGTGCAGCCATCATAACCTTGAAGAAATTATTGTACAATAAGCCTCATATTTTAACTAAAACATCAGGACTCCAGATACGGTGTGTATTACAAAACGGCTTGGCCACTGTATTGTGCACATTTCACCTTACTCAATGTTATATGTTGATTTACAGAAAACAGTTCAATAAGAGTAATTCAAATTGTGTTCATTAGAAAGCCTGCTATTTGAGCTTTCTGGCGGTATATGGTTTTACATACTTTACTTGTGGATATCATACTGAAAACCAAAGATTTGTACCCAAAAATGCCTATTTTTTACTACTTTTGATGTTGCAAGAAAAAAAGAGTAAAATTCAAGAAACCGTAAAGAAGGAATGTTATCTGCTTTTTCCTTTAAAGTGCAAATTTCTTGTACAGAAATATCTCTAGTTTATAATAATTTTGCAGAACGTGAATTGGTCTTCAAAGAAAAAAAAATATGACCAAATGAGTAAAACTGTACGTTTGTTATATTTTTGGTATTTTTCATCAATAAATTGCTAGCAACCATAAAATTGTCATAGACTGATGTATAAGGTGTAAAATACAACCAGTGGGTGTATAAAAGATTGGAGGTCAAAAGTAAAAACAATATTTTCCCCATAAAGTTTGCCCTAATTCCTGGTGCCTGTATGAAATTGAAGAAATTTTTGTATAGTCCGTAGCCCCATAATTCAAATGGTTGGTTTTTTAACAGATTAGAAGAAAAAGTAACTAAAGTTTCTTTATTCTGCTCAGGCTGTAGCCAGGTTCTACAGATTAAAAGCACTTTGGGCAAAGTAATGTCCATGCCAGTTTCACGGACAGGAATGTTTTGTCCGTAGCCCTGTATAGTCCGTAGCCCACCATGAATTTAACAACTTTTTGACCTGATAAACATACATTTTGATTACAGTCCATCATTCAGTGCAATACTAAACAAGCTGTTAACATACACAGCATCTTAAACCTTGACCAACACAAAAATTAATATCTGTGTACACTATAATTGTGTTTATTTTATAACATTTGCCAGATGTCATGTACTTGGCAGCAATCAATGAACTTATTCTGTGAATACTGTTAGTGGGTTGTGTATATTATTTATTGCAAATGTATGTGCAATAAAGATATATAAAAGTAATAATGGTTCAGCTTTAAGATATTCAACAGCATCTACTACAGAATTAGAGGGTAAGTAGGGCTACGGACTATACAAGAAAAACTGTTTAACTAATAGGTTTAAAAATGTAAGATTTATTTGAAGGTAGCAAATGAGCACTTACATTAACTAAAAAGAACTATAAAACCAACAACTAGAAATCAAAATGAAGGGGTTGGTGAGGAAAATGACAGTAGAAAGTGCAGTCCCTTGAAAGGCAAGTAGAAAATGTATGAAAATGTGAAGATACAGAAACAATGTGAGAAATGGTCCCGAAAGACTAGAAAAATGTGTGAAAAAGATATGGAAAGAAAGCGTTATTCATATTTGTCCCCATTTAAACAAAACTTAACACTAAGGCAATGCAATATATGTAGAAAATGCCAGGTTTAAGAAAACGTCTATTCATTCAGAGTTGGATGGCAAACAATTTGGAACCTGATCAGACGTCCAGTTACTTGACGTCTGGTCTAAATTTAATTGTTTGGTATGGACAACATAGTTTTAGCACAAATGAGTATATTGGGAAATAAAAAAAAGGATAATTGATTCCTATGGATTGATATGAAAAATATATCTCAAGAATGGGTTGTCATCTGGTTAAAAATCGAGTCCGAAGGAATTAATTAAATTCTATTTATCTTATGTATACATTTTAATGAAGTTTTTAAGGAGAAAACACAAATAATTAATTGTTTACGTGCACCATCACAAAAGATATTGTGACGTGAAGTCACAAAAATGATTATCGTCTCTGCAAAAGTAATATCACTAGTGATGATATCAACTGTGAGGCATATGAAATTTATCTAACTGAGAAATCTCTATAAATCATCGATAGGTATATAATACATGAAAATAATTGTGTCCATTGTAAAACGACTGGAGCGTGATAATATGCCAAGTTAATCGTTATCATTCTAATCATGCTCCAAACTGTTTGCTGCTCATATTTTAACATATTGTTACCACTCACCTGTCATTTTCTACAAATTTATTGACCTATAGCTGTGTTTCCTTTGCGTTTAACTCTTTCACTGTCAAATTAATTGTGAGATGTTAACCCCTTCATCATTTCATAATTGTTGTCTGCTTCAATTTTTGTTGTTTGCAAGATCATTTCAAAGTAAGATTCAATGTAGAATGACTTTAAACATATGGATACTAGTGTTGAACAGTTTGGGTCCCTTTCGTCGTTTGCATTTGAAAGGAAAATAATAACGTTTTCTCAATTGTAAAATTGTGTAAATGCTACCGTTGCTGGTCACATAATTAGTGATAATTGATAGTCGTTATGTTTATTTACTTATAAATGTAGTTAACCTGAAGCAAAGACAACAAACTTTATTTTATCAGCCACAAGGGTCTGGTTTAAAAGGCAACTTTATTTTAAAAAATGTTTGTTTAGTTTAGTATAGTAGAGAATTGAAGGCCTTACTCTTTCAAACTAAACATTTCTGTGCTGAAACCATTTTTGCCATTGCAGTCTGTTGTAACCTGGCTTCTGAGTAGGCTCTATACTATTTGCTACTGAGATTAAAATAAATTGTCAATTATTTCGAAAATATGTGATTTTTGGCATTTTATTGTATTGCGTTTAGTTTTGTTTACACAGGACAGATAGTGTTTGGGTAAATCTATATGTCGTGAATGAAACTGGTTGTAAAATTCTAATCCATTATTTATAAACCGTTTAGTCCAAAATTGTCCCTTCAATAACTGATATCAAATTGATACACTGTAGAGAATACAATGATCCCACCTCAAAACAGCCCTCCAAACAATGATTTCCTCCTTACAACAATGCTTACCATTGTTCTTTCAACAAGACAACAATGTCCAACCTTTTCACTGCTGCAATATCGTCTGCTGTTTTTCTTAAAATCATATATTGGACATTTTGACAGAAAAAACTCATATAATGGCGATTGACAAACTGCTTGTATATAGATCAGACACCGCATAATGCGGCGCCAGATCTGGGTTCAGTCTGTTTTCAAATGTAAGTCAATTTCCCTCCCTATTACAACTCCGTCCGAACAATGCGCACACTATTTGTCTCCCATTGGATGTTGTTGTAGAGAGGGATTATTAAGAGGTTAAGATATGACCTAGATGTGCCTTCTGCCCATTATAAATGGCACAACTGGTGTCATTATAAATGGCCCGAAGGCTATTGTAACACCAGACGTGCCATCATGGGCATAATCAGACGATAAACTGTTCATATTGTTCATTGTCGCTGTTCCGGAAAATCAGAGTGTTAGTATTCTGTAACTGTTATAATGTTTTAAACAATGTTAATTTTAAGAAAGAGAAAGGTGTTCTTCTATACATTAAATGTGAAATGAAAGACTATTTTAAATTCAAGCAAAAATTACTTTTATACAATGTATCTGACGTATTTCATTAAGAATGTAACTGCATTGTATAGTCCGTAGGCCTTACAATATATGGAAGTTTGTCAGCAGAATATTGCATATAGTTTGTAGAAACAGTATAAAGATTTAATGATTTTGTTAGCTAATATCATATCAAATCATTAGACAGTATTCTGTCAATGTTTTCTTTTCTGTTCCATAAAATTTGTCTGTTTATATTCTTTTGCTGTTCATGAAAATGTTACAAATATTCAACAAAATTTCAAAATTTATTTTAGAACTTGTCAATGGTGTTCAATAATAAGTAATCATTTCAATACCAAACTAAAAACCTCTATTTTAGATGTTTTGTCCCAAGCCATATCCCCAAAACAGCAGTTCATTAATGGTGTACTACCTTGTATAGTCCGTAGGCCTTTAATTACTTCTCAATTCAAACTTGTGTTGTGGAGACAAAAGAAGGTTTTAAAAACAAAAACTTTTCCTGCAATCAATGTACACCTTTTAAAACATATTAAAATGATAAATAACCAAATCAGCCCAGTACTTTCAGATATATCAAAACTGTTTGTTAACCCTTCATAACCAATTTATCACCCATTTGATGCAGGTAGTATTTTTTCCAAAAAAAATGAAATAATTAAGCTTTTACTGATCATGCGACTTGGTCTTATGTCTGGGTATATTTTGCCATTAAAAGCAGTTAAATAAAAACATTCCATGCTAGTTAACTTAGCATGTTATGCAACTAGTTGTATAGTCCGTAGCCCCCCTTGGGTGTGTATATTCAAGAAGTCATAACTTTTTGAAGAAATGTAGAAAATCAAGAAAACTTCAGCAAAACATGTGTAAAGGTTAGTATGTCAATAATATGGATAGTTTTTGATGACCTTGCAACAGAGATGTGCGCAATATCATGGCTAAGCCGAAAAATTAAAATCTTTATTTCTGCTTTAAACCCTATGGTGTCCCTATTAGAATCGTCTCCATAAGGATTTGGTGCTAAAATGATTGGGAAAATGCTGAATTTGTTCAGTTTACTCCTCCTTATCTGGAGCCTTGAACACTATTAAGAATTGAATGACATAAACCTATTTTAAGAAACAATTTTACCTAGGTATAGGCCATATAGGGATATGTATGACACTTTTAAATTTGTGTTAAATTACTTGCACAAAAGTATTTTTTACACATTGCCATTTCCCCATGAACCTTAAGAAATCTTTATTTAAACTCAGTCTCACTGACACTGTTATAAATAGTTAGCAACTACATGTAACAAGATCTCAGCACCGCATACGAGTGGGTGCCCATGCTCGTCTGTTTTGTTATCCTAACAGATTAAGAAGGAACAGTGAGATAGTCTTATTGCTTCTGTCTGTCTTGATTTTTTGTCTGTCTGTCTACTGTGGGGCTCTAAATGACCTTGACCTTTGTGTGATATGACACTTGTACTGAGCTCAAGAGTTTCTAGCTTTTAGTTCACATGAAAAATATAAAGTCTCTATCACAGGTTGTTTCAGAATTATGGCCAATGTTAAATTTAGCCTTTTTGACCTCTAAATGACCTTGACCATTGTAAGACATGACCAAAGTTACATTAAGCAGTAAAAAAAAAAAAATAAGCTCAAGAACTTCTTGAATCGGGTACACATGCCAAATATAAAGTCTCTATCACATGCAATTCCAAGGTTATGGCCAATGTTAAATTCACCCTATTTTACCTCAAAATGACCTTGACCTTTGGTGGACATGACCCATGTTGGAATGAGCTCAAGATCTTTTTCATGCGAGTACACATACCCAATATAAAGTCTGTATCACAAGATGTAGTTCTAAAGTTATGGCCAAGGTCAAGATTTCAGACGACGACAATGCAGATGCCTGAGTGATGACAATATTTGCTGATAGTTTCTTCGGAACAGATGAGCTAAAAAGGAGCTATTTGCTTTACTTTCAGTTTCTTGTTGCTTTAAACAGCCATCTTATAAAACATCATGAACAAGCCTTTGTTTACGTGCTAGTAATATCAGAACTTTATACTGTGAAAGTTGGAGACTGGTGATTCATAAAGTTTTGTAATTAATAGTACTTTTAAGTTATTGTTTATCACCAATATCCATTATTAAAAGTGATTTAAAAAAGCTACTGTTGAACATACTTACAAGAGTGTAGAATGCTGTAAATATTGGGCTATTTGACTGCTGCAGTTTGGTAATTGCAATCTTCAAGTTCCATAACAAGAACATCAGAAATAAAGAATTTGGAATCAAAATGATCAGATCCCATATTCTAATCCTGAAAATAAGTAAAACATATAAGAAATTTAGACATTTTTTTTTTTATAAAAGCTTATCAGATTAACACTAGCATCTAAGACCATGATTTAAACATGTAAGAGTAAAGTACTATTTGAGGGGATGGACATTACGGGGACGGACATTACATTTATAACTTTTGGGATTTTATTGTTTACAAATAAAACATAATGTGTACAAGAATTTGAAAATATGCTTGTTTAATGATAATATACTGTCACTGGGCCTAATAGAAAGGAATTTTCACTTCAGTTTGACCATTGGAAGAAAAGATAGGATGGGGGGACGGACATTACACAATTAGTTTTTACACCCAAACCCATCAGGATACACAACTCCGACAATTTTTATCACAGTGTGTATTTTGTAGCATTTTTACAAAGATTATACTTATTTCATCCATAACGTATTATCATTCACCAACAGGTTTTTTAATTTTATTTCACTGCCTGTGTGGGCATAACCTCTCGCTAAGCTAATTACGGTCTGGTTAGATCCCAGCTCATTATTTGAAAGAAGAAGAAGAAGGTTAAACTTGTCATTGATTTATGGGTCTAATATTAAAGTACTACCTGAGGGGACGGACATTACGGGGAAGGACATTACACTGTGATTACACTATTTGAAATTAGCGGTACGGTCGCGTACCCCAAGCGAGCCCTATGAGGGTTGACTAGGGGTACGTGAGTCCAAAACACTATTAAGAAACACTTTATTTTGTCTGCAGATACGTTAATATCGATGCTAATGTTACTAATATCTCATTTCAACCTTCTATTCCGACTGTTTAACGCAGAAAAGCAAAGAAACTTCATATAAAAAAATTCCATATCAGCATTTTTTTCACGGCAGCGAAAACTATACCTATGATTAAAGAACGTTCACACATTTTTTACAAGCATGTATAATTATGCAATAACAGCTTTATTTAGAATAATTGCACTGTCTAATTGCGATCAATTGTCAAATGTGTTTTTGAGTTGATTTTTGTAACATGTTATTAACCAGCAAACTTATATGTTCGATACTTAATGGGAGCCGAAGCTTCGATTGTTTTTATTTTCTCAGATCTACCACTTTATATTCAACGCTAAGTTAGGAAGATATTTACATCAGCAGAAATTGAACAAGAATATTATATAACAAGACTGCGCGTTCAATAAACGCTTATGCCCCCAGTGGCATCCTTGACAATATATTCTGAATCTTTTCTAAGTCCAAATTAGGTCAAGGTCAAGGTCAAACTGAGCTTGGGTATTATTGTTTAGCTGGTAATGGTCCAAGACAACAACTGTATAAGTATCAAAGCATTGTAGTCAGTTGTGTTGATGCTAGATGAAACGGTAAAATCTAGTTAACCAAGAAATAGCCTATTTAAAATTTTCTAAGTCCAAATTAGGTCAAGGTCAAGGTCAAAATCAAAGTTTGGTGATATTGGTGGATAGGGAATGGTCCAAGGCAACAACTGTATAAGTATCCAAGCATTTGGGTAAGCGGTGTTGATGCTAGACGAAACGGTAAAATCTACTTAACCTTGTTACGGACGCACGGACGGACGGACGGACAGGACGATTACTATATGCCCCGCATCTGTCGATGCTGGGGGCATAAAAAGTTAGTTTTGAATCAAATTAATCATTTATAAGAAAAACACTTAACATTGGTCACGGATTTTCAGATATCGGGCGTATCTGACGATAAATAACCCTATACATATATGCGGAATACATCTATTCTCATCGCTGCCGTGAGAACAAGTTGGGTGGTGAACATATGTCGAAGTTTCTTTGTTTTTCTCCATTAAATATCCACAAGATAATGAAGAAATGAGAGATTATCAATATTAGCACCAATAAAACGTATAGATCTGCAGGCAAACTTATATGTTGCTACATAGTTTAAATGACTCACGTACCCCTAGTCAACCCTCACAGGGCTCGCTAGGGGTACGTGACCGTACCGCTAATTTAAAATATTAGAGGTACGGTCACATACCCCTAGTCACTACCTAAATAAAAACATAATATGAACAGAAATTTTAAAATATGCTTGTTAAATGATAATTATACTGTCACTGGGTCCAAAATAAAGGCATTGAAACTTCACTTTGACCACTGACAACTTCAGATGATGATCTGATCAACAATACTACACAATTTAAAAAAGTTTTGTTGAAGGATTCAAGGATGGCCGAGTAAAGCAGACAAATTGACTTCTACAGACAGAGTGATTCCAATTAAGGGGGGGGGGGGGGGGGAGTTATAACAAATCTGTACGTTTTTGGCACTGGAAGGGCTGCCAGGTATAAAAGGAAAGGAGGAAGCTAAAGCGCCATAGATTTACAACATTGTTTCGAAACTTAAATTGCTAACCTGGATTCTGCAATGTCTTCGTAGAGTATCCATTGACAGAACGGTTCAGATATTACAGCCGGTGCTGGCCCAGGAGGAAAAGTTATACTTCCGGGGGTTGTTGTCCCATTCCGAAATATAAGTCCACTACCATTGCTGAAGCCGGACATGTTTTCACTTTCAGTCGGATTCGAGACAAACTTGAGCGACATCACAAACTATCACAACTGACCATTTATGTGTGTATTTTTATGTATGAAACCAAAACGCAAAATGTTTAATTCGATCATGAATCATAAGAGGCAAAAAGTAAGCATTTAGACTTCATGAGTCACGAGATATCGTACGTTTTCGAGAAATAATTAATTGTTTATTTTGGTTTTTGGACTTCCTGTTTCTTCCGGACTGTTGCGTAATTTACACGTTCGTTATAGTCACACAAGAGCGGTCCATGGAAAAACCCGGGTCCATGGAAAAACCCCATACGACTGGCACACTACTGGCACACTACTGGTATGGCTGCCCATACGTATCCATACGAGTTGAATCTATACTGTAGGGGCTTTTTTATGGGTTTTATTCTATCATATATGATAAATATGTTCTTTATGAAGATATTCCATAAAAAAGATTACATTAAATCCCATTATTAATCATATAATATCGATATTTCCAAATACGTATGAATATCCCATACGAGTAAATGACCATACGAGTTGAATCTATACCGTAGGGCCATTTTTATGGGTATTATTCTATCATACATGTTAAATGTGATCATTATGAAGAAATTCCATAAAAAGATTAAATTAAATCCCATTATTAATCATATAATATCGATATTTCCAAATACGTATGAATATCCCATACGAGTAAAAGGGCCAAATACGAGTTGAATCCATACCGTAGGTGAACGTGTGTGGACATAAGTCTATATAAAAAATATATGACCATAATATAAACATATAGCTATATCTTTGGGTTTTTTTTAATAATGTATCAAAATTTCCCAAAAATGTCAGAAAAGGCACGAAACTAGTATTTTTCTATTAGAGATAATAATTATAATTTTACACGTTTTAGAAAGTTTTTTTCTCCATTTTCTAATTATGATAAAGATATTCTATTAGGTCTTTTATAAAATATACAAATATTGAACGTGTAACTCAAGCTAAGCTTGTACATTCCAAACACGCTTGATCTCGCCTATGTTTAACACCTTTGCCAATCACTTCCTGTAACACGTGTCGCTTTTAATAACACGTGTCGGTAACAGCACGTGCCCCTAATTGCACTCAGGATACGAGTTTTGGAAGAAAGCTTCCGCCACATCAAATCTTATACCGCCTGTTGCATGCCTAGTATAAGTTGATGCACTCGCACGGATTTACCGGGGGGGCACAGGGGGCACGTGCCCCCCCAGCTGGCCTGAATTTTTTTTTTTTTTTTTGCAAAAAAAAAAAAAAAAAAATTTTTTTTTTGCTTGATTCATATATTCATCATATAGCTGGGTAAGAAGGTTGCATTGGCATATGACATTACAGGCACAGATCCACTGGGGGCACGGGGGCACATGTCCTGTCCCTCAGCTGGCATGCTTGAACTTATCTGGAGCTGTTGCAATGGCTTGTGTCTCTTATCTCTGGCCATCAAATCCTCAGTATGCCTGGTCTGTGTTAGAACCCGACACAGGCCCGTAGTAAAAAGGATGGGGGCGGGGGCATGGCAGTGTGCCCCCCCCTCCCCAACCAAAAAATAAAACTGCATGTGCCTGTGCCCCCAAATTGCATATCCTACAGGCCAGTACATCCAAAATTGCCCCTGTGCCCCCTCAAATCCTCAGTATGCCTGGTCTGTGTTTGAACCCGACTCAGGCCCATAGTAACAAGGATGGGGGCACAACAGTGTGCCCCCTGTGCCCCTCCCCAACCAAAAAGTAAAAATGCCTGTGCCCCCAAATTGCATATCCTACAGGCCAGTAAATCCAAAATTGCCCCTGTGCCCCCTCAAATCCTCAGTATGCCTGGTCTGTGTTTGAACCCGACACAGGCCCATAGTAACAAGGATGGGGGCACAACAGTGTGCCCCCTGTGCCCCTCCCAAACCAAAAAATAAAAATGCCTGTGCCCCCAAATTGCATATCCTACAGGCCAGTAAATCCAAAATTGCCCCTGTGCCCCCTCAAATCCTCAGTATGCCTGGTCTGTGTTTGAACCCGACACAGGCCCATAGTAACAAGGATGGGGGGGCACGACAGTGTGCCCCCTGTGCCCCTCCCCAACCAAAAAATAAAAATGCCTGTGCCCCCAAATTGCATATCCTACAGGCCAGTAAATCCAAAATTGCCCCTGTGCCCCCTCAAAACCTCAGTATGCCTGGTCTGTGTTTGAACCAGACACAGGCCTGTAGTAACAATGATGGGGGAACCGCTGTGTGCCCTCCTCCCACAACCAACACAGGCCCGTAGTAACAAGGATGGGACACAGCACTGAGCAGTATGCCCCCTGTGCCCCCATCCCCCATCCACAAAATGAAAATGCATGTGCCTGTGCCAAAAAATTGCATAACCTACAGGCCAGTAAATCCAAAGTTGCCCCTGTGCCCCCTCAAATCCTCAATAAAATTTGATGAAAATACTTAAGGGTAACAAAGAGCAAGGCAGTATTGAATGCCTAACTAGATGATGAATAATACCCAATTAACTCAGGCATGTATTAGTTGCAGAATATTTATATATATTTATTGTATTTATATTATTATTGTAACTGCTTTGAATGTGCAAAATGCCCCAGAATTCACCAGAGACCATCTAGAAATTAAAAAGTTCCCGGGATCCCCTTAGTGACAGTGTGAACAATAATCAGAGCGGGTAGGGGTAGGTTTCAGGTTAACCAGGCCAGAAGACAATCTGTCAAAGGTATTATCCTATATTAAAGAATTTGATATGTTATTTTGAATCGAATATTTACACAGATTTTAATTTATGTAGTATTTTACCTATTTTGAATGCGAAAAAACTCCCATCAGAACGCACCATTGATCATCTGGGTATAAATTTTCCAGGGGGGTGAGAGGAGGGGGCATGCTCCGGACCTCCCTTGTAACAGTATGCATATGAATAGGAGGGGTAGGGTTGGAGATTAATGGCTGGACGACAACCTTTCACCAGAGCCATAATGCAGATAATGAAGCGCTTGATTTCAAAATTTTCCAGGGGGAGTACCCCCGGACCCTCCTAAACCTGTTGGGTCGCATCTTCGGCCTGTTGAATAAATTATAACCAAAGAATAATTATGGCTTTGGGCGAGAATGTCTTTAACTCAAGATTGCGGATTACTTTAATTTATATGAGCATGATGACTCCATGTGGTATTTTGTATCAAACGGTTCCTACTATTTTATTGAAAATCTTCCTCCTTTTTCCTACTTATCCACTTGAAAAACTCCTACTTTTTTCCTACTTTTTGCATTGAGATCAGTTGAAGGCCTTTGTTTTCAATGCATGAAACGCTGGAAAATTTATCATCTCTTTGTCTTATGAAACCACTTTTTCGGGTGTTTCATTGGGGGTGTTTACATCATTCTATCTATGTTAACTTTCTCTTAGAATGCCCTCAGAATGCGCTTTTTTTATGCAAGTTTTTTCGTACCTATCCTACTATTTTCCAACTTTTTGTTCACCTTCCTACTTTTCCTATTTTTCTACCAAAACCTCCTTCTATTCCTACTTTTTGCCTAATAAGTCTTCAAGCACCCTCAGTATGGCCCAGAATGCAGGAAATGAAGCGCTTGATTTCAAAAAATTTCAGGGGGAGTACCCCCGGACCCCCCTAAACCTGTTGGATCGCATCTTCGGCCTGTTGAATAAATTATAACCAAAGAATAAAATGGCTTTCGGTGAGAATGTCTTTAACTCAAGATTGTGGATTACTTAACTTTATAAGAGCACGATGACTCCATGTGGTATTTTGTATCAAACAGTTCCTACATGTACTATTTAATTGAAAATCTTCCTCCTTTTCCACTTGAAAAACTCCTACGATCATTTGAAGGCCTGTGTTTCGAATGCACTGATGAAAATCTTTGTATGACCCTGGTGTGGAGTAATAGATTTCTGAGAATGGAGATAAAGCTATTAAAAAATTCTCCAGATTATGATTTTTTTCTCTTTGTCTTATGAAACCACTTTTTTGTGTGTTTCATTGGGGGTATTTACATCATTCTATCGATGTTAACTTCTTCTTAGAATGCCCTCAGAATGCACCATTTAGTATGCAAGTTTTAAAAAAATTCCGGGGGAGGCCCCCCGGACCCCCACCTATGGGAGGGGTTATACCCCTCCCATACCCTCCCCACCTGTGCCCCCCCACTGAAACATTTCTGGATCCGGCCCTGCTCGGGGCTCGGGACGAGAACCCAGCTTTCGTGAGCCCCAAAATTTGGAAAAAAAATGCCGAAATATAAACAAAATACCTAAAAGTGTCCAAAAAGTGTCATAAAATGCTTGTGTGTATTGACCTCACACTCTAAATGGCGCGTGCTCTTTAACCCCATTCACTATAAATTGTCGTCTGCTTTTATATTATAAATTCTTTTTCAAGTAATTTGGACATTTGTCTGATGACGATCCAAACTAGCTGTTTGCACCTAATCGATGTTCTCAGTGTTAAGGAAACAACCTTATAAGAAAAAAGCAATCAATATTTTTATGAGCAAGATGACAGTTAAATACTGTTTAAATTACTGCATTCAACAACATGCTGTATTTTAAAGAACACATGCTTGTAAACTGAACAGAACAGAATTGAACAGAGCAGTTCTGTTCAACAAATGCTTGAAAAATAAATGTCTTCGGTTTCGGTTCCAAACCGACAACGCTTAAATATGTTTGAACACATTCCCGTTAGTGTTATACTTGTGGAAAAAAAGAAATAGATTAAAAATTAACATTTCAACTTTATTAGTGGTCTGTTTTACTATTCTGAATATTAATAAAGAAAGCAGACGACGTTATTTTTGTAAAAAGAAATGCAAAGATTTGGCATGCTTTATTTGCTCTTTTATCTGGGTAATTAAGCACATTGTATATAAGAGTGTGAGAGGTCGATAAACAGATTTTTTTATAATCAAATCCACTTACCTGGCAATAAATGGTCCCATCTCTGCAAACCTTGGTACACACGTAACACAGGTGTTTAACCATGTTGATTTCCTATCTATCACTATATTTAATAACGACTCACAAAACTTGGTTTAAACTAAACGATTAATTTAGCTAACTTAGCCAATTTAAGCTACGCTAAGCTTTATGAAAGCAGAAGCTGCCAAATCCTGCTCAACTAAACTTTTTTTCTAATTTCTTTATCCAAATCTAAAACGTAATATTCTAAAATGCACAGGCTAAACTAAACTAGCACTAGATATCAATTCCAAGTAATCTAAAGAACTATCACCGTAGCAATTAGAACTAGATTAACTAATGATAAAGTGCTCACAAAATAACAGTATTAATACTATTCTCTCACAATGTGACAATCAAACTTCCCTTAATCTGTTTTGTTTCTAATAATACAGGTGTTAATCAATTATGACAGTTTATCCGGGAATTAAGAGCAATCGTCAATCATCACGCGGTGTGTAAAGAGGATTAAGTCTAATTAACAGTATCGGTATGACACCATTCACTCGTTAAAGCGATTAACGGTAGTCTGATTGCATCATCAATCAAACTTTGATCTCATATCAAAAGAACCGTACTTATCTTATGTCATTCTGATCTGTAACTATACCACAGACATTTTTTTTTAAATTTGTGTTTCCTTTTAAACAGTATGCTTGTAATGTATGATTTTTGCTTATTGCTTAACTTTATGTATGTATGATTTGTTTTATGCTGATTGTGTATATGATGTATGTACATTCGAACTTCATCAATCTCAAACTCGGTTAACTCGGACTTACTCGTATTTCAAAGTTAAAACGTAACATAAATTGTGCATTTTATGTGTCGAATTACTTGATAGTTCGATATCATCAAAGTCCCTCTTCGCAGCAGTTAATAATCATGATATTTAAATATAACCATATACAGACTGTTCCGTATTACCGACTATCCCTGGCAAATTTTGGTTTCGATTATACTCTGCATGCTTATATTCCTTATAGTGTAGATTCAACTCGTATTTGGTCTGGTTCATATGATCATTGACTCGTATATGGGATATTCATACGTATTTGGAAATATCGATATTATAGGACAAATAATGGGATCTAATCTAATTCCATTTATATGGAATTAATAAATAATGATCATATTTAACATGCATGCATTAGATTCAACTCGCTTGTTGACAATCAACACAGGTAACAGATAACAGTTTGGCGGCACATTATAGCCAGGCGACTATCACCTTGCGGTTTGTTAAAGGGGATTAGTGGTATGTAATTAAAGGTCTCAGCATGACACCCTCCATGTTTTATAAGTGATTATCGAGTCTAATTGATATTTTGCATCAATGAAATAACCCATCAAAAGGACCGTGTCTCATATTATTTATTGAATAGTATGTATCCTTATCGTAAAAATCTGTTCTGCATATACACCAAACTGATTTTATTCTGAATTAATGTTATTATTGCGTTTATTGTCGTTTTTATTATCAGCATTTAGTCAGCATATATTAAAATAAATTATAGATTCTATTCAATTGTGAATTTATTTGTGTTTTCCATACCTTACGAATTTTGTGTGCATTTAAATTTGTGGCCATGTATTATAGATTTAATTCGTATGGGGTTCGGGTTCACATATTTAATCATAGGAATATTATAGGATAAAATGGAATTTAAATTAAAACAAAATATTTGGATCTCTAATTATCATATCTATTGTTTCTAATAGAATATCAGCCATATAAATGAACCTTACAGTGTAGATTCAACTCGTTTTTGGCCCTAGTTCATATGGTCATTTACTAGTATGGGATATTCATACGTATTTGGAAATATCGATATTATATGATTAATAATGGGATTTAATTTAATCTTTTTTATGGAATATCTTCATAAAGATCATATTTATCATATATGATAGAATAATACCCATAAAAATGGCCCTACGGTATAGATTCAACTCGTATTTGGCCCTTTTACTCGTATGGGATATTCATACGTATTTGGAAATATCGATATTATATGATTAATAATGGGATTTAATTTAATCTTTTTATGGAATTTCTTCATAATGATCACATTTAACATGTATGATAGAATAATACCCATAAAAATGGCCCTACGGTATAGATTCAACTCGTATGGTCATTTACTCGTATGGGATATTCATACGTATTTGGAAATATCGATATTATATGATTAATAATGGGATTTAATGTAATCTTTTTTATGGAATATCTTCATAAAGAACATATTTATCATATATGATAGAATAAAACCCACCAAAAAGCCCCTACAGTATAGATTCAACTCGTATGGATACGTATGGGCAGCCATACCAGTAGTGTGCCAGTAGTGTGCCAGTCGTATGGGGTTTTTCCATGGACCGGAAAAACCCCATACGACTGGCACACTACTGGTATACTACCGAGAGCCTGCCCATACGTATCCATACGAGTTGAATCTATACCGTAGGGCCATTTTTATGGGTATTATTCTATCATACATGTTAAATATGATCATTATGAAGATATTCCATCAAAAAAATTAAATTAAATCCCATTATTAACAAGAGGGGTATGACTAAACATCGGACATGCAATCGGCGTCTCATCTAATAAAACCAAACTGTATGTTTGAAGGAAAATGTATGGAATTCCATATACGACAGCCAACTGCTAGCTGCTCACTGCCAACTGCTTCCTGTCAATTATTCAAAATTCATGTATAGGGATTAAAAGTGGAGGATCTTCTGGTAAAATACCGCCCGCTACGGCAACAAAACTTCACATTGGACCAAATAGCTGCCGTATTGGAAGTCAAACATGGAGTATCGTACAGGTAAAAAACGTACAGTAAGTAGTTGGCAGTAATTAAGCAGGTGGCAGTAAGCAGTAAATAGTAGACAATAAGCAGTTGGCAGTTGACAGTAAGAAGTTTGCTGTTGTACATGGAACTCCATAGCGAGATAAACAAAATATTGTGCATTTGTTGTCAAATGTTTGAATAGGAGTAAACAATGATGCTCCTGAATGTTTTTAGGCGCCGCATTTCGAACTACGAGTGCATCTGCATATATCAATACCTCGTGGAATCGTGCTGGATTTCCATCAATTATTGATTTATAGCACTTATAAATTTGGAAAATAGAAGAAAAAAACAACCTAGGAAACGACAAGCTTATTTCAGTAACAGTTCATAGGGCCCACGGTTCCTGGTTCGGGGCTTCGGTTTGTTCGAAATGCGGCGCCTAAAAACATTCAGGAGCATCATTGTTTACTCCTACCAACTGTGTACTCTATACTACTTACTGCCAACTACTTATTGCCAACTGCTTACTACCAACTGATCACAGCCAAATGCGTACTGTATGCATACTTGATGGCAGTTGACAGTAAGAAGTTGGCTGTCGTATATGGAATTCCATAGAAATGAGACAAGAATATATCTTCAAAAAAGATATTCCGTCGAAAGCTAAATTTTATTTTGGGAGTGAACAGTATACATTATATAAACTTAATACAGGAATTACACACACTTTGGCCCAGTGTATAATTCTGTGCTTAAAATGTCTGTTCAAATTTGGTCAGCACAGCATTGAACGTTAATATACAACTTTAGACTCCCGAACAATCAAGACTGAATATGAGTGGGAGGCGCGTTGTCTGGGAAAGACATTGGTAGTAAAGTGTTACATAAAATTATGAGATCAAAGATAAAATAGCCGAGAAAAATGCTGAAAGAAAACTTGGAATTTTAGTGAAACTTTGAAGAAAATTATATTTTCGAAAAATGAGTAGACCAAAATTAACCACTAAAATTCCAAGTTTTTTTTCAGCATTTTTCACGTAACCCATGTCACAATGAAAGCCTCTGATATTTGTCTAAAGTGGTGTTGAAATGTACTGTTTGCTTGAACACGCTTCGCATGTGTTGCAACCATTAGATCTGCGTCTCTTCAGTGCTTTGAAAAAGAACTGGAGACAGGCTGTTAGAGACTGGCAGTCTGAGCATGTTGGAGAATATGTAACCAAGGCAACATTTGCGAGAGTGTTCAAGACAGCATGGACAAACAGCACCACTGTTGATATTGCTGTTAAAGGGTTTAAAGAGGCTGGACTGTTTCCTGTCGATGTAAACGCTGTAATTAATTCTGTCAAGATTCAGCCAAGTCAAATCTTTTGTAAGAAATCACTGAACACACCCCGATCTTCAAACTCTGAGACAATAATGCCTAGCTGCAATGATGAGCAACCATCCATGAATGACACGTTAAACAGCAATAGCTGTCAATCACTGAACATATCCCGATCTTCAAACTCTGAGACAATAATTGCCTAGCTGCAATGATGAGCAACCATCCATGAATGACACGTTAAACAGTAATAGTGTAGTTCCAGCAGATGAATCTGTCATTGAGCCTATTGTTTCTAGTGCTGCCAGTGTGACATACGTCTCTGAGTGTAGTGCTAAGGTAACGCAAGCATGCTCACAGGAAGCTACTCCGAGTACTAGTACAGCTGCAACAGTCTCTCCTTTCTCAAAACACCTGGCACTTCATACACCCAAGCTACCGAAACCTAAGCCTGTCAGACGCCTGGTTCTTCCAAAGGCAATTACAGGGACTCGTCACTGCATATCGGCAACTTATGGAGGAACGACGAACTCAGAAGGAGGCCGAGGAGCAAGCAAAGGAAAAACGAAAGGAAGAAAGACTACAGAAACGAAAGCTCCGAGAAGAAGAAAAAGTACAGAAAAGGGCCGAATTAGAGACAAAACGGAAGAAGAAGGCGGAAGAAAAAGAAAGAAAAAGACTGATGCGCGAAAGGCTACTGAGAAGGCTAGAAGAATCAGAATCGGACTCTGAAGACAACGTGCAGGTAGAACGCACAAAATGTTTCAGGTGCGAAAAACCTTACGCAACAGATTTCTTCGAAGGTTCCATATCGAATGCATATCAGACGCAGAAATGATTATTGACGACATTCCGTTTGAGTGTAGATATTGTTGAATTGTAGTATGGATCCTGATTCTTCTAGTCTTCTCAGTATTGATAGTTAGAGATTTATGAACAAAATATCTGTTAGCTTTTGTTTCAATTAGATCTAATTTGGATTTTCATGCAAGACAGCGGTTGTACATGTCGTCTTTGTGTATTTTAAGGTTATTGAGAATAAACGCTGTTGCAACGTAGTATGAATAAAATCTTAAAAGCCTAATTTCAGGTATGATTTGGATGATTTTTTTTTAAAAAAGACAAAGTGTTCGGTAATACAAACATATGTGTTTGGTGTTACAGACAATTGTCGGTAATTCAAGTATTTTGGTCTAGTTGCAAAACTGACTTATTCTCTGTCAAATATAGCGTTATGTAGGGGAGTGTTGCTCGAAATTGCTTATCACAGTCGTTCCTTACTCTGTGTAGCTAAGATTGAATACATGTGCTTATATTATCGAACATATACAAATGGCTTAAGTGGTCGGTAATACCCGCACCCGCTTATTTTTTTAATGTCCCTTTGTAAAATGATTTCGAATAACGCATTTTCCAATATAACTCTAAATGTTTATTACGTGTAGCGAGTGTCTGGAAATTGACCTTTCACATGCAGTATAAATTTTATCCGATTGTGTACAAGCGCCTTTGTTACCCGGATGATGATGTCACACTTCCGTCATGATAGGAATTCGCGGCGCTGCATTTACAACCGAAGGTTAAATTAGTTTGAATAACTGGTATTTGTTTAAACAATGAAGTTGTTTGATTACTTTAAGTGTTATTTTATGGCAACAAAGGTGAAAAAATAAGGAAATCTTAAAAAATCTTCTTGTCTGAAACTACAAGGGCCAGAGCTTAGATATTTGGCACATAGCATCACCTACAGTTTGTTCAAATTATGCCTCTGGTGTCAAAATTGGCCCCGCCCCGGGGGTCACAGTTTTACATGGAGTTATATAGTGAAATTTTCAAAAGTCTTCTCCTCTGAAACTAATACAGCTAGAGCTTTGATATTTGGCATGGTGACACTTCTAGATGTCCTTTACATATTTTGTTCGAATGGTTCTGGTCGGTTGCATATCTAGGTCACAGGAGCCGCCATTTTGAATAAACGGAAATACTGAAGGCTGATAAGATTTTACCCGTAACATTTTAAAACATGAATTGTCCTTTCAATAATATGTTGAGGTCAAATCAGTTAGAAAAAAGGAAACAATGAATACTGCTTGTTGGACTATTTAGTTTAAAAGCATTTCGGTAGTCATTTTGGCCTCCATCTTGAATATACAGAAATGCTTAAGGGTGACAAGATGTCACCCGTAACAGTTCAATAATATGTATCATCATATAGTTATATCTATCATTATGGTGGGGTCAAATAAGTTAAGAAAACCAAACCATGAATGCTGAAGTTTAGAGTAGTTTGTTTCAACGCATTTAGTAGCCATTTTAGCCGCCATTTTTAATATACTGAAATACTCAAGAGTGACAAGGTGTCACCAGTAACATTTTAATTACATGAAACGTCTTTTGAACAATAGCTATCAATATTAAATCAGTTAAAAAAAGAAAAAATGAATGCTGAATTTTTGACTATTTTGTTTAAAAGCCTTTCGGCAGCCATTTTGGCCGCCATCTTGAATATACGAAAATGCTCAAGGGTGACAAAGTGGCACCCGCTGGTTTTTCAATAAGTAACATATGCTGAAGTAGAATCAGTCGAGAAAAAACTTAGGACGGCATTTCCAGGTCCAGTCAGCCCTCTGTCGGACTACTACAGAAAAAGATGCGAAACCACATTTACTTAACGGTTTACCCTATAGCCTGCTTTTAGTTGAAAGGTGACAATAATTTCTTCAGTAGAGGAATATATTAAAGGCATATTTATGGGGAAATTGATTAACCCATTACACATTTATTACGCCTTTTTACACATTTAATTTATTATTTCACTTAAAGCAGACTGAAAGTAAAGCAGAATGTCCCATTGGGTTGCATTCTGCTTTAGCCTACTTTCAATCTGCATTAAGTGTTCACTTCTCTTCCAAACTAAAAACAGGATATGGGGTAAAAGGTTTACTATTATAAACTTGTTATATATAACTTTAATATTGGTCAAAATGTACTGAACTTAGATTCTACATTTAATTGGACTTGTTCGTTATGCGTTTCAGGGGAGAAAGACTTAAGTTTGAAAAGTTTACTTGATCTCGTGACTACATTTTGTCCTTTGCAAACAGTGTAGACCCAGACCAGAGGGGATGTTAAGTCAGGCCCATAGAAACAGGGGGGAAAGGGGGCGGGGGGGGGGGGGGACGTGGCCGCCCCAATATCTTTGCCAAAATTAATAAAATAACCTTGATCTTTATGTAAGTATTTTACCCGTTTTGAATGCGTGAAACACCATCAGAACGCACCAGAGACCGTAAAGGAATAAAAGTTTTCCGAAGTGAGCATGCCCTCGAAATCACCTGTAAAATTGAGTTTTGAGGATAGAGTTCGTATTAACCCATTCACTGCCTTAAACCCCCCCCCCCCGAATACAGTAGTTATTTGCAAACAGTTGGGATCCTGATCAGACGCCGCGTAACGCGGCGTCTGATCAGGATCCAAACTGTTTGACACTCGTTTCAATATTTCTCAAGTCTAAATACCTAAAAACTGTTTTTTAGAAAAAGAAGCAGACGACAATTATTCAAATTTGATGACGTCATGGCAGTGAAGGGGCTAAATTTTATAACCTCGGGCCTGGGCCTATATTATCATGTGTGGGAATCATAAGTACGGCGAATACTTCACAACTTAGTTTAAACGTGTTTTCAACAGGCTTGCATATCTTGATCTTCACTGTTAGCAATGTCAAATATTGACGGATGTCATACAAGAATGGTCATCCGACCGACAGTATCGCTCAATAGATCGCCCGGACACTGTGTCACAATAATTGACTATATCACGGGCCCAGGTATGAATGAGTACAGTTGAACTTCGATATCTCGAACTCGGTTATGTCGAACATACCCGTATTTCAAAGTTCAAACGTGGCTTAGCCACGTTTTAACTTTGAAATACGGGTAGGTTTGACTTAACCGAACATGAAAAAATGCAATTCATGTGTCGACAAATCGGATAGTTCGAATTAAGCGAGTTTGAGATATTGAAGTTCGACTGTATAGTGTTCACCTTACAATGTAGTCCACTTGATAAACAAACGCAATGAAATGAATATACATGCACATTTATATGTACATGTATATTTTCATGTATTCTTTATATTTCAAAATAATTGACATCTGACATATGTTGACGAATGTGTTTTATATTCTGGGCCGGAGGCTTTATATTGCGAATAAAGCAATATGTCATTGTCATTGTTTTTACCATTGTGTATCTCACAAAACCCTATGAAACGACTTATAATTAGAACAATGTCTTCGAGGCGATTCTAATAGTATTCACATCATAGGGTTTGGTTTAAAGATCAGGAGCCCGTTTCATAAAACTTCGTACGACAAATGTTGTCGTAAGTCAGATTATAAAACTCTCTATAATTATTTATTTCTCCATCTAATCCTGTTTTGTGACATCTTTTTGGAATCGTCTTGAAAAGACGATTCCAAAAAGGTGTCACAAGACAGGATTAGAAAGAGAAATCAAAGATTAAATGTATTTTAAAATGTTGACTTGCGACAACATTTGTCGTAAGAAGTTTTATGAAACGGGCCCCAGGATCTTAGTATTTGAACAACCCATCTTATATGGAGCTCTGTCTATATACAGTAGACAAAACGTTATTCTTTCCCGTTTAAACGCAAACGAAACGCAAACGTATTGCAATAAAACGTAGAAAATGACAACTATTAGGCAATTCTGACTATCTATTTTAATCTGAGTGGCAAACAGTTTGGAGTCTGATTTGGCTCCAAACTGTTTGCAATGGAAATAATAGTTTTATCGTAAACGCGTTTATTGGGAAAGAATAACGGTTTCTCCACAGTAGTGTGCAATATCAAACAAGTTACATAAATGGTGCAATTTCCTATAAATGACAACATAAAACACGTCATTGCTTATGTTTATTTCATATACATTTATCAATAAATAACAGTCAATAGGGATTACCTTAAAGTCATGCTATTAAGAATGGTCAAAAGAGTACGTTAGAAAGTGTTAGGCACGTGCTACACTAAAGCAAATGGCTTCGGGACTAGGTCGACCTGGATCCGCACATAAATTAATACTTTTTGAGCAGTCGTAATAGCATGTCTTTGTAATAACAAGAAACAGGTGATTGTCAGATGTATAGTGGAAAAGACGATGTTTCTTCACAATACAGTAAACACCCTCTATTACGACCACTTAAAGCGACTCGCAACCAGATGGTGCATTAAAAATAGTAATTTGTAAATATGTGTCAAACGCTTATATAAATGGTAAAGATTTAGTTTAGGATAAGAAATTCTGTTTAAAAAAAATGTATTTCAATAAAAAAAAATATTGGTCTCTGGTGGGATTCGAACCCGGGGCCCGGCATTGGCGGACAGAAGGCAAAATAGGGGAAACCGCTTAGACCAATGGACCACGGAACTATCCGTTTATCTCGGATCGATTTAACGTATTTCAATGTGTAGCGATCGAAAGTGCATACAACTTCGTAATTCGGCTCGTGTTTATGTCTGAGCCCGTGTAGAGAAGCAACAACAACAACTATACCGTCTACTAGTCGGTATAGAAAAACGATGGAAAATATCTAAAAATCTAAGATTCGGTGACGATTCTTGAGACTTTTTTTGGACTGATCATATTTTTTTAATGTCAGAAGCCAAATAATGCCACAAATTTGCTTTTATTTGAGTATTTTATTTTATTTTGACAAGTACACCATCCGGTTGCGAGTCCCTTTAAGGCTAATTGATTGCTTAAAAACAGATGGCAGCTTAAAGTAAGGTGAAAGTTTTGCATTCACCTTGCTTTAAGCAGCCTCATGCCTTAAACACAGGAGAATAAGTACAATTTAATAGTCGTAATAAAGAAGTTGAAATTTATGTCCATTGCAAACATTCTGGAGCCTCGGCGTCTGACCAGGCTCTAAACTATTTACAAATATAATTTTAATAAATCATCGACAGTTTAAAGAAGATGACACTTTCTACGTTCTATTGAATTGTGTTTCTGTTAAATTTCCTTAAACGGGTAAGAACACCGTATTTTCCTTTGTATGAATTTTATCAGTAACAATCGTTGCGAAATGAGGATAAACTGGACAACATCAAAACCCAAATAATAACAAAACATTCTTAACATAAACGCACAAGTCAATATGTCAGTTAGAATCAACAGATACTCATGCATCTGAAGCTTTTATTCTTCAAAACAATTTCATGTTTTCATTCAATATATCACCGGGTATCAATGTCAATGACATGTGCTGTACATATTTATAATAATCACAAGCGTCTTAATGATGTTGTTTTGGCTACTATATAATAGCGCTGCATCTTAGTACAGGTAAACCCCACTATAAAGTCATTGACACCTGAAGCTTTAAAGGGACTCGCAACCGGATGGTGTTCTTGTTTAAATAAAATAAAATACTCAAATAAAAGCAAATTTGTGGCATTATTTGGCTTTTGACATTAAAAAAATATGATCAGTCCAAAAAACGTCTCAAGAATCGTCACCGAATCTTAGTTTTTTAGATATTTTCCATCGTTTTTCCATAGCGTTAGCTAACGGTATAGTTGTTGTTGTTGCTTCTCTACACGGGGTCAGACATAAACACGAGCCGAATTACGAAGTTGTATGCACTTCCGATCGCTACACATTGAAATACGTTAAATCGATCCGAGATAAACGGATAGTTCCGTGGTCCATTGGTCTAAGCGGTTTCCCCTATTTTGCCTTCTGTCCGCCAATGCCGGGCCCCGGGTTCGAATCCCACCAGAGACCAATATTTTTTTTTATTGAAATACATTTTTTTTAAATAGAATTTCTTATCCTAAACTAATTCTTTACCATTTATATAAGCGTTTGACACATATTTACAAATTACTATTTTTAATGCACCATCTGGTTGTTAAAGGACAATTCTGGCAAAATGATAGACTGCAGATCCTGATCATAGGTCTGCTTAAATATTGTTGTCTGCAATATTGTTTCAAAGTTAAATTTAAGACAATGTGGCTTGCGAAAATAAAAAACGACTGTCTAACAGTTTAGATCCTGATCAGACATCGCGTAACGCGGCGTCTGATCAGGACCCATACTGTTTGCAAACGCGCTTTAAAGCGTCATTGAGAGTGAAAGGGTTAAGAAACACACATATCAAGGTAATCATACGTATTGCGAAAACGATAAAGTCATTAACCCATTGGATCCTATTGACGACTATACGTGTATTTTACAAACATTGTAGACGTTCCTATTGAAAAAATATCGAAATGATTGTCGGACAATTTGATCCTGATCAGACGCCTCGTTACGCGGGTTCTTATCGTGATCCATATTATTTGCAAGGTCGACTATAGCAGCATATGATATGGCAGAGAAACGAGTAACACAAGTTTTACTGTACACGATAAAGTTTTACAGTGCTCCCTATCTACAACGACACCCAATGGGAGACAGAGATTGTGTTTGTTGTAAGGAGAGAGCCGTTATAGGGAGAGAAAATCTAGACTTGACTTACATTTGCAAACAGCTTAAATGAAGATCAGACGCCGCGTAAAGCGGCGTCTGATCTGGATTCAAGCTGTTTGTCACTCGTCATAATATTCATTATATCAAAAAGTCCACTCATATTTAACTTTGAGAAAAACAGCAAACGACAATTTTAAGCAGACGATATTGCAGCAGAAAAAGCGTTATACATAATTGTCCTGTATAGGGAAGTGTGGCAAGAGTCGTTGTAAGGAGGGATTCGTTGTTGGGAGGGTCGTTGTAGAGAGGGAGCGCTGTATCAGCAATGAGATCAACAAACACAAAGACTTTGAATACTGTCTGATTTTGGATATAAAAATAAATTATCACAATTAAACAACAACAACAACAACAAAGGCGGACATCAGCTACATATCTGATCAATAACAATATCAGAATAGGCGGCATTTATTTCTCCAGTAACAGAGTATTGTCTTTCCATTAGTTCTCTCCCTTTGCCATCTGTGGACAATCTGGTCACCTGGAAACAAAAAACATGCATACTTAACATTCAACGCACTATACAATTGTTGTCTGCAAAATTAATTATCTGCAATGATTCTAAAAGTTGACTCAAATGCATTTTCTTTCAGAAATTATCATTTAAGGGTGCAGGACAGTTTGAATCCAGATGAGACGCCGAGTAACTCGGCGTCTCATCTGGATTTAAACTGTTTGTTAAAGTTTTCACAAAATCGCTCGCAGCTCGCAGAACGCTTTAACTATAGTTGTAAAGATTGCAGTTATCTGAAAACAAAATCAGCTTATTTAAATGCAATAAAATGACAATAGTGCATGCACACAGTACAATAGTACATTATTTTGCATCCTTTGGTATGGTGTGTTTTTCAAACGAAGATGAAATCAGTAAATAATATATTGTCAACAAAAAGAGACTTAAAACATCCATGTATGTAATCTAAAACGTATATTGCTCATTGTTACGTCTTGGCATACCTTCGAAAATATTTAGTAGTTCTTAATATAAAGAGTTTTGCAATACAAGTATCTAAAATAGAACATACATTTGATCTACACGAGTTTGAAGGGGACACGCGATACATTTAAAAGCAATATCAAGTATGATAACCAATCTGCAAAGTTCATAAACATTATATACTATTTGATCTCTTTATAAAATACATGTACATGCTCAGACAAAATATAGATTATTGTTTTCTTAATACGGACTGTAAGAATTTGGGATTTACATTAAACATAGTGCAGAAGGTAGTATGTCATTAAGATTAGTATTGTTTATTAAGAATAAAATACACGAAATTTTCATAAACCAAGGATAACTGGAATAAATAAGATAAAAATAAGAGATGTACAATACGACATGCGTTAAACATAATCTAATAATTAGGATACTGAGTTGACAGTTACTACAGAAAGGAGGTAACGGATTCCAGAAAGGAGACAGCTTAATACAAGACAAAATTATTATAGAAAGTTATACAGGAACTTTCCTTAGTGCCTTTGTCTTGCATTATACAGTAACCTGTCTTGACAGATCTCAATGCTATTCATTAACTAGCCGCAACAAACGCACCTTTCCTTGTACACAATACTTACTTTGTGAAAATGGCAAGCACATTTCCCTTCAAGAAAGTCTTTGTACCGTGCCATGGTCATATTAAATGTTGACGCCACCTTGAAGCCATTTTTCTTGGCGTAGGCTAACACCTCGGTTTCTTGGTGTGCAAGGTTGACTTGTTCGGCTTTAGGCACAAACCTTACACCCTCCACAGGCTGATGAAAACCGGCACCTAGACCCTTCACAATAACTGTGATATTCGACAACCCTTTCCTGAAAACAGTAGAGGTACCTTATATAAAACTGAACATTATATTTTCAGAATAATTAAAAGATAGATGGGCTTTAACCCATTTAAACCTAATGTTTATACGATTAAAGAGGACACTGGCAAACAGTGTAGACATTGATGAGATGCCATTTTACACGACATCTCATCAGAGTCTGCACTATTTGCTTTTGTATAGGAAATGTTCTGCTGTATGAAAATAAAACCGTTTCGGTGTCCTAAAATCACCCCGATATATCTATAATGAAATCTTCTAGCAAGCACATTTTGAGAGTTCATTGTAATATCCAGGCATAAACGAGCCGTGTGGAGCCGTGTCATGACAAAACCGGTCTTACTGTATTGCAACATTGTACAGACCAAGCACTGTTGTTATCATAGGCTCTTTATATGAGTTTGGTATACATTGCCAAATACCGTATAAAATACAAATACCGTATATAATACAGCTACATGAAACGTTTTAAATGAATTTGGGTTTCAAACAGTGTAGATACAATAAGTCGGGTTTTTCTTATGATATGGCTGAAATGAAACTACATGTATATACATTGAAACATGCGCTAGACGACCAGTATAAAGCAAATTTGGTTTAGTTTTCTTTATGATTTTCATCCAACTCTTAGCAGTTACATGTCTTTAACCCTGTAAGCACCAGTTACTAAAGTCGATTTTCAAACAGTTTTAACACAGCCTTTCCCAACGACTGATCAGGATCCCTACACTTCAAGAATGCCAGGGCAGACAGGCTTGGCAGTGAAGGGGTTAACAACTTAACTACCACAATTAATACCACGTACTTTTGTAAAGCTTCCACAATGTAGTCGATATGTTGTTTAGCCAGCCACTGGACACCCCCGACAACAAGGACTGTGTTGGCATTGTTCTCTAATGGTAATGTACTGGAATAGAAATGGCAAAAAGTATAATAGGAACGCAATCAAAATAAGCTTGTTACATAAAACATATACATAAAAAATATATAGTACACCTTGTATTTTACGACATCTAAAATGTTTTCGGCATTTTAAAGATTCTGACCTTCTACAGCAGTATGAGAGTAAATCAGAATCTTTTCAGGAGCATTCTTCTATTCTTCCATCCTGTTTTAAGCCGAAACTTATCAAATATTTAATGCTGAACAAGAGTCATCACTAGTGTGGTCGAATTCTCGGAGTTTAATGCATGCTCATGTTCAACCCCTGAGTACTATCGTTATTTGTAAACAGTATGAATCCTGATCAGACATCGCGAAACGAGGCGTCTAATCAGGACCCAACTGTTTGACACTCATTATATCATATAATTAGTCAATTTTCTTAAAAAATGAATTTGAGAAATAAAAGCAGACGATTATTGTTTTAAACAGATGACGTCATCATCGACATGACAGTGAATGGGTTAACTTTGCTAAATTAGAGGTTATTATGCAGGTGTAACATTAAATTTGGACCCCATTGAAAAATGACCTCCCGGTCATTTTTCAACGTTGAGAAATGACCTCCCGGTCTTTTTTTAACGTTAAAAAAAAGACCTCCCGGGTCATTTTTAACGTTGAAAAATGACCGGGAGGTCAATTCTCAACGTTGAAAAAATACCCTACTCATAAAATTATGACTCCTGCATTATCTGTTGTAAAATGACCGGGAGGTCATTTCTCAACGTTGAAAAATGACCCGTGTAAAGTTTCAACGTTGAAAGTTGACTTAACCCGTGCATAATTGTCTCATAAACTTAATTGTGATTAACTGACTACTGGTATGAGGGGGTCATTGTTCAACGTTGAAAAATGACCCGGGGTCAATTTACAACGTTTAAAAAGACCCTACCCATGAAATAATGACCCGGGGGTCATTTCTCAACGTTGAAAAAAGACCCTACCATTGAAATTATAACTCCTGAATTATCTTCTTGTAAATGAAATGGGGGTCATTTCTCAACGTTGAAAAATGACCCATTTAAAGTTTCAACGACTACTGGTATCGGGGTCATTGTTCAACGTTGAAAAATGACCCGGGGTCATTTCTCAACGTTTAAAAAAGACTCTATCATTGAAATTATGACTCTTGAATTATCTTCTTGTAAATGAAATGGGGATCATTTCTCAACGTTGAAAAATGACCCATGTAAAGTTTCAACGTTGAAGACTTAACCCGTGCAGAATTGTCTCCTAGACTTAATTGTGATTAACTGACTACTGGTTTGAGGGGGTCATTGTTCAACGTTGAAAAATGACCCGGGGTCAGTTCTCAACGTTGAAAATGACTCTACCCATTTTAATATGACTCCTGAATTATCTTGTTGTTATATTGAGCGGGGGTCATTTCTCAACGTTGAAAAATGACCCTTGTAATGTTTCAACGTTGGAAATTGACTTAACCTGTACACATATTTCTCCTAGACTTAATTATTATAAACTAACTACTGGTATGAGGGTCATTGTTCAACGTTGAAAAATGACCCGGGGTCAATTCTCAACATTGAAAAAACACCCTGCCCATTAAATTATGACTCCGTCATTATCTCATTTTGAAATGACTGGGGGTCATTTCTCAACGTTGAAAAATGACCCCTGTTATGTTTACTCGTTGATAGACCCGTACAAATATGTTTCCTAGACTTAATTGTAATTAACTTACAACTTGTATGAGGGGATGGTGTCATTGTTCAACGTTGAAAAATGATCTGGGGGTCATTTCTCAACGTTGAAAAAAGACCCTTGTTACGTTTCATTGTTGAAAGACGACTTAACCAGTTCAGAAATGTCTCTTAGACTTAATAGTGATTAGCTGACTACTGGTATCGGGGTCATTGTTCAACGTTGAAAAATGACCCGGGGGTCATTTCTCAACGTTGAAAAAAGACCCTACCATTGAAATTATGACTCCTGAATTATCTTCTTGTAAATGAAATGGGGGTCATTTCTCAACGTTGAAAATGACCGATGTAAAGTTTCAACGACTACTGGTATCGGGACATTGGTTAACGTTGAAAAATGACCCGGGGTCATTTCTCAACGTTAAAGAAAGTGACCCCCTCAAACCAGTACTCAGTTAATGACAATTAAGTTTAGGAGACATATTTGTACATGTTAAGTCATCTTTAAACGATGAATTTTAACACGGGTCATTTTTCAACGTTGAGAAATGACCCCGTTTATTTTACAACATGATAATTCAAGAGTCATGATTTTATGGGTAGGGTCCTTTTTCAACGTTGAGAATTGACCCTGTGTCATTTTTCAACGTTGAACAATGTCCCCCCCCCCCCCCTTCATACAAGTAGTCAATTAATCACAATTAAGTCTAGTAGACATATCTGTACAGGTTAAGTCGTATTTCAACGATGAAACTTAACACGAGTCATTGTTCAATGTTGAGAAATGACCTACGGTGATTTTAAAACAATATAATTGAGGAGTCATAATTTCATGGGTAGGGTCTTTCAATGTTGATATTTGACCCCGGGTCTTTTTTTAACGTTGAACAATGACCCCCCTTAAACCAGTAGTAAGGGTCTTTTTTCAACGTTAGGAATGGACCCCGGGTCATTTTTCAACGTTGAGAAATGACCCCAGCTCTATTACCAAAGTTACAAAATACCCCCTAACAAGGATCAGTTAATAACCAATAATTTGTAGCAGCCATTTAAAGTTTAAGGGTATGGTCATATTTTAATATTTAGAATTGACCCCGGTCATTTTACAATGTTAAAGAATGGCCCCCTCTCTTCCGTTTGTTATTCAATGGCGTAGTAACACTGTCGTCATTACTTCACGGATAGGGTCATTTCTCAACGTTAAGAATTGACCCTGGTCTATTTTCCACGTTGAGAAATGACCCCAGCCATTTTACAACTAGATATTTCAGCAGTCATAATTTCACGGGTAGGGTCTTTTTTCAACGTTGAGAAATGACCCCATTCCCGTTGAAAAATGACCCGGGAGGTCTTTTTTCAACGTTAAAAAAAGACCGGGAGGTCATTTCTCAACGTTGAAAAATGACCGGTAGGTCATTTTTTTAACGGGGTCAAAATTTAATGTTACACCGGCACGCAGAGCGTATTTGGCGATACTGGCATTCCAGTAGAGTCAATGGTGCTGGAATAAATACCGGCCTGGGCGGCGTTGAATAAAACATCTATATCGATGCTAATTTCAAATAGCTGTATTACTCATTAACATATAGCACACTGGGTAATTGTCGCCTGGGCAGTTTTGTTGTCTGCATCAATTTTCAAAGCATTTTCTTTCCGATAATATCACCAAAGTGTCAACAGAGTTGATTCAATTATTCAATCTTATCTGGATCCTAACTGAGAATAGTAGGTTTTAAGAACTTGCCCATAGCGTACAGAGCATTAAATCAGATGATAAAATTTATTTTAATATTCAAATGGACTGATTTATAGCATAAGGGACCGTGTATCATTGATTAAACAATCAATTAAGGCGACGACCTAGCAGTATATTCGCCTATTTTGATAACACATCCGACGATAGGAACCAGTATACTCGTCATCAATAAACAATGAACCTGTGAAGAGTATACTTGTCTTATTCCAACAGTGTAGATCATTGGAGTCTGTACTCTTTGTCATTGTGCAATGACTTGTTTATCCAACCCTTAAGTAGTAATACATGGGATATACTTAATTGGAAAGAAGAATTGTTCATAAAGTTTCAGAACTAAATGCAACGTATGTTAAAGAGTTTTTGAAATGATTCGAGTTTCTGACACCATTTGGTATACTTTTGATAAATTAAGACGAATGACGGAAAAGTAATCAAAACACATAATACTAGTATTACCTTTTGACAATTTGATAGATGACTTTGTGAAAAGTTGGTCTGTGATCGGCTGGCAACCAGAAATGTGGATAATAGGCAAAACTGAGAACAGTCGAGTTATCATTGACACCTGTGAACACTTTTTGTGTGTGAGTTTTATCCCAAACCATGAGTGAACCGTTTATACGACCAATGATGTAATTCAATATCCCCCTATTCGTTGAGTCTCCAATGAATAACAGTTTCTTTCCATATAAGCACTGTTTCAGAGAGGGTGTGGTTAACTTCCGGTAAGAGCATGTGCTGGGCTGCCATCTTGAATGAGCCCAGTGGCACGTACCGTCGTCATTACAGCTGGTACATGGAACGACCCAGCGACCTGAAGAATGGCAAACATATATATTTCATTGAAATAACCATATCCCATAACAAACCATGTTTGATTGAAATTTCAATATCCTATAACAAAGCATGTTTGATGGAAATTTCCATATCCTATAACAAAGCATGTTTGAATGAAATTTCCATATCCTATAACAAAGCATGTTTGAATGAAATTTCCATATCCTATAACAAACCATCTTAAAATATTTTAATGTTAAGATACAATTACGTTAAGCAGAATAGTGGACACTCAGGTGGCTCACTTGCTCTCATTTTCGCGCATTAAAATAAGAAGATCAATTTTACATAACTTGTAATAACTTTTTTTCTGGACAGATATCGTTCCTGTGCAAACGGTCCGTGTTAGCTTAATCATTTTCCTTTATGATGAAATTTGTTTTGAAAAAATATTTTAATAAGATTTTGGTCCTTTTTCAAGTTGAAAAAGACACCTCAAATCACATTAAACAAAGAGTAAAATGCTGAAAATAAGCCTCGACACGGTTAATATAACACGACCTTGTGCATTTATACAAATCGATATCAATTCTGTGCAAACGGGCTCGTATAATTGAATATTTGTTCTTTCTTTTGATATAAATTTAAGAATTGTAAGTTAATGTTAATTTGGTCCTTTTTCAAATTGAAAATAAAATTAATATGTTCAAAGTGTCGTCGGGAGTTTCCGTAAATAACGAGCGGTAAGAACCGAAGATTGACGGGCTCGCAAGCTAGCGTAGGGCAATTTATCGATAATCTAGTGATGTCCACTATTCTGCCTAACGAAAGCGCTATTCCAAGGAAGATTATTGACCAGTGACAGGGCAAAGGTGACAAAGCAACATGAAATTCGCGAGAAATCGTCTACAGCAGTTGACTTCTTTATTTTCATATTGCATGATGAAGTCAACTGACTTTAAAATCATTGGCGCTTAGTAACAATAACAAAGTAGTGCCACTGAAATAATAACACCTGTATATTACAAACGGAATTGTCCAAGACCAGCCACCTTGCTGGCAGCTGTTCGTTTTCTTACTTACTTTCTACGAGTAGAAACGAGTTCTTGGACATTTTGACCTTTTTATATTGAACGAACAAAGTGACAGATGGATTTATTCAATTCGATATGGTAAATGATTTATTCAACCTGTCTCTGTCTCAGTACATTTTTGCAGCATAAAGTTACAATAAGCTTTTTACTCTTTGAACTCTAAAGTAATTTTGCCGTCTGCAAATTTTGTCGTCTTCTACTTTCTTCAATTCGAATTCTTTAAGATTTTATTTTCAAATAGTGACAAACAATTTGGATTTTGATGAGATGCAACATGTTTGTGAACACTATAACAAACAGTTTAAATTCTGATGTATCTTGTCGTCTCATCTGGATCCAAACTGTTTGCAAATTCACCACCCCGTGCATAGAGTTAATATGCTACAGAGGTTAGAATAAAAAAATACGTGTAATTGATAAACTAATACCATAAAGCGTTAATATACATGTTTGCTGTCGCCACATGAAGGGAACGCCAATCGTACCTGAGCTATCCCCGGATTTACACCGTTGCCATGGTAATGTTTTATATGTTGACCAGCTCATGTTTAGATCGTGTAGACCACACTTTTCTTCGTTGTCAAACTTTAACGAACATTCCTGCAAATGCATACAAAAATATTGTTGAGGATATACGCATTTTGTTGTTATGAAAACAACACTATGAAATGATAAAAATGTTCTTGATTCTATCGGGGTAATATTTATGAGCTCTTTGTTTGAAGTTCAAAAGAACTGGAAACCACAGCTTTAACGCAGACACTATTATATCGGTAAAATGGTTAATCAGAAACCGGTCTTAAAATATTTCCAAATTTGGACTCCTTTTAAATAAGTTTTTGTACGATTTCGTCAAAACTTTACGGCCAAAGTGCACCACTTTCTTTTCAAAATTGATAACTATAGTAATTTCCATTAGTTTTAACATTTGATATTGGCGTAATATAATAACAACAACTGAACTATTTGTGATAGCTCTATTTACTGAATAAGGTGATATCTATGAGATAATGTTTGTTTATCACAAAATGCTAATCTAGTTTTTGATATTTAAACAGTATGTTTATTCATTTTCATATGTATTGACATGTAAGTGTACAAATGAAATATACGCTAAAGAAAAAACAGTTTGGATCCCGATATGACGCCGCTTGAAGTAGCATCTCATCGAGATCCAAACTGTTTGGCATACTGGCCTAACTTTGAATGTTTTAACAAATTGTATTTGTTATAACAGTAGCAGATGAGAATTGTTGCAGACGGCACTATTGCTTGTCGTTCAAAGAGTTAACCACATGATAGTGTTTAGTATGATACGCGTTAATTTAATGGTCATTTAACACAATTTAGACCGTACCTGTTTAATACCACAGGTTGCCATGGTGCTGGATTTCATTGACTTGACTGTTTTGACCCCTCGTACTTCTCTGTAAACAGTGACCACTATGACGTCTACAACGGACGGCTCGGACTTGCTGATGTCTATTATATACACCCTCACTTTTGTCTCCCCAAGTCCCAATGTGATATTCCTTTGACTGAAATGTAGAGGACATTTTCTGTTTAACGTTGCCTGGATGTATGAAAAACGTTTTAATTTGCGCGTGTAATTTCTTTGAACGGCCGTGTATCACAGCGCCACGAGCAAAACCAGCACAAAAAACAATGTTGTCCCATACAAGACACCGTGTCTCTGGTGTGATGACTGGTAACACTGCATGTTTGATACTCATCATCGTAAGCTTTTACTTGCGTTTACCTTGGTCCTACGATTAGGGCTACACATTTTTGGAAATGAAAGTACATTGATTTTGTAATTAAAAAGAAAAGAAATCGTACATGTACAACGTTTGGCAGCTCAACTACGTTTAAGCTTTGACATATAGTCTGATTTCTATAGCAAGCATGACCTTCCTTACCCAGGGGAGTTGTACTTGTTTTCCAGCCTTATTTCGTTGTTACAGTGAGAGCTGCCCGCTGACAATGTAATCAGGATAGTGTTGTAACTGACATTGATGTAAAACTCTCTCGGAGAGGTCTCTAACACTGGGAAACTGGGACGTGTATTAATACTGGAAAGCTTCCCAAACAATTCTTGATCTACAAAGAAAATAATATGTATACGTACAGTCAATTAAGTGCAATTTAAGTTTGTAGACATCCTGTCCATTTACACGAATGACTAAAGATGCCATAACCAAGACTTTCGATTAGAATTTGTGTTTAGTCTAGAATTAAACATTTGTAGTCAATACTATTTGTACTGGAAAATAGAAAGATAACCGCAAATTCCGAAATTTTCAACTTGGCGGAGTCAATCACCCTCGAAATAATACGAAGAGATACATGTATTCTTTAGAAATATATCATCTTAATGATGGACCAAATATCCGCATTACTTTTATTTCGCATAAAAGCCTCTTCATGTGTAGAGGTCTCAATGCTTGTTTCCCAAGGAAAAGTTTGAATGTATACGGAATCGAATACTCTTATATATTCCATAAAGCGCTAAGTTAACTTTACCATTATTGCATGTCCTTCTGTCATACTTTAGAATGTCGTTCGAAGAGTCAACCGAATCGTCGTATTTTAGATATGTAGATGTGGAATCTCTGAAATAAATAAATAAGATGAAAAAATTAGTAAAATCATTGCATTAAAATATTAACATAAGTAAATCAATTAAATGTTTAATTCGTGTTAAGTTAAGTAATGACTGACGTCTCAAACTGACCCAAATTGTTTGACGTTCGTCTTTTGATATTTGGTCAGTCAAAACAATGAATCTGACTTTGAATTTGTATCCTACCTGTCTGAGAATTCTTGATTTTGACTATCTATACGCTTATAGTATTTCTGCAGTTCCGTTATCAGGTTGTGCCTATGATATACACTTCTCCATTGCCACGCCCCTCTTATGACGTCATATGTGGATGGGCTAGGGGCATGACTGTCGGTCGATGGATAAATCTGAAATACACATAGTATACATTTTATATATTCGTATGCGATAAATAAAAAAGAAGCCAATTTCAATACTTTTATCTTGGAATACATAACAGGCTCTAAACCTTTCTCTTGTCGTTAAAGCGTCTGCAAATTGTGTCAAATTATTGTTTGCGCATTTTAGTGTTAGAATCAGTAAGACCAGCGTCAATCAGTTCAAACGGCTCCACCTTGGGGTCAGGCAATTCAACAATATGGTGAAAATTTCTGTAAGGATTGACAAATAAATAAAAAGTAAGAAAACGGCAACAGACGACAAATGTTACAGATAAAAGATGTCCGTTTCGCAAATTTTTGGAAAGTGTGTTTACCTTTATCCAGTCTGAGCTATTCATTGTCTCTCTACGGTCGTCCAGTATATACATCAACTCCTCATCTGTCAGACAACTGACCGACACCGTATCATCACACAGCTGCAAAAGAAAGGTTGCCTTTGAAAGGTGTTGCCGAGTTTACGTTATAACAAAAATAGAGTTAAAAGGTTTTGAGAAAGTAAATAAATTGTATTCAAGAGCGAGCTGGTTATATACCCATTCACTGCCTTAACTCTTTCCTCCCTGAAACTTAAAATGGACAATTCCAGTTTCCATTTTAGTCTAGTCCATTTCTGATTTTTAAGGGTTGTTTTTGTCAATGTTTGACATTATGACAAACAGTGAAGACCCTGATCAGAGGACTCCTTTCGGAGCCCTCTGATCTGGGCCTTCACTGTTTGCACAGGACACGTGTACTATTCACATGTACACTGTTTGAAAAGGACGCCTATATGCGGGACTAGGGTTCAAAGGGTTAAATCAAGTACAATGCGCGTGACATTAATTCTGTCAATTTAGTGAATGTACCTAAAACTTAAAATTGAGAAATAAAAGCAGATGGGAATAGATCTAATATTTATTATTTAAAGCAGCTGTCAGTTAGTGAAGGGCTCGAATTAAAGTTTTTGCAAATGGCAATGAAACTAGTACTGACAGGGCTAATTAACAAACACGTTATAGTCTGCTGTTGGTTAAATAACACTTTGTGTTAAAAGAAGTTAGAATGTAAAAGGAGTCGTATGTATACGTCATTGGCAATATTCTGAACCGTATGCAAATGTACATGTATACAGCATGAGTGTTAGGTGTTTGCCCATATTTGTTACATAGACAAAGATTCGGCTAAACAATCACCAGATAATTATTGAGGAGCGTGATTGCAACATGCATGTACACACAATGTATCTGAATCATGCGGAATTCTGTTGATGCCAACATGTTTTCTGTTTACATTTTAACATGCGAAAATTAAAGGTTACACTCTCGCATCTTTTTTCGGTAGATTTTTTCCTCGAATCCTATTCTAATGCAAACAACAGTCGAAAAAGATGCAAGATTGTAAGGTTACTCTAGATATATCATATCTTATTATGCATCTTCATTTTTTGTATCTTTTTTTTCGATGCATTTGTCCTGGAATTCTACAGTAATCTATTGGATTATTTTTGAAAAAGTGTAGCAAAAACTACATTTAATTTACGAGTATAAAACATCAACTGTAATTTTAGAACATCCTTAACCCTTTGTATACTCTTTATACCACAATTAGACACGATAACGTCTCTTTACAGAAACAAATCCAGAGTATCAATTAAAAAATTAGCGGTTCTATGAGGATACAACAGCAGTAGCCTCGTCACGAACAACTCAGTTCTCAGATATTGCAAGCAGGCCTTAAGCGTTTGAGACGCGTCTGATATCATTCTATAAGCATATAATAGCTGAAAATGGAACCTCTTATCATGGTATACACTATGTACAATGTTCAGCAGTAATGTTACACTGTGACTTGGCCCATGTAAAGGCTTTGTATGAAATATATAATGCCACGATGAATTCTAGAATAAAATATACATACGTCAAAAGGAAGGTAGGACATGATGACTTCCAGTGACCTACTGACGTCAGAGGCTATCCGTGACATTGGAGATATGATTGGCCAAATGTTGTCGATGTATTCCGATGAATACCTTGCCGTGTTAGATATCTGGTAATAAAACACGCTAGATATAACGTTATACTATTTATTATTTCAACACCATTTTTTATCGTTTGTTTTAACATTTTATCGCCATAACATCGTTTGCTTTAATATTGTGACATAAATTATTATTCCACGATTTAAAGCAGTTGATGAAATATCAATAGGAGTGGCAAACACAGGGCTGCCATTTCTCCGGATTTTTTCTAAATCTCCGGATTTTGCCTAGTACATGGTAGCTCAAAGCAGGCTGAAAGTAAAGCAGAATGCGCCCTAAGGCGCATTCTGCTTTACTTACAGCCTGCTTTAAGTAGTCGCATGTCCACAAAACAAGAAAAAGGCTATGGAAGTAAAGGTACGGTTCGTAAAATCGCACTTGAAAAATGCAAATTTGGAAATCTTAGGATTTTTCATGTCAACTTACGGCAGCCCTGCAAACATACGAATATGTTATAACTAGTGGCAGATTAAAACAAAATGAAAAAGCAGAAAACATCAATGCTTTACTTCCATCTTGTTTTAACCTGCCATCTGCTTTAAAGACAGTTGGACATATGTGATTTTCACTATGGCTGTGGAGGAAAGGAACGCCCTTATTCAAACGAGTAATGAAACTTTTACACAAGCTAATAACATTAACAAGTTTCAGTCTATCTAACTGTTTCATTTGTACACATGCCCTGTCCTTTTTAAGTGTTTAGATGCAAAAAATACAAAAACAAGATTGGTGCATCATAATGACACATCATTTTTTCAAACAGACTTTTCTCTGGTTTAGTTTTTATTGAAGAAATTTAACACTAAAACACTTTTGTAAATACATAACATTAAAAGGTTATCACCGCATCTGATATTGCTTAAGTGATAAATAATACACTCTATTTGCATATTTCTAACTCTTAAGTTGAAATTACATCGATTTCTACAATGCCTTTCGATAATGCCAACTCACGTAAGTTTTACTTATCTATATTTTAAATTTAAACCATGACATAGCCATGTTTTAGCTTTGAAATACAGATGTGTTCGATTTAGCAAGTTATATCAAGGCCGTAGTGTATACCCTTATCAAATGGCCGCTTTCCTAATTATACGGGCATGGCAAATAGATTAGACCAAGGACAGCGCGGCATAAAAGTATGGTCTACAGTTTTGTTATCCTCATAACCATCGGCATTTTATCTATAAACCCTGCAATAATGATGTTTCCATCCAACATCCGATCAGTAGCTACTCTGTTTCAATACCTGAATGCCATATAAGAGTTATGCTACCATAAAATGCAGGATATAATACGTGTTGTTTTCCCAATAACTATGTCAATACTAAATCAGTAATGGTCATTGCAAACAGCTTGGAGCAAGGCTCAAAACTGTTGGTCACTCAAACATTAATAAATCGTCAACAATTTAGAAAATATACTGCTTTATATATGCATTTTATTGCGTTGCACTTGCGTTTCGGTTCGCATGAGAAATAATAACATCGTATCCCCTGTAGTACAATACCTTTATCACGCTGCACTGAACTATCGAATGACAGATCACATCCACGCTTAGTAACTGGAAACATCTCTTACAGCTGAAAGTACAATATCAAATACCATTTAAGTATTGTGTTTTAATACAGCATGAATACAGTTGAAACACTACTCTAGTATCATCAGCGTACATAAAAAGAATATTTCAGATGTTTTGTTAGAGATAGCCATCTAGTATGCTACTCTGTATTTATATACGCCAGTTGTTACAATAAGTATGTCAAAATGAATGAACATTACTGGATAAGTAAAGCGGAGATTTGACTACACTGATTTTAGTTCCCCGTTATCAAATGAAATACGTTATTAAAACTTATTTAAATACTCTAACCTTTACCCCCAAAGCCAGAATTATTTGCAAAAGCACAAATGTTCCACTGCGATTAACGTATACAGATTCTTAAAACAAGACGAAAGTATACGCAACGAAATAGCAACTAATCATTTGATTCGGACAAATAAAGTAGGGTGTTTATTACAGAACACATGGAGTTGTAAGGTTCGGATATATTGAGCAGATAATCATACAGTATGCTTACCCATTATAAAGCGTTTCGATTTCAGCCTCAATATTCACAAAGTACTTCAGTACAATTGTATGTATGGTGGCCAGCCATTGTGAGGACATTCCCAGACCATACGTCTCCGATATGTGCTGCAAGGTGTCGCCAATGCTGGACTAAAATAAACGTAATACCGAAATACAGTAAATCTCCTCTGGTACAAAATATTCAAACGGCTACTATTTCATTTAAATTGTTAAAGACAGGCGACAGTCTAACGCAGGATAAAAGGGAAGCAGAAATTCCAACAGGAGTAGGATACTAGTGTGCACTTATTCTCAATACAAAAAGCATACACTAAGTCGAGGTCGTAAAACGTTTTCTTGTCATGCTTAATCACTCTGAGCTGCATTTACTCTTTGGTTCCCTAACATGAGCAAATCAACAATGATTAAGAAGAGAGATGATTGGCTTCTATACATTCAGTCTGTTTAAACAGCTATTAACAATTGAATAAAATCGTTCGTAAAATGGTTAAAGCATATGGATTGATCGATGTTAAAACGATGATGGAAACTCTCTTGCACTAACATGTAATATATATATATATGGAAAATTTGGTGGTTGGGGTAGATTCCCCCATTGGCCATCTGTACAGAGTAGAAAGACTCCGCCAGACGGGGTCAATTCCACTCATACATTCACCACATACATACACATCCGCGCTATAACAGATCTACTATGATTCATTGAGTGTCAAGGTGTCGTAATCGCAACACAAACAAACAAAATCATTTGGAAATCACATTTGCATATTCCATCTCTTTAAAATAATATCAACCTTCTACCCAAAGGTGACTGACATGATGTGCTTATGAAACACAAGTGCCCAAAACAGCGTCGTATTTTCGAATTTCAAGAGAAGGCCAACGGTCAAGGTCAAAATGTCCATCCTTTTGGTACTGTTTAAAAACCTTGATTCAAGGACGCTGCACATGTCTTATATGAAGTATCTATTGCATGTAGTTCCGACGCAAGGCAAAAGTAAGTTTCAACGAATTTCATCTATAAATGACATAGAGTGTAAGTGCTGCTTGAGTGGAGTACACATGCCAAATATGACATTTCTACAGCGCTCCCTCTCTACAACGACACCCAAGGGTAGACAATGATTCTGTGCTTAGTTCAGAGGGAGTCATTACAGGAAAGGAAATTGGCTTACATCTGCAAACAGCTTAAATCCAGATCAGACGCCGCGTTACGCGGCGTCTGATCTGGATTCAAGCTGTTTGTCACTCGTCATAAATTTATTTTCTGTCAAAATAGTCATTATGTCACATTGAGAAAAACAGCAGACGACAATGTTAAGCAGACGATATTGCAGCAATAAAAGCGTTAGTCCTGTTAGGGAACTGTGGCAAGAGTCGTTGTAAGGAGGGCGTCGTTGTTGTCGGGCCGTTGTAGAGAGGGGCACTGTATAAGGAATACGAACAGGCGTCAAAAGGCGCATCCATGGCGAAATTCGTTATATGCTCATAATTATATATTATGATTGAAAAAGTGATTTACCTGCTTGAAATATGTCTCATTTTGCAATGACCTCAGCGGCCCTGACTGGATATCCGAACTGACGTACAGACGCACGGGTAGTAATGATGTCACTAGACATCGTAATCTAAGCAAAGGCCCGGCTTCATACACAATGGGTGCGCTAGGTAACCTCCACTGAACCAATCCGGTGTCACCACTATAATAATAATTACAATAACAATAATAATAAAAATTAAAATAATAATAATAATTATAATAATAATGTAATAATAATAATGTTTCCTAGTAAATTTAATCCCTTCATATAACCTTGAAAGCAGACAACGTTCTTTTAAATAATTGCGTTTGTGATATAAAGCAAGATACCCATTGCAAACAGTTTGAAGTCCGATCAGAACAAAATCCAAACGTTTTGCCACATTATATTGAAATATATCGTAATACTTTACAAATGCAGTACATTTTTCTCATTTTAAAGCATTGTGTTTGCATTTAGCTTCATATAGACGTAGAGGTCTTCCTAACAGTTAGTGATTATTTTGTAACTTTGTGTAATGCCTTTGTCTTTCAATAATCAGTCATGTTTTAAGGACATTCATGTATATCCGGCAATGCTGGTTAAATGCAGCTCTAACTGCCTACTTTTCATAATTTGCATAAGTAAGTTTTTGTCTTTAAAATGTTTTGCTATTATATTTTGAAATCGTACCGTTGTTTAAATAGACGATAGGGTCGAACCTAACGTTGTAAGAACTTGTGACCCGACCACCTTTCCTTAATATGTACAGTGCGCCCTCTCTACAACGACACCAAATGGGAGACACATATTGTGTGTGTTGTTCGGAGGGAGTCGTTAAAGGGAGGGGAAATTAATTCTTGGCTTACAATTGCAAACAGCTTAATTCCAGATCAGACGCCGCGTAACGCAGTGTCTGATATGGATTCAAGCTGTTTGTCACTCGTCATTATACTTATACTTATTCTATCAAAATGTCTACTTATAAGTTGCAGAAAAACAACAGACGACAAATTAAAGCAGACTGTATAGCAGCCATGAAAATGTTGGTTATTAATGTCTTGTTTTGGGAACAGCGGCAAAGGTCATTGTTGGGAGGGAGTCGTTGTTGGGAGGGCCGTTGTAGGTAGGGAACACTGTATATGGAAATAAAAGATGTTTAAACTAAACCAATATGCTAAGATATGTCAATAAAACGGACGCTAGTGCAATTGTTTTGATATTCTATCGCTTAATCCGGTGATCACAGAACTATGGTCTGATTGAGCGCTGCTATAATAACGGTATTATTTTCAAGTACCGAATATGTAATTAGTCGCTTTTGATACCGAACTATTGCATAACTGAGTAAATGTTACGCTTGCATAATAATTACGTAACCTTATAGCTGTTCAAGACAGGAATGCTTTAGATTGAACAATGTATACATGTAAATCAGAAAAAAAAGAATGTAAATTATTTATGGGCGGTGTGACATTTCGTTTTCGAAGCTAACATCGGCAAGTAGGTAAATGTTCGCACAATAAAGCTTGAACTCTTCAGTATAGTAATCTATTAAAGAAAGTTGTCGATTGTGTAGCAGAACTCATGCATCGTTTAAAAGTCAGATGGGATATTCCAAAACGACAGACATTGTATACTCTGAACTGAGGGCTCTTATAGGAACCATCTGATATTAGTATTTACTGTTTGCATAGAACACTTGTACCCTACTGAAGGTATTCTTTTGTTGAGGACGATTATACTCGTCACTAGGGTTCAATGAGTTACAGCAAAGTATTCATGTTACATTGTATATCAGAAAGCCCAAAGAGTCGGTCGGTAAAGCAAGGATTCAATAACTGTTGTTGCTGTGTTCAAGTAACGACCATGCTTTTTGACCTATATTTATCTGAAATTATAATTTTCAAACATCATTCATGCAACATCATACACTCGTATCCAAATTTATTTTGAACGAAATAGCACCTAAAATACACACCTTTTACAGCCGGTGTAGTTTTGAAGGGTACTGTCGCCTACGTTTCGCTGGATCCACCCAAGAGTCTCCTGTTCCTCGAGACTTTCATTGTGTAAACCCGATTGGCAGCATGGCTTATTACCTTTATGAAAATAAAAGTGAAATACTGATATGATGAAAGAATGATAACCTAAAGTTGCTAAATGTAACAAGAGCACCGCAGTGCGGCAAAATACGCCCGTCATGGCCGGCGGGTGTCAAAGTCGTCCGGACTCAGGCCGACTGGAAAATGTCGCCCGGAGTGTAGGCCCGACTATCGATCTCAAAAAGACTATGCTGTAGTATTGCGATAGCTCAAGTACTATCACGATAGTATTGCAATAGTCAAGGAACTATTGCAATACTATCACGATAGTTTTTCTACCAACTGTTTTCTCATAAACAAATGCTCTTTGGGCGTATTTACATACTTTGGATATATCACGGAATTTTGACAATAAAAGGGGCATAACTCTGCTAAAAATAGTCGCCAACGTCTGAAATTTAACAGGTACCAAAATTCACAGGTGCCTCCCCTGTATGATGAGAAAGCTAAATATGAAATTTGGTTACAATAGACAAAATGTAAGTAAAATTATTATCAGGAAACAATATATTGTTAAAAAAATTGTGTGAAGGGGCATACATGTACCTCTGAAAATACGGAGTCAAACCAAAATCCCGTAATATATATTAAGTCACTTCATTCATTGTATCACCATATCAAATTTGAATCAATTGAATAGAAAAAATAAAAAAGTTCTGGTGGGTTTTTTTTAAAAAATGCCCATTTTTGACAATAAAGGGGCATAACTCTGCTAAAAATAGTCGCCAACGTCTGAAACGCGAACTCGTCCAAACTATTGTGGTATGGAATATTTGTAGGAAGTTTAATCAAAATCGGTCAATAAATGAAGGTAAGAGAGCGCTAAGAAGAAAAGTTAACGGACGAAGTGTGGCTTATTTTAAATTTTAAGTATGTAAAGGGGCATAACTCATAGAAAAATAATTTAACAGGAACCAAAATTCTCAGGTGCCTTCCCTGTATGATGAGTAAGCTAAATATGAAATTTGGTTACAGTAGACAAAATGTAAGTAAACTTATTATCAGGAAACAATATATTGTTAAAAAAAATTGTGTGAAGGGGCATAACTCTGAATATACGGAGTCAAACCAAAAACCCGTAATATATGTCAAGTAACTTCATTCATTGTATCACCATATCAAATTTGAAATCAATTGAATAAAAAAAAAAGTTCTGGGTTGTTGTTTTTTTAAAAAAATCCCATTTTTGACAATAAAGGGGCATAACTCTGCTAAAAATAGTCGCCAACGTCTGAAACGCGAACTCGTCCGAACTATTGTGGTATGGAATATTTGTAGGAAGTTTAATCAAAATCGGTAAATAAATGAAGGTGAGAGAGCGCTAACAAGAAAAGTTAACGGACGGACGGACGGACAACGCTGGCTATACCATAATACGACCGTCGATGACGGGCATATAAAAACAACCTAACATTTGCAAACAGTTTTGATCAATATCAGATGCCGCGTTTCTCTACTTTAAAACTCTTTGAACCTTAGTCACGCATATATGCGTTATTAGCAACCAGTGTACATGTGAGGAGTATACTTGTCCTATGCAAACAGTGTAGACCCTGAGCCCTCTGATCAAAGTATACACTATTTGTCATATTGACATATATTGTAAAAATAAACCCTAAAAAGTCACACATGGGCTAGACTAAATTGAAAATTAGAATTGTCTATTTGAGGTTTCAGGGAGGAAAGGGTTAAGCTGTCGTCTGTCAGTTTTCATGATAAAAGTTAGCAGGATATGGTTGAATCGTGGAACGTAAAGTATTCTACGGGAAATAGGTTACAGGCATCAAAAGTTGCATCTCTGGAAAACGATTAATACAAGTGACAGCCTTCAGCAGTGTGAATGTAAAGCAGAACGTCACAATAGAAGCTACCTGATTTACTTTTACCATGCTTTAAGCAGTCAGCTGTCTAAGAATACCGAAAAAGCTTCTATTTTTGAAATGTTCAATTTCAAGTTCACTTGCATTTTAGAACAGCTGAAACTTGTAAACAAATGGAATAAACAACTTTCATCAATAGCTAGAAACATAATCGGATCTCTGTGTTTTTCTTAAGTGTTGTTTATTTTAGCCTTGTTTTGGTGTCACCGAACCCCGAAGCTGCTACATGCGAGTGTGACTTGATTGCTCTCTCTCTTCATTGAAACAAAACCAAAGCCAACAGAATTAATCGCAATCTGAATATTAACCCTTTTGCTCTCAATGACGCTTAAAAGCGCGTTTGCAAACAGTTTGGATCCTGATCAGACGCCGCGTAACGCAGCGTCTGATCAGGATCCAAACTGTTTGGCACTCGTTTTGAAAAAAATTCAGTCATACTGCCTTATTTTATAACTTTGAAATGATATTGCAGACAACAGAATTGAAGCAGACGACAATGGAACGGTGAATGGGTAAAAATCTCTCGAAAGAATTGGAAGTGAAAGGGTTGACAATGTTTTTGAAATTTCTATATTTCCTTTAGATTTTTGTGAAATTGGAGAAATTCTATGTTTGCAGAGTGCAGACAAAATATCATTCGTATGTTTTAAACGCTTTCATTGCCATTATGATTTAATATTCCGCCTGACACAGTCTCTGCCAAAATATCATCAGCTTCTATTTTTCGTCTGCTTTTATTTATAAAATATGTTATTGTATACGTGTTTCACCAAATACATGTTGCTATGAATGTCAAACTGTTTTGAGGTTGATCAGTCGCAGAGTTACTCCATGTCTGATCTAGTTCAATACTGTTTGCAATGGACATACAGTGGAAACTTGAGATGTTACTCTTTCCCGTTTAAACGCAAACGAAACGCATTACAATAAAATGTAGATAGTAACAACTGTTTGACAACTCTGACTGTTTCTTTTATTCTGAGTGGCAAAGAGTTTGGAGCCTGATCAGACGCCGGGTTACCCGGCGTCTAATCTGGCTCCAAACTGTTTGCAAGAAAAAGAATAGGGTTAGCGTAAATGTGTTTATTGGGAAATAATAGTGTCTTCTCCATTGTATTTATTTTTTAGCACAGACGTGTTTATTGGGAAATAAACGTACTCCCCGTGTATATATGTGGGTTGGGAGTTCCAATAAACTTACCTTGCAATCCGTGAATATTTCTGGAGATTTGACATAATCTCGCAGGGTTGTCAACAAACATATTTAGAGCTGGAATAATGTCAGCCTGAAATGGATTTGACGCAGGTATAACAATTATTTATGACTTATTAATACCTTACGGAACACATAGTGTATACTTCTGCAAATGTCAAACCATCCTATACAATTCTACACTATGCTAAGAGGTCTTAATAATCTAGGTAAAAGAGCAAGTAAGCTATATTTTTCAAATATGAGTTAACCATTACCCTCTTGCCTCAATCTATTTTTGACTGGACTGGTGGCCAATTAAAGCATTTTGAAATTAAAGCAGAATGCGCCTTTTCTTTAAACCAGCTTTAAGCTGAAATCTATTAGGGTATAGAAATATTTCTTACATTACAAAAACTACATATACATGTAGTATAAAGTTGAACCATTTTCTTAAGTGGATGAAATGATTAAAGAGGTAAAAAGCGTATTTATAAGGTAATGGGTTTAGTAATGTCTAGGTAGCTCAGGAGTTTGAAGCACTGCTCTCCGCGTGTCTAATTAATGTACTGAATCTTGAAAACCAAATGAGTAGATCTACATGTATAAGTTTGTAAAATAAGCAATCTGCGATATTTCAAACGTTAATGAACTTAAACAATCATAAATAATACCATAGCTTTCATTCCATCCAGCATGATAACCTTTCATTTCACATTTATTTATTTTAAAAATAAACTAACAGTAATTTCAATGACGTCAAAAGTCCGTTATCTTCGGATTACATTTGACTTCATCGATCTCCTGCCAAAACATGACTTGACTTGTTTCTGCAACATGTTTGGATCCTGATCAGACATGGATTAACTCGGCATCGGAATAGGATCCGGACTGTAAGACACCCGTATATAGTGTATTTGTACTTACAAACAAGTTATAGACTAACTTTGAAACAAAGTACCGACTGTAAGATTTTAAACCTTTCATGATCAAATTATTCGGGAGATTTTTACCCCCTCACCGCTTTATTGTCGTCTGCTTCAGTATACGTTTCAAAGTTAGATTGAAGGTTTTATGACTTAATAAATATCGATAAGAATGTCAAACAGTTTGGGTCCAGATCAGACGCCGCGTTACGCGGCGTCTGATCAGGATCCTAACTGTTTGAAAACGCGCGTTATTGAGAGTGAAAGGGTTAAGCATACGGTATAATAGACGTAGGGAACGGCTGGCAACGTATGCAGCTAGAAAATATTTAACATTCTTTGAAATAGGGTGAAACCTCTCTATATATATCGATCACAAAACTTGTAAAACATATAATATGTTTACGACTAGTGAGTCCTTAAAGCAAGGTGACAGTAAAACAGAAAGCTCCTATAGGAGCTTTCTATTTTACAGTCACGTTGCTTTAAGCTGTCACCTGCCATTTATACTATCGATTAGCCTTCGTTTTAAACAGCGGCCATCATAGAGATGTTACTGTATATCTTTGTGCATCTTTCTGTGTTTAATTGGCTGGTCACAGACTGATTAAACTCTGACATGTTATATAATTATCGTCTGATAGAGTGCTCGTCTGCAAACGTTTCACAAGAGTTGATTTATTTGCAATACCACCAGGGTATATCGCGGCGCCTGATCAGGGTCCAAACTGTTTAACACCTTAATTCTAAAACAACAGGTTAATCAATATTTTTTAATCAGGCGATAGAATGGTGGTGAACGTGTTACCTTTTGCGCAACGTCCATGCCACCAGTGGGACATTTATTTGGATTTGAGCAGAATATGACAGACCAATTCTTTTTCAGCATTACATCATCTTCAAACCAATTTTGATCATCTGAAATATATGACGTACATATGTCATTTACATATCAATTGATTCAAATTATAATTGCAACCGACCGGTCCCACCGGCCTATAGATAGATAGATAGATTTATTTCAATATCATGTAACATGACAATAGTTAACAACACACACTATAAGTACATGTACATGTATGTCACGTTAATAATACATTGAACCCTAGCAACGAGAATACTCGTCCTTTACAAACTGTGTACTTGTTAATAGTACGTTTGTATTATGAAAGCAAGGTAAACCCGGTTCAAGGGACTCCTAAAGGAGTCCCCTGATCAAGGTCTAAACTGTTGGTCACTTTTGCAATATTTTGCAGAAAACAACACTAAATAGTTATATGTAAACTAAACTAAATTGGAAACTGGAACTTCCATCGAAGATAACAGGGAGTTAAGGTAATACAACATGCAAACCGTTTTATCTACATGTATGCCAATTATCATGTGCACGTACGGGCAAAAATGCTTGCCCCAATTGCCTTATCACAAACCACTATACTTTCATGGCACCATCTGCATATGAATAAACACTTATCATCTGCTTTTATTTCTAACGTTGAAAGTTTAGGTGAATTGACAACAGTACCATGTTATTACGAATTATATAAGTAAATTCACCTAAACTTTCAATCAAATAAATGAAAGCAAATGACAATTGTCCAAAGCAGAATTTATCATGACAGTGAATGCGTTACGTTTTTCCAGTCATCATAACTCCGTCTTAACATTTATTTCATATAGCCTGTTTTTAGTTTTAAGAGGTCAAGTGACTACTTTAAGCTTCCTTTAAGCTACCATCTGCTAGAATACAGAATTTATTTCTTATGATACATATTAATGATTGTATAAATTGGAACTATTTTCTTTTCTTCAGGGTATGAATAAAATATATGCGTAAAATGCGAATCTATGGAGAAATGTGTTATTCTGTGTGCTAGATATAGTGGGGGTAACTTGTATCTACAAGAAGAGTTACCTTCTGTGTTGATCACGTAGAGTTTGCGACCTTTTAAGGTCACACCGGACATAGACTCTTCTTCCTCCGGGCTGCCAACGAGTGCTACTGCAGGGCTGGTCACGTGTTTCCGTAAACGATCCTCGATCTGGCGAAAACATACAACTTTTTACATAGAGAGCGTAATAAGCTTTAATTGCACGATGCTTATTTCAAACTGAGACGGGTGAACAAATCAATGCCTGTTTTATTATTTTTTAACCCTTTACCCCATAACCTGTTTCTAGTTTTGAAGACAGGTGACCACTTAAAGCAGGCTGAAAGTAAAGCAGAATGTGCCTTAAGGCACATTCTGCTTTACTTTCAGCTTGCTTTAAGCTTGAATCTGCTAGGCTATATAAAATAATTGTAATGGTAATTGTTTATGAGGATATAAATTGGAACTATTTTCTTCAGCGGAGGAATAAATTAAATACGCTAAAAGTCGCTTCTATGGGGGAAAGGGTTAAAGTAAGAGAACTGCACTGATTGTTGAACCAAGTTTGCAACTATTTGTATAAGCGATTGACGTTCACATATCGAATATCACAGCGTGTCGGCTCCAAATTTGAGTTCATTATGCAACCATAACGAAATTCGAGCTTACATATTGTTTTATCCACAAAGGTAAACATATACTGGCTTAAAGGCGCATCTTATTTCAATTATAGCAGCGAGAAGGCTCGTTTTACAACCTAATACCGACAACACTCGACCTAAGAGTAACGTACACTTATATGGTAAAAACCCATCCTTAATGGCTTTTGAAAAGAAGACATATCGAAAATGTTATTTGAAAGAAGAGTACAAAGCCGCACTGGAGCTTTCTGCTTTATTTCGTTTGTCGTAAACATCAGAAAAGCAGTTTTCCGGTGCTTTACCGAATAAATTATGGTGATGTCTTTAAATTTAAAAAGACTCTTTTGTAAAGCAATGCCGTTCAAGTAGATGGTCAGTGTTTAGATAGGTGTCTGCTCAAAGCAGAAAAGGAATTCGAAAAAGTCTCTCTTTTCTTACACAATAGACATTAATAACTGCTTCCAGCTATTGAATACGTGACTATTTTGGGGGAAAATCAGACTTGAGTATTGAAATACAGTGCTCCCTCTCTACAACGACACCCGATGGGATACACAGAGTGTGTGTGTAATTCGGAGGGAGTCTTTATAGAGAGGGAGAAATTAAGCCTTGGCATACATTTGTAAACAGCTTGAATCCAGATCAGACGCCGCGTAACGCGGCGTCTGATTTGGACAAGCTGTTTGGCATTCTTCATTATTCTTATTCTATCAAAATATCCACTTTTATGTAACTTTGAGAGAAAACAGCAAACGACAATTTTTAGCAGACGATATTGCAGCAGTAAAAGGAGTAGACATAATTGTCCTGTTAGGGAATTGCGACAAGGGTCGTTGTAAGGAGGGGGTCGTTGTTGGGAGGGCCGTTGCAGAGAGGGAACGCTGTACCTGCATAAGTTTTCCCAATAATGTTAGCTTCATGTCTTGATCTGTTTCTTTTGAATGTGCATCAGAATGTTGATTCAACGATCTACCAAAGGCCCTGACGTCACTTTCCATACCAAAGCGTCTCAAAATCTCGTTCTGGTTGCGAGACACGGCGTCACTTCCTCCGTTGCTATCTTGGTATCTTACCGATTGGAAGTTAATCAGGATGGAAGCCATTGCAAACGTGATGATGACGGCGAAAAGGTTTTTGAGGGAAACAGCACCCGTGCTCGTGAGCTTCATTTTATTAAGAATCTGAAAAACATCAACACCAAGAATGAGTGAAAGGCGACTTGAAGAATGTATTTCTTTGCTTTTTGTTTTATTTTACGGCATCTTGAGGAGAGACATATATTTTTGACAAATCTGTTACTTAACCCATTTATGCCAGGATATTGCAATGAACTACCCTAAGACTTGCTGGAATACGTCATTATAGATGTATACAGTGGAGAATCTGTTATTCTTTCCCGTTTAAACGCAAACGTACGCAAACGCAAAGCACTAAAACGTAGAAAAGTACAACTTTTGGACAATTCTGATAATTCATCTTTATCGTGGTGGCAAACAGTTTGGAGCCTGATCAGACGCCGGGTTACCCGGCTTCTGATCTGGCTCCAAACTGTTTGCACTGCAAATAATAGTTTTAGCGTAAACGCGTTTATTGGGAAAGAATAACGTTTTCTCCACTGTAAACAATGATGGCCCAAAGACACTGTAGTGAAGTGAAATTACTAACAGTGCTGGGACCCGTTTTATGAAACGTCGTACGACAAAAATGGCGGTAAGTCAGATTCTAAAAACATATATTATTATACATTTCTCCATCTAATCCTGTCCTGTGACCTCTCTTCTCTTTAAAAGACGATTCCAAAGAGATGTCACAAGGCAGGATTAGACGAAGGATCAGAAATTATATGTATTTTAAAGTTTTGAATTACGAACGTTTTGTCGTACGACGTTTCATAAAACGGATCCCTGGTCCATATAAGATGCCGAGTCACGCTGCGTGTTATCAAGATCTACCATGTTTGCTAATATTTGCTTTTGTGGACGATAGGCGTTATACATTAATAGGTGCAATGCATTCTAATTTCCCCTGAGTTGTATATAATGTAAACCATACAGTGGAGAATCTGTTATTCTTTCCCGGTTTAAACGCAAACGTACGCAAACGCAAAGCACTAAAACGTAGAAAAGAACAACTTTTGGACAATTCTGATATTTCATGTTTATCTTGGTGGCAAACAGTTTGGAGCCTGATCAGACGCCGGGTTACCCGGTGTCTGATCTGGCTCCAAACTGTTTGTACTGCAAATAATAGTTTTAGCGGAAACGCGTTTATTGGGAAAGAATAACGTTTTCTCCACTGTACCTGATTCACTAGAAAATACTTGAACAGAATAAGAACTTTAGATTGAGACCTTAATTTAGCGACCAAACAAACAAAGTTGGTCAGCGTCCACAGAAGTGTTACAGTAACATAATATGCATGTACTAAATTAAATCAACTCAGAAGAAAATGATGAGATTTGTGACATCATTACCACAGCAGGACCCTTTTTGGCCAATTTTATAACCGTTAAATTGCGCTATGGTCCTAATAGCAAAAAAGTGTTTTTCCCCAATTTCCGTCAAAAATTCAAATCGGTAGAAGAAAAATCCTTACGCTTTCTCTGTAAAACAGGACACAAACCGTCGACTACTATAATCAGGAACGCTATACATACATGTATGATAATGTATATAGTGTTTCTGGTCAAATAAAGTGAAAAAGGAATTGATTAGTCAAATAAATTGGTACAATTTGTTTCATTTTGATATACGAAAAATTCCCAATTTTCAGTGATTCGGTGAAAACATTCCCAAATACAGGGGTTTGATAATATTCCCAAATGGTAAAAAAAAAAACTTGCATAAAACAACAATTGTTTTCATTTAAATTAAGCCATCGCGAACCCTTTCTATCTTACACATGTTACAGTTAAACCTCTCTATTACGACCACTAAATTGTGTGAATTATTGGGTGTTTAAGACAGGCGAATGCTTAATGCATGGTGACAGTAAAACAGAAAGCTCCTCCAGGAGCTTTCTGTTTTACTGTCACCTTGCTTCAAGTTGTCACCTGCCTTTTATTCAATCAATTAGCCTTCTTTTTAGTGGTCGTAATAGAGAGGTGTTACTGTATTTCAACTATGCACGGTGAATACCTTTACAAACAGTTTGAATCCAGATGTGACGTCAAGTAAGCCAGATTCGGATTCTCAACAGATATCAAAGTGTGAAGGAAGCAACGCACATATTATTTTAAGCACCAGTACCAGTGTACATCTGGGTAGAAACAACAGACCTACCACAAACCAGCTGGACGGCTGCTTCATCTAACAATGAGGTATCATTAACCCCTTCAATGCAATGACGTCATTGGATTTAAACAAGTGTCGTCTGCGTTTATTTCTCAAGTTTACATTTTAGACTAGGTTATTTGACTAAAGTAATATCGTAATGCATATCAAACAATTTGAATACTGATCAGACGGCGTCTGATCAGAATCCGCCGTCTGATCAGAATCCGCCGTCTGATCAGAATCCAAACTGTTTGCAAATACATACTATTGTACATAATCAATTGATATGTAAGGTAGTGTAGGGTTTTAAAAAACTTTACCCATCTCTTTGAACTGTAAATCTGAACTCATTTTGTTGTTTGTTTGGTATTTTGTTTTTTTGTTTTGATAAAAACGTGTTTTTTATTATCATAGTAGCAGTCACCATGAAAATAAATCCATGATTCCCAGACGATAAATATACAGCGCACAAAGGTCATTCAAGAAATATTACTAGAAAAGTATGTACGTTGTTTTCAGTAGTCAAACATATTAACCCTTAGCCTGTCACTCACGACTATAGCTCCATGCAAACAGCTTGGATCCGGATGAGACGCCGAGTAACTCGGCGTCTCATCCGGATCCAAGCTGTTTGACACTCGGACAACATTTTCAGCAATTTTGAGCAACTTTGAAGCACTTTGAAACTTGAAGCAGACAAGAAATATAGCAGACGACAATTTATTTGGCGGGCTAAGGGTTAATATATAGTAAAAAAGATTTCACTGTTTCGATTTTGTTTTTAAAGTTTACATTGTTGATATCGACGACATTGGCAATAAACCCATCAATATATACAGCTAATTTATGCATTTAACCCTGAGGTCTACAAAAGAGCATATTTGCAAACAGTGCAGACCCTCGTGAGACGCCGCGTCACGCGGCGTCCCATCAGAGTGTGCACTAATTTTTGTTTCATATAAAATGTTCTGTTGTAATTACACTGCAACCTATTTAGATTGTCTTATATATTAATAAATAATAAACACTCCCAGCAAGCATACAGTTAGATTTCATAGCAACATCCAGGTAATAATGTTTTCACCTTTAGTCGTTTACTTTGCCAAACGCAACTGCACTTACATTTGTAGTAGATTGGGAGTCTGGTAAGGAGCTTAATTATTTAATGCTTGAATCGATTTCGTGACAGTTTAAGCTTAAAAATACATTATGAAAGGTTAATACATTCATACCTATCTTTCACAAAAATAGATACTAACAAACAGAGAAGACCCTAATGAGACGCCGAAAAATACAGCATCTCATTGTCTGCACTGTGAGCTATTCCGCATGAACTAATTTTATGTATGGACAAAACTGCATTGTAGTGGTTCTATCAGCATCTACGAGTATAATAAAACCTTCCAGTCAACCCAAAGGGAGAATTCATTGCAATGTATAGTCATAAATGTGTTATTTCTAGTACGTTAGCAATAATCAATAACAACTCGTGCATGCATCACAAAAACAATATCTCTTTACAAAAGATTAATAGCAAACTGCCGAGCAATGCACATGTGTGCTAATTGATATTTATCCTGCAGTTATGTCACCGGCTTAAAAACGGATCTGCGTTCTTTTAATAATTTTAATTGCTATGCCTTTTAGCGTGAAGAAGTAAGAAGTGTCCAACAGGCTCATCAACCACCGACATATACTTGTTGTCCCAAGAGGATCCAAACTGTAAATGTAAATTACTGCCAAACCGTACCTTGCAGGAGAAGGGCGAATCCTTCCCTGCCAATGTACCATCTGCTGATATAATAATGTCGTTTAAAGGGGCTCGCAACCGGATTTAGCATTAAAAATAGTAATTTGTAAATATATATCAAATGCTTATATAAATGGGTAAGATTTAGTTTAGGATAATAAATTCTGTTAAACAAGAGGGCCAGAATGGTCCTTAATCGCTCACCTGTACATGGTGATGGGTCAGTGATTTCAGAAAAGAAGATTTGTGAAACTTTGACCCACGGGCGGGGTCACTTTTGACCCTTAGGGACATAATATGAATGCTCTTGATACAGGACCTGTAGACGATGCTATGTGCCAAATATCTAAGCTCAGTGTACTATGATTTCAGACAAGAAGATTTTTAAAGTTTTCATTGAAAAAAATCTATGTTTAGCTCTGGTGACCCAGATATGCAACAAACCGGAACCAATTCATCAACATATGTGAAAGACCTCTAGACATTACATCATGCAAAATATCTAAGCTCTAGCCATATTGATTTCAAAGAAAAATGTGTTTGAAAATTTCACTATATAACTCCATGTAAAATGGTCCTTTGATAGAGGGCCTGTAGACAATGCTTAGTGAAGTTTGGTTGCAATCAGGCATGTGGTTTTGAAGAAGAAGATGTTTGAACATTTCACTATATAACTCTATGTAAAACGGTGACCCCCGGGGCGGGGCCAATTTTGACCCCAGGGTCAAACTTTGAACAACCTTGATAGAGGACCTATAGATGATGTCATGTGCCAAATAGCTAAGCTCTAGCCCTTGTGGTTTTTTACAAGAAGATTTTTTAAGATTTCCTTATTTTTTCACTTTGGTTGCCATGGCAACCAGAGTTCTGCATTGTTTCAAATTCTTTGAACAACTTTGAAAGAGCTTGACCCAAGGAACATTCCTGTGAAGTTTGGTTGCAATCAGGCATGTGGTTTTGAAGAAGAAGATGTTTGAACATTTCACTATATAACTTTATGTAAAACGGTGACCCCCCGGGCGGGGCAAATTTTGACCCCAGGGTCAAACTTTGAACAATCTTGATAGAGGACCTATAGATGATACTATGTGCCAACTATCTAAGCTCTAGCCCTTGTGGTTTTTGACAAGAAGATTTTTTAAGATTTCCTTATTTTTTCACTTTGGTTGCCATGGCAACCAGAGTTCTGCATTGTTTCAAATTCTTTGAAAAGCTTTGAAAGAGCTTGACCCAAGGAACATTCCTGTGAAGTTTGGTTGCAATCAGACAAGCGGTTTTGAAGAAGAAGATGTTTGAAGAAATTATTGACGCACAACGCACGACGCACGACGGACGCCGGACAAAGACCGACCACAAAAGCTCACCTTGAGCACTTCGTGCTCAGGTGAGCTAAAAATGCATTTTAAAAAAAAAGAGAAGAAGCTCTGGTGGGATTCGAACCCGTGACCCTTCATGCGGAGACAAACATGACAAAAAATGAAGCGCCTTTATCCACGTGCTACTGACGATCTCTATCTATATGGTAGCGAATTAACGTAATTCACTGGTAGCGATTGGTATACATTATTCGGCTCGGGTTTATGTCTGTGTAGAGAAGCAACAACAACAACTATACCGGTAGCTAACGCTATAGAAAAACGATGGAAAATATCTAAAAAAAACTAAGATTCGGTGCCGATTCTTGAGACTTTTTTTGGACTGATCATATTTTTTTAATGTCAGAAGCCAAATAATGCCACAAATTTGCTTTTATTTGAGTATTTTATTTTATTTTGACAAGTACACCATCCGGTTGCGAGTCCCTTTAAATAAACTTCAAATTTATATTCAATGCATTTGGAGAAAGAGCATCAATGTAAATGTCAACAAGTTTCCACATTAGACGCCGCGTTACTATGTGTCTAATCTGGAGCCAAACTATTTATTCGGGTCAAAGCAGCGGATATATTAATATGTATTTCCACAAGTTGGACACAATCGTCCAACGCTGTCGCATAATACTTTTGTTCGGCATAGAACGGGTCTCAACATGGTAATTTATGTGACTAATCATTACTCGTATTATACGTATAAGGCTTTTTTTTTTTAATTTACCGTGCACTAAGCAACATTCTAAGCTAAAGACAAGTCACGTGTCCTATAATGAAATATCGCTTTATACAGTGTTCTCTGTAGGTGTCTAGGAAATATTGAATTATAAATGACTGCACTTTAAATACAGTAAAACACAAGTACCACTACAACTCATTATACTTATTTGCTGACTAAAGCAAGATAAATGCCAAGCACAAAGGGACTATTTCTGCTTTAATTTGATTCTGCTTTAAGCTTCAACCTGCCTCCAACCTCCTCATTGCCATGACTTATCTGCTTAAAACAATTGACGTCTGATTTTAGTTATCAAATTTAAAGGTTAGGTAAAATAATTAGTCACATGTAAATGTATATTGTTATGAGCGTCAAACAGTTTGGGTCCTGATCAGATGCCGCGTTACGCGGCATCTGATCAGGACCCAAACTGTTTGCAAATAACCACTGTACCGGGGTAAGGCAGTGAAGGGGTTAACTCTGCCTAAAAGTTATATTTTGGGCTGTGGTAACGGTTGGGTCTCATTGTGCACATGCTTCACACAAATAGTGCTAATAAAATAGCAGTCGATGTCTATTTAACTGATCATAAAATATGCGTATAAACTGCGCCGGAAACAGCGGAAATATGTTCCGCGGATATTTATACCCTTCGTTGCAATTGCACGATTGTACTTTCATCCGTAAATAGTTTGGATGTAATAACCCGGTGTCTGACCAGTATCCAAACTATTTGAAACACGTAATCGATAACACTGACCAAAATATAAATTGAAACAAGGCAGACGACAATTTTAAGAAAACAACACCATAGCAGATGGTGTTAACATGTCGTTCACTTCATGTATAGAGTGATTTTAAAATCATTTTGCTGCTACAGAATCGTCTGATTCTAAAACGCTGTCTGCAGAACATGTCTCTATGTCTTACAGTAATTTCAACTAGAGAAGTCAAAAATACAAAAGGGCCAAAGAGCTCGGAACAATATTAAGCGCCGATTTACTGCGCGCCTGGTTTAGATCTACATGTACACTGTTTGCAAATATCAGTGAAGTTGTGCTTGTCAGGATAAGGATTTAATGGGGATAGTGTTAGGGTGGGATATTTTTACAGCTGCAATCACGACTGAATCAAAACACAAGGTCTATAATTATGTCTGATATTTGAAAATAAGACTTGTATTTTAAACGACCACTCTTTGAAAAAATGAATTTATCTAAAGATATGGCTATACTTAATGCAGAACAGAATATAAAGCAGAACGCTCCTGAAGGAGCATTCTGCTTTAAAATGTTCTCCATTAAGCAGTCACTTGTTAAAATATCGCTTCTTTGTTTTGTTTTGAGTGGTCACTAGACACAAGTCCGACTGTATAGGGCCTAAAGTCATGTTTAATTTCTCATTATTATATTAACTTCTACCTGTATGCCAAATGATATTAAGATAATATTTTAAAATAATATTTCCCGATAGCAAAGAGTGATAAATGGAAGATAAAATGCAGGAATGAATTGGTACATACAAACGCGTAGGTTGTGAAGTTTTTCAAGTTCCATGCAACCTGACTAAAAACTTCGTTTTCAATGATGTTTAAAATCAATTTATACATCAATATATTTTATGGCTCCTGTCATTGGGGATTTTTGGAATCAATTATAACTTGTCACGATGGTATTTATCGACAAAACAACATACAGTACTACGGCGAAAATTCAAATAAATAGCAAAAGGAGTACAGTGGAGAATCTGTTATTCTTTCCCAATAAACGCGTTTACGCTAAAACTATTATTTGCAGTGCAAACAGTTTGAAGCCAGATCAGACGCCGGGTAACCCGGCGTCTGATCAGGCTCCAAACTGTTTGCCACCAAGATAAACATGAAATATCAGAATTGTCCAAAAGTTGTTCTTTTCTACGTTTTAGCGCTTTGCGTTTGCGTACGTTTGCGTTTAAACGGGAAAGAATAACAGATTCTCCACTGTACGCCAAGATGATACCTCGGTACTCCGTGTTTTGAGGGAGTGCGGCAAATGGTCTGGGTTTACAATATTTGCAAATGCCACTTCAAAAAACACTAAAAATCAATGAAGAAAAGAAAATACGAATTCGACCAGGAAGTAATATACCTAACAGCAAACAAATGGCAACAGTATGCAAGTGCAGATGAGACGACACATCCTTTCCCAATAAACGCATTTATGTTACCGGTAATTAAAGAGCAATTGAAAACAGGAATACTAGCAGAGCTCCAGATAAGAGGTAGTTATTTCAACAAATCAAGCATTTTCTCACTCATTTTAGCACCAAATCCTATGGTGTTACTACTCATTAGAATCGTCTCTTTGACACCATAGGGTTTAATTGAAAAATAAAGATTTGAGTTTTTGAAAAAACTACCCTTATCTGGTGCTCTGTACTAGTCAGACTTAAATTGTTTACCACTTAGGTTATAACCAAGTGTCTTCGTTTGCAAATTTTAGTCATTTTGTCAATTTTATTTTACTACATTTGAACGGAAGACGATAAAACATGTTACACATCTTGTCTACACCATGTGAAGAGAAAGCACTCCAAAACACGGCATTGACCCATTTACAGTCGAGAATATGTTATTCGTTCCCGTTTAAACGCAAACGTACGCAAACGCTAAGCACTAAAACGTAGGAAAGAACAAATTTTGGACAATTCTGATAATTCTTGTTTATCTTGGTGGCAAACAGTTTGGAGCCTGATCAGACGCCGGGTTACCCGGCGTCTGATCTGGCTCCAAACTGTTTGCAATGCAAATAATAGTTTTAGCGTAAACGCGTTTATTGGGAAAGAGTAACAGATTCTCCACTGTAAGCCTGTATATTGCAATGAACTATCCCAATGTGCTTGATTAGACGTGTTTAATTAAACGTGTTCATTATCAAAACACATGGGTGAATTAAAGCCACTGCAGTGCTTGTCCATACGTCAGACCATTTCATGGAACATATCAATTGCTAACAGTGCATACCCTGAGGAGACGCGTCAAATTGAATATCTCATCGGGAGCTACACTCTTTACAAATGCCAACTTACTTTTGTGTACGATTGGCATTAGTGGTTTGGATATAGTCTCATCAATGTACCTCTGTGACGACAGGCTAATTTTGTGACAGGTGCCGTCTCAGTAGTTTCAAAAAGAGCTCGCTGTTCTGTAACTGTACACTAAGGTGGACTCGATTGGGTAAAATTCTTTACTATTATGTAAAATACAGATAACATCATAAGGCATGATGAAAGTAATCAAGAACATTCATTCTGTGTGACTGTTAAAAGCAGGAAAAAAGCTAAAACAGAAAACTCCGGCGTGAACTTTCTGTTTTAGTTTTATCTCTCATTTAGCAATCACAAGCCGTTAGTGGTCTCCTATGTTATTAATCTAATAACCCTGTAACATTTTACTCCACGTCTTATTTTCAATGTTCAAGACAGGTGGTTGCTAGAATCAGAATGAGAGTAACTCTGGAAGATTCGAAAGTTGTTTTTCTGATTTGCTTTCCTCCTCCCTTATATAACTACCTGCCATGATGCACGAGGAGTTCCCTATGACTTGGTATTAGGGAACTATAGTGTCACGTGATCAGGGGTTATGTCACGTGATCAATATGGTTGGACGGACCCATCATTAGCTCTGATATTTTTAAACATTTCTTCCAATTTCAAGACAACATGAGTGATCCAGAGATGTCATATGAATCGGATAATGATCAAACTCAACAACCATCTCAAAATGTAGACTTTGGTGAGTCGCAAAATACAAATAACTCTTTTTCATTGTTGGGCCAAATTTCTGAACGCGATGACAATGGAATCCAACATGGCGGACAAAAATATCCTCAGCTTGGTAAAAGTGACACAAATAGTGACCCAACTAACGCATTTACTGATGTTAGATCTGGTAAAAGGCAAAGAATTCATACAGGAGACCATCTTGGTAAACTGCAAGGTACTGATGAAAGCCTAAAAGACCTCTCTGCTGACGAAAAATTATCACTCGTACTTGCAAAAATGTCAACAAACGAATCAAAGATGGCCGACATTGAAAATAAACTTGATATCATATTACAAAACAAACAGAAAATCCTTGAAATTGAAGAAACTGTAAATACTTACAATAATAGAATCACCCTGCTTGAATACAAATCCATGGATGCTGAGGCTCGATCTCGTCGCAATAATCTAATATTTGGAGGGTTCCCAGAGAAAGTTGATGAAGATTGTTCTTTGACTATTAAGCAATTTCTACGTGACTACCTAGACATCCACGACAGAATAGCCATTGACAGGGCCCATAGGTTGGGCAGATACAACCGTGGGTACAATCGACGCATCATTGTCAGATTCCGCGACTTCCAAGACACAGAACTTATTCTATCAAGCGGAAGACACTTACGGGACACTAATTTCAATGTAAACAGAGACTATCCTCCCGAGATAATTGCCGCACGGAAATCGCTATGGCCTGAATATAAATCCTTAAAGCAACGCTATCCGGGCTCCTCTGTTAGAATCATATTCCCAGCCAAACTTGTGGTTGGAAGTCGTGTCATCCGCGATCTGTTTCCACAATGGAACTTTATCATGAATGGCTCTCGCATACACGCATCCGAAATTACACACCAAACCACACAGCCAGTGATTCCGTTACTAAGTGATATACGCAGTGTACAGGATTCTCGTGCAGCACGGGCGACTGACAGCACTGATCATACGAGTGGTCCTGTTTTGGGAAAAAAGGTACTTGCACAAAATCAACCTGTAAAATCCCCACAGAGAAACATAGACAGTCGTGACCAATCTATAAATGGTAAAGGCCAAGATTTATCCAGCACATTGTCTGCTGGGCTAGCTGCTCTAGCAACTCCATACAGCAACTCTTCGACGGCGAAAAACCACCCTACAATAGAAAATGACCGCTCCTCCAGCCGATCTGTGAGCAATCACCAACGCACAGGCCGTCGTAATAGTCCAAGCCCGCGACGACGAAATCACAGACCAAGATCGAACACTCGTTCCAGTGAACCAGCAAATAGATCCCACGCACCGTCACCTTACCGACGGAACTTTCAACGTTCTAGATACCAAAATCCCACAAATAATCAGTTCAATAGACCCTGGAATTCAGACCCAAAACCCCAAAATGATCACTAGGACAGATGGGGGAAAGATTGTAACCTTTCTTCAGACAATGACCTGAATCTATCAATCGCAACATTAAATATCAGAGGACTTAAACGTAGACTGCTTTATCCTGAAGTTATTGATTTTATAAAACAGTATGACATTGTATGTTTAACGGAAACCCATACAGATGAGTATGACGTCATTGAACTTAATGATTATACATACTTTGCAAAACACAGGCGTCAAAGAGTTATTCGTAAATCAGGTGGTGTTGGAATTTTTGTCAAACAGAATCTATTACCTTTTGTGGAAATTATCAATTCAGAAAGTGAATATGTTCTGTGGTTGAAAGTATCAAAGAAATTAACCAGTCTGGATGAAGATGTTTTAATAGGTACCTTATATGTACCGCCTGACAAGTCTAAATTCTTAAATGAAGATGATTTTCTATTGCTTGAACGCGACATTGGTAACTATAGCCAAACATATCAATATTTGATGTTGGTTGGTGATATGAATGCTAGAACAGCCAAACTTCCAGATTACATTGAAACCGATAGTTTTCTATCAGATTTTTTTGAAATAGATGACTCTACTGTATCTTCGCTGAATAAACACATTTTATTAGAACAATTAGGTATTCCATTGTTAAGATCATCAAAGGATACAAAAGTTAATGCAAATGGTACTTCTTTAATTGATATATGTCGAAATAACAACCTTTTTATATTAAATGGTAGAGTTGGAAAAGACGTAAATGTAGGAGAGTTCACGTTTAGAGATAACTCAGTGATTGACTATGCTATAGCCACGGTTGATATTTTCCCTCTGATAAATGAATTTGAAATTATTGAAACTGACTCTCTTTTCTCAGACGGACATGCTATCCTGAAACTCTCACTTAAATTAAAGGTACTTGCAGAAAGTCAACCCAAAAATACAGGATCCAAGCAAAGGAATGTACCAAAATGGGACAATACTCAAAGTGAAGCATTTCTAAATAACATAAACACAAATGATCTGAAACTAATTACTAAAATGTGTGAAAGAGCATTGCCAAGTTCTAACACTATTGATGAAATCACTAAAAATATCACATGCATGTTAATTGATTCAGCTGCTAAAACATTTCCAACAAAATCTAAGCATATTAATATGAATAATACCCCTTGGTTTGGATCAAAATGTAACAAAGCCCGTAAAAATTATCATACAGCAAAAACACAGTACTCGAGGAATAGATCCGAAGACAATAAGTTATTACTTAAAAATGCTAGTAAGGCATACAAAAGGACTTTAAACTTTTTCTCCAATGAATACAAATCAAGTAAAGCAGAAAAACTACGACACATGCACTCTAAAAAGCCGAAAGACTACTGGAAATATCTAAATAGTGTGAAACAGAAAAACAATAATAATACTCCTCCTATAGATTGCTTATATGAACACTTTAAGAAAATTAATCAGAATGAAGATAACAACTTAAACACTTTCAATAATTCGATATATAATGATGCTCTTGCAGCAGATGTTAATGATGATCTAAATAGTCCTATCAGTGAAAATGAAATAATAGCGTGTATAAAAAAGATGAAAAATTCAAAGGCCCCCAGTCCAAGTGATAATATTTTAAATGAATATATCAAAAGCACATATACACTACTAATGCCTGCTTACTTATCCCTATTTAACATGATATTGGACACGGGTCATTTGCCAAACAGTTGGCTGGAAGGGACCATTTACGCAGTGTATAAAAATAAAGGTGATAGTAAAGATCCAGGTAACTATAGACCAATTACTCTGATTAGCTGTTTCGGTAAGCTATTCACAGCAGTTATTAATCAAAGACTCACTAATTTTGTGGAAAATAATACTATCCTTAATGAAAATCAAGCAGGGTTTAGAAAAGCATACTCTTGTTCGGATCATATTTTTGTATTACACTCACTTTTAGAAATTTTACATCATAACAAAAAGAAACTTTATTGCTCATTTATAGACTTTTCGCAGGCGTTCGATAGTGTGTGGAGAGATGGACTGTGGTTCAAACTACGCACCTACTCAGTTACTGGAAAGGTCTTCAGGGTGATTTATAATATGTATCAAAACATAAAATCATGCGTATTCAGTAATGGTGAAACATCTGCGTCTTTCCCTTGTCAAACGGGAGTTCGGCAAGGTGAAAATCTGTCACCTTTGCTATTCTCTTTATTCCTTAACGACATGGAGTCGCACTTATTAATGAACAACTGTAAAGGGGTACAGCTTGATGACCCAGTAACTGCATTACAATGGCTGAAGCTTTTAATCATTTTATATGCCGATGACACAATTATTATCTCCGAAGATAAAAGCGATTTTCAGTCATGCCTAAATGCGTTCAATGAATATTGCAAGGATTGGAAGTTAACTATAAATGCTACTAAAACAAAAATAATATTTTTTGGTAAAAGAAACACTGCAGACTTACACTTCTTTATAGGAGATCACGAAATAGAAATAACTAAACAGTATAAATATCTAGGTGTTCTATTCTCCAGTACTAGATCTTTCCTTAGTGCCAGAAAACACAACGTTGAACAAGCAAAGAAAGCAATGCATTTATTGTATACCCGAAGTAATAACTTAGACCTCCCTATAGACCTTACTTTAAAATTATTTGACCACACCATTGTCCCAATTTTAACATATGGATGTGAAATATGGGGGTATGAAAATTTAGACATCATAGAACAAGTCCATAGAGATTTCTTAAGAAAAATAACACACACAAGAAAGAGTACACCTAGTTACATGTTATATGGAGAACTGGGAAGGTACCCTCTCTCTGTGACAATCCATTGTAGAATGATTGGTTTCTGGAACAAAATCATAACGGGTAAAAATGAACATATGTTAAGAAAAGTTATACGTACATGTTAAAAGACCAAAGCCATAATTATAAATGGATGAACAAAATTAAGGAAATACTTAACCTAACTGGCTACTCCTATTTATGGAATACTCAATCAATTATAACTTCTAAAAGCATTAAATGCCTTATAAAACAATCGCTTTACGATCAGAATATCCAAAACTGGAACAATCTAATGTCACTCTCAAATAAGGGTACATTTTATAAATCATACAAATCAAGATTTGAACTAGAGCCATACTTAAAGCTTTTGGATTTTCACAAAGCATTGCCAATTCTAAAGTTACGAACTGCTAACCATTACTTCCCAATCGAAACAGGAAGATGGCTAAGTATACCAACTGAAAATAGAAAATGTCAAATGTGCGCTGACAACAAAATAGGAGATGAAAAACATTATCTATTTGAATGTAAACATTTTTCGAATGACAGAAACACCATTACTCACTTTATAAATAACAGCTCAAACGATGATACTCAGATCAAAAGGCTATTCAATTTATCGTCAAAATCAGATTTGCTGCTACTCAGCCAATTTGCTGCTAAATTAATGAGGCAAGTGCCCCGGTAATTAATCTATCTGTATCCCTCTGTCTCTCTGACTCTTTCGCTGTATTTTTACTGCTCCTGTCTGTTTGTCTGTGTCTGTCTGTCTATCTGTCTGTCTCTCTCTATCTATGTCTCTCTCTCTCTATCGGCCTGTTGGTCGTCTCGACTCGTCTGTCTGTATCTCTCTTTCTCTCTGTCCCATTCTCTCCTTATATTACCCATCTTTTCTTCCATTCTCATTCGTATTATCCTACACCCATTCATTTCTGCTAATGCATGATGATAAAACAATACTTACCTTGATTTAGTTAATCCCACGTTTCCCACCTCAGTAGAGGCCATTTGATTATTTGTTTTTCTTTTTAATTTTAAATAGAACGGTGTTGCGTCTCCTCTGTACATCTTAATCTGTGTGTCACAGTAATACCTCTATGTGTAAGCAACGGCACTCAATTAGCCTACTTGTTAATAGTTAAGATACGATGCATCTTGTTGCTGAGCAAAATTGGTGCAGAAAGCTCTTTCAAGAGCTTTCTGCATTACTTTTGTTAAGCATGAAGCAGCCACCTGCTTCCCAAGTACCTATTAGTTTATTTTCATTTTTCGAGTACGTCGCCCAGGTGAGGTATTACTGTATTTCATCTGCAAGTTTACCGGTAGGGCTTATAACTGAATGTGAATAGGTCATTTTCAGGGTTTGCCGCAAGTAACGATGCACGCCTTTTTCGTGGCTGTTTTTTGTTCAATATAGCTGATAGTGTACTTTTTGTAAAGCTGAACAATAAGCAGGCGATAGTCCATTATCTTCTGAAATGCTACTGCAAGGCTCCAACGATTTGTTATTGATGTGTGCAGTTAAATATTTTAAATGTCTTACCTACATTGTTTACTACCCATCAGCTTATTGGCTCATTACCTATTGAGCCCAAGTGACGAGTAACTCGGCTTTACACTCAGGGCACCGATGGCAGTGTAATCACAGATCAGATGGATCGTAATAAGCCCTCTGATCAGGACATGCACTGTTTGAAATTTTGCTATAAATAGTAAAAGTCAACTCTTAATTATCAAAGATTGTACAGACGTAATTGTAAATTGGAAATTTCCATTTGCAGTTATAAGGGTGAATGAGTTAATGGCGGAAGAAGTACGCTAACCATCCTTTGGAAATATTTTATATGCAGTCGTTTGTATTTACTTGATTGTTTAACTCATAATTGAGAAACTGTTGTAAATTAAGGGTATTTTCTAAATATCTGTTCGAGTGATTTCCCTAAATGTACTCATTTTTATCATAAAGAATGTTAACTTCTGTATTAACCATTTTCCTGCTGTAAAGTCGTCTGCTCCGAAATTGTCGTCTGCAAACTTTGTTAGATTTAGATTTATACAGTTTTGAATTATTGAAACTTAAAGACGAGTGCCAAACAGTTTGGGTTCAGTTCAGACGCCGCGTTACGCGGCGTCTGATCTGGATCCAAACTGTTTGCAAAAATCAATGGAGTCTCGATCAGCAGGATAAAGGTTAAATGTTTGTTCACGCAACTCTATATACCTTTAGTTTATCCCTGTGTTTCGTTTCGATAGGGTGCGACATAAAGAGGTACTATTATAAGTATTAGTCTGGCATAAAACTAATTAAGACAACTACGTTACAACCAGTGTAAATATTTTAAACGTCTTATCTACATTAAATTCTATTATTTAACTTGTAAACCTATAATGAACTGAGCCCTAGAAACGAGTAACTCGAAATTTAGCACCAGGGTACCTGTGTATAGAACAGTTGCACTATGCTAGCAGTGTAAACCCAGATCAGAGAGCTCCTGAATAAGCCCCCTGACCAGGGTCTGCACTGTAAGCATTCGTGCAATATATTGTAAAATTCAACTCTTAATAACCAAATATAGAATTATACAGACCTAATTGTAAATTGAAAATGAAGAATATATAGAAAGGTGTGTGTGTATATATGTATGGCGAGTAAAAGATGTTATATTGTTTCACTGTTTACAAGCATGTTGTATTAGGAACTTTGTATGAAAGCTAAATGAATGTTTGAAAACATATAAGTAGTAGTTAACTCTCAGAAGAAAAAAGAAGAAGAAGAAGAAAATAGTCTAAGCAAATAGGCAAAATTAGTTAATTCCCCCTTTAAAGTGGACCTAAAACAAATGTGAGTTATAAATAATATAACGAAGAAATCTTTTCCCCAAGTTTTTTCTCTATTCCAGTGTTTTGGATCTTTTCAAAATTCATCATAATTATACAACCTAGCCTGACAACCATGTTGATCACTTATATTGTGTATGTGTGAACTGTATCAACCTCTTGTTTCGTACTTTGTATGACTGAGTGAATAAAGTTCTGTTCTGTTCTGTTCTGTCATAGAAATGCACCTCTATCAAGAAAATCTGAGGGTGCCAAAGTGTGTGTCTTTGAGGGAAAAGCGTGTCACAAGTTTGCATGTATTCAAATGAGAAGAAAACCCTTACCTAGTAGCCTAAGCCAAAAGCGTTGTAATTCACACTTAGAATAACTGTGTTCTGTATGTGTGTGTCCTTAATACACAATATATCCAGATTTAGTATTTTACTATCTGTACGGTATATGTTTATATCCTTATCTTATCCGCTTAGTCCACAAAATGACACCACTATTACTGGTTAATGTGATATTAATCCTATCGTTCTGTAGGTCGCGCTGCAAAACCCCAGCTGCCTATCTAGAACAATAGGAGCGGGTAACATTACGCCAGAGAACGCGATACCACAGTTGACATTTGTTGAGGTAGAACGCACGAAGGCGAAACAAGAAAGTTTGTTTTCAATAACATCCACAACTCAGTCTTTAACCCGTGCATGTATTGATTTTGCAATGAACCCTTCCTACATTGTACGAGCCTACTGGAAGATTTTATATGCATGTAGGTGTAAAACAGTGTAGACCAAAGACGCGATGGCTGAATGTTTGTAATGCAATAAGGCAGTTTTCTCATTGCACGGCTCAATTATTGTATGAGTGATATAAAAACCGTGTCTGCAGTGTCTGTCCATGCAGCAAATCATTTCTTATGAAATAGGAAACAGTGAAGACCCTAATAAGACGCCGCAAATGTGGCATCTCATCAGGGTCTACACTCAAACAGACATTCAAAAGGCATACATGTGTACATTGATAAATATGCATTCTGCTATGCACCCTGTCTAAATAAACGACACTGACTCGTTTTGGGTGGCCATTTTTACAGAAAGGGTTCGTTGAACAATGTTTAACGTCACAAAAACGTTCTGAACAAAGTTCTTAGATATTGCACACCGTGTTAATAAAGTCCGGACATCGCATTGATAAGCGCCATTTTAACCCATTACTCCATAAATACGCATTTATAGGTAATATTAAACGCAACTGTTTCATAATTGCAGTGGTATAAGCAAAACTCGCAACTTCGCAAGCTTTTACAAACACTCTTTTAAGAAACACGGGGTGCTTTCTGCATTATTTTTAGCCTGTATTAAGTAACAACTTTTGACAAAATACACCACAAACAGGTAATTGCGCCCGGTTTTTGACAAGAAAATATAAAAGTATGTCTCATTTTATTTCTAGTAAAAATGACTGTTAGCTTCAAAAGTGTAGTTTATGTACAGTGTCATCTCCGAAAACCGGACTCAACTATTTTGTGACGTGCACCCTATTCCTGTACCCAATAACGGAACGTTTACATCCAAACATGTTATGATAAACGGTGTGATAGAGGTTCTTTGACATATCAATCAAATTACAGTTACATTTGGATTAACCTGCAAAATGCGGGAAAATTTGTGAAAACTGTTGCAAAGTGTTTGGATCCAGATGAGACCGAGTTCAAAAGTGTCTCATCAGGATCCAAACGATTTGACACCTTGGTGATATTTTCTGAAAGAAAAGGAAGATGTTACTGATAAATGTTGGAGACAGACGACAATTTCTGCAGACAACGATTCTATTACGTATTAAAGGTTTAACTCTTTGCATGCTAGCGGCGGATATATCTGCCACAGTGATTACCTTTGCAAACAGTTTGGATCCAGATGAGACGCCACGTAACGCGGCGTCTCATCAGGATCCAAACTGTTTGGCACCCGGACTCTGGTTTGAAAAGAAAAATTAGACAATTCTATTTTTAGAACATCAGCAGACGACAATTGTTGCAGAATAAAAATGTACCCAGCATGCAAAGAGTTAAGCATGCTTAGGATTTTTCAACAGAGCAATTTAACCTTGTCTTTGCTCAATAATACTCCATAATATACACTTAACATTAATGCTGTTATCATTTCCTTTCTTTACACAAATACTTGCTTTATAGTCTTTTCAATTTTCAAAGTGGTAAATAGATTGGATTTCATCTTTAAGACAGGCTAATCCAGTGTAGTACAATGGAGAGTACCGGATTTGCTTAAGCTAGACATTTAACCTATAGCTAAGCAAGGGTACCTTTCCCCCATATAATTGCAACAACAGATAGGCTTGATAAAATAAAACATCCAATTATTTGTAAATAAACGGTTTTCAACAGGGACATACCTACTTAATAAGAGCCTGGATACTTGAGCCGAAAGTTAACGTCGCTTTTTAAGAGTCCTCGATTAAGATACATTCGTCAGGGGCCATAAATCTGCATCACCGTATCGAGTTAATGGCCTTCTTGACCGCAGGTGCGTAAACAATTAAACAAGTATACCAACTCTCGATAATGTGACATATATAACAGAACTACAGACATTTATTGGACCACTTGTACTTTCGAAATCGTTCTTATTGCATGCACACACATTTATAATGATGTGTGAGGACATTTCGTACCGCACACGCCCAAACAGAAGACATGGGAGAGAAACAGAGTCAGAGACAGAAAAAGAGACAGACAGACAGGTAGACATAGACAGATAGACACACATGCAAACAGACAGAGACACAGGCAGACATGCAGATACGCTAGTTTGATACGTTGGTTTATGTCTATATTAGACAACGTTGCATCTTGTGCAACGTGCGTTATGGTACCACTAAATAAGAGCATTCACGGCTATCATCTACATGTAGCATTTCTTTTATCCTGCGTTATTGACGACAATGCTATCCTGTAAAGCTTTCAGTAGTGCTTTTGTCCGGTATTTAAGGCTTAAGCATTCACCTGTCTTTAAAGACCATCATGTTTCTTCAATAAATAATCGCTCAAGACAAGTCTTACAGTAGATATCAGTTTAATATATCTAGCACGGGTGCTTAGAGGAATTGACTGAATGAACAAAGCATTGCTAAAAACCAACTGTTAAAAACCTTACATAATGATATAGGTATGGAGAAACACTTTGGACTGATTTATCAGGTGTTGCAGTCATTCAGATGAATAACAGAACATGACGCTTTGATTGTGTCGAAAGGTTTTCTCCCAATCTATGTCCGATAGCACATCAGGGCTTCCATTTCTCCGGATTTTTCCGAAATCTTCGGATCTTTATTCCAACATATGGAAGCTTAAAGCAGACTGGAAGTAAAGCAGAATGCACCTTAAGGCGCATTCTGCTTTACTTTCGACCTGCTTTAAAGCATCACGTGTCTTAAAAACTAGAAACAGACTATGAGTTAAAGGTATACATGTAATTCGGAAAATCGCGATCGAAAAATTGAAAAGTTTGAAATCTTAGGATTTTCTTTATCAACTTATGGCAGCCCTGACACATGCATGCTCGAATCAAGAGGTGTGTGTGAAGGGGTTGGGCGTTGTCCTGTCGGATTGGTTTGTAAACTTTGAATAGGCAAAATTGGGACCGTTTGGCTTTCATTCCACAGACGAAATTGTAAGTGACCCATATCATATCTTTTAATGTAAGCGATTCCTTAACCCATCTGCGCCCAGTGGATTCTTCCATGTTTATATCTTGGATCAGTCCATTTTTTTTATCAAAGGGATGCCTGGTCAAATTTTCATTTTCAGTTTGTTTTATATTAAAATTCCTATATCAGCAAACAGCGTAGACTCTGATCAGACGCCGCATAATGCGGCGTCTGATCAGAGTCTACGCTGTTTGCCAATGTCCCATATTGGGATCGTGGACACAAATGGGTTAAATAAAGATGAGAATATAGCAGAAATCATTCTGTTTTACTTTGATATTGTTTTAAGTTGCAATCTGTATTCAATGCCACCTATGAAAAGTTGAATGTTCGTTTGTGATTTGTACGGTGGAGGAATGCACAGCAGAATTTTAAGTCTTTTCTAAGTCGGGACATGTTCAGTCGGTTGCCAATGTGTAAAATAGCTGGATCTGCGAATGGTATGTCAATTCATGACTCGTTATCCAAGAAAAATAATGAAACTGAGTGGAGCAGATGGACGCCTTATTATCATCAATTTGATCCGATTGTGCAATAGGAATTACAGTAAAACCTCTCTACTCCGACAGTAAAATATGTTAGTCATTAGCTGTTCAAGGCAGGTGACTGCTTTAAGCAGGGTGACAGTAAAAACAAAAAGCTCCATTAGGAGCTTTCTGTTTTACTTTCACATTGCCTTATACAATCAATTAGTCTTCGATTTAGTGGTCGTAATAATAATATTGAGAGGGTTTTCTGTACACGAGTGGACAAGACGCTATTCTGTAATGGCATAGCAAAAGAGAATGTCACTCTTGAGTACTGTACTTCTTTGTACAGTTACACCAACCACTGGAATGAAGCACAGCGATTGCAAAAAATACAGCAAAAAATCCCCAACTCGCTTCACCCTTATCACGCTGAAACCCTTTCCCTTATAGAAGCGACTTTTAGCACATTCATTTTATTCATCCGCTGAAGAAAATAGTTCCAAATTATACCGTAATGAATATGTGTCATATTTAATACTTTCCTTTTTCTAGCAGTTAATAGCTTAAAGCAGGCTGAAAGTAAAGCAGAATGTGCCTTAGGGCGCATTCTGCTTTACTTTCAACCTGCTTTAAGTAGTCACATATCTTGAATACTAGAAACAATACTATCAGGTAAAGGGTTAAAACGTATCGTCTGTTTTAGATAATTATAATGATTATTTTTTATCTGTTTTAAACTTGAGAAAATATTTTAATGAGTGGCAAACAGCTTGGAGCCAGATCAGACGCCGCGTTACGCGGCGTCTGATCTGGGTCCAAGCTGTTTGCAAATATTAGCGATGTCGTGCTTAGCACGATCAAGATTAAGTCAAAACTTACTAAAGACGGGTCGTATTTCAAAGTTAAAACGTGGTTAGTTGCATTTACATTTGCAATAGGGATGTGTTCTTTTTAAGCGACCTCAAGTTATAGAAGTTCAATAGATGAAATAACGCTAATATCAACTAGAGTGAGTTCGAGTCAAAAAGGTTCGACTGTAGAATAAAAGGTATCAGCTACAGTAAAAACTCTCTATTACGACCACTCAATAATGTGAATTATTAGGTGTTTAAGACAGGTGACTGCTTAAAGCAAGGGGGCAGTAAAACAGAAAGCTTCTTTAGGAGCTTTCTGTTTTACTGCCACCTTGCTTTAAGCTGTCACCTGCCCTTTATACAATCAATTAGCCTCGTTTGAGTGCTCGTAATGGAGGGGTTTTACTGGACTTAACTTTCTTTGAGAACATTATGTCATATTTACGCCCTCGTAATCTGCTCGTCAAAATCTTGACACATCATGGTGTGTTTACTAAATATACGGCGTATCCCTATAATGTCATATCGCTGTTGATTTACAGATAGTGACGAATGATTTAATATTCGTGATATATCAATTTGTATATCCTAAATATTTTAAGTAATGAAAATTAATGTTCGCATGCTTTCGTTTTTTGCCGTTAAACCCATGCATTGCACCATAAATACCTGTACGCAATTTACGCCTTTTATTTATTCTTCAAGTGAAGAAAACCATTTTTACAATTAGGAATATCGTAACGATAATATATTTTATATAACATAGCAGATAATAGCCGGATAAAAGTAATGGTCAACTGTATTTAAGTTAGAAAGAATGGTGAAAGTTTAAAGTCTGTCAAATACCTGTAATTCCCTACAATTTTAGTTTTGGTTTAGTTTCGTTTAAACGACTTAAAACCCAATTTTGAACCTAGTGTCTACTAAAGATGGTATTTGCTCATAGTGTAGTCCCGGGTGAGACTGTTTGATATTTCATATAACATTGTATGCTGTATGGACAAACGCTACACCGTCTTTAGTCCAACATTTTAGACTACGTGTATATCTAGTATAATGAAATCTTCGGGCACACACAGGGGAAGCCAATTGTTAACCCAAAATTTAAAATAATGGATAACCCCTTGAACCCTGGTGACGCATTTACGCTGTATTTGCGAAAAGTGCACCTTTCAAGACTACACATGTCAATTGCAAACATTGTAGACCCAGATAAGAGGGATCCCAAGGAACCCTTTGATCACGGTTTGCGCTGTTTGTGATTTTGCAATACATTGTAAAAACATTTAACATTAAATAGACCTAATAAAAATTGGACCAGAATAAATTTGAAACTGATCCATTTGAAGGTTCAGGAAGGACGGTGTTAAATGGGAAAGAACAATATCCTACCCCACAGTAATAACCAATAAGCCGTTCACGTTCAGTCTAGCTGGAGACCTAGACATGTAGACGAGTCAAAGGGTGCAGTGAACTTGTTTCGTGTCGTTGCAATTATCATCAAAACTTTTGACACTTTACTCATGAAAAGTTTTATTTAGTCTTATCATGCTTCGTTTCGTGTTACATAATTACTTATCAGTTACTCTCAGATCTACATGTTTTGCCATGTCGTGTCAGCTTACATACATGGGGCAAAAACGATAGTCATTCCCAACAAGCACGTCGGTCTCTAAGGCCTCGTGCGCCAATTCCAAACAGTATGACTTCAGATCAGACGCCGAGTAACTCGGTATCTGACAAGAGAAAAAGCAGTTTCGCAATCGGAAAAAATAAATCATCAACGCATTCAAAAACTTTATTGACTTTGATTGCATGTGTGTGCAGTCGCTGTCTACCATGGTTATCGGTAGCTTTTGAGTTGGATCTGAGATCGTTCTCAAGATCCAACTGGTTGGTCAGATTTGAGCTTTGCTAAGCAAAGGCTCAAATCTGACCAATCAAATGCTTGAGAGCAATCTTAGAATCAACTCAAACTCTTTATAACTTAGAGGCATGGGTGTTTCTTATTCAGTGAAATGAACAATTTCACCCGTGACTGTCTAGAATGAATATTTCTATTGCACTATTTGAAATGCGGTTATAATAACATGAAGGGTTGTTTTAAAGAAAAGTGCCAAATGATTCATATCGTGTCCTGATATGCAGGGTTATATATGAACCGTGCCATTACAAAACCAACCTTATTGCATTGCACCATTGTAAAAAACCAAGGTATGTTGTCATCACAGGCTAGTTTGCATCTAAGTTTGGTCTACACAGCCAAATACCGTATATAATATAGCTACATAAAATGCTTTAGATCATGCTTGTGGGTGTCAAACAGAGTAGATCAATGCCAGTCGCCGCCTCTTTCACTCGACTCGCCTTGATCTACACTGTTTGCAATGCAATAAGGCATGTTTTCTCATGTGAATATTCAGTGGAAAACCGGTTAACAGTGTGGCGTGCATTTACAGAGCAGTATGTTTATACATATAATATGGTCACTTAATACATGGTTTACGGTACATTAGCCAATCAGTGTGTGTTTTGGCATATGTTTCTAAATCAATTAGTACATGAAATGGCCAGCGTTCAAACTACAGAAAACATTCATGTGATCTGTATAATAAACGATGCCAGCAACTCTCCCCATGATGATCAACCCATGGCCCATTATTCCATAGATACTCACTGACGAAAATAGTTCTCCTTTATACAATAATGACTATGCACCATAGTAGTTATTTTCTATATCCTAACAGATGAAACCTTAAAGCAGACTGAAAGTAAAGCAAAATGCACCTAAATGCACTCTGATGTACTTTGAGTCTGCTTTTTAATGGTCATCTCTCTTCAAAACTAGAAATATGCTGTTCGGTAAAGCCAAACAGTAATATAAGCGGTCTATCAAATACAATTTTCAATTGGTTTCACGGTATTTATATCGAAGTATATGCATTTCTGCTTCTGATCTGGATCCAACCTTTTATTTCACAAAACTCAGAGATATAATTATGTCTTCAAATGAAATTTTATTAACTGCCATATACTTGCACAACAACATGATATTGCTTTAATAGGATATGGTCATGATTTAAATGATTTCAGACCCGTAGCCTATACCTGTAATAAGACGTTTAACCCTGCAATACTTTAATCACGAAATTAGTTCTATCTTCTCGAAACATTTGCAGACATAATTGAACAACCCGATTGGAAAACAGTAAGGATCAGATTCCGATTTACATGTATTTGAGCTTGGGTCCATACTATATATTTGCAAATAAACTAAAACCTCGTTTGTCGCGTAGGTTTGGTCCGTGTCTATATGCATAAACTCAAGTTATGAAAAGTGGATTCTTCAATGCTTGTATATTGGATATGTCCATTGTTCGATGCCTGTTCTATTTTATCATTATCATTTAATCTTTTTGAAAATAAATTCCTGTTCCCAAACACTGCAGGCTCAGATCAGACGCCGCATTATGCGGCGTCTGATCTGAGTCTGCACTGTTTGGCTATGTCCAATTTATGGGACGCTGGCTACAAATGGGATAAACCAGGAGCTCTTAAATATAATCTCCCTGGTTAAGCTGAATATGTTACAGACGATAACTTTGAAGCAGACGATATTATAGCATTAACAGGACGAATCCTATCTGAGTGCAAGTCAGGTAAAACCAAAAACCTCGTTAACCCCGGTAACCTATGTGTATCCTTAATTTAACCATCATCCTGTTTACTTGAAGTTACTTGGCGTTATTCAGTATTAAGATTAAATCATGGCCTGCTTTCCAGTTAGTAACAGTTGCAGGGAATTCTGATTAATTCATTAACCAGTTCACAACAACGTCTGTTAACCCCTTCTTCATCATTATATCGACTACATTAAAAGTGCTGACTAAACTGGTATCTCTCCCTACAACGACCCTCCTTACACTGACCCCCTCCTTACACCGACCCTTGCCGCTGATCCCCAAACAATACGAAACTGTCTAACGTCTGCACTGCTGCAATATCGTCTGTTTAAAAAGTACGTCTGCTGTTTTGTTTTTGACAGAAGAAATATAATGACAAGTGACAAACAGCTCGATTCCAGATCAGACTCAAGCTGTTTGCAAATGTAAGCAAAGTCTTTATTTTCCCTCCCTACAACATCTACCCCCGATCAACACACACGCAACCTTTGTCTCCCAGTGGGTGTTGTTGTAGAGAGGGAGTATTTCAAAATTAGACTTAAAAGCAGTTTGACCAAATAAATGTCGATACGAGTGTCTAGCAGTTTGGACCCTGATCAGAACCGGACTTGAAGCAGGTCTCAAATAAATCAGAGGAGAGAAACACAATCAGCTATTTTGCTTTCGTTTCAATCCTGAAATTTGTTGAATGTTTGTGAAATACATGTAAACTATTGAAAAAAAAACATGTTTAAAGCAAACCAACTAAATAAGAACTTTTCTTCAAGAGAACAAAATGTAATGCTAGCTCGGAAAACTGACGAACAGTGCAGACCCTGATCAAGACTTGAAACACAGTGTCCCGACCTGGGTCTAAAATGTTAGAAATATTTTCTCACGACCTGATTCTTCCTTGTAAGATACATTACCATGCTACAGCTCATTTAGTCTCTGCACATTGTTGCCAGTGTACAATTAAATACTGGAAGATAATATATATGGTGAAACCTCTCTTAATCCACGCTCATTGTGCGGAATGATACACTCTATGTATAATTCCATGTCCAATGCATGTCTAAAGTTCAGTCTTTAAACCATGTGGCGGCTTGATGCTGTTGGAAACAACTACATAAAACGACTATATGCTCTTTCTATTATTACTTTCATCCTGCATAAAACGGGCGTATTGGAAGGTTTCTATTTTCTTAATACAGTGGAGAATCTGTTATTCTTTCCCGTTTAAACGCAAACGTACGCAAACGCAAAGCACTAAAACGTAGAAAAGAACAACTTTTGGACAATTCTGATATTTCATGTTTATCTTGGTGGCAAACAGTTTGGAGCCTGATCAGACGCCGGGTTACCCGGCGTCTGATCTGGCTCCAAACTGTTTGTATTGGAAATAATAGTTTTAGCGTAAACGCGTTTATGGGGAAAGAATAACACATTCTCCACTGTATATCAAAGATTAGCATCTTGTTATGGTCCAGTAACCATGCTATGATTTAACCCTTAAGCTACTTGGCTAACAATTACAAACACTGGATCCAGATCAGACGCCGCGTATAGTTATATCTAATCTCTTTGACACTCATATTAAAAAGATTCTTCAGGTAAAGTATAAAAAGCTTTTTTTGATTTTGTTCGCACATAATCTATTTGATGCAGGTGATATTCTGCATGATATAAGTGTTAAGTATAACTTTTCAGAAAACATCGTATACTGTGTAAATCATTCTTTATCCACCTATAAGTGTGTGTCTTGCAGTCAGGCACATTTCAAGTCATATTTGTCTTTAACACTTCCAACACTAAGTAACTAGTGTGGGTTATTAGGCTACTTAGCTTGTGGCACTTTTAAGTTATCAAAACATGAACCAGTCTGTATGGAATTCTGGATAGTTTAAGAAATACTTCTTTAAGTTAGCAAACAGTGTAGACCCTGATCAGAGGGCTCCTATAGGAGCCCTCTGATCTGGGTCTACCATGTTTGCAAATGTAATAAGTATATATTTTAAACATATCCATAGTGTTGAAATATTGAAAATCTTCGACTCTTTCCATGTATCCTGTCACTTGCGACTAAGCCGGTATTTATAAGTGGGATACAAATAAGACGGCGAGTCAATCGGCGTATTTTCAGAACTCAAACTGTATGACATTCGTTTTATCTTTAATTAAGGTTTTTTTTCGGCTGCAACAATTGTTATCTGTTACTGTTCTAAAATTATAATTGTCCTTTTTTTTCAAAATAGCCAGATCAGAGTGTCAAACAGTTTGGATCCTGATGAGACGCCGTCTCATCAATATCCAAACTGTTTGTAAAGGTAATCACTGTAGGATATATCCGCCGCAAGCATGGTCTAGTAAGAGTTAAGTCATAATAGATCCACCATAAAATTGAATATGAGAAATAAGCGCAACCGACAATTGTTTCACGCAGATGACGGCAAGGCAGTGAAGGGTTTAATATTCTATAATTCAAAACATGTTGTTTTTGCAGACGACAGCTAAATAGATGCTGTTTTTGACAGGAGGATGGTTAACTACTATGTTAATCGTATAAATGTAAACAACTTGTATGCTGTCCTGATACCGTCTGGTTTTTAAATTATCCTCTGCAAATTTGTAAATTTAGATTTTCATTCATTTTCATGATGAATGTCAAACGGTTTGGATCCATGTCAGTTGACGATTGACTCAGTGTCTTATCTAGAACAGCTCGCAAGAGCCAGTTTAGTTTTGAATTTATTTGTGTGCTTTATATGCACTTGTCACCATATATGCAATATTCACGTATATGAGCGATAATGTGGTGAACTGCTAAATTTCCATACTGCTCAAGCACATGCTTATCTGACCTCTTAATAAATTTCTAATTATAAAAATATTAGACTGACAGCATACAGTCGCAAAAGAAACAATTAATTTTTCGGTTGGTTGCTATTACATCATTGGATAGCTACAGAAAGATAGTATATCGGGTTACATGTTGTGACTATTTTGCTTGAACTTGCAGTCTGCTACCTTATATTACAAGCTAAATGAAACACTCAAAAGCAAACACAATCAATTATGAACCAATATAGGTTCTGGTTGACACCAGAATAAATGCTACATGTAGGAGCTACAGATCTGGATACCCTCCCACTACATGATTATTAACTCATTGTGTAAACACATTGTTTCATCTTATCTAAGAACTGACAATGCTCATTAAGGCTCTGGTTGACTTATCTATAGCTGTAGCGGATTTTCAGTAGAGCATGTAATTTGTTACTAGATTATGATTCTAAGGGGTCATGTTTGTGACGGATGGTGACAACAGTGATATCTTTTAGTTACTTATATATCGGAGCCTCTTGGGCTCCGATATATCAGTAACTAAACGATATCCCTTACTTACATTACATCAACAAGTTGCATACCCCAATCTGTTGTAAGCAAGTTACAATGAAGTTACAATAATGGCAAGTACAAAGCCGAATAAGTTTCCATCCACGAATCCTAAGGGAAATAGAAAGGGGCGATCGGGATTCCGAGCTTAACTAATTTACATATGCAAATTCAACTCGTATTTGGCAGTGTTAAGTTTGAATAGACGTTCGAATAAAGCGCGCTATTAAGCGTTTCATGACAAACTGTTGCCACAGTATTTATGACTGATGATCTTATCAAAGCTCGTCAAAAAAGGTAAACTTTCCTAACCTTCTGCACGCTACGGGAGAACTTGTGATAACTGCTGCAAACAGTTTAGACCCAGAAGAGACGCGGAGTAACTCGGCGTCTCTTCAGGATCTAAACTGCTTGACACTCTGGTGATATTTTTTAAAGAAATTGATTTAGAAATATCAAATCTGAGAATCGTAACAGACGACAAGTTTCGCAGACGACAATATTATAGATCGTGCAGAAGGTTGAAACGCCGATACGTGTCGGGTATCGGTCTATAAGTTTAGTATCACCACCCGGCGTGTGTAACTTATAGCTCACGAAAACCCATATCTAAATACAGTTAAAATGTGTAGCCTATTGTCCATTAAATATAGAAGCTCCAAAAGCAGTATTTTGTTGGATAAAATTGGAACCGAAATCTTTCTTTTGTTACTTAAGTATTTTCTGACCTCTTTAACCCATTGCCTGTTTCTTCGTTTGAAGACAGAGACTACGCAAAGCAAATTGAAAGTAACGCAATATGCGCATTATGCGCACTCTGCTTTACTTTCAGTCTGCTTTAATCTACCCGGCATTTGCAAGGATATAGAAATCGCTGTCTTATGGTGCATATTAATGACTGTATAAAGTAGAACTATTTTCTTTAGTGACGCAATGAATTAAATGCGTAAAAAAGCGCCATGGTGTAGTACAGTGGAGAATCTGTTATTCTTTCCCAATAAACGCGTTTACGCTAAAACTATTATTTGCAGTGCAAACAGTTTGGAGCCAGATCAGACGCCGGGTAACCCGGCGTCTGATCCGGCTCCAAACTGTTTGCCACCAAGATAAACATGAAATATCAGAATTGTCCAAAAGTTGTTCTTTTCTACGTTTTAGTGCTTTGCGTTTGCGTACGTTTGCGTTTAAACGGGAAAGAATAACAGATTCTCCACTGTAAAGAGTTAAAAATCCGCAGTAACCAACTGGGGCCCATTTCATAAAACAACGGTCGTAAGTCAGAAATTTAAAATGCATTTAATCTTAATTCCTGATTTATCTATCTAATCCTGTCTTGTGACAGCTCTTTTCAAGACGATTCCAAAGAGATGTCACAATACAGGATTAGATGGAGAAATAAATTATAATTGAGACTTTTATAATCTGACTTAGGACCGTTCTGTACGGAATCCTACGAAGTTTTATGAACGAACCCCTGATGTTAAGGCTTGTTCAGCACAGGAGAAACTAGAAAAAGAAATAAATACGACATTAAAGCAGACGACAATTTGAAGCATACGACATTCTAGCAGGATGTGGTTTTGTACCATGTGATCAAGTTCCATGGAAACTGATAGTCGTTGTCCCTACATCAGATAACATTCTGTTCATAGAAAACAACACAATCGTGTATTCATTTCGCATCACCTGATATCATCTGTCTCCACTATCGAGAAGCACCAGTAGGCTTATCAGCAACCTGTGGCTGCTGTATGTGACGCACGTTGCATCCTAGCAATGATCGTGCATTGCGCGGAATGCATGTCACATACATAACTATTTCATCGTCTGCTTACAAATTGACGTCTGCAGTTTTATGTCAAGTTCTTTTTTTTGTAATTTTTACTGAACAAATTTTGATACATGAGTTTATGCAGTCAAAACCTCGAAAAAAAAAGAAATTTAAAAAAAAAATTGCAGACGACATTTCGTCTGTGAAAGGGTTAAAATGGCTTTGACATACAATGTATTTAATACTGAATCGGCTCCCACATTAATTCTATCTCATTTAATTATCGTCTGCTTTCAGATCGTCGTCTGCAAAAAAAGGTCAAATTCAGTTTTATGTATATTTTGTATATTTTATGTATATCAGGGCTCCAGATAAGAGTAGTTTTTCAAAAACTAAAATCTTTATTTCTGCATTAAACCCTATGGTGTCACTACTCATTAGAATCGTCTCTTCGAGACGATTCTAATGAGTAGTAACACCATAGGGTTGGTGCTGAAATGAGTGAGAAAAAGTTGGATTTGTTCAGAAAACTCCCCCTTATCTGGAGCCCTGTATATTTTGACAGACGAAAGAATAGTACGGGCGTATGACATGGATTTGTTTCTAAATGTAAATCTTATGTCGGGATAAGGATTGCTAACCTTGAAAGAGGTATCGGATGTTCCGGTGGAGACGCCGTTTTTTCCTAGTTTAACCCTTTCACTCTCAATGACGCCTTAAAGCGCGTTTGCAAACAGTTTGGGTCCTGATCAGACGCCGCGTTACCCGGTGCATGATCTGGCTGCAAAATGTTTGCAATACACATACAGATTATTAGCATATATTAAACGCTTTAATGGGCAAGAAGAACGTTTTTTTTTTCAATGTATATGCATGAGACGAAAAACATTAACGTGAATTGAAACATGTTTCCAACGACACTTTAACCCTTCAATACTGCCAATCCCGACCATTGGCTTGCATTGTCGAACAGGTAAGCTCCAAATCAGATGCCGGGTAACCTGGCGTCTGATGAGGATCCAAGACTGCTCGATTCTCATATCAAATCATCATCTACAGGCAAACTATTTCAAAACCTGAATCTTAGAATAACAAGCCTGCGAGGCTGCGACAAACACTTTATTCGAGCGCTTCCTGCAAAACTTCCGCTCTGAACTAAACTGTCATTTAAATTTAGACTTCCCTTGCAGTTTCTTTAAAACAGATTTGACTTATATACAGTAGAAACCCTCTATTACTAATTTGCTATCACTTTTAGGTGTTTAGTTTTCGGTGTTTAAGACTGGTGGCTGCTTAAAGCAAGATGAAAGTAAAACAGAAAGCTCCTGCAGGAGCTTTCTGTTTTACTTTCACCTTGATTTAAGCAGCCGTCTGTCTTTAATACCATCAATTAGTCTTGACTTCAGAAGTCGTAACAGCTAGAGGGACTTTGCATGTACGTTATAGTCATCTGAAGGCGATGCACGTCGACAGTGATATACTAAAAAGATAAACCTTCAAACGTAGTTATATTTAAGTTTTGTTGACAGACATGTAATATTACATCTTTACATGTTCGCTGTAGGCAAACTCTAAAATTATATTTTCTTTTGATGTTTAATTGTTTTGACAACTGAAACTCTCGCTTGCCTTTAGATCTTGCATGTTGATCAATCAGTGTACTATTATTTTATTAACACTTTCACTGCCGGATTCGCCTTAAGTCAAATTAGCAAACAGTTTTGATGCTGATCAGACGCCGCGTTACGCGACGTCTGATCAGGATTAAAACTGTTTGACACCCGTTTCGATATTTCTTATGTCATACTCTCTTAATTCTAACTTTTAAATGATATTGCAGACAATAACATTGAAGCAGACGACACAAAAACGGTGTAGGGGTAAAAAAAACTCAAAACTAATTTGGCGTTGAAAGAGTTAACACTTATTCTGCTATGAAATAAGCTGTTACAAAACTTCAACCTGCATTACAAATGTGTTTTACACAATTTACATGCATTACAGGTGCGAACCTAGATGGTGCGTGATCCAGACCCCCACCCCACACACCACACACACTTTTGACGAGTCCCCACTTTGACATCTTAATCGAATTCACTTTGGAATGGACAGGACTGGCGGGATCTTGCTCTTTACCTGATAGCCAAAGAGCAAAAAGCATTTATAATTACATTCAACAGTGTTTTAAAGGGTGGTAGCTTAAAGCAAGGTGGAAGTAAAACAGAAAGCCCCTACCGTCCATGAATCTTAATTTGTGGCACGTATGCATGTTGATGAGAAGATATATATGTCCTATAAGATGCTGTTATAGAGGACAAGGTTATGGTTGGGGTTCCAGCCCATAGAAAACTATCTTTATTATATGCCTTCGTATGATATCGAACGTTTCCGCGTGTATCTGCCGAGTAAAATACAAGAGTCTGTATCAGCCACCTTGTATCAGCCACTTTGTATTTTACTCTGACGTCGCTTTCGATTTAACGTGACGTCATTTACGTTCATGTAAAAGTGCCGCGCTATTCTTTGTGGCATGCAAAAAATCTTGTTCTGCTTCAAATAACTAAAACATTTTGGATATAAAATGATTTAAACAACTATTTAGTTGTTTCTGGAGTGTATTCAATGCATATAATAAACACATCACCAATTGACAGTGCGCTACAGAGTGTTGCATTTAGCTCTCGACGTTTTTTGGCGGAAACAACCGATCAGACTCGCGCCAAGGCGCTCGTCAGATCGGCTATTTCCGCCAAAAACGTCTCGAGCTAAATACATCACTCTGTATCGCACTGTCAACTGGTAATGTGTATGTATCCATACAGGAGTTGTAACTGATGACAACTTTTAATGCGAGAGACGTGCAGTTGGTCGGCAGTATCGCTTTAATTAAATTATGAATATTCATCCCATAACCTGCTACACCATTTTGATTACTTCAAAAGTGTGGTCTGCATATTTCGTTATCACTTTTCCGTACGCTTTCAACAGAAGAAACATAAAAATGAATGTAATCTTGAACACGTCGGATCGCGATCAGATAAACAGTTTTCTCGTCGCCTGATCTGGATTCAAAATGTTTGAAACTATATGTCAAAAGCAATGAACAGCGCGAAGGTCATTATGATCACACGCTGTTCAAAAACAATTCAAAGCATGTCAATTTGTATTCATGTATCTCTACGAAGTGTTCTTAAAGTAGGGGACGTTGTTCTTTTCCATTCAAACGAAACTTAATGCAAACAAACGAAATAAAATTGAATGAAGAAAATGTTTGTGCTTTAACAATGTCAAAGCTTTTTATTCAGAGTGGCAAATAGTTTGAAGCCTGACTAGACGCCAAGTAACTCGGTTTCTGATCTGGCTCCAACCTATTAGATATATATACTTTTTATGTAACACAAAAGCATTTACTTGGATAAAATAAAACATTTCCTGCTGTTAAAAAAGAGTTTAGCCTTAGGGCTAGAACAACAATTACTGTTGTATATCATTGCATGTAACAGCTGATGTATCGAGGATACATTGTTTTTGGCGTGCAATCATTTTATCTGTGTCAGTGGCGGGGCCAGTGCAAATAAGTATTTATGATGATCAGGCTTGCTTTGTAGCTGTTGCCAGAAGTTCAGGGATAGTCAAGTGTGTGATAGGCGAACGTAATGTGAACCGAGAAGTAAATGACCGGCTGTTCCGAGGCTCGAACTCGTGACCTCACGTTCTCCAGTCCAATACTGTACCACTTCGATACTATATAGGCAGCAAGAGTTAGACGGTACAACTGGCTTATACAATTGCTTCTCCACTACCAATGATGTTTCAAAAGAAGATCCATGATAGTTTATTTTTGCCAGAGGACACCTTAACCCATTCACTGCCATGAGTTCATTGGCTTAACCCCTTCACTGCCATGACGTCATAAAATTTTAACAATTGTCGTCTGCTTTTATTTCTCAAAATCAAAGTTAAGGTGTTTTGACGTAATAAATATTGAAATGAGTGTCGAATAGTTTGAATCCTGATCAAACGCCGCGTTACGCGGCGTCTGATCAGGATCCAAACTGTTTGCAAATAATTATTGAACTCGGGGTAAGGCAGTGAAGGGGTTAAGACAATTGTTTTTATTAAGCGTCACGGTCAAGCTTCACAAAATGAAGACAAATCTGGATCTGTACAATTTGCAATGTCCGACAGTTTTGTTTTTTCTCTCACAGCAAGGCTAAGCTAATTTTTGCGTGGCTTATCATGGGCAATTAAATGTTGTAAGTTTTTAGTAGATACAAATGATATATCAGATAAAGTGCATCTATTCAATTACATTATATCTTTTTTCACCTGAGCCAGGCAATAAAACTACATGAATACAGTAAAACCTCTCTATTACGATTGCTTTACAGAAGACTAACTATTATTAGTCATCAAAGACAGGTAGGAGCTTAAGGATATTGAAAGTAAGGCATACAGGAGCTTTCTTACTTTATGCCCCCTTTGCTCTAATCAGCAGCCTTCCTGAAACACCGAAATCGTAAACTCAACGCATTTAGTGATCGTAAACTCAACTCATTTAGTGATCGTAAACTCAACTCATTTAGTCGTAAAAGAAGGGATTTAACTATTTCACTACTATATTATCGTCAGCAAGTTTAACACATTACCCCATAGCCTGTTGTTTCTAGTACTGAAGATAGGTTACCACTTAAAGCAGGTTGAAAGTAAAGCAGAATGCGCCATAAGGCGCATTCTGCTTTATTTTCAGCATGCTTTAAGCTATCATCTACCAAGATATAGAAAATATTTCTTATGGTCCATATTTATGACTATATAAATATCAACTATTTTCATTGGTGGGGAAATAAATTAAAGGCGAAAAAAGAAGTATTTATGTGGTAATTGGTTAAATTAAACTTTCTGCAGTACGACTGAGGAAGTATTGATACAAGTGTCGTACAGTTAAGAACCTGGTCAGATGTCTGATCTAGATCCAAACTATTTGCAAATGTCATAGGTTTGCAAAAATGGCGGTGAAATAGTTCAATTAAATACATTATCAGGGGTGCCATTTCTCCGGATTTTTCCGAAATCTTCTGATTTTTATCCTAGCAGATAGTAGCTTAAAGCCTTAAGACGCATTCTACTTTACTTTTAACCTGCTTCAAGTAATCGCGTTTGGAAAAAAGAAAATTTGGAAATGTTAGGATTTTTGACACAGGAAAATATATGGCAGCCCTGCGTTATATATAACTTTAACTTACATGTTACAGGTGTATCAAATCCATTTAGACTACAATCCCGGGAAGTTATACACTGTCATTATACCCCGCTGAAGTTGAAAATTAAATTGCTGCAGTTTCGCTGGTCTCCGGCCTTTAAGTATACCCTATGCACAGTCAAGCCTGCGTCGAGCGACTAGTTTACCATTTTCCCGCATTGTGTCGTCTGCTTAAAACTGTCGTCTGAACGAGTTCTTAACCTTTTCCACCATAAAAGTCAATGCTATTGTTTGTAGTTTCAAAACAAGGATAAAGTAATCAATGAACCATGATGAACAAGAAGCAGATGACACAAACATTAAGCAGACGACATATTACTGGTTGATGCAACGACTAGTCGTTCATATAAATGGTATACGACTTCTTTAAATCACAATCTATCACACTTCATACCACATAATATCCACAAGAATAAATGGCGCCAGATAAAAGTGAGTGACATGAACAGTTTCAACCTGTTTTCCTCTAGGTCTTAACCAAACCCTATGTTGTGACTACTCATTAGAATCGTCTCTTCGAGACGACCGTAATGAGTAATTACAACATAGGAGTTAACTATACTATTGAGAAGTCGCAGCCTAGAGTTTGATGAAAACGTGCAGAACTTAGTATTTGCAATAATGTTAAGCGAAATTACATTGGCATTAGCAAATGGTCTTGAACCAGATCAGAAACTAAGCCAATCGGTGTCTGATCACGATCCAAGTTATTTGGTAGTACATGTAGTTGTGTTGTTTCTTCAGATAGAAATAATTAACAATATACGTGACGGCTTAATGCAGGGCAAATAGCAAAACACTTATAGAAGTATAGATAAATAGCATTTCTGCTTTATCTGTACCATACATTAACTCTTTGAACCCTAGTCCCGCATATAGGCGTCCTTTTCAAACAGTGTACATGTGAATAGTACACTTGTCCTATGCAAACAGTGAAGACCCAGATAAGAGGGCTCCAAAAGGAGCCCTCTGATCAGGGTCTTCACTGTTTGTCATAATGCCAAACATTGACAAAAACAACCCTTAAAAGTCAGAAATGGACTAGACTAAAATGGAAACTGGAATTGTCCATTTAAAGTTTCAGGGAGGAAAGAGTTAAGCAGTCACCTGTCTTTAGGAATCTCCACGACTCTTCAAAGAAATATCATTAAACGACCCAGGACTACTGATAAGAGGGGGTAAATTAAATATTAAGTAATTTCAACATTTTATGTTTGGACCAAACCCTATGTTGTGACTACGAGCGTACTCGGTTAAATTCTAATGATTGGTCACGTCATTGGATTTTGAGCATGCATACAGATTTTAGTCTTCAAAACTACCCCGTTTACTTGGAGCCATGTTTATAACAAGTTTTGGAAGTATTATCTAAATAAAATTTACTTCTATTTCATTATGATATATCCTCCACGATGCAAATCGGCTGTTATTCCACAATCAACATGAGATAATTCCAGATCTCTGACACTTTAGTGTGAAATTCCAATTTCAATTTAATAATCAGTCGAATTGTCCAGGTGTGTTAGGACACACGTCGACCACCCAGTTCTTTGGAATTTTCCAATTAAACTTCAGATAAAACATCCGGCTAGCTATTGGGTAGCGCGACAATTTATAATCCGTTTTCAAACAAAATAACTGACCATCGTCCCACACCCCAGTATACTGTAACTATATTGTGATCAACTACACATAATACATCTACATGTGCGGATCTAGAGTTTTTCTCAAAGGGTCCAACTGAGTAGATTTAATATAAAGTAAACCCAAAAACAATGGGCCGATGTTGACCAGGGACCCGTTTCATAAAACTTCGTACGACAAAAAACGGTCAGAAGTCAAAACTTTAAAATACATTTAATTTCTGATTTCTATATCTAACCTTTCTTGTGACATCTCTAGAATCGTCTTTTTCAAGACGATTCCAAAGAAACGTAACAAGACAGGAATAGATGAAGAAATGAATAAAATTTGAGACTTTTATAATCTGACTTACGACAACATTTGTCGTACGAGGGAACGGGATGATGCATCGTTGCATGACTTTTAGTGGAGTGCTTCTTAAAACAACAACAACAACAACAAAGCAAGATTAAAGTAAATCAGAAAGTTCCTACAGGATATTTCTTCTCTACTCTCATTTTGCTTTAACTCTTTCCTCCCTGAAACTTTAAATGGACAATTCCAGGTTCCATTTTAGTCTTGTCCATTTCTGACTATTAAGAGTTGTTTTGTCAATGTTTGGCATAATGACAAACAGTGAAGACCCTGATCAGAGGGCTCCTTTCGGAGCCCTCTGATCTGGGTCTTCACTGTTTGCACAAGACAAGTGTACTATTCACATGTACACTGTTTGAAAAGGACGCCTATATGCGGGACTAGGGTTCAAAGGGTTAAGCTGTCATCTGTCATTAATGCAACCAACGCATCTCTTGAGTGGTCGTAATAGAGGAGTTGAACAGGTCTGTGTACAAAATAAGTTCAGTATTTCGGACTATTTCCATCTTCCATGCTTTCCCTTATATGGTTATCCAGGGGGACTCCGGTCCCAGTCTCCGCTTCTATGGATCCGCGCATGTGTCTAGCAAGAGTGGAAACAATTTTATCTATATCGAATGTCGAATTACTACAATATGATCTTGATCCACATTGTTTGACAATCAACCTGTTGACTCAGAAAAATAAAATAACAGTGGGTATTTCATTCTAGCAAAACTCAGTCTTGCAGCAGCCGACATTTCTGTTCGCCAAAAGGGGACAGGGACCTATCGCCACTTAGTCACTACCCTACCAATTCGGGATAAACCGACTGTTTCCGACACGCTGAACAGTTTACTGTCATACTTCCATCACTTGACCTCATTTATGTTTTTTTAAACGCAAAACGGTTAAATTTGAAGTACAATAAACCCCCTCTACGACCACTAAATTATGTTTATTATTTGGGGCTAAGAAAAGGTGACTGCTTAAAGCAAGGAGACAGTAAAACAGAAAGCTCCTGCAGGAGCTTTCTGTTTTACTGTCACCTTGCTTTAAGCTGTCACCTGTCTTTTATACAACCAATTAGCCTTATTTTTAATGGTTATAGGTTTACTGAACTGGTATTTTTAACTTACACGCGCTCAAATCATCGAAATTAATAGACATAAACAAGGACAAGTAGTTCGAGTTATCGGAAGTTCGACTGTAGTTTATCGTAAACGAACGAAGTGTTCCGATTGTATCCCTCTACGTCTATGGCAACCTTTTATCCAGTGTCCATTATACAGGTGAATAGTAAGTATTTCAGGTAAAATGGTAAAACTCTTAGCGCTACCAGGGCTCAATCCAGCGAATGATAAATACAGTTTACATCCCCATCGTAATCTTTATGATGACCCACAATGCAGTGATACCTTTTGTTGATGGCATTTTTGGGAAAACACTGCAAATAGGGACACCATTTCGAGTCTTTGAGGACGTTTATTCAGGAGCATAGCAACATATTGAGCAGGTCAAAGTTTTAATCCTTTTAGCGCTGTTCAAATGTAGTTTACTTAAGATATCTGCTCTAATTCTAAAATTGGCTCTTTCTTCTTTATAATTACAGATACTCAATTTCAGTTGCAAACAGTTTGGAGTCAGATCAGACATGGACTTACTCGACATGATCAGGATCCACACTGTTTGCAAAAGTCAAGCCATCTAAATTCTCCGACACCAAAAGGGACAATCTATGTTGATACGGGAAGAGAACATTGTGGTTATGAAAATAGATGGGGATTTGTTTATCAAATGGGATATGCTTGGTTCGCGGTACGAGCACTATAGTGTGATCTAATTTACAAACACAGTCGAACTTTTGTGAAGTGACCATACAGTCAATATCCAAAGATATCTTCATGCAAGGCGAATGCTGAGCTCTATGTATAACATATTTGCACTGAATTAATCTAGTAGCATTATGCCTTAAAAATTTCCACTGCCCAAAAAAACTTATAATAAGATTTTATGCTTTTTAAACTTAAGAAATTTAAGTTAGATTCGAGTGACAAACAGTTTGGATCCAGATCAGACGCCGCATTATGCGGCGTCTGATCTGGATTCAAACTGTTTGCATATGTTAGCCAAGTCGCATTTTGTATGATACTGTCTAGTAAGGGTTAGAAGCAACCCATGAATCATTATCTGATTGGCCGCTTTGGACAGTTAAACTGTATAAGGATGAAAATGGAGATGAGGTGAAAGGTAAGAAGACAAAGACCTAAAGTTGGGGGTAGCTGGGTATAACATGAACAAGGGTGGGCGTGTTTGTCATACCACAATGCCCTATACATTACTTAAGGGCCTTGCATTATTGCGGATCATTTATGTAACAGGTTAAAATTGGCCATCCTTTTTGATTCTCTGTCCTCAAGCAACAATGGGTAAGGCTATAGTAAGTTCAACTTTCAACTTTTAAACTTTTATTTGAACAAGTTGATCTAGACGATCGACCTGTTACAATAGGTAATTTGACTTGACTCATTTTAGTATATTTATGCCCCACCACTAAGTATTGTTCGACATAATTATATATTCCTGTCCAACCGTATGTTCTTTCACCCCAACGATCAATTGGTTTAATATTTCGCTCTTATAGATCGGGGCCCCGTTTCATAAAAGATCTTACGACAAATGTTGTCGTAAGTCAAAACTTTAAAATACATTTAATCTCTGATTTCTCTATCTAATCCTGTCTTGTGACATCTTTTTGGAATCGTCTTTTCAAGACGATTCCAAAAAGATGTTACAAGACAGGATTAGATGGAGAATTAAATAATAATTGGGACTTTTATAATATGACTTACGACAACATTTGTCGTACGAAGTTTTATGAAACGGGCCCCAGTTCTGGATGTTGCATTTCAGTTAGGTGACATTGACCTTTGACATTGACATTGACCTCTCTGACCTACATTTAAGTTTTGCATTTGGTCAGTGGATCTAGACGATGATCCTTTTAAAGAAGGTACTTTTCATCGATTCCCTTCAGTTATATATGCCCAGCCACAGAATATTATGAGGCATATATATCTTTATCCGAACGAATGATTGGTTAATATTTACGTTTATAGAATTGCAGCTGCAGCTAGGATCAAGCAACTTCATATGCTCATGGGCTTGATGAGTAAACAATGTTGTATTGCAATTTGGTGATATTGGCCTTTAGCCTTTACCTTTGTGACTTACAAATTAGTTTTGAGTTTAGTCAGTTATGATTCATTAAAGTGTCAACATTTATAGCACTTAGCAATCCGAAGAGGATCTGTGACCTACCAACAAATTATGGTTGTTTAACCCATTACTCAATATATACGGATTTGACAACTAAACTTTATATATCCACTAAAGAAAATAGTTTCACTTTATTCAGTCATAAATATGCACAATAACAAATAGTTTCTATATCCAAGCAAATGGTAGCTTAAATCAGGCTGACAGTAAACCAGAAAGTGCCTTAACGGTTAGATCTTGAGTTCATTAACACATAATAGACTTGAAAAAAAATAGCAATTTTGTTTTCAGTAGACTCATCTTTTGCACGAATGACTGAAGCTGGGAGCCAAGCCAGTATGTTACAGATTATCCCCAGGTTGTGTTGGTAAACTATAACACTGTGAAGAATATTTACAGAAGTAAACATGCAATTAGAGTATCATATCTTGGATGAGATTAAGCAATTATTGCTAATTAGAAATTACCCTTAAATAAGTTGACCCTGATACAACTAAGTCCCACTGGCATGACCCCTAAAGAATGATTGTTTCAGTTTTACAGTGGAGAAGGGAAAACATCCAATTAACGCGTTTATACTAAAACATTTATATCTATTGCAAGCAGCTTGGAACAGATCAGACACCGCGTTACCCGGCGTCTTATCAGGTTCAAACTGTTTGCCACTTCGACAAATGAAAATTTTCAATTTGTTTCGAAACGTTGTCATTTTCTTCATGTTATTGCATAATTGCATTCTCCGATGTAAGAAACACCATTTGTTTCAAAATGATGCAGTTTTCAAATTTAAAGGCATCCTGTTTAAACCATAACCAGGGTCTAGTTTAAGAAAGTCAATAGCATCTTTCTGATAAAAATGTAAGGCAAAAGGGATGACCAAGAAAAATATTTTATCTACTGAGTACATTTGTGCATCAAAATAAAATAACATTTCTTATGACTTTTTTATTTAACCTTACACTCAGACTCTCTAGACAGTTCTCGACTGCTACATTTGTCGTTTGCTACATTTGCTATTTGCAACGTTTGTTGTCTGTAACAACTGCCTTCTGCTTCATTTGTACTCTGTAACATTTATTATCTGCAACATTTGTCTCTGTTACATTTTTAATATGTAACATTTGTACTAAGTAACATTAGTTTTGTTAACTGTAACATCTCTCGTCAGTTACATTTGTACTCTGCAACAATTGTTCTCAGTAATATTTGTTATCAGCAACATCTGTCGTCTGCAACATGTGTGTGTCATATCTATACTCTGTAACATATATCGTCTTCTACATTTGTCATATGTATCATTTGCCGTCTGCTACATTTGTCATCTGTAACATTTGTAATCTAAAACATGTGTCGTCTGCTACATTTGTCGTCTGTACGTTTGTCGTGGGCTATATTTGTCTCCTGCTCCATTTGTCGTCTGCTACAAATGTTGTCTGCAACATTTGTACTATGCAGCATTTGTGGACTGCAACACTTGTACTCTGTAATATTTGTCGTCTGCTATATTTGTCATTAGCAAAATTTGTGGTCTGCTACCTACATTTGTACTCTACAACATGTGTCGTCTACTACATTTGTACTCTATAAAAAATATGTCTGCTACATTTCACGTCTGCAACATTTGCCGTCTCCAAATTTGTACTCTGCAACATATGTCGTCTGTTATATTTGTCATATGCAACATGTGTCGTGTGTTATATTTGTACTCTGCAACATGTGTCGTGTGTTATATTTGTCTCTGCAACATGTGTTGTCTGTTATATTTGTACTCTGCAACATGTGTCGTCTGTTATGTTTGTACTCTGCAACATGTGTCGTCTGTTATATTTGTACTCTGCAACATGTGTCGTCTGTTATATTTGAACTCTGCAACATGTGTCGTCTGTTATATTTGAACTCTGCAACATGTGTCGTCTGTTTATTTGAACTCTGCAACATGTGTCGTGTGTTATATTTTTCTCTGTAACATGTGTCGTGTGTTATATTTGTACTCTGCAACATGTGTCGTCTGTTATATTTGAACTCTGCAACATGTGTCGTCTGTTTATTTGAACTCTGCAACATGTGTCGTGGGTTAGATTAGTACTCTGCAACATGTGTCGTGTGTTATATTTGTACTCTGCAACATGTGTCGTCTGTTATATTTGTACTCTGCAACATGTGTCGTCTGTTATATTTGTACTCTGCAACATGTGTCGTCTGTTTATTTGAACTCTGCAACATGTGTCGTGTGTTATATTTGTACTCTGCAACATGTGTCGTGTGTTATGTTTGTACTCTGCAACATGTGTCGTCTGTTATATTTGTACTCTGCAACATGTGTCGTTTGTTATATCTGTAGTCTGCAACATGTGTCGTCTGTTATATTTGAACTCTGCAACATGTGTCGCCTGTTATAATTGTACTCTGCAACATGTGTCGTCTGTTTATTTGAACCCTGCAACATGTGTCGTGGGTTAGATTAGTACTCTGCAACATGTGTCGTCTGTTATATTTGTACTCTGCAACATGTGTCGTTTGTTATATCTGTAGTCTGCAACATGTGTCGTCTGTTATATTTGAACTCTGCAACATGTGTCGTGTGTTATATTTGTACTCTGCAACATGTTTCTTCTGCTATAATTGTACTCTGCAACATGTGTCGTCTGTTTATTTGAACTCTGCAACATGTGTCGTCTGTTTATTTGAACTCTGCAACATGTGTCGTGTGTTATATTTGAACTCTGCAACATGTGTCGTCTGTTATAATTGTACTCTGCAACATGTTTCGTGTGTTATAATTGTACTCTGCAACATGTGTCGTCTGTTTATTTGAACTCTGCAACATGTGTCGTGGGTTAGATTAGTACTCTGCAACATGTGTCGTCTGTTATATTTGTAGCCTGCAACATGTGTCGTTTGTTAAATCTGTAGTCTGCAACATGTGTCGTCTGTTATATTTGTACACTGCAACATATGCAGTTGTACCCTGCAACATATTACGTCTGTTATAGCTTTCGTCTGCTACATTTGTTATCTGCAACATGTTTCGTCTACTATATTTGTACTCTGCAACTTTCGTCATCTGTACCATTTGTCGTCTGCTGCATTTGGCATCTGCAATATTTGTCGTCTGCTACATTTGTCGTCTGCTGCATTTGTCATCTGCAAAATTTGTCGTCTACTACATTTGTCGTCTGCTACATTTGTCATCTGTAACATTTTTCGTCTACTAGATTTGTAACACTCAACATTCGTCATAGTCTCCTACTTTTGTCTGTAACATTTGTCGCCTGCTGCATTTTACTCTAAATTTTTTAATCTACATCATTTGTCGTCTGCTGCATTCGTACTTTGAAACATTTGTTCTCTGTAACATTTGTATTCTGAATCATTTGTACTCTGCTACATTTGTCATACGTAACATTTGTCATCTGCAATATTTGTTGTATGCTTAATTTGTACTCTGTAATAATTGCCGTCTGTAACGTTTGTTGTTTGCAACATTTTTCATCTACAACATTTTTCCTTTACTAAATGTGTACTCTGCAACTTTTGTCATCTGCAACATTTATTCGTCCTCTGTATTTCTTTCTAATGTCATTGATAGAATATTTTCTATAAGGATATATCACCAGTGTATCGAAAAGTATTGCTCCAGATTGTACGCCAGAATCTGGATCAAAACCTTTTGCATATACACATGTACATACAGATGGGGAAATGGTATTCATTTCGATAAATGCATTTGTGCTCTAACTATTATGTCCATTATAATGAAGTTTCAGCCAGATCAGACGTCTGAATATGGTCCATACTGTTTGACACTCGTATCGGTATTTCTTCAGTCAAAAAAGCCAAAAATATGATTTGAACAAGTGTTGCAGACGACACTATCAATGCAGAAGATATTTAGGAGGTGAGAGTGTTGAAGAAGGCGATACAATTTGGCAGTGAAAGAATTAAACGCAAATGCAAACGTAAACAAGAGGGCCAGAATGGCCCTTGATCGCTCACCTGACAATGGTGACACTAGGATGGGTCACGTGATTTCAGAAAAGAAGATTTGTAAAAGGTGACCCCCAGGGCGGGGCCAATTTTGACCCCAGGGGCAAAATTTGAACAACTAAGATAGAGGACCTGTAAACGATGATATGTGCAAAATATCTTAACTCAGTGTACTATGGTTTCAGACAAGAAGATTTTTGAAATTTTCATTGAAAAAATATATTTTTAGCTCCGGTGACCCAGATATGCAACAGACCAGAACCAATTCATCCATATATGTGAAGGACCTCTATGAATGGCCCTTGATCGCTCACCTGACAATGGTGACACTAGGATGGGTCACGTGATTTCAGAAAAGAAGATTTGTAAAAGGTGACCCCCAGGGCGGGGCCAATTTTGACCCCAGGGGCAAAATTTGAACAACTAAGATAGAGGACCTGTAAACGATGATATGTGCAAAATATCTTAACTCAGTGTACTATGGTTTCAGACAAGAAGATTTTTGAAGTTTTCATTGAAAAAATCTATTTTTAGCTCCGGTGACCCAGATATGCAACAGACCAGAACCAATTCATCCATATATGTGAAGGACCTCTAAAACTTACCTCATGCCAAATATCAAAGCTCTGGTCATATTGGTTCCAGAGAAAAAGATGTTTGAATATTTCACTATATAACTCTATGTAAAACTGTGATCCCCGGGGCGGGGCCAATTTTGACCCCAGGGACAAAATTTGAACAACTTTGATAGAGGATCTGTTGACGATGCTATGTGCAAAATATCTAAGCTAAGTGTACAATGGTTTCAGACAAGAATATTTTTTAAGTTCTCATGGAAAAAAAATCTATTTTTAGCTTTGGTGACTCAGATATGCAGTGGACCGGAACCGATTCAACAACATAAGTCAAATACCTCTAGCAGTAATACCATGCTAAATATCAAAGCTCTGGACATATTGGTTTCAGAGAAAAAGATGTTTGAACATTTCACTATATAACTCTATGTAAAACGTTGACCCCCGGGGCGGCGCCAATTTTGACCCCAGGGGCAAAATTTGGACAACTTTGATAGAGGACCTATAGGTAATGATATGTGCAAAATATCTAAGCTCTGGCTCTTGTGGTTTGTGACAAGAAGATTTTTTAAGATTTTCTTATTTTTTCACTTTGGTTGCCATAGCAACCAGAGTTCTGCGTGGTTTCAAATTCTTTGAACAACTTTGAAAGAGCTTGACCCAAGGAACATTCCTGTGAAGTTTGGTTGCAATCAAGCAAGTGGTTTGGGAGAAGAAGATGTTTGAAGAAATTGTTGACGCACAACGCACGACGCACGACGACGGACGCCGGACATTGACTGACCACAAAAGCTCACCTTGAGCACTTTGTGCTCAGGTGAGCTAAAAATGGCAATTGTTTGAAAATATTCACATTTGTAATTTTGAGCGAAAAAAGTTTGTGAGCCAGATCAGACGCCGGGTAAATGATCTGGCTCCAAACAGTTTGCATTTGACATAAGGTTTTAGCACAAACGCGTTTTGGGGGAAAATAACGTTTCATCCAATGTAGTAACGCTTAGGGTTAATAAAAGTAATAAAATAGCTGACAACAATACCTGCCAAGGTGGAACACGACACGTTTGGAACCTCCACTGCTCGTGTTTCAAATTCTTCCCTACCAGAACATCACACCATCCTATGTCATGTAGTTGGTTATCATCCTGAAGTCAACGAAACGAAAACAATCAACACTACAACTCACCCCCAAAACACAAACAAACTGTCGCGTTTATGCGATCCCTGCAGCGTGATACATGCTAGGTCCCTTAGGCGTGAAATGTACGTGATAAATCACCATGACAACAGAATGACCACAACATCAGTGTCGCGGTAACGTGACCATTTTTCACTCAGCAGTGAAAATACACTTTGTATCTAACGCGAGCGACATTAATTAACGCTGTTTAGGTGAATAGCATATAGGATAACAGTGTATGGTAAATATCCAAATAATGCCTGTACCTTTTGACCCCTTCTATAACATTAACTTTAGAGTTAACTCCCTAGGGCCCCTTTTCATAAAACTTCATACGACAAAAACGGTCGTAAGTCTAAAATTTAAAACAAATTTAATTTCTGATTTTTCTATCTAATCCTGTCTTGTGACATCTCTTTGGAAACGTCTTTATCACAAGACAGGATTAGATGGAAAAATAAATAATAATAATTGAGACTTTTATAATCTGACTTACGACAACATTTGTCGTACGAAGTTTTACGAAACGGACCCCTGTTGTTTTAATACAGGTGGCAGATTGCTTAAATCGGAAAGGTGCTTCTATCAGGGTAGGGTTCAACTTCTAAACTTATAAAATCATACCTGTTATAGAACTACTAAAATGAGGACAACTGTAAAAGTAGACGGACTTAAGCATACTGCATGCCATTGCAATGAAAGTTCCTACACATGTAGTTTCATTCTGTATTAAGCAGCAACGTTTCTTAAGCGACCACGTACTTCTAGTGCTGACCACAATGTACTATTATAATATTGTTTACATTATCAATTAAACCCTAGTGAGCCGCATGCTGGCGAAGAGCGCACGTCACATGCCATCACTTGTTATAATCATCCAAAAATATCTAAACATTGACTAGACTGAACTCTTTTAACACCATGTACATGTTTAGAATAATACTCATTACATTCGCAAACAGTGTAGACCTAGATTAAAGGGCTCCTATAGGAGTCCTCTGATCAGAGTATTATTGCTTTAATGTGACACTTTTCTGAGAGAAAAGAGTGACCGTTCAAAACAAATTTGACTCAGCTAATAATACACATTTCGGCATGAAATATATAAATACATGTATATACTAGTACTGATTTATTGTTTGACTCATACTAAGCTGCTGTAAATCCTGTACTGATCGAACGTTTACAATACGCAACCATCAGTTTCTCTTAATACAGAATTATGTTGGATGCAGACCGTCCAAAAGTAATGCATATTTAAAGCTCCCTTTGGAACTTTCTTCACTACTTTCGTTCTGCATTAAGCTACATCTGTTTTAATGAATGTACTTGAACCTTCCTTGAAAGTTATAACAGATTGGACTGTATTTCTCCTTGCAGATCAAACGGTCATTATCTATCTGATCTCATTCAGGCAAAATTTATATGAAGGGACCGAGGTTAGATGTGTCATAAATAACATATAAATGACAACAATATTACCTAATTTATCTCACAGTCCAAATTTAGCATTTGAAATTTAGCCGAGCCAAAGGTATACAAACATCGGATATGTATGGGTAACAGTGTAAACCCAGATAAGCCGCAATGTGGACATGCTATGTCTGATCAGGATATTTACTGCTCGTATAGCCATAGGTCATCTGATGAGTCACTCCTGGTGTCTATACGCTTTTTAGTACAGCTGCAGCCTTATCTATGTCATCTATGCTTGCCATATTTGAATTAGCCGTTTGTCACGTGACATATTTTAATTCATTATTTAATGTCTGGTGTAGTCTTGAAAAACTGTTATTTATTCAACATATATATTGATCTCTCATCGTTTTAGTACGCTAGAGATGTTAGCAATGTCCGCAAAGTTTATTAAGGTAATAACATTGTGAAAGTGGAACAACTTAAAGGGCGCCATTTCAGTTGGACAGTCATAAAGTTCCCTCATATGAATTTCGCCCGTTGAAAGTCTATTAACATCTCAAAGATTAACCCTTTCACCGGCAATGTTTAACATTTTGCTTTAACCCTTTCCATTGTCAAATCATCGTCTGTTTTAATACTACTGTCTGTATATTCTTTGCATAGTCCGATTACAGTGGATAATCTGTTATTCTTTCCCAATAAACGCGTTTACGCTAAAACTATTATTTGCAGTGCAAACAGTTTGGAGCCAGATCAGACGCCGAGTAACCCGGCGTCTGATCAGGCTCCAAACTGTTTGCCACCAAGATAAACAAGAATTATCAGAATTGTCCAAAAGTTGTTCTTTTCTACGTTTTAGTGCTTTGCGTTTGCGTACGTTTGCGTTTAAACGGGAAAGAATAACAGATTCTCCACTGTAACTCTTTCACTGCCAAGTTTCATCGTCTGTTTTTATCCTCTCACCACCAAATTCTCGTCTGCATTCATAGTGTCGTCTGCAATATTTTGTCAAGTCAGATTTACATCATTTTTGACTGAAGAAACAGCGATACGAGTGTCAAAAAGTTTGGATCAAAACGATCTGCAAAGTCGCCTTTTGGCGTCGTTGACGTTGAAAGAGTTAAAGCTAGTACGACAGAAGAAACATCGCTACGAATGTCAACATTAGGGATCTGGGGCCCGTTTCATAAAACTTCTTACGACAAATGTTGTCGTAAGTCAAAACTTTAAAATACATTTAATTTCTGATTTCTCCATCTAATCCTGTCTTGTGACATCTCTTTGGAATCGTCTTTTCAAGACGATTCCAAAAAGATGTCACAAGACAGGATTAGATGGAGAAATAAATAATAATTGTGACTTTTATAATCTGACTTACGACAACATTTGTCGTACGAAGTTTTATGAAACGGGCCCCTGGATTTCTAGATCCAAATTGTTTGCAACGTCGACTTCATTTGCTTGTGGCGGTGGAAGTGATATATACTATGGCAAACTTCCAACGCAACACCCCGTATATTCCCATTACTTCCAATGTTAAACATGCCTTAAGTTAGTCTGGTCAATTCTGTAAACGGTGCATATCCTGAATAGATTTCTTCTGCAATTCATAAAGTGATCAATGGACAATACTCTTGGTAAACAAAAACAAAAATGAATTGACATTTGGTCCCAAAAATATGGAATTTTGTGATAACAAGTTTTCAGAAAATCTCATTCCAATGCATTTTCAATGGGGAATGTTAACCAGAAATTAGCGATATGTTTGGATCGATGGTTATTATTCATCAGAAGTGTCAATGAAAATTCGTTGCCAATATTAACAACTTTGAGGATCTTATCCCCAACAGTTCACCCGTCATCCTTTACCCGGCAATACATACAGTGACACCCAGACACAGAATAGTGACAATAGTGTACCATCTTGGGCGAAAACTCTCTGTCAACAGATGACAAATTTACAAACAACATTAAATAGGCACACAAATCAGTGGAACCAGGTCGAAACTAACATTGCAGCACAAAACGAAAAACTGATAGAAATGCAAAAACAGTTGTCAGAAGTTAAGCTCGTTAAACAAAGCTTAGAGCAAACCAACCAAAGAGTGGTGCAGTCAGAAACTAAAATCAGGTCAATGCAAACAGATGTAAATGAATACAAGGAGACACTTATCAAGTACAGTGAAATTTGTGACGACATCACAGGCGCCAACACTGACTTTGACAATAGATTGAAAAGCATAGAAAGAACAATTAAAGAAATAGAGCAGAAAAGTAGTAACACAGATAAGAAAGTGGAAACCATTGCTGACAGAGTTACAGATGTACAATGGAGAAGTATGAGAGAAAACCTCCTGTTCTTCGGCATCCCAGAAGCGCAAGGGCACAGTACCACCAGAGAAAACTGTGAAGAGGTTATACAGACATTTATAGCAGAGAAGCTAGAAGTAGAAAAGGAAATAGATATGGACCGTGCCCATAGACTCGGAAGATATAGAACTGAAAACACGCGGCGACCACGCCCCATCATAGTGAAGTTCACACATTACAAAGAGAAGGAAGACATCAAACAACTGGCCCAACAGAAACTAAAAGATACCGACTATTGGGTTAAGGATCAATATCCTAGAGAAATGGAGGAGAAAAGAAAAGAGTTATATGGAGTTGCAGATGAAGCAAGAGAAGACACACGAAACGAAGTAAAGCTAATTAGAGACAAACTTTACATAAATGGACAACAATATATTCCAGAAAAGGAGACAAAGACAAGTGTACCATATCGACCCGGAGAAAGGAAAGATGCAGATGCTCGCCAAAGAAAGAGAGAGAGAGGAGAAACGAACCGGGACCGGTCGAGATACGGAGAGAGAGAAGAAACAATGCAATGGCAGAAAAGGTCCGAACTGCAGAACAATTATGATAGAGGAGAGAAATGGAGTAGAACATTCTACCGAAGACCACAAAAACCAGTTCGTAATCAACAATCTGAGAGGACGTCTGGGTTCTACAACAGATTCGGTATTTTCGGCCAGCAGACACCAGACAATCCTAAATTGAACAATAAAAAGAAAGCAACATCCCCATTGGAAGTCGATGAAATGCGTAAAAAACAACACTACGATGGTAGGTCAGACACTAACAGCAATAACAGCAGTATGATAATCGCGAGTGACGATAGTGATCATGAAATAATAACAATAAGTGAAGACCTTGAAAAGGAACAGCCAGAAAGTACAACAAAGACAAGTGTTATTTCCCCGATCATATCAGATGACGGAAACCAAAGCTCTAGAGATGATCAGTCACAATACGATCCGTCTGGAATGACGGACACAGGCTCACAACAGAATCAGGTCACAGAGCAGGAAAGCAGCCGCGATAATATAGACGAACCCGCTTCTGAAAATGTACAGACATAGCAGTTTCTGGAAAACGACTTTATACAGCCTAGCAGTGCTTGTAATTTGAATACATCTACCTCGCAAAAACCTCACGATCTAAAGCTTCTATCCTTAAATGTCTGTGGTATATTACCAAAATTGCGATGCCCAGATTTTCTTTCTTATATTAAGAATTTTGATATTATTGGACTCCAAGAAACCAAAACTGACGATACTGATGAAATTAACATTGACGGTTACGTCACACATTTATTCAATAGGACAAAACTTACATGTTATAGATCTGGTGGCATCGCAATTCTTCTTAAAGAAAACCTGACTGACTATGTGAAATTTGACACTAATCCAAAGAGCGACTTAATAAAGTTTTTTACAATTTCGAACAGTCTATATGGTAATGACAACAAAGTAAATGGAGAAGATTTGAAATGCGGATTTGCTTATATACCTCCTGTAGGTTCAAGATATGTAAGCAATGATCCATATTTCGAAATCCAAAATGAAATTTTTCGATACTGTAATGGAAATAAACATGTTTTATTGATGGGCGATTTTAATTCCAGATGTGGTAACGCTTTAGATTTTACACGAACTGATAACACTTTTGCCGAAATATTCCAAATGGATATATTAGTAAATGAAGAGGCAGATGTTTTCAAAAATTTTGAACTATATGATATCAATATAAACAGAGAATGTGTAGACTCCGTATTGAATAATTACGGAAACCAACTGCTAGAACTTTGCAAAGGTAACAACTTTTTTATTTGGAATGGAAGAGTTGGAAATGATAAATCTAATACTAAACTAACATGCAAAAACACAAGTGTAGTTGACTATTTCATATCAACTTCATACTTATTTGAAAATGTTGTAGATTTTTACATTGACGAATTTTCACACTTGTTCTCTGATGTTCACTGTCCAGTAGTTGGTGTCATCAATACCAAACTTAACAGCAACACACATAAAGAAAATACCAATGTTCAGTTTCAAGAAAAAGTGAAATTATGGGATCAGCATAAGTCTGATCTGTTTATAGAAAACTTAGATCCTTTTAAAGTAAGAGAACTAGAAAGTAGATTAGATTTTCTGTCAGAAAATAACTCAATTAATCAAACAAACATAGATGAATGTGTCGATGATATAGCACGCATTTACATGAAAAGTTCAGAAAAAAGCTTCGGTACAAAATCACTTAAAAAAGAACGAGAAATTCCCTTTGCAAGTAAATTACCATGGTTTAATAAAAGCTGCAGTGACATGAGAGATTTGTACCATTGGACCAGAAAAGCATATAATAAACATAAATCACATTATTTTAAAGATAAGCTGAAAAATGTCAGCAAACAGTATAAAAACACTCTACATAGATCACAGGCAAATTACAATGTCTCAAAAGCAGATAAGTTAAGAAATCTAAAAACAAAAGACCCAAAACAATATTGGAAAATAATAAATAACGACAAACAATCAACAAAACCATTAGCATCTTTAAATGATTTTCACGATTACTTTAAATCCTTAAACGAAGCACAATATAACAACACAGACAATTATACAAGTGAACATTACACTGCAGACACCCCTCAAAATGAGGAAATTAACAAGGCAATAACAGATACTGAAATCATTAATGCGGTTAAATCTCTAAAGACCAACAAGTCACCGGGTAGTGACAATATATTAAACGAACATATAAAAAACTCCTTAAACCATATGTTACCCATATATGTTAAATTGTTTAATATAATTCTTGATACAGGGATCATTCCAAAGAGCTGGACAGACGGTATTATAAAACCTATCTACAAAAATAAAGGCAACCCTAGAGAACCAGAAAATTATCGCCCTATATCATTACTGAGCTGCTTTGGAAAACTTTTTACTTTAATACTTAACAATAGACTGAATAAATATGCCGAAGAAACAAACCTTATCAACAATACTCAGGCAGGTTTCCGAAAACAACACTCAACTGTCGATAATATATTTATTTTAAAAAATTTGATAGACATAGTACAAACTGGTCGGCAAAAGCTTTATTGTTGCTTTATTGATTTTAAACAGGCTTTCGATTCAGTTTGGCGGCATGGACTGTGGGTTAAACTTATTGAACAAAATATCACTGGCAAATGTTTTAAAGTTATATATAATTTGTATCAAAATATAAAATCACAAATTCAAACCCATGAGGGCGTTTCACAACAATTTGAATGTTTAGTTGGCGTAAGACAAGGCGAAAATCTATCACCGTTTCTATTTTCCCTGTACCTAAATGATTTAACTAACTACCTAAATGTAAACAGAGTAAATGGAATCTTCAAGGAATCAATTTCTGATGATTTAAGAATATATCTAAAACTTTTTATCTTATTATACGCTGATGATACTATTATCTTCAGTAACGATGAAAATGACTTCCGACATTCCTTAAACATCTTCAAAAACTATTGTGACACTTGGAAATTAAAGATTAACATTTCAAAAACAAAGATTATGATCATTGCAAAAGGTAATCCAAAACACAAAACAGCTTTTAAAATAGGTAACGAAACAGTGGAAATAGTTAATGAATACAAATATCTCGGACTATTTTTCACTAAATCAGGATCGTTTTTAAAAACAAAATCATATATAGCAGAGCAAGCCAATAAAGCCCTTTATGCATTACTTAGAAGAATTAAAAGACTGTCACTTCCATACGACTTACAAATCGACCTATTTGAAAAAACTGTGAAACCAATTTTGCTTTATGGTTGTGAAATATGGGGATATGGTAAACTTGACATTCTGGAAAAAATTCAACTAAAGTTTTTTAAATATATATTCAATATGAAAAAATCAACACCGTCTTACATGATTTACGGTGAATTCAATATTATGCCTCTTACTGTTGATATAAAGAGTAGAATTATATCATACTGGGCCAAATTACTTGAAAATAGTTACTCTATGGAAAATCCTAAGTTGTCAACGCAAATTTACCTTTTGAATTTTAGTTTATACTCACATAGACAACTAAAATCTCTATGGTTTGATAACATCAAAGATATACTATGTGCTTCCGGATATTCTGGAATTTGGTATAGCCAAAGCTTTTTAAGTAGTAAATGGTTGACAATATCAACCCGACAAAAACTTAGAGATATATACAGCCAAAATTGGTATTCTGCCATAGAAGCTACATCAAACACAAACTTCTATAAACTAGTAAAATCCACGTTCGAACGAACACCACATTTATTCAAGCTCCCATATAATCTTTGTAAATCTCTCGTCGCTTTCAGAACAAGAAATCATAGGTTACCTATAGAAGTTGGTCGATGGAACAGTATTCCAGCCAATGAAAGAAAATGTCCTTACTGTAGAGACATTGGAGATGAATTTCACTATCTATTACTATGCCCTGAATTCAGTTCACCAAGAAGCAAGTTTATTAGAGCATCACATTACACAAACCCAAATATCATTAAACTTTTTAACCTTTTCAATTCTGAAAACTACGATGAGATTAAAAACCTGAGCATTTTTTGTAAAATTATAATGAATCATTTCAAGCAAAAGACTAATTATTAAATTAATATTCTAACATTCCAATGTTTAATTATTACATTACATAGATTTTTAGGCTGCATAATTCAGGGAAAAATAGCGCGGAAGGCTCATTCAGGAAGTTTTTCTGTGTAATTTCTTTCCTTCACTGTGCACATTTCCTATGACTGACCTCATATTATTATATCGAAAAGTAGTTTAATTATGTTGAATGCAAATATATATTATAACAGTTGAACATATGGCTCGGGATAAAATTATACAGAAGGCTCAAGAGCTTTCTGCATTAATTTTTACCTGAATTGTGTAACTCCCTTATTCAAGAAAATGTAAATAATATATAATCGTATGATTGATAAATGCAATGTTTACTGTTGCTAGATCTTACGACGGATTAAAAGTCTACGATAAAAGCTGCACAGAAAGCTCACTTAAGAGTTTTCTGTGTTGCTTTTGACCCGTAATGTGCAACTTATTTATCTGGCATATTATCGTATGGATGTGAAACCCTTTGTTGAATGTATTATTTTAAGCTTTATACCGACTGTATAACTCGGGATAAAAGTTGCGTGGAAAGCCAATTTAGCAGCTTTCTGCGTTGGTTTTGACCAGAATTATGCAACTCCTTTTTATCGTTCGTTGTTCAAATGGAACGATTAACATATATCTGAAGACAGATTACTGCACGTTTCGGGACAAACATGGCACAAAAGCTAATTCAATAACTTTGTGTGTTATGTTTGTTCTGCATTGTGTAACATTATTATAAACAACTAAATAGTATTATTTGTATATATGCTTAATTTAATGTTGAATGTACATACATGTATATATAAAGAAAGATAACTGCGCGGGTCAGGACAAAATACACAGAGAGTTCAATAAGGGGCTTTCTGCGTTAGTTTTGACTTGAATTGTGTAACCCCCTTATTAAAGAAAGTATAAATAACATACAATCGTATGATTGTTAAATGCAATGTTTACTGATAATATATCTTAAGACAGGTTAACAGTCTACGATAAAAGTTTCACAGAAAGCTCAAAAGAGCTTTCTGTGTTGCTTTTTGACCAGCATTGTGCAATTTATTTATCTAGCTTATTATCGTATGGAAGTGAAATCCTTTGTTGATTGTATTATTTTAACCTTAACTCAGGATAAAAGTTGCGTGGAAAGCTCATATATCAGCTTTCTGCGTAGGTTTTGACCAGCATTATGCAACTCCTTTTTGTCGTAGGTTAACTGGAACGCTTAACACATATCTGACGACAGATTACTGCACGACTCGGGGCAAACATGGCACAAAAATCTCACTCAATAACTTTCTGTGCTATGTTTGTTCTGCATCGTGTTACCATTATAAACAACTTAATAGTATTCTTTTATAGTTATGCTTAATTTAATGCTGAATGTGCACACATGTATACATGTATATAAAGAAAGATAACTGCTCGGGTTTTGACAAAAATTACGCAGAGAGCTCTATCAGGAGCTTTCTGTGTTATTTTTGACATGCACTTAGCCTTTCATAAACATGCTGAGTGATTTCTCATAAAACCACAATATTTGTCAAGGTTTCACTCAAACTAAAACTGAACGGTATTCACATTAGAATGATAATTTAAGTGTATTGCGTACTATATGAGACCAATCACTTTATGTGTTTACATTCGTAACTGTATGCATACAAAATCAGACTGAGCAAAATGTTCAACTTGTTTTTGTACGTTAACTGTAATGTTTTGATCATGTAAATCATTGTGATGTAAAATCGTTCATTTGTATAAAATAATATGGACCTTCTTGGGGAAAATATAGAAACACAGCGCTTAATGCCCGTAATATGTTTGACGATTCATATATTCCAGATATAAAAATTCATTTAATCGTTCCTTTATAGTTTAATTCTACGAGTTGTCAAGTGATATGAATTAAATATGGTGAATGTAAGTTTTACTACACTTTAAGTAACAATAATAGTATGCATCTTTTCACAAAAATGTCGTTTTCCAGACATGATACGGGGACTATGCACTGTGGTTCACGTGGCTTGATGTTTATATCATATGTTTTGTCGCTGATGTTGCCTGCAAATAGCAGGACTTATGCACATTTTGAATAAACTGAAACTGAAACTGTATATCAATTTAAAAACACAAATAAAAACATTTGATAATTTTGTGTCAACTTTTCCATCGATTTAAAACACCCGCTCTGATATGAAAAAAGAAGAGAACTCGGAGGCGTTGCGTTGGCAGTTTGGCATAGTACATAATTATACTCAAAAGTTGCTAAGGGTCAAGGCTATACACCTTCATAGGTTCCAATGCATTTACCCTATCACTTTCTCACAATATAACGTCCAACATGTTTATTCGAATCCTTCCATATTTGGAGATACATGTATGTGTGCCAAGGGTTCACTTTACATATTGTGATAACATTTATTCTTGTTGAGGTCCTGTAGGCAAACCCCGAGGAAATTATCAAAATGTGCAATTTCTGAGATTTCATAAAAAAATTCAAATCCATTGAAGTCTACATTTTAATATTCTTAGAGGTGTGTTTCGTTGGAAAAAGAATATTTACCTTTCATTGTTCAATTGTGCCTATTATTGAATTGTAAAGCATGTTCATAGCATAGGACATTTACATATATTTACATTCATCCTGTAAAGTCTTTATGTAATCATATCAAAAAAATGTGCAGTCATCTATCGATGAACCAACACTTCGAATCTGGATTTAGCCAGTTCGGATTTACCCCGTGCTATTCGTGGACTTCTTCAAATAGACTACATCGGACACTTAACACTAAGCTCCCATTGGTCGACGGTCATATGACACTAGCGGAGTGATACAGACCCATAGGTCGTTGCCATCGCGTTGCTATGTGTGTAAATGGGTTAAGAAAACAACCGCGACCTGTAATTTTAGAATGTGCTTTGGCAATAGATATTCAAGTTGCACTGTTATTTGTTTGCCTTGTTAGTCTTTTCCATTCACAGAGAGAAAGTTTACTGGAAAAAATCCTGAATTTTTAATACAGTTACAGTACATGTAGTTGGGACTACTTTCTCACCATATTTAGAAACTGGAATGGCTATTACATCGACATTACATCTATCAAACCTCTTTGACCGGTATATGATAAATTCTTATACAGAAAAACAAATCTGGCCAATTAACACATTAAATTGACAATACAGAAAATATAAATATAAGGAATAAACAACATCTCTTTGCCGCTCATGACGGTATGACTACATTAGCTTCGCAGGGGGTAAATTCCGTAAACGCCCGAAGGGCGTTTACGGAATTTACTCCCCGAAGCTAATGTAGTCATACCGTCATGAACGTCAAAAATATGTTGTTTATTCCTATAGTGTAAGTTATAAAGTGAGTAGGTGTTAGGGTCGATGCATTGGTTCCTAGCAAAGCTTGGGTAGTATATTTTCGAACAATAAGAAACACTATAAACTAACAAAACCAATCTTTTGAAACAACGAATGGTTTTAAAGCCGACTTGGCCATATTTTAGTAGTTTTACTGTTGTATGCAGTATTTTCAGTTGATAAGTTTACCTTTTACATGGAATTGAATGCATTAACCCATTCAAGCATGGTTTCTATTGTAGGGGACATTGGAAAACAGTTTAGACCCTGACGGGATGTCTTACCAGGGTCTGCACTGTTTGCTATTGCATAATTATATAATGTTCTGATATATGAAAAAACATTATTGTGCCCTTCAATAACCCATATACCATAAAAAAGAAAAATATTAGGATACAGAACACTTATGCTATTAAGACCACTGACAAAGGCACATTGCTACCTAAAATAGGATGAAACTAGAACAGAAAGCTAACTCATAAAGAAGCTTTCTGTTTTACTTTCATTTTGCTTTCAAGGCTGTAGCCAGTCATCCACAGCGATAAACAGTATTCTCACATGTAAGCACGAGTCCTTGCTACAGTGGAGAATCTGTTATTCTTTCCCGTTTAAACGCAAACGTACGCAAACGCTAAGCACTAAAACGTAGAAAAGAACAACTTTTGGACCATTCAAATCAGTCTTGTTTATCTTGGTGGCAAACAGTTTGGAGCCTGATCAGACGCCGGGTTACCCGGCGTCTGATCTGGCTACAAACTGTTTGCACTGCAAATAATAGTTTGAGCGTAAACGCGTTTTTTGGGAAAGAATAACAGATTCTCCACTGTACCAGAACATTTTAAACCATCAATGACTGCAACTGATATGTCCATCAGTCGGAGATTTTAGGAAACTTGCACATTCAAGAATCTCAATCCACTGTATATATACAACCAATCTAAATGCATTATGCTTATTTATAAAACACAGTAGCACATACAGGCGAAATTTTACCAAGCAGTCATTAAACATAAATTATGATGTACTGACACTCTTTTAAACAGGTGGCAGTTTAATGCAGGACCAAAGTACTGCAAAAACGACAACTACAGGTATGTGAGCATTACTACACATGTAGAAATATCCACATCACGCAAGTTTGGCCATTCTTTCTAATGGAAACAATTCCAAAAGAAAACACATTGGCAGTCTTATAAACTATGCAACAATATGAAAAGTATAACCCACGGAGCTTCTGCGTTGAGGAATTCTTGCACTAAGCTGCCATCTGTGTAAAATTTTATCGGCGATTCTTCTTTAGAGTGTTGCCCAACAGAGGATTGACTGTTATTTCTATGAAATAAATCAAACTATAATGCATGCATACAGCGCCTGTCATAATTTGCATCGTTTCATAGGATATGTATTACAATGAGTAACACTTTAAAGACATACGTAATCATTAACCCCTTCACTGTCCTGACGTCATCTGCTTTAAACAATTGTCGTCTGCTTTAATTCTTAAATTTGAAAGTTAGTTAAATCAACTGAAGTTATGCTGTTATGAATGTCATACAGTTTGGATCCTGATCAGACGCCGCGAAATGCGGCGTCTGATCAGGATCCAAATTGTTTGTAAATAAACCATTGTACTCGAGGTAAGGCAGTGATGGGGTTAACGGCATAGTTAATCATTAACTGTAAGAATGTGTGCTATTTACGTCAGAAAAAAAGGTAAAATATGGAGCATAAATTATGCGAAACGGAAACAGTAACCTTCACACGGAGAGTATTCTTCGTTCCATGTAGGTATTTACCAATATTATAAACTCAAATGAGACAGTAACAATTGCAATTGGTCAACCAAATGAACCGTTGTAAACTGTTCATTTACAAACAGTGCTCATACAGGAACCTTCTAAACTGGGTCTACATTATATTATTAAAGATTGTTGTCGGACTCTGTAGTGAAGATGTTAAAGCAGACGAAAAGCTCACAGGATAAAGATTTAAGAGGCAACCGGCGTTTTTTGTATTTATTTTTGTATTTATCTATCTATTTTTTAATTACCGTATTATTTATTTTTTATAAGATATATTATTATTATTATTAATTATTATTACTATTATAACTTTTTGAGAAACTGCCCATTCGGTACACATTTTAGCAAGGGCGTCTCAACTGTTATTTAATTTTGACATTAAAATTTCCATTAGAGATGATTTCGTACACCAAACGCGAGAATATTAGCAAATTACTGTCATGATTTCTGTTTTTCAGTCATTGAGAGTGAAATAAGGGCGATTATTGTTAAACAAATTGATCAGCATATCCCGAAAATACAGATTCACAGGAAAGGTGAGAGCGAAGCGAAGTAAACAATGGGTTTAATAATGAACATTTACATACTAATACATTGGAAAACACGTTGTTATCTTTTAAATACTTGTATTGCATTTAAAAGTTGGAGTCTGGTCAGACTCCAAACTGTTTGCCACTTAGATTTTAAGACTAGTCAACATTTGCATTAGTCTGGTTCCCTGTCTCCTATTAACTCCGATTAGGTTTTTTGATATATAAAATAATCAAACATCCGGGAACTTGACTACATTTGCAAACACTAATGACTTTCTACAATCCATACTACTGTGGCTTTTCCTGTTGATTTCGTTTAAACCTTCCGTCTCTAAATTAATCGCGAGGTTTTTACCTCTTCGTCGATTTATTGTCGACTGCTTTTAAAGATGCGAAAAGGTTACTTGAACATGCAAGAATAACATATTCCCACTACATTTACTACTACCACAAATAGAGTGGGACCCTTACATGTAGCTAGCTTAGTCGGTAGAACACGAGGGTATCATGAAAGGATATGTGTTCGATTCCCGGCCTGGTTATACATTTATACTTTAAATGGTACCAAGAAGTCCTTTGCTTTAAACAGGTTGAAAGTAAAGCAGAATGTTTCTTAAGGCACATTCTACTTTACTTTCAGCCTGCTTTAAGCTACCATCTGCTAAGATTTAGAAAATATTTCTTATGATACATATTCATCACTGTATAAAGTGGAACTATTTTCTTCAGTGAGGGAATACATTAACGGTGTAAACTGCGTATTTATGGGGTAATGGGTTAAGAAAGTTGTGGTGATGAAAAGCTCAAAGTTTCCCGGCTCCAAGGTTATAAAGTTTTTTTTGTCTGTAATCGTTAACAAGCATTTGATTGACCAATAAAATGCTTGAGAATGGTATCAAACTCAACTCAATTTCTTAATAATCTTGGACCCCGGTGCTTTACACTTGACACGTAATACCAATAGGAGTGAGATAGTCTCCAAGTCTTTTGTCACTCAGTACAAAAAGAAACGCACATTGTACTCAGGCGCAGATTAAGAGACTTTTTTAAGATACTAAGACCATATCTCAAGATCAATTTAATTCTGCCACAAGTTTAGAAAAACATATACTTAAAATTACTGTGCTGTATTTTAACCCTTTCAATCTTAATGACGTCAAAAGGCGCGTTTTCAAACAGTTTGGATCCTGATCAGACGCCGCGTAACGCGGCGTCTGATCAGGATCTAAACTGTTTGACACTCGTATAGATATACTTTAAGTCATACTACTTTGAATCTTACTTTGAAACGATCTTGCAAACAACAAAATTGAAGCAGACGACAATGAAAAGGTGGTGGGATAAAAATCTCACGATTAATTTGGCAGCGAAAGAGTTAACTAGTGCCTGTTGAAAACATCGCACCGATTTGTACAGGTTGTGATGATACCAATTAAATGATAAACCTCCCATTTTCAACATTAATAGCCCAAGACGGAACTACTGACTGTAATGAAAAGAATATTTCACAAATACGTTCCTTCTACATACAGATAATATTGTAATAAAAGTGTGCGTTTCTTTTTGTACTGAGTGTATACACTGGACCACACTCACAACCGAACACCTCTATAATCCGGAAACAACTCTAAACCGGACACCACTCTAAACGGAACGTATACCTCCGAGTTCGGAAATGAGCTTTTCCGAGGTTTAGTTATAATTATGTAGTCAAACTTGCATTAAGCGACCACTGAAAATAGGGTATACATGTATCCTATATGGCAAGTGACAGCTTAACCCTTTGAACCCTAGTCCCGCATATAGGCGTTTTTTTCAAACAGTGTACATGTGAATAGTACACTTGTCCTGTGCAAACAGTGAAGACCCAGATCAGAGGGCTCCAAAAGGAGCCCTCTGATCAGGGTCTTCACTGTTTGTCATAATGCCAAACATTGACAAAAACAACCCTTAAAAGTCAGAAATGGACTAGACTAAAATGGAAACTGGAATTGTCCATTTAAAGTTTCAGGGAGAAAAAGTAATAGTGCATTAAGCTCGTACAGGGGGTACCTGCAATACTTTTGTGCTGCATTGAGCGGTCATCTGTCTTTAAATATCACAAGGCTTCTTCATTCACTGGTCGTTTAAACACAAGTACGACTGTATTCACAATAATCGTACAGTTTGAAGATTTTTTTTATCTGAGAGAATGTTTTATCCAGTTGTCTATTTCAGTTATGAACGGTGGCAGGTGTTGAGTTCAGTACGAAGTTGTCTCAGATGATAAATGTGGAGTTTTGGCCACGGGTTATGTTATACTCCTAAATCTACCTTATAGCTCCAGGCACGAGAGGAATTGAAAAACAAAGCATTGTCCCATCTTCAACAGAAGGTAGACCTAATGGTACAGTTGGGGAGATTTTAGGGGGTGGGGTTATTTCGGCGTTTGTGCTTAAACAAGTATTTTTATTGCAAGCAGTTTTGAGCCAGATCAGACGTCGGGTAACCCGACGTCTGATCAGGCTCCAAACTGTTTGCCACTCAGGTAGAAGTAACTCGTCTTAATTTTCAAGAAGTTGTAATTTTCTACATTTTATTGCATCGCGTGTGCGCATATTGTTTCGTTTAAAAGGGAAATTATAACTGTCATGATAATAAAGCCCCACTATGAAAACCACTAAAACTATTATAAGGCTCATTTTATATGCTTAAGACGTGTTGCAGCTTAAAGCAGTCTTTATAAAATCATTTGTCTACATTTTCAAAAAGCTGTTGTCTACATTCTAAATATTTAAATGAAATATTGTAGTATTTGGATTTTAACTTAAAATGTGCAATGAATAGGATAGTGATCATTAAATTATGCATATGGTCTCTTATAACTCTTATTTGAATGTCATCATTTTTATGTGAATTGAAATGAATGTTTTATGTATTTCATGTTGAAATTATGATGAGACTTTAATACAGAAATATAAAACATTCTAATAGATGTGTTTGCGTTTCGCTTAAAAAAGAAAAACATAACGTATTTTCCATTGTAGTTGAATTGCACTTCAGGCTATGGAGGACAGGGTTAAACTTACGACAGGTGTTATAAGCTTGACGAAAGTATTGGAAACACTTTTACTAGGTAAACACTTGAGACTGTACAGTAAAACCTCTCTATTACGACCACTATATTTTGTCAAATATTTGGTGTTTATGGCAAGTGAATGCTTACAGCAAGGTGACAGTGAAGCAGAAAGATCATTCAGGAGCTTTCTGTTTCACTGTCACCTTGCTTTAAGCTGTCACCTGTCTTTTACATAATCAACTATCCTTCGTTCCAGTGGTCCTGATATAGAGGTGTTACTGTACCGAGTCTCCTAACTGACTATTTACTTACACAAACAATGACAGGACATATTGTTTGCCTCATTTTCCCATTCTTTTCAAATTGGTGTAACATTTCATAAGTACTTCAAGTGCACATACTTTTAGTTTATAAAAAGATCGGGATAACTGGGGATTAAATAAATATTACTCCTGTACGACCAGCTAGGTTACGGGACAAGTGCAGTGAAGTGACTCCTGAACGATTAAAGCGCAAATAATGTACAGTAAAATAACTGAAAAACGAACTCGTCGGAACTTAGTAAACTGGTCGGTTAGGATAAATTTCCGGTTTAGGCAGGTTGCGGTTTATTTAGGTCTCCGGTATAGACAGGTTACCGAAAGAGAGGTTTCCGATTGATACAGGTTTCCGGTTTAGAGAGGTTTCCGGTTAAGGCAGGTTTAATGTTTACATTAAAAAGATTAAAAGGCCATTCTTTAGAAGTTATAATCGACAACCGTTTAAGACAAGTTTTAAGCGAAAAGCATGATAGCAGTAATGCAGAAAGCTCCTATAGGAGCTTTCTGCATTACTGTTGCCATGAATTATGCAGTCACTTATCCTTAGAGCACATCACGCGCCTTCGTTGAATAATTGACGAACAAGAGCAGCACGTGTTTTGGGACAGACTAATTTGTTCGATTTTTAGAGACTTCCGGTGTAGATGGTTTCGGTTTTCGGAGGCTACATTTTGTTGTATTGACGTCCATCGACTGCAGGCTCAGTGCCATGCCTCGGCGTATTAAAGTATCATGTTTATTTGAACTTTAGTGGAATGTAACCAGGCACCTAAAATCCCATTCACTACAACTATTCACATATCTCGCGCATATAAATCGGTTTCTTATGTTAAACGGTTACACCCTTATCCTGCTTAAACCAAAGTCAACCGCCATGCATCTACAATAACATTTATTTGCAAACAGTGTAGATCGCGTAACGCTATATATAAATAAGCCACATATTTTAGAATAAAAACAATCGTTCGTATGTTGACCTATAGCGTACTTTGACCACCACATCCCTAGCTAGTTCAACCAAGCAGTATAAGGCTATTCTATCTTAGTGACCAGTATTCTCGTCATTTAAAAAAGCGCACATTTTAAGATTAAATTTGTTCTATATACAAACAGTGAAAACCCTGATCAGATGGGTTTTACAGGATCCATCTTATCAAGGTATGCACGGGTCGTCATTTTTGCAATACATGTATTTTGTAAAAACAATTATATTTGGTTCAAAGTGTACTACACTTACTTTGAAAGTAGAATTTTCAGTTTAAAATTACAGTGATAGTTTTACCGTCATTACATACTATTCAAATATTATATCATGTTTACTCACATAGTTTTACCAAGCTTGAGCTTGACTAAACGGATAAAAACGTGTCGTTTTTCTTTTCCACCCGAGTTCAATTACAATCATCACGGCTAATAAAGCCATTGAGCCGGGGTGTTTACTTTGTAACTTTCTGTTTATTCAGTTTCATCACTGGAGGTGAACCTTAAACCTGCCCAATAGGTTGTATGTTTTCTGATTGTATAACTATAAAGCAACGTTGACATTATAACATTGAGGCTTAAAGTTTAACTCATGTGTGCCTATATAGAGTCCCATAAATGGGGCATAGGCAAACAGTGTAGACTCAGATCAGACGCCGCATACTGCGGCGTCTGATCTGAGTCTACACAGTTTGCTAAAAGGATTTTTATTTTTTATAAAAACAATAATGAATATAAAAATCAAACCAGACACGCCTTAAATGGACTTATCCGATATACAAGCATGATGGAAAAATTCACTTCACCTAAATGGGTTAATGGAAGAAGAGTGAGAAGAAGAAGGCATAGCCAAACTGGTAGTAGTTGCGGATAGAGGATTTTAATATGACCCTAACCACTGGAATTTGGGCATTTTCGCGTCGAAGAAATGAAACTTTGGAATGTTGCATATATCAAAAAGAAACAAATGGGTTCAATCTATTAGGCTAATCAGTTATTGTTTCAATCTATTTGACCAGGGATCATATGTACACATATGTATATAGTGTTCCTAATTTGACTAATCCATGATTTGTGTCCTGCTTTACAAAGATAGCTTAGGAGTTTTTTTTTATTCTATAGCACTTGGGATTCTATTGCTGAAAATTGTGAAAAAGATACTTTTTGCCACTTCTGACATAGCTCATTAACGGCTCTAAAAGTCAGCCGAAAAAGCACCGGGCCACTAAGAAATAGTAAATGTTTCAGTCTATTACCCAGCTGGGGCCATTTTTCATAAAATGTCGTACGACAAATGTTGTCGTAAGACAAAACTTTAAGATACTTTCTCTATCTAATCCAGTATTGTGACATGTCTTTGGAATCGTCTTTTCAAGACAATTCCAAAATGATGTGACAAGACAGGATTAGACGGAGAAATAAACAATAATTGAGACTTTTATAATCTGACTTACGTCAACATTTGTCGTACGCAGTTTTATGAAACAGGGCCCCTGCCTACTAAGTGCACGATGAAAGTAAATCATAAAGTTCTTTCGAGAGCGTTCTGATTTAGTGTTATCCTGCACTAAGCTCCAATCTTCATATACATATAGATAGATATATTCTATTTTATAGAGTAACCATTTTAAAGGAACAGAACAGAACATTTTTTCTTCCAGACTTATACACACGTACACCGTCTTGTCTATATTTGAAATTGAAACATACATTTATGCATACATGTACAATTACATACAGTATACTAATGTTGACTATAAAACGCAAGAAACTGTTTGACTGTAGATTTATATCATTTCAAATGAAGTCAATGGCAAACTATATCTAAGATTGCAAACATGACAGACCCACAGCAAACACCGCACCTAGGAAATAAATACCTACACAGTTTGTAATTCAGGAGTTTTATGTAGTTTGTCAAAAACGCAAACAAAAAGAATATCATAAGAACTTGTCGCATTTCTTATGCAGCAATTAATCAAGATCAACAACATATTGCATAATGCTCCATTAAACGATTGATACAGTGGCGAAGACGTTACCATTTACTGTTTAAACACAAACGAAACACAAACGCCATGCATAACATGACTAAAATGGCAATTGTTTGAAAATGTTCATGATTGTCTTTTGATCTTAGTTGCAAACAATTTGGAGCCTGATCAGACGCCGGGTTACCCGGCGTCTGATCTGGCTCCAAACTGTTTACAATGGACATACTAGTTTAAGCATAAACGTTTTAACTTTGGGAAGAATAACAGTAAATTACAGGGACAAAGACCTAATACGGTAAGTCAACAAATTGTAAATGCTTCTACTATATTTGAATACCAAATAGTCTGTAAAGTAACTTGTGTTTGAACTACTAACTGTCAGAAGTATATTTTATTTGTTATACAACATTACTTGTAAACATCGGCTACCACTTAAACCATTGCACTTCCCTTCCCTCGAGTACAATAGTTATTTGCGAACAAATTGGACCCTGATCAGACGCCACATGACGCGACGTCTGATCTGAGTCCAAACTGTTTGACACATTAAATATAATACCTTAGTCAATTCGCCTAAAATCTAAATTTGAGAAAAACGAGCAGACGACAATTGTTTAAAGCATTGTCGTCATGACAGTAAAGGTTAAAAGCTGTTATTCTACCCGTTGCTATATCTAGACAATAGAAGTCAAGCCTCCGTTAAGCGATACTTAAGAAAAGTGACATCCTACGTAGGAAAGGTGACATCCTTATCTATGACTATACAAACTTATTCTTCAGTAGGCAGCGCTAGTCCGATGGTTTGTCTTTTAACCCGTTGACCCCCTAGTGAGGCAGATACGCCCCATTTACAAATACTGTTCTTGTGAAGAATGCACATGCTTTATGCAAACAGTGTATATTCATATCATAGGGCTCGTATAGGGGCCCTCTGGTCAAGGTCATGCACTGTTTTTAACATTATACAATACATTGCTAATCATTAACCCTTACCCAATAACCCGTTTATAACTTTTAATACAGGTGATCACTTAAAGCAGGTTGAAAGTAAAGCAGAATATGCCTTAAGGCACATTCTGCTTTACTTTCAGCTTGCTTTAAACTACTATATGCTAGGCTATATCAAGATATTTGTTATTGTAATTGTTCATGTGCTTATAAATTGGAACTATATTCTTTACCGGAGGAATAAATTAAACACGCTAAAAGTCGCTTATATGGGGAAAGGGTTAAATATTTAAAAAAAATGAACTATATTAATTGGAAAGTTTCAGGGTTCAGTGAGTTAATACAGACAGTTGTTTAAGAGATCATCCAAAATTCATTAACACTCGATTTTCCTATTATGTCAATGATTAAACAAGATGAAAGTATAACAGAAAGCGCGATCCATCGGGAGCTTTTTACTATACTCTCTTCTTACTCCAAACTGTCACCCGTTTTCCAACTGATTGAGTCCACTCCAACTAAACGTTTAAAGGTGGGATGTTTCAGTAATTTGATATTAAGTGAATCATTTTTATCACATAGATCAGAGCTAAAATGACTGCTGAGTGTGAACAAGCTCGTGTCCGTGAAGGTTAAACACCGGGTTTATTGTGGTTCACTTCCGGTATCATTTACTAGTGATAAATGGGTAAAAGTAAATGTACTCTATGTGGAAACAGTAAATAAGTGGATGAAAATAAGTTCAAACATTAACTATTGGACATGCATTTTATCAACTTGAGTTACTCCATCTCCTGATTATTTGAAAGCGTGTACGTGCATGTGTATTGGCGTTTATCGAAAACAATGCAGACTATGATCAGACAGCTCCTAACGGAGCTGTCTGATCAGAATCTGCACTGTTTTATTAAAGGACAGGAGTCTACACTCTTTACAAGGGATATGTTCTTATTTCATGAACTACTGTAAGAATTCAGATGATAGATAACTATATAGTTAGTTGAGATATCGTAACCTTCCATGAGACCTTGTATGTAGAGTTAGAGGTACGGCAGCGCAGCTTATCTAGTGAGTTTCTCAGTTTGAATATAACTTATTTACTCATTATGACTGAACATTGCAATGAACCCCACTGTGTGCTTGAAGGAAAATGTCATTTTAGGTCATCTATACAAGGGCGACCTAAAGACAATACAGTGTTTTACAAAACAGCAGATAATGTCATATGAAATCTCAACCAATACAGACGGTGATAAAATACCACAAAGTGTAGTTTCTCATGAGAGTCTAAAAAATCTCTTTATGTTAGTTATTTAATTCAAGCAGGACACAACAAAACATAAGCTACCCAAATGTAATGACTGTTTTGCGTTCTCTCTGCATTTAGCTACTTCCTATTCTTGCAAACCTTTTAACCATTTCCTCCCTAAAACTTTAAATGACAAATTCCACTTTCCAATATATTCTAGTCCGTTTTTAATTATTTAGGGTTTTTACTCAAGTTTTGTCAATGTATTACAATATTACAAACCGTGCAGTCGCATATCTGGGTCTTCACTGTTTGTATATATCTACGTCAAGCGTATTCTTCACAGACACATTGTTTGCAAAAGACGCATGTATGCATGATTAGGGTTAAAATGGACTCAGAACACAGCTTTAAAGGTATATCATTTCATATACTTACCTAGCTATATAATGCATCAAATGATCCGATACGTAGAGCACACTAATCCAAACATTCACTATATATAAACTCCTCAAGGCCGTTCAACCACAGACCAACAGTCATACTAACAACAGTACTATTATATTCACTGCCCTCGCCTATAAATTTTAAATTTCCCTCCTGGCGTTTGAGAATGAAGCGTACACCACCAGCCTATTCAGTCAGGTCCATTTCTCTTCTCCTACATTATTTGCCTATATATTGTCACATGGCCTTTGGCAAACATTGACTGGCCTCGAGCGAACCGCGCTCGTCCAGACACTGGGATAAAACCCATTTATTAACTCCTTTTCCAACTAAGCATGTGTAGCCTGCTTTACCCCTTTCACCGCCAAAATTACGCCTGCATTAAAAATGTCGTCTGCAATATTTTTTTCAAAATTAAATAAAAGGCAATATGGCTGAAGAAATATCGATTCTAGTGTCAAACAGTTTGGATTCTGATCAGACGCCGCGTTACGCGGCGTCTGATCAGGATCCTAATTCATTGCAAAGTCGCCTATAAGCGTCCATGATGGAAAACGGGTTAAACCTGCGAGCGAACGAAACAACGACACCAAGAGTCGAAACCATTAAGATTCCTGTTGATAAAGTCGAAAATTTTAATAGATTCGGGGTGATAAATTTAACATGTTAACTAACCTTTAACGCGCCCTGGGCGATGTTGGGTGGACGTTACAAACTGTTTGGACCCAGATGAGACGCCGATGAACTCGGCGTCTCATCTAGGTCCAACCTGTTTGAAACTCTGGTGAAATTTTCTTAAAGACTTTGCTGATACATTTACTTAAAAAAATTGCAGACGAGAAATGCTGCAGACGTAAACTGTCTTCAGTTTTAACCATGTTTAACTATTCGTGTAATTCGATCAGGTTGACAGAATAATGGGATCCCCTTAGATCTATTTTACAACCTGACCAGGGCGACAATCGCACCATCAACACTTGTTAGGAGTGGAAGATGGTAGAGATAAAAACACCTGGAGTGAATTATTTAATTTATTTTATTTGTGCAAAATTTGTTAAGTAATCGACTAACGGATGGCGTGATAAAGACGTAACATATTATAATAGGGATGTAGTTATTCTTCACCCATAAACACGTTTGTTCTAAAACTATTAAGTCGCGTCATGACAAAACCATACTCATTGCATTGCTAAATAGCGTAGGTATGGAATGCTGTTGGGGCCAACACTTTTTCTGTTTTACAATTATACACCGAGACGATCTTCTAACCGATCAGTCAGATTTAAAGGTGCTACTCTAAAACTAGTTAATCCGGATGCCAAAAATTACCCTTATCATGAGATGAAGATGTTTTATAATAGGAAGAAAAGTTTCATTAAAATGGAATACGAATTATGGAAAATATGAATGAAATTTTAACCTAATCCTAAAATGACAAGTCACAATGTCATGAATGACATTTGTCTGTTTGACTACCAGCTTTCATCACGACATTGGTGCCATATGTAGCACTTAAATGATTACTTTGAAAAAATACTATCTAAGTATTGATGGAATATTTTTCAACTGGCACTGAAATATAAATACTAAGGCAACTCCTGGTCTGTTTTCTTATAATATGTAAAATACCAAAAAATGCCACTAACTGTCAGCAGTGGCTTAGTGACATTTACAGAATACTTGAAGAATGCCACCCTAAACGGCTTCAGCTTTGTGCAATGTTAATGTATCAATAAAAAAAGATTACTGTAGAATTATTGCACAAAATGCATCGGAAGAAGGGCAGGTTGCACCTTTGCAGTCTCGCATTTTTTTTTTGGTTTTACCAAAATTGTAAAACATAAAAATGGTTGGCCCCTACAGGATTCCGTACGTAGGTCAACCTATACAACCAATTGAAAGAAAACGCAATATAATTTACATTATACTGTATGTATTAATACTACAAACCCTAGGACAAATTCAAACTTGTTTCATCTTGTGTCCGACTGTACACTATACACCAAGGACGAAGTGAGCCGTGCCATGAAAAACCTGTCTTATTGCATTGCAACATTGTACAGACCAAGCACCTTGTCATCTCAGGCTCTGTATCTGAGTTTGGTCTACACTGTCAAGTACCGTATACATGTATAGTGCAGCTACACAACATGTTAGGATGCATGTAGGTGTCAAACAGTGTAGATCAAGGCCAGCCGCCGCGTCTTTGCAATGTAATAAGTTAGGTTGTCTCATTACACAGATCAAATGCAATAAAATAAGGTATAGAAAAATTCAGGTTTTTGAATATGTTTACGATTTATTAAAATCTAAGCAGTTGATATGTTATTGTTTAAGCACAAACGCATTGATTGGGAAAGAATAATGTCTCCTCCACCCAATCCCATTTTCAACGTTAAAATCTGCCACCCAACCCTAAATAGGAACACGCACACACGTAATAGAATTTGATACCTTAATTTTAAACCTATTTAACTCTGTAAACGCAAACTGTCGACTAAATAAAACCGAAAAAACACATCAGAATTCCCCACCCAACATTTTGATCTTAATTTACCATATATGTAGTAACTCGCTTTATAACGTAATTAAAACAAACATTGCATCAAGATTAAACTCCTCTGTGCATTAACAGTGCACTTTTTATAACATGTAAGAAGGGTTTCATAAAATACTGAGAATGACGCAATTTCTTTAGGAGTTTTCGAAATGTAATATAATATATTCAACACGCTAAAGCTAGCTGATGCATTAACCCTGTGTCAAGTGATTTACACGGACGTGTCAAAAGTATGAACAGTATATATTTCGTATAATATATTGTAAGAAATTGTCATCATGTGAAACAAAATCTACCATAGGTCACATAAGATATGTAACAGAATATCCCATTGGTCACATTTTGTTCTGTGAAGGTAGACATTGGAGCACTTCTGGCATTTTGCTTACAGTCAAACCGTGCTTAGCGATCGCTGTACATAAAGGATATGCCTGTGCCAGCTTAGTACAATACGAAAGTATTGCAGAAAGCTCCTTTATGAGCTTTCTGCAATACTTTCGTATTGTATTTAGCTATCAGTCTGCATCGAGCTAAAAACGGTCCATAAAATATAGCACGTGACATTATTTTCGACGAAAACAAAGTTAACTGTAGAGAAAGGTGCACAAACAATTACTTATGTCATGCAAGTTATAGATTTTATTCGAATGCAAATTTTAATTTCTATTCACATCGTCCAGCAAACGATTTAGAAAAAAGGATTAACTTTAAGATGTGTTTGAAGATTGAGTACCTTATTCAACCCCAATGTCCTAAGCCATGTAAATAAAAACTAAGTTGATGATTTATTTTGCATTCGCGAAAAGTTGGCATAAATCTTAATGGAATATATCTTATATCTTATTGAATCTTAAAATTTCTCATTCTAAAAGATGTATATAGAAGAAGAAAAAAAAATATTATTCACGCTCGCATCAGTAGCCTTAATACTATACTCAAATTAAATTGATCAGTAAAGATATAAACATGGTGTCATCTTTAATGTCATATATCAGAAAATGGTAGTTTTTACAGCCTGAAATATGCAATTAGAATATCTTATTTTAGCTTGTTAACTAGTTATGAGTGTGGTAATTGTAAATTGATAACTACTTGATATAATATAATGTTTCACGATTTAATATCGAAATATTCACACTTCAAACCAAGTTTCCATATTAAATACGGTCACCTTCTTTAACCCTTTAACCATTTAACTACAGTACTCTTACAGTACTTGTCAATATGCTTGACGTGTATAAACCTCGAAGAGAGCTGCGGTCTGCAACTAAATCAGTATCGCTGGTTGTACCGAGGAGTCGTTTGGTGAGGTTTGGAGATAGAAGTTTCATGCATGCAGCCCCAAAGCTCTGGAACAGTCTACCATCAGACATTAGAGATGCAAGCTCAGTTGCAGTTTTCAAAAAGCATCTGAAAACACATTACTTTAATATTTGTTATTAGAACACTGCCACCTATGCGATATGTTCTTGCTGTAGATGTTGTGGGTCCAAATGGGAGTTTCTGGAGTATTATCTGGTTTTCGGTCTCTTATAGAAATTTTAGTTATTGTCGCATGCTATTTTTCCTAGTTATGTTACATTGGGCGGCCTGCATTGGGCGTTCTGCTATTATTTCTATCAGTCGGCATAAAGAAGCCATTTGCTTCGTTGCTCTCGATTGTTGAGGTAGTGCAATCGCCGTTTTTGGGGGCTGTCTTCTGTATGTTTAGTGGCCTTCATTGGGGGCTCTACTGTTATTTCTATCAGTCCGCATAAAGAAGCCATTTGCTTCGTTGCTCTTGATTGATGGGGTAACGTGATCGCCATTTTTCGGGGGCTGTCTTTTGTACGTTTATTATGTTTATTTTATATCTAATTCTAGTTATTTGTCTTTTCCTGGCGGCCTGCATTTGGGCGCTCTACTATTGTTTCTATCGGTCGACAATCAGAAGCCGGTTGCTTCATTGCTGATTGATGGGAGTAATGTGATCGCCATTTTGGGGGCTGTCTTTTTATATGTTTATTCATGTTTATTTTAGATCATATTGTAGTTATTTTGTCTTTTCTTGTTTGTAGGTACATTTGTGTAACTTCATGTGAAGCGCTTTTGAACGCACAACCCCTGTGTGAAAAGAGCGCTATATTAATCTGGTATAATAATAATAATAATAATACTCCCTCTCTACAACGACACCCAATTGGAGACACAGATTGTGTGCGTTGTTCGGAGGGAGTCGTTATAGGGAAGGACAATTAAGACTTAATTTATATTTGCAAACAGCTTGAATCTAGATCAGACGCCGCGTCATGCCTCGTCTGATCTAGATCCAAGCTGTTTGTCATTCGTCATTATACTTATTCTATCAAACTGTCCACTTACATGTAAATTTGAGAAAAACAGCAGACGACAAATTTAAGCCATGAAATTTTGGACATTAATGTCTCGCTTGGGGAACATCGGCAAGGGTCGTTGTAAGGAGGGAGTCGTTGTTGGGAGGGCCGTTGTAGGGAGGAAGTGCTGTATTGCTGTTCTTTCATAAAAATCCTGTCAGTACTTCTAGATACATTTGAACGCTGAGAACCCTAGTTTGCCTAAGTTGAACTTGCCCATATTTCAAATATTTAACTTTGAAATATGAGTATGTACGACTTACGCGAGCTCGAGATATCGAATTTCAATTGAAAGAAACACCGATAGGGCTGACTTAAAGACACGGAGGTTCGACTGTACATCAAATTAAGTTCCTTTATCCTGAACCCTCAAAATTAGTTGATGGTACCGAAGACAAGGGGACTATTTCACTGCCATTGGGACCAAAAGGTAACGTTGCGTAACGCGGCGTCTGATCAGGATATAAACTGTTTGGTACTCATATCAATATTTCTTAAGTCATACTCCCTGAAATTTAACTTTAAAATGCTCTTGCAGACGCCAATATTGAAGCAGTCGACAATGAAACGGTGAAGGGGTAAAATCTCATGATTAATTTGGCAGCGAAAGAGTTAAGTATAATCACAATTAAAGACGGAGATTTCTGTGAAACATTTATCTTGCTTTTCATTTTCAAGTCCTTAACTTCTTCAATATTTCTTAACTGTCAAACTAACTAAAATTCTACAGTTTAAAAATGAAAGCAGACGACAATTGCCTAAAGTAGATGACGTCATGGCAATGAAGGGCGTAGCTTTAAGTTCCTTGTCAACCACTTAACCACGTTGCCAATGTGTCTCCATCAGGATTTAACAGTACAATACTGAACAGTTTAAAAATGACCAAAATAACAAATACTATTTATTTAATGATTGAAGGCTGGCTAAGGACACTTTGTTGGGTTATGGTTTTAAATGTAATTTGTTTTGCAGCGATTAAGAGACGCTATAGATATAACAGCACTTACGTGCATAAAGGTCGATTTTCTTTAATACTTCACCCAACTTAATGTCTGCACAATATGCGTTTGCCTTACTTCTTAAATGTATTTTCCCTCTTTTTTGTCGGTATGTTTTGTTTCCACACACATGTGCAATGTATACGATCAGAACGGTAAACAGTCCTGAAATGTCCGACACCGAGTTGTCGGGTATTTGGTCTGGGTCGTAACGTTTTGCAGAAGCATAATGAAATTTTATGCACTGGATGCATCAATGCTTCTTTGCGTGACCAGAGCAATGTGTTCAATGTTAAAATGCCATTACGACAACACAAAATAGTAATTGATTGAGACAGGCGGAAGTTTAACCTATTTATGCCTATCGTACACGAAAATGGACTTTAACAAAAAGTGTAGACCTTGATGGAAAGTTGTGCTTAATATTCAGTTTGGTTTATCTGTGTAAAATGTTGGAGACAAGCTACATGTATGATAGAGGGCGGAAACAACTTGCTTCCAAGTTGTTACCTAGCTCTTTTTAAATATTCGACTTATCTTAAAATTGATTTCATTAAAAACACATCTAAAAAAAATAATCTTAATCTGTAATCTTAAAAAGTATATTGAAAGACATGCATAAGGTAGGATTTTTTACTAAATGGTAAATGTAGTTATTAGTCTTTTCTCACTTTGTAGGTAGATCTATATGTATATAATTTCACGTGGAACACTTTTGAACGCTGTGTGAAAAGGGTGATACATAAATCTGGTATAATAACAATAAGGATATTAATAATAATAAATCTAGTAATAATAATAAGCTCCGGCTGCTTTTATTTCTTAAATTTTGCTATTATGACTGAAGAAATATTGAAATGAGTGTCAAACAGTTTGGATCCTGATCAGACGCCGCGTAACGCGGCGTCTGATCAGGATCCAAACTGTTGGCAAAAATGTGTTGTGCACGGGGTAAGGCAGTAAAGAAGTTAATGCAGGACGACAGGAGCTTTCTTTCTTTACCTTTCTCCTGCATTTGCAAAAAGTTTGGATCCTGAGATAAGATGCCGTGTATTAATTTGACTTTTGTCAAACATTAGCAGACAATTGAACTAGATTGGAGAAATGCGATGCTTTCGTCATCTCTCATGCTTTGAATTTTCAATATGAATGGTGAATATTGCAGTCTTTTGTCTATGTTTTATGAATGTATCAATTTTACTCCTTTAATGTCCAGCACTTGAACCTTAGCTATGGTGTAGGTGAAACATCGCGTTGCGCGGTATCTCACCGTCTGCACTGTTTGCTATTTCATAAAAGATGTGCGGGAAAATACTGCAGTTACTTCAGACCACCCTTTTCAATATCTATAATGAGTTCTTCCAGAAAGCACATTCAATCATTATGATAACCAGGCAAAAAGTGGTTAATTTCCATTAACTATCTATTGGTCTATAAAATATATAGAATTGATTCCTTTAGGTTTACACATAGACTGGTTTCTTGCAAGTTGACGGTATTGTTTGCTTCAATAGCCAATTTACCTGTTGACGTAAAATACAATGTATAGAAGAGGCAAGCAGCATTTTCAGTACGTTATGGGTTAAAAGATACCGATTGATAAATTGGCCGTGAAACTCTGAGAGGCAAAGTGCTCCGTCATTTCAGATGATACAATTATTCTGTCTTATCAACAATCTGCAGATATTAATTACACTTTCATTCACCTTTGTAAGTAAGGTAAGCAAAAGGCAGTGCGTGTTTGAATAAATCGGCAAACAAAATAAGAGTAACAGACAATTGGAAATCGGCCCGGAATAAAACACATTGTGTCTGATAAACCTTTTTGTGCCTGGGTATTCCAATGAACTATCCCTGTGTGCTTTGCTGTATGATTTCATTATAGAAAATACATGTACAAGGGTAATCTAACGACACTACAGTGTTTTCTCTTACAGAATAATAGTTCACATGAACACAAACAGTGTAGACCATGATGAGACGCCGCATGATGCGGCGTCTCATCATGGTCTACACTGTTTGTTATTGTCTATTTAAGTAGACGCTAAGCTTAAAAGTCTAACTATGTCTACATGCATTGCTAAACTTGATAAATTGTTTTCTACTGTGTGGGTTAACAGGGTTCAGATACATGCACGGATCCAGTTATTTTTCGCAGGAGGTGCAACCGATAACGTAAGTCATTCCTCCGCTATTGCACTTTAGGACACCTCAATCTAACCCTGCACATACGAGTATAGGTACCTCAAACGAATAGGGGGTATTTGGAGTTGAACACATTTGACTTCTTACAGCAATATAAAAGTAACACAGAAAGCTCTTATGACAATGCTTCTGCTTTACCTTCATTTTGCTTTAATTAGTCGTGTACATTGTACGGTAATGTACCGGTAAGTAGTACCTGAGATGGATTAACGTCCCTCCAGCTTCTGAATGAGGGTCACCTGATCCTATTGCGGTGACAATAAAAATCGGCTTATTATAGTATAGGGACATTTGTAGGGGAAATGCAGGGATACCGATTGGAGCCCACTGCTGGAGCTACCTCTTATTCGTTTACATGTCCAGGGCTGCCATTTCTCCGGAAATTTCCTAAATATTCGGATTTTTTTTCAGTACTTGGTAGCTAAAAGCAGGCTGAAAGTAAAGCAGAATGCGCCTTAAGGCGCATTCTGCTTTACTTACAGTCTGCTTTAAGTAGTCGCATGTCAATGAAACTAGAAACAGGCTATGGGGTAAAGGTACGATTCGTAAAATCGCACTTGAAAAATGCAAATTTGGAAATCATAGGATTATTCATGTCAACTTATGGCAGCCCTGCATGTCCTGTGTATATCACCGGTACAACCCGGTTAAAGGTCTTATTCTGTGAATAAGATGTGTACATTTGACTATGAGGAAATGGTTATACCGCACAGCCTCAGAATTGCGAATTCAATCAAACCCGATAACATCATTTTGCAAGAATTGCATTTTTTGTCCGGAACTCCAGGGTCCAAGGTTATACAGATTTTCAGTTGAGTCTAAAATCGTTCTCAAGCATCTGATTGGTCAGATTTGAGCCCCTTTGGATCCACCCATGAGATATAGGCAAACAGGTGTGTTGCTTATCTTGAATATCCATTAGTTAACACATTTGTTTCCATCTTCACATCATTTGAGTTATATCATCTCAGGCATAAAGTTGTCTTCTTTTCAGTGCAGTCTGTTTTCTCGAGCACTAAAAAACTTATTCCCAGAGTTAAAGAAATGTGGCTGCTTAAGAAACGCCGAAAGAACAGTAGAAAGCTCATCGCCTCAAACTTGAACCACATATGCTAAAACTGTGTATCCTAACCGTTAAAGCAAAACAGTAACGTGAGCTTGTGAATAAAGCAGGTCAAAGCAAGAAAAAAAATAAAAAATTATATGAAACGATTCGGGACATACTGATTTACCCTGTCTGTCCGTCTGTCTGTTTGTTCGTTCGTCCATACGTTGGCTGCTTGGTTGTTTGTTGGTGTAATTTTTACGTCCGTTTCTGCCAACTTTGAGCTAATTAGGTGTCCCAGTGAGTGGTAAACGGAGACAGAGGAACCCGAGCGATGTCTTACTTTTTTCGATACAGCCCTCTTGTTATTTTGCATGTCAAATGCATAGCACTGACACAATGTACCTCGGTTTAATGTCTTATCCGAAGGACGTGGTCTGGCGGGAGATCGAACTCACGACCCCTGGATTTGGCAGTCTAAAGCGTTACCATTATACCATGGTCCGCTGGTCCGTTCGTTCGTTCGTCCGTCCACATACACACGTTTAGTGTCACTTTTGTCCTTCTAACCCCTTCTACAATTTGCAAACTACGGCTTCATTAGTTGTCAGGGTGTTTCCATACACCACAATTATATGTGTATCGTTCGCACTTTGATTTCCGTTATTTTATCACAGAATTACGGGCAGTTAAACATAGTCATTTTTTCAAAATGTAAACGTTAGTTGGAAAGAATAAATGGTTTCTCCACTGTATTAAGCATTAGCGAATCTTATCCATTCATCAACAACCGAGTATTTCTCACTTCTACTTCTCAATTTCAATATAAAATGACATTGAAGTATTGAACTAAAAACGGTTAAAATGTGTTAAATAACTGATTTGTCGTTGCTTTAAAAAGAATAAAAGAGGAAGAGAAAATTAGATATGTGTCCGATAAACATAGAAAAAAAAGTCACGGAGTGTAAAAGATGGTTTTGTTTTGGGGGCATAAAATCAACGGCTGAAGGGTATTTCTGTGTTATATTTGTCTTGTACTCGTAATAAACAGTCACCCGTCTTGTCTTCAGATTTTTGCGTATTATTTACATATTTAACAATATCACTGTTGAAATAACTTGTGGCCCGACCCCATTCCAATCATAAACATGGAAAAAAATATGTCTAAATTAACTAACAATTTTACTAAATACAATCTTGACTATTTCTAGATTGTCAAAGAATGACGGTGATAAATAGCCAAATATGGGCGTGATCATTACAGTGTTTGAATTACACCGTGCCCTGTAGACATTGTAAGCACACTTCCGGTCGCTTGAGTAATGGCTATTTGTCGTCTTTCTGACACCAAACGCGGTAATTATATGTTAAGTTAAGAATAGAGATCCCAAATTATTCAGTAAAGCGTATTATTAAACTCTGACAGCCCTTACTTATTTTGTTATATGTTATTTACAATAGGCACTCAATGGTTGCAGGGCTGCCATAATTTGATAATAAAAATCCTAAGATTTCAAATTTTCATTTTTTCAAACTCAATTTTACTTATGGTACCTATACCCCATAGTCTGTTTCTTGTTTTGAAGACACACGACTGCTTAAAACAGCTTGAAAGTAAAGCAGAATGCGCCTTAAGGCGCATTCTGCTTTACTTTCAGTCTGTTTTAAGCTACAATCTTCTAGGATAAAAATCCGAAGACTTAGGAAAAATCCGGAGAAATGGCAGCCCTGTGGTTGCTAGTGATGTATCATGAGTCAGCTTATAGCTTATTGAGGCCCCTATCCCCCTTACCCTGAAAACAATCAGGCTTTTGTTAAAAATCATTAACAAATTTGTGCCTAACGTCCTGTAAAAGAGGCATAGTTAAATAATGTAGATGCTGATCAGACGCCGCATTATGCAGCACCTGATCAAAGTCTACACTGTTTACTGATAGGAATTTCAATATAGACTAAGAGACGAAATTCAAATTTAGAACAAACACTCCTTAGATATAAAGAAAAGTGAACCAATCCAATTAATGAACATGGAATAATCCACTGGGCGTAGATGGGTAATGAAGTATGAATATCCAATAAAGATAACTGCAGGTCGAAAACAAAACAGAAAGCTCCTTAAAGTGTTCTGCTTTACTTTTGTCATGCATTTTGCTAATATGGTGAAGGTTGCTATTTCAGTTTAAGGTGGCCGACCACCAAAGGTTTGACAGTACCTATCATGCAGGGTAAACTAACGAGTACTACAGTCGAAACTCGCTTAACCCTTTGAGCCCTAGTCCCGCTTATAGGCGTCCTTTTCAAACAGTGTACATGTGAACAGTACACTTGTCATGTGCAAACAGTGAAGACCCAGATCAGAGGGCTCCGAAAGGAGCCCTCTGATCAGGGTCTTCACTGTTTGTCATAATGCCAAACATTGGCAAAAACCACCCTTAAAAGTCAGAAATGGACTAGACTAAAATGGATACTGGAATTGTCCATTTAAAGTTTTAGGGAGGAAAGAGTTAAATCGATCTTACCAGTATTTCATATACTTTAAGGGGCCATGTTGTTATATAGTGTCAAACAGTCAGTCATTATAGATAGTTTGTAATTGAATAAGCTCCATTTTTCTAACTTTACTTTGTGCATTTTTATTTCTCCGGTATGAAAACTGTTGAACGGTTGTTCTGATAAGTGCAGACCTCCTTACAACAGGGAATTAGACCCTTTCTTTTGGCTTGTATGAAGTTCCGATTTCCAGACATAAAATTACAAAAGTTAAAATCGCCACACCTACATTTAACTTTGAGGTACAGTGAAGAAGATGCCATTCTTTCCGGCTTAAACGAAACTAAAAGCAATGCATGCAATTACAGTGGAGAATCTGTTATTATTTCCCGGTTAAACGCAAACGTACGCAAACGCAAAGCACTAAAACGTAGAAAAGTACAAATTTTGGCCAATTCTGATAATTCATGTTTGTCTTGGTGGCAAACAGTTTGGAGCCTGATCAGACGCCGGGTTACCCGGCGTCTGATCTGGCTCCAAACTGTTTGCACTGCAAATAATAGTTTTAGCGTAAACGCGTTTATTGGGAAAGAATAACGTTTTCTCCACTGTAGATGTAGAAAAAGACATCTCTTGATTTTAAGTATCTGAGCGAAAAACTATTTGGAGCCTAATCAGACGCCTGGGTTCCCACCATCAGATATGGCTTGAAACTCAATTTTGAAATACAACTCATTGTTTCAAAACAAACACGTTTATCTTTTTTTCACTGTATGTCAGTTTTCTTTTGGAGACCTGGGGCCCGTTTCATAAAACTTCATACGACAAATGCTGTTGTAAGTCAGATTATAAAAGTCTTAATTATTTATTCATTTCTCTATCTAATCCTGTCTTGTCTCTTTGGAATCGTCTTGAAAAGAGATGACACAAGACAGAATTTAATAGAGAAATCAGAAATTAAATGTATTTTACAGTTTTGACTTACGACCATTTTTGTCGTACGAAGTTTTGTGAAACGGGTCCCAGAACGCCATGGTGTCAAACATTATCATACTTCTGATTACAATGCGTAAAACTCTGTCAACTAATAAACATCTATCATCGCAACTATTACATACTTATAAAATAAGGACACTTTTCGCTAGGAAAGAGTGCAGACTTATGTCAGACAAATTCTACACGAAAACAGCTCAGGTCCTGATTGGACAGGTTCTCTGATAAAGCTTAATTAATGAGCTATGTTTACTCACATTCCATTTCAAGCAGTCACCTTCATTAAGCTCCTAAAACAAGTCTTGTTTTAGCAGTCTTAACCCTTTACCCCATAGAAGCGACTTTTAGCGAATCTTATTTATTCATCCGCTTAAGAAAATAGTTCCAATTTACTAATTTAATATATATTATAGGGAAAATTTTCAATATATTCTAGCACAGGATAGCTTAAAGCAGGCTGAAAGTAAAGCATAATGCGCCTTAAGCGCATTCTGCTTTACTTTCAACCTGCTTTAAGTAGTAACCTATTTTCAATTCTAGAAATAGGCTATCAGCTAAAGGGTTAAAAGAGATATATAATTGCAAGTTTATGTATGGTTTTGAACCAAACTATAACCCTAATGTGTTGACACTTTTCATGCTATTGTGACGTTTTTAAGCAATGTTGACCCAGATCAAACATTTCTTAAAGATGTTTGATCAGAATCAGTAATGATTTCTAATAGGATCTGTCCGACACGTGTTTACACTTTTTCTGGACTTTTTCATACGGAACCTTTCCCCCAATAAATGCGTCTTTTAGCGCACATCTAATGTATTCCTCCACTGAAGAAAATACTTCCAACTCATAGGGCCATGAACATGCTCCATGAGAAATATTTACTTTATGGTAGCAGATGGTAGCTTAAAGCAAATTGAAAGTAAAGCAGAATGCGCATGGAAGCGCATTCTGCTTTATTTTCAACCTTTTTTAAATAGTAACATGTCCAGACTATTGGGCAACTGGAGAGTGTTAAGACAACTCTTGTAATATCTAATCGTATTCGTGTCATTGAGTATGTCCCCTTTATATAGATCGTGTCAAGAAATTATTCTATCACTGATTTTCAGTAATACCTATGTTTGACCTCCTTTTGTGGTATGGCGTATAGGTACAAGTATATCGTAAGATAAGCTGTTATTAAACCCTTTGAACCCTAGTCCCGCATATAGGCGTCTTTTCAAACAGTGTTCATGTGAATAGTACACTTGTCCTGTGCAAACAGTGAAGGCCCAGATCAGAGGGCTCCGAAAGGAGCCCTCTGATCAGGGTCTTCACTGTTTGTCAGTAATGCCAAAATTGACAAAAACAATTCTTAAAAGCCAGAAATGGACTAGACAAAAATCGAAACTGGAATTGTCCATTTAAAGTTTCAGGGAGGAAAGATTTAAGTAGCACACTGCTTTACTTGAATCCTGCTTTCAAGAAGCAACCGTCTGTCTCGAATACTGAAAACAAGCAATATATTGGGAAATGCGTTACATGTACACCAGGACAAATGTAATACAGAAAAATCTTGAATGAGCTTTATGCATTACATGTACTATAGTTGCTGCAACTAGTAGCCACCTGGGGCTCATTTCATAAAACTTCGTATGACAAAAACGATCTTAAGTCAAAACATTTAAATACATTGAATTTCTGATTTCTCTATCTAATCCTGTCTTGTTACATCTCTTTGGAATCGTCTTTTCAAGACGATTCCAAAAAGATGTCACAAGACAGGATTAGATTGAGAAATAAATAATAATTGAGACTTTTATAATCTGACTTACGACAACATTTGACGTAGGAAGATTTATTAAACGGGCCCCAGGCTCACCTGAGTTATTTTTAATTAAAGTTCACCCCAACTCACTCGCTTAAAACATACAGAGAAGCCGACTCTGTTCCTTCCCAATAAACACTTTTATACTTATACTATCCTTATTCAATCGCAACCGACTTGGCCGGAGCTAAACCGTACGCTGTGTTATTCGGCGTCTGATCAGACTCCAAACCGTTTGCCAATCAAATTAAAACGAGTATTAAAAAAAGAGAGTAATTTTCTCCATTTTAATACCTTGTGTATTGTTTTCGTTAAGTTTTGTTGAAACGGGAAAGAAAACCCCGTTTTCGCAACTGTAGGTAAAATTATCTTCGAAAACACGCAAGAAATGTAAGTGCACATGTACTATTAGTTATGGAAATAGACACCATTTAAACGCCTTTATTTTAGCTGTGGTGTGTTTGATATGAATATTGTGTTAACTAGTAAAACTATGTTTGGCTATACATGTATTTTCCTTCTTTTGTTTATTTGTTTTAATTTACGTCCGTTTCTGCCAACTTTGTGCTAAGTGGACGTCTTTGTGTTTTTGTTTTCTTCTTTGTTCAACACCAGGAAGATAATCAAAATTAAAAAAGAGATTTTTTCAAACTTTTGATAAAAATTTATTAGAATATATACTTTATACACGAAACGCTCACACACCCATTCTGTTAATGAACTTATTGACTGTACAAACTAGTGTCATGTAAGTTTGACGGGTTGATATTATAAATACCATAATATTAATAAGTATATCGCTATGAATTACAGCGAAATATTTACAATTTTGTCATATGTACACATTTTCTTCGATGCTGTCATTCCAATGCTAAGACTTAGAATAACAGATAACAAAAAAGTAAGAAGGGAAAGAGAATGAAAGAATAGAGTAAAGTATATAACAGTACAGTCTGTGTTCAGTCTTAACAGAAAGGTGTCGACGTAATGCAGAAAAAGTAATGCATGTTCAACTCCAACAGGAGCTTTCTGTATTACGTTTTTATCATTCATTAATCTATCACCTGGAGAGTAAGAGATTTATTTGTTTCGTCACAAATAGTCACTAAACACATGAGTAACTGTACCGTGTTACGCGCCGTCTGATCTGGGTCCTCACTGTTTGCAATTGTTAGCCAAGTCGCGCTCAGCATGATAAGCTTTAAAACGTGGCTGAGTTTAAAACACACACACCAACATTTTTGTTTTATCCAGGCTTGACTATGGTCTCAAATATCACACTCAGTAATCTACATGTATATCATTCGGGCACGGACAGTTCGAACTAAGAACCGACGGAAATATCTCCTTCATACACGATTACTGGGGCAACACGTCATCGGTGTTTTGGACCTTTAGTCGTGCTGTTGTGGCAACGTATGTTCCGGTCTTGTAGAAGAATTTAAGCTTCTTAAAATATATCACCGGATGACGAACCCCATTACACTTTTTATTGAATTGTCGCGTAATCCAAGAATATCTGGCGTTTCTGAAAACCGCATTCCCTTTTGGTGTCGAAGCATGTATGTTCTATATTCGGAATAAAGTGGAACATATGTTGAACAAACTTTAATAGTAATAGATAGAAAACTTTAAAGATCGACACTCGCTTGATTGTAGGCAACAGTAATGCAGAAATCACAAAAAGGAACTTTCGACATTCCTCTTGATCTAACCTGAAACCTATCAAACGGTTTCAGATTACCCTCCTTGTTTACTTAAACTTCCTTATCAAGAAATGTCTTAAACCGAGTTTGTTTTTTGGTTCGTAAGGGTTGATGGTTCAGAAGTTTAAGTCACACGTCACGTAGAAACCTTTACGTTCTACAAACGATACGGTTTCGGCACACGCATGCGTTTTGCTTGAGATTGCAAATTCTAACGCAGTAGGAACTGGGCCTAATTGGGGCATTACATGACGCAGATGCTAACAGGAGCTACGGGGAGATCATGCTTACGAGACGTCTCAGCAGTTGAAGGATAAACTTTTTCCGATTGAAAGACGGCTCCTAGACGACTTCTTTTGGTTTCCGGCCCATGATTTAGACTTCACACGGAAGTGACGTAAATCTTCCGAATGACCTTCGTGTAACATCGGCTTATAGCTGATTGGATCACACAATGCCTGAAACAAAACGAAATAACTGCAACGTTAACATTAAGCTAACAGAAATTGATCCAGACCTAAATTGATTAGGTTGCATATTGTTGAACGTTTCAATTTGTGCAGATTTGAGAATTTATTTATTTGCCACCAACCTCATTTATTTTTGTACAATAACAATGGGAATAAATGAGGACACCACTCACCGTGAAAATACATTATTATTTCCAATTTAAACGTGACGAAACAAAACGCAATGTTAGAACATTTAAACATTTATACGTTATTTGAAATATTGACCGGTTGTTATATTCGATAACATCATTAATACTTCATATAGTTACCTTATAGTTAGCGTAGAATTTCTGATAGCCGCCCTCCAGTAGGTAGACTTCCGGGTAGCTCAACATCGGGTAGTTGTCCTTGTTACGGGTACGATCCTGGTTCCTAAGAAAACGGTACCTGGGGAAAATCGCATATCGTTTAAACATACATGTATAAGACCATTTTAATGTAACAATATTTACAAATATAAGACAATTCTATTGTAATCGTATAGTAATCCCGAAGGTAAAAGGTTTTGGCAAAAATACATCCTCATACTCTGGATGCTGTTTATGAAATATTCTGCCGCAGTCACTAAGGAATATGAACACTATTTCAGCGTTTAAGACCAGTGTTAAGAATCATCTTTTTAAAAGTTTTTGAATATTTTTAATATTTATTTAACTTACATGTACATGACTGTTTCACATGTGTTTTATCATCCTATGTTTTAATGAACTCTGCTCTTTTGATCCCTTTTCTTAACTTTTTTATAACTTAATAGCCATTTCGTTTAATTGATGTGATATTTGTAGCTTTTAATCTATGTCACACAATACTGTATCATAAGAACCACAATGGAAATAAGAGTATACTTTTACTCTTTTTTGTGCTATCCCTATCGTATAATATTGTTTGACATGATCTGTTGATTTATCATGCTAACTATTGTGCTATGTTTTCATCAATGTGTAATGCAAATGTACATTTTATGATGAATAAATCTATCTATCTATAGTATAGGTAATTATGAATTATTCTGTATCTGTCCAGGTCCAAACTATTCTAAATTTCTACTTTTTTTAAAGTCTAAACTTTTCAAATTCACATTCCAATAGAATGAAGAAAACTATATCATGTATGGCTTTCTTCATTCATTGAAAAAAAGAGTTTAGACTGGCTCGACAAAGAAAAAAAACATTACCACACATTTAAATATTCATTAAAAAAACTAGTTGTTCAATCGAACGTAAATGAAATCTAAGTACCATAACAGTTCAGAAAGTATCTTCCATTTATCAGCTTTAACTCTTATCATCAATTATGTTACCATGGCGAACCATTTTTCTGTCACAGAACAAATATGTTACAGTTTGAATAAACTTAATCAAATGTTATGTCACATATTTCTTACATTTTTGGTCCACGTTCTGACGAAAACTCACAGTGGAAGATGAGTACGCGTGGTCTTGTTTCAGCAGGGATATCCAGAAGATGCTCAATTTCGTCCTTTGTGTAGAGATTGTAGGCCCCCTAAAATTACAAAATGATAATTGATTATACAAGTCTTTTAAACAATTATTCTAAACTTATTATGAAAATATCCAAAAATCAATAAAAATGCAGTAAACTTTTGTAGTAGAAAAAGAATAATGCATAAAATGTGTCCCACATCGACAACAAATTCTTTTTGGGGGTTTCTTTGTTGTCTTTTTCATTTGCTTTTAAAGCGGAGACGACCTAATCCTCAACCCCGTGAACGTGTTTGTACAAGGACAACCATTTCCATTGCAAACAGTTTCCTTTAACTCTTTCCTCCCTGAAACTTTAAATGGACAATTCCAGTTTCCATTTTAGTCTAGTCCATTTCTAACTTTTAAGGGTTGTTTTTGTCAATGTTTGGCATTATGACAAACAGTGAAGACCCTGATCAGAGGGCTCCTTTCGGAGCCCTCTGATCTGTGTCTTCACTGTTTGCATAGGACAAGTGTACTATTCACATGTTCACTGTTTGAAAATAACGCCTATATGCGGGATTAGGGTTCAAAGAGTTAACCCATTTGTTCTTACGACCTTATATATATAGGACATAGGCAAACAATGTAGACTCTAATCAGACGCCGCATCATGCGGCGTCTGATCAGAGTATACACTATTTGCTGATAGGAATTTCAATATGAAACAAAACGTAAATGAAAATCGTAGATCAAAACTACACTAATCCAATATTGTACGTATATAAGCATGGAATAATCCACTTGGTGCAAAGGGGTTAAAACACATTTTCCATTGAAGGGGTATGATGTACAGTAATTATAGTTACCTTGATATGTCCTCCCTTGTATTCATACGGGTATCTACAGTCGATGATGTGAGTTCTGGCTTGAATGTCTTCAAACTCTCCGTTCAACAGGCGCGCCATCTAGAAATGTATATTAATCAGTTTGACACTGCTCGGTTTGCAACGCATAACAGACAAAAGATAATCTTTACACGAATTCAAATAAAACACCAGTAAAATCGCGATCAGCAGGCAAATGGATAATATTGTTAAGTTTAATAATTGGCATCACATAGAAACAAATAGATGTATTTACAAGTTTTATTTGCCAAATAGGCATTGTAACAGCTGGTTTGAAATGGTTGGCTATAGTCAGCAAGGTAGTCAGCAAGCGCTGTTTTCTAAATCCACCAAATACCACCCTTGAGCCGAATTCGTTTAAAATTAAATGATTCGTTATTTGATTCTTAATCCTGGTCTTGTAAGATCTATAACATATTTGGCGACATATAACAGACTTAGTTTACATGTCTTGATGAAATATGAAATATAAGTATCAGTTAGTGTTTTAATCCTTCATTTAGCTAACGTCTATCTTGGGAAGTCACATTTAGCGTTAAGATATTGTTCAACCCATTTATAACCATTGCCCACAAACAGCGTTGACCAAGACGATACTTCGCAATTGGCTATTTCAAATCATATGCGGTATTGGCAAACATAGCGGTGTCTTTTGAGCACCCTTGTACATGTATTTCTATAACGAGAGTTCATTGCAATATCCAGACATTAATACAGTAGAACTTTACTATTACGACCACTAATATGAAGGCTAATTGTTTCTAGAAAAGACAGGTGACAGCTTTAAGCTAGGTGACAGTAAAACAGAAAGCTCCTGAAGGAGCTTTCTGTTTATCTGACACGTTGCTTTATGGCAGTCACTTGTCGTAAACACATACTAATTAACTTATTTAAGTGTTCGTAATAGAAAGATTTTTACTGTATGTTAATTAAAAAATAAAATGAATTAAACAATGTCATTAGGACTCACTGTGTCAGTAGAGATACATCTAAGATCACTATGTTTCCCCGGCACAGTTGGCAACGTGTAGTCACGTGATCCGTCAGCTACAAGCTCGTCTTTAGTGGAGAGTCTGTTGACAGCCCGGATGATACTATGTACTTCAGAACTCGTGCTGTCACTGGAATTCTGAAAAATCAATGTAAAATAGGAGTTATGGTAACAATTTTTAATAATTACATGATAGTTTAGCTGATGATGTACATGTATTTAGAACATATCTGAAGAACTAAAAGTTGAACAATGAAAATTAAGAAACATCATTTGCCCTGTAAGTGGTTTGCAAACTTCATTTCGGCTACAACTATATATGGCGGTTTTTATGCAGAAGAAAGGGATGTAGAAAACGAGCTTGCATGCAGTGTTGGTTGTCCAACTAATCAACACTAAACATTGCCATTGAAACTATATTGTGAAGAAATCAACATTAACAATATTTCTAAGTACTCACCGAAAGGGCGACTTTGCGTAGATCAGTCTCAGAACTCATATTTCTCAGCTTCTTGAGTGATGGAGATAAGTCATCGTCAGAAGAATCAGCTGACCGCTTCCCGGCAAAAAGACTCCTCTTTGTAAACCCTTTCTTGGACGCTTTCTTCCCTGGTCGTCGGAAGAGGCAAAATTCCTGTAGAAAGATAACATTTTGGAATACACTCTAGACTCAATACACCGAACTCGCTAAGGGCCGAACTAACCCGTATTGAAGAGTTAGTGGTTTAACTTTGAAATACTATCGACATTCAATTGTAGAAATTTAGGTAAACACATTACACCATAAATACGTATTTTACGCTCTTAATCACTTAATAATTCACAAAATACAGCAGTACAGCTTTCTTTCATCAGGGCAAAAATAAATAGTAAACAAGTACAAGTATTTTTTAAAAAAGATTCATAGTTCATTTTTGCACTTAGGTATTCTTCTGTTATTAATTCATTCAACAGTTTATTCGATTATTTAATTTAATTATGAAAATAAGCAAATACATGTAGTTAATCTGAAATCATAATGTTTATTTTCTAGTACAACCCTACTCTGAAAATGAACCGTGCCATGAGAAAACCTGACTTATTTCATTGCAAACCGTGTAGATCAAGGCCAGCTGCGGCGTAAAAGATGCGGTGGCGGACCTTGATCCACATGTACACTGTTTAACACCCAGATACATCTAAAGCATTTTAAGTAGCTGTATTATATGGTATTTGGCAGTGTAGACCATACTCAGATACAGTTTGGGATGACAAAGAGGCTTGGTATGCACAATGTTGCAATGCAATAAAGCAGGATTGTTATGGCACGGCTAAAATATATAACACAATAACGTGATAGAAAGAATATGTTACCTCTGTAAAGGATCCATCCAGGCTCGTTTTACCTTTAAACAAACTTGGAGACTCTGATGTGCTGAAGCTTCCTCCTTCCACCTAGTTAAAACAGATTTGATAACACCACTGTATCATAATTATATATAATAAACGTTGTAATAAATTTGTAACAAATGGACCAGGGCTGCCATTTCTCCGGATTTTTCCTAAATCTCCGGATTTTGTCCAGTACATGGTAGCTTAAAGCAGGCTGACAATAAAGCAGAATGCGCCCTAAGGCGCATTCTGCTTTACTTATAGCCTGCTTTTAGTTGTCGCATGTCAACAAAACAAGAAAAAGGCTATGGGGTAAAGGTACGATTCGTAAAATCGCACTAGAAAAATGCAAATTTGGAAATCTTAGGATTTTCATGTCAACTTATGGCAGCCCTGAGGGACGAGGAAAGCGCGTGTAGTTTCGGACAGTGGATGCGACGTTATTCATTCCTATTTATCTAGTTTGATGCGAAAAAATGATGTCCGTTACCGTGAAACAGTTTGGAACAGACTGATCAGATGCCGGGTTAACTGGCGTCTGGTCAGGCTCCAAACTGTTTGCAACTCAGATAAATATAGCTCGTCAGAATTTATAATAGCGGTTGTCATTTACTACATTTTATTGTATTGCGTTTTCGTTTTGTTTTGTTTAAATGGGAAGGAATAAAATCTTCTCAACTGTATAAGGTAAAAGATAATTCAGTAAAGGGACAAACAACCAGTAAGAGAATATTGTTCTTTATTGTATGGCAGTTGTTTTGTGACCAATATTAATGCAGAAAGATAATAAAAGAGATGCCTGCATTAACCCATTGAACCGTAGTGACGCGTTTACACGCCCTTACCAAGAGTGTACATGTTAAGAGTACAATTGTCTTATGCGAGCACTGCAGACCCATATCAAAGCGCTAAATAGTCAAAATGAACTTGGCTGAATTGGGAACTGGAATTGACCATTTTAAGTTTCATTGACCAATGAGATAAACTCGTATAGCTGGGCTTATTTCGAATGCCAATAAGAGCTTTTACTGCAATTAATAAATCTGGGAAATGGAAGTTTTGAATAATTAGAAACCTATAGTTATTGGCGGATCCTTGACCCTTTCCCTTATAGAAACGCCATTTGGCCCTCTACCTAAGAAAAAAAATCAATTTATACAATAGAACATGTACCATAAGAGGCATTTTAAGTTGAACGTTAAGCAGGAGGCACATTCTGATTTACGTTCAGCCTGCTTTAAGTGGTCTCTTATATTAAAAACTAGAAACAAGCTATGGGGTAAAGGGTTATTAAAGAGTTTGTCTAATTTGGAAGTCATCTCGTCACGGCGATGCATATGTAGTGGGGTTTAATTCTTTATTTTATGGGGGTGACGTTATTATTCCCTGTTTCTGTTTAATGCAAACGCAAGTTAATAGTAATGCATATAATAACAGGTTTATGAAAATGTTGACGCCGAAGTCGAATAAAGTCGATTTTGCAAACAGTTTGGATCCTGATCAGACGCCGCGTTTGTTAAGTCATACTACATTGTATCTTACTTTGAAACGATCTAGCAAACAAAACTATTGAAGCAGACGACAATAAAGCGGTGAAACTTCACGATTGATGTGGCACCTAAAGGGTTAAAACAATTCAAGTAAAAACTTACCATGTCGGCCTCCATTCCAAGTCCAGAATCTTCATCGAGCAGTAACAAGTTGTCGTTCTTTGTGGAAGAGAAACCCTTTCCAAAGGGTGTGACGATGGCCTCAAGATCAGACTCACTCCATGCTATCTGGCTAGGCCTACTGACAGGAGACTCCGCCATGTCAGAGAACAGCTTCATCCTAGGAGAGTACATATTGAATAAAAGATATCAGATCTGAAATTTTCTATATGACTGTGCAAAACGGCTGTCGAATATTCAAAACAATGTAAACATATACTGTTATTAATGGTGGATGTTCCAGAATATACATTTACAAGTCTATCGTTACAAGTCATCTCAGCCATTTGAATGCCCTTTTTACAAATTACTCTATAATTACGCCTCTTTATGCCTTTAATTTATTCCTTCAGTTAAGGAAATAGTTCTATTATATATACAGTTATGATGCACCATAAGAAATAGTTTCTATAGCATAGCAGATGCCAGATGGTAGCTTAACGAAGGCTGAAAGTAAAGCAAAAGCGCCTTACGGCGCTTTCTGCTTTACTTTTTCAATCTTCAAGTGGTCGTCTGTCGTCAAAACTAGAAGCAGGCTATGCGGTAAAGGATAGTACTCAAGTACTCAATAAATTTGATAAACAAAATATTACATTCCTATGTACATGTATACACGTACATTGTACTTGCTATTTTTTAACCAATTATGCCAGGATATTGCAATGAACTCTCCATATCAGCTTGATGGAAGATTTCATTATACAGAACAGAACAGAACAAAATTTTACGTAAATTTTAGAGTTTCTAGCTGCTGACAACAAAGCTTACATGCGACAATTAACCCTTTCACCGCCTTACCCCGAGTACAATAGTTATTTGCAAACAGTTTGGATCCTGGTCAGACGCCGCGTAACGCGGCGTCTGGCCATGATCTAAACTGTTTGCCACTCGTTTCAATATTTCTTAAATGAAAATACCTAAAATTTAAATTTGAGAAATAAAAGCAGATTGTAATTGTTTAAAATGGATGGCGTCATGGCACTGAAAGGGCTTAAATAGCGCATTTAAGTTTAAAAAATGTAAAAATGAAGAATATATACTTACATGTTCATGGAAAGTGCCATTTTGCAGTCTTTAGGTTTCAATTATTATTTCACTTTTTGCGATACGATGTAATGCGTAAGACGGTCAAGTCGTTAGTGATGTAAATGTAGTGAAATGCATATTTATATACAGGGGAATCTTTCATTCCTGAAATTGAATTGAGCACACATTGAGTCATCAATTGGTCTCGCAACTTTCACTTCCTTGTGGAAATTTGTTAAACAGGGGTAATTTTTCATTTTGAGACACTCTAAGTGTACTCAAGTCCAACACATCATCATTATATCTTGTAATAACAAAACACTGATCGGAAAGATATAATGACAACAGTCTTTTACTCGTGTAATTATCTAATTAGCCATCTTGTTTCTCGCACGTGCCTCATTATCTATTTGTCGCGCTTGCGCACTACTGCCCATGTAGGTCTAGTGGTCAAGCGCGACTGACCGGAACTTCCAAGTGTAATTAAGCATTGACAATGATCTCCAGACATCATAATACTCTTAAACCAACCTATTTTTTTTTTTATTAAATTCAATTAACTCTTTACCCCATAGCCCGTTTATGTACTTGGAGAGAGGTGACCTCTTAAAGCAAGTTGAAAGTAAAGCAGAATGCTCCCGGAGGAGTTATGGCTTATCGCTTAACCTGCTTAACTCATTACCTCACAAGAACGCCTTTTCCCGCCTTTAATTTAGTCCTCCACTAAAGAAGCTAGCTGAAATTTATACAGTCATAAATGTGTATGCTATCAGTTATTTTCTATATTTTAGTAGATGTTAGCTTAAAGGGGGGTGAAAGTAAAGCAGATTGCGCCTAAATGTTACAGTTTAGAATGTTTACCTAACACATTCTGCAGTTATTGTAGCAAATTAAGCACATTTAAGTACTATAGTATGGATGTGGAGACCGATATCTAACATTAGTTGGTCTAAACTGATTCAAAAAATCTGTTAATACCTTGCTGGATTGAGCTCATTTTCAGGCAAGTTCCCCTTCAAATAATGTTGCAGGGCTGCCATTTCTCCGGATTTTTCCTAAATCTCCGGATTTTTTCCCAGTACATGTTAGCTTAAAGCAGGCTGAAAGTACTTACAACCTGAAAGTACTTACAACCTGCTTTAAGAAGTCGCTTGACAATAAAACAAGAAACAGGCTATGGGGTAAAGGTACGATTCGTAAAATCTCAGTTGAAAAATGCAATTTTGGAAATCTTAGGATTTTTCATGTCAACTTATGGCAGCCCTGATGTTGAGGACATTTTTTCTCAGATTCTACTAACTTTGATTAATACAATCCACTAAGTATTGCTTGTGAAGGAATTTGTTTCAGGTTGAGCTTTCTTTTTCTTAATTGACTGACCTAGAAAGCTTTGTTACTGCAACTGTCTTATGTGTTTTATATTAATGACTTCCAAGGGACTACTTTCCATAGTGTTAAAATAATTACATGTATAAGAGTAAAATTACAGAGATAATGGTTTAAAGTTTTCTGATCAGTAGTTTTTGTTGTTTTTTTTGTTTATTATGTGTAGACCAGGGTACAGTCCCTGGTGCACCTCATAAGTGCCCCTTCTCATAATCATCAATCTTGATGGAGAGAAGTAATAATAAGAAAAAAATACCTGTATTTCTAGGTTCAATGGGAAAAGGCGGTTATTCTTGCAAAATAAATGCGCCACCACTGAAACACGTATGTCTGTTACAAACAGTTTGAGCTGCTAGGCGTCTGATCAGGCTTCAAACTGTTATTGTATAGGAGTGTAAGCTATCATAAAAATTTTTTCTAGATACTAGTATTTTCTACATATTATTATTTGGTTTGGTTTTAACTTTCGTTTCAACGGGAAATAACACCGTCTTCTCCACTGTGTATGGTATAGGGAAGTCATCGTCCCTTTAACCCTTTCATGATCAAATTATTCGGGAGATGTTTACTCCTTCACCGCTTTATTGTCGTCTGTTTCATTATTGTTGTCTGAAAGACAAGTTCAAAGTTAAATTTAAGGCTGTATGACTTAACAAATATTGATAAGAGCGTCAAACAGTTTAGGTCATGATCAGACGCCGCGTTACGCGGCGTCTGATCAGGACCAAAACTGTTTGCAAACGCGCTTTAAAGCGTCATTGAGAGTGAAAGAGTTAAACGAAACTGATCGCAATTTAAAACTGACAGGATCTAGAATATGGTGACGATCATTTTTTATCTTGGTGGCAAACAGTTTGGAGCCTGATCAGACTCATGGTTACCCGGCGTCTGATCTGGCTCCAACTGTTTGCAATGGACAAATTTGTATAAGCATAAATGTGTGTATTTGGGATAAGAATAAAGTTTTCTCCAGTGTATAACTACTCTACAGTGGTCCGTTTTATAAACGATTTTACAACAAATATTGCCACACTAATCTACGTACAGCAGCGTCTTGCATTCAGCTCCATCATTGAACGATCATAAATTCTAGTGTGCCTATATGGCGGATATGCAAAAGATAGAGGTATTCAAAGGCGCTGCTATGTAGGAACGTGTTATTCCATTTATCCATGAATCTTCCAATGGATACATAAGTCTTTCTTTAACTCAGTTACCCCTAAAACTTTAAATGTATACCTAGTTCCGGTTTGCTATTAAATCTTGTCTATTTTTGGATAATTGGGGTGGATTTTAACAATAGTTTACAAAATGTCAAATAGTGTAGATCCTGATCAGATGGTTCCTTAAAGACTTTTCCTCAGTTCTTTGATGGACTACCCCCCCCCCATTGTCTGGATAGGTGTGAACTTTAACTGTCAAAGCCTGCAGCACATGCTATCCCAATCTCAAATTACCTGGTGGGGCTCAGATCATACTCATGCTCTAGTGATTTTCAATGGTTATTTCTAATCAAACTATCAAATATAAAGGTTGGGTTTCACACGAGAAGCTTCAATGGTTCTTTGCTACTTCATGTCCATAAGATCCATGCTTTTTGCAAGGAAATTGTCTGGCAAGGCGTTATGATCGAAAGGTCGTCAGGAGATGTCTTTAAGGAGTCTTCTGATCAGGGTCTACACTGTAATACCGATGCCGATTACCGATGTTAATCAGAATCTAAAATTGCTGCTTTAAAACAAGTTTTAAGACACTGAAAGACAAAAACTGGCACTAGTGTGCACTACTTAAAGAATGGTTATACGAAAGCATACGTTCCTTTGATCAGATCAAAGTGAACAGGATTAGCAAAGATATTACAGACCACATAAAAAGATTGTCATTTCCTGACAGTTTGCAAAAACAAAATTGACATTATTTACATTATAAAACGTTATTTACACTGTTAAGTTGTAGAATGGCAAACAGGTTTTGGCACAAGTACAGACTATATAAGGTTTAGAAAACAGAAATCAGAACTTATCCATATCACATAGAGAATGAAACATGGGACTTAAAACGTGAGCGCTTGAAAGAGATGAGTTTACTCGTCATTTACAAAATGTGTATCTTTTAAGAGATCACTTGTCATACGAAAACGGTGTTGACCGAGCTAAGAGGGCCCTCTGGCCACAGTCTGCACAGTTTGGCATTTTGAAATACATTATTCGAAATTCAACACTAAATATGTGTATTTTTTTGAAAAAATATTGACAGGATTAAATTTGAAATTTTGAATTGTCGATTTGAAGTTTCATGGGCATTGAGTTAATGGTTTTATAGACACCATTTGCGATACAAGGACTTGCCATAATAATCCGTTATAAATTATGCAAATGCTTCATGAACACTTAGTGCAATACACCCTAACGATGCTTGTATTCTTGTAGTGGACTTAACCCTTTCATGTTTAAATTATTCGGGAGATTTTTACCCCTTCACCGTTTCATTGTCGTCTGCATCAATTTTGTTGTCTGCAATGTCGTTTCAAAGCTAAAAAATAAGGCAGTATTACTGAAGACATTTCAAAACGAGTGTCAAACATTTTGGATCCTGATCAGACGCCGCGTTACGCGGCGTCTGATCAGGATCCAAACTGTTTGCAAACGCGCCTTTTAACGTCATTGAGAGCGAAAGGGGTTTGAAGCAATACAGTTACCATAAGAATGGTACAGTAAAGCATCTATACAACGATCACTAAATGATATTGTTATATTGTTGTTAATTATTTGTTTTGTATGAAAATGCCTTTCGTTTTGTGCTTGTATATATGTTGAGGGCCTCATAGGCGACTATGGTTGACTTGGCAAATAGTTTGGATCCTTTCCATACTCCACGTTACGCGGCGTCTGGTCAGGATCCCAAATTTGTTTCGATATTTCTTTAGTCATTCAGCCTTAAGTCTAACTTTGAAACGCATGTGCAGATGGCAATTTCAAAGAAGACGATATTTCGATAGATGAAAGGGTAAAACTTGTAACCACTACTTTGCGGGAGATGACACAAAACATTATAGAAGGTAAACACAAACAAGAAGTATGTTGGTTTTCATAGTTTATTGTAACGGATCACACTTAAACGGATTATATTGCAAGTCAAAAGGACCATATTGGTCAAATGCTCGGACGGCAATCAGCCACTAGCCTGTAAAAAAGATGGATATAAATTGTAGCATATAGTGGAGAAAACGTTATTCTTTTCCGTTCAAATGCAAACGAAACGCAAATGCATTAAAATGAAGAAAATAGATATTCGTTAAAGGTACATTTTTTTGTATTAACAATCAGTTTTATTCTGAGTTGCAAACAGTTTGGTGTCTGATCAGATGTCGGGTTACCCGGCGTCTGATCTGGCTCCAAACTGTTTGCAATGAAAATAATAGTTTTAGCGTAAATGCGTTTCATGATTGGGAAGTAATGGCCTCGTTTCCACTGTAAAGAGTTATAAGAGATGCGTATAGATCTATATTCAAGACGCTCAACACTTTCACAGCCATATAGGTCGTCTATCCAAACTTGGAGCCAAACACCAGATTTTGGTAGCTGGTGATATAAGGGAATATACTCCTTACAATATGTTTCCATATAGAGGTCAAATGTCAACGCCAAGGTCATAGTGACCTAAATGCTATGTGTCATATAGACTCTTTCAATGAGATTTCTTAAGGGTAGTTGTTATAAACAGATGTACAATACATGTGTATATTAACCTAGTTTAGAAGACAGATGACTACTTAAGCATATGCTGGCACATGTTCATGACTGTATTCATTGGAACTTTTTTCTTCAGTGGAGGAATACATTATACGCGCTAAAAGTCGCTTCTATTGGGGAAAGGGTTAACCATATCACGCTAGTATGATGACATAACCCTTCTAATAGATTATACCATCTGCTAGCAAAACACATCGTCGACTTTCGTTCCTAAGTTTAGATAAGTTTTAGACATAGATTTAGACAGTTTAACTTAGAAAGCATTCAAATGAACTTAAAAAAGTTTGGATTTTGATCAGACGCCGTTTGATCAGGATCCAAAATATTTGCATATTAAAGGGGTTAGGATATGTCATGTATGTAAGAAACATGTAACATATTCGTAACTGTGCATTATCGTGCAATATTAGGAGTTGAGGTGTGGCTTCATTAGATCTACTTACACACATCTAAACGACTCAATGTGATCTAATGTACGACACTTCATAGCTACGAATCTAACACACCTTTTTTTTAATAAAAAACACTTTTCCCGGAGAAAACGCCAAACCGAAAGCCGTTGTCAGCGGCTACGCCATTTTGACTGTTACAGTTATTTTACACGACCTTCATCCCTAATGTTTTAAAAAAAAGGATAATAGCTCAACAGAAATAACAAGTCCAAGTAAATAATGCTTCATCTCTTTCAAAATGAAGCGAAAAACGATACCATTTATATCAAGTCTTGACATCTTTATGCGAGAGTCATCGTGTAATGTGAAATTACTTCGAACTGTGTGTGCAGACGTAGTGAGGTCAGTTTACTATGTGGCCACCCGTGCAGTGCATTACCGCGGATTAGAGAACCGTTCTTGGTATTCTTTGTTTTTGAATTCCATATGCTCCGAGTCGTGTTAGGGAAAAGAAATAGCAAATTCGTAGTTGTGCATTATCGTGCATTAGATCACAGTTAGGAGTTGAGATGAGGAGTCCTTAGATCACGAGACGTTTATGTGGTCCAATATGTCTACTTACGGCGGCACAGGGGCTTGGTGCAACAAACGGATTGGCTTTGCTGAGCATCCCTTGTTTGATATTAGAGAAGGCAAACGAGTAGTTAATGCCGGTCACTGAAATACATGTGATATCATTTTATGTCGAATGGAACAATATAAGGAGGAAATAATTTCCTTACGAAACGCACTCAAACGCAATGCAAAACTATGTAGAAAATAAAGTTTTATTGTTTTGTTTTGTCAATTACGACGATTTAGTAGTAGGAGGAGAAGGAGCAGAGGCAGGAACAACAACAACAAAAGTATCAGCAGTGTAGCAGTATCAGTTGTAATAGTAGTAGTTGTAGTAGTAGTAGTTCAACAACATCAGCAGCAGGTAGTAGTGATGGTGGTAGATGTAGTGGTAGTAATAGTAGTAAAGGTAGTAGGAGGAGTTGTTATTGTCATAGTATCAGTAGTAGCAAATCAGTATTAGGCTTTTCCACGTATTAACCCTGGTCGCGACTTTACTGGTTTTCGCAAACAGTTTGGATCTAGATCAGAGGCCGCGTTACGCGGCGTCTGATCTGGATCAAATCTGTTTGACACTCGTCTTTAAGTTTATTTACTTAAAAATGCATAAATCTAGATTGGACAAATTTTGCAGACGACAATTTCGAAGCAGACGATTTTACCGCAGGATAAGGGTTAAAGATTGCCATTCTTATTACGCTTGTATTTCGATTAGTTCCATTGCATTGATTGCCTATATACTGTGTACACTGGGAAAGACGTCATTCTTTACCGTTCAATCCATTGCCCAATAGCCTGTTTCTAGTTTTGAAAATAGGTAACTACTTAAAGCAGGTTGAAAATAAAGCAGAATGCCCCTTAAGGCACATTCTGCTTTACTTTCATCCTGCTTTAAGCTACTATCTTCTAGGATATAGAAAATATTCTAATGCTATCTAGTCATGGCTGTATAAAATGGAACTATATTCTTCAATGAAGGGATGATTTGAAAGCGCAAAAAATGCGTATTTATGGGGTAATGGGTTAAACCAAACTAAACACATACGCAACTCTAGAAAATGACACTTTTTAAATGTAGACGATTTTTTCATTCAGAGTGACAAACAGTTTAGAGGCTTATCAGACGCTGACTTACTCGGGGTCTGATCACGTTCCGTAATATTTGCTCTCGGGACACAACTATTTTAGTACAACTGTGCTTATTTGGAAAGAAAAACATATACATCCAGTAAAACATCTCTATTACGACCATCAAAATGAAGGCTTATTGACTGTATAAACGACAGGTGACAGCTTAAAGCAAGATAAACGTAAAACAGAAAGCTCCATTAGGAGCTTTCTCTTTTACGTTAACCTTGCTTTAAACTGCCACCTGCATTAAACACTTTATATATACATGTAACATAATTTAGTGGTGGTAATAGAGAGGCCTTATTGTGTATGTATCCCTGATATACCCACCATTGTCAGGTTCTAATCCGAATTCGGTCATTGTGACTGGAACACATTCGTCAGTAACAGTGAATCGCATATATAGTCCCCCGGCCATTCCAGTAAATGAGTTTACAGTCATCATGTTCGAGCCAGAGCCAAAAACCATGGTGCCATCACTGACGAAATTTTCTAAAACAGAAATATGAACGAATGCAAAAATATCAACAGACTATTATTATAGTTTAACCCTTAACCACATAGACTGTTTCTAGAATTGAAAATTTATGACCACTTAAAGTAGGTTGAAAGTAAAGCAGAATGCGCCTTAAGGCGCATTCTGCTTTAATTCGGTCTGTTTTAAGCTACTATCTTCTAGAATATAGAAAATATTTCTTATAAAACATATTCAAGACTTTATAGTTTGGAACTACTTTCTTAAGTGGAGGAGGAATATATTAAATGCGCTATAAGGCGCTTTCATGGGGGAAAGGGTTAAGCTGTGGAGATGTAAAGATGCTAACATCTACATCTACAAAAATCAATGTCGTGTAATATTTAAAATATGATTATTATCTATGTGTAATTGCAAAACATTGTTATATACAAGAGAGAAATTGCATGCTCATTATATATACTATTGCCAACTAACATGTAAAAATGCGTACAGTGGAGACGAACTGGTTCTTTTAAAATAAACGTGTTTGTGTTACAGCAAGTATGTCCTTCGCAAACAGTTTGGAGCCAAATAAGACACACGGCAAATTGGCTTCTGGTCAGGTTCCAAACTGTTTGTCATTCATGCTTTAATAGAGCGTTAAAACTTTCAAACTGCTGGCATTTTCTACATTTTGTTGCCTTGCTTATGCGTTTAGGTTCGTTTAAACGGAAAAACGCCCCGCCCCGTCCCCAATGTATTGACTTCAGTCTATACCTAAGGAGAAATGTCTATACTTTGGCATTACATCTAAACAATAAGAAAACACAAACTGCGGTAGAACCTTAGTAAAGACAATTAAGGGTTATTTCCCTTTGCAAATCTGAATATTAAAAAAAGGTTGCCATAATTCTAAGGGTCTGTTAATTTAACCAATTCACCTCCAAAATATAGTCTGCTAAATTTTTTCATCTGCATTATATGTCAAATTCAGTTGTTTAAGTATTGATTTGGTATACGGTTCAGCCACAAACTGTTTGGATTCTGATCAAACGCCGTGTTATGCAGTCTAAGATCTGGATCCAAACAGTTTGAAAGATCGACCTTAATCGCCTATTGCGAGAACAAACTATACAATGTAGCAATCTAAATGAGGTGTCATGCTATCAACAAAAAAACACGAGCTTTTGCTTAACCCTTTCGGTGCCAACTTAATCGTGAGGGTTTTACAGCTTCACCATTATTTTGGTGTCTACTTCAATATTGCTATCTAGAAGAGCGTTTCGCAGTTAGTTTTAAGGTAGTATGACTGAGGAAATATCGATACCAATGTCAAACAGTTTGGACCCTGATCAGACGCCGCGTTACGCGGCGTCTGATCTGGATCCAAACTGTTTGCGAAGTAAACTTTATGCGACTCCGGCCTTGAAAGAACCATTGCAAATAATTTGGTTGCAGTTCGGACAAAGAGTACAAATTTACGTCAAATCAAAGTCATGATGTCGAGTGTAATGGTGCATCATCCCATTTCTTGCATTGTAGGTACGTTTAGTTTGAGATCTTTTTTAAGCGTTTAATTGGTTTGATTTGACCATTCTGCTCAAATCTAACCAATCAAATGCCACAGAAAGACACCAGACCAATTAAAACGCTCTATTAGCATAATACCATTCTCCAGACTGTTTGCAAGCAGGGATCCTATATAAGAAAGTATAAACTGTCCATGTAGCTTCTTATGTATTTGACACATTTTAATGTTTCATTTTCTTTAATTGTTTTACTATCTATCATATAAATGATATAATAGAGAAATGTATACAACGGGAATCGAACAGGTAGTCTAAACTATCAACTTGAACTGCTGCTAAATTCGACTAGATCACAGACATTCGCATGTGCTGCTCAAGTGAAACGAAATGACCAACTTTTATGTACATTTTCGTTATAAATTGACGTACTACGCCATTTTTTGACGGAATTTCGTCAAATAAAAGTAAATATTCACACATCAATCATTTCACGAGGGCAACACAATCGAATTTCAGTGTTCTAGCCAACAAATTGTGTACTTACGCGGTACGCAGGGTGGAGTCATGGTTTCTGTACTCTGGGTGACACCGCAGTAGCTGTCGTATTGCGTATAGGTCTTTTTCTAGAGTGAATACAATTGAAATCAATTAATACGATAAAGTAACATTCACATAATGAAATTATGTAATCTGTAGCGCGTTCAAGTACCGTATCGATTGCATCGATTGCATCAGAAAACGGTAACAATTTACCTTTAACGGCCGTTTGGCTGTTACCGATTGCGAACGACACGAACGGCCTCAGAGGTAGTTAGCCATCGCCAACAAAGGAAAACAAAATGGCGACCAAATGAATTTAATAAAACCAGCGAACAGTCTCGACTTAATTTCTCATCAATAAACCAACGTTTTCCTATACTTAATGTATCAAATAAAGCAGCTTACATTTGAGCAGCTAAATCTTATTTTTATATACGGTAAAATTGATGCATTTCAGTTGATTAGTACACTTTTGCGTGTGTTATTCCGATTCGTACATAAATCGTTCGTACCCTTGAAAAGTTAATAAACATGGGGGCGCAAAGAGTTATTATTGAAGAGTATTGGTGAACGTTAGATGTCGTACTATATGGGTTGTTTGCATCGGTTAACGTTGCTGTTCGCTGATACGGTAATTGAACGCGCTACTCGTTTGATTTGTTTGTAACGTCCGTTTCGGCCATCTATGGACTAATTGGACTTCCACTTATTTGCATGTGTATTGTCTCTTAAAGACATCTGCTGACGACATTTTGGTCATAACACCTTGCCAGACAATTTCCTTGCAATGAGCATGGGTCTTGTAGACATACCGTTAGCAAAGAACCATTGAAGCTTCTCGTGTGAGACTTTAACTTTATATTTGATATATAGTTGGGTTAGAAATAACCATTGAAAATCACAAAAGCATGAGTATAATCTGGACCTCACCAGGTATACCGAGATTGTGCTGCACGTGATTTGCACATGATTTGACAGTTACACTGACACCTCCAGAACAATGGGCTGATGGTCCTTCAATGGACTGAGGAAAAGTCTTTAACCATTTTCACTACCATTATTACGGAAATATCCGTCTAACAAAACCGCTGCCATAGTATCGTCTGGCAAGACGTTAAAGCAAAATAAAAACAGGTAAATATGTGCAAATCAAACAATGTCCTTACTAACACAAGCTAAAGAGGAGAAGATCCACATAACCTTACATCAACTGAAACCGGGTAACAGTTAGTGACAGTAGCTCTAATGCGTTAACTCTTTGAACCCTAGTCCCGCAAATAGTCATGCTTTTCAAACAGTGTACATGTGAATAGTACACTTGTCCTATGCAAACAGTGAAGACCCTGATCAGAGGGCTCCGAAAGGAGCCCTCTGGTCAGGTTCTTCACTGTTTGTCACAATGCCAAATATTGACAAAAACAACCCTTAAAAGTCAGAAATGGACTAGACTAAAATGGAAACTGGAATTTTCCATTTAAAGTTTTAGGGAGGAAAGAGTTTATTGACACTGTAATGCATGTTGTTGTCGAAGATCATCATACATACAGTGGAGAATCTGTTATTCTTTCCCAATAAACGCGTTTAAGCTAAAACTATTATTTCTAGTGCAAACAGTTTGGAGCCTGATCAGACGCCGGGTTACCCGGCGTCTGATCAGGCTCCAAACTGTTTGCCACTCAGATTAAAATGAAAAGTCAGAATTGTCCAAAAGTTATACTTTTCTACATTTTAATGATTTGCGTTTGCGTACGTTTGCGTTTAAAGGGGGAAGAATAACACTTTCTCCACTGTACCAGGTGAAGCAATCTAATGAAACATTGACCTCAGCCTCAGCCTCAGCCTCATCCTAGACTTATTTACCATAAAACGGGTTGTTAGTGAGTCTGAACACAACTTTTAAGTTATCCACGCCTCCCACGTGATTACGAATCAAAATTCCTAAAGATATGATCTCACTGTCGGGACAGACAAATAGTTGGCATGAATATACTGTTCTGTATTACAAACGATTGGTGATAATTAACTTTTTTTCGATTTGTTTTATATCAGCAAACAGTGTAGACTCTGGTCATACGCTTAAGTATGCGGCGTCTGATCAGAGTCTACGCTGTTTGCCTATGTCCGATATATGGGTTCGGGGGCACAAATGACTTCAATCATTTCTGAGTATTTCGAGTGGGATTTGCCTACTGTAGAGGAATGGTTACTTACGTTGGCGTAATCTTGGAAGACGGTAAGGTTGTGTTTATTTCCTTGCTCATCTGTAGACACACCCGTCATCACGAGCTTCTTCATATTGTAGTCATAATCCATCCAGTATACATTCTGTCAATTCAAATAGACAATCTGTATCAGCCAAGGTTTTGACAATGGACCTATTCTAAAGTTATGAATTCTTTGCGTTGAGTCTGAGGTCGTTCTGAAGCATTCGAATGGTCTGTTTGATGTTTTGCTTAGCAAAAGCTCAAATTTGACCAATCAAATACTTGAGAACGATCTCGACCTCAACTCAAAATCTGTATAACATTGGGACAAGTTCATGTTGAAGGCTGATTCATTAAGATGATATAAATAGTGAAGGTCCTGACCAGAGGGTTTCTGATGAATTCCAATGACCAGGATATACACCTTTATGTGCCGTTTATGATTTTTAACTCATAAACTAGCACATGTGTTTCGCCACTACGGCTCTTCAGTGTTCTATATACTATATACTATGTATTAGAGAAATTGAGGTGTGTGTATACACTGTTTACTTACGTTGGTAAATTGAGCGTTTTAGCTGACATTGTTTTCGAGGTCCCTATTTGCGTCATCCGTACAGTAAATCTGTTGTTGACACAAAAAAAGTTCAGTGATTACGCGTAATCCCTGATTACGCTTAATCCCTGTAACATATACACTGTTTACTTACGTTGGTAAATTCAGCTTTTTTAGCTGACATTGTTTTCGAGGTCCCTATTTGCGTCATTCTTCCAGTAAATCTGTTGTTGACGCAGCATGGCTTCGTTAGAGCGCCACAGACAATGCCCACAAGAGCCGAGAGTATGAGAAATCGCATGTTTGTAATGTTCTATGCTTACTCCAAGATAAATGGTGACAAATGTCACCTGTCTGCTGGCTTATATACACTTCACCTATGAGCATGATAAGAACATTTCGAAATAGAGACTTTAACTCGTTGGCTGCCAAAATAATCGTGAGAGTTTGCCCCTTCGCCGTTTCAGTGTCGTCTGCTTCAATATTGTTGCCTGCAATATCGTTTCAAAGTTAAATTTAAGACAGTATGACTCAATATATTTAAAAAAGAATGTCAAACAGTTTGGATCCTGATCAGACGCCGCGTGACGCGGCGTCTGATCAGGATCCTAACTGTTTGCACACGCGCGCTTTGGCGTAATTGAGAGTGAAAGGGTTAATTTCAATTGGCACAGTTTATAACTTGCCCCACTGTAGAAACCCTATACATATCTTTATAGATACTTTATCATATAGTCTATAGTTGCTTATAAAAGAACCACTTATATAATGCGTTATCCCTTTACTACCTTACTGAGAATACAGTTATTATTTGCAAAACAATTTGATCCTGAAAAGACGCCGCGGTCTGGTCAGGATAAAAACCGTTTGACATTCGTTTCAATATTTCGTAAGTCAAAATACATAAAAAAAAAATTGAGAAAAAAATCTGACGTCAATTGTTTAAAGAAGATGACGGCATAGCACCGAAGGCGTTGATGCAGGTTAAGGAGAACTGCCTGCTTAACTTTCAGTCTGCTTGAAGAAGCCATGTCTTATACTCTGAAAGTATGCCATTAGAGAAAAGGTAATTAGTTATATCGAATACACTGGAATTTTGCAAACAGTTTGGACCCAAATCGAACGCCTAGTGTGTCGCTGTCTGATAGGGATTCAAACGTTTCGCACTGGTATCGATTACCTAAAATATAAGACATTTAACCCCTTCACTGCCTTACCCCGAGTCCAGTAGTTATTTGCAAATAGTTTGGACCCTGATCGTAACGTGGCGTCTGATCAGGATCCTAACTGTTTGACACTCGTTTCAATATTAAAATACCTAAATATTGAGTTTTGGCTCGGAGAGCCTATATCGAATCCTAATGTATGAAATTGGTGCGAGTCTAGGTCCCCCATCAAACAAATCCTGTCATACGGGGTTTACATATGCTATAACGGAGCTTCAGTTGCTGGGTACGTCACTATCAGATAAACCGTGTGTAGCAGCACTGAGTTAAACTCAGGATCCTGAGTTTGTACCTGTGGTGATTTAAACACCGTATTTACTCACTTGTAATAAACATTCACATAGTAGTCATAGCAGACGATGCATTATAAGACATGCACAGTACAAAATTCTTTAGGGTCTTTAATCGCTGCAGGTTTCTGCTAAATGCATGGCAATGGTAATGCAGAAGCTCCATAATTAGCTTTCTGCATTACTTTGTTCTACATTAAACTGAAAGTCCGAGCCTACAGTACTACAGTACTTTGATTAGAAATAGAAGCAGACGATAATAGTTTAATGTTGATGACGTCACGGCAGTGAAGGGGCTAGCAGACGAAAACGTTTGACCAGACGACATTATGGCAGTAAAAGGGTTAAACATGCCCCACGTTCTCTGTAAAGTGTCGCCAATATTAGTACAATGGGGGAAACGTAACTCTTCCCCGTTTAACCCTTTCATGATCAATTTATCGTGAGATGTTTACCCCTTCACCGCCAAATTGTCGTCTGCTTCAATATTGTTGTCTGCAATAATGTTTCAAAGTTAGATTTAAGGATGTATAACTGACGCAATTTATTTCAAAACAAGTGATAACAGTTTTGATCCTGATCAGACGGCGCGTTACATGTCGTCTAACCAGGATCAAAACTGTTTGCAAATGCGCTTTATGACGTCATTGAGAGTGAAAGGGTTAAACTAAATTTAACGTACACGCATTGCATTAATGCAAAGAAAATGACAGTTTTGGAACAAGTTAGATGAGAATGGCCTACTGTATTTTGAAACAGTTTAAATCTAATACATATGTACTTGAACATAATTGTGTTCAGCGACATCTCATGTTAAGAAGAGTTGGAAGTCTATAAGAAAGTATCAGCTAAATGCAAGACAACTTGCAGAAAATCCATACAGGAGCTTTGTACAACATTTACCTTTGCATTGCATTAAATCGTAGTTCGTGGTTAGAGACCAATTTGCTTCTATACTAAGAGGCCGTGTAACACAAGTACGGCTGTATCTTAAACTACCGCTTATCTTTGTAAGGTGAGTGTCTAACTCTTCAAGTCTTTTGTTCTTGACCTAGCTAGGTCATGTATTATGATACGAAAATATATGATGTTCTAGTTAAAGATAGACTTCTTTATGGCCTTACAAACAGTGACGAGTTTGATCAGAGACCTCCTTTCCATAAAATACATACAAACAATATTAACCCTTTCACTCTCAATGATGCCATAACGCGCATTTGCACACAATTTTGATTCTGATCAGTCACCGCGTAACGCGGCGTCTTATCAAGATAAAAACTGTTTGCCACTTGTAAAGAAATTACGTCAGTTATACTGCCTCAAATCTAACTTTGAAACGATATTGCCGACAACAATATATAAGCAGGCAACAATATGGCGGTGAAAGGTAAAAACCTCACGATAAATTTGATCATGAAAAGGTTAAAGCAGAAGAAACTAAATGCAGAAATAGGAATTTTTTATATAAGTTTATCCTACATTGAGCAGTCACTTGTATTGACATATTTCCGCGTGTCTTCTATGAGAGGTCGCTTTCAGTATGCTTCTTTGTATGTCTATAGCAAGCAACCATTTCGACACTGATGCAGGACAAAAAGTTATACAGAAAACTACGAAAACTGGATACTGCCAATGCTATATTCTTAACTTGAACTTGCAAAATGTTAACTTGAAATTTTACATACAGTAAAACCTCTCTATTACGACCATTTAATTGTAGTAATTATTAGGTACTTACGGCAGGTGACTGCTTAAAGCATGGTGACAGTAAAACAGAAAGCTCCTTTGCTTTAAGCTGTCATCTGCCTTTTATACAATCAATTAGCCTTCGATTTAGTGGTCGTAATAGAGAGGTTTTACTGTACTATCTTGAAAATGAAATATACGAAAAGTAAGTTAAATATTCAAGGTAATAAGTTGAAAAATCTTGAAAAATTAACATGCTATCCAAAATTCAACATAATTTGTATAATGTGAATTGTAGATTTGTAGAATTGTGAATTTATAATGGTATGAAACCCGGAGACATATTTTTTTTTAATATCTGACGAATTTTAATTAACTGAGTGGCAAATAATTTTAAGCCTGTGTCTGATCTGGGTCTTTATAAACAGTTTTCAATGGATGTCGTCTGTTCACAAACATATCGTATCTAAAGTTCAGACTTTTTTTTAATTTTGACTTAAAATTTCAAATGAGTGTCAAACAGTTTTGATCCTGATCAGACGCCGCGTTCAAGAGACATCGCCTAGTCTGACTCCAAGTTTTTGCGTGCGTTGTAGCGATTGGCTGTGAGGGAAAATGAATAAGCTGATTTAATATCCTGTTTCGAGCGTCGCAAAACGTCGATTGGTGTATGATAAAGCAATTTGCACTCTTAGCAGCATTGCGTACTATTGTACAAAGCCCGACAACACATTCATGAATGTCCGTGTGGATTCATGAGTTCGTTATTCTCAATACTGACACTTTTATGACGTCATGGATAACACTGTAAATGTATCTATTATTTAGGAAATCTGCGTTACCAATGCGATCCATGTTTCAAAGGATACACTTTTACAGTCAATGTAATCAACAATATCATTTCGCTATTCATAAAAGTGGCAATACTGTGACGCAATACCGGTAGTTAGACCTGGGAATATATGATAATATATGATTAGGACATTAGCACTACGACATAGCAAACCATATAGTGTTCGCAATACGGGATACGGAAATATAGAAAATGAACGATACAATGTTGTTGTTTGTTACGTTGACCTATCATGTGTAAATGAAGAAATAAAACTCATATCTACACAATACGCTCGTATATTACGAATTGGCAAATATGAAAGACAGTGATAATGACCTTAGACTTGGTCCCACGCAATATAGTTACAGTGGAGAAAACGTTATTCTTTCCCAATAAACGCGTTAACGCTAAAACTATTATTTCCAGTGCAAACAGTTTGGAGCCTGATCAGACGCCGGGTAACCCGGCGTCTGATCAGGCTCCAAACTGTTTGCCACTCAGATAAAAATGAAAAGTCAGAATTGTCCAAAAGTTATACTTTTCTACATTTTAATGATTTTCGTTTGCGTGCGTTTGCGTTTAAACGGGAAAGAATAACACTTTCTCCACTGTATATAAGTGATTACAGTCGTACTTGTATTACTCCTCCAATCTTTAACTTTTTCAACACTAAAGTAGCCCCTGTGGGTTGCTAGATTCCATTGTGGATCCTTTTAGTTACCAAAACATCAACCAGTCTACATGACATTATGGGTAGTTTCAAAATACTGGTCTAAATTAGCAAACAGTTCAGACCCTGATCAGAGGGCTCATATAGGAGCCCTTTGATTTGGGTCTACTCTGTTGACAAATGTAATGAGTATATTTTAAACAGGTCCATGGTGTTGAAAGGGTAAAAGATGTCTAAAGACAGGTGACTGCTTAATTTCGAGCATAGGTGAAGCAGAAAGCTGCTGTCTTTCATAAAAAGGATATTCAACTTCTACATGTTTTAAAGTTTGAAAAACAAAATCTTGGGGATTTAGTCACCATGGGGATATCCGTCCGTCCCCTTTTTGTCCAGACGATAACGTCAGAATGCATAATGTATGACAGTTTATATTATATAATAGCTTTAATAAATACATGTATACTTCTATGTAATTCATAACAGGTAAAACGCGCACAGGCTTCTACAATATTGTTGAGAGAAAAACACATAAGAACTGACGTCTTCGCCTTCTGAGCACTGAATAAATACTTTAACCCGTTTGGTGCACACAAGCCGAAAACAGCTGTAACGCAAAGTATGAAAGTAAACATATTTTTACATCAAAAAATGATTTAGAACATGAAACGGTCTCTTGTAGAATTTTTTTCGCAACAAACTTCTTATAAATTTATATATAGATAAATCCTTAAGTGAATACATGTATATCAAAAGCTATGTCTATTCCCCCTCATATCTGTGTACTGTTGGGCCTCTGGCCTTATGTATGCATAAACTATCTATATCTATATTTTGTATGCAAGTTACCTACGGGCGTAGGGTTCTTATGGCTTATTTTGGGTTATATCAATTAAAGGCCAAGATAAACAGATGCTAAAAAGAGGTTTATTACCCCTTTTTGTCCGGAAAATAACTTAATACATACAGACAGGAATTTTTATTTTATAGTGCACGTTAGTAAGGGATGTAAACAATCCTTCTGATTTTGGACTAGACCTATCTTATTGGTCAAGGTCAAAGTTGCCGTCTGATGTAAAGCACATTTTCACTGCGTCCCATATGCAGGAAATGTGTTTGGTTTGCTAGTGGCCATTAGAAGTCCAAAGAACCCTAAATGGGCTTTTTGTCCGATGATAATCTATCAAAGACTACAGTCGAACTTCGATATCTCGAACTCGCTTAACTCGAACTGTACGAACACAGTTGCCTAAAATAGGTTTCTTCACTGTAATATAGGATTTTTACTGCCCCTCTCATCCAGACGAAAACAAAGAATGCATAATGACAGGGAGTGTATTATTGATGTGCAACTTTCCTAGAATGGCGTAAAAACCTACTGATATTGGACCAGATCTGTCACAGGTCAAGGTCACTGTTGCGTAACATATTTTTATTGCCAACTCTTGTCCGGACGATAATTTCAGAATGCACAATTGTGGCATAGGACTTTTTTTGTGTGTGTTTTACCCTTGGAGGCTATATTTTTTATTCGCTGGTCAACTTATAGTTCAGTGCAAGGGTGGCTTGAAACCAAGCATGCCTTCTCCTACTGCATATTTATATATAAAACTCCATCCACTATAAACATCATCTATAGAATTATATTGGCTAATAAAATCAGTGAACATTTCCCCAAGAAAACGTTCAGAACCATGTCAGGTACGCACTAAAGTTTCATTAGGAAGAGGTAAAGACGTGAAAAGTGTTTCTTAACCCTTTCACTACCAAAATGTTCGTGAGAGTGTTACCCCTTCATCGTTTCATTGTCGTCTGCTTGAATTTTGTTGTCTGCAATGTTGTTTCTAAGTTTAAAAATAAGGCAGTATGACTGAAGAAGTTTCCAAACGAGTGTCAAACAGTTTGGGTCCTGATCAGACGCCGCGTAACGCGGCGTCTGATCAGGATCCAAACTGTTTGCAAACGGGGTTTTAAGTGGCATTGAGATTGAAAGGGTTAAGAGGGAAATGATTTCATTCTTCGCGTAACTCTTTAAATCAGTAGTACAAATATTCTTGTTATATTCAATTGTTTATGAACAGAACAGGATCTTAGTTCACCGAAACTTTACATTTTCTAGTATGGACAATTCTATAGATATAACATTCTTTATCATGAAATTATATTGGTACATTTGTGTTCGATGGATGAACTTATCAGCTAATAATATAAACCACTCACGTAACGACACCCATGAACCTTCTGCATGACTAGGGTATCGTTCGGAAGCGGAGTAAACCTTTGATATGTTTGATAGATAAAGATGCTACTTTAGCAAAAAACACTCTTGTTACGACATCAGTATTACAGTATTTATGTAGATCTCCATACCAACATACATTTTGTATTTAGATCTAGATCTACATCTATTTAACACATAATATAACTATATAACATAACATAATATTGTTACACATGAATTTTACATTTTTGTGTTTACAAAATGGTGACTATACACAGTATAATGAATAAGATAAAAGAAGTTAAGTTTTCATGGATGAACTTTGTTCAATAGGTATACAGTAATGTGCTTGAATGCATAACTAAACTTATTTATAATGACAATATTTATCAGATGAAGTCACGTTCCGCTTAATAAAAATTTCTTCGGAGTTCTATTTGAACAAAATAGCAATATGTCGTCATGATAAGCTACGAAAATGTGTGAGCATTTATGAAACACCTTGCCCCAAATACAATGGTTATTTGCAAACAGTTTGGATCCTGATCGGATGCTACGATTGTGCGGCATGTGATCAGGATCTGAACTGTTCTACATATTTAAGGGACCGACAACTGACTACGACTGACGTCATTGTACCTATATTGTCCAACAAATAAATGTTTAAACAGAGTGATCAAAATGAATTTTTAATGAATCTTAACCTTTACCTGATAGTCTATTTCAGTATTATTGAAGAGTATTGACTACTTAAAGAAGGTTGAAAGTAAAGTAGAATGCGCCTTAAGGCGCATTCTGCTTTACTTTCAGCCTGCTTTAAGCTGTCATGTGCTAGATTATAAAAAATATTCCCTATAATATATATTCATGACTGATTAAATTGGAACTATTTACTTCAGCGGAGGAATAAATCATATTCGCTAAAAGGCGCTTCTATGGGGGGAGGGTTAATAGCTACCACAGTGATCAGTATGAAATTTCAATGAAACTTTGACCACTGTAGTTTCAAGTAGAATGATGAACGAGATTCCAATCGAACTAGACTATTTTTGAGTACAACGCCCCCTCCCTACACTTATCCTCTGAACAACAATTCCCTCCTTACAACAACACTTGCCGCTGTGCCCCTAACTAAGCAATTTTGTCCAAACTTTTCACGGCATCAATATCGTCTGCCTAAATTGTCGTCTGCTTTTTTTCTCAAACTCGCACAATGGAAATTTAAAGGAAAATAAACATAATGGCGAGTGACAAACAGCTTGAATCCAGATCAGACGCCGCGTTATGCGGCGTCTGATCTGGATTCAAGCTGTTTGCAAATGTAAGCTAATTTCCCTCCCTATAACGGCTCCCTCCGTACAACGTACACAATCTGTTTCTCCAATTGAGTGTCGTTGTAGAGAGGGAGCACTGTACTTAGAATTGTTTACAAAATTGTTTTGGTTTTTTTTGCAAAGGGACAAACAGTGCAGACCTTGATCACAGAGTCAACAGGAGCCCTCGTACCTGGCTCTCAATATTTTGCATAGTGCATGTGTACTCGTCACATGTACATTCCTTTTAAAAGAAGAACGCATTGATTAATAGACTATAATGTATGCTTAAATGTGTTAATAGTTCTTAATGCACAATGGGTTAATAGAATAGTGAGTGGCTTCATTCAATACCTGTAATAACGCTCTTCGGTTCTCTCATCTATGTCAAAAGGCCTATAAATAAATCGAGGCACTTGTCAATTAGTTCAAAACTCCATTCAACCTTGTGTCAAAGTGCGGGAGATGGTCATATTTCGGTTTGAACGCTTTTGCGATACAACAATTATGTAATTTACAAAACGTTTTGAGAGCAACATCAGACGCCGAGTGACCCGGCACCTGATCAGGTCCCAAACTGTTTGCCACTGAGATTCTTTTTATAATAAACCTTCATATTGTTCATTAAACTTATTTTCCACATTTTCATTGCATTGCCTTTTAATCCACTTCATTGAAAAATAATGTTTTCCTCACTGTGAATAGGTAATGTACAGAGAAGAAGGCGGTACCATTTCCCAATTTAAAACGTGTGTAAACGCAAAAAATTATTTCCAGTACGAACAGTTTGGAGCCAGATCAGACGCCGGGTAACCCGGCGTCTGATCAGGCTCCAAACTGTTTGCCGTTCACTTAAAAAATCGTTCTAAATTTCCTAAAGCTGTCATTTTCTACATTTTATTTCATTGCGATTGCGTTTAACTTACTTTAAAACGGGAAAGAATAACGATTTCTCCACTTTGTAAGTGTCAACGTATTGTACCTGACAGGAATACCCGTTTCCAGGATGGGTGAAAGGTTGCCTCTGTTAAGATTTTACTTTATTTATCAACTGTTTCTCTTAACAAAACAAGCAGACTCAAATGGAGGAAATGTATCTAGCTATATTCGTCGTACAGACCTGAAAGTCAGACAGTTTTACATTGTTGAGAAGTACACCTTTCGAAGTCAAATGGAATGCACCATGAAATGCTCAATCAGTAGTTTCTGTACAGGTAATATTATCTTTATTGTTATCTCATCATGACTAACAGTGAATATTACCTTAACATTACATTCGGCAAAATCGCAATCAGGGGTTCATTAGAGTTTTTGTCATGTTACACACCCATAAATACTGACTGTTGCTGTTTAAAATTGTATTTTTGTATTTAGATGATACCTACTGGTCCATGCCCAAAACTAATGAAACCATAGGTATAATCGTATTGTGAGAAAACAAACTTTTGTGTCAATATTTAGCCATTTTTCGATGTTATGCTGTTTCACTTGAAAAATAGGTAAGTTTGTATAGTGTTTCATAGAGAGACTTTTTAAAAAGAGTTTATTGTATTTTATCCCTTGTTTTAAGCCAGATCTTTACTCTTTCTGCTGGTGGTTCAATTACAGCGATACGTTTGGTACTGCCGCAATAATGCTGGGTTAAACTAAATGTCGTCTGCTGTTTTCTCTAACAGTTACATATAAGCGGAGATTTTTATAGAATACATAATTAATGACGAGTGACAAACAGTTTACGCGGCGTCTGATCTGGTTTCAAACTGTTAGCAAATGTAAGCCAAGTCTTGATTTTCCCTCTTTATAACGACTCCCTCCGAACAACAGACACAATATGTGTCTCCCATTGAATGCCGTTGTAGAGAGGGAGCACTGTACCAGGTATGTCAAAGAAGCAGTGGTTTCCTGCAGTAAAATTCCATCTATCTCTACACTTGCACGCTGAAAAAAAACCTACCCCCCCCCCCCCCCCCCCCCCCAAAAAAACAACAACAACACCTACATAACTAACGTCAACTGTTATGGGTTGATGTTGACCTGTAGGGATGCTAAAACTTTAAAAACAAACTCACACTCACGCACGGACTTGTTTTCTTTCAGGTCTATCATGGGCGACTCGTAAAAACCTGTGTTACCTGACAGATGGCGACACGGCTTCTCACGGGGTAGACAATGTTCGCTTAGAGGATGCTGACAACTGGATAGTAATGATCAAGTACTTGTTACTAACTGATGCTGTATACGGAAAATCGTCCAGGCAAGCTTTTATTTAATTGAGATCAAAGGTCGAGGTCATATTCACAGTTAACTGATCATGGTATGTGGCAATCTGCTATCCCGAGATGTATCTACGCATCCAGTTTTGTATCCGTTGATGCTGCGGTATAGGTAATAGTCTGCAGACAAGAGGTACATACACGTACGGACGAACGAATGGACGGACTAACACACTCACTATATTCATACAAAGCTATGCTTTGTGGGTAAAAAACGTCCATTTATTATCAAATGCATTGTTTTCAGTGGTCTTAGTTACATTTAGGACCCCTAGTTACATGTAGGGATCATGTTTCATATAAGACCGATTTTGTTACTTTCAGATCTCCTCAACTTTCGTCTTTTAGTAACATACTGTTGGTAGAAATAAATAATTCATCAAAAGTGTCTTGAAACATGTACCCTTCTTTCTTGGAATTGTTTAAGCAATAACTGGCTAGAGGCTATTTACAAGACAATATATATACCTCTCTGAAACTATATTTCCATCAACTGCCACTACGCTGCACAGGACACTATGGAGGCCAAACTTTCCTGGTTTCTCCAAACACTAATTCCCTTTTGGCTATCAAGTCTCGCCTGAACTTCATCACTAAATATCAGTTTTCCTTTTTCTGTCCATTGAAATATCTGTCTACACAAAGAAACACGCTGTTCTTTTCTGTTGCACGGGTTGTTTGTAATTACTTTCTTAACATTTTTGCATGCATATCCATTAAAATACGAACAACTCTGTACAGTTCTTGGCGATATTAGGATAGGCAATGCTTCTTTTACTAGTACTAGCCCAAGCAATTTCCTCAAGGATGATCTCCTATTACCCATACCAACCCTAACAATCTGCCCGATTAACCCTTTCACCAACTTTCAAAGACCTCGCATTCAGTGACTCGTTTTCAGTTCTTTTCTTTACTGTAAACCTTTTTTCAGAAATTTAGAATCTGATTGACTTATATTTGATAATATTTCTGCAATTTTTTATTCTTTGTGAAATTCCATCATAAACGATATGACGACTTCTTCCTGCTCAGGGGTCCTTTCTTTCGTTTTGGCAGTCATGTTGATGCTGGCCGCTTTTCATTTGTAGTAATTAGCTTTCTATGTTTTAATTAAGCAAAAGAGCGAAAAATCTACCAACTAGGTAAAGAAATAAACAACGTGTTATCTTTAAATAGAAAAATATGTATTAACATGGCCATCAAAATTGGTTTTCTTTGTTGCTTTTGACCCGTAATGTGCAACTTATTTATCTGGCATATTATCGTACGGATGTGAAACCCTTTGTTGAATGTATTATTTTAAGCTTTATACCGACTGTATAACTCGGGATAAAAGTTGCGTGGAAAGCCAATTTAGCAGCTTTCTGCGTTGGGTTTGACCAGAATTTTGCAACTCCTTTTTATCGTTCGTTGAATTGAACGATTAACATATATCTGAAGACAGATTACTGCACGTTTCGGGACAAACATGGCACAAAAAGCTTATTCATTAACTTTGTGTGTTATGTTTGTTCTGCATTGTGTAACATTATCATAAACAACTAAATAGTATTCTTTGTATATATGCTTAATTTAATGTTGAATGTACATACATGTATATATAAAGAAATATAACTGCGCGGGTCAGGACAAAAATTACACAGAGAGTTCAATCAGGGGCTTTCTGCGTTAGTTTTGACTTGAATTGTTTAACTCCCTTATTAAAGAAAGTATAAATAATATACAATCGTATGATTGTTAAATGCAATGTTTACTGATAATATATCTTAAGACAGGTTAACAGTCTACGATAAAAGTTTCACAGAAAGCTCAAAAAGAGCTTTCTGTGTTGCTTTTTGACCCGCATTGTGCAATTTATTTATCTATCTTATTATCGTATGGAAGTGAAGTATAATTTTAAACTTAACTCAGGATAAAAGTTGCGTGGAAAGCTCATATATCAGCTTTCTGTGTAGGTTTTGACCAGCATTATGCAACTCCTTTTTGTCGTAGGTTAACTGGAACGCTTAACACATATCTGACGACAGATTACTGCACGACTCGGGGCAAACATGGCACAAAATTCTCACTCAATAACTTTCTGTGCTATGTTTGTTCTGCATTGTGTAACCGTTATAAACAACTTAATAGTATTCTTTTATATTTATGCTTAATTTTAATGCTGAAAGTGCACACATGTATACATGTATATAAAGAAAGATAACTGCTCGGGTTATGACAAAAATTAGGCAGAGAGCTCTATCAGGAGCTTTCTGTGTTATTTTTTACATGCACTTAGCCTTTCATAAACATGCTGAGTGATTTCTCATAAACCCACAATATTTGTCAAGGTTTCACTCAAATAGAACCGATACTATGTTGTAACAGAGCTCACTTGATGTCGTCGAGACGTTTATGTGAGCTTTTTCACCAAACAGTATAAACTATCGTTCAGTACATTGCCACTTTGTTTCGTTTCGAAAAGAGGCAAACTAAAACGGAACGGTATTCACATTTAATGATAATTTAAGTGTATTGCGTACTATATGAGACCAATCACTTTATATGTTTACACTCGTAACTGTATGCATACAAAATCAGACTGAGCAAAATGTTCAACTTGTTTTTGTACGTTAACTGTAATGTTTTGATCATGTAAATCATTGTGATGTAAAATCGTTCATTTGTATAAAATAATATGGACCTTCTTGGGGAAAATATAGAAACACAGCGCTTAATGCCCGTAATATGTTTGACGATTCATATATTCCAGATATAAAAATTCATTTAATCGTTCCTTTATAGTTTAATTCTACGAGTTGTCAAGTGATATGAATTAAATATGGTGATTGACATCTCCCTTGAATTCAAAGATACAACATTTTCAAGGCGAATTAGCGCAAGTAGCGCGTCATTCTCATGTTAATAAAATGTAAGTTTTACTACACTTTAAGTAACAATAATAGTATGCATCTTTTCACAAAAATGTCGTTTTCCAGACATGATACGGGGACTATGCACTGTGGTTCACGTGGCTTGATGTTTATATCATATGTTTTGTCGCTGATGTTGCCTGCAAATAGCAGGACTTATGCACATTTTGAATAAACTGAAACTGAAACTTGATAATTTCACTGCTTTAAGCAGTGGGATTATCGCCACGCGCGCTTTTATTATGAATTTTCCCCCGTAGGACTCCCCAAGAATCGTAGTCAATCGTGTATTATCGTTAAATTCCGGCAGTCTGATTTGTCGCGAACCACTCAACGGAAGCACACGAATCCAAAATCGAAAGCAACGACGTAATTCGGATGACGTCAAATCAATAAATCAGTGACGTCATCGTACGGGAAACTGTTTCGAAAATGTGTTCGATATAAACTTGGGGCTCAACACGGGGTAAATCATGTACTTTCGCTTTCACTATTGTCGAACAATTTCGTTTAAAAGCGGCTTAAAAGCATAAAAAAATAGAATAATTGTATTTTTTCAGTATAAGATCGAATTTAATCCATTTCGTGAACATCAGACTGTTATATTTTCACTCGTGGCTTCGCCACTCGTGAAAATATAACGTCTGATGTTCACTCAATGGATTAAATTTCTATCTTATACTACAAAAAACAATTATCCTCTATATCTTAAAACGTTAAGTCAATTGCAAACAGTCAGACGATGGTTGACTAAATCATTGCGCTGCTTTGTGTTTAGTAACGCTTAAGTAGAAAATAATGACATCACTGTACCATGGCCTTCTTTAACCCATTTATGCATTGATATTGCAATTAACTCTTTCTATTTACATGCTTGAAAATTTCAATATAATTATTCAATGGTGATATAAGGACACTGCTATTTTCCCCATACAGCAGGGACCCGTTTAATAAAAGTTCGTACGACAAATGTTGTCGTAAGTAAGATTATAAATATTTATTTCTCTATCCAATCCTGTCTTGTTACATCTCTTTGGAATCGTCTTAAAAAGACGATTCCAAAGAGATGTCACGATTCAGGGTTTAGATGGAAAAATCAGAAATTAAATGTATTTTAAAGTTTTGACTTATGACCATTTTTATGATACGAAGCTTTTTGAAACGGGCCCCAGAATTTCATTTGCAATAGCAAACAGTGTAGATCCTGATGAGACGCCGCGTAACACGCCGTCTCATCAGGATCTTCACTGTTTACCAATGTCCCGTTAAAAGACACTATGCTTTAATGGTTTAAAACAAGCTGATTTTCATCGTTACAGTTGCGCTTTACCATGGACCTGGCGGTTCGTACTCTTTGACGTTCGACCAAGCACATATTGTTTGTGAGCAAGCCAATACAACTATAGCCTCTCCTTCAGATCTTCTCCGCGCCAGAGACTTGGATATGATAGATGCAGATGTGGTTGGCTATCGGATGGAACCAACGGCTTTGTAGTGCAAGAATATACAGAGACATGCTTCGATTCCTTTACAACCGAAATACATATTTGCGATTGGGAATATGCGGATGTGTAGTGTCGATTACCATAAGAACACATTTAAAATGTGTTTTAATTCATTCAACCCTGAAACTTTTAATTGTCAATCCAAGTTCCCATTTAAGTCTAGTAGATAATGGCTATTTATGGTTATTTTCTGCAATGTTTTGCAAAATGGCAAAAAGTGCAAACCCTTATCAAAGGGTTCATGCATGCAGGAGCTTTCTGTTCAGAGTCAACACAGTTTGCATAGAACAAGTGTTCTCTTTACATGTACATGTATATATTGTTTGTAAAATAAAAACCGAGTATACTCGTCACTAGCGTGGAATGTTTTTGACAAATGGAAACTGTTTGCGATAGTTTTCACAACATTCGTGAGTAATGTGCAGAATGTGTATTAGAACTTGTCCATACCTCGAACCTAACTTTTATCCTACTAAATTATCATCTGCTATATAAAAAAAAATGCCGCCATGCAGCATAAAATTGGTATGAAATAAGCAAAAGTGTTTGGGTTTCATTTAGCCTATGATACGTTTAACCTTTCTTATTAACGAAAGAAGTGCGCAATGACTGTCGTTAAATGAATGCTGTAAGAGTGATTCTTTTCATAGATGCACCCTTAAGCCATTTAGCTTAATTTCAAAATGAGTATTTATTTATTTGTGTATGGAATTCGCAATCCTTTCAACTTTGTGAACTTCACATGACCGGTTTTACTGTCAGTATTACATCTAACTAACAACAATCGAAATCCGATAATTCGAACTCGCTTTAGTTCGAAATGACCATATTTCAGAGTTAAATATCTAAATCTAAAATGATTGCCATTCCGTTACCAATGTCTGATTCATTGAAGTGTCTTGAACCTGAATTTAACAAATACAAGCAGGCAACAAAATTTAAGCCGACGATGTTCATGTACTTGCAGTGAAGGAGTGTATGACGTCATTGCAGGATACTTACACTTTGTGAAGCATCACCTGGACACATGTGTCCATTCATAAACCGAGGTGAAATAAGTATGTTTTGTATTATATTCCGATAAACACTCTTCCATTAATCAATCCTTAGAATATTCTCGAAGCTCAATCCCATATAAGCCTAGTGTCTACTAAGGTGGACATTTCGCAATCAAAGTCACCTTTGCATATCTCCAATGAAATAGTCTAGCAAGTAAACAGGGAAAGTTCATTGCAATAGTTAGGCATACATTGGTTAACTGCCTTATTACATGTTAATATTATGTTAGGATCTGCGTAGTTTGTCAGTTTTTTAGCAATACATGTATATTGAAAAAAGGCTTCCCTAAAGAGTCAAAAACTGACTAGACTATATTGGAAACGGGAAAGTTCCATTTCAAGTTTCAGAGGTGGATATGTTGACGTTTCAAGTCATATAAAGGGTGTTTTAACAGATGTCGCTGTGGCAGTATCGTCTTCCAAAAACTGACGTCTGGTTTTGTCTTAAATTCACGTACTGGATATTTTGAAAGAAAAAAACTAAAGACGAATGACACACGGGTTGAATCTAGATCAAAAGACTGTTCGCAAATGATAATCAATGCGTACCCGGCACTCTAAGGATGAATAACCTTTTTGGTTTAGTAAAGTAGACCCAGCGATATCGAGTTCCTCTGTCACGTAATTTTACCAGATTTATTAACCTATAGCACGTTATGGACAATTGTGAAAAAAGTGCAAAGCAGGATTTGTTTTCAACATGAGACGCTAAGTTGATTGGCGTTTCATCCGACTCCAATTATCTTTTTTAAACTACATGTATGTTGATAGTTCCACACACGTAATTCTATGTTAACATCTATACCTTCTCTGGAAATAAATAGCACTAAAACTGACATGAATTTTACATTTTTGTGTTTACAAAATGGTGACTATACACAATATAATGAATAAGATAAAAGAAGTTAAGTTTTCATGGATGAAATTTGTTCAATAGGTATACAGTATTGTGCTTGAATGCATAACTAAACTTATTTATAATGACAATATTTATCAGATGAAGTCACGTTCCGCTTAATAAAAATTTCTTCGGAGTTCTATTTGAACAAAATAGCAATATGTCGTCATGATAAGATACGAAAATGTGTGAGCATTTATGAAACACCTTACCCCGAATACAATGGTTATTTGCAAACAGTTTGGATCCTGATCGGATGCTGCGATTGCGCGGCATGTGATCAGGATCTGAACTGTTCTACATATTTAAGGGACCGACAACTGACTACGACTGACGTCATTGTATCTATATTGTCCAACAAATAAATGTTTCAAGAGAGTGATCAAAATGAATTTTTAATGAATCTTAACCTTTACCTGATAGTTTATTTCTGTATTATTGAAGATTGTTGACTACTTAAAGAAGGTTGAAAGTAAAGTATAATGCGCCTTAAGGCATTCGCTTTACTTTCAGTCTGCTTTAAGCTAGCATGTGCTAGATAATAAAATATATATTCATGACTGATTAAATTGGAACTATTTACTTCAGCGGAGGAATAAATCATATTCGCTAAAAGGCGCTTCTATGGGGAAAATGGTTAATAGCTATCACAGTGATTAGGATGAATTTTTTATGGGCAGACTGAACTCATGAACCACTGACACTTCAAGTAGAATGTTGGTCGAAATTTTCAAATCGAACTAGTCTATTGTTAAGTACAGCACTCCCTCCCTACAACGACCCTCTGAACAACGATCCCCTCCTTACGACTACACTTTCCACTGTTCCCCATACTAAGCAATTTTGTCCAAACTGTTCACGGCATCAATATCGTCTGCCTAAAATTGTCGTCTGCTGTTTTATCTCAAACTTTCCCTCCCTATAGCGACTCCATCCATACAACGTACACAATCTGTTTCTCCAATTGAGTGTCGTTGTAGAGAGGGAGCACTGTACTTAGAATTGTTTACAAAATTGTTTTGGTTTTTGCAAACAAAGTCATGTTGATGCTGGGCACTTTTTTAGTTATTTAGTTATAGTCATGAGCTTTTCATGTTTTAATTGAGAAAGATTGAAAATGAAAAATCTACTCTCTAAGTAAAGAAATAAAAAAACATGCCATCTTTCAAATAGAAAAATATGTATATGTATTAACATGGCCATCAAAATTGGTTACATGTTTAGCTTTTCTTGTTGGAGACCATTTTGACAACTCACTTGTGGCCACCCACTGTATAAAGCTGTTTTATTACATCTAGGACACCCTAGCTACATAGAGGGCATAGTTACATATAATATCGTGACAGTCATTGTTTGCCAACAAATGTACTTATCTTAAAACTTTTAGCCCATTGCAAACAGTCAGACTCGGGGAAACTGAATCATTAACACTTTCATAAATGGCCATTTTTAGGAATAACGTATGGCCACCCACTGTATAGAGCTGTTTTGTTACATTTAGGTCGCCTTAGTTACATATAGGACATAGTTATATATAAGGTTGTGGCAGTCATTTTTCCCCAATAAATGTACTTATCTTAACCCTTTCACCGCCAGAATCGCCTAAAGTTGAATTTGCAAACAGTTTTGATCATGATCAGACGCCGCGTTACGCGGCGTCTGATCAGGATCAAAACTGTTTGACAACCGGTTCGATATTTCTTATGTCATACTCTCTTAATTCTAACGTTGAAATGATATTGCAGACAATAATATTGAAGCAGACGGCACAATAACGGTGTAGGGGTAAAATATCAAAAATAATTTGGCGGTGAAAGGGTTAAAACATTAAGCCCATTGCAAATAGTCAGCCACAGGGTAACTATAAATCATTAACACTTTAGGAATATGTATTTTTCACAAGTCATTGCTCTGCATTTATGTTTAGTTACGTTTAAGTAGAAAATAATTACATCTCTGGACCCATTTCATAAAGCTTCGTACGACAAAATTTGTTGTAAGTCAGATTATAAAAGTCTTAATTATTATTTATTTGTCCATCTAATTATGTCTTGCGACATCTTTTTGGAATCGTCTTTTCAACTATGTGTGTTATATATACTTATATCTAAAGACAAGAAACGACCAATGCGGGATAGAAATTACGCAGAAAGCTCCGTCATGAGCTTTCTGTGTTGTTTCATACCTTCATTGTGCAGTGTATAGTGTTACAAAAGTAATAAATAAAGTTTATCTCCAATTAAAATAATTACATATGTATACTGATACGATTACTCTAAATGTATTCTTATGATATTTGATCCAGTAATGGATTACGTGACAATTGTGAATATTATTTATTTTGTATTGACGAGATACTGTATGTATAAGTCAAAGAATAAAAAAAAAAAATATGTTCATGATAAGATAGAGAAATCAGAAATAAAATGTATTTTAGAGTTTTGACATACGACCGTTTTTGTCGTACGAAGTTTTATGAAACGGGCCCCTATACCATGGCCTTCTTTAACCCATTTATGCATTGGTATTGCAATGAACTCTTTCTTCACGTGCATGCTGGACAATTTCATTATAGATATATACAACAGTGATATAAGGACACTGCCATTTTTTCCATACAACAGAACAATTCATTTGCAATATCAAACAGTGTAGACCCTGGCGAGACGCCGCGTAACGGCTGATTTTCATCGTTACAGTTGCGCTTTACCATTGACCTGGCGGGTCGTACTCTTTGACGTTCGACCAAGCACAGATTGTTTGTGAGCAAGCCAATACAACAATAGCCTCTCCTTCAGATCTTCTCCGCGCCAGAACACTTAGATGTGGTTGGCTATCGGATGGAACCAGCGGCTTTGTAGTGCAAGAATATACAGAGACATGCTTCGATTCCTTTACAACCGAAATACATATTTGCGATTGGGAATATGCGGATGTGTACTGTCGATTACCATAAGAACACATTTAAAAATGTGTTTTAAGGTTTTCGATGGGTAACACCTATCGAAACGAATCCGCAAAAACTATACACCATTTCATTCAGTATCCAATTCTACATCATTTTCCAGAGTTAAAAGAATGTTAACCTCATATAACTGAATTTATGGATATTTTTGTCTTGTTACCCTACTTTTCAAAAAACGTCCTGAAATGACTACCCCTCTTTTTTCTTTCCGAGGATAAAAAATTATTAATATTAATAAAAAGATAAAAATTTATTCATGCATTTTTACCTAAGACATTGTTGTATACAAATACAAGCAGAACAATTAAATATTTTGCATAATACATTAAAAAAATCTCTTATATTTCGGAAAAAATAATTTATGAGTCAATTTTTTCTCAAAAATCCTTTTTTACGTTTTAGCAAAACTGAGATTTTTACAAAACTTAGGCAGGGGCATTCATACTGACTACACTTAAAATTATCTACCATGTCTCTAGAACAAAATAAATTTTTTTTTAGGAGGGTTGACCTCATGTAACTTGAGAAAAATGAAATTGTGTTTGAGAGGGGTCAACATTTGTGGGGAAGTAAAATCAAGGAAAAGTTTTTTTTATAAAACATGCAGTCATTTGCAAGTAGTTGTGGAATTCATAAAAATGTCAATTTAATAGCTACTGTCTGTTTTACAAATTATTTTCTGCATGATAAACAATATTCTCCAGCAAGAAATGTGAAAAATACAGTCAATCTTGTATAAAGCAACCACCTTGCGAATCAGTCTGCATACCTCTTCATTATGACACTAGACTAATTAACTCCGGGTAGAAATAGTGAAGAAAACTCCTACTGAAGCATTCTGAATTAGTTTTATCCTGCATTAAACAGACAGCTCAATACCAGACAAAATATGGGTATTCAATAGAGTGATCGCTTAATACAAGATTGACTGTAAAAGTTGACAATGATGACCAAGTTTCATTATACACGGCTGGTATGTTGCAACCCAATAATTGCAAGAGATATTTAACACTTTACTCCATAGCTTATTTTAAGTATTGAAGAGACATGGTTGCATAAAACAGGATGAAATTAAAGCAGGATTCATTCTGCTTTACTTCCAGTCTGCTTAAACTTTGTACAGTCTGCTTAGATAAAGGATTTTTATTATGCATATTCATGACTGTATAAAATTAAAACTATTTACTTTCAAGAGTGAAGGAATAAATTAAATGTGTTAACATGAGTATCAATGGAGTAAAGGGTTGATTTAGGAAAACATGTTTATCATGTACCACAGGTTTGATTTACAGTCAGCCCTGTATTCAATAGGCGGTCTGTTCCTCTACCTTTGTTGTGGTTCTAGGGCATATTTGTCATAGGGAATGTTTTCAGTTTATTAGACCGAGATGATCATCTCTGCTACAGTGGAGAAAACGTTATTCTTTCCTGTTTATACTCTAACGTAAAACACTAAAATGCAGATAAGGACAATTTTGTGTCAATTCTGACTTTTCATTGTTATCTGAGTGGCAAACAGTTAGAAGCCTGATCAGACGCCGTGTTTACCCGGCGTCTGATCAGGCTCCAAACTGTTTGCACTGGAAATAGTACTTTTAGCGTAAAAGCGTTTACTGGGAAAGAACAGCGTTTTCTCCACTGTAAGAGCTAAAAAGGAAGGCGGTTTGGTGGTTTTAATCCAAACAGGCTGCTTTGGAACACATGAGATAAGCCGAATCATCTTCCTGTAATCATTATCATGTCATCTCATCATGCATCCCTCGTCATTTATGGGCGCTTGTCTCGCAGATCCTGGCATTGGCAGACAAAACAATTTTACCACCCGCACAATAGTTATGATCCGCTAAAACATGTTTTTCTTGTATTTGCGCACCGGCCACTCGTCGATTTGCAAACTCCACTCAGGGCTCGATTTCTCACAGGGCCCCGACACGATTGCTTTTTGAGAAAAAACCGTCAGAATTATATCGATATTTTTCTCTAAAAATAGCAATCGTGTCGGGGCCCGTGTGCGCAGTCAAGCATTACCCAGCGAAGACCTTAGCTCATTCAACCCTGAAACTTTTAATGGTCAATCCAAGTTCCAATTTAAGGGTGTATCAAACCTATAAGCGAATTTTTCAAAGTATTAAACTTTTTTTCTATCATTGTTTTTTGGAAGAGCTGTTTATGATGAATAAACAAATGAAAAATAAATATATGGTGGTGTCCTTCTTTTTGAGCTACAGCGATTTGAAAAAGGTATGTCTAAGTTGGACTTTTTTTTCTTCAAATTTTCCCCATTCAGAGTACAGTCAAACTTGTATTAAGAGACGTTCCATGGGAGTTCTCAAAGAAGGTCACATATGACAGGTAGTCTCTTAAAACAGACAGACTTTTGATGTAGTGCAATGAACATCTGCATATATGTGATAGCTATTTATTATTCAATAAATAATAAATGGAATAATTTGAATTAAGTAATAAACTATGAATTAAATACATTTGAAGTAATCTGTAACTTAAATGCATTTGCAAAACATAATTTGTTTATGAAACTCATTTTCAACAAACACTTAGTACCTAATTGTAAGCTTAAAGCAAATGTATGGTTTATGCATACTTTGATACATGTGCTATACAAAAGTTCATCAGAAGATATTTTAGTAAAGTAATAATAGGATACATAGTTATAGTATGATGTTTAAATGACATTTTTAATTAGAAATGTATAATTTGATAATTGATTAGGCTTAAATACATACATGTATTTACAATTTACACACATTTAACAAGATCATAGAGCTCTATCACTAGTATATAAACCCATTTCAATTTATTTCCTACAATGACTTTTAAGTAAACACTCCAATGTGTTAGTGTCACACCTCAAATAACTAATTGTTTAACCATAAATGTTTGACCATGTTCTAGAAGTGTTAAAACACTACCTTAAAGTCTTTAAATACAGGTTGATAATTGCCGAAGGGAGTCACATTTCATGGTCACATGTCACATAAGACAGGTAGTCTCTTAAATCAGGTTCAAAATATAGTAAAAACTGTTGGGGGCTTTAAGTAAGATCACATATGACAGGTAGTCTCTTAAAACAGACGGTCACTAAGGTAGGTTTGACTGTACAAGCTTCAGAAATATCTATTTCAAAACAAAACAAACATGGTAATTTGGGTTTTCATTATTTATTTCATGTCTATGGTGGTATTTTCACATATAGAAACCAAATTTAGACAAAGCATGCACCAGGTTTGAACAATATGGATCCTTGAATATCAAAAATATGCTTTTTATAGGGCATGGTTTTATTAGATTTTTTATTTTATGAAAAAAGGAAAAAAGTTTGAAAATGAAATAGTTCTAGTATTAAACTTTTTCTTATATTATACCAGATGAAAGCTCATGCTAAGGCAGTTCAAAATATGAAAAGAAATTGAAAGGTCAGCGTTGAAAAGTTTTAGTTATTAAAGTAAAAATAGTTCTCTCCCTTTACAAAATTTACAAAAAGTACCATATCGATGATATTTAGAGCTTTATAAAGGACAAGGTTCAAGAAGCCTTCGATTTGGCCCTGTAAAAAATAATTTTTCCAAAAAAGATTTTTATCTTTATTTTCTGTTTATTTGTCAATATCAGATACTAATTCGCCATAATAAACACTCAAACAACCCAAAATTAAGTTTTGACAATTTTATAGTTTCGTGTAAATGAACTGAAAAGCCAAAAAAGGCAAAAAAACAGATTTTTGGTACAATTCTCGGTATAAATCCTAAAAATTAACTATGAAGGCACGCATGCGACACTTCAAAATTTGGATATGTTACTTCAACTTGAATATTTATTGTGTATGTAAAATATCTTTGTGTCGCATAAGTGCCTTCATTGTTTATTTCTATGATTTATACCCTGAATTGTACCAAAAATCTGCCTTTTTGGCCTTTTTTGGCCCCTTGGTCCATTTACAAGAAACTTTAAAGTAGTCAAAACTTGAATTTGGGTTGCTCTTTATGTATAATATGAAGTATGAATATCCGAAATTGACAAACAAAGAAAAAATATAGCTAAAACATAAATTGGAAATAAAAGTTTTTTACAGGGTCAAAACGGAGGCTTCGTGAACCTTGTCCTTTCACATTTGGTGCCTGTTTTCTCTTAAATTAGTTTTTGTATGAAGAAATACTACCATAGACAGGAAATAAACAACACAAAACCAAATTATCATATTTGTTTTCATTTGAAATGGATTTTATTGAAGCGAGCTGTTTGAAAACGACACAATAAGAAAAAGTGGGTGGGGTAAATTTTACATGGCCGTAGAGCCAAATGTTGTTCACCAAAATGTACACTTTTTTCTATTTTTTCATTCATCTTAAATAGCTCTTCAATACAAAACCACCATAGAGTGTTTTCATAGACTTTGAAAATTTCCCAAATTCATGAGTTTTATACACCCTTAAGTCTAGTCCAATAATGGCTATTTATGGTTATTTTCTGCAATGTTTTGCAAAATGGCAAACAGTGCAAACCCTGATCAAAGGGTTCCTGCGTGCAGCAGCTTTCTGATCAGAGTCAACACTGTTTGCATAGAACAAGTGTTCTCTTTACATGTATATATTGTTTGTAAAGTAAAAACCGAGTACATGTATACCCGTCACTAGCGTGGAATGTTTTTGACAAATGGAAACTGTTTGCGATAGTTTTCACAACATTCGCGAGTAATGTGCAGAATGTGTATTAGAACTTGTCCATACCTCGAACCTAACTTTTAACCTACTAAATTATCATCTGCTATATAAAATAAAAAATGCCGCTATGCAGCATAAAATTGGTATGAAATAAACAAAAGTGTTTGGATTTCATTTAGCCTATGATACTTTTAACCTTTCTTATTAACGAAAGAAGTGCGCAATGACTGTCGTTAAATGAATGCTGTAAGAGTGATTCTTTTCACAGATGCACCCATAAACCATTTAGCTTAATTTCAAAATGAGAATCTCTGGGAGAATCAACTTGTGTATGGAATTCGCAATCATTTCAACTTTTGTGAACTTCACGTGACCGGTTTTACTGTCAGTAATACATCTAACTAACAACAATCGAAATCCGATTATTCGAACTCGCTTTAGTTCGAAATTACCATATTTCAGAGTTAAATATCTAAATCTAAACTGATTGCCATTCCGTTACCAATGTCTGCTTCATTGAAGTGTCTCGAACCTAAATTTAACAAATACAAGCAGGCAACAAAATTTAAGCCGACGATGTTCATGTACTTGCAGTGAAGGAGTGTATGACGTCATTGCAGGATACTTACACTTTGACAAGCATCACCTGGACACATGTGTCCATTCATAAACCGAGGTGAAATAAGTATGTTTTGTATTATATTCCGAAAAACACTCTTTCATTAATCAATCTTTAGAATATTCTCGAAGCTCAATCCCATATAAGCCTGGTATCTACTAAGGTGGACATTTCGCAATCAAAGTCACCTTTGCATATCTCCAATGAAATAGTCTAGCAAGTAAACAGGGAAAGTTCATTGCAATAGTTAGGCATACATTGGTTAACTGCCTTATTACATGTTAATAGTATGTTAGGATCTGCGTAGTTTGTCAGTTTATTTAGCAATACATGTATATTGAAAAAAGGCTTCCCTAAAGAGTCAAAAACTGACTAGACTATATTGGAAACGGGAAAGTTCCATTTCAAGTTTCAGAGGTGAATATGTTGACGTTTCAAGTCATATAAAGGGTGTTTTAACAGATGTCGCTGTGGCAGTATCGTCTTCCAAACCCTAACGTCTGTTTTTGTCTTAAATTCACGTACTGGATATTTTGAAAGAAGAAAACTAAAGACGAATAGCACACGGTTTGATTCCAGATCAAAAAACTGTTCGCAAGTAATAGTCAATGCGTGCCCGGCACTCTAAGGATGAATAACGTTTTTGGTTTAGAAAAGTAAACCCAGCGATATCGAGTTCCTCTGTCACGTAATTTTACCAGATTTATTAACCTGTAGCACGTTATGGATAATTGTGAAAAAGGGCAAAGCAGGATTTGTTTTCAACATGAGACGCTAAGTTGATTGGCGTCTCATCTGACTCCAATTATCTTTTTTAAACATATGTTGATTGTTCCACACACGTATTTCTAACATCAATACCTTCTCTGGAAATGATTAGTACTAAAACTGACAAGTGTAATACCCTTCAAATAAATTATATTTCTACTGGTTATACTTATGCCACTTGGAGTTTTATGCCAATTAAAGATAATGTAATTATATGTTAATATGTTGTGTTATGCTATGCTATGCAATGTTATTATCTAATGTTAGATGCTGTGTTCTGTCGTGTTATGTTATGTTGGTGTGCTATATTATATTATGCTATATCAGATTACGCTATGCAATGTTGTGTTTTACTTTATAGCGTGTTTTGTATTTATGCTGTTACGTTATATGATATTATAGCATGTTATGTTTTGTTTATTGTTATTTCTAGAGGAAATGGCGAATAAATCCAGCATGCGAAGTTTGATGACGACATCGTATTATATAGTTTGTACACGAAACCAGCAGTATGTATTACTCTTACATATGCCTTTTATGACTTTACTTTAATTTCTCCACTAAAGAAAGTAGGTCCATTTTATACAGTTGCACCATAAGGCACCTTTTCTATATCCTAGCAGATGGTAGCTTAGAGCAGACTGAACGTAAAGCAGAATGCTCCTTTAGGAGCGTTCTGTTTTACTTTCTTTCTGTTTTAAGCGACCATCTGTCTTCAATACTGTAAACAAGCTTGGGGTTAAATCGCATTGTGGAACACCAGAAACACTTTCGTTCAACGATCATCAATCTTATATAATACAGAGGCGTAGCATTGAAAGAACCAAAGTGTAGGCACACTTGGTAAAAATGTTTCGATATCCCTTCCAATGACAACTGGAAACACATTGATGACAAATTGGCTAATTTACTGTCGTAATGAGTGTCAAACAGTTGAAACGGGTTAACATTTTGAATTTTGGGATACTCAGTAATCGTAAATTTAATTGTATACCCTATACGATATAATTACCTATTGGAAACGAAACTACACCCAGCTGCATTTAAACACTTACAATGGTTGTTTAAACTGATACGTGCATACGGTCAAAGAAATTCCCATTTTATAATAATAAAGTATCTTACATGAGAGCTCATTATTTATCATTTTTAATAAACGAGTTGGCTAAAATAATATGACGCGAGCCTTGGCGAGCGTGATACCGGTATTAATTTTAGTCAACGAGTTTATTAAAAACGATAAGTAATGATGAAGAATGTGAGATTTTATTTATCACATAACAGTTTTAAACACATGCAGCGCTTGTGTACGACCAGGTTGGACCGGAGCCCCAAAACGATATTTCACTAGTGGCATACGATATTATATAAATATTAGATGGCAGTTTGCGTGACATTCAAATAGTCACCCCGAGAAACAGAATGTCAAACTGCCAGCTAATATTTATTTTATTACACCGAGTTTATCAACCCTGGCTGTGGAATCCTCTCGTTCGTACTTTATAAAATATGTTGTGAAAATAAATTTAGAGCCGTGCAGGTAACGCGGGAAACGACGTCGACATCACAATGTTTATATCATTACAAAAAAAAAAGAAGAATAGAGAAAATAATATCTTATAGAGTGACAAAAGGAATATCATATAGAGTGACAGTATTTTTTGAGAAGATGTAAAACACCTGCAAAATGTTTCATTTTGGTCTATGGGCAATTAACAGTGTAACTCAAAGCGAGGTGTAATAATTAGATAATGGCTTTATGCCGTAAGTTATGCGATAAATAGACGTAAAAAGACAATACAATCGAATCACGAACTTACCCTATTTCAAAGTTAAAACATGGCATTAAGGCACATTCTGCCTTACTTTCAATCTGCTTCAAGTGATCACCTGTCTTCCAAACTACAAAAACGGTTTATGTGGTGACGGGTAAAATATAATAGTGATCTTTTGAAAGACAGATGACCGCTAAATGCAGGGTAAAAGTCACGCAGCATGTTTCTATATGATCATCCTACTTGACGTCTGCCGTGCATTAAGTTCTCACCTTTCATGAATACTACAAAATGTATCGTATTTTAGTTGTGGTTTAACACATGTTTCGCTGTACTAGTTTTTAAAATTATAATAGCAACAACAACACAAGTGATAATTATAAAGGCTTTATTCAACAATAGAACACATTAAGTGAAGCAAATCTTTCATAAACATTTAACAGCTCAGTGAAGCTCACTTATAACGAAATTGGATATATCGATATGTTGGATATAACAAAACTCATCCTCCGTCCCCAATTAACGTGTAGTAAAACGAACTTTGGATATAACGAAAGTAATAAGACTGCCCCAAGGACTTTGTTATAAGTGAGTTTCACTGTATTAACAATAACTATAAACTTATTCACCCCTGAAACTTTTAATGGACAGTTCCAGTTTCAAAATAAGTCTAGTCCATGTTGTACTATTCAGGGTTGAGGTCTCCGTGATTTTAATAATATATTTCAAAATGACAAACAGGGCATACACAGTTTGCACGGGGCAAGTGTAATCCTCACAGGTACACTGTTTGTAAATGACGAGTATACTCGTTAGGATTGAAAGCGTTTAAAGCATGCAGGGGATAACGGACTATTTCTGAGTAAACGCGTTTGTACTAAAAACTACAATGCTCGGCGTTTGACAAGGCTTAATATCAAACGGTTTGATACTTAAAATTCAAATAACAAAATTGACATACAAGTTTCAGTTTTAACATTGAATTGCACTGCAGGTTCGTTATACGGAAACGAAATTACATCGCGCTCCGATGTCGAAACATTCTCTTACAGGATGACAATGTTGCCTGAAATCGAAGATGCTTAACTCTTAAAAAAAATAATTTTATCGTCTGCAACACTTATCGCCTGCTACTGTTCGAAAATTAGAAAATACTTCTTAGGGTCGGCGATTCAAGCAGTTTAGATTCTTCTGAGACTCCGAGTGACTCGGCTTCTCTCTGGACCTATATTTTTTGCAAAGGTAATCAACCCATTGATGAATAGCGTCCCATAAAATGGGATAAAGGCAAACATTGCAGACTCGGAACAGATGCCTCATGGTGCGGCGTCTGATCGGAGTCTGCACTGTTTGCTAACAGGAAATTTCTATCAGAAATAAAATGTAAAACGTAGAGCATGCATCTTTTAAATGAAATTGAAATCACCCAATATATAAGCATAGAAGAGTCCGCTTCGCATAAATGGGTTAATATTTAAGCGGGCTCACTTTGGATGACCGTGTTACGCTGAAATCACTGGGCACTATATCAAAAATCCTGGTTCTCATTTTTTCCACCGTTGTCTGCAAACGCCCACTGAAGGGGCTCAGCAGTTTCAGGACCTCCATCTTCGTTTCGCTGAACCACAAGACATACAAGTACGGATCTAGAAAACAGTTCATAATATTAACAATCTCTAAAGAAATCCGAAGTGTCGACACTCCTAAATTAAAATAACGGATATTCACTAATATCATAACGTAGGCAACTGACGTAATGAGAATTACTATGAAGTACACGAGCACTAATGATGTCGATTTGTAACTCCGTAGAACTTTTGCTGTTGATTGGAGAGATAATTTTCGTCTGTCGGTACTTGTTATTACCCGTATTGTATTAAATATTTTATAATAGCACGTGAAAGACACGCATACGACAGCAATAACAAGTCCCGAATAATACACAGTAACCGCCATATTGCACTGGCCCGCCACGTATAGCATCCTTTCGCCATATTGAACGTAGCACAAACCATATCGCACTATCAAAAAAGTCAAGATACAAATTGACCATACTACGAAAGCTCCACGCCGCACAAAAGTTTCACTAAAGTACCGTAAGTACTTATTTGGCCAGTTAAATACAAAATATCTCTCAAAAGACATTAAACCGACCGTCACATAAGACAGCTGCATGTTTACAGTTCCACAGACCATTAAATTCGTATTTATTGTTGGATTTAGAACAAACTTACGTATGGTTGAAAAAATGATAAATGCGGCGTCAGAGATTAAAAGGCCCATTGCCAGAAATTTGGCTGCATGAGGTACTCTCCGGGTTCTATACATTGCAGTACATGCAATACAACTTGTCACAAGAGTTATAGTCCCTATGATGGCGAAACAGATTTTGATCCATAAGCTGTAGTCTTCTACGTAGAAATCCGCCGAGGAGTTATCAATGATGTTGGAACTGTTCCTAGTCAATGGTACTGTCGTATTAGCTATCATCCAAACTGTGGTCAAATTCATTTTGTCCGCTGAACTCATTAAACCTTGTGTCAGGTTTTGCTGTTTGTGTATCTATACGTTCAACTTATATCTGAAATTATATAAAAAGTAGTCATAAGCGATACAAATAATGTGCAAAACAAAGAGACTGCATCAAATTTACATATGTATGGAAAGTTTTAGCTCAGCCATAACGCTTGTTACTGAAACAGTAAATGGTAACGGGTCTTCACGCAACAACTAAATGACCCTTTATCGAGACTAAAACTTATGACCTTAAAGTCCTGAGTCACCTCGCTACAAACACTAGCTTGTGCAACAGTGAAGTACAGACGTTGTAAAATACTTTTGTCACTGAACATGTGTTTTATATTGGCTATATTTGTCAAAAACTATATGAGCCGTTCCATGACAAAACCTGCCTTATTGCATTGTAACATTGTACAAACCAAGCAACATTGTCATCCCAGGCTCTGAATCTGAAAAAGAATCGCCGACAATTTTCAATAAATTAAATACAGTGTACAGTTTAAACTAAATTAAAAAGAATCGACGACAGTTTTCAATATGTTTAATACAATGTACAGTTTAAACTAAATTTAAAAAAATCGCCAACAATGTTCTATATACTAAATACAATGTATAGTTTAAACTAAATCAAAAAGAATCGTCGATAATTTTCATTGAATACAATGTACAGTTTAAACTAAATGAAAAAGAATCGCCATCAATTTCCAATATATTAAATACAATGAACAGTTTAAACTAAATTAAAAAGAATCGCCAACAATTTTCAATATATTGACATTTAATACATTTTATTGATTTGCGTTTCATTCTGTTTAAACTGAAAGAAAAAAACCTCTTCTCTGCTGTAACATAACATTTGTCATTTTACATAACTGATCGGGAACAAAAAAACACTTGCTACTATGTATTTCTACGTACAGTACACTGTTTTGAAGCTAGCATTCAACAGGGCTGCCATAAGTTGATCATGAAAAATCCTAAGATTTCCCAGTTTTCTATTTTTCAAGCGCGATTACTTAAAGCAGGTTGAAAATAAAGCAGAATGCGCCTGAAGGCGCATTCTACTTTACTTTCAGCCTGCTTTAAACTACCAGCTGCTAAGATTAAATTCCGAAGATTTAGGAAAAATCCGGAGAAATGGTAGGCCTGATTCAAAATAATGTCAATTGACAGATTGCAATAATGCATTCGCTCGATTCAGGATATAAAAGACATGACATTTATATGAACTGGCTATATTCTTTTATCATTAATGAAGCAATAACATATCTTCAGAGAAACTCTTGTCACTTTAATGTATGATAATGCTACAAATTTGCTTTTATATGAGCAGTTTCCTTTGTTTGCAAATACACCATCTGGTGTCCATTCATTTCAATTAAATACATGATAATGAAGCTGGTATTAATATTTATTCTACAGTATTCCCTTCTTACAAAGGCCTTTCGAATAACTATTCCCTCCTTACAACAACACTTGCGGTAATTCAATACAATGTATATCTAACGTTTTCACTGCTGCGATATCGTCTGCTTAACATTCTCGTTTGCTGTTTTTCTCAATGTTGATATTGGATATTTTGACGAAAGAAATTTTTGAAGAAACAAAGACTATTGACACACAGTTTGAACCTAGATCAGACGCCGCGTTACGTCTGATATTTTTTATAAAGACGAGTGTTATGGATAACATAGAAAACTCCTTTAAGACCTTTCTGTAATATTCAGCAATCACCGGTCTTAAAATATAGATATATGAAGGAATAACTGTACAAACAATACTTTTAAAATCATTATAAAACATTTATGTTTAAATTTCAACTCATTATTGTTATATGCCATAAAATTTTCGAAAATATAGCACTTCTCTGCAAAAAAAATCGTTTCTGTTCTTACCGCTTTTGCATTTGGCATGTGTAGTTTTTAATTGTTTAATTATATGTTTAAGATCTTAATCCAGTCGTGTGTCACTATCAACCCATAAAAATCCCTCTCTAACCAATTGTCGTATCAACGCTGTTCTTGCTGACTAGTGTTGAGCAGGATGCCACCTTGACTATTTTATATATGTTGCATCTCCAATATTTCCAAGGTAACCAACTATATTTCATTCTTTACGAAATTGACAAAAACAACAGATAGGTAGCATCAGACAAGAGTTCCCAACACATTTCCCGAAAGGCGTGACCAATATCATAGACTGGCATAGATACAGAGGAGAATCTGTTATTCTTTCCCGTTTAAACGCAAACGTACGCACACGCAAAGCACTAAAACGTAGAAAAGAACAACTTTTGGACAATTCTGATATTTCATGTTTATCTTGGTGGCAAACAGTTTGGAGCCTGATCAGACGCCGGGTTACCCGGCGTCTGATCTGGCTCCAAACTGTTTGTAAAAGAAAAAATAGTTTTCGCGTAAACGCGTTTATCGGGAAAGAATAACAGATTCTCCACTGTACAGTATTGCAGATCTTAATCCCTTTCACTGCCTTACCCAGACAACGGTTACATGCAAATAGTTCGGATCCTGATCAGACACCGCGTAACACGGCGTCTGATCAGGATCCAAACTATTTGACACCCGCTTCAATATCATTTATGTTAAGTCAAAATACCTGACAATTACTTTTATGGAATAAAAATTAAACGAAACCTGTTTAAAGCAGATGGCGTCATGGTAGTGAATAAGATCATCCTTTCGTTCACTGTTCTTTGTCTAGCCGCGCCTACAGAGTGAAAGTGGTGGTATTACTTTTCCGTCGGAGTTGGCGGCGTTGGCGTTCAACTCGAACATAAGTTTACAGCCTATTTCTCTTGTCGAAATTTTATAAAACATGAAACTTGCTAGGATGTCCCACTTCCAAGTGAAGATGTGCACATTTCTTTTCTTTTTTTTTGTTCTTGTTTTGTTTTGTTTTGTTTTGTTTGTTTTTGTTATTTTTTGGTTGACCTTTTCTTGGTGATAAAACATATGACTATCTATGGCATCAATGCTGGTATACATGTGTACATTCAAGTGTAAAACTTTTTATTAAGCCTTTAAAACAAATATGCAAATTAGGAACTACTGGTCTCACTATTTATATGTTTTTCGTATTTGTATATCTTAAATGCTTTTCATGGAAGTGGGCCGTATACAATTATGGTCAATAAAAGTTTCAAATATTCAAAAATTCTTAGTCGACGGCTTTGGCGTCAAACTCCAGCATAAGTTTTCGTTTTCAGTCTATTTCTCTCATCGAAGACATAATTATGTGGTTCTCTCGAGTCGAATTTCATAGGCTTATACTATTCAAATATGAATAGTATAAGACTATAAAAGCCAACTCGAGAAAACCATCAATGGTCGAGGATGCATCACTACCAATGTGAAGATGTGCACATTATTTTTGGCTGTGTTGATTGAGTTTTTGTTGTTGTTGTGTTTTGTTCTTTGGGGGAGGGATTGTTGTTGGGTGGTTTGTTGGTTTTTTTTGGGGGGAGGGGGTTGTTGGGGGGGGGGGGGGTTGGCCTGATCTTGGTGATAAAAGTTATGATTTTCTATGGAATGAATGTTGGTATACACATGTACATGCCAATGTAAAACTTTTTTAGTAAGGCTTTAGATAAATTATGAAAATCAGAATTAGTATACATTTGTATATTAATGCTGTTCATCTTATACAATAATGGTCTTCAAAAAGTTTCAAGGGTTCCTGCTCCGTTATCAAATCCGTAACACCTTCAATGCCTTACCCGAGTACAAAAGTTATTTGAAAACAGTTTACATCCTAATCAAACGCCACGTTACGCGGCGTTTGATTAGGATCCAAACTTTGTGACACTCATTTAAATATTGCTTAAGTCAAAATATATACCAAAATATTAAATCTGAGAAATAAAAACAGAAGACAGTTGTTTGCAACTAATGACGGCATGGCAATGAAGGGGTTAATTTACTTTCGCTTCCTCGTTATGTCGAGACATCTAATTTCGCGGAATTCTTGTTCAGTTTTTTAAACTGGTTGCTTAAATCAGACTAGAAGTAAAACAGAACGCTCCTAATGGGGTTTCTTCTTTCTTTTCAGTCTGATATAAGCAGCAGTCTGTCAGGATGTAGACAAAACTTCCTACGGTTCTCAGGGCTGCCATTTATCCGGATTTTTCCTAAATTTCTGGATTTTTTCCCAGTTCATGGTAGCTTAAAGCAGGCTGAAAGTAAAGCAGAATGCGTCCTAAGGCGCATTCTGGTTTACTTACAGCCTGCTTTAAGTGGTCGCATGTCGACAAAACAAGAAAAAGGCTATGGGTATGTGATAAAGGTACGATTCGTTAAATCACACTTGAAAAATGCAAATTTTGAAATCTTAGGATTTTTCATGTCAATTTATGGCAGCCCTGTGTTCTTTATCAGGAAATAGTACAAACATGAAATGACATTTTTCTATGAGGAATAGGCTAGGCATTACCCACTGAACAGCCATGACGTCATCAGCTTTGTTCCTCTACTAAAGAAAATAGTTCCATATGATACAGTCATGAATATGCAACATCAAAAATAGTTTCTATATCCAAGCAGATGGTAGCTTAAAGTATGCGCAAAGTAAAGCAGTGTGCGTCTTAAGGCGCAATCTGCTTTACTTTAAACCTTCAATTGTCTTTAAAACAAAGGCTAAATGGTAACAGGTTAACGCAGACTGAGAGTAAAGCATATTATTTGAAGGGCTTTCTGCTTTGCTTAAACCATGCTTATAACAACTGCCTGTCTTAATCATTGCAAACAAGCTTACGGTTAGGGTGTTAAACAAAGAAGTACTATATATACTGAAAATAGGTGTATGGGTGGTTATGGAGGAAAAGAATAAACAGAAGTGTTTTACTCTCAACCTGCTTTAAGTGGTAACATGTTTTCAAAGTTAGCAAATGATATTGGGTAAAGGGTTAATTAAAAGTCAATGTTGCACTATCACGCTGTTTTGGGAAACTTTGTACTTTCTTTTTAATTAAAGGAAAACATTGGTAAAACCACTTTAGGAACTAGTTTTGTACACAACAAATCACAACCTGTCATGTTGTATTTTTTAGTATTTACGAAATGGCCATTGATCATCAAAGTGATATCTGCTACAAAGAATCTGAGTCCTAATGAGAAGCCGAGGACGATTTACCTTGATCAAAAGTGACTGGTATGATTATGTTGAAATTTTGTGAAAAGAATTGCAGATAAATCAACACTGATAGTTGCTACAGACGATGTATCAATTACAAAGGGTGCTCAAGTTAAACCGCACAGAATGAGCAAAACAAGTCAGACGGAAAACCAAATGATGTATTTGCGATATTCAAATTAAAACAAATGTGACATTGTCGAGCAAAAGGCATTATAAAAATATGATCGGTATAAAAACATTCTCAAGAAAAAACACTGAAACTTAGGTTTTTTATAGAGTTTTCCCATTTCAAAATCTATTCCGACAATGGATAGTGTCGATACATAACCAAGAAAGAATTACATCTTCTCCCTTACTTTACACAAATGTCGGTTTAACCCATTGTATGCTGGGTAATATTTGGCGGCCATTTTAAAATGATGTCTGCAGCGGGTATTACTGAAATATTTGCATTTCTGATAGAAAACTGAACTAGCTGCAAACAGTTTTGATCTCAGATCTGAGATCAAGACTGTTTGCCTAGAGGTACACCTAAAAGTGTACACCAATCAATCAATCAAAGTGTATCCCGCATAAACTTGATTAATAGACAGCCGATAAATGAATGCCTTATTGGACCAGTGGTTAAGACGTCTGACTCAAATTTTAATCTATGTTCCTGCGTCCCGGGCTCGAATCCCACCGAGCTAAAACAAATATCTTTGAAATGCATTTCTATCGTAAACTAAGTCTTCTATATTTATTTGTTTATATAAGCGTTTGACATACATTTACACATTATATTTTTAAGCCAAATATGGTTGTCTTTAAAAGTTGATTATATTCCCTAAAACTGCACTTTCCAACTATCACTAGTATTTTGTGTTGTTTGTTGTGGAAAAACGTATAGGCCTAAAACACATATCCAAGAATTCGAACAAACCTAGCAACACAAAGAGTGCGCACTTGGAATGGAAGGAAATAACGAGGCATAAACGACTTGCACACAGAGTCTGCTATGAAAGATTTTTAAACCAACCTAGTTTTGCTTCCTTTTTACACCAAAGTGTTCTAAATCAAATTTTGTCTACAGAAGAAACTGGTCGCGGACGTTTACAGTGGTGAGCGTAGGTATTTCACTATTAATTCAAAGTCAAACTCTTAATAGAAATCATGAGGTCAGAGGTTCGAATCCCGTCGAGAACTGTTTTATTCTATTTATTTCATGGTTTCAAATCATCTATAGTCAGCTTCGAGTTCAAAATCTTTACTCAGCCCTCAAGCAACACTCATTAATATCGTTGGATATTACCTTTGTCAGTTTCTTAAAAATGAAAAATCGATTCGTTTTTCTCAACTTTTACGAAAAGTCGAGCTATTGCCGTCACCCTATCGCCTGCGTCGTTTTTGTTAGATTTTAGGTTAATTATTTGTATGACAACCTTTCTCATTAACTATCTTAGGTAACCGTTTGAAACTAATAAGCTATATCGAGCATAAAGAAACAAAACGACGGACGACGATGGACATACCGCACGACGATGGACCACAGACACAGGACAATCACAATAGCTGACCTTAGCACGGCATGGCCAACTTTTATGAACATGTTCGTTATAAATTCACTTACTGTGGCGTTATTTGACGGAATTTCATCAAATACAAAGTAAATCTTTAATAAAAATTAATTATTTCACGAGAGCACCACAATACTGTGCATCTATATTGACAGTATTGCGCATTACAATTTCTATGCATTTCTGTATTATAATATACATTTATTTGAATGTACTCAAACACATTTATTATTTTTTTAATATATTTAAAACTAATCTCTTGAACAGAATCATTTGACTTTACAAAATTTCACTTAAACATGTTTTCGATGAAGGAGCATACCTTGAGCCAGATAGTCGTATTCAGCACTCCAAATACGTCCGTTGATTTCGACTGACTCGATGCACCCAGATGCTGAATTGATCCTGTTTTCATTACCTAGTCCAGTGACTAGGTTCGGGTCAACATGAGTTTCCCCGTTTAGCTGTTACTATATAACTGACGTACCATACACTCTAACAGACAAAATTAGCCAAATTCTATTTTGAAATATTGTTTTAGTGTGATTTTATAAATGTTTTTGTTTTTCCTTTCATCTTATAAAAAAATGAACACAAAAAATCCTAGTTTGAATAAAAGCAGCGGGTGAATGATTCACATTTGATTGCAAGTATAATAAAACCTGTATTTGTTATAAACACTGCTAAATCTGACATTTTCAACACATAAAGGGCAAGTAGCTCTTGATCAGTTGGTCCGATTTCGACAATTTTCTCCCATGGTCATATATATTATCTGAGCTAGTTTGAGAAAGCTTGAATAGAAAATTTGGTCCCATGAAAAGTAGACTGTGTTGACGCACGACGGAGGCCGGCGATTCAACGATCGCAAACGGTCACCATGAGCTTTGCTCAAGTGAGCTAAAACCAAAATGAATAACAGTGTTCTAAACTTTTTATGTATATCTATATGATTTACAAACTTTTGAACTCTGAAAACTACCCCACGTGTCGTATGTACGTTAAACCACAACAACAGACAAATATGGTCAATAATATTTAACACTTAATCCGCACCTGGATTTTGTATACGAAACATATCTATAGTCCGACCCCTCGGTAATTGTTACATATCGGGTGTCTGAAGACGACGGTTGTAAAACTCTAATAGCGTCGCACTGCCTGGACTTTCTGTGTGCTGTATAATTGTCGTCTACCATATTTGTTGTCTGCAACATTTCTCATAACTTATGTTAACCGTATTCCTCACAGAAGCGCCTTTAAGCGCATTTAATCTATTCCCCTAATAAAGAAAATAAGTCCATTTTTATACTCATGGACGTGTAACATAAATATTTTCTAAATCCTAGCCGATGATAGCTTAAAGCAAGGTAGGACAAATGCTGTTTTACTTTCAACCTTCTAAGACGTCGATCCAAAATTCATTCAATATTATTTTGCAGAACATGTTTCCAGCCATCAGGTTTTGCAATAGTTTATAACATTTACTATCATTGTGAATTATACTTAAAGATACTTACAGATCCTCTTCTTAGAGCTGGCATTAAGATGCCACTAGTCTAAGCTCCACGTCTTGGGTATCTTCGTTATTTAGTTTGGTTTCAGTTCCGGTTGTTAAATTAGATTCAAAATGAAATTCTTAAACCATTTATTTTTTAAACTTCTTATGCAGCTTTCAATATCAATCATTTTAACTCCCCTTCTGAATAATCTTTAATAAGAACGTATCGTTTTAAGTGTGCTTTACCGTCCCACATAAATTCATAAAACGTATTTTTAAGATTTTTGATGAAGTTCATTATTGGCGTTTGCAAGCTTATAACCAGGTAAAAAAAGACATGAAAAGATCTAAATTAAAATGTGTCCATAGTACTTTAAACTGACTAGCCCAAGACAGTTTCCATTTCGTTTTTACTGACCGTATACTGCACTTTAGAGAACCAATCCAAATGACCTTTGTTTTGTCAAAATTGACATGTAAACCGGATATACATGTAGATGAAAATTTTCTTTTTCAAACAGTGTTGCGTTACTCGGCATCTCATTTGGATCTAAACTGTTTGCAACGGTTATCGCAAATTCGTCAGCAGAGTGTAGACGGTTGAATTCAGAAACGGAATAAGCCGGACATTAGTTTATTTCCAAATTTCATGACATACGATGTGAGATTTAATTCATTCCCCCTGAAACTTTAATTGCCCCAGGGACCTTCCTACTTTGTGGTTCTGGGGCTAAATTGTAAATAGGGTTTTGTTTCTGTTTATTCGATCGAGATAATCCCCTCTGCCAAGAACTAAAAGGAAGGCTGGTCTGTGGTTTTGATCCAATGCGCTGCTACGCAACGAGTCAGATTAGCTGAAATTATCTTCTTGAAATAATCATCATCTCATGTCATCATCACAGGGCTGCCATAAGTTGACATGAAAAATCCTAAGATTTCCAATTTTGAATTTTTCAAGTGCGATTTTACAAATCATACCTTTACCCCATAGCCTTTTTCTTGTTTTGTTGACATGCGACTACTTAAAGCAGGCTGTAAGTAAAGCAGAATGCGCCTTAGGGTGCATTCTGCTTTACTTTCAGCTTGCTTTAAGCTACCATGTACTTGGAAAAAATCGGGAGATTTAGGAATAATCCGGAGAAATGGCAGCCCTGTCATCCTTCATTATTCATCGGCGCTATATCATCTTTTTAGTCGCAGTGTCGTAAAACCCAACTTATCCATTCAATTTCAAATTAAGTTTATTTTTGACTATTTATGAGTTTTTACAATAGATGTATACATGTATTGCAAAATGACAAATTGTGCAGACCCTGGTCGGAGCTCTCTGATCTGGGTCTACACTGTGTGTCTATGACACTTATACTATTCATAGAATCACTATACTCGTCGCTTTAGGGTTGAATGGGTTAAATTAAGCCCTAAATTTTACTTTAGAATAATAACCAAATGGAAAATTAACAAAACAATGACTATTTTAAATTGCAACCCTTTATTCATATAGATCCATGCGCCATTTTACGCCCCCACTGAAGAAAATAGTTCCACTTTACACAGTCATGAATATTCATTATACGCTTGAAGCTGACTTGAAGTAAATCAGAAGGCGCCTTCTGCTTTACTTTCAACCTGCTTTATGTGATTACCTGTCTTCAAAACTACATACCGGTTTTGGGGTAATGGGCTAAATATAACCTATTCCAAAACCAGAAGCCAATATTTGGGAAAGGGGTAAACATTGGTAAATAAATATATTTGTGTTGGATATATGCATGGTGGGATAAACTAAAACGTGGAAAGAATAAAACAGTCGAACCTGTTTAAGCGACCAATTAAAATGAAGATGCATGGTGATCTTGAAAGACAGATGACCGCTTAAAGCCGGGTAACATCCACCCAACAGGTTTCTATACGACCATCCTATTTGACGTTTGTAATGCATTAAGTTGTCATCTGTCGTGAAAATGTATCGTATTTTTAGTGGTCATTTAACACAGGTCTGACTGTACTAGTTATTATTATAACAGCAACAACAACACAAAATGAATTTACAAAGGTTTTATTTAACAAGGGAGCACATGAGATGAAGCAAATCTTCCATAAACATTTAACAGTTCAGTGAAGCTCACTTATAACGAAGTTGAGTATAACGACATATTGGCTATAACAAGCAAAACTCATCCTCCGTCTCTAATTAACGTATAGTAAGATGGACTTGATATAGGCTAACGAAAGAAATGGAATGTCCCAAGGACTTCGTTATACGTGAGTTTTAGTGTACATGTATCAACAAGAAAACAGGGTATAAAAGCGTTTGCTTTCGAAAACACAATGCTAGAGCTGTGTTTGACCACGCTCCAAACCTTTTGATACTAAAACAATCTACATTTTGAACATTGCATTCAATTGGATTATTTTCTAATACGGGAAAGAAATTATAGTGCACCCCGTTTGTCGAAAAATCCCTAACAGGATGATAACGCTCCCTTATGTATAGGTTAGACCATGGTTGAGCGCGAATAAACGATATAGTTCGAGGGGGCGTAGCCCCCGAGAACTATGTCGTTTATTCGCGCTCAACCATGGTCTAACCTATTTAGTACTGGTTTGGGCTCGAGGAAAACAAGAAGACCCTTCGTTTCTGCTTTTTGTTTCAGACGAAAAAGTCATTTTATTTGTAATATTTTACTTAAATTGAAAGGTTATTTCAATGTGTAGTTTGAGGCATTAATTGCCTTTAAAGTTTAGGTCTCACTGTACATAATATGACGCCATCAAGCGAGTGCAGTTCCCCTCCGATCTCAGCTGTTTAGTAAAGAAAATCTAGACATGCATATCCCGGCTTTTACATATGCGGATGAAACAATGCATATATCTAGGTCCAATGGGATGGGGTAGATCTAGATCTATTATTGATATTGTGGAATTACCGTATTGCTTTAGTTTGAATCCTTGAATTTAGTGTTTATTCCGATTATTTATCGTTAAGCCTACAGTGCAGGCAAAAGGTTTTAGCGGTGGCCCGCTCGGAGGATTGCTAGTGTGCCTTGAGATGACGGAAGCATGGAATAAGTGAATAGTATGTTTTTGTAAAATAAACGATATATTCACAGGTTTTTGAGGCATCTGATTGGCCGAGAGCTCCAAGCCATGTGCTAAATTGTAGTTGCTTAACTCTTATACAATAGTTATTTTATCATCTGTAACACGTGTCAACTACTGTTCTTAAATTAGAAACATCTAACATTTCTTTCTAAAAATAAGGTCGGAGAGTCAAGCAGTCTGTGTCGTTATGACACGCCGAGTGATTCGGCTTCATTTCTGAGTCCAAACTGTTCGCCTTATGCGAGCAAAGAGTTAAACCATTTGTGCCTAGCGTCCGATAAATGGAACAGACACAAACAGTACCGACTCAGATCAGACGCAGCATTATGCGACATCTGATCTGCGTGAAAATGTTTGCTTGCATGAATTCCCATCGGATATAAAAGGGGCAAAATATAGCAGGAACCTGGGGAAAATAATAACCATATATATATATATATATACACACACAAGCATGGAAGAATTCACATGGCATAAATTGGTTAATATTTAGGTGGACTCAGTAACGTTGAAATCACTGGGCACTATAGATACATGTATTTCAAAAATCCTAGTTCTCATTTTTTCCACCGTTGTCTGCAAACGCCCACTGCAGGGAGCCAGCAGTTTAAGGACCTCCATCTTTGTCTCGCTGAACCACAAGACATACAAGTACGGATCTAGAATACAGTTCATGATACTAACAATCTCTAAAGTAAAACGAAGTGTTTGCACTCCTAAATTAAAATAGCGGACACTCACTAATAGCACAAGGTAGGTAACTGACGTAATGAGAATTACTATTAAGTACACGAGCACTAATGATGTCGATTTATAACTACGTAGAACTTTTGCTGTTGATTGGAGCGACAATCTCCGTCTGTCGTTAGATCTACTTGTTATTACCCGTATTGTATTAAATATTTTATAATAGCACGTTGAAGACACACAAACTACCACAACAACAAGTCCTGAATAAAAGACTGTAACCGTCATTAGGCACTGACCAGCAGCGTATAGCATCCTTTCGCCATATTGAACGTAACACAAGCCATATCGCACTAACAAAAACGCCAAAAAACAAATTGACCATACTGCGAAAGCTCCACGCCGAACAAAATCTGTACTGCAGTACCGCAAGTACTTGTTTGGCCAGTTACATACAAAATATCTCTCAACAGACATTAAACCGACCGTCACATAAGACAGCAGTATGTTTACAGTTCCACAGACCATTAAATTCGTGTTTATCATTGGATTTGGAACAAACTTACGTACGGTGGAAAAAATGATAAATGCGGCGTCAAAGATTAAAAGGCCCATTGCAAGAAATTTGGCTGCATGTGGTACTCTCCGGGTTCTGTACATTGCAGTAAATGCAATACAACTTGTCACAAGAGTTATAGTCCCTATGATGGCGAAACAGATTTTGATCCATGAGCTGTAGTCTTCTACGTAGAAATCCGCCGAGGAGTTATCCAAGATGTCGGAACTGTTCCTAGTCAATGATACTGTCGTATTAGCTGTCATCCAAACCGTGGTCAAATTCATTTTATCCGCTGGACTCATTAAACCTTGTGTCAAGTTTTGCTGTTTGTGTATTTATACGTTCAACTCTGAAATTATATAAAAGACGCCATAAGTGATACAAATAGTGTGCAAAACAAAGAGAACACTTGAAATGCAACAACTTTACATATGTATGAAAATATTAGCTAATTATCCATAACGCTCGTTAGTGAACCAGTAAAGTGTAACGGATCTCAAAGAAACAAGAAAATGACCCTATACCGGGGCTCAAATGTGTGACCTTATAGAGACTGAAAACCGAATGGTGTATTTGCAACAACAAAAAATCAAGTCTGTGGCATTATCATGCATGTCATTAATATATGGTTTAAAAGGTTAAAAACATACATACGTATTTATATAGACGACTGACACCAATTTACAAAAAAAACCATTGTAGGGCCAAATTAAGTTTTTAGTCACCTCGCTACAAATACTAGCTTGTGTTGTAAAGCCTTCTGTCACTAAACAGGCGTTTTATATTTGTATACATATCTATATTAAGATAGGGTTATACATGTATTACCATAATAAACGGTACAGACTCAACATTAATCTCAAGACCAGATACAGTCGTATGGCTTTATACGGACACACAATATTGAAAGACGTGATTATTTTCCAATAAATGTATACTTAACACCTAATGTCCAATGCAGACAGGTTGGAGCCAGATACTTTGTTTGCAATTCTCTTTAATTAAATGCATGAAAACGAAGCTGGAAAGGTTATTGGAAGCATCCCTTGTTGAGTCTTAAAGTAGCCATTTTCTTATAAGGAACTTCTGCTTATGGCGAAACGATGAAAATAATGTGCAACAAATCAAAAAAGCATTATCTGCGCATGTCTATAACCGGGTTCATAAATTTTCGCAGTATATTTGATAAAAAAAAATTATTCTGGTTAGGTACAAGAGGCCCATGCGGGCGTAAATATCGCTCACCTGGGAAACAGACCCCTAGAGTTGGATCATGCTTTACCCCAATGATATAATTTTAAAAACATCTTGCTGATGAACCTGCAAATTAGGTAAAATATCGAAGCTATGGCCATATTAGTTTCAGAGAAAAAATTGAAGCTCGTTCTCTATAAAACTGTGACCCCGGGGCATGGTCATTTTTTACCCAAGGGACAAAATCTTGAGTGAGGACATGTAGATGATGATGTGTGCCAAATATCTAAGCTCATGGTACTGCGGTTTAAGACAAGATTATTTAAGTTTTCATTGAATTTTAAGCTCCTATGACCTAGATATGCAACGGACCGAAACCGTTCCAGCATACTGGTAAAGGGCTTCTAGAAGTGTCACCATGCCAAATATTAAAGCTCTAGTCATATTAGTTTCAGAGAAGAATCTGTTTCAAGAGTTCACTATATAACTCTATATAAAATTGCGACCCCCTCTCCCACCGCGGGGTCATTTTTTTGCCCCTAGGGCATAATTTAAACAATCTTGATGGAGGACCAAAAGATGGTGCTTTGTGCCATATATCTTAGCTAAGGGTACTGTGGTTTAAGTTTTCGTTGAACAAAATCTATTTTAGCTCCTGTGACCTAGATATGCAACGAACCAAATTCGGTTCAACAATGTGGGTAAAATGCCTCTAGAAGTGTTGCTATGCCATATATCAAAGCTATAGCTATAATAGTTGAGGTGATGTTTGAAGATTTCACTATATTACTCTATGTAAAACGGTGACCCCCAGGTCGGGCACAATTTTGACCCCAGTGGCATAATGTGAACAATCTTGATACAGGGTCTATATATGATGCCATGTGCTAAATTATAAAATATCTAAGTTCTGGCCCTTTTGGTTTTCGACATAAGGTTTATGTTTTGTCATTGCATGAATCTATTTTAGCTCCTGTGACCTAGATGTACAACGGGCCGGAAATGTTTGAACAACTTTGATACGCAGAACCACATAAGGATCATTCCTGCCAAGTTTGGTAAAAACCCATCAAGTAGTGCCGTCGGAGATTATTATTATAATTATTATTATTATTATTATTTTATACCCTATTTATATAGTGCACAGGAGTTGTGCGTTCAAAAGCGCTTCACATGAAATTATATAAATGTACCTACAAAGCGAGAAAAGACGAATAACTACATTCACAATAAACATGATACATTATGGAGTTACATGGAAACATTGAAATTCTTTCAACGTTATTTCCAAGATTATAGAAAATGTTATAATAAGTTTGTAAAATCAACTTTAAAATGAGTCAAAAAATTAAAAGATAATGGCATAATTAGAAATAGTGATTTAAAAGTCATTGTCAATAATAATGACTTCATTTAAAGATATCTCATCTTATATACAATGTATTTCATACTAACTAACAAACAATATAACGCAATCAATATTAACTAGCAATTTGTAATAACAAAAAGTGTATTTGTTAAACATTTGATTCATATTATAATATACGTACTCTGCAAACAATGTACCCGTTAAGAGTATACACATACGTCCTATACAAACAATGAAGACCCAGACCAGAAGGCTCCTAAAGGAGCCCTCTGAGCAGGGTCTGCACCGTCCGTCATTTAATAATATATTGACAAAAATAACCCCTAATTAGATCCAATAAAATTGTATGAAGGACATGTGGCAGCTTTTAAAGCAAGGTGGAAGTAAAACAGAAACATCCTACAGGAATACTCTGTTAACTATGTCTTTCTGTTTTACACTGCCTTAATCAGCCACATGTCTAAAACACTAATTTACTCTTCAAATATATAATCTGCGAAAAAAGTCAAATTTTATTTGTATTTTTTAATGAAAAAAGTTTACGCGGCATCTGATCTTGAACCAGATTGCAAATGTTAGCAAAATAATGTGGATTTCCGGACTTACCGGTGTAACATTAAATTTTGACCCCGTTGAAAAATGACCTCCCGGTCATTTTTCAACGTTGAGAAATGACCTCCCGGTCTTTTTTTAACGTTGAAAAAAGACCTCCCGGGTCATTTTTCAACGGGAATGGGGTCATTTCTCAACGTTGAAAAAAGACCCTACCCGTGAAATTATGACTGCTGAAATATCTAGTTGTAGAATGGCTGGGGTCATTTCTCAACGTTGAAAATAGACCAGGGTCAATTCTTAACGTTGAAAAATGACCCTATAATGACGACAGTGTTAATACGCCATTGAATAACAAACGGAAGAGAGGGGGTCATTCTTTAACATTGTAAAATGACCGGGGGTCAATTCTCAATATTAAAATATGACCATACCCATAAACTTTAAATGGCTGCTACAAATTATTGGTTATTAACTGATCCTTGTTAGGGGGTATTTTGTAACGTTTGTAATAGATTTGGGGTCATTTTTCAACGTTGAAAAATGACATGGGGTCCATTCCTAACGTTGAAAAAAGACCCTTACTACTGGTTTGAGGAGGGTCATTGTTCAACGTTGAAAAAAGACCCGGGGTCAAATCTCAACGTTGAAAAAAGACCCGGGGTCAAATCTCAACGTTGAAAAAAGACCCTACCCTTGAAATTAGGACTCCTGAATTATCTGGTTGTAAAATGAACGGGGGTCATTTCTCAACGTTGCAAAATGACCCCTGTTAAGTTTCATCGTTGAAAGATGACTTAACCTGTACAAATATATCTCCTAAATTGACTACTGGTTTGAGGGGGTCATTTTTCAACTTTGAAAAATGACCCGGGGTCAATTCTCATTGAACGTTGAAAAAAGACCCTACCTATGAAATTATGACTGCTGAATTATCTTGTTGTTACATTACCGGGGTCATTTCTCATCGTTGAAAAATGACCCGTGTTAAGTTTCATCGTTGAAAGACGACTGAACCCGTGCAGAATTGTCTCGTAGACAAAATTGTTAACTGACTACTGGTAGAAGGGGTCATTGTTCAACGTTAAAAAATGACCCGGGACAGTTCTCAACGTTGAAAAAAGACCCGTGTTAAGTTTCATCGTTGAAAGACGACTGAACCCGTGCAGAATTGTCTCATAGACAAACTTGTTATTAACTGACTACTGGTAGGAGGGGTCATTGTTCAACGTTAAAAAATGACACGGGGTCAATTCTCAACGTTGAAAAAAGACCCTACCTATGACATTATGACTACTGTTGTAACATGAACGGGGTCATTTCTCAACGTTGAAAAATGACCCGTGTTAAGTTTCATCGTTGAAAGACGACTGGACCCGTGCAGAATTGTCTCGTAGACAAAATTGTTATGGTAGGAGGGGGTCATTGTTCAACGTTAAAAAATGACCCGGGGTCAATTCTCAACGTTGAAAAAAAGACCCTACCAATGGAATTATGACTCCTGAAACATATCGTTGAAAATAACAGGGGTCATTTCTCAACGTTAAAAAAAGACCCGTGTTAAGATTTAACGTGTCTCCTACACTTAATTGTTAACTGACTACTGGTATGAGGGGGTCATTGTTCAACGCTAAAAAAAATGACCCGGGGTCAATTCTCAACGTTGAATAAAGACCATACCCATGAAATTATTGCTCCTGTATTATCAACGTTATTATTATTCAACGTTGAAAAATGACACCCGCCAACGCGTTGAAAAATGACCCCCTCTCATCAATGGTCATACGATTACGAATTTCTTTAGCAGTCAATATCATATTGGTAGAGTTAACACTGTTCAGAACTAATCCCCGTGTCATTTTTTCAACGTTGAAAAATGACACCCTCGTAGTCATTATCTTATTGATACAGTTACTGTTCCCAGCTTCATGTTTGTTCAACGTTGAACAATGACCCAGATACCAGCAGTCGTTGAAACTTTACATGGGTCATTTTTCAACGTTAAGAAATGATCCCCATTTCATTTACAAGACGATAACTCAGGAGTCATAATTTCAATGGTAGTTTTTTTTTAAATGTTGAGAAATGACCCCCGGGTCATTTTTCAACGTTGAAAATTGACCCTGATACCAGTAGTCAGTTAATCACAATTAGAGACATTTCTGACCGGGTTAAGTCGTCTTTCAACAATGAAACGTAACAAGGGTCATATTTCAACGTTGAGAAATGACCCCCATTTCACTTTTCAACGAGATTATTCAGGTGTTATAATTTCAACGGTAGGAGTCATAATTTCAATAGTAGGGTCTTTTTTCAACGTTGAGATATGACCACCAGGTCATTTTTCAACGTTGAAAAATGTCACCCTCCCCTCATACCAGTAGTAAGTTAATCACAATTAAGTCTAGGAGACATATCTGTACGGGTCTTTCAACGATGAAACTTAACAGGGGTCATTTTTCAACGTTGAGAAATGACCCCGGTCATTTCAAAATGAAATAATGACGGAGTCATAATTTAATGGGTAGTGTATTTTTTCAACGTTGAGAATTGACCCCGGGTCATTTTTCATATACCAGAAGTCAGTTAATCACAATTTAGTCTAAGAGACATTTCTGTAATGGTTAAGTTAATTTTCAACGTTGAAACTTTACACAGGTCATTTTTCAACGTTGAGAAATGACACCCGCTCATTTTTACTTCAAGATAATTGAGGAGTCATATTTCAATGGGTAGGGTCATTTTTCAACGTTGAGAATTAACACCAGGTCAGAATTGACACCAGGTCATTTCTCAACGTTGAACAATGACCCCCCTCATACCAGTAGTCAGTTAATCACAATTAACACGGGTTAAGTCTTCAACGTTGAAACTTTACATGGGTCATTTTCAACGTTGAGAAATGACCCCCATTTCATTTACAACAAGATAATTCAGGAGTCATAATTTCATGGGTAGGGTCTTTTTTCCAGTAGTCGTTTAAACTTTAAAGGGTCATTTTTCAACGTTGTGAAATGACTCCCATTTCATTTACAAGTAGATAATTCAGGAGTTATAACTTCAATGGAATGGTCGTTTTTTAACGTTGTGAAAGTACCCCCGGGTCATAATTTCATGGGTAGGGTCTTTTTAAACGTTGAGAATTGACCCCGGGTCATTTTTCAACGTTGAACAATGACCCCCTCAAACCAGTAGTCAGTTAATCACAATTAAGTCTGGGAGACAATTCTTCACGGGTTAAGTCTTCAACGTTGAAACTTTACATGGGTCATTTTTCAACGTTGAGAAATGACCCCCATTTCATTTACAAGAAGATAATTCAGGAGTCATAATTTCAATGGTATGGTCTTTTTTAAACGTTGAGAAATGACCCAGGTCATATTTCAACGTTGAACAATGACCCCGATACAAGTAGTCGTTGAAACTTTAAATGGGTCATTTTTCAACGTTGAGAAATGACCACCATTTCATTTACAAAAAGATAATTCAGGAGTTATAATTTCAATGGTAGGGTCTTTTTTCAACGTTGAGAAATGACCCCCGGGTCATAATTTCATGGGTAGTGTCTTTTTAAACGTTGAGAATTGACCCCGGGTCATTTTTCCAACAAAATAATAATAATTTAAAAAAATTGCTGGCATAAGGCATCAGTGACTTGCAATTTAATTAGACTAGTAGCTGGTCTAATCCAAAAGCTACAGTGACTGCAAAGCAGACATTGACCTCTCTGTGTCCTAGCTGCAGAATCATTTAAGGTGACAGAATCTCAAAAAACTGTATGTTCAAGTTTGGATTAGATTCTTTTAAGTTTGGATTAGATTCTATCTTATTATTTATGCAGCAATAACATGTAGTTTCATTTCATTTAACAACAATTTAGGATTTTAAATCTATTTTGACTGCATCCATTTCGACAACATTAATAAAGGACATCTTAGTAGTGTCACCACACCAAATATCAAAGCTCTGGTCATATTAGTTTCAGAGGTTTGTATATATCATTATATAACTCTAAATACACCCCCCCCCCCCCCAACACACACACAAACAAATAAGTTTGACCACATGGGCAAATCTGAATATAGTACGTCGTAGAATCCTATAAAGGCTTATAAACGACGGATGTGAAGATATGCCATTTTATTGACGATGATCTCGTAGGGCCGTTACGGAATCAGCATATACTGTGCTGTCTGGCAGTTTGTTCCATTGTATCATAGTGTCTACAAAGAAGGAATGTCCGTACTGAAGTGTTTTGCTATTTGGAACTGTGAGCCCTCTTGTGTTGTTGCATACCTGATTTTCAATTATATTATTCGTACTGTAATCTTTAAATTTAGTAGCTTTAATGTTTCGTCTTGGTTTTGCCGGTTTGGTAAATGTTTGTGTTGGTAGAGCTGGCACTAGACCCTCTACTACCTTGTACATGAGTATCAGACGGAGGCTTAGTCTCCTGTCTTCAAGGGTCTCTGGTTCCAGCCGTTCTCTCATTTTTGTGATAGCCCCTGTCTTTTAAGTTCTTTGTTATAAATCTGATTGCCCGGTTTTGATTTTTTTTCTAATTTGTCTATATCCCCTTTGAGGTAAGGATTCCAGATGGTTGCTCCATACTCCATTATTGATTGTACTTCTGAAATGTATGCCGTTTTACTGCATACCTCGGGTATATTTCTAAGGTTTCTTCTAAGGAATCCAAGTGTGGCATTTGCTTTCTTACATACATTGTTTATGTGCACATTCCATTTGAGATCTTTTGATAGCTGTATGCCTAGATACGGATTATCAAGTACCTCTTGTAGAAAGTGAGTTGGTAAAATTTGGTTATCTTTTTGTTTATGGAGAGTATGTAGCATTTTTTGGTATTGAATCGCATGTCCCATTTGCGTGCCCATGTTTCTAAACTATTTAGGTATGTCTGGAGTTTGTCTTGGTCTATACTACTCTTGATTGTCCGGTACAGTAGGCAGTCATCTGCAAATAGTCGTACAGATGATTTCACACGGTCTGGGGGTCATTTATATGACAAAGGAACAGGATTGGGCAAAGAACAGCTCCTTTGGGGACTCCGGAGTCTACTGATGTTTCGCCTGACTGACCCCCTCTACTATGGTTCGCATTTTACGAGTGGTTAGGAAGTTGCTCAGCCAGGTATGGGTACTTCCTTGGACTCCGTATTGTCGTAATTTGTAAAGTAGTTTGTCGTGAGGTACGGTGTCAAAGTCCTTTGAAAAATTTAGAATAGCGATATTTGTTTTGTTCCCTTTGTCATGTTCTTGGAGGAAGTCGTGTAGTTAGGAGATGTGTCTCACAGGAGTAGCCAGTTCGGACTTCATGGTTCAGGTTTGTAAGGATTTTGCTGTTTTCGAGATGTATCATTAGGCGTCTGCATATTATGTGTTCTAAAATTTTGCAAATAACTGATGTTAAGGACACTGGTCTGTTATTTTAAGCAAGATGCTTATCTCCTTTTTTGAAGATACTGGAGACATTTGCTGCTCTCCAGTCGTTTGGGAGCTCACCTGTATCTAGTGAAGCCTGTAGAATTATTTTTAGGATTGGAGCTAGGTGGACTGCACATTCTTTTAGGATGCGGTTTGGTATGTTGTCAGGGCCTGGAGCTTTAGACGGGCTAACTTTTTCTAGTAATTTGTGTAAGCAGTTTTGATCAATTTGGATCGGTTTTACTTTTTCTTTTGATTTTGTTTCCATGTATGGAAGTTCTTGGTTTGTGTTTTTGTGAATACAGACTTAAATTGTTTCAGACGGATTTCTGCCTTGCCTTTACTATCTGATATCAGTGATGTTCCTTCTTTTAGAGGAGCAATGCCCCCTGCATCTTGGTTTTTAGATTTTACGTATTTCCAGGATGGTTTTGTGTTATTATTAAAGGGACTCGCAACCGGGTGGTGTACTTGTCAAAATAGAATAAAATACTCAAATAAAAGCAAATTTGTGGCATTATTTGGACATTAAAAAATATGATCACTCCAAAAAAAGTCTCAAGAATCGTCACCGAATCTTAGTTTTTTTAGATATTTTCCATCGTTTTTTCTATAGCGTTAGTAGACGGTATAGTTGTTGTTGTTGCTTCTCTACACGGGTTCAGACATAAACCCGAGCCGAATAATGTACTATCAATCGCTACCAGTGAAGTACGTTAATTCGCTACCATATAGATAGATATCGCCATTAGTCGCGTGGGTAAATGCGTTTCCTTTTCTTTCACGTTTGTCTCCGCATGGAGGGTCACGGGTTCGAATCCCACCAGAGCTTCTTTTCTTTTTTTTTGAAATGCATTTTTTAACAGAATTTATTATCCTAAACTAAATCTTACCCATTTATATAAGCATTTGACATATATTTACAAATTACTATTTTTAATGCTAAATCCGGTTGCGAGCCTCTTTAAGCCTACAAGAATGTTTGAGTTTATATAGTCTTGCTCAGCCTTTCGCATGTGCCTTTTGCATTCTTTTTGGAAAAAAGGAGCAAAATTTTAACAATCTTGATAGAGGACCTGTAGCCGATGCAATGTGCCAAAGTTTTGCTTAAATTAGCACGTTATAGCACTATGGTTTCAGACAAGAAGATTTTTAGTTTTCACGCAAAATTTTATTTTAGGTCCTGTGACCAAGGTATGCAAAACACAGGAATCATTTCTACAAAACTGGTACAGTACCTTTGGAAGTTACACCATGCCAAAGATCAAGGCTTTGGTCACAATAGTAATACTGGATACCACGATTTGGCCAAAATTTCCTTTTGGTTGCCATTATTACCAGAGTTCTACACAAACTTAAATTATTTGAACAATTTGTGAAAAACTTACCAAAACTATATTTCATTTGAAGACGGACGTCCTACAGTGGAGAATGTGTTATCTTTCCCAATAAACGCGTTTACGCTAAACCGTTTATTTCTACTGCAAACATTTTGGAGCCAGATCAGACGCCGGGTAACCCGGCGTCTGATCAGGCTCCAAACTGTTTGCCACTCAGCTTAAAAGAAATCCTGAGAAATATCTAAAAGTTGTCATTTTCTTAATTTTAGTGTTTCGCGTTTGCGTACGTTTGCGTTTAAACGGGAAAGAATAACGTTTTCTCCACTGTCAGCTTAAAACGTCTTCTGATTTAACCCTTCCACTTTCAATGACGCCATAAAGCGCGTTTGCAAACAGTTTGGGTCTTGATCAGACGCCGCGTAACGCGGCGTCTGATCAGGACCTAAATTTTTTGACACTCTTATCGATATTCATTAAGTCATACAACCTTAAATCTAACTTTGGAATGTGTTTTGCAGACAACAATAATGAAGCAGACGACAATAAAGCGGTGAATTATTTGATCATGAAGGGTTCATAAATTGTCAAAATGTCTTAACCCGCCATGACGTCGTTTAGTTTTATTGCTCAAATTTCAATTCTAGGTATATTTACGTTTTTTTAAATAATGTACATACTATTATTATTATTATACCCGATTTATATAGCGCTCTTTTCACACAGGAGTTGTGCGTTCTAAAGCGCTTCACATGAAATAATATAAATGTAAATGTACCTACAAAGCGAGAAAGACAAATAACTACATTCACAATAAAAATGATACAATATTGAGATGCATGGAAACATGGAAATTCTTTCAATATTATTACCAAGAATATAAAATTGTTATAGTAAGTTTGTAAAAATCATTTTTAAAATGAGTCAAATAATTAAATGATCAATGACATGATTAAAAACAGAGCGGTTTTTTGTTTGTTAGTTTTTGTTTGCCGAATCTAGCCACAGAATTATACACTGAATTTTTTGTATAATTCCGTGATCTAGCAGAGCTGCCATTTCTCCAGAATTTTCGAAATCTTCGGATTTTCCTTAATTTCTCGGGCCTACGTACCTTTTCCGAAATCTTCGGATTTCTGCTACATGTTATTCGGGTGTTTTTACTTAGAAAATATTAATATGTGTGTCAAACAGTTTAGATCCATATAAGAAGTCGCGTTACGCGGCGTCTGATCTGGATCTAAACTGCTTGCATAATTAGGTTAGTGTTATAGAGTTTGGCAGCGAAAGGTACTATTCCTAAAATCGCGCTTGAAAATTCGGAAATCTTAGGATTTTTATGAGCAACTTATGGAAGTCTTGTAAATGTATGAAAAAGAAACACTACTCATAAAGTACTTTTGCACTAATATATATTTGTCTAGCATGTATGATAAGTTTAATACAAAGCAATATGTTCATGTGGATTAGTCTTGTTCAACACTTATTCCTACTTTTTTATTTCTACAAATGAATGTGTTACTGATGTAGATCTAGTGACAATAGAATCAGGCCTGCCATAAGTTGATGAAAAAAAATCCTAAGATTTCAAATTTTCAGCCCGATTTTCCTGATTATACCTTCAACCCATAGTCTGTTTCTAGTTTTTAAGACACGTGATGCTTAAAGCAGGTTGAAGTAAAGCAGAATGCACCTTAGTCTGCTTTACTTTCAGCCTGTTTTAAGTTTCCATCTGTTGAAATAAAAATCCGAAGATTTCGGAAAAATCCGGAGAAATGGCAGCCCTGTAGAATTCTAATAAAATTTCAAATTTAATGTCAGTAACACAAAGAAAATGCATGCAATTCTTCTTCTAACCTCTGCTACGTAAATAATATTGTCGTAAGCAACAATTGTTGTCTGCTAGATTTGCTGTATTAGAAATATCATTTTTCTAAAGAAAATAATTTATCAAAAGTATCCAACAGTTTTGATCCTCATGAAACAACGAATTACTTGGAATTTCATCTGATTGCATTTCATCTGAATCCAAACTGTTTGCAAATGTAATCATGGTTTCTACGTTACCATGCAAAGAGTTAAGATGATAAAACATAAAAATATGAAAAACATAGAAGCTATTTTTAAATCTTAACCCTTTGCCTGCTGATCGCGACTTTACTGATTTTTGCAAACAGTTTGCAAAAAGATCAGGCACCGCGTTACGCTGGATCCAGACTGTTAAAACTAAACTTTTGGTTTCTTTACTTAAAAAATGTATAAATATAAATAACATCGTTGTCATATATTGTTTACATGTATAAGTTTTCTGTTCAAACTTTCAAATTTGGAACTTTATGTGTTTTTTACTTAGGAAACATTGATATTGATGTCAAATAGTTTAGATCCAGATCAGATGCCGCATAATGCGGCATCTGATCTGGATCTAAACTGTTTGTATAATTCTGTTAGTGCTATAGAGCCTAGCAGTGAAAGAGCTAAATGCCTTTTTAGTTAATGGTAAATGGTATGATTCCTTAAATCGCGCTTAAAATTTTTGGAAATCTTAGTATTTTAACGAGCAACTTATGGAAGCTCTGCTTATGGTATGAATATAAACTTCTATAAAGAATTGGCACAAGTCAATATATCTGATGTGACACATCACTCTCTAAAAACTAACTTCATAAAAAATAGAGAAATATGTGTAAAAAATTATATCTTATAAAAAATAAATAAATAAAACAAACAAGCAATACATGAACCTTTTTAAAAAAAAACAGTATATGCTTTACCCATCATTCACTGCAATGGTAACCTTTGCATAACCCTTTTCCCAATAGAAGCGCCTTTTAGCGCATTCAGATTATTCTTGCGCTGAAGAAAATAGTTCCATTTTATACATTCATAAAAATGTATTAATCATCCACAAAGAGTTTTTTATTCTAGCACATGGGAGCTTAAAGCAGACTGAAAGTAAAGCAGAAAGTGCTTTAAGGTGAATCATGCTTTACTTTCAACATGCTTTAAAAGGTCACCTGTCTTCAAAACTAGAAAAAGGCTATAGGAGTAAAGGGTTGGTTTAATTAAAAGCTAGGCTGTGTCTGTAAAACACGTAAGATGCCCCTAGCTGCATGGCCTATATGCATAAAATGACTAAGCTCAACTGGTCGTAACTCTGTAAAAAGTAAAGTATGCCAAAATGTTAAGGATATGCACATCATGGGGTCCGTTTCATAAAACTTCGTAAGACAAATTTTGTCGTAAGACAGATTATAAAATTCTCAATTATTATTTATTTCTTCATCTAATCCTGTCTTGTGACATCTGTTTGGAATTGTCTTTTCAAGATGATTCCAAAGAGATTTCACAAGACAGGATTAGATGGAGAAATCAGAAATTAAATGTATTTTAAGGTTTTGACTTACGACCGTTTTTGTCGTACAAAGTTTTATGAAACAGGCCCCTGTGGAATATGTGAAAACAATCAAAATATCCTGTAAAATTTTATGGCTGGAACTTAAAAATTGTAGGATCAATGACATGATTAAAAACAGAGCGGTTTTTTGTTTGTTAGTTTTTGTTTGTTTCAGTGAAGAGCTGGAGAATAGTTCACAAATCGTAAAACGAATGTTTAAAAACAATAATCTCCATGTTCTTTGATTGAATTTGTTCGTTTGTTTGTTTCAGTGTAGAGCTGGAGTGCAGTTCACAAGTCGTAAAACGAATATTTAAAACAATACTCTCCGTGTTGTTTGGTTGAGTATTGTATAATCCATGGCCGTGGTACACCCTTAGTTCATAAACATAAAGCTGTCCAAGAATTACACCATAGACCCCTAGCCAAATGGTTTCAAAGCGATTGGGCAATCCCTACCAGCAAGATCTACCAGACAGGCACAAGGTCAATGGTACAACTCCAGAACTGCCATTTAGACCCACAGCATCCATACATATGGTGAAATAAAATCTTCCTTTTGTAGGAAAATCTTCCTTCCGCTGTTTAGCTACACCGGTTTTGGTTATACAGGATGCCGCGTAAGTCTAATCAGGATCCAAACTGTTTCCAAATAACCCATGTACTCGGGGTAAGGCAGAGAAAGTGTTAATTCAAAAGTGTTTAATTCACTTAAATTCGTGTAAATTGATTATAAACAAGGAGTGTCAAACAGTTTGAAACCCGATTAGACGCTGCGTTACATATGAACAAGAAATATCTTTAAAAAAGATATTCCGTCGCAGGTTAAAGTTTTGTGTGGGGTACAGTGGAGAATCGGCCACTCAATTATAAAGCACGGGGATCTATTTAATGCAGGGCAAAATGAATGCAGAACTACTTCGATCAGTAGTATTAAGCAGTACCTTTCTGTAAGTCTGTCAACTGATAAGTGGTAGCTTATTCTATAGCATTACCCCATAGTCCATTTCCAGTATGTCCAGATTGGTGACCATTTAAAGCAAGGCGCATTATGTTTTAATTTAAGCTACCATCTGCTAGAATATAGAAAATATTTTCTACGGGTCATACTCGTTACAGTGTAAATTGGAACCCTTTCCTTCAGTGGAAGAACAAATTAGAGGCGTAAAATGGCGTATTTATGGGATAATGGGTTAACACATGTTTACTGTATTTACGGAGGAATACAACTCCTCTATTAAAACCCTTGCCTCGTTCTGTCATTAAGTCATTTGAATTGTTCAATTTACTCACCCGTGTTGTAAGCATGTTCCGACAGTAGTTGAAGCGTAGAGATTGTGGTCTTCTGGAAACGTGCAGCGCACACATTGCAATGATCTGCCATTGTGAATTGATGGCTGGGTTTGCCTGCTTCACACAATTTTAGGACTTTAAATACGTTTTTCAGAGTGTATTTACTCTGTAGTTTTTTGAGTTGGCGTGACGTGTTTGTTTGTCCGTGAGTACGCAAACAAACTTGGCGTTGACATGTTTGAAGGTGAGCGAACTTTAACAAGTTGGAGAAGTGAATAATGTTTACAAGTTTGCCAATTACCAGATAATTACCGTGCCTGAATAATACATTGGGAAAATAAATCTCATTCTTGTTTAGTAATCTATTTTACACTTTTTATCGCCCGTGCATTAAAATACAACCACAATATTAACACCTTTTCTCTATTATCTTTAAGTATATTTTGGTAATTGACTAGCAAATGATATAAATGTTTATTTATTTATGATTATAAATATGATTCTCCTAGTATTAATTTCTAAAGATACATTAGTTATGAACTCTTCCCCTATAATCATTGGGTATCGAAACGCCCGAGGTAGCGAAACGTCTAATAATCCAAATTCTTTATTATCAAAGCCGAATCTAGCCACAGAATTATACACTGAATTTTTTGTATAATTCCGTGATCTAGCAGAGCTGCCATTTCTCCAGAATTTTCGAAATCTTCGGATTTTCCTTAATTTCTCGGGCCTACGTACCTTTTCCGAAATCTTCGGATTTCTGCTACATGTTATTCGGGTGTTTTTACTTAGAAAATATTAATATGTGTGTCAAACAGTTTAGATCCATATAAGAAGTCGCGTTACGCGGCGTCTGATCTGGATCTAAACTGCTTGCATAATTAGGTTAGTGTTATAGAGTTTGGCAGCGAAAGGTACTATTCCTAAAATCGCGCTTGAAAATTCGGAAATCTTAGGATTTTTATGAGCAACTTATGGAAGTCTTGTAAATGTATGAAAAAGAAACACTACTCATAAAGTACTTTTGCACTAATATATATTTGTCTAGCATGTATGATAAGTTTAATACAAAGCAATATGTTCATGTGGATTAGTCTTGTTCAACACTTATTCCTACTTTTTTATTTCTACAAATGAATGTGTTACTGATGTAGATCTAGTGACAATAGAATCAGGCCTGCCATAAGTTGATGAAAAAAAATCCTAAGATTTCAAATTTTCAGCCCGATTTTCCTGATTATACCTTCAACCCATAGTCTGTTTCTAGTTTTTAAGACACGTGATGCTTAAAGCAGGTTGAAGTAAAGCAGAATGCACCTTAGTCTGCTTTACTTTCAGCCTGTTTTAAGTTTCCATCTGTTGAAATAAAAATCCGAAGATTTCGGAAAAATCCGGAGAAATGGCAGCCCTGTAGAATTCTAATAAAATTTCAAATTTAATGTCAGTAACACAAAGAAAATGCATGCAATTCTTCTTCTAACCTCTGCTACGTAAATAATATTGTCGTAAGCAACAATTGTTGTCTGCTAGATTTGCTGTATTAGAAATATCATTTTTCTAAAGAAAATAATTTATCAAAAGTATCCAACAGTTTTGATCCTCATGAAACAACGAATTACTTGGAATTTCATCTGATTGCATTTCATCTGAATCCAAACTGTTTGCAAATGTAATCATGGTTTCTACGTTACCATGCAAAGAGTTAAGATGATAAAACATAAAAATATGAAAAACATAGAAGCTATTTTTAAATCTTAACCCTTTGCCTGCTGATCGCGACTTTACTGATTTTTGCAAACAGTTTGCAAAAAGATCAGGCACCGCGTTACGCTGGATCCAGACTGTTAAAACTAAACTTTTGGTTTCTTTACTTAAAAAATGTATAAATATAAATAACATCGTTGTCATATATTGTTTACATGTATAAGTCATGTCAGGATTGGCAGGCTAATGCAGGGCTGCATTTCTCCGGATTTTCCTTAATTTCTCCGGATCTATTTACGGATTATTCGGAAATCTTCAGATTTCTGTTCAAACTTTCAAATTTGGAACTTTATGTGTTTTTTACTTAGGAAACATTGATATTGATGTCAAATAGTTTAGATCCAGATCAGATGCCGCATAATGCGGCATCTGATCTGGATCTAAACTGTTTGTATAATTCTGTTAGTGCTATAGAGCCTAGCAGTGAAAGAGCTAAATGCCTTTTTAGTTAATGGTAAATGGTATGATTCCTTAAATCGCGCTTAAAATTTTTGGAAATCTTAGTATTTTAACGAGCAACTTATGGAAGCTCTGCTTATGGTATGAATATAAACTTCTATAAAGAATTGGCACAAGTCAATATATCTGATGTGACACATCACTCTCTAAAAACTAACTTCATAAAAAATAGAGAAATATGTGTAAAAAATTATATCTTATAAAAAATAAATAAATAAAACAAACAAGCAATACATGAACCTTTTTAAAAAAAAACAGTATATGCTTTACCCATCATTCACTGCAATGGTAACCTTTGCATAACCCTTTTCCCAATAGAAGCGCCTTTTAGCGCATTCAGATTATTCTTGCGCTGAAGAAAATAGTTCCATTTTATACATTCATAAAAATGTATTAATCATCCACAAAGAGTTTTTTATTCTAGCACATGGGAGCTTAAAGCAGACTGAAAGTAAAGCAGAAAGTGCTTTAAGGTGAATCATGCTTTACTTTCAACATGCTTTAAAAGGTCACCTGTCTTCAAAACTAGAAAAAGGCTATAGGAGTAAAGGGTTGGTTTAATTAAAAGCTAGGCTGTGTCTGTAAAACACGTAAGATGCCCCTAGCTGCATGGCCTATATGCATAAAATGACTAAGCTCAACTGGTCGTAACTCTGTAAAAAGTAAAGTATGCCAAAATGTTAAGGATATGCACATCATGGGGTCCGTTTCATAAAACTTCGTAAGACAAATTTTGTCGTAAGACAGATTATAAAATTCTCAATTATTATTTATTTCTTCATCTAATCCTGTCTTGTGACATCTGTTTGGAATTGTCTTTTCAAGATGATTCCAAAGAGATTTCACAAGACAGGATTAGATGGAGAAATCAGAAATTAAATGTATTTTAAGGTTTTGACTTACGACCGTTTTTGTCGTACAAAGTTTTATGAAACAGGCCCCTGTGGAATATGTGAAAACAATCAAAATATCCTGTAAAATTTTATGGCTGGAACTTAAAAATTGTAGGAGGAGTTAGATGGACGAAGCATAAGTTAGATGGACGAAGCATATACCATAAATGTGGACAAACGAATGTACAGAAGAAGGAATGAACAAATGCACAGACATACAGGGGTATAACAGTAGCACCCTGCTAATCACTGTGGGAGCATAACAATGGCAGCTACATACATGTATATATGAACACTTAACACAAGGGCTGATCACTCTTTAACTCATTCACCCCTGAAACTTTGAATGGAAAATTCCAATTTCAAAATAAGTCTTGTCCATTTTTGACTATTTAGGGTTGATTTTAACAATATATTTCCAAACGACAAACAGTATATTAGACCTTGATCAGAGCCTTAAGGAGCCCTCTTATCAGGGTCTATACTGTTTGCATGGGAAAAGTGTAATCCTCACAGGTACACTGTTTGTAAATGACGAGTATACTCGTCACTAGGGTTGAAAGTGTTAAAAACGAGAGTTAACGCCCAAATTTATTCCTGAAGCATCTAATCTTGGTCTGCAATGTATAAATACTCTAACTGTTTGTATTTTAAATAAGCTTCCACACGATTATGTCAGATCAGTTAAATAATCCCTGAACTACAGTAAAACCTCGCTATTACGACCACTAAAACGAAGGCTAATTGATTGCATAATAGAGAGGTGGCAGCTTAAAGCAAGATGACAGTCAAACAGAAAGCTCCTAAAGGAGCTTTCTGTTTCACTGACACCTTGCTTTAAGCGGTCACCTATCGTAAACACCCTAATAATTAACATAATTTAGTGGTCGTAATAGAGGGGTTTCACTTTAAATGCAAATTCTACCATCTTGCACTGGTCATGTTCACAGAGAATGTACACAAGTACGAAGCACTATATGTACAGTAAAACCTGTGTTAGGCAGCCATTAAATGAAGATTTGATTTGGTTACAGGTGGAAAAGACCCCAGGGTCCAATGTTATAAAGCTTTTTAGTTGAGTCTAAAGTCATTCTCAAGCCTAGGCTCAAATCTGACCAATCAAATGCTTGAGAACAAACTCAGACTCAACTCAAACGCTTTATAACTTTGGACCCAGATGCCCTTTGTACAGTTTCAGGCACAAATCAACCTTTTGTAAGCCAACTGGAAAGCTTCCCCACCTGAAAAATCCTCAGTGGCCAGAACGGAAGTCGAAACTTGGCGTGGGAAGATAAATGATTGACAGTGACGTGATTAAAACCACTCTGTCACAGAGGTCCCCACTACATGAGGAAGCATTGAAATTACAAAATACAGGTTACTGTTTAATGTAGGACAAATGTAATGCATGAAGGCCCTGTAGAAGCTTCCTGCATTAGCATTACATTTGTCCTGCATTGAGCTGACCTACATGTATTTCTACATGGTTCCTTTTCCATCTTAATTTGGTTTGATTTGGTTTGTTAACGCCCTTATCTGCCCTCTATGGGCTAATGGGGCACCCCGAATAGAGGGAAGCAGATACAGAAAACCCAGGCAAGATGCCCTACTCTTATTATCAACAGAGTTTTCTGGTTCTTTTGGATGTCCAATGTAAAGCACTGATAAAAAGTCTCATCCGAAGGACTTGGTCCTGCCCGAGATCGCACTGACAACCCCTGAAACCATCTTAATTTGAGTGGTTGTTTAACACAGTGGTTACTGCATCTTCAATATCTAGCAATATATCACATATCAGGAAGTACTATCACAGGTTAATTGTATCACATTGCTTTTAGTCACTATACAGTGAAACCTTTCTTATATGAGCACTAAATTGTGTTAATTAGCAGGTGTTTAAGGCAGGTAACTGCTCAAAGTAAGGTGAATGTAAACAAAGCTGTCACCTGTATTCTATATAATCCATTAGCCTTCTATTTAGTGGTCGTAATAGATATGTTTTACTATACGAATATTTAGTCTGTAGCAGTCTTTTGGGAACAATGCAGTATCTAAGTCCCTTTGCAGCCGGTCACATAATCTATACAGTAAAATTAACAGACAGGGGTAATAACTCCAGTGTTATATATGTGGTAGGACTGTGAAGGGAGATAACTCATGCTACAGTGAGTTGTCTGTGGAGAGTGTCTGGAAGGGTGTTGATACTCTGCTGGTTAGTGGCGATGTTGAAGGGAGGTAATTCATGCTACAGTGAGTTGTCTGTGGAGAGTGTCTGGCAGGGTATTGATACTCAGCTGGTTGGTGTTGATACTCAGCTGGTTGGTTGTGAGGTTGAAGGGAGATAACTCATGCTACAGTGAGTTGTCTGTGGAGAGAGTCTGGAAGGGTGTTGATACTCAGCCGGTTGGTGGCAATGTTGAAGGGAGATAACTCATGCTACAGTGAGTTGTCTGTGGAGAGTGTCTGGCAGGGTGTTGATACTCAGCTGGTTGGTGGCGATGTTGAAGGGAGATAACTCATGCTACAGTGAGTTGTCTGTGGAGAGTGTCTGGCAGGGTGTTGATACTCAGCTGGTTGGTGGCGATGTTGAAGGCACGGGATGGCCTCTGCCTGTTGTATCTGTCTATAATATGGCCGTTCAATATTTCCCTGAAATATCAGAGTTATTTATTATTTGGTTAGTGATTGGAATTTGGTATTGTTGTCTGCTACAGTTCTTAAAATAGAATTTTCAAAATTTCTTTAAAAAAAAGGGTCAGAGTGTCAAAGAGTTTGAATCCTGATAATGATGTTAAACAGGGTAGGGTCTCACGATGATGCAAACTATTTGCAAAGTGGTGAAAAGGATATCATGGTTTCTCCCCCATCATACTGAAAGTTAACTATCAATATTTGATCACTTCTGTCTTAACCCTTAGCCCGCCAAATAAATTGTCATCTGCTATATTTCTCGTCTGCTTCAAGTTTCAAAGTGCTTCAAAGTTGCTCAAAATTGCTGAAAATGTTGTCTGAGTGTCAAACAGCTTGGATCCGGATGAGACGCCGAGTAACTCGGCGTCTCATCCGGATCCAAGCTGTTTGCATATGGAGCTATAGTCGTGACTGGCAGGCTAAGGGTTAATGTGCACACATCAAGCCCACTGGATATACATTTGACCCTTAACCCCATAGCCTGTTTCTAGTTTTGAAAATATGTGACTACTTAAAGCAGGTTGAAAGTAAAGCAGAATGCGCCTTAAGGCGCATTCTGCTTTACTTTCAGCCTGCTTTAAGCTACTACCTTAAGATTAATATTCCATATGATCCATATCCAAGACTGTATAAATTGGAACTATTTTCTTCAGCAGAGGAATAAATTGAATGCGCTAAAAGGCGCTTCTATGGGGGTGTAATTCTACTCAGGTGTAATTTCAACACAGACAATTAGAATCACTCAAAGGAAGAATCATAATTTCAACTCTTTCAATAATGAGTAACTCTTGTGGGTTATTAGGTTCCCTTAAAGATCATGTGAGTTACCAAAACATGAACCAGTCTACAGGAATTCTGGTTTATTAAACTTATTATATAAATACTGCTCTAAATTAGCAAACAGTGTAGACCCAGATCAGAGGGCTCCTATAGGAGCCCTTTGATCTAGGTCGACACTGTTTGCAAATGTACTGACTACTAATAAGTAAATGTTAAACAGGTCCATGATGTTGAAAGTTAATTACACATGTATGTGGTTTTAAAGTTAGGTAGTAGCTTGAACTAGAATGAGGGTAAAACAGAAAGCTCCTAAATGAGGTACAGTGGAACTTCTATATCTTGAAGTCGGTTTTGTCGAACAAACCCGTATTTCAAAATAAAAAACGTGGCTAGGCCACGTTTTAACTTTGAAATATGGGTTTGTTCGACTAAATGGAGCGTGAAATAATGCAGTTCATATGTCGAACTATAGGATAATTCGAGTTAAAAGAGTTTGAGATATCGAAGTTTGACTGTACATGTATAATCAATGTTTGTTAAATCAATATCTAATTTCTATTGAAGAGTGCAATTTCAATTAATTTTCAAATTAACCATAATGGGCACAACACTATATTTGGTAACATGTAATTTCCCTACTGTAATATTATGTGTTTACCAATATGTAAGAACAATGCAAGATTTCCTACCTTCCTCAATGAAATATCCATACACTCTCATTGAGCTAAGCATGACTTGACTAATATTTGCAAACATCTTAAATACAGATCAGACACTGCAAAACGCAGCCTCTGATCTATACCTAAGCTGTTTGCCACTCATATTAATATATCCTCAAATTTAATAAAGATTTTTTATTTTGCAGATGATATATTTTAAGCAGACGGCAATTCATCATGATAAGAATTGACTCTTTGCACGCAAGCCCCACAACCATGATTACCTTCGAATCATCAGAATCCAAACTGTTTGTCACTCTAACCGTATATTTGAAAAGAAATTTTCAAACATTCTTATTTTAGAACAGTAGCAGATGACAATCTTTGCAAACAAAAAAATGGCTAGAGATCAAAGAATTAAGAAACCAAACTAATTATTCCAAAGAAAAATTGACTAATGCTACATGTATACGATATGATAATACTCAAAATGGCAGGTGGCTGCTTAAAACAATATAAAATCATCATTGAACCCATTATCCTATAAATATAACCTTTTTCTAGTTTTGAATACAGGTGATCTCTTAAAGCAGGTTGAAAGTAAAGCAGAATGCGCCTTGAGGTGCATTCTGTTTTATTTTCAGCCTGCTTTAAGCTATCATCTGCTAGAATAAAGGAAATATTTGTTATGATCCACACTCATGACTGTATAAAGAGGAACTATTTTCTTCCATGGAGGAATAAATTAAAGGCATAAAAAGGCATATTTATGGGGTAATGGGTTAAGTGAATTTATCAGGGAAGTGGAGTCACTGTGGAGAAAACAGTAACATTTGTGCAACCTGGCCATTCCGACTGGACAGCAGGACAGATCAACAGAGGGCAAATACTGTTTCGCCGAAGATTTGGGAGAACTTAGTAAAGCCATCTAAACCAGAAGAATTAATATGAAAATATTTCTTACATGTAATTCAGGGTGCTTCTGTTCTCATAGTTCAGCTCATCTATCACAACATTCAGCTGTTTCTGAAAATATATTGAAACAAAAAAATCATTGATAATGTTGAAACTATCATTCTTCGCCCTAACCCGCTTGCCCGATGCCCTGGATGAGTGGTTTCTGATTCAGACAACTGATATTTCCATCAGAATCTGACATATTACAGTAAAAGAAAGCACTTTTTGTCAGTTTTGGGCAAGTGGTGTGAAAAATTAAGGCAAAGACATGACTCCCTGGCCTTGCAAAATGCATGTATACCATACCTAACCTAATCATTTTATTTCAACCAAATCAGAGAATATAAATATATATCCACAACAAGTTTCCTCCTATTCCAAATATGACAACCTGTCTTGAGCTACTATTGAAAAGAAAATGCATTGTGGTTAACTAATACAAAGAAGAAATCATGCAGAAAGCTTTGAAAGGGAGCTTTCTGTATTATTTCTCTCTTGTATTAGTTTAAACAGTATTTTATTTCAAAATAGATACAGTCATAACTGACAATACATGTAATTTCACATATAAATATAAGGATTAGAAAACAAGTTTGGGTAAACTTATATAAATTCTTCTCCTTGTATTAATCCTTCTCCTTCTCTCTTGTATTAATCATTGTGTGATCCACAAACTTACTTTAGAGATCATACATCTTAAATTCTGGTAAAAGTTAAGCTGTGTTGTCATATTTTTTAATTTGCAAATTATCTTTAAACACAAACACAACATGCAGAAATTTACTGGGGCCCGTTTTACGAAACTACTTACGCAAAAATTGTGCGTAAGTCAAAATCTTAAATTTTAATTTATATTTTTTATAATCACTTGCTACAAATAGCAAATAGCCAGATCAGAGGACGCGCTTTTAGCTATTTGCTGTTTGCAAACGTTTATGATCGAATATAAGAGTTAAACGATTTTGACTTACGCAAAAATATTTTGCGTAAGTTGTTTAGTAAAACGGGCCGCTGGTAATTATGAGCATCATACATCTTAGTTAATTTGTTGCTGGTATCCAGTTTAATTATATTTCCCATGGGTATATATAAGATAAGACTAACTAAAGACTAGGAAATGGATAATGCTGATTAAAAAGCTTAATTTCCTCTGTCAACTCAAAATAGTAATATTTTAGAGCAACAGGTAAGAGGAAGTTATAATTTCTCTATACCCCTTTCCTCCCTGAAACTGCTAACGGACAATTATAGTTTTCAATTAAGTCTAGTCCATTTTTTTACTTTTTTGGGTTGATATTTACACGTAATGCAGCGTCTCATCAGGATCCAAACTGTTTGACACTCTGACCCGGTTTTGAAAAGAAATTTTGAAATTTCTATTTTTAGAGCAGAAGTTGATATTTTTAGAACAGAAGCAGACGACAATTTTTGCAGATGAAAATATTACCCAGCATGTGAAGAGTTAATTATTTACTCCTGAAACTTTTAACCCATTACCCCATAAATACACCTTTTTACGCCTTTAATTAACTCCTCTACTGAAGAAAAAAGTTCCAACTTATACTGTCACAAATAAAAGTCATAAGAACTATTTTCTATATTCTAGCAGATAATAGCTTAAAGCAGGCTGAAAGTAAAGCAGAATGTGCCTTAAGGCACATTCTGCTCTACTTTCAACCTGCTTTAAGTAGTCACATGTGTTAAAAACTAGAAACATGCTATGGGGTAATGGGTTAATGGAAAAATTCCAATTTCAGAATAAGTCTGGTCCATTTTCAAATATTTATAGACTGTCTATTTAGAGTTGCTGCTTGAAACAAGACCAGAGTCTGCAAGTAGAAGTCAAGTATGTGAGCTTTTAGTCTTACTCAGCGACAATTATAATTCTATAAGTTACCACTTGTACAGAACACATTGAACCCTAGCAAAGAGTACATCATGTACAAACAGTGTTTCTATGAAGAGTCCTCTTTTCTGATGCAAACAGTATAGACCGAGATGAGAGGGCTCCTACAGAAGCCCTCTGATAAGGGTCTGTAATGTTTGCCATTTTGCAAAATGTTGTCTAAAAAACCCTAAATACAGGGCTCCAGATAAGGGTAGTTTTTCAAAAACTAAAATCTTTATTTCTGAATTAAACCCTATGGTGTCACTACTCATTAGAATCGTCTCAAAGAGACGATTCTAATGAGAACTAACACCATAGGATTTGGTGCTAAAAAGAGTGAGAAAATGTTGAATTTGTGGAAAAAACTACCTCTTATCTGGAGCCCTGTAAATAGTCACCAAGAGCACCACATGCGGGTGTCAACGCTCATCTGTTTTGTTATCCTAGATATGGCCAATGTTAAATTCTCCCTGACATGACCCAAGTTGTACTGAGCTCAAGAGCTTCTGAGGTGAGTACACAACCAAATATAAAGTCTATCACATGTACCAGTAGTTCCAAAGTTATGGCCAATGTTAAGATTTTGGACAACAATGACAACGCCGATGACAACTCAGATGCCGCAGGGATGACAATAACTTGTTGTTTCTTCAAAACAGACAAGCTAAATATGGACTAGTCTTAATTGGAAACTGGAATTTTCAATTTGATGTTTCAGGGGTACACTGGGGAATAGGTTTTTATTTCCAATTTAACCCTTTGCCCCATTAGCCTGTGTCTAGTTGGGACACAGGTGACCACTTAAAGCAGGTTGAAAGTAAAGCAGAATGGGCCTTAACTCTTTCCTCCCTGAAACTTCAAATGGACAATTCCAGTTTCCATTTAAGTCTAGTCAATTTCAGATTTTAAGGGTTGTTTTTGTCAATGTTTTGCATTATGACAAACAGTGTATAGGACAAGTGTACATTTCACATGTCTACTGTTTGAAAAGGAAGCCTATATGCGGGACTAGGGTTCAAAGGGTTAAGGTACATCCTGCTCTACTTTAAGCCTGCTTGAAGCTACCATCTGGTAGGATATATTTCTTATGGTGCATATTCATGACTGCATAAAGTTAAACTATTTTCTATGGTGGAGGAATAAACCGAAGGTGTAATTAAGAAATGAACTGAATTCTTTCGGCGTTTAGGCAAAATAAACAACAGAAAATGATCAGCAAATTCCATGAATCACGCTAGTGATTTATGGTAAATTTTCCGATCATTTTCAGTCATTTATTTAGCTTAAACGCCGAAAAAATTCAGTTCATTTCTTATATTTACATTATATTTGCTGTAATTTCTAATATTAAATGAACATTTTATTGGTATTCATGTATGTTTAATCCATATAAGAGGTTGTTAACATGAATAATGTGTACCCTGAAAGGAACAGCCATTATTGCCATTACTCAGGGAACGGAGATTCGCGGAGAGCAGACCCATAAGCCCTGCCTCCATCGCGAGGATATCTACAAGTCCCGCTCCCTAGAAAAATTGCGTTTATACAAAATAAACGTCACTTTGTTCAATAGAATTGAATGACGCGAATGTTAATATAATGCGTATTTAGGGGTTAATGGGTTAAACAAAACTTAACACAAAATTAATGCGATGCATGGTGTGTAGTTACGGACATTTTCAGGCACTTCAGTGAAGGAAAGAGTTATAAGTTCAGTTGAATCTGTCCTAGTACAGTAAAACCATTGTTAACCCACCACTGAATGAATACACATGGTGATCTTTAAAGACAGTTGACCGCTTAATGCAGGGAATATGTCATGCAGAAGGCTCCTAGGAGCCTTCTGCATGACATATGCCTTGCATTAAGATGCCAGTGACCTGTCATGAATACTTAAAATATGTCATCTCTTTAGTGGTTGCTTAACCCTTTCTTCCCTGAAACCTCCAATGGAAAATTCTAGTTTTCAATTTAGTCTAGTCCATTTTTTCTTTTAAGGGTTTATTTTACAAAATGTGTCAAAATGACAAACAGTGTAGACCCTGATCTGAGGGCTCCTTAAGGAGCCCTCAGATCAGGGTCTACACTGTTTGCATAGGACAAGTGTAATCATCACATGTACACTGTTTGCAAATGACGCATATATGCGTGACTAGGGTTAAAAGAGTCAAGACAGATTAGACTGTTGTTTTAACTATACATGCTGGGTAATCATTCTTACACTGGTGAGGCGAAGTCCTGCTTCTTTTAAAGCCAGTTTCAGGTCGTCCAGTCTCAGATAGCCATTCCTGTCCTCATCGTGCTCATTACACATGTTCGCCAGCTCTGTACGGTGACTTCTCACGAATGTGTTGAACAATTTGATCATGCTTGTGGCAGTCTGAAATAGAATGAACATTTACCGGTACATTAATTTTGCGGTCAAATCTCAATAACTCGAGTTTCGTTTTTCAAATTCAGACTTACCAATATTTCTCAAGTCGAATTTCAATAAATCAAGATTTTTTTAGTTGAATGTACCCAATTTTCTACAACAGTTAATTGTAGATAACTTGAGTTCTTATAACAAGAGGGCCATGGCCCTTAATTGGCTCACCTGAGGACATTGTAGTTTGTACCTAAGTTGACTGGGCAAGACAACATTTTAATATAACTATATATGGAGTTATCTTCCGGACAAGAAAACAGGACAAAAGAGAATTTTGTTTCCAAGCTTATGACCCTTATCCATGACACATCCTCTTATCAAGTTATTTCCATTACCGGTAAATGATAATTATTTTACTAGCATCAGCAGAACTGGAGTTATTTTCCTGACAATAAAATATGACAAAGGGGAAAAACAAAATATTGCTGCCCTTGTGCATGGCATTTTCTCTCATCAGTTTCTTTCCATACATAAAATTTCATTACAATAGCATCAGTAGAACTGGAGTTGTCTTCTGGACAAGAAAATATCACAAAAAGAAATAACTCCAAAAACAATGATGTCAAGAGTTATGGCCTTTGCAAATGGCACTTCCTCTCATTAGGCTCTTTCCAAACAGGCAATTTCATTTTACCCATTTCCTCATAGTCTGTTTCTAGTTTTGAAAATAGATGGCCACATAAAGCAGGTTGAAAGTAAAGCAGAATGCGTCTTAATGCACACTCTGCTTTACTTTCAAACTGCTTTAAGCTACCATCTACTAGGATATAGAAACTTATTTCTTATCTTACATTTTCATGACTGTATAAAGTGGAATTATTTTCTTAAGTGGAGGAATAAATTAAAGGCCTAAAAATGCACATTTATGGGGTAATGGGTTAACAAACATCAGTATTAATGGGGGAATGGGTTAATTGGAATTATCTCCTGGACAAGAAAAAATGACAAGAAATACAGATAACTCTGATAAAACCAATATTAAACATATGTTTAAATATGGCATAAGACATAATTACATAACTGTCAGTGGATCACCTCCAGATCCTGTTTCTCTAAGTATGAAGCAGACTGGACCATTTCTAAACTTTAGCAGACCACATGTTCAGCAGACACCACCAGCAGTTCTGTTGGTCAGTCACTGAGGTCAAATATTATGCAATAGTTGGGGAGAGCATCTAGGCAGCAGGCTAAACCCTTATCAGACTGAAATGATGTCTGCTTAAAACCTACTTATGTGAAAAATGTACAAAAAACCAATTTAGAAAAATGTAAAGTAGGTAAATGAGTGGCAAATAGATTGGATCCAAATTAGATGCAGCATTATGTTTAATCTGATCTGGATCCAAACTGTTTGCAAATATTGGCTATTTGACTGTAGTATATTAAGGATAACTCAGGTAAATACAGTTCTGCATAAATCAAAATACCATGATACCTGCCTAGAGCAGCACTAAACCTGTGCAGGGTGGGGTCAAGTGTGACCCTAGGGATTTCATTTTAACAAACTTTAGAGGGATCCACCAGGATATACTAATGTAAACATTTCAAAGCTTAGGGCCTAGTAGTTTTTTACAAGAAGATGTTTTAAAGTTTTTTGCTTTTTTGTTTTTTCAAGCAGAGTTTGCGCTTTTTGCCTTTCATTTGAACAACTTCTGTAGAGAAGCATCCAAGGAACATCATGAGCAGGTTGAACTCTTCCTAAAATCGTCGGGTTCAGAGGAGATGTTGTTTGAAGTAAATGTGAACGGACAGACGGACAGACATACGACGGACGGTGAGCGGTCATAATAGCTCACATTGAGCCTTCGGCTCAGGTGAGCTAAAAAACATTACCCATAATATCAAAGTTTAAATGTAGATTTGTGCATTGAACTTTGAATTACAAGTATGTTGTACAACAGTGAGCTTTCTTATAAAAACTCCACTGTAATTCTTTCTTCACATTTTTTCATTACCGGTAGTTGAAAGAAAAAGTTTGGTTCCTCCATAGTCATATCTGAAAATCACCTGTCTTGCTTAACCGTGTCTCCGAGGTTATAAAGCTTTTGACTTGAGTCTAAACTTGTTCCCAAGCATTTGATTGGTCAGATTTGAGCCTAGGCTCAAATCTGACCAATCAAATGCTTGGGAACACACTCAGACTCAACTAAAATGCTTTATAACCTCGGAGCCTGTACTCCATAAGCCTGTTTCTTTGTTATGAAGACAGGTGACCACTTAAAGCAGGTTGAAAGTCATGCAGAATGGGCCATTAGGCTGTATGAAGTAGAGCTATTTTCTTCAGTAGGGGAATTAACTGAATGTGGGAAAAAAGAGTATCCATGGAGTAAAGGGTTTTAGTAATATTAAAGTAAAGAAAGAAGTTCCTATATAAAATTTCTTCTATACTTTCATCTTGCTAATTAAGCTTGCTACCTGTATTTACAGTCAGGACTCGACTATGAAGACATCCGTTACAAAGGAATTCTCACTTACTGACACAAATTTCGTGTGAACAAACCTGCACAAAGCTATATATATGAGATTCAATATAACAACAAACTCATTACAACATTTTTGTTGGGACCGATCTGTGTCATTGTATCGAGTCCTGACTGTAATAACGTCAATGAATATTAATATGTAGCACTAATGAGGTGGTATACATATGTAACCATTCTCCTGCTAGTAGCTAATTTCACTTTTTAACAAGAGGGCCTGAAGGCCCTGATATCGCTCACCATTTGTAATGAAGCCTGATAGCTTTACCTTTGAATTTCACCATTTTTATTCTAAATCCATTCAAGTTTGTCGACCTATTCTAGTATAGAAGAGAACATCAAAGGCAGATAACTTGAGCCTAAACAATACTGAAATGAAGCCTTTTTCTAGCATTTCAAAGTATATCAAGGGCAGGTAACTATTGCCACAATGATTAGATTTCAACAATAATTACACTCCTTCGAGTACTTTGTGTATAATGACAAGGGCCACTATGGCCCTAAATCGCTCACCTGGTAAACATGTACACTGTGTGACCTAGTTTTTGACCGGGCATGACCCTCATTCTAACTTGACCTCGATTTCAATGAGACAAACATTTTGTTCAAGTTTCATGAAGATTCAATGAATTTTGTAGTCTCTAGAGTGTTAACGAGGTTTTTGGATGATTTGACCTAGTGACCTAGTTTTTGACAAGACATAAGCCACATTTGAACTTGACCTATATTTCATTGAGGCAAACCTTTTCATCAAGTTTTATGAAGATCAAATGAAATTTGTAGTCTCTAGAGTGTTAATAAGGTTTTTCGATGATTCGACCTAGTGACCTAGTTTTTGACTAGACATGACCCACATTTTAACTTGACCTAGATTTCATTGAGGCAAACATTTTGATGAAGCTTCATGAAGATCCAATGAAATTTGTAGTCTCTAGAGTGTTAACCCTTAGCCTGCCACTCACGACTATAGCTCCATATGCAAACAGCTTGGATCGGGATGAGACGCCGAGTAACTCGGCGTCTCATCCGGATCCAAGCTGTTTGACACTCGGACAACATTTTCAGCAATTTTGAGCAACTTTGAAGCACTTTGAAACTTGAAGCAGACGAGAAATATAGCAGACGACAATTTATTTGGCGGACTAAGGGTTAACAAGGTTTTTCGAAGATTTGACCTAGTGACCTAGTTTTTGACCGGACATGAGCCACATTCGAACTTGGCCTAGATTTCATTGAGGCAATCATATTGATGAAGTTTCATGAAGATCCAATGAAATGTTTAGCCTCTAGAGTGTTAACAAGGTTTTTCGATAATTTGACCTAGTGACCTAGTTTTTGACTGGACATGACCCAAATTCGACCTTGACCTCGATTTCATTAAGGCAAACATTTTGATGAATTTTCATGAAGATCCAATGTAATTTGTAGTCTCTAGAGTGTTAACAAGGTTTTTCGAAGATTTGACCTAGTGACCTAGTTTTTGACCGGACATGACCCACATTCGAACTTGGCCTAGATTTCATTGAGGCAATCATATTGATGGAGTTTCATGAAGATCCAATGAAATTTGTAGCCTCTAGAGTGTTAACAAGGTTTTTCGATAATTTGACCTAGTGACTTCGTTTTTGACCGGACATGACCCACATTCGAACTTGGACTAGATTTCATTGAGGCAATCATATTGATGAAGTTTCATGAAGATCCAATGAAATTTGTAGCCTCTAGAGTGTTAACAAGGTTTTTCGATAATTTGACCTAGTGACCTAGTTTTTGACCGGATATGACCAACATTCAAACTTGGCCTAGATTTTATTGAGGCAAACATTGTGACCCAGTTTCATCAAGATCCAATGAGATTTGAACCTGCTAGAGTGTTTACGAACAATTGTGAACGGACGGACAGACAGACGACGGACGACGGACATCCAGCGATCCTAAAAGCTCACCTTGGCACTAAGTGCCAGGTGAGCTAAAAATCCATTGAAAAATGTAGTTGCAAGAGTGTAAACACTGTAAAATATGGCATTTTCAGCAGGTCAAAGGTAGATAACTCTTAATCTATTGGTCCGATTTCAACCATAATTACACTTTTTCGAACTCTTATGGTCATATACAATCTGGGCAAGTTTGAAAGAGCTTGGATAAATATTGTGGCCTCTAGAGCGTAAAACTGTTAAATATGTCATTTTCAGCAATTCAAAGGTACATGTAGATAACTCTTGACCCATTGGTCCGATTACAACCATAATTGAACGATACGAACTCTTATGGTCATATACAATCTGAGCAAGTTTGAGAAAGATTGGATAAAATTTTGTGGCCTCTAGAGTGTAAAAACCAATAAATATGTCATTTTCAGCAATTCAAAGGTAGATAACTCTTGACCTATTGGTCCGATTAAAACCATAATTGAACTCATCCAAAGTCTTATGGTAATATACAATCTGAGCAAGTTTGAGATAGATTGGATAAAAATTGTGAACTCTAGAATGTAAACACCGTTAAATATGGCATTTTCAGCAGTTCAAGGTAGATAACTCTTGATCTATTTGTTCGATTTCAACCAAAATCGAACTCATCCGAACTCATATAGTGATATACAATCTGGGCAAGTTTTAGAAAGATTGGGTAAATATTGTGGCCTCTAGAGTGTAAACACTGATAAATATGGCATTTTCAGCAATTCAAAGGTTGATAACTCATGACCTAATTGTCAGATTTCAGCCATAATCGAACTCATCCGAACTCTTATGGCAATATACCATCTGAGCAAGTTTGAGAAAGATTGAATAAATATTGTGGCCTCTAGAGTGTAAACACTAAAATTGTTGACGCAGCAAGACGGACGACGCACGCCGGACGCCGGACATTCAAGGATTGCAAAAGCTCACCCTGAGCTAGCTCAGGTGAGCTAAAAACAGTGTAGACCCTGATCAGACAGCTCCTTCAGGAGCTGTCTGATCATGGTCTGCACTGTTTTCTTACGAGAGTCTGTACTCTTTCCAGGTGAAAATATTTCCCATTCTTATAGCCATGTACATGTCAATATTTAGATGATAGATTATCACAGTTGGGGAAGTATAACTCTTTGAACCCTAGTCCCGCATATAGGCGTGCTTTTCAAACAGTGTACATGTGATTAGTACACATGTCCTATACAAACAGTGAAGACCCAGATCAGAGGGCTCCGAAAGGAGCCCTCTGATCAGGGTCTTCACTGTTTGTCACAATGCCAAACATTGACAGAAACAACCCTTTAAAGTCAGAAATGGACTAGACTTAGATGGAAACTGGAATTGTCCATTTAAAGTTTCAGGGAGGAAAGAGTTAATATACCTATGTGGAAAAAGCTATTTTTTCACATATTTTGATTCACATGTCTTACTCTATACTGATTATCTTGTTGTTTTTTTCTTCTCCTACCCATTTCAAGGAAATGGTCTTTAAAGGGCTCTGACATTTATAATGAAAACTTAGTATTGAATCTTAAGTGATTGAAAAACAAAGGATCTTTTCGCAGCAGGCTGTTAGCATGACAATATCCATTTACAACATGTCGGAACAATTATTCAAATTTGACAAGAAGAAAACAAGGTAGAGAGTATGAAATAGAAGATAATTGGTATGATCAAAGCTAGCATTACGCAAAAAGTAACTTAGATCGTGAGCACAGGAGAGATTAAAAGTGAGCACAGGAGTGTCTCCTAAACATTTATTATTGTACACATATCAAAATACATATTTCAATATTAATTAGCTGTTTGCATGCTAGCTAAGGAATCATGATTAGCTGACAAACAGCACAAGGCGGCATCTCATCAGGATCCAAACTTTTTGTCACTCTGACTCGGTCTTGAAAAGAATTTTTGAAAATTCTGTTTTTAAAACAATAGCAGACGACAACAGATACTGTTGCAGACGAAAAAATTACCCAGCATGCAAAGAGTTAACCCTTTCCCCACATAGCCTGTTTCTAATATTGAATATAGGTGTCCACTTAAAGCAGGTTGAAAGTAAAGCAGAATGCGCCTAAAGGCACATTCTGCTTTACTTTCAGCCTTCTTTAAGCTATCATCTGCTAGAATATAGAAAATATTTCTTACAATACATATTTATGACTGTATAAATTGGAACTATTTTCTTCAGAGGAGGAATAAACTTATTGCGCTAAAAGGTGATTCTATTGGGGAAAGGGTTAAGTAACATGAAACTGTCACATTCGCTCTGCAGACCAAGCAAATTTTACTGATATGTTATTCAATCTCAATAAACGTGTTTATCCTAAAAACTGTTACGTCCATTGCAAACAGGTTGGAGCCAGATCAGATCAGATCAGGCTCCAATATGTTTGCCTCCCAGATTAAAAAGATAAAATTATTTTTTTCTACAGTTTAATGCATTGTGTTTGCGTTTATACGGGAAATAATAATGTCTTAACTACTGTACATTACACACAATAAATACAGCTTTCCGTATCCCTGGCCGACTGAACGGAAATCAACGAGTACAGTGATCATCCCTTTTAAAATTTTAGAATGTTCCAATCTAAAAATAACTCTGACAGGTCAGAAGAAAACACTAATACAAACAGACAGACAGACGCACAACAGAGCACAGCACAAAACAACATGTTGCCATGACTAATATGTAGAAGACATAACTTGCTTTTGCTATGAACATTAACTCATTGAGCCCTAGTGACGTATATATGCATCGTTAACCAAAGGTGTACCGGTGAAGAGTACACTTGTCTAATGCAAACAGTGAAGTCCCAGATTAGAGGGCTCCTGTAGGAGCCCTCTAATCAGGGACTTCACTGTTTGTCATTTTGCAATATATTATACAAGAGGCCCATGCGGGCCTAAATATCGCTCACCTGGAAAAACCAACACAAGTGTCACATGACCCCTGGGGTGGGATCATTTTTTACCCCAGAGACATAATTCAAAAATCTTGCTGATGAACTTGAAAATTAAGTAAGCTGTCAAATATTTTGTACATGGAAGGTTTCAGACAGGAAGACTTTTCATTGAAACAAATCTATTTTTAGCTAATATGACCCAGATATGCAACAGACCCGAAACCATTTCAGCAATATTGGTAAAGAGCATCTAAAAGTGTCAATATGCTAAATATTAAAGTTCTTGCCCTAGTAGTTTCAGAGAAGAATATTTCACTACATAACTCTTATGTAAAACTGCAACCACTAGGGCATTGGCAGTTTTAACCCAAGGGGCATAATTTGAACATCTTGATAGAGGACCTAAAGATGATGCTTTGTGCCAAAATTTGTAAGCTCAGGGTACTGTGGTTTCAGACAAGAAGATTTTTTAAGATTTCATAATTGAAAAATCTATTATTAGCTCCTGTGACCTAGATATGCAACTGACCGGAACCATATTTACAATATTGTTAAGGGCTTCTAGAAGTGTCATCATGCAAAATATCAAAGCTCTGGCCATACTAGTTTCAGAGAAAAAGATGTACGAAGATTTCGCTATATAACTCTATGTAAAATTATGACCCCCGGGGCTGGATCATTTTTTACCCCAGAGACATAATTTGAACAATCTTGATAAAGGACCTGTAGATGATGCTTTGTGCCAAAATTACGACCCCCGGGGCTGGGTAAATTTTTACCCAAGGGACATAATTTGAACAATCTTGATAGAGGACCTGAAGACGATACTTTGTGCTAAATATCTAAGCTTAGGGTACTGTGGTTTCAGACAAGAAGATATTTTAAGTTTTCATTGAAAAAATCTATTTTTAGCTCCTGTGACCTAGATATGCAACGGACCGAAAATGTTTGAACAACTTTAAAAGAGGACCATAAAATTATAAGGATCATTCAGGCCAAGTTTGGTATAAATCTATCCAGTAGTTTCGGAGAAGATGTCGTTTAAAGAAATTGTTGATGAAGAACGACACACGGACGAACAAACAAACAAACGACGACAGACAGAGGACGATCAAAATAGCTCACCTTGGCACTACGTGCCAGGTGAGCTAAAAAACCAACATAAAATGTCTTAAATGGACGATCCCTTATTGTAAATTGGAATTGTCAATTGAAAATTTCAGGGGAAAATGAGTTAACCCTTTCCCCGACAGAAACTCCTTTTAGCGCATTTAATTAATCCTTACCTTGAAGAAAATAGTTCCACTAAATATACAGTCACAATTTCAAACATGTACAATCAGAAACATTTCCTATATCCTAGCAGATGGTTGCTTAAAGCAGGCTGAAAGTAAAGCAGAATGTGCCTAAACAAAGTAAAGCAGAGTTCACCTTAAGGCTCATTCTGCTTTACTTTCAACCTGCTTTAAATGGTCGGCTATGGTGTAAAGAGCAGAGTTTACAAATAGTTTTGACCAAAATTGTTGTAGATTTTATTGAATTTGAAGATGAATGAAAAAATTGTTTCCCCTTCTAGTCTTTTTAAGCTGATTGACCATCCTTGTCATGCAAGTTCCATCCGATGCATAGAAGGCAAATAGTAACACTTTTAATTTTCTTAAACATCATATCCGATATGTTTAACTTTTTACCATTAGTATATTTGAATATTTAGTCAGTAAATAAGTGTTAAGAATTGATGGTCATTGATTGGCTCATCAGGATCCAAACTTATTGACATTGACCAACATTTGAAAAGAACATTGAGAACAATAGCAGACCACAATTACTGCAGACAAATACAAATGTATAATACTTAGCATTCAAAGAATTAAAATGGCTCCTAGACCTTGTGTATCTTTGTAGGCGATGAAAAAACCCATAACAACCATAAAATCTAAATGTGCTAAATAATGCAGACGACTAATTTTAACTCTTTCAACACCTTTTAAATATACCCATTACATTTGCAAACAGTGTAGACCCTGATCAGAGGGATCCTATAGGAGCCCTCTGATCTGGGTCTATACTGTTTGCTAATTTAGACCAGTATTTATTAAACTACCCAGAATTCCAAGTAGGCTGGTTCATGTTATGGTAACTAAAATGATCCACAAGGGAACCTAATAACCCACAAGAGTTACTAAGTGTGTGAAAGAGTTAACACTTTTCCTGCTGAATATTCATACATAAGGCTATACCCACTATGGATATAATATCATCTGACCTATAACATTGTCTGATAAAATAAGGAACCTTTCCCCCAGAAAAGGGAGTAGACTCAGGTCAGACAGATCCTATCACAAAACAGTGAAGACCCTGATCAGACAGCTCCCTCCCAATAATGACCATCTGAACAATGATTCCCTCCCTACAACAACACTTTCCGCTGTTCCCTTAACAAGAAAATTATGTCTAACGCTTTCACTGTCTATTGTCTGCTTAAAATTGTCATCTGCCTTTCTACTCAAAGTCACATATTGGACATTATGACAGAAATAAACCATCATGACGAGTGACAAACACCTTGAATCCAGATCAGACTCAGCGATGCAAGCTGTTTGGAATTGTAAGTCATTTTCCCCTGACTATAACAACTCCCTCCGAACAGCATACACAATATTTGTCTCCCATTGGGTGTTGTTGTTGAAAGGAGGTACTGTACACTAATAGCAAAAGAAGAGTTAACCCATTACTCCATAGCTTGTTTCTAGTTTGGAAGACAGGTGACCACTTAAAGTAGGTTGAAAGTAAAGCAGAATGCACCTTAAGGTGCATTCTGCTTTACTTTTAACCTGCTTTAAGTTAGTTTTATAAGAAACTGAAAACATTTCTTTTGGTACATACTTATGACAGTATAAATTGGAACTATTTTCGTCAGAGGTGGAATTATGTAAAGTCGTAATAAGGCCTAATTATTGGGTAATGGGTTAAGCAAGCAATAATAAGACTGTGAAGGGTTTGATACAAGTGTCAGGGTTCTCTCTCTAGTTGAAGTTAATACCCTAATTCTCTATATAACATAATTATACATAACAATTATTATAGAATAAGACTCTGAAACCAAACTCATCCGAACCACCTATGTGTATATCAGGGTCTAAGGTTATAAAACCTTTTGAGTTGAGTCTGAGATCTTTCTCAAGCATTTGAGCTCAGCTCAAATCTGACCGATAAAATGCTTGAGAACAATTTCAGAATCAACTACAAACCTTTATAACCTTGGGGCCAGGATTTAGCAAACTCCGAGCTTATACTTTAATGTGAGTTTTTATATGTTACCGTAGTTCTCTGGTAGCCACCGACCCCACCATGCAGTATAGTGACATCTTTTTGAGCCTGTAACTCCTGAATTTTGTGGTAGATATTTCGTGAGATAGCTATTTCCTGAAAACACAAACAACAACAATAATTAGTCTGAAGTCATTCTCAAGCCTAGGCTCAAATCTGACCAATCAAATGCTTGAGAAAGAACTCAGACTCAAGTCAAAGGCTTTATAACCTTGGACCCTGGCCAATGTTAGACAACCATCAAATAAAGAAGCATGGGTATAGGTGATTGCCTAATGCAGGACAGAAGTAATGTACAGTGGAGAATCTGTTATTCTTTCCCAATAAACGCGTTTACGCTAAACCTATTATTTGCAGTGCAAACAGTTTGGAGCCAGATCAGACGCCGGGTAACCCGCCGTCTGATCAGGCTCCAAACTGTTTGCCACCAAGATAAACAAGAATTATCAGAATTGTCCAAAAGTTGTTCTTTTCTACGTTTTATTGCTTTGCGTTTGCGTACGTTTGCGTTTAAACGGGAAAGAATAACAGATTCTCCACTGTAGAAGGCTCCCAGAGGAGCTTTCTGCATCACTTTTGTCCAGCATTGAGCAGCCACCGGTCGCATCAAATTGAATCTTATTTATGAAAGATAACATATCACAGTTTTAGCATATACAGGTATGTATATAATATTGTTTTATTATTATTATATTAGCCATGTCAAGAGAAACCAGACTGATTGCATTGCAAAAAAGTGAAGACCAAGACTAGCTGCCATCTAAGTTACTAGTAGCAGCATCTGACAACGATCTGTACTTCCCTGATGAGACTACAAATGGACAATTCCAGTCGCCAATAAAAGTCTAGTCTATTTCAACATATTTAGGGTTGATTTTTACAATCTATTGCAAAATGACAAATAGTGCAGCCCCTGATCAGAGGGCTCCTTTAGGAGCCCTCTGATCAGGGTCTGCACTATTTGTCATTAGACAAGTGTACTCTTTACAAGTACACTGAATGTAAATAACAAGAATACTCTTTGCTAGGGTTGAATTGTTTTAAAAAATAACAAAAAGTATCATCTACATGTATATTTGTTTAAGAGTCAAACAGCGTAGATCCTGCCAGATGGATGTGGAAACTGGTCTGGAACTGCACTGTGTTCATTACCAATAAGTTTTTTTCTCATGGCAGGGTTCATATTGAGACTTAACCTACGGTATGTATTCAAACAAGATTAAAAAGAATATCTCAAAATAGTATTTGATGATGAATGACTCAAGAATATCTTATTGCCTGAATTTACTGAAACAGATACAAATGAAAAGACAAATCAAACAACAGGGGCCCGTTTCATAAAACTTTGTACGACAAATGTTGTCGTAAGTCTGATTATAAAAGTCTCAATATTTTTTTATTTCTCCATCTAATCCTGTCTTGTGACATTTTTTTGGAATCGTCTTGAAAAGACGATTCCAAAAATATGTCACAAGACTGGAATAAATAGAGAAATAAGAAATTAAATGCATTTTAAAGTTTTGACTTACGATCGATTTTTTCGTACGAAGTTTTATGAAACGGGCCCCAGAACCTTCCATCAAACAATCTTTGTAGATATATAACTGTAACTCTTAGCATGCTAGCAGTGAAACCATGGTAACCTTTGCAAACAGTTTGGATCCTGATGAGATGCCACATAATGCCACGTCTTATCAGGGTCCAAACTGTTTGACACTTGTACTCTGACCTTATTTTGAATTTTTTTTTTTTTAAATCTATAATTAGCGCAATAGCAGATGACAATAAGTGCAGATGAAAAAAATACCCTGCATGCAAAGAGTTAAAAAAACAAGAATTCTGGGGAATTAGATGTCTTGCAACAATGAATGAGCAAAAGTTGCAAAAAGAAATACTCTCAAAATCTAAATTGTTACAGCTCTTCACACGCTAAGTAATTTTTTCATCTGCAACTGATCTAAAAATAGATTTTTTTAAAAGTTCTTTTCAAAATAGGGTCAGAGTGACAAATAGTTTTTGATCCAGATAAGATGCTGCATAATGCAGAATCTTATCTGGATCCATACTGATTGCAAATGCCAAAGATAATCAAATGCTCGCCACAAGAGTACACAGAGTTATGTGACTAAATCCAACAGTGTGATGACAATGCTGACACCCAACAGAAAAGCAATATTTTCAGAGCCCCAGGGTAAGAAGTTTTTTAACATTTTCTCCTTCATATCCACACTAAACCCTATGGGGTCACTACTCATTAGAATCGTCTCTCTCTTTGAGACGATTCTAATGAGTAGTGACCCCATAGGGTTTAGGTTAGTGCAGACATAAAGAATTAAGTTTTTTAAATACTCCCCTTATCTTGAGCCCTGGTACTTTAGTCTCACATTCTCTCATTCATCAAGGGCTAAAGCACATTCTTTCCAATCTGATTTACTGACATTACAGGCCAATTTAGTAATGATACTCTATAGAAATTTCTTTGAAACTTTTCAGGGAATTCTGGATTTTTATAAATCAAACCTCACACAATATTATGCCAATGCAGTTTCTATAATACTGTTCTTCTAAAGCTCAAGCGTACATAACTGATAGGTAACCAATTTCTAATGCGAAGTAAATAAATCAACTGTATAAATACACATCTATAATATAAGCTACAGTATGAGGAAAATTGCTCATACAACACCAGGCTCCATATAACCCTTTCCCTCATAGAAGCGACATTTAGCGTATTTAATTTATTCCTCCGCTGAAGAAAATAGTTCTAGTTTATACCCTCATGAACAATAACCATTACAAATATTTTCTATAACTTAGCAGATTTTAGCTTAAAGCAGGCTGAAAGTAAAGCAGAATGTGCCTTAAGGCACATTCTGCTTTACTTTCAACCTGCTTTAAGTGGTCACCTGTTTTTCAAAACTAGAAACAGGCTATGAGGTAAAGGGTTAAGAGTTAAATACGGTATTTCAAAATTTATAATCTTTATTTCTGCATAAAACCCGATCATGTCACTACTCATTTAAGAAGAGATGATTCTAATGAGTAGTGACATAATAGGATTTGGTGCTGAAATGAGTTAGAAAATGTTAAAATTTGTTTAGTTTACTCTCTCTGATCTAGAGCCCTGTAAAATTAACCGATATATAACAAAAAGTGATGAACAAGATCAGCCATTATGAAATGCAGACTGATCAGTGTCTCTGCATGGTTTGCTTGGAACTGTAGTGAACTGTTTTTAGACACTATGCATGAAATGATGTGAATGATTGGTTTACAAATGAGGTTTTTTTTCAAAAATTTACATGTATTTTACAAACAAACAATAAAGTTTAGGATTGAAACGAAAGCAAAACAGCTTCTTGTGTTTCTCTCCTTGCTGTGGCTTATTTATCTACATTTCTTATATTAACTGAGAAGTCATTTTCTCATTTACAACCACTAAAAATGAAGACTAATTGAAATGTATGAAAGACAGGTGACAGCTTAAAGCAAGGTGACAGTAAAACAGAAAGCTCTTAAAGGAGCTTTCTGTTTAACTGTCACCATGCTTTAAGTAGTCACCTATCGTAAACTCCTGATAATTAACCCTTAGCCTGCCACTCACGACTATAGCTCCATATGCAAACAGCTTGGATCCGGATGAGACGCTGAGTAACTCGGCGTCTCATCCGGATCCAAGCTGTTTGACACTCAGACAACATTTTCAGCAATTTTGAGCAACTTTGAAGCACTTTGAAACTTGAAGCAGACGAGAAATATAGTAGACTACAATTTATTTGGCGGGCTAAGGGTTAACATAATGTAGTGGTTGAATAGAGAGGTTTACTGTAGCACAAAATAATACATATATGCTTATACATGTACCAATCCAGCTATTTTGGTGAGAAGTAAGGGTGGGGTTGTTTTAGATCTTGTTTCAGAAAGGGGTGATCCAAAAGGACCCTTGGTGCCCAACCAAACAAATTCTGAATAACCACATTATTGTCATAATCTCGTGGGTTTGTATGACCCCACATGTGCCCTCTATTGAGGTCATTGTATGCTATGCGACTATTATAAGTCAGCCTTGTTTTAAGTTTTTGACCCCTAATCAGCATATATGCTTGATTTGCAAACAGTGTACAAGTTAGGAGTACACTTGTCCTATGTTTGTCATTTTGACATTTACAGTAAAAATTAACCCTAAAAAGTCAAAAATGGACTAGACTAAATTGAAAATGAGAAGTGTCCATTTGAGGTTTCAGGGATGGAAACTTTAGGGTAGCCTGTTTTGAATAAAATGTTTTGAAAAATTCTGTTTTTAGAACAGTGACAAACAAAATTGTTGCAGAAGAAAAAATTACCCAGCATGCATAAAGCTATGCACTATAATAGTCAACACTTTGTATTCAACTGCTATAAATAAGCAAATACCAATTATCAGTAATAGGCCACTGAAAAGCAAAAGCAAGCAATTAGGATATAGACCAACAAAAAGTGTACAGTTCTAATTGGTAGAACTTGTATAGACCTATTCTCTCATAGAAAACACCTTTTTCACAAGTTTACATACATTTATTGCTCATACAAAAATGCTTTTTCTACAGTTCAGTGACACTTGCTAATTGAAAACATTGTAGATGTATTGTTCGACAATATTGACCTGACGTTGGTGACCTCTATTAGCATAATTTCACACATCGTTTCATTTCTAAATATATGTTCGGGACACTTCGTTCAATTTATACGAGAACGCACATGGTACCGAAACCGGTAAACAAATACAAATAGCATTGATCGGTTATCAAACGTATCGAAAAGTTATTAGTTCAAGTGGTAAGGAAGGCGACTAAACATTATCTTTTCGTAAAAGGCCAGTGGTTCGAGGCCCGTGCATCATCCTTTTTTCTATTTTTTTCCTCACATATAGAGCTTCTGGGTTTTTAGTCGTTTTTATCTATAACTTTCTTTTTTCTCGCTTTCTTTCTTATTTTTCTTTATTTTTGCAAACGTCTCAGAAACGTTAAAGATTATTTCTTTAACCTTAGATGATAAAATATAGTTAGACTTCCTATTTGACATGTTGCTGGTTAGGCTGTGTGCGAGAAAACGTATGATGTGGCATGGAATGACACGTGAAAATGAGAAAAACGTGTCATCCGTGCGTTTTATGTGTAAAATAAAATTTATAACTTATAAAATATGAAAATGCAAATAAATAAACATTTACCTCATACGGGAATCGAACCCGGGACCTCGCCATTACAAATCATTCGCTCTAACCACTCACCTATGGCAGATGCGATACGTCAAGTGGTTGCCAATTAGGTATATATACGGTGAACCTGCGTTAATCGCAGGTGATGGTATCGAGGATCTGTCGTGTTTTAAAACCAAATCTAAACCCAACAGGATGCTTTATAGTAGATGCGATTATACTAGCATAATCGGAAATCGTATTTTATCGCTTAACTAAGTGGGAGGTTTACTCCACATAAGATAAAAAATGTAACACGATTTACGTAATTTATCGAACATACCCGACAGTAAACGGCACGCTGTCGATTATTGATTTATACTGTGTCATCATTCTTTAATCTATTTATGCATAAAGTTCAACGTCAGGTCAATATTGTCGAACAATACTTTCCTCATGCTGTCAATAATGAGAACATGTACAGATTTACCTTTTCCCGAATAAATAGCCCTTTTTACGCCTTTCATTCATTCCTACAATGAAGAAAATAGTTCTAATTTATACAGTTATGAATATGCACTATCAGAAATATTTTCTTATCCCAGCAGATTATAGCTTAAAGCAGGCAGAAGGTAAAACAGAATGCGCCCTAAAGCGCATACTGCTTTACCTTCAACCTGCTTTAAGTGGTCACAAATCCTTAAAACTAGACAGAGGCTATGGGAGAAAGAGTTAAATAGTCAATTTTGGGTTAAGGGGCCACTGAAAACTGGATAAAGAAATAATCTTTTAATGTCTGTGGTACAGTAACGTGCAAAAAGTATTTATTAAATGGTGGCCATATTGGATTTGCTCGGAATAATTAGCAGGTGTTTCAAAGCTTTTATAACAGAAACTCTAACAGAAACGAACACGTAAACTTGAATTTTCTTACCTAAATACTAAGTCAGATGTCCCTTGAATGTTATAACCTGCATTATCCTACGGGAAATAGACATGTAGAGGCTTTGAACATATGTCAGTGGGATTTCAGTCCCGATACGAAAAGTTTCATCGTACAAATCCTGATTGCTATTTATGAAATTCACTCTGCACGACAGATTTCTCTTAATATACAGCCAGATAATTTCAATAATGTTCAGATCAGGTGATTGTGCTGGCCAAGAAATTGTTTTTATATTACTTTGAACCTTGTAAACCGAGATCATACCCGCACGATGCACCGGTACTTTATAATCCTGAAATAAATTTAAATTGGTCGGGAAATGTCTTGCTACAACAGGCCAAAGATAATCTATCTTCGAAGATTTCTCTATATTTTACTACTTTTCTATTACCGTTTAAACTTACAGGTTATAGCTGTCAGTGAATCTCTGCGGTTGGTCTTCACGGTCCGCTCAACTGTCAGACACTCATTTTCACCCACCACGCGAGGTCTCAGTGATATAGGAACATTTTCAATCGATTCAGTTGTCTTGAATTTATTCAAAAAAGAGAATACTGTACTGTTACTACTGTAAGGCCTCCGTAATCATCGTTAGGTTTCTGCGATTCGAAATCCATTTAAAAACATATTTACGGCTACGTTTTTCCATGTCACTTCTCAATTCTGAGCATTTCCGCCCCATTTTGATTCAACAACAAAACAAATTTAAATGATGTGTATATTACAACCACTTTTACGTCATACCATTTTCAAGGAACCAAACTATTTATAAATCTAAAATTTTACATGTTTTGCTATTTTTAACTCAATTTGAAAGGGGAGGAAAATCGCACAAGCTTAATTATCGCGACGTCACGACGCCATTTTAACGAATACTTTTTGCACGTTACTGTAGCTTAATGCAGGATAAATGTAAAGCAGAAAGCTCCTATAGAAGTACATGTAATATATTTAAAGCGACTTCATCCAATAAACACAGGTTTGGCTAAAACAAAGAATTTGTCATTTGTATATTTGTGCCCAAGAGACAAATACAAATAGTTTTTGCTCCGGTTCTGTCCAATGTTTAAACCCAGTTTGGAAAAGCAGTGTTAATATTTCCAGCATCATGGAAAACTTCAGTTCTACATATTAAATTTAATTATTAGTAACTTGTATTGTGACCCTTGTATTGAGTGACTAGTCAGTAATTGGGGGTGTTCGGGATAGATAGCAGCTTAATGCAGAACAGAGGTAATGCAAAAAGCTTCTTAGGGACGTGGTACCTCAATATAAAGGATAAAGGTCATGCAAAAGCTAAGACAATGTTGTCCTGCAGTATAACCCTTTACTCCATAGCCTTTTTCTTGGGTTGAAGATAGGTAACCACTTAAAGCAATCTGCTTGTACATATATATGGAAAACATTTCTTATGGTGCAGCGCATATTCATGATTGGGTAAATTGGAACTACTTTCTAAAGTGGAAGAATAACAAGAGGCCCAGAGGGCCACATTTCGCTCACATGAGAACATTAGAAGCTGACTGGGCAAGACAACATTTTGATATAGCTACATGTATGACCCAGGTGTCATAATTTGATCTCGGTAGAGGACCACAATGCGAAGCTACATCTCAGATATTAATGATCTGGGCCTTATAGTTTAAGAGAAAAAGAATTTTAAAGGTTTTCCGTAAAAAAAACCTGACAAGCCCAGGGCGGGGCCAATTTTAGTCCGGGGGTCATAATTTGAACACACCTGGTAGAGAAACACATAGCAAAGCTACGCATATGTCAAATATAAATGATCTGGGCCTTACAGTTTCAGAGAAGAAGATTTTTAAAGGAATTCCTATATAAGTCTATGTAAAACTGATAAGCCCCAGGGCGGGGCCAAATTTGATCCAGGGGTCATAATTTGAACAATCTTGGTAGAGGGCCATAGGGCAAAGCTACATGTCAAATATAAAAGATCTGGGCCTTACAGTTTCAGAGAAGAAGATTTTTAAAGGTTTTCCTATGAAATACTAATAACTCCAAGGGCGGGGCCATTTTTGGCCCCAGGGTCATAATTTGAACAATCGTGGTAGAGGACCACAAGGCAAAGTTATGTGTCAAATATTAAAGATCTTGGCCTTATGGTTTCAGAGAAGAAGATTTTTTAAAGATTTTCCTATATAAGCTATGTAAAACTGATAAGCCCCGGGGCGGGTCCAATTTTGACCCGGGGTCATAATTTGAACAATCTTGGTAGAGGACCATAAGATAAAGCTACATGTCAAATATTAATGATCTAGGCCATACAGTTTCAGAGAAGAAGATTTTTAAAGGTTTTCCTATGAAAAACTAATAAGCCCAAGGGCAGGGCCATTTTTGGCCCTGGGGTCATAATTTGAACAATCTTGGTAGAGGACCACAAGGCAAAGCTTTGTGCCAAATATTAAAGATCTTGGCCTTACAGTTTCAGAGAAGAAGATTTTTAAAGGTTTTCCTATATAAGTCTATGTAAAACTGACAAGCCCTGGGGCGGGGCCAATTTTGACCCGGGGGTCATAATTTGAACAATCTTGGTAGAGGACCATAAGACAAAGCTACATGTTAAATATTAATGATCTAGGCCATACAGTTTCAGAGAAGAAGATTTTTAAAGGTTTTCCTAAGAAAAACTGATAAGCCCTAGGGCGGGGCCATTTTTGGCACCAGGGTCAAAATTTGAACATTCTTGCTAGAAGATCATTAGTTTATGATACATACCAAATATCAAAGGCCTGGGCCTTTGGGTTTCTGAGAAGAAGATTTTTTAAGATTTTCTTATGCATTAAAAGTTGTCTATACGGTCATGTTAGAAAATCTGGTCCCAAAGCAAGGGGAATAACTCTAGCCAAAAACTTTGAACAAAAATTCGTTCCCCCTTGCCACTTATGCTTCTGACAAAGTTTGGTTGAAATCGGCTCAGTGGTTTCTGAGGAGATGTTGTTTGAAAATGTGAACGTACGACGGACGACAGACGATGGACGCCGGACGACGGACGCCAGAGACCGGACGACAGACGGAATGGTATCACAATAGCTCATCCTGAGCCTTCGGCTCAGGTGAGCTAAAAATGGCAAAATAATGTTTATCTATGGAGTAAAGGGTTAAGCTGTCTCTAAAGATCTTCAAATATCTTCATTGTGTACTTGTAACCACTGGTTTGGTAGGAATAAGCTGCAATAAAAAATGCAAAATACTGAAACGTAAGCATTAAATAATTATAAAATGGCTGAAAAACCCAACATATTACCCCTTCACTAGCTGAGTATTCATATTATACAGCTCTGCCTACTATACATATCTACCATCTGAACTATTACAATGGCAAATAAAAAAGGGAAAAACAACCAAACAGTACATTTCAGATTCTATTTACAAACAGTGCAGACCCTGATAAGAGGGCTCCTATAGGAGCCCTCTGATCAGGGTCTAAACTGTTTGCATAAGATAAGTGTGTACTCCTGATATTCTTATATTATGCGCACCCTGATCTGACATTTAGACAGCTCAAACAGGAACTATCTGATCTGGGTTTACACTGTTTCCAAAAAAGTGTCATATAAGCTATTGGCAGGTGAAGGGTTAAGATGCCAGTAACTCACTGATTATAATTCATATAAACTTAACTCATTCAACCCTCAAACATTTAATGGACATTTCCAGTTTCCAAATAGGTATAGTCCATTTTTCACTATTTAGGGTTGTTTCAATGTCATATATTGCAAAATGAAGAGTGTAGACCCTGATCAGAGGGCTCCTTTAGGGGGCTCCTTTAGGAGCCCTCTGATCTGAGTCTACACTTTTTGCACAAGACAAGTGTGCTGTCTGTAAATGACAAATTAAAATTAGTATACTCGTCACTATGGTTGAGTGTGTTAATGTCTCTAACTAATACTGACTGTGCATTTTATACTTACACCAGTGTTCTAATTAAAAGACATGAAATTCTTACAGCCCACTTATCCTCTCTATTTCTATCTACATAATTATATAATGTCTATCTGCATTTTGCATTGAACCCTTTCTCTCACAGATTGTTTTCAGGGTCATTACTTAAGTAAAACCAAACTTAGATACATTGGCGATAGGAATAAACCCTACATCTTTATAATAAACTGCTCAAAATACAGTCATGTAAATTGAAAGTAATGCAGAAAGCTCATGCATAAGATTTTTTTTTCGAAGCCATCTGTCTTAAAGCATTCAAATCAATCTACAATAAAAGGAGATTAAATAGGTTGGGCTGCATTTAGATTAAGTCTGATGATGTTGAATTCTTATCAAACCACAGGCAACTTAACTGGTACAGTAAAACCTCTCTATTACAAACTCTAAATTGTGTTTATTAGCATGTGTTTAAGGCAGGTGACTGCTTAAAGCAAGGTGAACATAAAACAGAAAGCTCCTTTAGGAGCTTTCTGTTTTACATTCACCTTGCTTTAAGCTGTCACCTGTATTTTATGAAATCAATAAGCCCTGTTTTAGTGCTCGTAATAAGAGGTAAAAAGAGGTTTCACTGTATTTTCAAACAGTTTGGATCTAGATTAGACAATGCATAATGTGGCATCTGATGAGAATCCAAACCATTTGACACTTGAATTTATGTTTCCTCAAATTTAAAATCTATAAAATCTGAAATGTTTATTGTTGCAGACATTAATTGTAAATGAGACAATATAGAAGTGACTTGCAACCAGATGGTGTATTTGCAAAAATAAAAGAAAATACTCAAATAAACCAAAATGTGTAGTACTACCGTGCATCTGGCATAAGAAAAATATGATCCGTTAACAAACATCCTTAAGAAAAGTCTTCAAATCTTCATTATTTGGATATTTTTTATCGCTTTATCCGTTGTGTCGAAAGACGCCAAAAAAATTGATCACGGGCTCAGACATAAACCCAAGCCAAATAATGTACTCTCCATCACTACACGCTGAAGCACGTTAAATCTATCCCAGAGATTATGACTGATAGCCCGTGGTCGAGTGGTCTGAGGGGTTGGATCATTTTGCCTTTCTGTCCCCGCGTGTCAGGTCCGGTTTCGAATCCAACCAGAGCTCAATATTTTTTTTATTGCAATGCATTTTTTAAACAGAATTTTTATCCTAAACTAATTCTTACCTGTTTATATAAGCATTTGACATATATATTTACAAATTACTATTTTTAATGCTAAATCTGGTTGCAAGCCTCTTTAAGGCGTGGAAAGTGTTAATTCTAATGGGGTCTTATAACCTTTTATCTCTCCATAAAAGCTCATTTGAGCGCCACTATCTACTCCTCCATGTAATTCAAACAATTCTTATTGTATTGAATACAGGTGACAGCTTAAAGCAAGGTGACAGTAAAGCAGAAAGCTCCTTTAGGAGCTTTCTGATTTACTGTCATCTTGCTTTAAACAGTCACCTATCTAAAACACAGTTTGATATAGGTGAGTTTCACTGACGTCTGTGGAGGAAAGGGTTAATTGATTTCGTCAGGATTTAATTACACATGTACAATTAATCCTCTGGTATAATTCAGGATAAGAACTGAATACCTTTAAGCCTGCTGATACAATCTTTAATATTCTAGGAACATATCGGAATCAATATACAGTTAAACATGTGGTAAGAGGTCATAATTTTGTCCAGCATTAACCCTTTCAGAACCGAAGTCGTGTGAAGTCGAATTTTCAAACAGTTTGGATCCTGATCAGAAGCGGCGTAACGCGGCATCTGATCAGGATCCAAACTGTTTGACACTCATATCAATATTTCTTACGTCATACTACAATGGATCTTACTTTGAAACGATGTTGCAGACAACAATATTGAAGCAGACAACAATAAGGTGGTGAAGGGGTAGATATCTCACTATCAATTTGGCGTTGAAAGGATTAATCTATTGAAACCGTAGCAATAATGCCACCTAGTTACATGTATGGTGTGCATGTAAACAAAAAAAGTTCAACTGGTCGTAATTCTCAGAAAACTGATCAACATAATGATAATATGCACATCTGTGGTTTATGTGAAAATCCTGTAAAAATTATAAGGTTCTAACTTGCAATTTGCAAAATGTGTACTGTATATATGGATGGATGGACAAGCAAATGATTCAACGGATAAATGAATGGTGGACAAATGTAGGGACAAACAGATGGATGGACAGGGGAAAACTAGTTTTATTATCATTGTCATAACCCCACTGGTTAGATATCATTGTGGAGGTTTAAAAATAAAGTAAACATTGCGGAGGTATAAAAAATAAAGTAAAACATTATTAATAACGCAGAACTGCTCTACACTGTTTGCAAAATACACATGTTTCCAGCATAGCAAGAGTGTTCTATTGCAAACATTACAACAAATAAATGACTTCAGACATTGTCTTAACCCTTAGCCTGCCACTCACGACTATAGCTCCATATGCAAACAGCTTGGATCCGGATGAGACGCCGAGTAACTCGGCGTCTCATCCGGATCCAAGCTGTTTGACACCCGGACAACATTTTCAGCAATTTTGAGCAACTTTGAAGCACTTTGAAACTTGAAGCAGACGAGAAATATAGCAGACGACAATTTATTTGGCGGGCTAAGGGTTAATATTTTACTTGTACAGTATAACCTCTGTCGATCGACACCTCTCTTGGCCGGAAACCTCTGTTATCCGACCCTGCTGTTTGGTCCCGGCCGTTTCCCTATTTGTTTTATGTAACCAAACTCTCTCTTGATCGGTTCCTCTGTTAACCGTTATCCGACACACCTTGACGGTCCGATGAAGGCAAATTAGAGGTTTTTCACACCTCGTTATCCGACGGTATGCTGACTTGTGATCATTGACAGCGACTATGCACGCGCAGGTGATAATGACACATATTGTCAGATGGCCGTGTAAAACAAAGTGTGTGGCTTTAACAGTGAGTGAATGATGTGAGGGTTAATACGATTTAATTTAAAAGCTAACAAATGTAAGCAACCCATTCAGTGTCGCAGTGCCGAAAACCCAACACATCCCATCCTTTCCAACAATGGCTGCCAATCGTCCTCACTGTCAACATGAGAAGTACGAAATATATATCTAATGCGCCCTCCGCATAAGTCAAACCTATATCACTATTCGCAGGTGTAATAGTGTATGATAAATTTATATTGAGCGAAAATAAATACATTCACGCGTTTTGAAGTTTTTGTTAATTTCCCGCGATTTCGACATAACGAGAATGGACTGTACTTGCATGTACATAAAATGTAAATACGAATGTGCCGATGTTTTCGCCGAGCCCTTGATATGTAAATGCGTGTTTACTTCCGATTGTACACTATACACGTTTTATGCCTACTGTAGTTTAAAGGAATAATGGGAAAAACAATGTAGATCCGGAACAGGGGACTCCTATTATATTCTGGAACGATCTGATAAGGATATATGCTGTATGCTGCAGTCATACATATTTAATATGTCAACTGGCATCGGGGAATTCCCCTCGCAGCGAAAATGGACTAAACATTTTGGTGTGTGAACTTAGGTATAATAAATTCCGTTAACCGACAACCTCTCTTAACCGACTTACAAAGGTGGAACCAAGGGGTGTCGGATAACAGAGGTTATACTGTATTCTTATTAAAAACAACAAACTTTAATGAGTACTATCAGTAAATGTCAATGAAATACATTGTTACTATACCATATTTACTCAAACCAACCAAATTAACTCATTGTATGGTGGATTTTATTTTCGTCTGCAACAATTGTCATCTGCTACTTTCCTAAAAATAGAATTTTCTGAAATTATTTCCAAAACAAGGTCAAGGTGTCAAACAGTTTGGATCCTGATGAGACGCCGCGTTACGCGGCGTCTCATCTGGATCCAAACTGTTTGCAAAGGTAATCACTGTGGGATGTTTCCGCCACTAGCATGCAAAGAGTTAAGATCAACCATTCTGCATGCAATATTAGATATAATGCTGATCCAGCAAAAAAAATCCTAAAAATGGGTTAACATGCAGCATTTCAAGAAATTTCAGTCTGAAATTAAAGCTGGAATCATCGTGTTTAGTTGAAATATTTACGTTTACAATATTAATGAGTAACTTTTAAAAATAGCATGCATAAAGGACTATAATTAATTCAAAATTGTCAAACAATTAAAAATTGACAATGTGATAACTGTGTTATACTAAACAACATCTAAAATATGATATGATCTAAGTACATCTATATGAGTAGGGCTCCAGATAAGGGGAATATTTCAAAAATTAAAATGTTTATTTCTGCATGAAACCCTATGGTGTCACTAATGAGTAGTAACACCATAGGATTGGTGCTGAAATGAGTGAGAAAACGTTGAATTTGTTTAGTCTACTCCCTCTTATCTAAAGCCCTGATGAGAACCACAAAGAATAAGAAATACTACCATATTATAAATCAACAGCAAATGAATGCTATCTTAATTATTTGTAACATGTGTACAATATGTTCATGAATTAGGACATACAGATAGTATCTTATTTTAAAGTAGCAATACTTTGGACAAAGGAAATTATAACAAGTGCACGTTATGCGGGGGCCAACACTTATCAAGTTTTTTTAAGGTCAGTGAAACATACAGTAACATTAGGTCAAAGGTCAAGGTCAAATTAATAAAATATTTTAGTATGTATGGATAGGACTTGACAAATTGAAGTTTGACTGTTTCTGACAGTTCATGAATGTTGTTTTGTCACCTTCCTTGTGGTTCCATCTATGTGTACTAAGACCACTGAAATCTTACACATCTTTATCTCAGTCAATCTTCTGGTGTTGTCTCAGAAAGCTTGAAACATAATGTTCAATATTCAAGATAAAACAGCTAAATTACCAACAATCGTTTAACTATAGACAAACTTGTGTTAAGTGGCCACGCTTTGGAGAAGAAGACAGGCAACTGCTTCATACAGAACAAAACTAAAGCAGAAAGATCCCTACTGAGCTTTCTGTTTTACTTCTAGGGCCCGTTTCATAAAACTTTGTACGACAAATATTGTTTTAAGTCAGATTATAAAAGTCTCAATTATTATTTACATTGTATTTCTCAACCTTATCCAGTCTTGTGACATCTCTTTGGAATCGTCTTTAAAAGAGAGGATTAGATGGAGAAATCATAAATGAAATGTATTTTAAAGTTTTGACTTACCACCATTTTTGTCGTATGAAGTGTTCTGTATGAAGCTGTCACCTGCCTGGAAGACTGCTTATTTATTTATTCCAGGGCTGCCATAAGTTGACAAAAAAAATCCTAAGATTTCCAAATTTGCATTTTTCAAGTGCGATTTTACAAATCGTACCTTTTCCCAATCGCCTGTTTCTAGTTTTGTTGACATGTGGCTGCTTAAAGCAGGCTGAAAGTAAAGCAGAATGCGCCTTAAGGCGCATTCTGCTTTACTTTCAGACTGCTTTAAGCTACCATGTTCTAGAAAAAAAATCCTAAGATTTAGGAAAAATCCGGAGAAATGGCAGCCCTGGTATTCCAGGAAAGAATAACGTAATCTCTGCTTTATTACACAAGCTTTTTTAAACATTATTGATACAGATCAGCTGCTGAATTACTCAACATCTGATCACGATTCAAACCATTTGAAACTCATATCCATATACTTTAGACAAAGTGACTCAAATTTAATTTTTTTAAATAAAAGTGGAAATTTCTCTTACGCAGACAATTGATACTGATTTGCCTTTGTCATTGTACAAGGAAATTGGTACCGGTAAAGTCCTCTGCATTTTTTTCTGAAATAGGGCCTAAATAACAAACAGTTTTCTATCCTGCTTAGACCCTAGTTTTAGAGGGTTCTGATCTGGATCAAATCTGTTTGCAAAGGATTTTGTACTGGCTTTCAGTGTTTAACCATGAAGAACTTTGATCCGATTTTATCTCAGACACTGTTTCTGTTAACTAAAGAAGCTCCAATGGATATAGCCTTTACACACACAACGAGAGTAATCCGGTACATAAGATATGCAAAGTATAGTAATGTTCCTTTTATTATATACCTCTTATAATACAAATAAAATGAAAAACGATAGAAATGTTTCGAGCGTTACTATAAATAAACGGGATTTCCCATACGTCACACTTCGGGGAATGGCGCGTGAATGTAAATACTCGCTATTACGACCACTAAAACGAATGCTAATTGATTAAATAATAGAGAGGTGACAGCTTAAAGCAAGGTGACAGTGAAACAGAAAGCTCCTAAAGGAGCTTTCTGTTTCACTGTCACCTTGCTTTAAGCGGTCACCTACCGTAAACACCCTAATACTTAACATAATTTAGTGGTCGTAATAGAGAGGTTTTACTGTAGTTCCGAACTTCCGACTACACAGTAAACGTTCTTTTCCCATTACACAAGGTACATGGGTAATACGGAATTTTCAATCCGTCAAGGTGTATTTGTTCGATAAAATACAGAAATATTTCGGGCAGAACATTGGTAGGTATATAATAAATGATTATATTAATTGACAAAATGAGTCTATACAACCAATGAGGGAATTGAGGGTCTAAAAGAATTTCTACTATGACCACACAAGTGAAGACCCTGGCCACCTAAAGAGAGAAGAAAGAAGAGTAACAGAGTGAATCAGACATGGAGTAAAGAGTAATATCCTATATACCCTTCTCCTGCTATTAACTTATATCCATGCTATTGCAAAACAGTGTAGACCAAACAACTTCTGAAGGAGCAGTCTGATCTGGGTCTGCACTGCTTTCTTATAGCATATATCTGACATGAGTCTGCACTATTTTATGGGGGAAATTGTCCTAATTCCATTAGCCAATGTAGTTTTTAGATAGTACAGTGCTCCCTCTTTACAACAACATCCAATAGGAGACAAAGATTGTGTGTGTTGTTCGTGAGTTGTTAAAGGGAGCAAAAATGAATAACATTTGCAAATAGCTTGAATCCAGATCAGACACCGCCTTACGCAGCGTCTGATCTGGATTCAAGCTGTTTGTCACTTGTCATTATGTTTCTTTCTGTAAAAATCAGAAAATAATGTGACTTTGAGAAAATAATTTTAAGAAGACGATATTGCAGTCGTGAAAAGGTTGGACATACAGTCGAATACCGTTACCTCGAAGTTCAACGGACCGTGAAAAAATATCGACGTATCCGAAGTTCGAGCTAATGAGAGTTTCTCATTTGAGATCTGTATCGTCATATTGAAGATGCGTTGTACTCGATCCTAGTGTTTATCGACAGTTAAATGATTGGTAATTGAAAATAAATGCGTAGGCAAGTAGAATCTGACATAATCTTCAATTCTCTGACATAGTTTTTATATATATAACTTGATGAAGGTGGTCAGTATTTTTAAAAGTAGAGAATCTACGCGTCAATTAGATTTATGATATGCGGCAGCGAGTAAACAATTTTCGTAAATCGAAACACAAACAGCGACATAAAATAATAGAAGAGATGACAGAGACAATACACGGCAAATATTTAGAAAATATTTGGCAGATCTACCTGATTTCATCAACATTAACATCCAGCGCATGGGTGCTAACACATTTTTAAAACATAAAATTAGGTCTACACATTTCATCGCACAAACACAGTGAACTGTTTACACTTCCGGTGACGCTAAACCTTAGGAAGCGTAAGTTGTTTACATGTTTAATTTTCAAAAGGGTGTGTCCGATTTCGAAACGCCGGCGAATTATTTCGGCGTTTCAAACAGAAGCGGCGTCTTTGAACTGACTTAGATAAAAATAAATCAGGATTGAAATGTAACTTTTGTTTGATCTCACTACACTTATTCGCCGTACGGCACTTTCAGTCTGCACTACAAATAATTATGTAGTCTGATTTAAAAAGCGCGGCCATAATTGACTCAGGTTTGACAGGATCGTCATCGAAAATATGTACGCAAACTTCGTAACCAAAGTTATTCGGGAAATCATTAATAATATTGATACAGTGCAATTAAGATGGGATTATCTTTCGTGCAGATTGGTGCAATTTCGGACATATTCACACATTTGGTGCTACAATCAGTCACGGTGGCCGAGAGCCATTTTCGCACCTCCATTCAATGTTTGCCGAATGTACGATATGCGGTCACGGTGAAGCAGATATCGACATAAGGGTGAGAAAAATTGCTATGGTTCTGAAAAATTACATCGACGTAACCGATAATATCGACGAAACAATATCGAGCAAATGAGGGATTTACTATATAGATAAAGAAGGAATTCGCCGGGACCGGCGAAAAATATCGACGTAAGCGGAGTATCGAGGTATCCAATATCGAGGTAACGGTATTCGACTGTAACTGTCTTGTATGGGAAACAGTGGCAAGTTTTGTTGAAAGGAGGGAATCGTTGTTCAGATGGCCATTGTGGGGAGGGAGCACTGTACACCGTTGGAAGATGATATATATTCATAGCTGAGTTCTATAATTATGTTTATATTCAGCAGGAGAAGGGTTTAGATAAATCAAAATATTACAGGGCTTCTGGACATGTCAAACAGTGTAGACTCAGATCAGCTTCTGAAACAGAAACACTGCACCTGATCAAGGTCTACACTGTTGTCATTGCCAAGTCATAACAGTGTATTTAGTGGCCCCCTTATTTATATTATGAAGAAGGTAACTGCTAAATGCAGGACAAAAATAATGCAGAAAGCTCCCTACAGAAGCTTTCTGCATTCTTTTTATCCTGCATTAAGCAAAAATCTGCTAGAATATAGAAAATATTTATTATGGTACATATTCATAATTGTGTAAATGGGAACTATATTCCTAAATGGATGACTAAAGTAGATGTGTAAAAAGGCATATTCATTGGGTAATGGGTTAAGAATGACTGTATGTCCAACAGCCCTGTGTTCCATGATTGAGCTAACATACAAGGTATATGCCATGGATGGGTGTGTTTATGCCTACCTCCATAGATATCAGTTTTAGGTCCGGGTGTTTCTCTACGGCTTTCAACATTGCCTCTATTCCACCTTCTTTGATAGGGTTGAGATTCATCTGCAATAATCAAACACAGATACCACTGGTGATATTTAACCCATTACCCCATAAATACGCCTGTTTATGCCTTTAATTAATTCTTCTACTGAAGAAAATAGTTCCTATTCATACTGTCACAAATAAAAATTATATCAAATATTTTCTATCTTCTAGAAAATAATAGCTTAAAGCAGGTTGAAAGTAAAGCAGAATGTGCCATAAGGCACATTCTGCTTTACTTGCAACCTGCTTTAAGTGGTCACCTATTTTCAAAACTAGAAACAAGCTATGGAGTAATGGGTTAACCCTTTGTCTAATATGTATAAAACACCCTCCATGACAAACATTTAGCATTGGACAAATAAATGATAAAATATGGAAATCATTTCCCAAGAAAGAAATTGCATTCATGTCAGAAAGATATTATGAGAAAATAGTGTAGACCCTAATAAACCAGATCCTTCAGAAGTAATCAGCTTTGGCTCTAAAAGCATCAATATGCACTCTAGTACTCCCTCTCTACAACAACACCCAATGGAAAGGAAAAATTAGGTGTGTTGTTCAAATGGAGTTGTTATCAGGAGGGAATTAGGTTTACATTGCAAACAGCTTGAATACAGATCATGCGGCATCTGATCTGGATTCAAGCTGTTTGTCACTCGTCAATATGTTTTTTCTATCAAAATGTCCAATATGTCACTTTGAGAAAAACAGTAGACGATAGTTTTAAGCAGAAGATATTACAGCAGTGAGAGTTAGGCATAATTGTCTTATTTAGGGAACAGCAGGAAGAGTTGTTGTAAGGAGAGAGCCATTGTTCAGCACTGTATTATCAAGAGAAGGGTGAACTGATTGACGGACATGACAGGTTAACAAGAGAACAGAATTGAACCAGATAATAGCCATAACCTCAGCCCACACAATCAGGACCACTCAAAGGAAGAATTATAGATGGTATTGTAATCAGGTGGTAGCTTCATGCAGGAGTCGAAAAGAAAACTCCTAATGGAGCCTTCTGTTTTATTTTCATCTTGCTTTATGCAGCTTTCTGAATAATCAATTATGCAAAATCAATATATATATTTCCTCAATGAATGGCTGCTTTATCAAAGTTTTACTATACATGTACTATTTAGTCAAATCAAATAATATCCACTATTCAGAAAACAAATGTTAGAATCTGGGACAAACAACATTTAAGTAAAACCTCTCTATAACGGTCACTAAAGTGTGCTAACTTATTAGTTGTTTTTGACAGGTGACTGCTTAAAGCATGGTGACAGTAAAACAGAAAGCTCCTGTAGGAGCTTTCTGTTTTACTGTCACCTTGCTTTAAGCTGTCACCTGTCATTTAAACAACCAAATAGTGCTCGTTTTAGTGGCCGTTATAGAGAGGTTTTACTGTATGTGAGAAAAAACATTACAATGCCATGATAATTCCCCTTTACGATAAGTTTTTTCCTCTCAAATCTATATACCAGTATATGTATTTGTATATTCAATTATAAAGTCCACAAAAAGCATAAATTAATTTGGGTGGTGGCCAACTGTAAAGATTCAGGCAATCTGGTCTGGATCAAAATGCTGTTAGTGGAATGTAAACTGTGCTGTGTGGTCTGGATCAAAATGCTGTAGGTACACATTGTACTACAGTCGACCTTCGATATCTCAAACTCACTTAACTCGAACTATCCGATAGTTCGACACATAGACTGCATTATTTCATGCTTGGTTAAGTCGAACATACCCATATTTCAAAGTTAAAACGTGGCTTAGCCACGTTTTAACTTTTAAATACGGGTATGTTCAATTTAATGGAGTTCGAGATATTGAAGTTCGACTGTACTTTATAGTGCTACGGAGGATGATGATCTGTCATGTCATACATTTCTTTGTTATAGGGCTCCCACATTCCCCACCACTATAACAAACACTTTCTGTCTTAAACAATAACGGTTGGGAAAGTGAGACCATACCATTGTGTTACTGCTATATCATTATTACTAATATGTTATACAACATTAATAGTCATTAATGTTACTGCTATACCATATCACTAATATGTTATACAACATTAATAGTGTGATAAACAATATAATAACAGGCAGTCAGACATGTATTAATTAGCTCTTTCCCCATTAGCATGTTTTCAGTATTGGAAGACATATGATTGCATAAAGCAAGCTGAAAGTAAAGCATTATGCTTTACTTTAATCCTTCTTTAAGCTACCATCTGTTAGAATATAGAGATTATTGCTTATGACTATAAGATGGAACTATTTTCTTCAGTCTTTGACACAAGTGGTTGCTTAATGATTGATAGCAATAGTGCAAACAAGACTGCGTTCAATTAACGCTTATGCCCCCGGTGGCATCCTTGACCATATATTCTGAATCTTTTCTAAGTCCAAATTAGGTCAAGGTCAAGGTCAAATTGAGCTTGGGTATTACTGGTGGGTTGGTAATGGTCTAAGGCAATAACTGTATAAGTATAGAAGCATTGTACTAAGTAGTGTTGATGCTAGATGAAACGGTAAAATCTAGTTAACCAAGAAATAGCCCATTCAAAATATTCTAAGTCCAAATTAGGTCAAGGTCAAGGTCAAAATCACGGTTGGGTGATATTGGTGGATAGGGAATGGTCCAAGGCAATAACTGTATAAGTATATAAGCATTGGAGTAAGCAGTGTTGATGCTAGATGAAACGGTAAAATCTAGTTAACCAAGAAATAGCCCATTCAAAATATTCTAAGTCCAAAGTAGGTCAAGGTCAAGGTCAAAATCAAGGTTAGGCGTTATTGGTGGCTAGAGAATGGTCCAAGGCAACAACTGTATAAGTATCCAAGCATTTAAATAAGCGGTGTTGATGCTAGACGAAACGGTAAAATCTACTTAACTTGGTTACGGACGGACGGACTTCCGCACAACCGAAATGGGTTAGAGGGCCTTTTCTGGCCAGATAACGGTAAACATAACAAAAGAAGACAATAGAGTTCATTCCGTAACAATAGAATAAGGGGCCGTGGCCCGTTATTCAAACAAAAGAAAATAACAAAAGAAAAGGCCCTCTAACCCACTTCGGTGGCACGCCCTCTAACCCATTTCGGTTGTGCGGAAGGACGGACGGACGGACAGGACGATTACTATATGCTCCCGCATCTGTCGATGCCGGGGGCATAAAAAAACTTCTAAAAGAGCTGTCTGCAATATTCTAATCTTGCATTATATAATCACCTACTCTTAGAGATCTCCACGCTTTTTGATGATTAGTTGATAAATACAAGAAAACATTGAAACAACAGCGAATTCAGGTTAACATAACACAATGATCAAGACCATGGCTGTAAAGAGGGTAGACGGTAATTCTGATTGGCAGAAGGAGACAAGAATACCAGGGCTGATCATGAAAAATCCTAAGATTTCAATTTTTTTCTTATTTTTAAGCGTGTTTACTTAAAGCAGGTAGAAAGTAAAGCAGAATGTGCCTTAAGGCACATTCTACTTTACTTTCAACCTGCTTTAAGCTACCATCAGCTACGATAAAAAATCCCAAGATTTTGGAAAAATCCGGAGAAATGGCAGTCCTGGAATATTAATACCTACCACAAGCGACTCTAGGCCTGAATTCCTTGACAAACCCCAGGCAAGAGACTCTGCCCCTTTTGTTGACAACCGATTGTTCCTGAAACATACATCAAATGACATAAGGTCCTGCGAAGGACTTCTAGTTCCAAGGTTATAAAGCATTTGAGTTGAGTATGAGATTGCTCTCAAGCATTTTACTGGTCAGAATTGAGCTTTTGCTCTCGGACTCAACTCAAATGCTTTATAATCTTGGGGCCAGATCAGAATGGATATACTGAATCTTTTTTAACATTTTCTGCCTTAATATCTTCACGATGTTAGTGTAGAAATGAAAAGTTGGCCTTAAACTTAATTGGTATACAAATAATATTACATTCCCTAAAGAAATACTCCGAAAGATCAAAAGGCAATCATAATAGTCACTATGACATTAGACTTGGACATTATTAAGTTAGATCAAGTACTTTTAAGTATTGTTTGTTATGGTAAACGGTGTAATCACTTGTGTATTCTGAGCTATATGGTGTAATCACTTACGTTAGATCCAGCACTTTTAGTGTATGGTTTGTTTTTAGCGCCACTTTCAAGGCTTCTGCACCTAATTCACCTATGCCATTCCAGGACAAATCCAACACCTCCAGAGATCTATTTTTCTGTAATGATATGGAATGACAATTGGGTAATGGACCTTTCCACATCAAACTTAAATGTAATTGTAAACTTAAATGTACTATGTAATTGCTATATTTCTGAGGGGCCTTCTCAATATTATTTAACTGTAGTATAACGCACAAGGGCATGAACTTTTTATTGGTCTAATGGATATTATTTAGTTCTTTCCTTCTTTTTGTCAAGCATGTGGTCAATTTTACACTGATTGGAAGCAGCATCCTTCTATTTCTGCAAACTGAGCTAATAGCCATGTATTTCTATATTTCTGCAATAGCTTGTTCAACAATGACGTTGTCTGTAAGTGTCTCCTTTCTATTTTGACTTCAAATTATGTGTATATTTGAATGTATAACATGTACATAGATTAAAAGTATAAAATTGTTTGGTACTTAGCATAGTATGCATTACATTGAAAGTTCAAAAGTGTGCATTACATTGAAAGTTCTAAAGTTTTATGAAACTATCTTGCTGACTATATTTATTGTGTACTTATTTTCAATTGTTTAATACCTTTCATTGCCAGTTACATCAATTAACTTCTAAACAGTTAATAATGTAAGTGTAACTGATGATTCCTAAGTAATATGAATTAAAATTATTTATTATAACTTATTATTTATTGTTGCTAGGACATAGATGCTTCCAGCAAAAGCAGTGGCATCTTCGAAAAACATGCGCTGCCTGACATTTAACATAGGGTCTGGGGTAGAATTTGTAAAGAAATGAAAGCCGATCGAATTTATTGGAAATTATCATTTTCGTCCTCTGTAGATTGACGTAAAACAGGAAGTGAAGCTAATAGCAGGTGTCGTCGGTTACCGTATCATTACTCTGAAAAGAACCGTAACAAGGGACGCACTTGTCAGTGATAATTTTACCTATGCATCCCGAGTCCTATACTCATTAAATTTGCCAGGGACTCATCATTTAAAAAGTTGCGAGTCCCATGGACCCATAGCTTTTCTGGCCTTTACTAACCTATTACTCATAAGCAAATAGTAGCTTAAAGCAGATTGAAAGTATAGCAGAATGTGCCTTAGGGCACATTCTGCTTTACTTTCAACCTGCTTTAAGTGGTCCCCTGTCTTCAAAACTAGAAATAACTTATGGGATATTGGGTTAATTTTTCACCTCAAGGACTCAATGTTTGTCTCAAGGACTCATTGCTTTACAGAATGTGCATCCCGAGGCCTCATACATCTGATTTCTAAAATTATCACTGCTTGTACTTAACGTATGCCCAGAAACGGGTTGATATGCACACCGTGTAGGCCCGAACTAACCACTACAATCCAAATGTATCCGAAAATAGGACTAAAAGAAGAAGATCCAATTTTATTGGTTCGCTACAGCTAGTCTAGAAAGACTCTGTGTGCATGGATCATTTTCGTTTAAAATGGTTTTGGGGCAGGTAAAATTCAGCTACAACACCTTGTGGGTTTAGTAGACATAACGACACCAAAATCCTGTGTGTATCAGCTTATCATACCTGTATGAATTACCAGTCAGATACAGCAAGAAAACCTTCATTGTCCTGTACATGTGTATATAGTAATGTATAAATGAAAAACGATTTGCAGAACATTCATTGTTCATTGGGTTTTTTGGAGCTGAACTAAAATGAATTTTAGGCCGAGTCATTACAAAACTAGACTTATTGACACGCAAAGAGTGTAGACCAAAATCAGCCGCCGTTGCAACATAAGACTATTTCCACGATTTCTATACATTGATAATAAACTTGGGTGTATTTTGATCAATGGCAAACGGTGCAGACCCTGATAGGGCGCCTCGTCACATACTCTGTTTTGATTTCAATAAGTCTGGTTTTGTCATGACACGGCCAAATTTATGAACATGAAGTTCGGAGCACTTCAAAATAAATGGATTTTCTATGTTACCAATTTTATGTATTTTGAGAACACCCCCAATTTTATTACGTATTACGTTTTACATTTACATTTCAATGTGGAAAGGTCCAATATCTAGTCTATTTTACCTATTTATAGGGAGGATTTTTAAAAAGTACTGCAAAATAGGAGCCCTCTGATCTAGGTCAACACAGCACAAGTTTACAGGAAAGCTGTCTGTAAAGAATGTAATACTAAGGTTCAATGGGTTGAATACTTAAAATAAGCTATAAAGGAAAAGTTAATCATAATTTTGTCCTCTAGACCAGGGTCCAAGGTTATAAAGTGTTTTAGTTGAGTCCCAGGTCAATCTCAAGCGTTTGATTGGTCAAATTTGACCAAAAACTCAAATCTTACCAAAGGCTCCAGATAAGAGGGAGTAAATTTAACAAATCCAACATTTTCTCACTCATTTCAGCATAAAATCCTGTTGTGTGACTACTCATTAGAATCGCCTCAAAGACATGGTGAGTAGTCACACGATAGAGTTCAATTCAGAAATACGTAAAGCTTTTAGTTTATAAATACTCCCCTTAACTGGAGCCCTGCAATCAAATGCTTGAGAATGATCTCAGATTCAACTCAAAAGCCTTATAACCTTGGGGCCTTTGACTTACATTGAGAGCAGACATGAGACTTGCAGCTCCTCGGTTCCTGATGGCATTCCAACTGAGATCTATGTCCAACAACCCTTCATTCAATGCCTGAAACACAAACAACACTGAAGTTCAAAAACATACTTCTTTAGAAGTCAAAGCAAGTATAATCCTTTACTCATTAAATACACATTTTTGCACATTTAACTTATTCCTCCACTGAAGAAATCAGTTAGTCATGAAAATGTTGCAAAATTAAAACCTAATCTATACCTGAAAATTGCTTGGCGCAAACGAAAGTTTATTTGAAAAGACATTTACATTTCAAGAACAGAACACAACAGAAACTATTTTATTTCAAACTTGTTCACAATCCTCATAAACAAGATTTATTTTAATGCAAGAAAGACAACTCAGTTAACTGATTTTCAAATGAAGAGAAGAGTTACGCTACTTTAACCTAATGTTATTGGTCTATCACTCTTCCAGTCCAACATGTTTCTCATGTGTTTTTCATATATTCGGTGCCAGAAACAGAAAAAATACCTTTTTCTCACTTTTGCTCTATCATCCAGACAAAACGAAAACAATCTATAAAGGAAAGCCCTATACAGTAAAACCTCTTTATCACAACCACTAAAACTAAGGCGAATAAACTGTATAAATGACAGGTGACAGTTTAAAGCAAGGTGACAGTAAAACAGAAAGCTCCTAAAGGAGCTTTCTGTTTTACAGTCACCTTGCTTTAAACAGTCACATGTTGTAAACACCATACATGTGATATCTCCCGATCTGGTCGGGAGCTCCCGAAATTAGACCTCTACTCACGATCTCCCGGTCGGGAGACGAAATCTCCCGATATTTCATTAAACCAGGTTCATTTTTTTCAATATGAACTTTTATATCATTTACCTCGTTTGCCGACTCTAAAAATCTTAAAATTTGCCTCAGAGTTCTCTGGCTAATCTATACACATGCTTATCACCAAACGCTACTGATGCGTGTAAACACGTTACGCAATCGTCGATAAGTTGATGAGCGTATAGCACTATTCATGGCATGTATATGGCAGACTGCCAAACAATGTTAGACCACACACGCCGAGCAGGGTGTGACATATTGCTTTTAATGTGTTGTAGATCTAATTGGTTGTCAAAAAAAGTGATTGACAGGTTCGCCCCGAATCGGAGACCTAGCAATGACAAATTTTAGAAGCGGTGATGCGAAGGATAAAGATCTATGTCGCCGATACGGGTCGGATTAAAATCAGATAATTCTCCGTAAGTTCTGGACAAGCACACATTTTATATGAAAGCTGATCAGAATTTAACATTTATGAATTGATTTCCACCACAAAATAGTTTGAATATTCACGTAACAGAAAAATACTTCGAAAATTATACCGTTACAAAATGACGGGCGCCTTAATATTTGCTACGAGAATCACGCATATTTTGTTAGTCTAAAAAGTTTTCCCCAGCATCGTTTACTAACAATCAATTAAAATTAAACATTGGACCTAAATTCTTCTGTTTGTTACATACGATTTGTGCAAATGTATAATTATTAAGTTAGATTTTACAACCAATTAAGCTCGTAAAATGGATTTGCAATCAGTTTTCGCGTTAGAAAATTTAGACGCGTTATTTCGTTGTTAAAACCGCGCCCACTTTATGGCGCTATTAAATGTCGTCTGCAGACTTTGTCGTCTGCAACAATTCTCTCTGATTTAATCTTTGGTCATTTTCTTTCAGAAAATATCATATAGTCAAACTTTTTGTATCTAGATAAGATGATGCGGCCTCTCATCTGGATCCATACTGTCTGCAAACTTTAATTAATAACAGAGTTGCTAACTCTTTCTAGATATACTCCATAGATAGAAATTTAGACCATTTGAACTACTTCATTCATTCTCTCAAGAAAATAGATATATATAGTTCCATTTATCTTTACTAGTCATGAATAATATAAGAACCATAAGAAATAGTTCTTATATCCTAGCAGATGGTAGATCTAGCTTAAAGCAGGCTTAAGCTTTTACTGAAGCAGAATGCTCCTGAAGAGTATTCTGCTTTACTTTCAGCCAAAATGAGAATAATAGGCCCATTGTCAGTATTACAAAAACTATATCTCTGGGTGAAAATTGTCTCTGTCTTAGTGGTCTATAGACTTATCTATTCACTGATTTAAAAAATATAAGCAATTAGTGATAAACTTATGAAAATAAATTTTCATTGCCTGCGCCTAGTTTTGTCGCGAAAAAAGTGTCGCGAAAAAAGCTCCCTATTTGGCACCCCAATCTCCCTATTAAAATTTCCAGATCTCCCTATTTGGGTCCAAGAAAATATCACATGTATGGTAAACACCTAATAATTAACACAACTTAGTGGTTGTAATAGAGAGGTTTTACTGTCACATTACTTTAAGCAGTCATCTGTTGTAATAGAGAGGTTTAAGTGTATGTTACTTTGTATACATACCAACGCCCCACCAATGTAGACCCCTGCTAGCTCTCCCAAATCATTATCACTGAGATCAAGGGAGGTAAGGGAGCTGTTGTTCTTGAGAGCTTCTATCAGATGATGAGCACATGAATCAGTCAACTTGTTCCCTGTTGTAGAAGGAAATATAATGTTTAACCCAGTACCCCATAAATAAGCCCTTTGACGCCTTTAATATATTGCTGAACTGAAGAAAATAATTCCAATTCATACAGCCAAAAATATGTACCATAAGAAATAGTTTCTATATCCTAGCAAATGGTAGCTTAAAGCAGACTGAAAGTAAAGCAGAATGCACCTTAAGGTGCATTCTGCTTTACTTTCAACCTGCTTTAAGTGGTCAACTATCTTTTATTCTAGAAACAGGCTATGGGGTAATGGGTTAAACCCCTTCACTGCCTGACTCCAAGTACACATGTTTATTTGCAAACAGTATTCAACTAAACATGCCTTTATATATTCACAAATAGACATATCTTTTAGCAACCCTTCCCTGTCTTGATACAATCCCCCAGTCATGAGTCATTCAAAATATTCCTACATTCTTGCAAGAGGGGGGGGGGGGGGGGGGGGTCTGTTTCACCTTCCCCCCATAGAAGCGCCTTTTAGCACATTTAATTTATTCTTCCACTGAAGAAATTAATTCCAATTTATACAGTCAAAGAGATGTACCATAAGAAATATTTTCTAAGTCCTAGCCAATGTTAGCTTAAAGCAGGCTGAAAGTAAAGCAGAACACGCCTTAAGGCACATTCTGCCTTACTTTCAACCTGCTTTAAGTGATCACATGTTTTCAAAATTAGAAACAGGCCATGAGGTGAAGGGTTAAAAACAAGAAACAGAAAATAAAGCAGAAAACTCCTACAGAAATATTCTGCTTTACTTTCAGTCTCCTTCAAGTATCCCTGTGTGTTAAAACAGCAAACAGTGAGGAAAAGGATAACATTGCCACAGCACACGGAATTTTTTTTCCTAGAAAAACTTTAAGTGTCTGATAGGCTTGTTAAGAAATAACAAAACAAAGTCCATTTACAGCTCTGCACTAGAAAACCCAGACAGAACAGGTCATATTGTAAGGTTTATTGTAGAACTTTTATCTAAGTGTGCTAATGGTCACTTCAAGGGTATAACAAATGGAGTCCAGATCATTTGACAAATAGATTGATATGGATCCAAATTGTATGTCCCTCAGATGATATTTATAGAAATTCCCCCAAAAGTGAGTCAACTTTAGTGTTCAATAATTTCCAAGCAGATGACATTTATACAGTGTTCAACAGGACTCCAGATAAGAGGTAGTTATTTCAACAAAGCCACATTTTCTCACTCTTTTTAACACCAAATCCTATGGTGTTACTACTCATTAGAATCGTCTCGAAGAGACGATTCTAATGAGTAGTTACATCATAGGGTTTAATTCAGAAATAAAGATTTTAGTTTTTGAAAAACTACCCTTATCTGGTGCTCTAGTTCAAGGATATGACCGTCACCTCTAATAGCTTATTTCCAGTGTTGGACGATTTATGCTTCACTTTAAGTCTACTTTAACCCATTATACCATAACTTTGCCTTTCTATGCATTAAATCATTTAATAGACAACTCCAATTTCCAATTAAGTCTAGTCCATTTTTGACTATATAGGTTTGATTATTGCAAAATGACAAACAGTGCAGACCCTGATCAAAGGGCTCCTGCAGGAGCCCTCTGATCAGAGTCTACACTGTTTGCATAGGACAAGTGTACTCTTTACAGTTTCATCATTAATGATGATTATGCTCATCCCTATAGTTGAGTGTGTTAAGCATTAAGCTGGTATCTGTCCTAAATATTTCCAATACATAATAATTATCTTCTTTCAGTAGTTCAATACCAGTACTCACAGCAGGGAAGATATTATTCTTCTTTAAGTGTAAAAAGTGACATTTCTTTTCTTACATAAATTCTGATCTGGTTCCAAACTGTTTTCAATAGACAGAAATAATGTTTTTAGCATTAATTGGGAAAAATAATAACCCCACCCTCCCCATGTAATATAGTGCTCCCTCCCTACAACAGCATCCAATGGTAGACAAGGAGTGTGTGTGTTGTTCAGAGTCAGTTGTTATGGGGAGGGAAATCGGCTTACACTTTGCAAGCTGATTGAATCCAGATCAGACCCTGCATTATGCAGCGTCTGATCTGGATTCAAGCTGTTTGTCACTCGTCATTTTTTTTTCTGTCAAAAAGTCCAATATGTGACTTTGAAGACAATTTTAAGCATACAATATTGCAGCTGCTGTGAAAGGGTTGGACACTTGTCTTGTTTAGGGAACAGTCGCAAGCATTGTTGTAAGGAGGGAGTCATTGTTCAGAGGGCTGTTGTGGGGAGGGAGTGCTGTATGCCTTACATATCCTGGCTTGATCACTTACCTGAGACACATAAGGTTTTTAATGTGGTATTTGTCTCCAACATTGAACATATACTGGCAAACCCTGGTCTTCCTATAAAATTCCGTGCTATATTCTGAAATAAATCACGATAGGTTTTTAATGTTGTATTTGTCTCCAACATTGAACATATACTGGCAAACCCTGGTCTTCCTATAAAATTTCTTGCTATATTCTGAAAGTAATAAATCACAATGTTACATTAACCCTAGCCTTTCAGCCCTAAATATCTCTTGTTGGTATTTATTATTCATTTTGGACTATTTTAGTACATGCATTTTGAACCAGTCTACTGTTGCATTTTTGATAAGACAACACAAATCAATAAAAATATCAAACAGTGCAGATCCTGATCAGAGGGCTCCTATAGGAGCCCTCTGATCAGGGTCTACACAGTTTGTATATTTAATCAGTTATCTCTACAGAGGGCTGTAGGGTTGAAAGGGTTACCAGAAACTGTAATTACAGCTTGGGTAAAACAAGATATTTACTTAACCCATTACTCCAGAGTACATATACCTTTTTACACCTCTAATTCATTCTACACTAAGGAAAGTACATGTAGTCCCAACCTGAATATAAAACACAATGAGGCATCTCCAGCATCTTTCCTGATGGAAACTTAAAGCATGTTGAAAGTAAATCAGAATACTTCTTTAGGAGCATTCTGCTTTACTTTTAACCTGTTTCAACAGGTAACTCATCTACAAAACCAGTAACAGGCTTTGGGGGTAAAGTGTTAACCCGTTACTCCATAAATACACATTTTTACATCTCTTGTTTATTCATCCAATGAGCAAAATAGTTTCAATTAACATAATTATGAATATGTATCATAAGAAATATTTTCTATATTCTAGCAGATTTTTGCTTAAAGCAGGCTGAAAGTAAAGCAGAATGCACCTTAAGGTGCATTCTGCTTTACTTTCAACTTGCTTTAAGTAGTCACATATCTTCAATACTAGAAAGTTTAACAGTCTACGGGTTAATGGTATAAACATCTGACTTGTACTAACTGTGGTTTCAACTAATGTTGTACTAGTGTATTATCTAGCAATGCTGGCTCTCTAACAGAATAATGTCTTCTCCGGTCTACGTACCAGGTTTGTTATAAAGGTGTTGTACTCAAATTTACGTACCAGGTTTGTTATAAAGGTGTTGTACTCAAGTCTACATTTGTTATAAAGGTGTTGTACTCAAGTGTATGTACCAGGTTTGTTATAAAGGTGTTGTGCTCAAGTCTACGTACCAGGTTTGTTATAAAGGTGTTGTACTCAAGTCTACGTACCAGGTTTGTTATAAAGGTGTTGTACGCAAGTCTACCCACCAGGTTTGTTATAAAGGTGTTGTACTCAAGTATACGTACCAGGTTTGTTATAAAGGTGTTGTACTCAAGTCTACGTACCAGGTTTGTTATAAAGGTGTTGTACTCAAGTCTACGTACCAGGTTTGTTATAAAGGCGTTGTATTCAAGTCTACGTACCAGGTTTGTTATAAAGGTGTTGTACGCAAGTCTACGTACCAGGTTTGTTATAAAGGTGTTGTACTCAAGTCTACGTACCAGGTTTGTTATAAAGGCGTTGTATTCAAGTCTACGTACCAGGTTTGTTATAAAGGTGTTGTACGCAAGTCTACCCACCAGGTTTGTTATAAAGGTGTTGTACGCAAGTCTACCCACCAGGTTTGTTATAAAGGTGTTGTACTCAAGTATACGTACCAGGTTTGTTATAAAGGTGTTGTACTCAAGTCTACATTTGTTATAAAGGTGTTGTACTCAAGTGTATGTACCAGGTTTGTTATAAAGGTGTTGTACTCAAGTCTACGTACCAGGTTTGTTATAAAGGTGTTGTACTCAAGTCTACATACCAGGTTTGTTATAAAGGTGTTGTACTCAAGTCTACGTACCAGGTTTGTTATAAAGGTGTTGTACTCAAGTCTACGTACCAGGTTTGTTATAAAGGTGTTGTGTCTCAGCATGCCTCCTAGGTATCTAGCCCCCTCACTCTCAACATAGTTGTCACACAGGTCGAGCACCTCAGTAACTGTGTTTTTCTGTAAATCATTTAAAATATTGGTTATTTTTTAACCCTTTCAACACCATGGACCAGTTTAAAATATACTCATTACTTTTGCAAACAGTGTAGACCAAGATCAGAGGGCTCCTATAGGAGCCCTCTGATCTGGGTCTACACTGTTTGCTAATTGAGAGCAGTATTTATCAAACTACCCAGAATTCCAAATAGACTGGTTCATGTTTTGGGTAACTAAAATGATCCACAAGGGAAAATAATAACCTGCAAGAGTGACTTGGTGTTGAAAGAGTTAATTTCAGTAAAGTCTGCATATAGTAGCCATTCAATGGTAATACATCTAGAGAAAACAAAAAGGGTATCGCTGAATCAAAACATGTTCCATATCCTTAGCAAGCCCGGCCGATTTTGTACACATAACACAGACACTACTGGACTAGTTTGGAGCTCATTTTCTGAATAAACACTACACTCCGACATCTCAAAACTACTCTGACGTGTCAAAACGAAACTGAAAGTGACATTCTATTTTTAGAGGCGCTATATTTAAGTCGCGTTCACGCAATGCGCGAATTAGTTAAAAAAAAAAAAAAAAAAAAAAAAAAAGTGGATCCTGAGCTCTGTGAGCTTTGTGTTGACATGTCAGTGTTACTGAATTCCAGCATGAGTGCTATTATAACGGGTTTTGACAAAAAGGTCGAGTACATTTTAAACCGAAAGTAGAAAGATGGACCGTTTCTGCCCCTCTGGCATTCGCCTTTTTCCAATCTTGCAAATTTGTGTCTGGATCCATTTTGGATGCTGCCTGAAAGTGTCACATTTTGCAGGAGACCATTGATATTCTAGAAATAGGCAGTGCCGAACCTGGCCTTTCAGAAAAGTCTTCCAACGCGATGTGCGAATCATAACTTTTCATTCTACGGAAGCCAAAATGTGCCATAAACGTCAAAACGTTTTAATACGTTATGGGCGTGGAAAGGATATGGGGAACATCTAGAGATGCCGAATTTTCGGCTTTTAAGCTTTTATAGTCGTGCAATAGTGACCTTGTAGCGAAAGAAGGCAAAAGTATGGCATTTGTAGGGAAAAAATGGATTTTCCCCATATCCTTAGCAAGCCCGGCCGATTTTGTACACATAACACAGACACTACTGGACTAGTTTGGAGCTCATTTTCTGAATAAACACTACACTCCGACATCTCAAAACTACTCTGACGTGTCAAAACGAAACTGAAAGTGACATTCTATTTTTAGAGGCGCTTTATTTAAGTCGCGTTCACGCAATGCGCGAATTAGTTAAAAAAAAAAAAAAAAAAAAAAAAAAAAAGTGGATCCTGAGCTCAGTTTGAGCTCAGTTTGAGCTTTGTGAGCTTTGTGTTGACATGTCAGTGTTACTGAATTCCAGCATGAGTGCTATTATAACGGGTTTTGACAAAAAGGTTGAGTACATTTTAAACCGAAAGTAGAAAGATGGACCGTTTCTGCCCCTCTGGCATTCGCCTTTTTCCAATCTTGCAAATTTGTGTCTGGATCCATTTTGGATGCTGCCTGAAAGTGTCACATTTTGCAGGAGACCATTGATATTCTAGAAATAGGCAGTGCCGAACCTGGCCTTTCAGAAAAGTCTTCCAACGCGATGTGCGAATCATAACTTTTCATTCTACGGAAGCCAAAATGTGCCATAAACGTCAAAACGTTTTAATACGTTATGGGCGTGGAAAGGATATAGGTAAATTATGTTACCTATAGTAACAGATGGACAGATGAGTGGAAGGACAAAGGCAAAACATTCTTTTGTTTCACTAGTAGGAAAATAGTGATTGCTTAATGCAGGACAAAGGTAATGCAGAAAGCTTTATACCAAGAGTTCAGCTTGACCTCAGCCTGTTTGAACCACTCAACTTGTCTTAACTCTTTATCCCATGGAAACGCATTTTATTTGATGTCTTAACAGTCTTTCAACACTTTGTACCTGTTTAAAATATACTCTATACATTTGAAAGCAGCATAGACCCAGATCAGAGAACTCCTAAAGGAGCCTTCTGATCAGGGTCTACATTGTTTGCAAATGTAATGAGTATAATTTCAACAGGTCTATGGTGTTAAAAGAGTTAAGCAGCCACATGTGAAGAAAAGGATGAACCCTGAAAACAAGCTTTTAGGGGCATGTACAGTCTAACTTTGTATATGTATATGTGTATATAACTTACAAACAATGCCACAGCCACTGGTTTGGTTCCATTTCCTCCTAGATAATGATGTCTCATTCGTAGATTTTTATCTCCAAGGTGACGGGACATGTAGGAAACTGGAGCTACACCTGTAACAGTTTAAACTTTGCTACAGTCGAACTTCGATATCTTGAACTCACTTAACTCGAACTATTCGATAGTTCGACATCGGATAGTTCGACATCGGATAGTTCGACAACCGCATTATTTCATGCTAGGTTAAGCTGAACATACCAATATTTCAAAGTTAAAACGTGGCTAGGCCACATTTTAACTTTGAAATACGGGTATGTTCGATATAACCGAGTTCGAGATATCGAAGTTCAACTGTATGTCATAAAGGGGAACATAATTATATACTCTTATTTTTTATTTTTTTCTGATTATGTTATCTGCTCAATTAACCGATTATCCAATAGATTTATTCCTCCATTAAAGACAATAATTCTACTTTATTCAGTCATGAATGATGCACCATCAGAACTATTTCCTATAGCCTAGCAGATGGCAGATTAAAGCAAGCTGAAATGTAAGGAGCTTTATGCTTTACTTTCCTATCTTAACCCTGTCCTCCCTGAAACCTCAAATGGCCAATTCTAATTGAATTTTTATCATATATATTATGTGAAAATGACAAACAGTGAAGACCCTGATCAGAGGGCTCCTTAAGGAACCCTCTGATCAAGGTCTACACTGTTTGCATAGGACAATTGTACTCCTCACATGTACCCTGTTTGCAAATGACACATAAATGCGTCACTAGGGTTCAAAGAGTTAAAACCTGAAAACAGGCTAATATGGGGGAAAGGGTTAACACAAGGTTAAAATATGTACATACCTTGAGTTCCACACTGTTTTAAGTACATGGCTCGCCCTGTTGGGTCTATCTGCTTTTCCTCTGTGATCTCAGCTACAATATAAAGATATTCATTTAACCCATTAATACTCCTTTTCACACCTTTAATTTATTCCTCAACTTAAGGAAATAACTCCAGTTTATACAATTATGAATATACAAATTAAGAAATATTTTCTATACCCTAGTATACAATTGTAGCTTAAAGCAGGCTGAAAGTAAAGCAGAATGTGCCTTAAGGCACATTCTGCTTTACTTTCAACCTGCTTTATGTAATTACCTGTCTTCAACACTAGAAACAGACTATGGAGTAAAGGGTTAATAATCAAGTCTGTGCTTAACCACTTCTGTCAATGCAAGACGGCAATGGTAATATTTAAAGCGACTGAAAAGTAGATGTCAAATTGACATTTTTGAGAGAAAAAAATCATGATAAACATGCAGAATAAAAAATTTTTTTTTTTTTTTTTAAAGTCATTAAAATGTTAATGTTGACATTAAAATTAGCTTGGGGGAAAAGAGTAGAAAAATGAACAGACAGAAAATGTTATTCTTATAGGGCTCCTGCATTTTCACTTTATGCCTGACCCTAATTAATTAAAGGCATAAAAAGGCATTTATGGACTAATGGTTTAAAGTTACAATGTAATAATTTAATATTGTTTGTTTTCAATTCTTTTGCTTAGCTGTGATTGGTTGTAATTTTTTGTTCATGACCCCATGAACAAAATAGAATTAGGCCATTCCTTGTCTGGACTATCTTAGTCCATCTGTTCTCCACAATCTCTACTACATGTATTGTTTTCCATTTGGTTTGTTTATCACTAACCATTGTCAGATTCTTCATCCCTTTCCCCCCATAGAAGTAACTTTTAGCGCATTAATTCAGTTCATTCCTCCACTGAAGAAAATAGTTCCAATTTAATCAGTCTAGCAGATGGAAGCTTGAAATAGGCTGAAAGAAAAGCAGTATGGCGCATTCTGCTTTACTTTCAGTCTGCTTTAAGTGTTCACCTATCTTAACCCTTTACCTGATATCATATTTCTAGTATTTAAGATAGGTGACTACTTAAAGCAGGTTGAAAGTAAAGCAGAATGCGCCTTAGGGCGCATTCTGCTTTACTTTCAGCCTGCTTTAAGCTATCGTGTGCTATAATATAGAAAATATTCCCCATAATACTTAATCATTACTGATTAAATTGGAACTACTTTCTCCAGCGGATGAATAAATTATATCCGCTAAAAGGCGCTTCTATTGGGGAAAGGGTTAATAAAAGAAACGGACTATGGGGTAAAGAGTTCAGATTTGACCTTTGAGCACACTGCAGGTACCATTTATCACAGTTTTTGTACCTAATAACAAACATGTTTGTGTTAAATCCTTTTCTGCGGACACGTTTTTTTTACCCATTTACCATTTATCACTTATTGACAAACAGGGTTGGGGGGGGGGGGGGGGGGGGGGGGGGTGTTAAAATACAAATAACAACAACAAACAACACACAAAGTTAGTTCAAGAAACATCTCAAGCAACGAAAATTAGGCATTTGCAATAGCAACAATATCACTAAGTACTTGTAGATCTACAATCAAGTTATGATAAACCAAACTTCATGGTGAACACTGGGAGAAGGCAACTTAATGCAGAAATAGCCCAGTTGGGAACTTCGGCATTACTTTAGTTCTGAATAAACAATTAACCCTTTACTCCTTAACCTGTTTCTAAAGTTGAAGACATGTGGCCACTTAAAGCAGGTTGAAGGTAAAGTAGAATGCACTTTCAGCCTGCTTTAACCCTTCCCCCTTAGAAGTTCTTTTTGGCCAATTTAATTTATTCCTACACTGAAGAAAATAATTCCAATTCATACGGTCATGAAAATGTGCCAGGAAAATGTGCTCTAAATCCTATTACCGTAGATTATTGTTTAAAGCAGCCTGCTTTAAACAATAATCTACTAGGATTTAGCCTTAACCCTTTGAACCCTAGTCCCGCATATTGGCGTTCTTTACAAACAGTGTACATGTGAATAGTATACGTGTCCTATGCAAACAGTGAAGACCCAGATCAGAGGGCTCCTAGGAGCCCTCTGATCAGGGTCTTCACTGTTTGTCATAATGCCAAACATTGACAAAACAACCCTTAAAAGTCAGAAATGGACTAGACTTAAATGGAAACTGGAATTGTCCATTTTAAGTTTCAGGGAGGAAAGAGTTAAAGCAGCCTGCTTTAAACAATAATCTACTAGGATTTAGCGCATTATCTGCTTTACTTTTTCTAGTTTTGAAGACAGTTGACCACTTTAAATCAGGTTAAAAGTAAAGTAGAATACACCTTAGGCGCATTCTGCTTTACTTTAAGCCTGATTTAAGCTACCATCTTCTAGGATATAGAAACTTTTTCTTATAGTACATATTCATGACTGTATAAATTGGAGCTATGCTCTTTAGTTGAGGAATAAATGAAAGGTGTAAACAGGTGTATTTATGGGGTAATGGGTTAAACCATAACCAACACCATATTTGGCTTTCAAAGAAGAAAAAATAAGTGACCACATGCTATTGCAGCAAGCAGTTTGACAGAAATTTCCATGGTAAGCAATTCACATATTAAAGGTTCTAACAGGCCTCATTTTCCATGGTTAGTCACTATGACAAACTACCTGCTTTAAGCAAATTACAAATCTGGCCCGAAGAGCTGTACAACCCCATCAATCAAACATTAAACTAGGCTTGGACAAGTACGTACATCAGCCGACCACCTCACTGGATAAATATGAGGTAACAATTTTCTTAAGTGGAGGAATGAGTTATAAAAGTTAAAAGGTGTATCAATAGAGTTATGAGTTATCACATATTACAAACCCTTATAGTTATTGTGTGGGAAATTTGTATACATGTATACATCATTTGCAAACTGTGTAGACCCAGATCAGAGGGCTCCTAAACTTTTAAATATTTTTGGCACAAACTCCACAAGAATCAATGTAATTTAATTGGTTATTATTTAGAAAATGGATAAGTCCAAGTGTAGCAGTGTGCAGGTACATGTTTATGACTGTATAAACTAGAACTATTTTCTTCATGAAGGAACAAATTAAATGCGCTAAAAGACGCTTCTATGGAGGAAAGGGTTAAAACAGATATGAGTGGTTGATTAAGCCATTATCCCATATCATGTTTCTAATTTGAAAGACAGGTAACCACTTAAAGCAGATTGAAAGTAAAGCAGAATGCGCCTTAGGCGCATTCTGCTTTACTTTCAGCCTGCTTTAAGCTATCACTTGCTAGAATATAGATTATAGATTCTTGATTTCTTATGGTACATATTCATTACTATATAAAGTGCAACTATTTTGTACAGTGGAGTACTAAATTTAAGGTGTAAAAAGGCTTATTTATGGGGAAATGGGTTAATACAAGATTGACTGTAAATTCATTCTTGTCATTGGCAAAATACCTTTTACTCCATTTGGTGACAATGAAAAATCACAGGACTGCAGATATAACATTTATCTCACCAATTGATGAAGAAAACACCAAGAGTTTACAACAATGACATTAGTCCTTCTCCTGCTTGCTGGGTAATTTTTTCGTCGACATCAGTAAAAGTCATGCAGGGCTCCAGATAAGAGTGTCAGTACACTGAACAAATCCAACATTTTCTCACTTATTTCAGCACCAAATCCTATGGTGTGACTACTCATTAGAATCATCTCGTCGAGACGATTCTAATGAGTAGTGACATCATAGGGCTTAATGCAGAAATAAAGATTTTAGTTTTTGAAATACTTGCCTTATCTGGAGTTATTGTCATGTGCTACAGTAACTGTTCTAAAGTAATGAAATTTTCAAAAAAAATCAAAACAGGGTCAGAGTGTCAAACAGTTTGAATCCTGATGAGACGCCGCATTATGCGGCGTCTCATCAGGATCCAAACTGTTTGCAAAGGTTGATAAGGTTTCGCTGCTAGCGTGATAAAGGTTAACCCTTCTCCTGCTGAATATTCATGATAAAGCTCCGCCCACTATGAACATCTATCATCTGAACTATTACTGTGGGTAATACAATAAGGAAAGATTTCCTGTAAGAAAGAGTGCAGACTCATGTCAGTCAGATCGTTTAATAAAACAGTGTAGACCCTGATCAGACTGCTGCATAAAAACATCAATATACGCTTATAGAAGAAGCATTAAGCAAACAAAGGCTTAAACTTTTGTTTTATGATTATAGTTTCAAGACGGTATTATTTGTTCATGTCTAGTGACATTAGATTAACTCATCAACACCCCAAAACAATACTAACAAGGCTCCAGATCAGAAGAGTATGTCAAAAAATTAAAATCTTTATTTCTGCATTAAAATCAATGGTACCGTTACTCATAAGAATCATCTCGAAGACTAGCGCCATAGGAATTGTTGGTGAAATGAGAGAAAATGTTGGATTTGCTCTCTTATCTGGAGCCCTGGAGAAAGCATATGAGTTGACATCATTAGCTATTTATTTCCAGATATGTCATATGGGTAGATAATTATTTTAACTCTTTGCATGCTAGTGGCGGATATATCTGCCACAGTGATAACCTTTGCAAACAGTTTAGATCCTGATGACACGCCGTTTGACACAGCGTCTCATCAGGATCCAAACTGTTTGACACTCTGACCCTGTTTTGAAAAAAATTAGAAAAATCTATTTTTATAACATCAGCAGATGACAATTGTTGCAGACAAAAAAATTACCCAGCATGCAAAGAGTTAATCATAATCTCATCTGAGTTGGCATCATTAGCCATTTATCTCCAGATATGGATAGATATATATACTTAATCATTAGGCCAGAGTCTTTTGAGTAGCACAATAAACCCCATCTATTACGACCTTTAAAAAGAGGACTAAATGTTTGTAAGGAAGACAGGTGACAGCTTAAAGCAATGTGAAAGTAAACAGAAAGCCCCTGAGGGAATTTTTTGTTTCACTTTAACCTAACTTTAACCCTTTGAACCCTAGTCCCGCTTATAGGCGTCCTTTACAAACAGTTCACATGTGAATAGTACACTTGCCCTGTGCAAACAGTGAAGACCCAGATCAGAGGGCTCCGAAAGGAGCCCTCTGATCAGGGTCTTCACTGTTTGTCATAATGCCAAACATTGACAAAAACAACCCTTAAAAGTCAGAAATGGACTAGACTAAAATGGAAACTGGAATTTTCCATTTAAAGTTTCAGGGAGGAAAGAGTTAAGCAGCCACCTGCTTTAAACACCTAATAATTAACACTTTGAACCCTAGTCACGCCTATATGCGTCATTTTCAAACAGTGTACATGTGAGGAGTTCCCTTGTAATATGCAAACAGTGTAGACCCTGATCAGAGGGCTCCCTAAGGAGCCCTCTGATCAAGGTCTACACTGTTTGTCATTTTGACATATATTGTAAAAATCAACCCTAAAAAGTCAAAAATGGATTAGACTAAATTGAAAATTAGAATTGTCCATTTGAGGTTTCAGGGAGGTTGTAATAGGTGTTTACTGTTCTCAAGCATACAAAAAAAAAATGAAACTTGATATAATCAACTTTTTTTTTTATACTATGGTTATTACCTTATGGATTACTAGCCCTGTGACCTTTTTCAACCCCCTCCAGCAAAACAAACAAAACATGTGTATAAATTCATGCAAACATAATCAGCTGAAAGGGGGGGAAAAACCCTTACAATACAGAATTTATATAAATGGACTCATCTATTTACTGAAAAAAGATGAACTAACATCGACTAAACGGATGGCACTTCCAAATATTTAAAAGTATGACAAGTAGTGTAGACCCAGATCAGATGGGTCTGGTAGGAGCCCTCTGGTCTGGTCTATGATACTTGCCAATGGTGTACCTATCTGGTTCCAGCATTATAAGGTTTAAAGGTCATCTAAGGTCATGGTAGTTATCATTATTTAACCTTTATTGTGCTGAATTGTTCAAATATATCATTTGCACAACAACAGTTTTTATGGTTTTTAATAGGACGTAAAGTTGAATATGAGTGCCAAATAGTTTGGATTGATCCAAACTCAGGGCTGCCATAAGTTGACATGAAAAATCCTAAGATTTCAAAAGTTGCATTTTTCAAGTGCGATTTTACGAATCGTACCTTTACCCTATAGCCTTTTTCTTGTTTTGTTTGACATGCGACTACTTAAAGCAGGCTGCAAGTAAAGCAGAATGCGCCTTAGGGCGCATTCTGTTTTACTTTCAGCCTGCTTTAAGCTACTATTTACTGGGAAAAAATCCGGAGATTTAGGAAAAATCCGGAGAAATGGCAGCCCTGCAAACTATTTGTGAATGTTAGCCAAGAGGTGTTGTCTACAGTAACACTTGTGTTCAACAGACATTCAGTGATGATGTAGTAAGATTTCTAAACACAGGTGATTGCAAAATGCAGAATTAAAATACATGTATCTTGTATTATAACATATGATTCATTTAGATTTTACCTAAATGAAAGACAATTAAAGAATGGCTTGGGGGCTCAGTGTGGTGAATCTTGCTATGATCTAATGTAATATCCTACTCAATTATCCCAATGCAATGTTTTTTTTAGATATAAACAGGGCTCCAGATAAGAGTGAGTAAACTGTTCGTTTCCACCATTTGCTCCACATTACCATACCCTCTGTTGTGAATGTTCATATTCTAATAAGTAGTCACATCATAGGGTTTGATGAAGATATAAGGAAGTTAGTGTTTGAAAAGCCACATTGTCTGGATATCTGTAGTAATACTAATCCCCTTAACACTTTAAACACTAACGATGAAACGATGAAACGATGAAACCGAGTAACTCTGCATCTCATCAGGATCCAAACTGTTTGACAATCTGAGAATTTTGCTTACAAATTTGATCTAACTCTGAAGAAGTCTATTGATTAGACAAAACATCTGTTGAATAAAAGCCAATTTAACCCATTACCCCATAGCTTGTTTCTAGTTTTGTAGAAAGATGACCACTTAAAGGAGATTGAAAGTAAAGCAGAATGCGCCTTAAAGCGCATTCTTCTTAATTCTGCTTTACTTTCAACCTGCTTTAAGCTATTATCTGCTAGAATATAGAAAATACTTCTTATGAATTCTTATTTGTAGCATTATAAATTTGAACTATTTTCTTCAGTGGAGGAATAAATTACTAGGCGTAAAAAGGCGTTTTTATAGGGTAATGTGTTAACACATCCAGCCTTGGTCGTTTGTTCTACATCTTTTTGTTTTCTTCAAATTGAGTTTTAGAACAGTTACAGTCAAATATAATTGGGTTACAACAAACTTTGAAATAGTTAAACAATAGGAATATTTGGTTAAGACAACACAACATTGTTACAATACAACGGTGGCACTGTTAGACAGTTATAGACCTCACATCAACTCAAACACAAGGGATTCACCCCGTTTTCTTCTCTTCAGTCGCACTGGTTTTCGTTTCTTTTTCTCTTCCTCTATGCCTGTTAGTTTCAATAAAATACTGTTTAACTCATTATCCCCTGAAACTTCCAATAGACGATTCCAGTTTCCAATAAAGACTGGTCCATTTTAGACTATTTAGGGTTGTTTTTTGTAATAAATTGCAAAATGGCAAACACTGAAGTCCTTGATCAGAGGGCTCCTGCAGGAGCCCTCTGATCAAGGACTTCAGTGTTTGCATAGGATAAGTGTACTTTTTACAGGTACACCTTTGGTAAAGGATGCATATATGCGTCACTAGGGCTCAGTGAGTTAAATCCATTGAAAATGATGGTGATAATTGAAGCCATCAGCCAAATCCAGGATCCAACTGTCTGACTCTCTAAATTAGGTTTCTTCATTCATAAAGATATATATCAGAAACAAGACTGCGCGTTCAATAAACGCTTATGCCCCCGGTGGCATCCTTGACAATATATTCTGAATCTTTTCTAAGTCCAAATTAGGTCAAGGTCAAACTGAGCTTGGGTATTACTGGTGGGTTGGTAATGGTCCAAGGCAATAACTGTATAAGTATAGAAGCATTGTAGTAAGTAGTGTTGATGCTAGACGAAACGGTAAAATCTAGTTAACCAAGAAATAGCCCATTCAAAATATTCTAAGTCCAAATTAGGTCAAGGTCAAGGTCAAAATCAAGGTTGGGTGATATTGATGGATAGGGAATGGTCCAAGGCAACAACTGTATAAGTATCCAAGCATTGGAGTAAGCGGTGTTGATGCTAGACGAAACGGTAAAATCTAGTTAACCAAGAAATAGCCCATTCAAAATATTCTAAGTCCAAATTAGGTCAAGGTCAAGGTCAAAATTAAGGTTGGGTATTATTGGTGGCTAGGGAATGGTCCAAGGCAACAACTGTATAAGTATCTAAGCATTTGAATAAGTGGTGTTAAAGCTAGACGAAACGGTAAAATCTACTTAACCTGGTTACGGACGGACGGACGGAAGGACGGACGGACGGAAGGACGGACGGACGGACGGACAGGAGGATTACTATATGCTCCCGCATCTGTCGATGCCGGGGGCATAAAAATGCAATGAACAAGTTTACAGCATATGCAATTTATGCATATTCCATGCATTTTGATTAATCAATTCACGATTGAATCTAGGCAACTAGATGGCAACTGTTTGCCAATCTTTTCGATACCATACGACAACTGGTTGGTCAATGTTTGCCAATCCACTCATGTGATCACTGATCAGCTACAAATGCTGGTCCAAGGTGTTGACAATTCAATCCAATGTTGTGTAAGGCCATGCCATAACACAGGACATTATTTTACAGTGCAATGGTGCCAATCAATGAATACAAAACCAATTACAAGAAGCTCTAGAGACCACTGCAGTATACTACAATAGACTGTTGAATATTTAAGAAATGATCTTCGTTCTATTGTTGGTTACTTGGTACCGATTTCTGATGAGCAGCAAAGTAACTACATGGGCCAAAAGCATCAGAACATCAAACCATGATGTATTCGATTCTAACATTAAAGCCAATACATATTTTCGCAGTGTGGTTTATTGCAGAATATACTATAAAACTATTAATGGAAATATGAGCATGCTCTTTTTGTGTTATCCTTGATATAAAAAGCATGCTGTGGTTTTCAAGTACATCATTTTAACTCATCTCTACTATTTGTGATGTATAGATTTCAATATGTTTGTTGTTTACTCTTATATAGTCAATAAATTGGAATTAAAAAGTTCATGACCTTGTGGGATTATAATTTGTAATGTGAAAGTTCAATAAAGATGACATTTTTATGGCAAAATGATGCCAAGGCTTTCTTCACTTGTTACGTTCTACTGTCAGTTTTGCATAGCAGGATATACTAAAGGGAAATCGTTCTTGGTCTATAGAGACATATTTATGTGCCATGTTAGAATTTATGTACAGTAAAACCCCTCTATTACGCACACTGGAATGTATGCTAATTGATTGTATAAAGGACATGTGACAGCTTAAAGGAAGGTGACAGTAAAACAGAAAGCTCCTAAAGGAGCTTTCTGTTTAACTGTCACCTTCCTTTAAGCAGTCACCTGTTGCAAAACGCCAAATAATTAACAAAATTTAGTGTTCATAATAGAGAGGTTTTACTGTATATTGCAGGACCATTTAGTTTCCCAAACACCCACTCCTAGTAGATAAGAACTTATAAGTTTTTCTTTTCTAAAAGTGTTTTACCTTGGATGAAGTCTTCAATGTCTATATCTATGTCATACTCGTCAGAGTCTATTTGGGAGCCTGCAACCCCGCTATCAAAGTCTGGATGTTTTTTTGGGTGTGTTTGGGTGCTACTGGATAAGGACTTATCGGTTCTTATTTTCTAAAAGTGTTTTACCTTTGATGAAGTCTTCAATGTCTATATCTGTGTCATACTCGTCAGAGTCTATTGGATAGCCAGCAACCCCGCTATCAAAGTCTGGATGTTTTTTGTGGGTGTGTTTGGGTACTACTGGATAAGGACTTATCGGTTTTTCTTTTCTAAAAGTGTTTTACCTTGGATGAAGTCTTCAATGTCTATATCTGTGTCATACTCGTCAGAATCTATTGGGGAGCCTGCAACCCAACTATCAAAGTCTGGGTGTTTTTTGTGGGTGCGTTTGACTGGGTGCTGAAGTTTTGGGGGCTCGGGCTCCTCTGTCTCTATCACAGTCTCTGGCTGAGTAATGGCCCATCTCTGTGGGCTCACAGGACCATCACCTACACAAGAAAGATACATGTAGAAACAAGACTGCACGTTCAATAAACGCATATGCCCCCGGTGGCATCCTTGACAATATATTCTGAATCATTTCTAAGTCCAAATTAGGTCAAGGTCAAGGTCAAACTGAGCTTGGGTATTACTGGTGGGTTGGTAATGGTCCAAGGCAATAACTGTATAAGTATAGAAGCATTGTAGTAAGTAGTGTTGATGCTAGACGAAACGGTAAAATCTAGTTAACCAAGAAATAGCCCATTTAAAATATTCTAAGTCCAAATTAGGTCAAGGTCAAATTCAAGATTGGGTGATATTGGTGGATAGGGAATGGTCCAAGGCAACAACTGTATAAGTATCCAAGCATTGGAGTAAGCGGTGTTGATGCCAGACGAAACGGTAAAATCTAGTTAACCAAGAAATAGCCCATTAAAAATATTCCAAATTAGGTCAAGGTAAAGGTCAAAATCAAGGTTGGGTATTATTGGTGGCTAGGGAATGGTCCAAGGCAACAACTGTATAAGTATCTAAGCATTTGAATAAGCGGTGTTGATGCTAGACGAAACGGTAAAATCTACTTAACCTGGTTACGGACGGACGGAAGGATGGACGGACAGGACGATTACTATATGCTCATGCATCTGTCGATGCCGGGGGCATAAAAATATCTATTGGAATGAGATAAAGCAAATACATAAATACAGTAGGTTGATTTTTATGTTTTTTAAGAAGACTCAATAAATTCAATTAGCCCTTTCTTCCAAAGCTTGAAGTTAAATTTACAAATGCAGTAAAACCTTTCTATTACAATCATTAAATTATGTTAGTAATTAGGTGTTTACGGCCGGTTACTGCTTAAAGCAAGTTGACAGTAAAACAGAAAGCTCCTGTAGGAGCTTTCTGTTTTACGGTCACCTTGATTTAAGCTGTTATCCGAGTTTTATACAATCCATTAGCCTTCTTTTTAGTGGTTATAATAGAGAGGTTTTACTGTATGTAGCTATTTTATGCATGTGGTTTCTTAAAACCAAAATGAAAATAAAGCAGACAGCTTCTAAAGCTAGTTGTAATGAAAGTAAAGCAGAATATAACTTACTGCCTCCATTCTTGGCACTTGTGTCGACAGGGGTGTGGGTTTCTTCTGACTTGCTCTCTGACAGTTTTCGTTCATTAGCCAACCCAACAGCAGTGATCAGTGAACTGGCATCAGATGATATACTTATAGCAGGAGATCTGAGAAAAACAAAATAACTGACATGACCCTTTGTCCCTAGTGATGCTAATACGCTTCCTTTATAAACAGTGTACCTGTGAAGAGTACACTGTCTTGTCCTTTACAAACAGCGCAGACACAGATCAGAGTGCTCCTACAGGAACCCTCTGATCTGGATCTGCACTGTTTGTCATTTTACCATAGATTTAAGAAAAAAAACAAAAAAAAACACTTAAAATGTAAAAGATGTATTAGGCTTAAATGGAAATTGGAATTGTCCATTTCAAGTTTCAGAGGTCAATGAGTGAAGCCATCATCAACAAGCAGGTACAATGTAACATCTAAAATACTCCATAAAACATGATAAAAGTTTCTGCAAACTAAACAAATTTCTCTGTCCAAAACCTTTTTTCTACTTGCTCACAAATCCTTTAACATCTAGGTATTTATAGCTCATTGGACATGTAGCTGTTTATTGCAGGACAACAGTTAGGCTTTCATTCCCTGCATTAACTCTTTCCTCACTGAAACTTTAAATGGACAATTCCAGTTTCGATTTTTGTCTAGTCCATTTCAGGCTTTTAAGAGTTGTTTTTGTCAATTTTGGCATTACCGACAAACAGTGAAGACCCTGATCAGAGGGCTCCTTTCAGAGCCCTCTGATCTGGGCCTTCACTGTTTGCACAGGACAAGTGTACTATTCACAAGTACACTGTTTGAAAAGTACGCCTATATGCGGGACTAGGGTTCAAAGGGTTAAGCTGCCATCTGTCAAAGGAAATTCAGCTTCTTTTGAATGGCTGCTGAACCTTCTTAATCTGGAAACATCATTATCCAATAGATACATTTTTTATGCCTTTAATTTATTCGTTCACTAAAGAAAATAATTCCACTTAATACAGTCATGAAATATTTCCTATATCCTACCAGATGGTAGCTTAAATCTAGGGCTGCAACGGTTCAGGTACTTCACGGTTCGGTTCGGTTTCGAGTAGACCCATTCGGTTTTCGAGTATTTCGGTTCGGGTATAGTATAAAGAGCTTGATCAAAAGAACCTGAAAATAATTCTCATTTACTGGCACATGTCTACGCAGACAGTGCACAATTTTTGAAAACGCTATCACTGTCATCCATAATTTTATCATATGTACGAGAAAGATGCGCATTTCTTTCTACCATTTTAGGACAGATTGTAGCGTATTTAAGGTGTGGTTCGTCCGGACATTGTTTTCGTTGAAGTTTCGTAACTAAGCTTTCAGCCTGTTTTGTTGGCATTCTGGCTGGTCTTCCTTAAATGCCTAATCAGCCTTCTGTTTATAAGCGCTAGAAAAACTAATCAGTTCCATCTATATTTTTATTTTACTGAAAGTTTCAGTTTAATTCACATAGCCATTCGCAGTTTGCGGTCGCTAGGTAATAGACTGGTTACCCCTTTTCTGATGCTGATTCGACTTTGGTACCTTTGAAGCCAGGCTATCAATCGTGCGCATGCGTTAAGTGCTGGGTTTCCCGGAAGGTAGTGACTAGGGGTACGTGACCGTACCGCTCATTGCGGTATGGTCACGTACCCCTAGCGAGCCCTGTGAGGGTTGACTAGGGGTATGTGAGTCATTTACACTATATAGCAACACTTTATTTTGTTTGCAGATACGTTAATATCGATGTTAATGTTAATATTATCTCATTTCTACTTTCTACTACATGTATATGGCTGTTTAACCCAGAAAAAGCAAAGAAACTTCATCTAAAAAAAATCCAAATCGGCTTTTTTTTTCACGGCAGCGAAAACTATATACCTATGAATAAAGAACGTTCACACAATTTTACAAGCATGTATAATTATCCAATACCAGCTTTGTTTAGAATAATTGCACTTTTTAATTGCGATCCATTGCCAAACGTGTTTTTTGAGTTGATTTTTGTAACAGGTCATTAACCAGTCAACTTACATTTATCGATACTTGATGAGAGCCGAAGCTTCGCTAGTTGGCTGAGTTGCTATATAATATTCTTACCACTTTATATTCACCGCTAAGTTCAGAATCTACAACAGCATTAATTTCGAACAAGCTAGCTTATTATATAAGTTACCTTTGGATCAAATTAATTTATATATAAAAAAAAGTTTACATTGGTCACGGATTTCAGATATCGGGCGTAGCCTATCTGACGATAACACCATACCCTACATGCGGTATACATCTACATTGTATTCTCATCGCTGCCGTGAAAACAATTTGGGTGGAGAATATCTTTCAAAATTTCTTTGTGTTTCTCCATTAAATATCCTTAAGATAAGGTTGAAATGAGAGATTATTAATGTAAGAATCAATAAAACGCATCTGCAGGCAAAATAGTGTGTTGCTACATAGTGTAAATGACTCACGTACCCCTAGTTAACCCTCACAGGGCTCGCTAGGGGTACGTGACCGTACCGCTAATTTCAAATATTAGAGGAACGGTCTCGTACCCCTAGTCACTACCTTCCCGGAATTATAAATAGCCGATATATGAAAAGAATGAGACGGACGAGACGCGAGCTATTTAAATTACTGCAAGATTAAAAGGTTAGAACTGTGATTTAACCCTATTACATTTTGGAACGTCTAACCATCAAAAATATACACGAAGACTGCACGCTGATTGGTAAATTGACGGTCTAGTATAATTTACCATACATCGACGCACCTAACCGAAAATTTGTGGTGCCGACCCGAAACTCGAACTGAGACAAATGAACCGAAAATAACCGAAATTCAGTGAACCGTTGCAGTCCTACTTAAATCAGGCTGAAAGTAAAGCAAAATGTGCCTTAAGGTGCATTTTGCTTTACTTTCAACCTGCTTTAAGGGATAAACTGTCAGACAGTAGCAACTTATTGCAGGACAAAAGTACATGTAATGCAGAAAGCAGGAGGTTGCTCAAATGTCATTTGGTAATGAATGGCATGTCTGTTGTTTGTTTTCTTTTTTCATAATTTACCCACCTTGGAGGGGGTTTAAAGTGTGGCTTCCTGAGGGTTTGTCTGTGAAGGCGTCGTTGACTGGGTGTGGGCTGCTGTTTGATCCTGGGCTGGGCTGACCATGGTCGAACACCTTTAGGTTTAGACGGAAGCACTCTGCTTGGAACATCTAATGTTGGACCTTTAATATATTTAAAAAATACCAGTCATCAATTTGAATAACTTCAGTAGAACCCCTCCATTACTATAATTTGTTAATACATGTTACGATGTAATTAGGAATTTAAAACAGGTGACTGCTTAAAGCAAGGTGACAGTGAAACAGAAAGCTCCTGTAGGAGCTTTCTGTTTCACTGCCACCTTGCTTTAAGCTGTCACCTGTGTTTTATACAATCAATTAGCCTTCATTTTAGTGGTCGTAATAGGAGAGTTTACTGTATATCCACATTTATTATATACCTATTCTAAAAACAAGCGAATACAGGCCCGACAATCTTTTTCCGTATCAGATGGTCCGCATCAGATGGCATATATGCTACACAATGTTGACGTCACTGTTTTTATGCAACACAGGTTGTACACGATCTATTAACATAAAGAAGCGTTGCACGTGACGTTTCAGAATTCCAGGTCCGATGCTATTTTTAAAAAAAGTTGAAACTAAGAATTGGTCAACTTTGAATAGTTCATTTCCATTTTAAGCGTAAAAAACCCACAACATCCCCTTTTACTAATGTTTTCCTCCAAAGGATTAAGCTTAAAACACTTCAACTCATGTTCTAAAACGCTTTTAAAATGACCGTTATTTGCAAAACGCCACTTCTTAAATAACGGATACAATCGAGAACAAAGTAATACGTCATAAAAAATGACGTAATTTGTTGGTAGTCACATGAATTCCATAAATAGTTTTGCATAGAACTAGATCTAGTCCCAAACAGTTTAGGTATATAATAAAAGGAACATCACCACAGTGTGTGATCCGGGGTCTTGTATCAGTTCGAGTTGGTTGTGTAATCCAGATCTCAGGAGAGGCGCCTCTCGTGAGATCTGGATTACACAACCAACTCGAACTGATACAAGACCCCGGATCACACACTGTGGTGATATTCCGTTTTTATTTCTAAGGAAAAGATTTATTTTTACTTCCGAAGTGCTAAGTAAGACATTTTTCACTTACAAAAAGTACATTGCCTAAGAATTGTTTAGAATAGAAATATTTATGACAGTACTTTTGATTCTCTTGTGGTCAATAAACCCCAATTACGACTTTGCGGTTGAAAAACATGTCTAGACAAATTCGCCTGTAGCTGATATCTCCAATAGTCAAGAATTAACTCATTCACCCCTGAAACTTTTAATGGAACATTCCAATTTCCAATTAAGTCTAGTCCATTCTTACTATTTATATTTTGTTTTAGCAACATATTGCAAATGACAAACAGTGCAGACCCTGATCAGAGGGCTCCTAAAGGAGCCCTCTGATCAGGGTCTACACTGTTTGCATTAGACAAGTGTACTCTTCACAGGTACACTATTTGTTAATGATGAGTATACTCATTGCTAGGGTTGTCTGTGCTAGTCCTTTCTATGCTCGAAACCATTATGTATATTTTCCTCTGATCAGGATCTGCACTGTAATTCAGCAAACCCTATGTATGGCAGCTTTACCCTATCAACACTAAGTAACTCTTGTGGGTTATTAAGTTCCCTTGTGGATCTTTTTAATTACCAAAACATGAACCAGTCTACTTGGAATTATGGGTAGTTTAATAGATACTGGTCTAAATTAGAAAACAGTGAAGACCCTGATCGGAGGGCTCCTATAGGAGCCCTCTCATCTGGGCCTGCATGGTTTTCAAATGTATTGGGTATTTTTCAACCAGGTCCATGGTGTTGAAAGAGTAAACACAATGATGGCACTATAGGAAGAAGACTGTACATGTATGTTGATGTCATAGAGCTTGTATTTTAAATAATAACATCCTTACTTCTCAACCAAACCCTATGGTGTGATCCTCATTAGAATCATTTTAAAGAGAAGATTCTTATTGGTAGTAAAGCATAGGGTTTGGTAGAAACATAAACATGGCTGTTGATAAGAGGGAGTAAACTAAACAACAATGTCTCACTCATTTCAGCACAAAATTATATTGTGTCACTACCCATTAGAAGTGCCTCTTCGAGGCGATTCTAATGACTAAAGACACCATAGAGTTTAATGCAGAAATAAAGGTTTTAGTTTTTTAAATACAGTAAAACCTTTCTATTACGACCACTAAAACAATGGCTAAATGACTGTATAAAAACAGGTGACAGCTTAAAGCAGTCATCTGCCTAAACACCCAATAATTGAAATCAATTAGTGGTCGTAATAGAGAAGTTTTACTGTACACAAAAATGTGCTCCCCTTATCTGGAGCTCTGGACATAAAAGAGAATTTGTCAGAAATGTTCTATTATTGGGATGACGCATCTGATAAAGCTTATGCGGGACTATAAACCTTAGCAGCAACAACAATGTTCATATGTATATACTCACTTTAATCTGAAGCCCTGTGTACCTACCTTTAGCAGAGTGGGGTCTTATGAAGCGTTTCTTTCTGTCTTCATACCCATCCTGGTAATTGTCATCCTCGGACGTCTCTTCATCGAGGTCCAGCTGGGGCACTCTGAACACTACACCATGTTTGGGTGACTTGCACAGCTCAGCATCAGGGAAATCTACACTGGGCTCCATTACTTCACAGATTTCTGAAATATTAATTAACCCTTTACCCCATCGCCTGTTTCATATTTGATCAGAAATTTAGGTTTTCTTCATGTTTAGGTGACTGACGCAGGTAAGCATTAGTGTAGTTGACCTGGCTGGTATTTGCAAACAGTTTGAATCCACATTTAATGTGGCATCTTATCTGGATCCAAACTGTTAGACACCTATCATTAAAGGCAGTATGTAAGCCAGAATAGCGCATTTTTTAAACCTGAATAGTCAGGCAGATACATAATCTAAACATATAAAAAGAAGTAATCCGCGATGATTATGGAGGCAATAAATCTGACAAACACATGAATTTGATAGGAAAAGGTCGACTTTTAAATTGGTTTGTTGACATCTGATCAACGACGGAGATTTTCTGAGTTCGTTGAACTTGCGCCCGGTAAAGATGTTTTCTTATGACCTGTCGGAGTTATTTTTAGATTGGAACATTCTAAAACTTTAAAAGGGATGAGTATTCCCTACATCCAGCAAGAAACATTGATAGCTGTGTTTATTGTGCGCAGTATACAGTAGAGAATACATTTTCTTTCCCGTTTAAACGCAAACGCAATGCACGTAACTGTGGAAATTTACATTTAGAAGTTTTAACTATTATTATTAATATGAGTAGCAAATAGGTTGGAGCCTGATCAAACGCCGGGTTACCCGGCGTCTGACCTGGCTCCAATCTGTTTGCAATGGAAATAATAGTTTTGTAAACAAATGCGTTTATTGGGAGAGAATAAAATATCAGTAAAGTTAGCGCAGCGGTCTCGTGCTGCACGGGAACCATACTTATCTCAAGTACAGTCACGAGACATAATTATTCGTCACTCCGCCAAAAGTTGCTTATTTTCATCAGTTTTTCTCAACTGTTATTTAGAATTTAAACTCTAGACAACATTCAGTGTAGTTCTGTTTGGTTTTAAGAGTTGGAGCAAGGATCTGTAAAATGATTCCTAGTCTCTAACTGAGCATGTGATTCTTTGGTTCTTGTTGCTAGGTAATTTTAGAATGTACATGCCAAATATGAAATATGTTAACAGTATATGGTTGCCATGGTAACAATAGATGAAAGTTATGTAAAACTACGCCAAATTAACGAACAACTTACATATGCGGTGAAAAATAAAATAAGAAAATGTCATTTTAAAGCTCTTTAACTTCATGTTAAGTCACACAATTCTAAAATTTAATCGGTAAACTTGATTTCCCATAGACTCCAATGTTAATTTTATCATTTATCGCATGTCAGTAAATTTGAACATTAACAATTTCATTAATTTTCTTCAGTTTCCTTTTGAAAGTGCACTATTGTGTGGGAGATTATGTTTTCAAATAAAAACGCTCTTAAATTCTCATTATTGGTCCCATTTGTTACCATGGCAACCGGTTCAGTGGAACGAGTCAACCTTTTTCACTTATATTCTAAAGTCGCCTAGCAACAGAATTCTGTTCCGAACAGCAGAGAAAACAATATATTTCTGAAAAGTTAACACCTTTACTTTTAAACTGGCATACACCGTGGTGTAATTTTGTATTCCACAGTTTTGTTGCAGCACCAGAAATGTAGAAAATGTGTGGAAAAAATGCCAAAATTTCGCAGAGTGACGAATAATTATGTCCCATGACTGTAGGAAAGTGTACGACGATGTAGTCGATGTCACCTTGCTTACAGTGGAGAAAATGTTATTCTTTCCAAATAAACGCGTTAACGCTAAAACCATAATTTCAATTGCAAACAGTTTGGAGCAGATCAGACACCGGGTAACCCGGCGTCTGATCACGCACCAAACTGTTTGCCACTCAGACTAACATGAATGGTCAGAATTGTCTAAAGGTTGTCCATTTATTCGTATTATTGCCATGCGTTTGCGTTTCGTTTGCGTTTAAACGGGAAAGAATAACGTTTTCTCCACCGTTACCTTAATGGTTATTAACTATTCTGCTCGTGACTCTTATTCGACCTTGCGGAAACTCTCGGAAGCCGACACGAAGATTTGTTATGTAAACAAAAAGCTTATTTTTCCAACCATCTCGATAAGAAATCGGCACATTTATGTATGGTTCTTAAAGAAAGGGGGGCATGTTTCCGGCACCTGACAACGGATTTTGCTTAGTTTCAATACATAGAAAATGTTCTTACATAAGAAATTGCGCGATTTAAACATAAATTTGGCTGACATTCTGGCTTTAAGTTTCTTCTGTTCAAAAATACAAAAAAAAGTTAAATTTGAAAAACTTGCAGTTGACAATGTCAAAACAGCTGGTATTACGGGTAGGATAACGGTGTCTTCACCTATTCATTTACATAAGTGCTTTAAGGTGCCTCTGCTTCTTATTTGAATAGTTGAAAAGAAACGTTGCAACATAAAGAAGGATAAAAGTTATGTAAAATGCTCCTGCAGGATGTGTCAGTTGAATATAGGTGATTTGAAGGAAATGGTTAAGGTATACAGTAAAACCTCACTATTACGAACACTAAAACCAAGGCTAATTGATCGTATACTCAACAAAAATAGAAACGTCCCACATTTTGAACGGACATATCTCTGACGTTATTTAAGTTATACATCAAGTTAATGTACTTATGGGATACTGGTCAGTTGGAGTTACACATGTGTAAAGTTTTCACAAAATAGCACAGATAAAAACCGCTAACGTAACGGAATGATGATTTGCACGTTTTGCACGTGCACGGTACACACGTTTCAATAAAGTAATTATGTCACCGTCGTAAAATACACACGACCCATATGAATTCAATTATTGCATCATGCCACGCTCGTCTGAAGTTGAAAGAAATCAGGCAATGACGGCCATTGACGTCGCCCGCTGGTTCGGCTGCTATAGAGAAACCAAACAAAGGTTTGCGACCCCGTACCATCAGACTGGGACTGTTCACAATCGTTTTTGCCTTGGTCATCCCGTTTTTCCTCCGTCAGAACTGATCACTACGGCACGTTAACGCACTAAGGTCTACGTCATTTTCCAGCCACCGGAACGGCTGGTGAACACGGTGAGTCATCACAAACCTTTGTAATCGCTTGCAATCCAACGCTAAACCAATCAGAGCATGACGCCCATAATCCGGTCAAATTTGAACGACACGTCACCGTGGGCTAAATTATCTGTCGTCACGACGTCATTTGAAATTGAAGCAAACTGGCTGGTATCAAGTTCTTTTTATCTTGATTCATACTTAACAATTCAGATGGTAGACTAAGCAAATTGATTACATTTAAGATTCAGCATTCAATATTTGACACAGACCTCACAGCAAGAGTGAATGTCTGACGTTCTCATTAAACGTTACGTTACGCTGTAGAAATGAAGCGTATATTGGTGCAAACGGTGGCCGTACACGATATTAATCTTACTGAATAAAATTTGGGACTTTTTATGAGAATTCAGTAATCAACTAAACATTTTTAAAAAAACAAACATTTATTCAGATTTTTTATTTTGACCCCTACCAACTTCTTCACTACATCACTCGAAAAGTTTTTTTCTCAGCAATATGAGGTCAACTGATGTGGATTCAAAAATGAAACAGGATATAGGGTAATGGGTTAAGCTAGTTCGAGTTATCGAAGTTCGGCTGTATGTTAGTTAACAGGTTTGGTCCTGTAAACATGTGGTTGATTTATGATTGTTTCCTTTTTCAAACTATTGTTTGCAAATAGACACTTAAGACAGTCAAGAGGCAATTCAAGATACAGTTGTCCGGTAAAAACTTATTTTACATGCTTTGAAGCACATTGTGCAAATAGATAAGATTTAATTGAGTCAGCTCAAACAACCATGGTCATATACAAGTACATGTACTTTCAAACTAGGATCTATAGTTACAACAAATGATGCAATATGGAATACATTGTACATGAAAGTGTTAACACTTACTGAGTTGAAAACAAGTATATATACAACATTTGCAAACAGTGTAGCCCCAGACCAGAGGGCCCCTGAAGGAGCCCTCTGCTAAGGGTCTGCACTGTTTAGCATAATCTTAAAAATTCCCCTCAAGAGTTAATGTATACTGGTCCATTCCGAAAGTCAGAATACTAAGTGTGAAATAAATCAGTGTAATGTAATGCCTAGCAAATGAACAAAACTATGAATTATGTGTTTGTAAACGTCCTTTTCTGCCATCTTTGGGCTAATTGGAAGCCCCCAGAGAGAAGGGAGCGGATACAGAAAACCTGGGGGCTATGCCCTACTCTTACTATCGACAGAGTTCTCTGGTTCTATTAGATGCCTAGTGTAAAGCACTGTTACATCGGACCTCGGTTTTTATAAAGTCTCATCTGAAAGACTTGGTCTGGCGGGAATCAAACTCATGACCCCCAGCATTGTAATGCAGTATGCTACCACTGGACTATGTCCGCCGGCAAAATTATGATAGCATTGAAAATAAAAAAATATATACTGAGCAAAAAAAGTTTAGTCGTACAATAAGATTGCTAACCATGGCTGTGTGGTACATTATACATATTATCACTCATATTGCATGATGGCATAAACAACAAAACATCACAAGACAGAAAGGGCATTTTTCAAATTATCTCACTTTGCATTGAAAAAAAGAGGAAATTTTGAACAAATAATACTCAAAAGCTAATTATTGCAATTGATGTCATTTATTATGATACTCTTTAGTTTAATAATATTTTATTGTTCAATTAGTTTACATATTCACACAAGCATCATGTAATTTGTTTAATATAAACAAAAGGGTTGGGCCACAAGTTATTGCAACATTAGATTCGGCCCTTCCCATACTGTCACAAACATGTCGGTAAACAATATAAATGTTAATTTCTTTCGATATTCTGTCTTCAATTAATAAAAAGGAAATTCAAATCGAGACAATGATGACATTGAGACAGATAGGAGCTTCGTTGAATTGAAACATTTAATTGTTTGACAATAAAATTATATAAGAATAAGGTAACTGTAAAATAGGAAGAAAAAACGAGAAAAATTGCTGACAATTTTTCTCCCATTCCCAACTCTGCATTTTGTTCCCAGGACCCCCACCCAGACTCACTATTATTCAAACCATTAACAAAGGCATTCGTCAAATAGCTTTAAAATAAACATGGGTCTCTGTTCTCAAAACTATTAGTATCCAATAGTAATCTAAAATACAGAAGTTTGCACATGTATAGAATTAACTGACAAATCGTTGTGTGGACTTAATAAACATTTGAATTTCAATAAATAAAAATTCATTTTCTTCCAACGTTAGTTCATCATTACCAAACAACACCTTTTTAGTGCTAAGAGGCAGAAATTTACGTGTGTTTCGAAACAGCTGAATCCTTTGGTCATTAAAAAGTTTACATCTAAAAAAGATACTCTTAACTACATTCAACCAGTTAAGACCTATGCTGCTATCAGCATAATATTGATGATTTTTAAAAAGAGTGAAGACCCAGATCAGACCACTCCATAAGAAACTATGAAAAGGTATAGTGTTCCCTCTCTACAATAGCCCTCCCAACCATGACTCCCTCCTTATATCGACTCTTGCCCTTGTTCCCTAAACAGGACATTTATGTCAAACGCTTTCACTGCTGCAAAATAGTCTGCTTAAAATTGTCTGCTGTTTTTTCCCAAAGTTACATATAAGTGGAGACTTTGATAGAATAAATATGATGAGACAAGTGACAAACAGCATGATTCCAGATCAGACACTGTGTTATGCGACGTCTGATCTGGATTCAAGCTGTTTGCAAATGTAGGCCAATTCTTAATTTTCCCTCTCTATAATGACTCCCTCCGAACAACAGACACAATATGTGTCTCCCATTGGGTGTCGTTGTAGAAAGGGAACACTGTATTATGAAGCAAATGGGAATAAACACAAGTTGCGATGACAATGGTCATACAAGGAATTCAGACTTTATCCGATTGTCATGAAAGCATACAATAATAACTAATTTTAGAAGTGTCTTTCATTAAGCTTCGACTTATCTTTAAAGAAATAAATGTTTCATCTTTTTTGGATGTAAAACAAACAAATTCACATATGCTCAACACTATCCCATCAATCCAACACCTAACACTGCATTAACCCTTTCCCCATAACTTGTTTTTAGTATTGAAGATAGATGGTTGCTTAAAGCGGACTGAATATAAAGCAGAATGCTCCTAAAGGATCATTAGGCTAGGATATAGGAAATATTTCTTATGGTGCAATATTTCACAACTGTATAGAATGGAAATGTTTTCTTTACTCAGGAGGAATAAATTAAATGCCACTAAAATGGGTGTATCTATTGAGTAGCGGTTAAATTATGACCTGGAAAAGAGAGAGCCTGCATAATGCATAAACAAATAAAATCCTTGCTCTGACATACTGTGTCTTTACAGCATGTTCAACCTTACCTGTAAGGGAGACAACTCATCATTGACTTAACTCTTTACCATATAACCTGTTTCTAGTTTTGAAGACAGGTGACCACTTAAAATTGGTTGTAGGCAAGTCATCCAGAACAAGACAACTAGCACCTTATTCTAGTCTCCCGGTTCTAGACACCTCAGCCTGGTCTCCAGTTTAACCACCACTGGTTCCAGACTTCTAGCAACTGCCCTTAATTTAAAGAACCACCAGTAATACTCTGGTTTCAAATATCAGCCTAGATTACTCTATATCCTGCTGTACAGGATTCATGGCCTAGCTAGCGGTAAAGCACTGGACTAGTAACACAGAGGTCACTGGTTCGAGCACCTCTGCACCACTTACATCGCTAATGGTCCTTAGGATTCATGAGACCTTAAACAGAGTTCTATACATCATATACATAATACAAGTAAAAGAACCTGCGGTTTCTACAGCAGTGAGATTCCATCTGTATCTCAGTTTCTGTACTTGCTCCCCGCAAACTCTAAAATAAGTAATTGGGGACATCCTAGTGACGTCATGTTAATTATGTGACAGTTGCCATATTGCATCTCATGGCAATACCGGGTCAATTTCTTACCTCAAATCAAGATGCAGGTGGTAATATTAGTCAAATTTTAAAGACTCCAGCAAAGATTGTTTTTATTGTTGTAAATATATCATCATGACGGCTATGAAGTAGGCATCAGGTTTAAAGCCCTCAGAATAGAAGTCACATAAAGTGTTTTGAGGATTATTTTTGTAACCAGGTTGGTGTATTTTTGCATCCTGAATCTATCAGTAGTCTAACATTTTGGAACAACATGCTTTTTGAGAAATTTGATGCCCAACAAAATGTGTTAAGCTTTACATAGACAAAGAAGCAAAAATGTTCCCCATAAAAAGGTCTTTTTTCAGGTATACTGTCTACGGGATGAGTGCAGATCCAAAATAGCTCACTATTCCATAACTGTACACAGAGGGACTAGGGACACCTGGCCTATACCATGATAGGTCAATCAGGGCTGCCATAAGTTGATCTTGGAAAATCCTAAGATTTCCAAATTGTCTATTTTTCAAGCAAGTTTACTTAAAGCAAGACTACACCTTGAGGCACCTTCTGCTTTACTTTCAGCCTGCTTTAAGCTACCATCTGCTAAAAAAAAAAACAGAAATTTCAGAAATATCCGGAGAAATGGCAGCCCTGGGTCAATGTTGACTCACTGCAATGACAGCTATTCAAAATACAATTTATTTAGACTTTAGATGTCTTCAACAAGCATTTTAAATACAGGGCCATTGCTTTGATATGCATAGTTTGACTTAACCCTTTCCCCATTAGAAGCGTCTTTTAATGCATTTAATTTATTCATCCACTGAAGAAAATAGTTCCAATTTATAGTCATGAACATGTACAAAAAGAAAACTTTTCTGTATCTTAGCATAATGATAGCTTAAAGCAGACGGACAGTAAAGCAAAATGCACCTTAAGGCTTTTGCTTTACTTTCAACCTGCTTTAAGTGGTCATCTGTCATCAAAACTAGAAACAGACTATGGGGTAAAGGGTCAATGATAATGGAAGTTGGCTATTGAAGAAGACCAATTTAGCTATACCAAACCGGAACCTCTTTTTACGATGACATAAGCAGATTGCACCCGCATTATCAAGCGCTTTCCTGATGCTTTTCAAGTCATGGGATGGTTCTGATGTATGAGAAACCAGGATATAGCTACAGGGCTGCCATAAGTTGACATGAAAAATCCTAAGATTTCCAAATTTGCATTTTTCAAGTGCGATTTTACGAATCGTACCTTTACCCCATAGCCTTTTTCTTGTTTTGTTGACATGCGCCTACTTCAGACTGTAAGTAAAGCAGAATGCGCATTAGGGCGCATTCTGCTTTACTTTCAGCCTGCTTTAAGCTACCATGAACTAGGAAAAATTCCGGAGATTTAGGAAAAATCCGGAGAAATGGCAGCCCTGTTACTGTAGCTAGGATGTTAGGTTTTGGACTATCACTAGCACATGCATGCAGGACAACTCTTGGGTGGATAGAGTTTTTCAAGATCGGCCAGCAATTTATTTTTTCCTTTTAACCCCCACGCATGGCAATCATATTCATGTTTGCATGTTTGCCATTAGTGAACAAGAAGAATCTATGCTCACGTGCAAAGGTTAGGTGGTTACGCTAATTGATTACCCCACCCACTTTGTACCAACTCGGCACAAGTTTCTTGCTATCTGATACTAAAATAGTAGGCTAACACATAATGTGTTTCACTTGTTACAGCATAAAAACTTATATTTAAATAATACGCACGGTTTATTGCGATGGCCACATTGTTTTTGTCAGCTAAATCATATTAACAACTTGACACTCTGCTGAAAACTTTATCACCAATGTAAACAACCCGAAATCATTCGGCTTCTTTCTAATTCATTCGGGGAAAGTAGGACAATTGCTCTATACATGTACGGAAACGACCAATCCCGTAAAAATGTAATCACTGTAGTGAAAGGTGTACGTGAGTTAATGAGGGGTCGGTCGTATGTGCGAGTTTAGTTGTGATTATGTAGATTCTAATTGCCCGTGTCGCTTGAATAACCCTTTCAATTTGTCCAAAGCATATCTTCTGCAATCTACAAGTGTAGGTATAAATATACAATCTCTTAACCAAAAATTAGACGAGGTCAGTTTGTAACAAAATGACACGTGTATAAATTAGTGTCGGCATTTTCGCGCCTTTTTTCCGCATACCTTATTCAGTATCCAAATGCACGAGCCATAGGCAAACTTTCTTAACTGTTTAACTTTAAATATCGTTTTAGCCCATCACGACTGAATTGTCATAATTTTTAGACTATTGTTGAAATTGTATCTACGAGTGTCAAACCGTTTTCATTTATAATATCAGACTCGCGTTACACTCTGATCTGAGCCCAGTCTGTTTTCAAAGCCAGTAGACTTTCAAATAGTCATATATGGCGAAGAAAGTTTTAAACAGGCATGCAGAAACAGGAGTAGAGGACATTTTTTTTTTATAATCATACCATGCTTTATTAAAACCGATAGATCTACTTGTTTAAATCAGAGACCATACATACATGTATGTATGGTCTCTGTTTAAATAGATAAAAAAACTTTAGGATCGGGGAATGGTTTAACGCATTCACTCTAGTACATTGCAAAAAAATATAGTAACATCTATTTAATAGGGATATATACTATGCCAAACTTCCAACGCAACACCCAAGATTTTCCCATTACTTCCAATATTAAACATGCCTTAAGTTAGTCTGGTCAATTCTGGGTTTTTTTGGTGTGCATATCCTGAAAAGATCTCTTCTGCAATTCATAGAGTGATCAATGGATAATACTCTTGGTAAACAAAAACAAAATGAATTGGCACTTGGTCCCCAAAATATGGAATTTTGTGATAACAAGTTTTCAGAAATCTCATTCCAATGCATTTTCAATGGGGAATGTTAACCAGAAATTAGCGATACGTTTGGATAGATGGTTATTATTCGTCAGAAGTGTCAATGAAAATTCGTTGCCAATATTAACAACTTTGAGGACAGTACATCAATTTAAAAACACAAATAAAAACATATAATAATTTTGTGTCAACTTTTCCATCGATTTAAAACACCCGCTCTGATATGAAAATAGAAGGGAACTCGGAGGTGTTGCGTTGGCAGTTTGGCATAGTATATTTCGTTAACGATATTACCACAAATATTGTCGTAATATAAATGTATCTACAGAAAAGACTATGTTTACAACCACTAACACTAAAACCTCATGGACCGTTATTTCATTTTGCCGTTAGACGGTTGACTATTAAGGACAAGTGCTCCCAAGTCGTGCGACACCTTAAAAAAGTACGATTATTCAAGAATCGTTACTCAACGCAATCGTACGTATAAACGTTAAACACGTGAAATTGCACTTGGTAAATGAAAGTACATGAAACATGGCAAATACTATATCTAACAAGGCTAGATCTAATGTAATAACACAGGACTTCAATCTAAGTGAATATGAGCATGAACCCGAGAACACATAGAAAAAGCCGTCTGCTTATTTGGGCAATTGGTTAATATGTATGAAAGTGCCTTTCAAAAGATGCATTATAACATATGCTCTTTTTTTTTTACCATATTCTGTTTGTTTATTCACATCTAAAGCTTTTATTGTGTGAAGTTTGATCAATTTCTATCAAATAGTTTTTGATTGAGTGGGTGTTTTCATTGAATTTGAGCCACATTCAATTCAGAACAAGAGCCTTATGCGGCCCTTAATCGCTCACCTGGAACCGATCTAAATGTAAAATGTCTTTGAAAGCTGAGAAATTATGACAATATGATTGTGCCGATTGCTGAGTAGATGTTGCTGTGTGCCACATATCTAACTGTGGTTTCAAGCAAGAAGGGGAAGGCCGTAACTTAAATTGGTTGAACTTGTGGCCCAACCCTTTTGCTCTTATATTTGTAGTCTGTAAATTTGATTATGAACTTGTGCTAGATCTATATGGTTGTACAAATATGTGGCAATAAAATATGTTTAAACTAACTTAGAAGATTTTTTAAAAAAAATTTTCACTGTGGTTACATCATACATTTCAAATGCCCATAGACAAAAAAGAACAGTATAACCTATGTTTTTCTTTTTACCACGGTACTCAGATATGTTTGAAGAACCTATGCAGAATTTTCATAGAGATCCTGCGGAGCATTTGGGTGCGGATGTCCTTAAAGCAATTGAAAAGTAAAGCACAGGTAGATCTTCATAAGACGAATTCTGCTGCTTCACTTTCAGCCTGTTTGTAGCTACCATCTGTTAGGCTACAGGAAATGTTTCTTATGTTGCACATTCATTACTGAATAAAATGTTACTAGTTCAAGGATGACCTAATTCAAATTGCGTAGAATGGCTTATATATGGAGTATGGTTGGTTTAAACTAAAGCAGGGAATGAAAGAAGAGCATAACGCTCCTCCAGGAAAAGTGGTGTCTCATCAGGGTCTACGCTGTTTGTGATACTATTTTGTTGTATGGACAAACACTGCAGTTTCTTTAGACCACCCTCTTATAACGAAAATGAACTCTTCCAGCAAGTATACTGGGACAGTTCATTGTCATATCCAGGCATAAATGGGTTAAGGCCACCTATATGTTTTCAAATACAGTGAAACCTGTGAAAACCGGACCCTGAGTAAGTGGTCACCTCTCTTCAATACTAGAGATATACCATGGATTAAAGGGTTTAAAGCGACTCGCAACCAGATGGTGCATTAAAAATAGTAATTTGTAAATATGTGTCAAACGCTTATATAAATGGTAAAGAATTAGTTTAGGATAAGAAATTCTGTTTTAAAAAATGTATTTCAATAAAAAAAAAATATTGGTCTCTGGTGGGATTCGAACCCGGGCCCCGGCATTGGCGGACAGAAGGCAAAATTGGGGAAACCGCTTAGACCAATGGACCACGGAACTATCCGTTTATCTCGGATCGATTTAACGTATTTCAATGTGTAGCGATCGAAAGTGCATACAACTTCGTAATTCGGCTCGTGTTTATGTCTGAGCCCGTGTAGAGAAGCAACAACAACAACTATACCGTTAGCTAACGCTATAGAAAAACGATGGAAAATATCTAAAAATCTAAGATTCGGTGACGATTCTTGAGACTTTTTTTGGACTGATCATATTTTTTTAATGTCAGAAGCCAAATAATGCCACAAATTTGCTTTTATTTGAGTATTTTATTTTATTTTGACAAGTACACCATCCGGTTGCGAGTCCCTTTAAAGTATCTTTGGTATGTTCCTTCTCTTTTGATATGACATTTCACTGGTCTAGATCTTTGCTAAAAATTGTATCTACCATATAAAAAAAAATCAAAAAATGAGCTGTAGGTCAGAATATGGGGTTTGATCATAGAAAAGGGTGTGTTTATGGTTTTATTCACTTTATTTGTGTTTGGAGGTGTTATATTCGGGCAAAGCATGCGTCTGCCACCTGTGCATGCAAGCACACATAGGGTGTTCAATGCAATATACAGGCATACTATAATTAATTCTTTGTATTTACATGTAAACTGAAATAGAGAAATATATGTTTGAATACCAGTTTTATGTAAATCTGACGAAAACTTATATCTCACTCACAAGTACAATAACATAGTACAATCATGAATGTAATTTGATATTACATTTCCACTAAATATACATTGTATGAACAGCGGTGTAGTAGTAAGAGTTTAAAATAACCACAACAAAAATATTTCACAATTTATAGAGTCAGTAACGGGGGAAAAAACTAAGAAAAGATTGTGTCCATGTCCGTCTACATCAATGATTTATATTAACTAACAATTACACAGTATAAATTATAATTAAAGGTGGTCTCGAGATCATTACTTTCTCATAATTATACAGCTCCATTCCCACAGTGACCCTCTCATCAACGATTCACTCTTTACAACAACGCTTGCAGCTGTCACAGTCCCCAAACTATATAGACAATTACAGGGCGACCAATCACGTGACTTTTGTATCGATAGTATTTACTAACAATGGCCGACAGCTTTCAAGAAAAAAGGTGAGTTTTGCATTTTTCTTCGTCTATAGGTATTCTTGCAATCCGACTTATCGACCATGGTCTGGTCCACACATTTCCGGTCATTTTGGTACCAAAGGCTCAACGCCACATGCCATAGTTTCTTTGGAATGCTTGTCACAAGTTTCGAATTGAGGGGAAAGATTCTTAGATTTTCGGGATACGGTTTACTAACGAAGCTTATTTTGGCATCTAACTAGAAAACGGTTTTATGTCCTGTGACTTCAGATGTAGAAACACATTCTACAAGATTCAGTTTGCCCAAAAATGTGTGTTTTTCATAAAAAATCAAATAGTTGCGTGATAGAAAGGATGATGTACAAGAAGAGTAGTGTATTTTAACGAAATAATGGAGATAGAGTATACTAATCAAAATGGATAGAGTATTTTAATGATGGCAGTATGTCCAAAACGAGCCAGTTTGCGTGGCATTTCCGAAAAGAGGCACCGTTTTTTATCAAGAGCTCACGAACAACATGTCATCATTACCTTTGAACTTTTTTGTTTGTTTGTTATAGGTTGCTAGTCGCGTTCAAAAGGTTTAATTATAAAACCGGTAAGTGTGCTCGCCAAGTGTTCCATGACATTCTAGGACAGTTTAATTGACCACTCTGACCTGATAGCTTTTAGAAAATTGGTTACTCAGATCTAATATCTCTAGTTGAGGTCTGTGTTCCCGTTGCTGACTCATACGCCCCACCACGATTGCCCAAATTTATGAATTTTTAAACCGTTTATCTTTTTAAAAAAAATACGATTAAGTTTAGTTTCGTTGGCCAAAAATTCTAAAAACAGAATAGCCTGCCCTGCAAAACCCTAAAATAAGAGAATATTATTTGTTAGAAGTGCTTACGACCTTGTTTTGTTTTGTTTTTGTTGTTACGAAAGTCTGGAACCTAACCCGATCCACCTAACTGAAAATCATGGATCCGCACCTGATTTATCTTGAACCAGCGATAAGGAGATAAGTAACAAAAATATCCCACAAAGTTCATGCATGCACGGATGTTTAACAATTTGTAAGGAGTATTGTTTATTGCTACTAAACATATTTTAAAGTAAAACACGCTCATACATTCTGCTATAGCTGCCCACATTTAAGAACCAGTGAGTGTAGTTAAAGTTGTGATTTGCTCATGAAAAAAGGGTGATGGTCAAAATTGGCTTCCACTTATGGATCATAATCCGTAGGATTCTCTATACTGACCAACTTACAAACTTGGTCTTTGTATGGAGACTTGACTGATTTAAACTTTTTCGTTGCAGGCGCGCATTTATATAGAGGCGACTTGAATGGCGATTTTAATGGCGCCTGTCTTTCAGTCGGCGTGTCCACTCTTTCCTCTTCCCTGTGTGAAGAACGCATACATTTGTGGTCGCCGCACTTCTTCGCCGTAGGTAATTTCTTAAAGTGGTTCTTTTTTCCCCATTATCTGAAATAAAAGTCACACTTCTTCTTCTTCTTCCTATAATATACTGACACCGTCTGGCGTATAATCGTACAGGCGCATGGTGCTTCAAGAAGTGTCTATTTACATATATTTACAGGTGCCAGGATAAAAGAATCTTTTTAACAGTGCAGATAAAAACATCCAGTGCGTTTTATCGGAGCTGGACAGCCTGTACTCCCCTCTTGAAGCTGTCTGACGTGGGGCAGCATACTAGTGACTGGGGGAGATGGTTCCAGAGCCGGATGGTGTCAGGGAAGAAGCTTTTCTGGTAGCATAAGGTTCTAGCAAAAGGTACAAGGAAGTTAAGCTCATGGCCTCTGATAGAGCTAATAGGAGTTAGGTGGATGGTTGGGACGTCAACAAGATGATAAACAATTCTATACATCACGATGACCTTTGCCTGTGCTCTGCGTTCTTGGAGAGTTGGCCACTGGAGTTGTTGCAGCATAGGTGTGACGCTGGAGGTTCTTCTGTGGTCGGAAAAAGCCATTATGGCTGCCCTGCGCTGCACCATCTCCAGTTTCAGGATGTTGCACTCTGTAAATGGGTCCCATATGATTGATCCATACTCCATCAAGGGTCTGACTAGGCTGGTGTAGCAGAGTTCCTTAGTCTCCCTGGGGCACTGTGAGATGTTTCGTTGAAGGAAGGCCCCAGTGTTGTTGCTTTTCTTGTGACAGTATTGATGTGGTTGTTCCAGTTGAGAGATTTTTTAATGGACAGGCCTAAATATTTAGCGGAGTCGACTACTTCAGATATATGTCCATGGATGTTGTATTGTAGGTTTAATGGTTTTCTCTTATTGGTGATGTGTAGAATTTGACATTTCTGGGGATGGAATTCCATAAGCCAGTCCTTTATCCACTCCTGTAACTGATTTAGGTCTTGTTGTAGAGCATGGGCATCTTGAGCAGACTTGATAGGCCGGTAAAGCACAGCCTTGCAGTAGATTCTGAAGAGATGTAGTTTGGTAGATCGTTGATATAAATGTGTTAAATAATCAATAGTTCATATACAAAAAATATAAAATGTGCAGATTCTAATATACTTTGCAGATTATTGTTATAAGAATGACTGCCCGTCATTACTCGTCTTTATATGTATTATATTATATAATGCTGATAGACATGTATGTCTTTGCTGAATAAAAACATATCAAACATATCATATATCATATAAAAGAAATAGCAAGGGACCTAGAACGCTGCCTTGAGGTACTCCTGACTGGACTGAAACATGTGCCGATGTACTGCCGTCAAGGACTACTTGTTGTGTACGGCCCTCTAGGAAGCTGCCAATCCACTGATGGATGTTGCTGCGGACCCCATAATATTCAAGTTTGGAGAGAAGTCTTTGATGAGGAACTTTATCGAAAGCCTTAGAGAAATCTAATAAAATTACGTCTGTCTGTCCTCCATTGTCAATGTTGCTAATTAAGTCCTGGATAGTTAGAATCAGTTGGGTCTCGCAGGATCTTCGTTTACGAAAGCCATGTTGACAGTTGGTTAATATAGAGTGATGGTCCGAGTGCTGCATGATTGAGCTGCTGATTATGTGTTCTAGGGTTTTGCAAGTAATGGATGTCAGAGAGACAGGTCTGTAGTTTTCAGGCTTACTGCGGTCCCCTTTCTTGTATAGTGGTACAACATTTGCTGATTTCCAGTCTAGTGGTATGGTGCCTTGGTCCAGCGATGCCTGGAAGAACATTGTGTTGATTGGAGTAAGCTCCTGTGCAAGTTCTTTCAACAGTCTAGCAGGAAGTTGGTCTGTACCGGTTGCCTTGTGTGGATCCAGGTCAGAAAGCAACTTGAAGACCCCCTTTTCTGTAACGGTTATATTGCCCACAGGAGGGTGATGACTAGGACCCATGTCGGGGATTGATGTCACATCTGCATCCTTGTTGAAGACTGAGGAAAACTGATCGTTAAGTAGGTTTGATTTGGTGGCACTGTCAGAATGTGTGATGCCAGTCTTTGCTTTCAGTGGTGCAACACCCTGGTTATCGGTCTTTTTGCTTTTAATGTAACTGTATAATCTTTTTGGGTTGGAAGATGTTTCTGGACAAATTATATTCGATAGGTATTCATTATAGGCAGATTTACAAGACTCTCTTGATAATTTCTTCAGATGTTTATAGCGTTTGATGTCCCTGGCACTTTTAGTCTTTCTAGCCTTTGCAAAAGCCCTCTTCTTTCTTCGACTGAGCTGTTTCACCTCTCTATTTATCCATGGTTGACTAAAACGAGAACTAGTCATCTTGGAAGGAACACATGATTCTAGGAATCCAAGAAGTGAGTTCTTAATGTCATCCCACATGGTTTTGATATCGCTGGCATTGGTGTACTATTGCACAAAATCTTCCTGGTATCTACTACATTCAGACCTGAGCGAGTCAAGATCAGCCTTCTTCCAAAGGTGAATTTTTCGTTTCACAGGCTTGGTCCTTCTTGCAGTGTAGATAGAAGCCAAGCTAAATTACACTTTAGATAGAAGTCAAGTTTAACTGCTTTAACCGTTTGCTCCACTCCAAAGTATATATACCATGCAAACTGGCTCGTTTTGGACATACTGCTATCATTAAAATACTCTATCCATTTTGATTAGTATACTCCTTCTCCATTATTTCGTTAAAATACACTACTCTTCTTGTACATCATCCTTTCTATCACGCAACTATTTGATTTTTTATGAAAAACACACATTTTTGGGCAAACTGAATATTGTAGAATGTGTTTCTACATCTGAAGTCACAGGACATAAAACCGTTTTCGAGTTAGATGCCAAAATAAGCTTCGTTAGTAAACCGTATCCCGAAAATTTAAGAATATTTCCCCTCAATTCGAAACTTGTGACAAGCATTCCAAAGAAACTATGGCATGTGGCGTTGAGCCTTTGGTACTAAAATGACCGGAAATGTGTGGACCAGACCATGGTCGATAAGTCGGATTGCAAGAATACCTATAGACGAAGAAAAATGCAAAACTCACCTTTTTTCTTGAAAGCTGTCGGCCATTGTTAGTAAATACTATCGATACAAAAGTCACGTGATTGGTCGCCCTGAATTATATCCAACCTTTTCGTGGCTGCAATATGTCAATATCGTCTGCTTAAATTTGTCGTCTGCTGTTTTGTTTTGTTTTTTTCTATAAAAAAAAAACCAAACAAAAAAAAACATAATGACGAGGGACAAACATCTTGAATCCAGATCTGGGTCCAAGTTGTTTGCAAAAGTAAACCAATGTCCCTCCCTATAACAATTGTTAACTCCCTTCGGACAACCCACACAATATTTGTCTCCCTTTGTATGGTGTTGTATAGTGAGGGAGCACAGTAGTATCTATACAATCATGCATGTAAAGCAAGTTTAAGCAACCCCAATTTTACAATCACTGATAAAGAAGACAAGTGACTGCTTAAAGCAGAAGGCTCCGGTCTCTATACCCTGTCTTACTTAATCGGAATATGTTTGAATCGCCTAGAAATTTGGTTTTATGAAATGTTTTGGGGAAAAAACACTTTCTCTTTTGAAATTTTTTAATACTAGCAGGAACGTATATTAAAGATAGTCTACGTCCCTGCTGATACTAGTAGATCTGTATGTGCCGCTGTTAATGTGTGATTTTTGTTTTGTTAATATTTTTGTCCTGTATTGTACCATATATTTCATATATAGGTCTATACATAAATTTGTATGATAACTAGAGCGTGTAGACTGTGTTTTCATTAGTGTTGTGCAATGTTCTTCAGCTTACTCTATTCTATATAGTGACCTTACTAACCAGGTCAATGGGAAGTGACGTTTCTCATGTATGGGAGCCATTGCTCTCGATTCATAATTATGTTCCGATAAAGGAAAATGCCGTAATTGGAAGGCGGGGCTACGTGACGTCGGAAGCAAAAGAACAGTTTTCATTGGTCCCGAAGATGCCGAGACAGTTTGTTTACTGTCAATATTCCGACCGACAGTGACTGAATAAAAATGGCCAGGGGAAACCGTCGGGAACTAGAATGAGTGTTTGGTGTTGTGTAGTTTTCTGTGACATTATGGATTAACGATGTAATTGAATGAGCGGATAAGTACAAGTAAACGACAACACATCATTCACACTGCTTAATGCTGATATATTTTCTGTGAAAAGTCCACTATCATGCGATACTTTCAAAACTATCTACATGTCGAAAATTGAGGTCAAAATTAGTTTCATTCAAGTTTTATCTAATGATTTCATTGATGAAAAAAGACCATCATTAACACTCAATACATTACCAGATGCCTGCTCTAATAACTCTAAGAAATATGTCGAGCGACACGAAGTTATTTGCGGAACAGTTGGTCGAAGATATGAAGGCTCCGAAAACCATGTTGGTTTTAGACTGTAGGTCACAAACTGACTTCAGTAGGTCACATATAAAAGGGGCAATATCCATTTTTCTACCTAGTTTAATGTTAAGGAGATTGAAAACGGGAAAACTGAATATCAGTTGTATTATTCAGAATAATGAGGCTAAGGAGAAGTTTGGCAGGTTGTGGAAGACCCAACCTATAGCCCTGTATGATGAGAAGACAGACCCGGCCTCTGCCTCCCCAACAAGTGTGATTGGGCTTCTGTTTAAAAAACTCAAACAGGATGGTGCTAAGCCCATGTTTCTTTTTGGTAAGTATTAGCTAGTATTGTTGTCATCAAGTTGTCAAATATTTTTTAGCGACGGTAGTGACAAATACTGTAGCGATATAATCACATTGTTAGCCCCTTCCAGATGTTTTGAATATTTTAGACTCCAGCGTCAGGAGTGGAAGGTCGGAGGTTCGAGTCTCTTCAGGGGCTCATCTGATGTGACAAGGTTGTCAGTTGCCAGCAAGTTAAAGAATGGTTACCCTATGTGAGCCTGAGGGTGTCAGGATTAAAAGATAGGAATCCGGACTAATGATGTTTCAGTCTTGTTATTGTTGTTGCTGCTAAGGTTTATAAATAGTCCCGCATATAAGCTTTTTCAGGAGCATCATCACATTGTTTCAGAATTGAGGCAATGGTCAGCATCATGCCTATTGTTGTCCGGACTTTTTGTTTCAGCCAAGAGAGATGTCACATCATTATGCCTTGGCTGGCCACTTCAAAATCAAATGACAAACAGAACAGACCCTGATCAGAGGGCTCCTGCAGGAAACCTGATCAGAGTCTACAATGTTTGCATAGGACACATGTATTCTTTAAAGATACACTGTTTGTTTATGACGAGTATATACTCATTGCTAGCGTTGAATATGTTAACAAATCTCTGGCTGAATATTCTATTAACATTTATCATCCTAACTATTAGAATTACACTGTGTGACAGAGTGGAGATAGTAGTGGAAAAAGTTTATAGACTTAATTTAGCTGTGTGACTTGATAGCTCAGTGGTTAGAGTGTTGGCATAGTGAGTCAAAGGCCCTCAGGCCCCTGGGCTGGAGTCTTATTTCACCATGTTACTTTTGGTGCCCAAATTGGGACCCAAACCCATGACCCTGAGATTAAGAGTCTCATACTTTTCAGACTCAGCTAGGGTAATAAATAACCCAAAGAACAGACCCTGATCAGACAGTTCCTTCAGAACACTTGGCTGTCTGATCTGGTCTCTGCTTCTTTCTAAAAGTGTCAATATACCCTTCTAGCAGGAGAACGGACAAAATATTCAGCTTTTAAAGTTGTAAACCTGTATTCAACCTTTTGAACCCTAATCATATGCGTCCATAGCAAACATTGAACATCACTACATGTATGTGAATATCAGTACTTATACTTTTCCTATGCAAACACTGAATGCACTGTTTGTACTAAAGTATATTACAATATTGCGTATATTGTCTGAAAACAGTGAAAAGTACCTAAATGGTTACAAATTAAAATTGGAATAGATTAAATTGGAAACTTAAATGTCCATCAGGGAGAAAGGGTTAAGGACATGACCCCAGTCCATACATTGATTTCCCCTCATTGTTCTCACTAGACGTGAAGAAAAAACAGGTAAAGCATGAGAAAATTGTGCAAGCAACAGCTCAGCCATATAAAGTTTTGTATAGAGGCCCTTACATACTAGATCTCAATGGTTTTTTCAATGGGTTTTACTAACAAAACTATCATAATTATATATGGTGCAGGCCTCACATGAGATGCTTGTCTGATTCTTTGCCTAGACGCTACCAGAGTCAGAACATGCTCTCTGTGCTTTGACTCAAACTATCTATGGGGTAGGTGTTACCACCCAAGCTAGGTCAAGTAATGTCTTTAAGCAGAAATCAGTTTTGAGATTCTCTTCCTGGAACAACAGGGGCCTGTGTGGCCTAGTGGTATAGTCACTGTGACTTACATCACTAAGCTCCTCACCGCTTTGAGTTCGAATCCCAGTAGGGTCGTTCGGATTTTTCATGTGGGAAAGCCTTCCAGCTGGCTTGCGGAAGGTCAGTGGTTCTACCAAGTTGTCGATTTGTGCCTGAAACAGTGCATAAAGGACTTCTGGGGTCTTCCTCCACCTATAATTAGCTAGACGTCGCGATATGACTGAAATACTGTTGAAAGCGATGTAAAATCAAAACAAATCAAAAATCTTCCTGGAACAACATATGGCTGATGTATGACTTTTATTAGTAAATGGCAGTTGTACACAGGTTTTACTGTTTAAGGAACTGTGCTGGTCCACTTTTAGTGTTAGTACTCTAGATACAGTTTTAATCAAGGCACCCAGATGGGTGACAAACAATAAACAGTGAATTGCCGCCATTCTAAATACTGGCTTAGTGTAACACTGAACAAAAGCACTATTTTAGAGACAGCTTTGATCAATTATAACCAAATGCAGCCTAATCTCCTGTTTAAATATTTATCAATGAATATTAACAGATTGTTCTATATCACAATTGCTAATTTTGTCTGTGGACATGAGGACCAACTGACATTTATATACAGTCAAACTTGTGTTAACCCCTGGGGGGCTTAAGAGAAGACTTTTAAAGAGGACGTTAACTGAACCAATACAACATTTTCCCAACCATTTCAGTACAAAATCCTATGGAGTTACCACTCATTGAGTTATAATACTCAAGACAATTCTAATGAGTAGTTTCGTCATAGGATTTGGTGCTGACATGAGTGCGAAAATGTTTGGAACTTATATTTGTTCAGTTTACCCCCATTATCTAATGCCCTGAAATCTCTTAAACACACAGCTGACTGCAGTCAAGTCTCACTATTATGACAACTTTATAGACTAAGAATGCTTGCTAGTACTTTCAATGTTTGAAAATAAGTTCTATTTATATAAAGAATAATGCACATCGTCTATTTATATATTTACATGTATTGACATTTAAGGCCAAATGCGTACATGATAATACATGAGGCAAAATAAAGATCTATCTCATCAATATTAAGATATACAAATTTGTACAAATAATAGAAATTTGTCTAAAAAGAGTTAATAATAATTATATACAGCTAGCATATATTTGATATGGCTGTATATTCTAACAGCAAACTGCGTTTTAATGAAAATGATTGATATAATCGGGCATGACCATACTTGGTTTGCTCTGGAATAATCTCACAGAGTATTTTAAGTGATTATTTGTTCTTCACCAAACCCAATAATGTGATTACTCCTTAGATTTATTGTTGACAGCTGGTTCTAATTAGTCATAACAGTGAGTTTGGGGAAGCAATAAAAAAAGAAATCATTGCAAATCATGAAACGGTCAGTTTATTCATTCTCATCTAGAAATCAAATTTGGAAGCATGTGATATGAATTAGGTCAGTCTCTTTTCAGGGCTCCAGATAAGAGGTAGTAAACTGCAGAAATCCAACATTTTCTCACTTATTTTAGCATCAAATCCTATGGTGTTACTACTCATTAGAATCGTCTCTTCGAGACAATTCTAATGAGTAGTGACACCATAGGGTTTAAAGCAGAAATAAAGATTTTAGTTTTTGAAATACCCCCCTTATCTGGAGCCCTGCTTTTCACATAAACACATACCGGTATTGTACTAAGCTGTGCTGGCTTTGGGGAAACATTTAACCTGGAGACTGGACTGAATCAATTATGCCTTACTGATTACCTGTATTGTCCCTTCTACCACTGAAATATATTCATCTATAAAACTCTGCTCACTATGGCTTGTAAAATAAGAAAAATCTTCACTCATATAGACAGATCCTTTACCTCATAGAAAAAGACATATGACCACTTAAGGCACATTCTGCTTTACTTTCAGTCTGCTTTAAACAACCGTATATAGAAAAAAAATCATATGGTACATGTTCATGCCTGTATAAATTGGATTTTTTTTCTTCAGTGGAGGAATAAATTAAATGTGCTAAAAGGCGCTTCTATGAGGTTAAGGGTTTAGAAAACTGTTCAGACTCTAATCAGACATCTTCAAATATGTTAACAGTAAACAGGTTAATGCTGTTGTTTCAGCAGGATCAATGTGCCCCCAGCTTTCATGACCATTATGGCTGAGACACATATCCAGCTAATTACTAGGTTGTTCTAGGCTGAAAAACCTTGATGCCTACCTATGAATGAATAGCATCGTTTCATGCAGAAAGATTATCCAGTAATCAATTGTAAACTCTTTCCTCTTGTAGCATGTTTTAGTGTTTAAGTCAGCTTTCTGCTTTACTCTCAGCTTGTTTTAACCATCCTCATATCAGAATGCAGGAAATATTTTCTGAAAACTCTTTTTTCAGGACATGATTGGAGCATAAATGATAATGATACAATGTACAATAAATCTGTGTTAAAGGTAGGGGGACTACTTCTGGCAATATACAAATAAAGCTGAAAATCATGTACGGAAGGAGTTTTCTCTTTAGAATATAATTTATGTATATCTAGAGGCAGTCTATATGACAGATCAAGGCTAATGCCTCCCTCTGGAGCCCTCTGTTGAAGGCTGAATAGGATCTTCACTTTTTGTCAGTCTGAAATATGTTTTGCTACTGTTCTAAAGTTTGGGGGTTTTTTTTGTGGAAAATTTCTTTCACATTACTACCAGACTGACACTTATAGCACTTGTCTCATCTATGATCAGGATTCAAACTTGCATAGTTTCGCCATCAGATACTGTGCAAAGAGTTAATGTGCATACATTAACTACCACTTTTTAACTGATCATCAGACAGGGGTGTTCAATTATCTATAAATAGAAGAGCTCCAGTTAAGGTGGGTATTTCAAATAATAACCTCCTTGTGTCTCCACCAAACCCTATGTTATGAGCACTCATTAGAATCCTCTCGAAGAGACGATTTTAATAAGTGGTCATATCATAGGGTTTGACGGACGGGAGACATAAGGAGAAAATATTGAAAATGTTCCATTTACAGTACACGCTCTTATCTTGAGCCTATAATATTATTTGGTGTGATGCCCATTACTGGAAGAAGATAGGGGTGAGAAAGATACTATTTATACTGTTGGGAATGTCTAGGTTGTTATTTTAAGTTTTATCTTAAATAATTAATGAACACAATTGTGTGGGTCGGGTTTCTTATTTTAGACATTATTAAAACAGTCTAAAAATACATCTAATGAATGGAGATAATGTCAGATAAGAGTGAAATTCATTTAGCTGGCGCGCCTACTCAAGAAAAAGAAAAAGGGAAGGATTTAAAGTATTAAAATGTTTCTCTGTCCTGTTCTGTCTATAAACCCTTTACTCCAGGTAATGTGTTTCTAAGTTTTGATGACAGGTGACCACTTAAAGCAGGTTGAAAATAAAGTAGAATGTGCCTTTGCTTTACTTTCAGTCTGCTCTAAGCGACCATCTACTTGGATACACCAAAAATATATTATGGTTCATGTTCATTACTACATACATTTGAATTAAGTTTCTTCAGTAGATGAATAAATAAAAAGTGTAAAAAGGTGTATTTATGGGGTAATGGGTTAACCTATACATGTAGGTCATTGGTGCAACATTGCAAGATCTCTTGGTCCCTAAGGAAATCATTGTTTGCAACACCATGGAGACAACTCTTTACCCCATGTGGGCCATAGCCTGTTGCTAGTATTGAAGATAGGTACAACTTAAAGCAGGCCTTAATGCCCATTCTGCTTTACTTTCAGCCTGTAAATTAAAACTTAGTATAATTTGGTTAATTTCTTCAGTGGAGGAATAAACTAAAGGTGTAAAATACCTCTTGTCTGGAGCATAATGAAGCCTACCCTTTATTTTAACCACAATTAAGATATGAAAAGCCTGGGATAGTCTGTGGTAATATGAGCTCAGCTTTTCAAACCCAGTCCATGTAGGTACTAATAAGTATACAGGGCTCCAGATAATAGGGAGTTTTCCGAACAAATCCAACATTTTCTCGCTCATTTTAGCACCAAACCCTATGGTTTCACTACTCATTAGAATCGTTTCGAGACGATTCTAATGAGTAGTGACACCATAAGGTTTAAAGCAGAAATAAAGATTTTAGTTTTTGAAATACTTCCTTATCTGGAGCCCTGGTATATCCATCCGAATGAAATATATATGGACACAACTGTGACAGACAACTATTTCAAAGAATATTGAAAGTAGAAAGTCCCTGCTTTAATCCATTACTCCATAGATACACATTTTTATGCCATTAATTATTCCTCCACTGAAGAAAATAGTTTCACTTTATACAGTTATGAATATGTACAATAAGAAATATTTTCTATACCCTAGCAGGTGGTAGCTAATAAAGCAGGGTGCAATCAAAGCAATTTTGCTTTACTTTTAACCTGCTGTAAGTGATAACCCATCTTTGAAACTAGAAACAGGCTATGGGATAAAGGGTTAACACATTCAACCCTAGCGATTAGTATACTCGGCGTAGTCACCATTTAAAAACAGGTTTTATGTGATGATTACACTTGTCCTATGCAAACAGTGTTTACCCTGATCAGAGGGCTCTTTAAGGATCCCTCTAATCAGGGTCTACACTGTTTGTCAATTTAAAATTTATTGTTGAAATTAATCCTAAATAGTCAAAAATGGCAAACTTTATTTTGAAAGTGGAATTGTCCATTAAAAGTGTCAGGGGTGATTGAGTTAACCCATTACCCCATAGCCTGTTTCTAGTATTGAATATAGGTGACCACTTAAAGCAGGTTGAAAGTAAATCAGAATGTACCTTAAGCACATTCTGCTTTACTTTCAGCCTGCTTTAAGTTACCATCTACTAGAATATAGAAAATATTTCTTATAATGCATATTCATGACTATATAAATTTGAATTATTTTCTTCAGTGGAGAGATAAATTGAAGGTGTAAAAAGGCATTTTTATGGGGTAATGGGTGAAGAAGCCATTGATCAATAGGAATGTCAGGATGTAGGAAAATTGCCTATAACTCTTTAGACATGATAGATGTAGATGTGAGAAAAGTCATCTCTCATTGAAGAAGATTAATTCGAGTGGCAGATAAAAGCAGGATGAAATTAAAATAGAGTGCCCCTGTCAGTTTTTTAAAAGCCAAATTTGTTATCCATTTCTTCATAGCATTTTTTTCAGTGTTTACCAAAAGTAGCTGCTGAAAAGAAGACTAAAGTAAAACAGGGTCAGATTTATACTTTTGTAGCCTAGTCTTTCTCAAACTTTGTCAGAATGTTTCAAACAGTCTGACCAAGTTTGAGAAAGACTGGGCTACAAACATTGTTTGTCTTGATGTCTGTGTAAAGTTTGATCATGGGTGGGATGGGGTCAAAATGTAGGTCATAAGGTCAAATGTTCATGAAATCTTTACACTCTGGGGTCAGATGTTTAGCCCAAATTTCCTCAAACTTTGCCAGAGTGTTTGCCTTTATGATAAGATTGGATAAAAAAGTTGGTCACATGGTCAAGTATTAGTAACTTTAGCCATGTTTACACTCTGGGGTTAGATATTTTGCCCAATCTTTCTCAAACCTTGGTCAAAATGTTTACTTTTATGATATATCGGTTGTGTGGTCAGATTGTAAATGTTAAAGTCTTGTTTATAAATTGGATTTAAGTTCTTTCTGGTGAGCAATTCAGGGCCATCATGACACTTCTGTATGTTCAGCATTTTCTAGGTGGTTAATATTATAATAAACGAAAATAACTTAAAAGTTTCCTAAAGCAGTCTTTGACCTGTTTTCTTTTTGCCAGATGCCGGGGAAAAGTAGTATCTTAATGATATTTGCATCAGAATTTGTCATATTTACCTTACAGTGAAACAGCAGTAATTTTCATCAGCTTTGGGTAAGTGGTCTGAAAAAATTAAGGTAAAGACTGCTAAAGTGTAAAAATAATTAGAGGCGAAAAAGGGCATATTTATGGAGTAACGGGTTAATTCATATTCATCCTGATATTTGCATGGTTATCTCACTCAGGGCTCCAGATAAGAGGTAGTTATTTCAACAAATCCAACATTTTCTCACTCTTTTTAGAACCAAATCCTATGGTGTTACTACTAATTAGAATCGTCTCGAAGAGACGATTCTAATGAGTAGTGACACCATAGGGTTTAATTCAGAAATAAAGATTTTAGTTTTTGAAAACTGGTGCTCTGCTCACTTGCATTAATTTGCAAACAGTTTGAAATTAAATCAGATAAAAGTTAAGTAACTCATTGTCTGATAAGGATGCAGACTGTAATGACATGGTTATTTACTATTTAGGTTTGGCCTATAAAACAGACTGACATAACAATAAAATTGGTGAATAATTGCAGAGGATAATCTTGGAAGTTCAACGTCCAATAATTCAGATGGAAATGGGTCGCGTAACATCAAGTTCCAAGCATGAGTGCTACATAATTTACTTACCAGAGTTTATGAAAATACAGTAGAACCTCTCTATTAGAACCACTAAATTGTGCTAAATATCATGTTTTTAAGGTAGATGACTGCTTAAAGCAAGGTAACGATGACACAGAAAGCTCCTTTCTTTTAAGTTCGACTATTCGAAGAATATGGAGGGCTATTACAGTCGCCCTGGCGTCGCCTGTTCCCATTCTGCGTTGCACTGGTTAAGGTTTTTTGTGCAACCTACAAATAAGCTTGTATTTCTACAACCAATACTTGTACTGCATTATAACTTCACCACAGCCTCCCCACTACTGCAGCAAATCATGGCTGGTAACTCTGGTTTGGATTTTGTGTGAGTTATGGCCCTTGATGGACTTAGAAGTTTTGGTTAAGGTTTTTTGTGCAACCTAGAAATAAGCTTATATCTCTGCAACTGCTGCTTGTATGGGATTATAACTTCAGCACAACCTTGCCACTAGTGCAGTCAATCAAGGCAGGTAACTCAAGTTTGCATTTAGTGTGAGTTGTGGCCCTTGATGGACTTAGATATTTTGGTTAAGGTTTTTTGTGCAACCTACAAATAAGCTTATATCTCTGCAACTGCTGCTAAATGTATCGCATTATAACTTCACCACAACTTTGCCACTAGTGCAGTCAATCAAGGCAGGTAATTCTAGTTTGCATTTAGTGTGAGTTATGGCCCTTGATGGACTTAGAAATTACCGTATATATTAAATTAGAAATTTTATACTTAGAAATTAAAAATTGTCAAATTTCCAATAACGAAAAAAACCTGGAATAGTCGAGCGTGCCATCTTGCAATGGCTCTGGTTTAATGTCACCTTGCTTTTAAGCTTTCTAACCAAACAACTACCAAATATAAAAGTGACCGGGCCTCACAAGAGACGCTTCAATGATTCACAGTAATACAGGTACATGTATGCACAAAAAGCATGATTTTTGCCTGGGAACTGTCTGACTGGGTGTTATCACAATCAGGAATTGTCTTTAATGACAGAAAAAAATGCAAATCCCAAATTACACTAGCCCTTCTCTTAAAGGAGCTGTCTGATAAAGGTCTGCACTATTTCTTATATGGTCCGTCTCACTCTGGTATCAGTTTGCAGTCTTTCCTTATGAAAATATTCCTTATTCCATAGGCTAATATAATAGCTCAGATAATAGATAGATGTTCATGTTGGGTGGAGTTTAACCCTTTGAACCCTAGTCACACTTCTATGCGTCATTTGCAAACAGTGTACCTGTGATGAGTATACTTGTCCTATGCAAACAGTGGACTAGACTAAAGTGAAAACTAGAACTGTCCATTTAAGGTGTCAGGGAGGAAAGAGTTAATATATATGAATCCATGTTCAACGAGAGTAGGGTCAAACTTATTTGCAAAATGGCAATTTGTTTGGAAGGCTGAGTAAGTGTGTTGCAGTATAGTAGGCCAGGGAAGGTAGAAATATTTTACAGAAAATTAATAGTTCTGCCACATTTCTAAAGCTCACATCATTTTGTTGTTTGTTTATGGGCTGTGTATAACCTTTAGCTGTGTGTTCTGTGTTCAGTAGGTCAGATGGACTGCAGCCAACTTTCATGGGGGTGTGTCTGAATCAAGTCAGTTTGGTACAAACTGTATCAGTAGAGGCAACTCATTCATAAAACTGTCACATTTCAGTTTAAAACATTCCCCCCTCACAATGTGTTTCCTGTGTTTAACCCAGTCTCTGCTGGAAACCAGTATGTATATACATGTATATTGTACTTTGCAAACAGTGAAGACCCAGATCAGAGGGCTCCTGAAGGAGCCCTCTGATCAGGGTTTTCACTGTTTGAATTACTTTGATTTTTCAAAATTATTATACATGATTTAAAACCAGCACAAAATCTCGATATAAACTGGTCATTTGTCAAGAGTGGAATAGTCCATTTTGAACATTTCACTATAGAATATGGGTTAATGCTTTTTGCAAATGTTGAAAACTTATTTTAATCTGAGTGGCAAACAATTTAGATCCAGATCGAATGCTGTGTTAAACCATGTGTATGATCAGGCTCCACACTGTTTGCAATGGAAAATATAGATTTAGCAGAAACACAATGTACAAGTAATTGGACAGAATAAGGTTTTCCAGGGCTCCAGATAAGGGAATTATTTTAAAATTGAAATATTTATTTCTGCCTTAAACCCTATGGTGTTACTACACATTAGAATCGTCTTTTCGAGACGATTCTAATGAGTAGTAACACCATAGGATTTTGTGCTGCATTAAGTGAGAAAATGCTGGATTTTTTCAGTTTACCCCCACATATCTGGAGCCCTGGTTTTCCCCCAATGTACTACCGGTACATTGTCTGAAGGGCGTTGGAAAGTTGAACTGTCTTGTATCAGACACTTGCTGGGGAAAAGCATAATTGCATGACCCACTTTGCTGAAATATGATTCAGACTTCATGGAAGTTATGCAACGACTATTATTATTTATTATGGGTAGATAATGGTAGCACTTGTTTGTGTCATTAAATGGTGCAATAAATTGTGTACAGAAACAGAGCACCAGATAAGGGTAGTTTTTCAAAAACTTAAATATTTATTTCTGAATAAAACCCTATGGTGTCACTACTCATTAGAATCGTCTTTTCAAGACGATTCTAATGAGTAGTAACACCATAGGATTTGGTGCTAAAAATAGTGAGAAAATGTTGGATTTGTTGAAATAACTACCTCTTATCTTGAGCCCTGCAGAAAGGACCCCATTGTCTGGACTGGAATTACTGATAGACCATAGTGGGTTCTCCTAATTGCCTCTTTTTCTTAACTTCGAGACATTTTTATTGCAGTTGAGGGTGTTATTAACTGCAACCTATTCCATATAATGGCAGTGATCTTTATAATACAGGCAAACTTGTGTGACCCTGTCTTCCACATAGATCCTTTAAGAAGCAAAATGTGATAGAGGCGGTAAAGGTCAGGGGCGTGGGGGAGGGGGGGGGGGGGTTATTCCTAGATTGTCTCTGGTGCATTCTTAGGGTGTTTTGGGTATAATACAAACAAAAGTTTTATCTATGTAAAAACATCCCCATGGCTGCTCAACAAGAGCTTGAATGTAAGCAAATTTGGTCTACCGGTACGCCTTGGACCTGATCTCTCACCTACTTCATATTTGTCTCTTATTTAGACGTAATACTTTGCCTTATGTATTTCATTCACTCCTGAAATTTTGTATGGACAATTCTGATTTCCGATTAGAATGTAAGCCTTAAGTCCATTTAAGGATTGTTGTCTACAATATATCGCAGAAACAAATGCCAAACAGTGCTTTAGGGACCCTCTGATCTGGGTCTACACTCTTTGTATAGGAAAAATCTGGATCCAAATTGGCACTCATATTCAAATTTTCTTCAGCTTAATTTTAAAAAGCTTAAATTTTGATTTTGACGTTCTTCCCAGACGACATTTTTGAAATAGACGACAACTCAGCTTCATAAGGGTTAAAATACATTGTTGTCTGTACAGATTTTGAAAAAGTATATCATGTTGTAATGGTTGTAGGGAATTATCTGGTGCATGTGTACAATGTGGATATGTCTGTTTAGACATGATATTACTATCACTTATTTTAACTTTTTGCATGCTAGCGGCGGATATATCTGCCACAGTGATTTAAAATATTTTTGCAAACATTTTGGATCCAGATGAGACGCCGCGTAATGGGGCGCCTCATCAGGATCCAAACTGTTTTTATTCTGAACCCGTTTTGAGAAAAGAAATTTTGAAAATGCAAATTTTAGAACAGTAACAGACGACAATTGTTGCAGAGGAAAAAAATTACCCAGCATACAAAGAGTTAAAGCGTCAGCGTAATGCAGCAGCTTATGTCACTGTAAGCTCATGTGTCCATGCATAAACTGCAATTTAGACTTCATATTCAACCCATTTGTATATATCTCACTTCCCATTGCATACACAGTAAATGGGACATAATTATGCAAACAGGGCATACTCAAAATGAAATCAGACACCGCATAATGTGGTGTCTGATTTGAGTCTATACTATTTGCTAACATTCTGCTTTACTTTCAATCTGCTTTAAGTGGTTGCCTATCTCCAATACTAGAAACAGGCTATTGAGTAAAAGGTTAAATAATTTTATGTTTGTTTTAAGACAGGTGGCTGCATAAAGCAAGCTGAAAATCAAGTTGATGTCTCAGCACATTCGACTTTGGTTCCAGGGGTTGAGAGTTTGATTCCTCGCCAGACCATGTCCTTTGGATGAGACTTAATAAACTGAGGTCGGATTTATCAGTGCTTTACACTGGGCATCTAAAAGAGCGAAAAACTCTCTGGATAATAAGAGTAGGACATCGGTCCCTGGTCTTCTGTATCCCATCCCTTCTCTCTGGGGCTTCCAATTAGCCCATAGATGGCAGAAACTCACTGAGGGAGATAATTGTTCATCAGGACAGAGTATAAGCATGTAAGGGCATTTCTGTTAGCAGTAGGTCAAGGCTATCTTGGGTATCTTCTGATAAATTACCTCTCAAATAAAGATTCATTGATAGTGTTGATTACAGGTTCTTAAAGTTAAAACTGTTTCTAAATGTGATAAGGGGTCATTCAAAAACAGTTTTAGCTCACCTGAACAAAGCTCAGGGTGAGCTCTTAGGATTGCTTTTTGTCCGGCGCACTTACAGACTTTCGCGCAATGCGTATGTGATATTTCAACACAGCGGTAGTCGAGGCGAGCCCATGTGCTTTGCCACACTATCATACATTTGAATGTGTAGCCGCTTAAATCAATTCAAAAACTTGCCCATACTAGACTGCATCTTGTTTCTTTACTGTTCCAATCGTTATGACTGATAACAAAACTTATATCTTGATAAGTGTGTATCGTTTCGTTTTGGCAAACGGATTTACTCTCTTTGACAGACGAACACAGTGTGTATGTATATCGTTTACTTTCAGTGTCAAAAATTTACTTGTTAACCATGAAAACTCCTATGTTTACCATAGAAACTGTATATGAAAAGCAAGGATATTACATAAACTTTATAAGATAATTGTCTGTTTCTTAGTAAGATTTGATTTCATATTTACGAAAAGCCCAAACACACCCCCTTCTATGTTCTTATATGAAAAGGGAGTAATTTGGTCGAATTTGAGACAGATTAATAGGAGTTACCTTTCGTGTCTTGCGAAAATGGTGACTGAAATTTATGAAGCTAGAGTGTACATGTATGTGTGGCGTCATGAGTTTGTCTGTCCATCCATCCACAATTGTTTATTATTACTCTAGTTTCTACAAATATGCATGGATCTTCATCCACATGTTATTCTTGACAAAACTTATGCCTAGTTCGAACTTGTGTCATGTGAGGTCAAAATGTAGGTCACCAGATCAAATCATAGAAAAACCTTGTGAACACTCTAGAGGCTACAGATTGGGTCAGTTTTCATCAAACTTTTTGATCCACATATTGTTCTTGATAAAATCTAAGGCCAAGTTCAAATATAGGTCTTGCATGACCAGTAAAAAAATATGTCACTAGGTTAAATCACAGAAAAACCTTGTGAACGCTCTAGAGCCCAAACTTTTGGGTCAATCTTTATCAAACTTGCTCCAAATGTTGTTCTTGACAAACCTAGGCCTAGTTCGAAAATGGGTCATGTGAGGTCAAAAAGTAGGTCACCAGATCAAATCATAGAAAAACCTTGTGAACACTCTAGAGGCTACAGATGGGGTCAGTCTTCATCAAACTTTTTGATCCACATATTGTTCTTGACAAGATCTATATATAAGGGCAAGTTCAAATATAGGTCTTGACCAGTAAAAAAGTATGTCACTAGGTTAAATCTCAGAAAAACCTTGTGAACGCTCTAGAGCCCAAACTTTTGGGTCAATCTTTATCAAACTTGCTCCAAATGTTGCTCTTGACAAAATCTAGGTCAAGTTTGAAAATGGATCTAATTGGATAAAGAAATATGTCACTAGATAAAATTCCTTGATATTGTACCACCTACAAGGAACACTATCAACACTCTTCACCTGAAGTTTTTCAGACCACTTGCCCGAAACTGACAAAAACCGCCCTTTTCACTCTTATATGCCAAATTCGGATGCAAATATTTTTAATTCGGAGGCAAATATCACTAGCCTGAATAAGAAACCACTTGCCTTTTTGGCAAGTGGTTTAAGGCGAAGACCCTATCAAGTTCAATATTATGCAGGTGAGAGAATTCTGAGCCATCATGGCCCTCTTGTTTCAAATACAATGAACTGTACAAATACAACATTTTCTCTCTCATTTCACCCTGTCACTACTCATTAGAATGGTCTCTTTAAAACGATTCTAATGAGTAGTGACATCATAGGGTTTAATGCAGAAATAAAGATTTAAGTTTTTGAAACACATGTACTCCCTTTATCTGCAGCCCTGAATTACTACTAGCAATGTTTTTGGTCATCTTCAATGAATAGTCGCTCAGTACAAGTGGGACTGTTCCGGGGAAATTAGTATTACTGAAGTTCAAGAGAGTATAACTTTTCTCAGAAAGAAATTCTAAGTGTCACTGAAGTGTTCATTCTCTGAATTATATACAACACAGGGCTCCAGATAAGGGGAGTACAGTAAAGTTCCGCTATTAAGACCACCTGTGGTACTGACAAAAAGTGGTCTTAATATCGAGTCGGTCTTATTATTGAGACCCTTGATATCGATGAGGATTTTTGGGCAGATATAGATAGATACCGGTATGTATAAGAAACCTATTTTGAATAGATCGGCACAAATAAGCCTATTTCAAACAACCATAATTTTTTTTTTAAATACACATATACACAGAAACTAAAAACTGTCATACACATGTAATGAAGATTCAATAATTGAATAAATTATTAATGTTAGCACATAAAGAGGGGCATTAGCAGTTTAACACATAGACTATAAGCTATAAGAAGTGGAATTTCAGTTTTGATCCTGACCAGACTCCAAATTACTTGATGTCTGATATGAATTAAAACAATGTTCCAATAAACAAATCGTAGCACATAAAGAGGGGCCTTAGCACATAGTCTACGAGTTTCAGTGACAAAGAAATAGCATTTTGGACAGTTTAGATCCTGAACAGATTCCAAATTGTTTGATATCTGATCTGGATCTAATCTGTCACACGACATGTTTATGAAGAAATTCGTCGGGTTTAATATTATTAATTATCCAAAGTTCGACCAATTATTTCATTGTTTACAAAAATCATCTTTCGAGATAACCAATAAAAAATAATTTATCAAACATAAAATTCGATTGGGGCGGATCAGATGAAAGTCTCAAGTGATAAATTAACACTTTAATTAGTAAATCACACCCTTATAAGTATTTTACTAATTATAGCCCAATTATCTCTCCCTCTGTCATCGAGTTCGATGTATGCGCTAAAAACATTTTTTTCTGTAACTGTATTTGGTCTAATGCGAGATAAACGAAATATACATGCACCAATAGAGCAATCAAGAGATTAAACAAGTGCCGAAATCATCGTACTTTCGCATTTTTTTAATTATCTGCTATCAAACATTCCTCTCGTTGAAGCATCCCTATTGTTTAATCGGCCTTGACCTCTGCCATAAAGTAATCGGTGTTTGTCGTAAAAGTGTCAAACTGGCTTTTGTCGCGACCGGCGAAGTGTGAAAGCCTGCCCTTAATATCGGACCCTAAAACAACACTAATTGGTCTTTTGTTCTGGGATTAGTGGTCGTAATACGGAATAGCGGACCGGTCTTAATAACGGACCATACGACCATTAAACTATGAAGGAAAATATTCCGTTCTTTTAAAAAGTGGTCGTAATTTCGGACCGGTCTTAATTTCGGACCGGTCGTTAAGCGGAACTTTACTGTATTTCAAAAACTAAAATCCTTATTTCTGCATTAAACCCTATGGTGTCACTACTCATTAGAATCGTCTCGACGAGACGATTCTAATGAGTAGTAACACCATAGGATTTGGTGCTGATATGAGTGAGAAAATGTTGGATTTGTTCAGTTTACTCCCTCTTACATGTATCTGAAGCACTGGGTATACTTTAGCACAGTCTATAGTATTGACTTTAATAATTGTATATAGTTAATTTCATAGCAAGTAATATTTCAATTATTCTTCAATATAATCCTTCCTTATTTGGCCTGTGGCATCATCTTACGACATTCTGATAGACTGTGACATACACATTTGTAGTCTAAAGAAAAGTCATATACAGTCCAACTTTGATTAGTCGAAATCAGTTAAATTGAACATACCCGTATTTCAAAGTTAAAACGTGGCTTAGCCACGTTTTAACTTTGAAATATGGGTATGTTCAACCTAACCGAGCATGAAATAATGCAGTTCATGTGTCAAACTATTGGATAGTTCGAGTAAAGCGAGTTCGAGATATCGATGTTCGACTGTAATTTATTGTACTTCATTTCTTGAGGTACCAATCAATAAGGAAGAAATGAGAGTTACAAGGGCAGGTGGCCACTTATAATTAACACTTACATACATAGGTTTGGAAACAATTAAATTCATCAACAGCCTTTTTACAGTGTAGACCTAGATGATCGGATTTCTCCTTGCAGTGGCTATTTAATTAACTCTTACAGGGGTATGGCAAACTTTTATATGAGTTTATTTCAAACCTTTCTGATCAGGGTCTGCACTGTCTGTGATAAGCATTTTGTAAACAAATTCCTTGAAAGTTAATATAAATTTGCCATTACATGTACATGTATTTAGAAAATGGAATACTTTCTTTATGTCTTCTCCATAATTTACAATGTGATGTGAAGAAACATGTAAGATGCTAATAAGCATTCGGTGGAGACAAGGATTTCAATGTTAACCCTTTCCCCATAGAAGCGCCTTTTTAAGTGCATTCAACTTTTTCCTCAATTGCAGAAATTAGTTCCAATTTATACAGTCATGAATATGTTACATTGAAATATTTTCTTTATCCTTGAAGATGGTAGCTTAAAGCAGGGTGAAAGTAAAGCAGAATGTGCCAACAGGCACATTCTGCTTTACTTTCAACCTGCTGTATGGTTACCATTCTTCAAGACTAGCAACAGACAAATGGATAAAGAGTTAATAAAAACTACTCTTCTTATCGGGAGATAATTATGTTCTATACATCATTTACATTATCAGTAATTTCTGTTTCTTTAATGAATTCCCATTTAATTATGAGAAACATTTTTAAGGGCAGATTAACATTGTCTCAATGTCAAAACTTTTTATGGTCTGTTTTCTAGTGATAATTTGGTTAGGGCAATGGAGATCCCAATGGCTGCTAACACGATTACATATTCTTTATTAAAATACTGGTTCCTTTTAATTTTTCATACCTTGTCCTGATAAAGAGCTAACAGAGGAACTTTTCCTATACCATAAAGGAGATTTTTGCCAGTACTTTCAGTCTGCAGCCACAAATCTATAAGACAGGAAACTGAGCTGTTAAGGGAAAACTTTAAAGGATGAATTATACATATGACAGCTTTATTTGAGAGCTTAATATATTATTGTATCTTTGCAAACAGTAAGGATACAGATAAGTTGAAAAACATTTGTGCCCTATCTAGATGGGAGCTATTTGATGTTCAAATCGCAATTCCTAAAAGAAACAACTGTAAGGCAATGGTTTGTTTTTCTAGCTGAAGGCTGGAAATTCGAATGAATCAATTTAAAGAAATTCAGTAGATCTAGACAACTTTAAAGGGATGATATTTAGTCAGCATTCAAAAGATTAAAAGTTGAACCTTACACTGCTGACTTAACCCATTGCATGCTGGGTAATATTTGGCCGCCATTTTAAAATGTCGTCTGCAGCGGGTATAACTCAAATATTTTCAAAATATTTTAGCAGTTTCTGATAGAATATTGACTTAGCTGCAAACAGTTTTGATCTTAGATCAGGCCCCACAATGTGGGGCCTGATCTGAGATCAAAACTGTTTGCCTAAAGGTACACCTAAAAGTGTATCCCGCATAAAATGGGTTAAGTGACTTTCCACATAGATTTATTCATAAAATAACCAATTTACATCGACTCTAAAGGAATTTATCCAAAAATATATAAAATTATGGCAAACAGTACAGACCCGGGTCAGAGGACTCGATCCTTAACAAGCTCTTCATTGTTTGCTAATTAATGGTGTATATATATTCACTCGAGTCATTTCCCAGCATTGTAAAGGTTAAGTGGATTTACGAGATAGTGTTGTGACTGTCCATGTTTTATCTTTAGTCATGTAGCAGTCATTAGATCATTGCCATTGTATCTTAACCTTCTGCTCGTTGCGTTGTAAAACATAATTCATATGCAATCATATTTGAATCTCATCAGTCACATGGTCAAGTAACTGAGCTTCTGATCTGGATCTAAACAGTTGCGGTTTGTCATGAAGATTACTACAGCTCCTCCACATTCCAAAGTTCAAAGCCAACTATGTGATTGACTAAACCAAGATGAAATCAAAGCAGAAAACTGCTATAGGAAATATAGGAAATGCAATTAAATAAAACATAGGAAAAGGTTTTGGAAGTTTTGACAATTTATTACAAATCTGAGTGGCAAACAGTTTGGAGCCTGATGAGATGCAGAAAATTAGGCACCATGGCAACCTCTTTGCAATGGAGGTTCTTGTTTTAGCATTATACATTCGAAACTCGATACTTCGAACTCACTTAAATCGATCTATCAGTATTTCATAACTTTAATGTTGATAACTCAATTTCATTAAGTGGAACATATCCATATTTCAAAGTTAAGGTATTCCAATACTGAAGGTAGGGTAATTGTTATGTGAAAATGATACTATGAATGGATACTACATATAATTCCTGTGTCTTGTGTGACATATGAAGGCTTTTCGACATCTGTCCTCGAAAATATTTGAAATATTGTATATAGCCTTACAGGTAGGAAAATATGCGAGAAAATTAAAAGACAATATTCCTGAAAGGTGATTTTTACCTTTTCTAACCTAAATTACTGATATTTTTGTATGTCATGCCTATGCAAGAAGACGTGAGCATCACAATATAAAAGTAACTGTCCCAATATTTGCATCATATGATGTGAACAAAATTTTAAAATCTGAACCGTCCTCTTAGAAATATGCAATATTTTCCATATGATTTTACATTATATGACTTAAAAGGTTGTATGTTTGTACAAAATTATAACTTGGGCAAAGCAAACCACTTGCTTATTTTTCATACAAAACTTAAGCAATCTAAATCCAAAATATGAAGAGATTTGGCCGCACTTAACTGGAAAAAACTAATTTTGTCTTCGAAAAAGTGGTGGGGACCTTGAATACTTTAAAAAGACTGAACAATAAATTTGACTTATAATTAAATATTTTTGCAAGTTAATGTCAGGCGCATTTAAAAACATCTAATCATTGGTTTAGGAAAAGGTTTTGTTTAAAAAAGATATATAATTCAAAGAAAAATATATTGAGCTCGGTCGGGATTTGAACCCGTGCGGGGAAGGCCAAGCAAATTTACAAGACGAGATTTGCATTATTTCGGACTACGTTCGGATAATTCTAACATTATCGACCAGGTTTTATTTGGGAGTGTTCGGTATATTCCGTTAAACACGGAAAATGCTGAGATAACAGGGAAAAAGGCGATCTTCAGTCTTGGAATTCCTTAAAATGTTGCTATAAGCCACGTTTTAACTTTGAAATATGGGTATGTTCAATCTAAAGCGAGTTGGAATTGTAGAGTTTCAACTGTACATGCCTGGGAAAGAATACCATCCACCCTACTCAAGAGCATGTTAAGGGTTCAGGGCTCCAGATAAGAGTTAGTTTTTTCAACAAATCCAACATTTTCTCACTCTTTTTAGCACCAAATCCTATGGTGTTACTACTCATTAGAATCGTCTCGAAGAGACGTTTCTAATGAGTAGTGCCACCATAGGGTTTAATTCAGAAATAAAGATTTTAGTTTTTGAAAAACTACCCTTATCTGGTGCTCTGGGGTTAATTAAATAGATGGTTAGAATGATTGCGATTTTTATCAAGTTATCTTAAAACATGGAGATTGTGTCAAAGTTCATTGGATAAGATTTTTATCTTAACAATTTATCTCACAATAAGGTTTATCTAAAGGGTCATACTTAAATATGATCTAATAAACTACAGTTAATCATATATTTAGCGACCTGTGGTAGAAGTAGCATGGAGATTATTGACGACAAGGGACTACTTAACCCTCCCTTCCTACCCCCATCCCATAGAAGCGCCTTCTAGCACATTTAAAATAATGTATTCCTCAAATGAAGAAAATAGGTTTATACAATCATGAACATGTACCAAAGTAATATTTTCTATATCCTAGCCATAATTATCTAAATACATGACTGTGTAATTATAGCCTTATTAAGGGATATACACCATAGGTGGTTTCTCCATGATTTTTCTGCATTGCATTATTCAGGGTTCCAGATAAGGAGGAGTAATCTTAACAAATCCAACAATTTCTCACTCATACTGCACCTAATCCTATGGTGTTACTACTCATTAGAATCGTCTCAAAGAGACGATTCTAATGAGTAGTGACACCATAGGGTTTAATGCAGAAATAAAGATTTTAGTTTTTGAAATATTCCCCTTATTTGGAGCCCTGATTATTTCAGTGTTAAGATCCAACATGTTTTAAATTTTGACCATGTGGTTTGTTTGAAATGATCATCATCACCAATCACAGTTCTGAATGTTATTCTGTTCTTTCATTTATGAAGGAGTTCATTATATTTCGAAGATGAATAATGTATGCCTGTTGACTTTAAGATAGTCAAAGTATCATTAATGTGCATGTATATCAATATACATGTTATGGCTTGAATGAAATCTGCAAAGTAAAAACCAAAATTTTACTTTCTTTGTGCCTTCAAGTGTAAAAGGTTGTAACCCATTCCCCCCGAAATAATCTTTCTGAAATCATCATCCTGCATCATTCATCGGCGCTATATATCCTTATAAGCAAGCCTGACTGATTTTGTACACATAACACAGACACTACCAGGCTAGTTTGGAGCTCATTTTCTGAATAAATACTACACTCTTGACATCTCAAAACTACCGTACTCTGACGTGTCAAAACAAAACTGAAAGTGACATTCTATTTTTAGAGGCGCTATATTTAAATCGCGTTCACGCAATGCACGAATAAGTAAAAAAAAAAAAAGAGGATCCTGAGCTCAGTTTGAGCTTTGTGAGCTTTGTGTTGACATGCCAGTGTTACTGAATTTCAGCATAATTAAGTGCTATTATATATAATGGCTTTTGACAAAAAGGTCGCATACATTTTAAACCGAAAGTAGAAAGATGGACCGTTTCGGCCCCTCTGGCATTCGCATTTTTCCAATGTTGCAAATTTGTGTCTGCATCCATTTTCGATGCTGCCTGAAAGTGTCACATTTTGCAGGAGACCATTGATATTCTAGAAATAGGAAGTGCGGAACCTGGCCTTTCAGAAAAGTCTTCCAACGCGATGTGCGAATCATAACTTTTCATTCTACGGAAGCCAAAATGTGCCATAAACGTCAAAACCTTTTAATATGTAATGGGCGTGAAAAGGATATGACCTATTTTGTGTTGCAGTGCCGTAAAGCCCAACCCCTCTATCTCGAATCTTGTTTTCAGTATTGAAGACAAATGATTGCAAGGAATTCAGCTGAAAGTAATCTACAGTATTTTCAGCCTGCTATAAGCTACCAATTCTGCTAGGATATGGAAACTATTTCCTATGGTTTATATTCATGACTGTATAGAGAGGAACTGTTTTCTTAGTGGAGGTACTCAAAACTGAGAACAAGCTATAGGGGGAGGGTTAAGTGAATGGTTATTTTAGTGATAATTATGAGGTTGTATTATTAACCTCAACAGTCAAACATAAGCATAGAATGTGTACAGGTTCTAGATTGTACCAGGACTACTACCTCACAGATACGACCACAATCAAGACAGTTGTGTACGTCAATGTGAATTATTTGTAATGTACTGTATCGCTCTGAGACAGCAATTACGACCAAATATAGAGCCTGTCCATTAAAAGTACACAATCCTGTGAAAATTGTTTTACAATGGAGCCCATTGTGTTCTTGGTGAATGTTTCACGGGTTTTCCCGTAAGTTTATCTCACCAGAGTTACGAGGGAGACAAAAATATCTTGTTTGACCTGCTGATTATTAAGGCAAACAAATCCTTAAATGAGGCACCTCTCTATTGATTTTCATGTGCTTGTCGGAGATATTGATTTTCTTACACACGAGTCCTTGTATTTCAACCATTCATAAGAAGAGTCGCGGAAAACCGTATAGACGGCTGGCAGCTTGAAGCAGGATGGAAGTAAAGCAGCAAGCTCCTAACGGAGCTTGCTGCTTTACTTCCATCCTGCTTTAAGCTTTCATCTGTCTTTAACGCAGAAAAAGAGCTTTCTTTGGATTGGTTTTGACAGTAGGGGGTTACTGTGTCATAGGGTTATAGGAAAGAAACATGTTGTTTTGACATGCTGTTAAGTCGCTTACCTAACTATCATGATAACCGCTAACCACAGAGATATAGTTGTGGTTAGGTGTGGGTTATATCAATTCTAGGGGTATTTTGACTTGCCATCTAATAGTAACTGTGGGATTACCTTTGCAAACTGATTGGATCCAGATGAGACATACCCCCACCCCTCCTCCCCCCACACACCCAAATAGAAGCACCTTGCCCTCATAGGGCTAGCTCTTCTTGTATCTCCATATAGATATGATTTGTTTCTCCTATGATCTATTCCTCCACTGAAGAAAGGAAGTTCCACTTAAAACAGTCATAAATATGATTCATAAGAAACCATTTCTTTATCCTAGCAGATGATAATCAGGCTGAAAGTAAACAAAACGCACATTAAGGCACATATTGCTTTACTTTCAACCTGCTTTAAGTGGTCACCTGTCTTCAAAAATAGAAGTGCTCAATGTATATATGGAGTAAAGGGTTAAAGGTGAATTCTTAAAGCAGACTGAAAGTAAAGCAGCACACACATGAAGGAGTACTAGTATTTTGCTATACTTTTAGACTGTTTCAGTAACTACCTGTCATTTTCTGTTTCCCCAATAACTTGTTTTAAGTTTTTATGCCCCAGAGATCAAAGCTGGGTGGGCATATCGTTTTTGGTTTGTTTGAGTGTGTGTATAAATATTTGCTTGTCTGTCTGTCCACAATTTAACATGGGTCATAACTTAAATGTGATGAGACTTCATATTTCACATGTGAACTCAGCACAAGAAGCCCTTGAGCAAAGCACAACTTAGGTCATGTCAGACAAAGATCAAGGTTAGTTAGAGGTCATGGTCACATTTATTGTCTCTTAACCCATTACCCCATAGCCTCATTATAGTTTTGAAAATAGGTGACCACTTAAAGCAGGTTGAAAGCAAAGCAGAATGTGCCTTAAGTCATCTGCTAGAATAAAGAAAACAGTTCTTATCATACATTTTCATAACTGTATAAATTGGAACTATTTTCCTCAGTGGAGAAATAAAGGCATAAAAAGGTGAACCTATTGGGTAATGGGTTAACACTTCTTGTTATGACAGTTGTTGCTTAAAAGTTAAGCAGAAAGTTTCTGTTGGAGCTTTCAGGCCCAATTAATGCTGTATTACTGCTTTGCTGTACGCTCACCATGAATATCTATCATCTAAACTATTATATTGGCTGACAGAATATTTTACAGGGCTCCAGATAAGAGGTAGTTATTTCAACAAATCCAACATTTTCTCACTCTTTTTAGTACCAAATCCTATGGTGTTACTACTCATTAGAATCGTCTCTTTGAGACGATTCTAATGAGTAGTGACACCATAGGGTTTAATTCAGAAATAAAGATTTTAGTTTTTGAAAAACTACCCTTATCTGGTGCTCTGGAATAAGGAATAATTTCCTGTACATGTATGTACGAATTTCAACTCTTGTCTTGTATCCTGTTACTGTTTCCTGTAAGAAAACCAGACAGACAGTGCAGACACTGATCAGAGAGCTCCTTTAGAAGAAAACAGTATTTACTTATCAACCCATTAACCCGTAGTCTATTTCTAGTTTTGAAAAGAGGTGACACCTTAAAGCAGGTTGAAAATAAAGCAGATTGCGCCTTATGGTACATTCTGGTTTACTTTCAACCTGCTTTAAAATTTCTAGGATACAGAAATTATTTCTTATCATACATACTTATTCATGACTATAGTATACAAAGTGAATCTTTTTTCTTCAGTGGAGTTATAAGTCAAAGGCATAAAAAGGTGTATTTATGGGGGTCTTGGGTTAAGTATCATTCATTCTCAGTTTTATCAATAGCCCATTGAGAGAGAAGATAACAAAAACTGATGTGGGAAGTGTTCTAGTTTTCCCCCATTGGTTCAGTAAAGGTAACTTTTTGTGTTACCGTGAGTTGTGTCGATTCATTGTTTGTTCTACTGGATTTACTTACTGGGTGGGGGAGGAATCTGTAACGGTTCAACCAATTATTACCCCTTTAATTACGTCTGCTTTTAAAATGCCGTCTGCAATTATTTTCAATTGAATTATTTCATATTTTCAACTGGAGAAACATAAGTATTGATACTTTAAACAGTTTGAATCCTGATCAGCGTGTGAAAATCTGATCAGATTAAGTTTCAATATGATCGAGTTTCAAACTGTTAATTTAAATATGTGAAGTCTCAATTAGCAAGTTAAGGTTTAACAGGTGCTTAAAGAGATAAAGGTAAAGAGCCGAGCTCTATAAATAGCCCTGTGTGGGATTGCCCTGACGTCATACGGAGCTGGTAATTGTTTTAACGCTTTCAAATACTGAGTAAACATCATCTGCTAGAAATGTCGCCTGCTAATGTTTTCTAAATTGGTTTCGTCTTCTTTACGTTTACTGAAACAGGATCTAAGTTAAAAACAGTTTGGATCCAGATCAGGCCCCACGTAAGAGGGGCCTGATCTGGATCCCAACTGTTTGTAAAGGTATTGAATACCGGTTTTCAGTACCGACAGGGTTGAGGTAGTTGTTTTTTCCTGTAAGAGACAAGATGGAATCAATATCATTATGGTTCCCAATACGAATATTAGCTAAAAACAGCATAGACTCACTAAATGGGAGGATATGTATTTAGATTTGATTTCAGAGGAGACTTTCGAAATTGTCGAAGAAAATTTTAAAAGCAGTTAAGATAAGCGTCATGGATATAAGGTTGAGGAAGTACATGTATTTCTGTTTTCTACATGTATGAAAAGAAATGTCATCGGCTTACAGTTCTTGGTTGTGGTTATTGTTTCTAATTGGCTGTTCTGGTAAAGCAAGATTGGTATTTTATACAACAAACACTTTAATTCACTTTACATATTGATGTATTTATTTGATCAGGATCCACACTTTAACAAAAAAGGGTAAACCAATACCTAATAGTCTGTTTCTAGTTTTGAAGACAGTAACAACTTAAAGCAGGTTAAAATTAAACCAGAATGCTCCTGAAGGACCAATCTGCTTTACTTTCTGTTTCAACATGCTTTAATTCACACTACAGACAAAACCATGAATACCTTTGCAAAATGTTTGGATCCAGATGAGACAGTGAATAATCAGGCATCTCAAAATAGGCAGACATCAATTGTTGGAGACTACAATATTTATTAATTTTCTAATCAAACAGTTAAAGGTGTGTTTGTTTAACCCATTACCCCATAGCCTGTTTTTCTAGTTTTGAAGACAGGTGACTACTTAAAGCAGGTTAAAAGTAAATCAGAATGCGCCTTAAGGCGCATTCTGATTTACTTTCAGCCTGTTTTTAGCTATCATCTTTTAGAAATATTAATATTTCTTTTGATACATATGTACATATTTATGTCTGTATGAATTTGTACTCTTTTCTTCAGTGGAAGACTAAATTAAAGGTATAAAAAGGCATGCTTATGAGGTAATGGGTTAAGGGGGTAGATATGGGAGAGTACTCTTTATGTGTATATTTGAAGATAATAATTGAATGAGATTATCAGACATCGTCATGTTCATTTTTATCATTTTTATCTTTTCATCATTTTGATCTGAGCATGATTGGTGAATTTTTTAGGCTTTGTACTAGGAATGGGATGGTCACATATCAGTACTGGTTTGTGGTTAACAAATATAGCTGGGTGAAAACCAGGACAGATCTGTATTTGAAGTGTTAACCCTTTCCCTCATAGAAGCGCCTTTTAGCGTGATATAATTTATTCCTCCGTTGAAGAAAATAGTTCAATTTATTCAGTCAGGAATATGTATGATAAGAAATATTTCCCACATTCTAGCAGATGGTAGCTTAAAGCAGGTTGAAAGCAAAGCAGAATGTGCCTTTAGGCGCATTCTGCTTTACTTTCAACCTGCTTTAAGTAGTCACCTATCATCAATACTAAAAACAGGATTTGGGGTAAAGGGTTAACCAATATACCGGTAGAACACATTGAATTAATAGTCAATCTGCTTCAAAATTATCATTCTTAAAATATATTCAGTTGAAGAAATATCTTTTTCAATAAAAAAAAAATGAAGTCTTATCTTAGCTTCTAAAATTCTCATTGACTCAATTGATTAACCCATTACCCCATTGCCTGTTTCTAATATTGAAGATAGGCTGCCACTTAAAGCAGGTTGAAAGTAAAGCAGAATGTGCCTTGAATGGGACACAAATTTACAATTACCATTTTATTATAAGCATTTAGAAACAGAGTTCCAGATAAAGGAATGTCCTATAATATGACTCCACCAAACCCAATGATGTGACTACTCATTAGAATCACCTCTTCAAATTGAGTATACACATAATGAGTAGTCACATTGTCTGGGATTGTACGTAGAAGTAACAGAGAAATTTTGAAATCTATTTATTGGGTCCTTGTGGTATATTACCCAAGGGATGAAACAAGCATTGGAAATACTGGGTACACAACTGATGAGCCTAATCTGAGTAATGATTGGCATTTTACTAACCACTTTACTGCTTTACCCAAAGTACAATGGTTATTTGCAAACAGTTTAGATCCTGATCAGATGCCGCGTAACGCGGCATCTGATCAGGATCCAAACTATTTGACACCCATTACAGTATAAGTTAAATAATTTTTTCTAAAGTTTACATTTTAAATATAAAAGCAGACGACAATTGTTTAAAGCAGATGGCGCCACGGCAGTGAAAGGGTTTAGTGCAAGTGACAATCCTGGTGCATCTTTTACTGCACTCTTGGTGATGTTTGCTCGGCATGCTAGCTAGAGAGTTCCAATATGTCATCAAGTCATATCCAATATACTGTCAACGGTCTTTACATCGATTATAGTCCTGGTTTCCTTCATAATTATTATAATGATAATAAACTGAATTTATACAACCTTTAAACTTGGCTAGGCGCTGACTGACTTGGTATTTGTATGGTTCTGGAACTGAACATACCATTTGTTAATGTGTTGAAATACTCTTTACTACATTATTAGATACACATTTTTACGCCTTTAATATTTTCAATATTCTAACAGATGGTAGCTTAAAGCAGGCTGAAAGTAAAGCAGAATGCACTTTAAAGCACATTCTGCATTACTGTCAACCTCCTATAAGAAGTCACCTGTGTCTAAAAGTAGAATCAGGCTATGGGGTAAAGGTAGTTAAAAAGTTCATAATACAGACTGAGGTTTGGAGATCTTGTTTCATAAAACATTTAACCACAAAAATGTTTCATGTCAAATTGTCATTACAGCAAACTGGAAATGTTATTAAAAATCTTGATGTCGATGTAATGTCTATTTATAGTCGCTGATTTCAATATTGATTTGTAATTGAATATTGATACACTTGGATTGAAAACACTAAGTTTACTCCATAAATACGCCTTTTTACTCCTTTATTTCTACACTAAGGAAAGTAGTCCCCTGACCTAGAAAGTTCTGAACATGAAATACAGAAGGCCTTTACAGTATCTTCCAATGTTGTTGCTTAAAGCAGGTTGAAAGTAAAGCAGAATGCTCCCTAAGGAGCATTCTGCTTTACTTTCAACCTGCTTAAGGTGCTTTACTTTCAACCTGCCTTAAGTGTTTTACTTTCAACCTGCTTTAAGTGCTAAATACTTTCAACCTACCTTAAGTGGTCACTTGACTTCTTAACTAGAAACAGGCTACAGGGTAAAGAGTTAGAGCAGTATATGAATACAGGAGCTTTCTGCTTTACTCTTCTGCTTTAACTCTATTAGAGTCTAAGCAATCACCTGTTATAAGCACTGAACACAAGCATTCTCTTATGTTATCACACTTTTATTGTTTATTGTACTTTATTTGCTTAGACATTTCTATGAATTGAGCCTCAGATGAGCTATAACAAAACCATTTGTCTCACAACCCTTTCACTGCTGAATATTCATATATGACCGACTGTGAGCATCAATCATATGAACTATAACATTGGCTAATATGATCAGGAAAATCTTCCCCAGGAAAAATTGCACTCATGTCGGACAGATCCTGTAAAAAAACAGTGCTGGAGACCCCAATCAGACTGTCTGATCTGGATCTGCACTGTTTTCAGAAAGTGATAGTATATGCTTATAGCTGGTGGATTAAGGGTTAGTGCTGTTTGTTATTACACATAATAAAATTCAGCTATATACACAAACAGGCAATTGTCTATATAACATAACATAAGTCCTGGCAATGTACTCTTAACCTTCTGCCCAATAACCATGAATGCAATTTACCTATATCCAACTGATGTATATTATAGCATATATGCTCTACCATAATTTAATACTACTGCCCTTCGTTCATTAGTGAGAACTCTCCCGAAGCCCTGGTGGCAAACCTCTCTGCTCGGGGCGAACCACAAGTTCATGTGGCTTCAATATTGCATGCTATGTCTCTGTCCTTAAAAAACCTGCTGAAGCAACCATCTGTCTTGTACACTGAAAAAAGCTTTTTACAAGCTGAATGGATGTAATTTATCTTTTTGTCTTCACTGTTTGCCAGCAACTTGTTGAAAGAAGAATAAACAGGCTCTGTCATCATAGCTATCATGTCCACTGGTTTGTTTATGGGCAAAATATACCACAAGAAGCAAGATAATCTTATGTAATGTCAAAACACAGAGTTCTTTAACTCTATTACCGGTATATATAATAAATTATATGCAAGACTCTTTGTGTGTTAAAAACATTTGCTTACTGTTTACATATTGGTCAGACCTTGCTAAACTGGCATTTGATCTAGGTACTAACTTTTGTCAGCTTGTAAAGATAAGGAATTTACATTTGACTTAAGATTTTAAGTTTCAGAAGTTTAGCAGACAATGTTTATTCCACATCTTAATGGTACGTACAAAGTCTTGACAACAATGTACTGTATCTTACAGACAGCCTTGGAACAACGTAGATTATAGATTTTAGTCTTACAAGACAGCCATTCATTCGAAGCAGGAGGAATCTGTATTCTACAGTAAAAACTGTGTTGAACATCCATTCAATACTGAATAGAAGTCTGATGTATAGCTTTTAACCCATAACCCCATAAATTAGCCTTTTTATGCCTCTAATTTATCCCCTCGGCTGAAGAAAATAGTTCCAATTTATACAGTTGTGAATATTTGACATTAGAAATAATTTCTATATTGTAGCAGCTGGTAACTTAAAGCAGAGTGATAGTAAAGCAGAATGCGCCTTAAGACGCATTCTGCTTTACTTTCAACCTGCTGTAAGTGGTCACCTGTCTTCAAAACTAGAAACAGACTATTGGGTAATGGGTTAAGCCAGGTGATAGCTTGACACTTTCCTCTGCATAAGCACCAGAGGACGTCACCTTTATCTACTCCTGTACATATAAGCACCAAATATGATTATTCGTAGATGGTGATAAATATAGATGACAATTTACAGCAAGATTAAAGCAAAGCAGAAAGCTCCTAAAGGAGCTTTACTTTCATCTTGCTTTTAACAATACCCTACCACAATCGGATATAGGTTAACTTTAATAACTATGGTATCGATCAGCTTTACTTTCATCTTGCTTTAAGCTGCCTCATGGCTTAAAAACTGTTGGAGAGAAGTAATTTGTACATATGACTATGGAAAAAAGGGTAAATGCAAAATAAATGTAATGCAGAAAGCTTCCTTCTGGTACTTTCTGCATTACAATAGGTCTGCATTAAGCAGTCACCAGTATTTTAAAGATCTTAGTAAGTGTACCCTTTTAAAGATTGGTTGCCATGCCAGTGTCTTGATAGATAATGTGTTGTGAAATGGCTAAAGTAGCTGTAACACAGTTGTAAGACTTTATTGAAAATTCTTGGATTATTTTTGGGGGGTCAGAGGTCTTCAAGTACAGTCTCTGAGTTACTACCATAATGGCATTAATAACGAAGCCTATCTAGCTTTTAGATGGTGTCAAATAACCTACCAGTCACGTTTGTTGACGTCTTAACCATTCTCCTGCTATTAACTCTGCATGATGGGTAATTTTTTTTTGTCTGCAACCTCTGTCATCTGCTATTCTAAAGTTCTTTTCAAAACATGATCAGAGTGTCAAACAGTTTAGATCCTGATGAGACGCCGCGTTACGCGGCATCTCATCTGGATCTAAACTGTTTGCAAAGGCAATCACTGTGGTGGATATATCTGCCGCTAGCATGCAAAGAGTTAATATAGTTTTGCGCTTTTTTTTTAAAACATTGTAGACCCAAGGCAGATAACAATATGATTTAGTGTGCAAAGAGTTAAGTATCCATGACAGTTGTCTGACTCTTCAATACGAGTCTGCTCTCTTTACAGGGGAATTTTTTCCTTATTTCAATAACCGTGTAATTGTTTAAATTTTAGATGTTTCATTGTGTGCAGAGTTTTATGTAAGAATAAGAAGGATTAAGATAAAACTTTCATATTATATAGGCATTTCAATGACACATAATGTAGATAAACATATCGCAGCCAAACTTCTATATCTCGAACTCATTTAAGTCAAACATTCTGTTTTTCAAAGTTCAAACGTTCAATTATAAGGGAGTTCAAAATAATGAAATTCAACTGTAGAAATACAACTTATTGTCAATTAAGTGAGTTTGAGATAATTATGGAGTTTTGACTAGTTTCATGCAGTCTTCTGTTATGGAGATGAATTGTTTAGGCAGTCATGTTCAATTTTACTTCCTGCTTGAGGCAAGCTATTACAAAATATGCAGAGCATTAGGGGAGTGTTCCAAAAACATAGTTTCCGCATTAAACCCTAAGGTGTTACCTACACATTAGAATCATCTCTTCCGAGACGATTCTAATGAGATGTTACAACAAAGGAGTTGGTGTTAATGTTGGATAATTATGTTCAGTTTATTCTGTCTTATCTTGAGCCCTGAATATGACAGTAACCACCTGTTAGTGAGGTCTTTTCATAGCTCTTACCCAATAACTGCATCTTGTACAAAATGTATAAAAGAAAACATGTAGGCCTACTTTGATTACCGGCTAGTTTGCTCAAGAAACCCTGGTGTCAAAACCCAGATTATTTTTATAGTCAACTCTTGTGTTAACCCACTACACAAATAAATGTGTCTTTTTTGCCTCTAATTTATCTTCCCCCCCCCCCCCCCCCCCCCCCTCGCCCTTGTTATTTTCCTTTGTTTTTCTCTAGAATGATTTACTGTTAAGCTTGAGTTTATGAAAAAATATGACTTACTACCCCTTGATGTGATAATCTGTAATGGTTGACTTTGTTACTGGCTGCTGGCCGTCAGCTTGATGGGCATATAAGGGAAGTATTACAAACACTAAAATCTTTATTTCTGCATTAAACCCTATGGTGTCACTACTCATTAGAATCGTCTCTTCGGGACGATTCTAATGAGTAGTCACACCATAGGATTTGGTGCTGAAATGAGTGAGAAAATGTTGGATTTGTTCAGTTTACTCCCTCTTATCTGGAGCCCTGCATATTACTCTTGTTGTTAATGTCTGTCAGTGGGGAATGCTCCTGGTGGAGAGGTCTTTTGTTTCAACACCAAAACAATTGTGTTGTTTCGGCAGCTAGTGTTTTAGAGACAGGAATTACAAGTGACCTTTTAACCACTGCAATAGTATGTTACATAATTACATATATATGATCCATGCCATTGGAAAACCAGACTTATTGCATTGTTAAACAGTGTAGACCAAGTTTAGCCTTCACTCCATACTCTGTGTCGGATGAAGATCTGTAATACAGTAAAACCTCTCTATTAGTATTACGGACACTAAAATGAAGACTTGTTTAGTGTATAAAAGACAGGTGACAGCTTAGAGCAAGGTGACAGTAAAACAGAAAGCTCCTACAGGAGCTTTCTGTTTTACTGTCACCTTGCTTTAAGCAGTCACCTGTTCTTAACTCCTAGTAATAAACACAATTTAGTGGTTGTAATAGAGAGGTTGTACTGTGTTATATCGGACATGTTAGGTAACATAATGATAATGTAGATGCAGACACCTTTCATGGGTAATTAACAAACATGCATGATATTAATTTATAGTGCTGTCTGCAACAATTGTCTTCTGCTACTGTTCATTAACCCTTAGCCCGCCAAATAAATTGTCGTCTGCTATATTTCTCGTCTGCTTCAAGTTTCAAATTGCTTCAAAGTTGCTCAAAATTGCTGAAAATGTTGTCTGAGTGTCAAACAGCTTGGACCCGGATGAGACGCCGAGTTACTCGGCGTCTCATCTGGATCCAAGCTGTTTGCATATGGAGCTATAGTTGTGAGTGGCAGGCTAAGGGTTAATAAGAATCAAAACAGCATTAAAATAGGTTCAGAGTGTCAAACAGGTAACCTTAAATTTGGAACCTGGTGAGACGCCACATACCGCATCTGGATTACAAAGGTTATCACATGTTCACCATCAATGTGCAAAGAGTGAAAAAATATAACTAGGTTAACTCTTTCAACACTAGGGGCCTCCGTGGCCTAGTGGTAATGTCACTGTGACTTATATCACTAAGCTCCTCACCGCTGTGAGTTCGAATCCCAGTAGGGTCGTTCGGATTTTTCATGTGGGGAAGCCTTCCAGCTGGCTTGCGGAAGGTCGGTGGTTCTGCCCAGTTGCCGATTTGTGCCTGAAACAGTGCATAAAGGACTTCTGGGGTCTTCCTCCACCTGTAATTAGCTGGACGTGGCGATATGACTGAAATACTGTTGAAAGTGACGTAAAATCAAGACAAATCAAATCAAATCTTTCAACACTAAGTTACCCTTGTGGGCTGCTATTAGGCTCTATTTTGGATCTTTTAAGTTACCAAAACATGAACCAGTCTACTTGGAATTCTGGGTTGTTTAATAAATACTGGTCCAAATTAGCAAACAGTGTAGGAGCCCACTGACCAGTCATGTATGTCTACACTGTTTGCAAATGTAATAAACATTTTAAACAGGTACATGGTGTTAAAAGAGTTAACTCTTTGCACCCTAGTCACGCATATATGCATCATTTGTGAACAGTGTACATGTGAGGAGTACACTTGTCCTATGCAAACAGTGTTGATCCTGATCAGAGGGCTCCTTAAGGAGCCCTCTGATCAGGGTCTACACTGTTTGTCATTTTGCCATATATTGTAAAAATCAACTCTAAAAAGCCAAAAATGGACTAGACTAAATTGAAAACTAGAATTGTTTATTTGAGGTTTCAGGGAGGAAAGGGTTAAACTATATGACAATTTTTGTCAAATGGTGTGTCTACTTGTTTAAAGTTATTGGAATTGTTAAGACTGTACTTACTCGATCCAAAAGGTTTAGTATAAACAGAAACATTTTAGTTGATGAAATACTCCCCTTACCAGGAGCATTACTGTAAGGGTGCAAAGAGTTAGTTCTTCAGGTTCATGTAATACAGTGGAGAATCTGTTATTCTTTCCCGTTTAAACGCAAACGTACGCAAACGCTAAAACGTAGAAAAGTACAACTTTTGGACAATTCTGATAATTCTTGTTTATCTTGGTGGCAAACAGTTTGGAGCCTGATCAGACGCCGGGTTACCCGGCGTCTGATCTGGCTCCAAACTGTTTGCACTGCAAATAATAGTTTTAGCGTAAACGCGTTTATTGGGAAAGAATAACAGAGATTCTCCACTGTACCAGGAGCATTACTGTAAGGGTGCAAAGAGAGTTAGTTCTTCAGGTTCATGTAATACAGTGGTTCAGCAATTATAGTCTTCATTATTTTATTGGCATTGTTATTTTCATTACAGGGGGATTCAGAAACTTTGAGGAGAACTTCCCAGAATTCTGTGAGGGTCAAGAAAATGAAAACACCGACAAAGATCTCATGGGACTGTGTAATCTTAAAATATCGGAAGATTCTGCATATGGAACGTGCGATTCTGAAAATGGTGATCTCGACTCCCCATCATCAAACGTACCGGTTGAAGTCATCCCTCATTTGTTCTTAGGAAATGCTAAAAATTCAGCGGACTTAAATGTGCTAAAAAACTATGGGATCACCTACATCCTCAATGTTACACCAAATGTGCCAAATAAGTTTGAAGAAGACTCAACATTCAAATACATGAAAATACCCATTAGCGATCATCTTTCACAGAATTTGTCACGCTTCTTTCCACAGGCCATACAGTTTATAGGTAAGTCTAGTTTTTATTAGTTGTCATTAATACAGGTCAAACTCTTAATGAAATTTCATCTGAAAAACATCAGTAGAACAGCCCAATGTTCAAGATCTTCAACTTTCTAGGGAGTGGAAACTTAGCGCTTGCTGTGCTTGTTGAACAATAGGGAGCGGACACCTAGCGCTCGCATGATTGTACTGTAACTCAACTAGCAGCTTTTACGTTGTACACCTTCCGCTCGCCGATCAACTTCTTTCAAGAGGCGAGCGAGACCGTCTGCTCGGTAAGCGGAAGCTATGTTGAACAGCCCTCAGGAGTTATGGGCAGAAAATGTGGGAAAGGGGAACAACTCTCACAGTATTGATGCAGAGTTATTAAACTTGTGCAAGACACTTTCACTCTTCAATCTCTATCCACTTAAGAAATTTAATCTCAAAAGCTTCAGTATACAGGTAACAGAAGTAATATACAGGAAAAGAAAATAAAGGAAACGGGAATAACTCTCACAGTATTAATCCACTTGTCAGGCTCTTTTCATAAATGAAATTTCATCTTAATAGCTTCAGTAAACAAGAGTTATAGTCAAAACTAAACTAGTGACAGACCCACGCCGGACCAAGTCCTTCGGATGAGACTTTATAAACCCAGGTCCGATGTATCAGTGCTTTACACTGGTCATCTAAAAGAACCAGAGAACTCCTCCGATAATAAGAGTAGGGCATCGTGCCCGTGTTCTATGTATCCGCTCCCCTCTCTCTGGGGCATCCAATTAGTCCATAGATGGCAGAAACGAACGTAAACAAACAAAACAATACAAACTAGTGACAGACTACAGAAATCGCCTGTCACCCAGTGAAACAAAAATGAATATTAAGTGATGCTGTTGAATACAGGTGGTAGCTTAAAGCAAGATGAAAGTAAAGCAGAAGGCTCCTTAAGGAGCTTTCTGCTTTACTTTCATTGTGCTTTAAGCAGTCACTTGCAGTAAACACAATTGGAGATAGAAGAAAAAAAATTGCACTTTTGTCAATGGAGAAACGGGTTAGAGCCCTCCGAAGACCAAGTACAGACAAACTCTCATAATTGTGTATCAGTACGAGCAAACTCATAATAATGACAATGTTAAGTCTGCTAGCTGGAGATAATTGCAAACCAGGGAATTATGTCACGATATAATATCTCATCTGTGTGGAAACCTGATGATTTAACGGTTTCATTATCTCGAATATAACGTGCTAAGTAATTTCTTTCGTCCACAACGAACAACACTTAGTGTCATTTGTTACCGTTTCTGAAATTACCGGTACAAGTTTTGTAAAATTTATTTTCAAAACAAGTTGAAAAGTCGAAAGGTTCAGATCTCGATGAGACATTGAGTTATTTTGCAACTTATCTTGTTCCAAACTGTTTGCAAAGGTAGACATGATTCCCCTATTAGCATGTAAAGAATTTAACACAGTTAACCATACCCATGAGTATACTTGTCATTAATATACAATGTACCTGAGAAGAGTACACTTGTCCTATATGCAAACAGTGTAGACCCTGATCAGAGGGCTCCTGCAGGAGCCCTCTGATCAGGGTCTTCACTGTTTGCCATTTTGCAATATGCTGTTAAAATCAATCCTAAATTGTCAAAAATGGACCAGACTTAATTCCAAGTTGGAATTGTCCATTATATGTTCCAGGGGTGAATGAGTTACCGGTATGTAGTTTATGGATATTTCTGCAGTTACAGTGAAGGCCGTGCAGTGCAGAACAATTAGCCCTTTGAATGCAGATAAAATGTCTGATTCAAAGTTATCATCATAATGCTGAAATTTTAAAATCTGCCAATTCCTGAATAGTTTTCAGAAATAGAGTCTTAAGTTATAAACAGTTAAGATCCATATCAGATGCCCATTCACTCAGCATCATGATCTGATCAGGATCCAAACTGATTTTTAAAGAAGAGTCCAGATACCATTAGTGCTGTTAAGAGTTTTAGAGATAGCAATATAGTGGCCTGGCTTAGTTAGTGGGGAGCTCAACATGGATATCTGAATGTTCATCAGTACTGCATTGTTTTATTGTATCAACCAGGGCTCCAGATAAAAGGGAGTAAACTGATCAAATCCAACATTTTCTCACTCATTTTAGCACCAAATCCTATGGTGTTACTACTCATTAGAATCCTATGGTGTTACTGCTCTAGTATTCTCATTAGAATTGTCTCTTCGAGACGATTCTAATGAGTAGTAACATCATAGGGTTTAAAGCAAAAATAACGATTTTAGTTTTCGAAATTATACTCCCCTTATCTTGAGCCCTGTCAACATTTTGGTAAACCTAAGATCAGCAGTACTAAGTATTTCTTTTGGATAATAGGTTCCCTTATGGATAATTATAGTAACCAAAACATGAACCAATCTACTTGGAATTACGGGTCATTTGATTAAATTAGCAAACAGTGTAGACCCTGATCAGAGGGCTCCTTGAGGAGCCCTCTGATCTGGGTCTACACTGTTTGTAAATATAATGAGTCCATTTTAAACAGGTCCATGGTGTTGATAGAGTTAAGAGCCTGCTTACTCCTGTTTGAACCATATTAAGCGTAATTGAGACATGCACAGGGAGCGTGTGTACATGTGCAGCCTATTTCCTCTCTACATTAGTACAAGAGTAGACCACAACATAATGAACTATAGTGGAATCTTGATAAATTGAGCTCAACTTAGTCAAATTTATAAGTATAATTTCAAGTTAAGACATGGCTTAGTTGCATTTTAACAAATTGCCCCTCAACCTGTTTCTAGTATTGAAGACAGATGGCCACTTAAAGTAGGTTGAAAGTAAAGCAGAATCCGCCTCAAGTTAGAACATAGCTTAGTTACATTTAAACCCATTGCCCCATAACCCGTTTCTAGTAAAGAAGACAGATGACCACTTAAAGTAGGTTGAAAGTAAAGCAGAATGCGCCTTAACTCTTTCCTCCCTAAAACTTTAAATGGACAATTCCAGTTTCCATTTTAGTCTGGTCCATTTCTGACTTTTAAGGGTTGTTTTTGTCAATGTTTTGCATAATGACAAACAGTGAAGACCCTGATCAGAGGGCTCCTTTCGGAGCCCTCTGATCAGGCTCTTCACTGTTTGCACAGGACAAGTGTACTATTCACATGTTCACTGTTTGAAAAGGACGCCTATATGCGGGACTAGGGTTCAAAGGGTTAAGGCGCATTCTGCATTACTTTCAGCCTATGGTAAGTTACCATCTGCAGGCATACATGTATATAGAAATCATTTCTTATAGTACATATTAGTCATGACTGTATAAAGGGTAAATATTTTCTTCAGTGGAGAAATAAATTAAAGGCATAAAAATGTGTATTTATGGGGTAAATTAATGGGTTAACTCTGAACTATAATGGGCAAGTTTCACTTACTCAAGCTGAAGTTATGGAATTTTGCGTGTACCTCACCAGGTAAACTGAGATTGTGATGCACATGCTTTGACAGATACATTGACACCTCCAGAACAATGGGGTGGTGGTCCCTCAATGGACTGAGGAAAATATAATATAAGTTTCATTGGCAATACTGTCAACTTGCAAAATATTTTCATTTATCTAAACATTATATCGGGGCTTTCAAACCAAGTGAATAAACTTAATATTTCACACATTTTCTCCTTTTGTCTCCATCAAATCTCAATATGTGACTTCATTAGATTAAAATCATCTGAGTTCATCTCTAAGAGACAATTCTAGTAAGTAATCACAAGAAGAAGGTGTTAAACAATGTATGGGCAGAAATCAGTGAAAACGTCACTAGGCACCTCTGATAGGGTTCAAGACTGTTTATACTACCTATTTTCTTAATCCTTTACGCATAACTTGTTTCTAGTTTAAGACAGGTGGCCACTTAAAGCATGTTGAAAATAAAGCAGAATGGAGCTTTAAAGGCTCATTTTGCTTTTCTTTCAGCCTGCTTTTAGCTACCATCTGCTAAGATGTAGGAAATATTTCTGAAAAATTGTTTAAAGTGGTACTATTTTCTGTTGTGGGGATATAAATTAAACAGGTAAAAAGGCATATCTATTGGGTAATGTATTAAGCAGCCACCTGCCTTTAACACAGAAAAATGTTAGCCTAATGTTGTGGCGGTTATAGAGAAGTTCTACGGTAGTGGTTTCCTGCTGTCAAAGAGATAATGTGTTTTAGGTTAAGTGGATACTTAGACTTGGAGGCTAGTTGGTATATATATATATAATACAGTAAACTTCCGCATCCTGCCAGATATATAATCTCATGTACAGTGTATACTGTGTATAGCAGTTGCTTGTTAAAACAAACATACTTATCTTTAAAGCTGGATTACTGCTTAATGCAGGACAAAAGTATTGCAGAAAGCTCCTATAGGAGCTTTCTGCAATACTTTTATCCTGTATTAAGCTGTCACCATTACACGAGATTACAAAATCATCTTTGAGTAGTTGCTCGCAGGTCTTTCTGTTCAAAGCATTTTTAGCATACAACAAGCCTCTATATAATTCTCTCTGTAGTTTACTGTACAGAAATAGGAACATAGAACTTAAAAGTTATATACATACTGCAATCCAATAATGCTCATTATTTACCCACAAACACAAAGCATTTGTGAAATGTAACAGCGTCAAACAGGGTAAATCACGATCATATTGTTGCTTTTAAACTCATTTATTTGATAGTTTTATTATGTCCTCACACTACATAGTCAGGGGCAGGTTGTTTTTGCTCTGTCTGTCTGTCTGTCTGTAACCTTGGCCATGCACTTTTAAACTCGATATTGTGATATAGACTTCATATTTGGTATGTGTACTCAACTCAAGAAGCCCTTAAATGATCTCAGTACAACTTTGGTCATGCTAGACACAGGTTTTAAGATCGGGCCATGTTAGGCATGTGTACTCCACTCAAGAAGCCCATTGAGCTGAGTACAAAGTAATTTATGTCAGACAAAGGTAAAGGTCTTTTAGAGGTCATGGTCACATCAGGAGTGTTAATGTTTCACAATAGATACTTTTTCAAAGAGGGAAATGGAGCAATTTTTTGTGCTAACAAAAAGCATACTGCACCTATGTGAAAAACAAACTTTAACCCTTTACCTCATAGCCTGTTTCTAGTTTTGAAAATATGTGACTACTTAAAGCAGGTTGAAAGTAAAGCAGAATACGCCTTGTGGCCTGCTTTAAGCTAACATCTGCTAGAATGTAAAATATATTTCTTATGATACATATTCATGACTATATAAACTGGAACTATTTTCTACAGCAGAGGAATAAGCTGAATGTGCTACAAGGTGCTTCTGTGAGGGAAAGGGTTAAGGAAAAAACTTTATGGAACTTCAATGGACCATTCCATGTCGCAGGGCTCCAGATAAGAAGGAGTTATTTCAACAAATCAAACATATTCTCACTCATTTTAGCACAAAATCCTATGGTGTTACTACTCATTAGAATCGTCTCGAAGAGACGATTCTAATGAGTAGTGACACCATAGGGTTTAATTCAGAAATAAAGATTTTAGTTTTTGAAAAACTACACTCTGGTGCTCTGATGTTGTAAATACTCAGGAAATAAATGAGTTAAGGATGACTATCCCATAAAGATAATAACATGGCAATTAAATTATTATTACAGCATAACTATATAATCAAACCTGTATGAAATAAACCAACTCCGTGTAGGAGCCTGTACATCTTTGAAGACAGCCAGTACATGTGTACTCCATAAATACACCTTTTTATGCCTCTAATCAATTCCTCAACTGAACATAATAGTTCCACTTTATATGGTCATGAATATGCACCACAAGAAATATTTTCTATATCTTAGCAGATGGTAGCTTAACCCATTCCCCCATTAATATGCCTTTTACGCCTTCAAATTATTCATCCACTGAAGAAAATAATTCCTTGTAAAACTGTCATGAATAGGTACCATGAGAAATAGTTTCTATATCCTATCAAATAGTAGCTTAAAGCAGGCTAAAAGTAAAGCAGAATGCGCAATAAGGGGCATACTGCTTTACTTTCAACCTGCTTTAAGTGGTCATCTATTGTCAAAACTAGAATCAGGCTATGGGGTAATAATAATAATAATAATAATAATGGGTAATGGGTTAAAGCAGCCTGAAAGTGAAGCAGAATTCACATTAAGTTGTCACCTGTTTCAAAACTAGAAACAGGTTATGGGTAATGGGTTAATGCAGGACATAATAATGGAGAATGCTCCAGATCTATTGTGTTCTTCATTAATCCAGCACAAGTCTATTCAAACTGATTTGATATTCTTTTCCAATGGGCAAGTCAGACAGGTTAGACTGTTATGTACTAAATAATCCCCCACTCCCCAAGTCATTACTTATAGATATGTGAGAGACAATTATTCCTGACAGTGTGGTTGACTGTTTTCATTAATTGAATTCTCTGGGATACTACCATTCATGCCAACACTCATTGATAGAGTTAGAGTGGGATGAAGATATATCCTATAGAAGCAGGGCTCCATATAAGAGGGAGAAAACTGAACAAATCCAACATTTTCTGACTTATTTCAGCACCAAATGCTATAGTGTAACTACTCATTTGAATCGTCCCTTCGAGACGATTCTAATGAGTAGTAACACCATAGGGTTTAGTGCAGAAATAAGCTTTAAACAAACACCTGTCTAAAACACTGAAAACAAGCTAATTTGGGAGTTATGATTATAGTTGTGTGTGATAATTGTCGTCTAGAATTTAGAAGTTCTTTAATGAGTGGCTTCAATACTCATAGTTACTATATAAGGTGTTTTTTTTGCAACTGTCAACGAATTAGAGCATATTTTCATTTCTATTTACAGATGAAGCACGAGACCACGAGCAAGGCGTATTGGTGCACTGCCTGGCCGGCATTAGTCGCTCTGTCACGATAACCGTAGCCTATCTCATGCAGACTAAAAAGCTCTCACTAAATTCTGCCTACGATTATGTGAAAACCTGTAAACCAAATATTTCTCCAAATTTCAATTTCATGGGACAGTTGCTAGAGTTCCAGAAATCTCTTGGCTTTGGGTGCCAGTGTACGTCTAGCGAGATGTGTATGTGTTCGGACATAACACGGCTTCTGTCTGGGGTAGAAGAGCCTAAAACACCATTGTCTCCGTCATAGAAGAGTCAGAACATATTCTTTCAGTAGACAGCTGTGTTTGTCAGGGCTCCAGATAAGAGGGAGTAAATCGAACCAATCCCAACAGTTTCTCACTTATTTTTTACACCAAATCCTATGGTGTGACTACTTATTACAATCGTCTCTTCGAGACGATTCTAATGAGTAGTGACACCATAGGGTTTAATTCAGAAAATTAATAAAGATTTGAGTTTTTGAAATACTCCCCTTATCTGGAGCCCTGTTTTGTACATGTACAGTAATATCTGTGTACAGTCGCCAATTAACCCATTAGTCCATAAATACATTTTTTTTACGCTTCTCATTTTTTCTGCTCTAAGGAAAGTAGTTCCGACTTACGATGTCCTGGACTTCAAATATACAAGTATTTCCAGTATCTTTATAGATTGTAGCTTAAAGCAGGCTAAAAGTAAAGCAAGAATCTTTCATTTTGAGTATTCTGCTTTACTTTCAACCTGCTTTGCCTTCAAAACTTCAAATAGGCTATGGGATGAAGGATTAAATTTTCATGGATAACTCTTACACAATGGCAGCTTTATGCAAGACAGAATTAATACAGAAAGATCCTGCATCAACCAATATCCATCTATTGAGATTGCTATGTTCCGTAACCCCTTACCCCATAGCCTGTTTCTAGTTTTGAAGTCATAAAGTGGGTTGAAAGTAAAGCAGAATGGGCCATAAGGCACATTCTGCTTTACTTTCTGTCTGCTTTAGGCTACCATCGACTAGGCTATATAATATATTTCTTATGCTGCATATTCATGACTGTGTAAAGTGGAACTATTTTCTTCTGTTATGGAATAAATTTAAGAAGTAAAAATGTGTACCATACATATGGAGTAATGGGTTAAGACAAGTGGCAGCTGCACACAGGTGTAAGTTTGTACAAAACCTACCAATTTTGAGTATATTTTACTACCAATTTTTTGTTAAAATTTGTTTTTAAATACTGTTGAAAATGTTTTTGTATTAGAAGACTTTTTAAGCACTAGTTAAAAAGATATGTAGAGCCTTTAACTGATACTTAACTGTTATTCTACCGTCAGTGGAGTTGGAATGTACTAAAGATTCCAAAATGCTACAGGGCTCCAGATAAGGGGAGTTTTTCAAAAAATAAAATCTTTATTTCTGCCTCAAACACTATGGTGTTACTACTCGTTAGAATCGTCTCGAAGAGACGATTCTAATGAGTAGTAACACCATAGGGTTTGGTGCTGAAATGAATGAGAAAATGGTGTATTTGTTCAGTTTACACCCTCTTTTCTGGAGCCCTGATGTTAATCTCAACCAAACACATTGTCCTGGTCATTTATAAACAACACCTCCAATGAGAAACAAGTAAGCAGTGAAAAGAAAAGGGATTGGATGTCTTGTAAACTGAAGAAAAAAAAAACCAGTTTGGAACCTCTGATCAGACTCTGAGTTGGAATGTGATCTGGTTCCAACTCTTTTGCAAATGTCTCAGCCTGTCCAATCATGTCATAGGAGAAACTGTTAATAGACAGTTTACTCTCTGATGATCAGCCACTGTCACTATGGCATATAGTCTGGGTTTGCACTGTTTGAGTTCTCACTTTCTCTTTATACAGCTCATTTGTCATTACATGTATATTTTTTACTTTTTAAACAAAGACACATACAGAAAACTCACAAACATACTCACTCACACCCTTGTAGTTTGGGAACAAGATAATTCAAGGACATATTGGACATTTCTGCATGTGTACAATGTGTGTCCAAAGTGCAACAAAGCAGTGTCATCTAATAATAATTGTATTTGTGTACACTCTACAGGCAAACTAAAGATAACTGTTGCATACAGTTTGGTTCTAAATAATAGCCTAAGTAACTTTGCATCTCATCACATAATTATGATGTCTGATCAGGATCCAATCTGCTTGACATTCATATTAATATTTCTTCATTCAAACTGCTCTAAGCCATTACTCCATAAATACATGTTTTTAGGCCTTTATTCCTCCTCTGAGTTAGTTCCAGTTTAGGTAAAAGCAGGTTGAAAGTAAAGCAGAATGCACCTAAAGGTGCATTCTGCTTTAAGAATGCACCTGAAGGTGCATTCTGCTTTAACCCTTTGAACCCTAGTCCCGCATATAGGGGTCATTTTCAAACAGTGTACATGAGAATTGTACACTTGTCCTATGCAAACAGTGAAGACCCAGATCAGAGGGCTCCGAAAGGAGCCCTCTGATCAGGGTCTTCACTGTTTGTCATAATGTCAAACATTGACAAAACAACCCTTAAAAGTCAGAAATGGACTAGACTTAAATGGAAACTGGAAAGGTCCATTTAAAGTTTTAGGGAGGAAAGAGTTAAGTGGTCCCTTGTCTTTAAAACATGAAACAGCGTAGGGTGTAACAGGTTAAACAGTTTAGGCAACATTTTTAACGATATAATAGCAGTGAAGGGGTTACAGCAGGTTATAAAAATTGGCAATGAAACGGTTAAAATCTGTAAATCATATAGCTTGCAGGGCTCCAGATAAAGGGGGTATTTCAAAAACTAGAATCTTTATTTCTGCTTTAAACCCTATGGTGTCACTACTCATTAGAATCGTCTCAAAGAAACGATTCTAATGAGTAGTAACACCATAGGAATTGATGCTAAATAAGTGAGAAAATGTTGGATTTGTGCAGTTTACTCACTCTTATCTGGAGCCCTGAGCTTGGATTGCCAAGGAGTTGGACATGTCAGTGATAAGTATGCCATATATTTAAGGTAGGCTCATTAAACTGGTGTAAAATACTTCTAACAGTTAAACCTCCTATTAAACATCCCTCAATAGAATATTAAGACATATAATAGCTTAATGCAGCATAAAAGTGAAGCAAAAAGCTCCTTTTGGAGCTTTCTGCTTTAACTTTTGTTCTGAAAAAAAAGACTGCATTAGGCAATGACACTGGTTTAAGATATATGTACATCTATGTGTCTTCAAAGAATGGATGTTTAACGCAAGCTTTGACTGTAATATTTGAAGTAAGTCATGTTATGTTAATGTAGAGGTGGTCATGTGTAAAGCCTGTCTGAAATAGGTTTAGATACAGTCAAACCCAGGGCTCCAGACAAGAGGGAGTAAACTGTACAAATCCAGCATTTTCTATCACCAAAGCCTATGGTGTTACTACTCATAAGAATAATGAGTAGTGACACCATAGGGTTTAAATCAAAAATAAAGATTTTAGTTTTTGAAATACTCCCCTTATCTGGAGCTCTGGTCAAACCTGTATCAAGGGAACATTGAGAAGAACATACATTGAAAGTCTGTTGGACAGCTGGCAGGCTAATGTAGGTCAAAAGTAATGCAGAAAACTCCTGAAAAGAGCTTTCTGCATTGCATTCAGCACTGACAAGTAATCTGTCATGAAAGATTGCTTATTCAGTCATCAATGTGACATTGAACCCACTGAAATGATACAAGTTCTTTATTTTAACATGAAAAACGAGGCCCCAAGATTATAAAAAAATTGAGTTCAGTCAGATCATTCTCAAACGTATTGCAAAATGACAAAAAGTGCAGACCAAGATCAGAGAGGTCCTGAAGGAACCCTCTGATCAGGGTCTACATGGTATGCAAAGGACAAGTGCCGGAACCCTCAGACCAGGGTCTTTACAGTAATCATAGGACAAGTGTACTCTTCACAGGAACACTCTATGTCAGTGACGAGTATACTCATCTCTCGGGTTGAATGTGTTGAGCAACCACCTGTCTTTAGAAATATCGCTAATTTAACCCATTACCATAGATATATGAGCACTTAAAGCAGGTTGAAAGTAAAGCAGAATGCGCCTTAAGGCGCATTCTGCTTTACTTTCAGCCTGCTTTAAGCTACCATCTTCTAGAGTATACAAATTATTTCTTGAGATACATATTCATGACTGTATAAATTGGAACTATTTTCTTCAGTGGATGAATAAATAATAGGCGTAAAAAGGCGTATTTATGGGGTAACTGGTTAATTAGTGGCCACTCAATACAAGATTTTGCTGTAACAGAATTTTCCAACTCTAAGCTTCAGTGCACAACCTCATCCTGTCATTAAGTTTTCATGCTGAATACTGATATCGTAGATCATTAATACATCCTGTGGTACCATAATTAGAATCAGTAACTTTTAGGTCAAGGCTCATTCAACAATTAACCTTTTTTCTGCTATCGCGGACTTCAGATAAGAGGTAGTGAACTAAAAATAATATAAATCCTTTATGGTGCCATTAAAGTTTAACCCAGTACTCCATAATTCTCCTTTATACGCCTCTAATTTATTCACCCACTGAGGAAATGGTTCCAATTTATATGGTAATAAGTACATGTATGTGTCATAAGAAATATTTGTTGTATTCCAGCAGATGGTAGCTTAAAGCAGGATGAAAGTAAAGCAGAATGCGCCTTAAGGCGCATTCTGCTTTATATTTACACCCTGCTTTTAGCGGTCACCAATCTTCAAAACTAGAAACAGGCTATGGGGTAATGGGTTAAACCCTATGTTATGACTACTCTGGAGACGATTCTAATGAGTGGTCACAACATAGAGAGTTTAGTTTAGTGTTGCATACTGCTGTCATTAGCAGTCATCTGTCGTATATACTACCCATGGATTTAATGTTTTGCATTGCCACTCTAACCCTCTCACAATTGCATGCTTCTAGTTGTGAAGCCAAGTGACCACTTGAAACAGTTTGAAATTAAAACAGAGTGTGCCTTTATTATAGCCCAAAGTATGTCTTTTAACTCTTTCAATACTGAATGATTTGTCTGCTTAAAATATTTGTAAAATTGGTTTATTCTATTTCATATACATGTACTTGCAGAACAGGATCCCAGTGACAAAGTTTGGATCCAGATCAGGCCCCACATTAACTGTTTTGAAAAGTCTACAATACATGCAGGTCTATAGCGTTGAAAGAGTTTAACTCTTTGCATGCTGGGTAATTTTCTTCGTCCGCAACAATTGTCTTCTGCTATTGTTCTAAAAACAGATTTCTTTACACTTCTTTTCAATACAGGATCAGAGTGTCAAACAGTTTGGATCCTGATGAGATGCTGCGTTATGCGGCATCTCATCAGGATCCTAACTGTTTGCAAAGGCAATCACTATGGTAGATATATCTGCCTCTAGCATGCAAAGAGTTAACCCATAGCCTGCCACTCACGACTATAGCTCCATATGCAAACAGTTTGGATCCGGATGAGACGCCGAGTAACTCGGCGTCTCATCCGGATCCAAGCTGTTTGACACTCAGACAACATTTTCAGCAATTTTGAGCAACTTTGAAGCACTTTGAAACTTGAAGCAGACGAGAAATATAGAGGACGACAATTTATTTGGCGGGCTAAGGGTTAAAGACAAACTATCGGGTAAAAGTTGTTTTAGTTGACAGCTTTCTGTAGACATGTTTCTGTAAACAGTGATTACGGAACATTTACTTGTCTCAACTCTTTGAATGCTGGGTCTGCAACATTTGTCCTCTGCTACTGTTCTATCAATAGAATTTTCTTGATTTCTTTTCAAATAGGGTCAAAGAGCCAAACAGTTTGGATTATGCGGCTTCTCATCTGCAGGAACCAAACTTTTCAAATGTTATCATTGTTTTGCTGCTAGCGTACTCAGAGTAAAGAAGCGTAGAAGAGAAAGGTGAATTTCATCTCATAAAGATCAATTCCTTACACTCAACGATTAAATTCTGAATGTTAAATTTACACTTTTATAAATGCAAACGAATTCATGGGTATAGTGTATATTTTCTGAAAAGAAAGTTAAACAGCATTAATTGAAGACCCAGATCAAAAGGCTACTGCAGTTTACTCGAAAAACCAGAATTCAACTCATTTCCCCAAAGAGACAATAGAATGACGTTCTAAAAGATTTAAAAAACACAGCTTCCAAATACATGCATACAGTTTGCAACCTACCCATCAAAGCTTGTTTCAGTTTCTCAGTTCACACATCTAAACTAAGTCTATTGCCACCTTCCTCCATACCCATTGGTGCACTTCACTGACACAGCATCTATTCACAGCGTCTAAAGAAACTGATTTGATTTAAGCAGGTAACTTCTAAAGTAAAATGAATATGATGCAGAAAGCTCCTGTATGAACTATCTGCTTTACTTTCATCTTGCTTTAATCCATCACCCTTTACCCTGTTTCTTATTTTCAAGTTGGATGAGTCATGACCACTAAAAGCATGCAGTGCGAAAGTAATGCAGATTGTACCTAAAGGTGCATTTTTGCAGCAAATATTTCTTATAGTGCATATTCATGACAGTTTAAAGTGGAACTGTTTTCTTCGGTGGAGAAGTGAATTGAAAGCATAAAAAGGTGTATTAATGGGATAATGGGTTAATTTTCCACCTGTATTTAACGTAACCAGAGGAAGGAAGAGTTGATGTCATTCAAAATCATTCCTGACCACCCTTTACTGACCTGGCCATTGTTCATGTAGCACTCTGGATTGTATCTACACCTCTTTGTCAAGTTCTTTAACCCATTGCCCCATAAAAATGCCTTTTAATGCCTTAAACTTGTTCCTCCTTTGAAGAAAATATTTTCATTTTATAAAGTAATGCATAATTTATGCAATATAGGAAATATTTCCTACATCTTAGCAGATGGTAGTGTAAAGCAGGCAGAAAGTAAAGCAGAAGGCACATTCTGCTTTACTTTCAACCTGCTTTAAGAGTTCACTTGTCTTCAAAACTGTAAACAGGCCATGGGGTAATGAGTTAAAGATCCTTTGAGATATGATATTGTTTTACGACAAACAAAAGTTTTGGGCTAAATATGGTATATAGATAAGACGAAGAAAATTTCTTTGGAATTTTAGTTTGACAAGTTTATGCACACTGTACTAGTTAATACTTTATGGTAATTGTTACTCTGTAGAAACCAAATACAATCGTGATTGGGGAAAAATACATGTACCTGAAAGCTTACCAATTTTGTTAATTGAAGTAAATTTGGTTAATTTGCTTATTAGTTTAATCAATAGTTTATTCAAAGAAAAGGATTGGACAACAGGTAGAGCCTATGTGAGTCCTCTCCTAATATTAATTTGCTTTTTAACCCTTTACGCCATAGCCTGTTTGTACTTTTGAAGACATGTGACCTCTTAACTCTTTCCTCCCTGTAACTTTAAATGGACAATTCCAGTTTCCATTTTAGTCTAGTCCATTTCTGACTTTTATGGGTTATTTTTGTCAACGTTTTGCATTATGACAAACAGTGATGACCCTGATCAGAGGGCTCCTTTCGGAGCCCTCTGACCTGGGTCTTCACTGTTTGCACAGGACAAGTGTACTATTCACATGTACACTGTTTTAAAAGGACGCCTATATGCGGGACTAGGGTTCAAAGGGTTAAAGCAGGTTTAAAGTACAGCAGAATGTGCCTTAAGGTGCATTCTGCTTAACTTTCAACCTGCATAAAGTTACCATCTGCTAGGATATAGGAAATATTTTTTCACGTTTCATATTCGTTACTGTATAAAATGGAACTATTTTCTTTGAGAAATGAACAAAATTAACAGGGCTCCAGATAAGAGGGAGTAAAAGGGGACAAATCAATCATTTCTGACTTATTTCAACACCAAATCCTATGGTGTTCCTACTCATTAGAATTGTCTCTTCGAGACGATTCTATTGAGTAGTGACACCATAGGTTTAAAACTTTAAAGCAGAAATAAAGATTTTAGTTTTTGAAATACTTCCCTTATCTGGAGCTCTGAAAATACATAAAAAGGCATACATATGGAGTAAAGGGTTAGCACAGAATGTGACTCACTGTCCAAACGGTGTTTTATTTTGACTGCCAAAAGCAATTGGACTTTTTTTTTAGAAAATAATTGCATGATGCTATAAATGTTTTGTTATTAGTGTTTGTTACTATTGAGTAGTGATCTCAGCCAAAATGGACGGGCGAAAAATACCAAGCCTAAATCATTGTGATATAGAATGCTTATATGAAGGTGTAGTCAATTTTCATTTTGCCATGTGTTGAAGACGTTTGTTATATGCACATAGTTAGCTTTGTTGTGTACAATTGTCTTAGGTAAGGTGCCCTCCAACAGGGTCTGAGTCAGCTTAACCAAAGAATTCTTCTTTCAATCTCTAAAATTCTAAAATTGTTCTCAACTCTTTTCTTACTATTAACCCATTACGCCATAGCCTGTTTTAAGTTTTGAAGACAGGTTACCACTTAAAGCAGGTTGAAAGTAAAGCAGAATGCGCCTTAAGGCGCATTCTGCTTTACTTTCAGACAGCTTTAAGCTTCTATCTGCTAGAATATGAAAAATATTTCTTACAATACATATTACTGATTAAATTGGAACTATTTTCTTCTGTGGAGGAATAAATTATATGCGTAAAAAGGCGTATTTATGGGGTAATGGGTAAGTTATATTGTCATCTGCAACAAATTTTTGTCTGCTAATGTTCTAAAATTAGACGTTTCAAAATAAGGTCCAAGTGTCAAATAGTTTGGGTTCTGATTAGACACTACATTAACTCTTTACCCCATAAATGCACCTTTTTTACGCCTTTAATTAATTCCTCCACTGAAGAAAATAGTTCCAATTTATACAGTTATAAATAGTATTAAATACATATTATAGAAATATTTTCAATATTCTAGCAGATGATAGCTTAAAGCAGGTTGAAAGTAAAGTAGAATGCGCCTTAAGGCGCATTCTGCTTTACTTTCAACCTGCTGTGAGTGGTCCCCTATCTTCAGACCTAGAATCAGGCTATGGGTTAAAAGTTATAAAACATTGTCTCATCTAGATCCAAACTGTTTGCACAGGTAATCACCAATTCGCTGCTAGCATGCAAAGAGTTAAATTTCAGTCTAAGGCCATCACTGTCATACTAAGCAAGACAATTTGTAAATTCAGCTTCATATGGGTTAATTAGTTCAAATTTACCCGGTAACATGTTTTGGTTAGCTATGTAACCTCTCTAATTTGGTATTAGAGAGGTTAAATAGCTAACCAAAAGATGTTATCCAAATTAGAGTGGTGACATAGCTAACCAAAACATGTTAAATTTGAAATTATTAACCTGTATCATACTGAATTTTCAAATTAAGCAACCATTTGTCTTTAAAGCGTTCTGAAATAGTGGGTGAGCAGATAAAAAAAATGTTTTTGGACAGAAAAATTCTCGTTTTCACGAACTTTTAGTTTAAAGTATTGTTTTAACTGAAGTTACACTTAATATGTGTATATATCATCATTATATTTTAGTAGCAATAAAATTGTTCTTTTTTCTAAGAAACTATTCAAATTCAGACCCATTGACGGTGTAGTTGTGCTTGTGATGCAAAGTACAATGTACATGCATGAAGATGTCATTTTGAAGATAGTTTTCAACGAATTGCTTCTTACCCATTACCCCATAGCCTGTTTCTAGTTTTGAAGACTGATGGCCACTTAAAGCAGGTTGAAAGTAAAGCAGAATGCGCCTTAAGGCGCATTTTGCTTTACTTTCAGCCTGCTTTAAGCTATTATCTGCTAAAATATAGAAAATATTTCTGATAGTCCATATTCATAACTGAATGAATTTGATATATTTCCTTAAGTGAAAGAATACATTAAAGGTGTGAAAAGGCATATTTATGGGGTAAAGGGTTAAAGGAATGTGACTTAAAAATCAAAAGCAATACATGTAGATACTTAGATCTAGTAGATAACAAGGACCCTGTTGGACCCGTGTATTTTGTGTAACTTTGACCGACCACACACAAACTTGGTTACATTTATATGTGCATTGAAAACTATATGTATATAATGTTGTCTAACGTGTAAAGATACCATGTATATGGCAGTTAATCTTTATATGAAGTTTATGCCTTTTTTTAAAAAAAGACTATTGTTCTTTATGTTTAGCTGATAAATTGATATTATTGATTTTAATTGGCTGTAGCTTAGCTAGATTTGATTTAGCCCTTTCCTGCATAGCCAAAAGCACAAATCTTCTACAGGGCTCCAGTTAAGATGCAGTAAACTGAACAAATCCAACATTTTCTCACTCATTTCTCAAATCCTATGGTGTCACTACTCATTAGAATCGCCTCATAGACAGCTTAAATCAAGGTGAAAATAAAACAGAAAGCTCCTTAAGGAGCTTTCTGTTTTATATTCATCAAGCTTTAAGAAGTCGTCTTTCTGTAATACCTAATAATTAACACAATGTTTTGATCGTAAAAGAGAGGTTTTACTATATATGGTAGAAGCGAATGCTAGTTGTGTCATAAGTTAAATCTATGATATTGTGTGTCTATGGAGGAAGGGGTTAGTGAAGCTTTCAGAATTATACAAACATGTTTGAAGTTGTGTCGTACTAGACTTGTTATATTGTTGTGTGAAATTCTCACTTGTCAAATAAACAATCAGCTGATGAGTTTTGTTTCACCGCAATGAATGAGCAAATGCAAGACAAAGGTGTTTCAAATACTAACTTTCTTATTACTCCACCAAACCATATGTTGTGACCACTCATTTGAATCGTCTCGAAGAGAAGAATCTAATGAGTGGTCACAACATAGGGTTTAGAGGAGACATAAATGAATAGTATTTGGAAATGTTTATCCACTCGTATTAGGACAGGGCTCCAGATAAGGGGGAGTAAACTGAACAAATCCAACATTTTCTCACTCATTTTAGCACCAAATCCTATGGTGTTACTACTCATTAGAATCGTCTCTTCGAGACGATTCTAATGAGTAGTGACACCATAGGGTTTATAGCAGAAATAAACATTTTAGTTTTCGAAATACTTCCCTGATCTGGAGCTCTATAGGAAGCTAGGTAGTGCTGTTCTGTTGGCACTGATGGTCATGACTTCCAAGGGCTGTGTCAAACAGTCTATTTGGCTCTAACATATAAGTCTTCGTTTTTCTTTATTTTTCATTGCAATATCTTAGTTTTGCGTTCGTTTATTCTTTGTGGCGAGACAATGTAATTTTGTGGAATTCTTGTATAAGTGAGTGTTTACTGTAAGAAGATACCAGAAGTTACTCTTGTCTTGTACCATAACAGCAGTTTATTCATTTCCTCAGATTTACTCTTGTCCAGAGATGGATAAAAGTAGGGGGAGATAACTTAATTGTCCAAATCAATCAATCAATCAATATTCAGATTTTGTTGTTGTTCAACCTAACATTGTAACCCCCCATAGAAACACCTGTTGACTTTTAAACATATTCTCAAAAATGATTAGCTCTATCTTGAAGAGCAATAGGAATTATTTCCCTGCATCCTGACCGGTAAATGCTTAAAGGAATCTGAAAGTAAAGCAGAAAACTCCTTCAGACTGCTTTAAACAACTACGGTCTCTAATTTGAATATCCTGTTATTTACAATACTTACTGTATGCTTGGTTTGATTCTATTCGATTCATTGTAAAAAAAAAAAAATCATCCCGTTATAACATGATATTTTACTATGTCATTCAAACCGCTGACCATGATTGTAACTGATTTTTCATGATTTACCGGTAAATACTGTTTTCATTACTTATTTTATAACATTTATAACATTTACATTATGGTATTTTTGTAAAAAAAAAAAGTCATTCAGACAGATGTGTTGTACCTCACTCAAGGTGTCCCAAGGTTATAAAGCTTTTCAGTTGAGTCTTAAGTCATTCTCAAGCATTTGATTGGTCAGATTTGAGCCTAGGCTCAAATCTGACCAATCAAATGCTTGAGAACACTCAGACTCAACTGAAAAGCTTTATAACCTTGGACCAAGGTGTTTTTATGCCCTCAGTATCTAATGATGCTGGAGCATAATGGTGATTGTCCTGTCCATGTGTCTGTCTTCATATGGAGATAACCATATACTCCATAAATATGCCTTCTTACTCCTCTAATTAATTCCTCCACTGAAAAAATTCAAATTACACAAGAATATGTAGCATATATAACATTGTCTATATCCTATAAGATGGGAGCTTAAAGCAGGATGACAATAAAGCATTCTGATTTACTTTCAAGCTGCTTTCAGTGGTCACCTGTCTTCAAAACTAGAGAAACAGTCTATGGGGTAAAGGGTTAAACAGATTTTACCATTCTGTCTCCCATCACACAAATTAATAGAATACTTGGATACTTTTACAGTTGTTGACTTTGACCATTCCCAAACCCATCATATCACCCAATTTTCGATTTTACTTTGACCATGACATAATTTGGACTTTTCGTAATTATCTATTTTCAAGCATGCCATGGGGTATAATATGTCAATTAATGTAGTGTCTTGTTCATATATAGAGAAACATAAGCCTATCATAGAGTTCTTCAGAGCCTCAGAGGTCATAAAGCTGGAAACCTTTCAGCCTATCTGCAGACCTGACAGAATGTAACAACTGTTAATCATCTATAACTCATTGTGCTTGCTTAATTGGAGCTTAACCTTTATTCTAAAGTTTAATTTCTAATCTTCAAACTTGTTTAAGTTGAGCATGCTTGTGTTTTCAAATACATGTAAAAACAGTTACGTTTTAACTTTGAAATAGATCTACAATGGTCCAAAGTTATAAAGTTTTTGAGTTGAGTCTTAGGTCTTCTCAAGCATTTGATTGGTCAGATTTGAGCTTTTGCTGAGCAAAAGCTCAAATCTGACAAATCAAATGCTTAAGAATGATCTCAGACTCAACTCAATAGCTTTATAGCCTTGGAGCAAGTATGTCGGACTGAAGCGAGCTGAAGTTTTCAAGACTAGGTTAGAAGTAGGAAGAAACTGAGAGACCTGACTGTAAACTGTACTGGACAGGTTGGGAATACTGGGCCAAGTAGGAACCAGTTTTGTTTGTTTGTATAGATTTTATGAAGCCAAAATAATGTTTCAATGTTTTTAGATCAGGTTTCCCAATGAATATGACCAGCGTCTGGAGAATATGGAACATTATTGTTTACTCTTGACCTGGATCATATTGTTACACAGGGCTGCCATTTCTCCGGATTTTTCCGAAATCTTCGGATTTTTATTACAACAGATGGAAGCTTAAAACAGGCTGAAAGTAAAGCAGAATGCGCCTTAAGGCCCATTCTGCTTTACTTTCAACCTGCTTTAAGCATTACGTGTCTTCAAAACTAGAAACAGACTATGGGTTAAAGATATAATCAGGAAAATCGGGCTTGAAAAAATGAATTTTTTAAAATCTTAGGATTTTTTTATCAACTTATGGCAGGCCTGGTTACATGTGCAATTGGGAAAACTTTATCCTTTCCCAATAATTGTCTTTTCTCAGGCGATGTCAATTCAAACAGGTTGGATGCCCAGTAACTTGGTGTCTAATAAGGCCCTGAACTGGTGCCAACCAGATTTGAATTAGCCTTCGATCAATTTTTTTCAATAGCCTGTTATTTTCTACATATTATGGGATTTTGTTTAACCCATTACCCCATAGCCTGTTTCTAATTTTGAAGACTAGTGATCACTTAAAGCAGGTTGACACTTGACAGTAAAGCAGAATGCGCCTTAAGGAACATTCTGCTTTACTATCAGTCTGCTTAAACTTCAAATTAAGCTACCATCTGCTAGGATATAGAAAATATTTCTTACAATACATATTAATAACTGTATAAATTGGAACTAATTTCCTTTGTGGAGAAATAAATAAAAGGTGTAAAAAGGTGTATTTATTGAGTAATGGGTTAAAGGTTTAAAGTAAATAGAATAAAATCTTCCCCATTGTACCCTCACACTGGAAAGCGTGCTAGGTTTTAGCATCCCATGAACACATGCCAGGTTTTAACATCACATGAAAACTTGTTAGGTTTTAGCATCACAAGAAAACGTGCTAGGTTTTAGTAGCACAATAAAACATGCTAGGTTTTGTTATTTTGTATTGAATGGATGTTGTCTTTGACTCATTTACAACCACAATACCATACATTGGATATAAGCAGACAATGTAGATACTGATCAGATAGATGTTTAACCCTTTCAACACTGTGGACCTGTGTAAGATATGCTCTTTACGTTTGCAAACAGTGTAGACCCAGACCAGAGGGCTCCTATAGGAGCCCTCTGATCAGAGTCTACACTGTTTGCTAACCCAGATTAGAGGGCTTCTATAGGAACCCTCTGATCAGAGTCTACACTGTTTGCTAATTTAGAGCATTATTTATTAAACTACCCAGAATTCCAAGTAGACTGGTTCATGTTTTGGTAACTTAAAAGATCCACAAGGGAACATAATAATCCACAAGAGTTACTTAGTGCTGAAAGAGTTGGGGAGCATCCTGATTGTCTACACTGTCTGCATTACTAGTTATTACCCATGCTGTATACAAGTATATAATGTTTTCAAGAATACCTTTGTACAAGATATAGGTATGGTTCAACACTCAACCTGGACAAGTTTACTTAACAAAAGTGGGGGTTAATTGGTTAATTTCTGGAACATGGCTAAAAATTATAGTAGCCTTACACCATAGAGTACTTACTACTGCTTATGTAAATACATTTCTTACAGTGAAATCGGTACTGATATAAAACCAAATGAATCATACCCACGAAACAACTGTTTGCTTGATCTTAACCCTTTTCCTCATAGAATCGCCTTTTAGCGCATTCAGTTTATTCCTCCGCTGAAGAAAATAGTTCCTGTTTATACAGTCATGAATATGTATTAAAATGAACATTTTCTCTATGAGCCTAAAGCAGGCTGAAAGTAAAGCAGAATGCGCCTTCAGGCGCATTCTGCTTTACTTTCAACCTGCTTTAAGTAGTCACTCATTTTCAAAACTAAAAACAGGTTATGCAGGGGTCCAGATAAGAGGGAGTAGACTTAACAAAACGAACATTTTCTCACTCATTTCAGCACCAAATCCTATAGTGTTACTACTCATTAGAATCGTCTCTTCGAAACGATTCTAATGAGTAGTGACAACATAGGGTTTAATGCAGAAATAAAGATTTTAGTTTTTGAAATACTCCCCTTGTCTGGAGCCCTGGTTATGAGGTAAAGGGTTAACAGGTACTCGTCATTACCTTAACATGTATTTGCACTATGTGAAACCAGACTGGTTTTTGTTTTCATGCAAAGATCATAATGTTCATTTGAACCTGTATTGTTATCTGCACAATCAGTTTAAATATTTTGCTCAATGTTTTTACACATCAGGGGAACGATCTGGTTCACTCACAACCTTTTAGCTGTGAGCCAGACGAGGCATTTTGTAACAGAAGTACGAGAAGAGGGGATGAAAATTTGTTTAACACTAACTAAACATTGTACAATCAAACCTCAGTTAACCCATTACTCCATAGATATGCATTTTTTACACCATTAATTCATTCCGCCACTTTAGAAAATAATTCTACTTTATACAGTTCTGAATACATGTTAGTATTATTAGAAATATTTTCTATATCCTAGCACATGGTAGCTTAAAACAGGCTGAAAGTAAAGCAGAATGCGCCTTAAGGCGCATTTTGCTTTACTTTCAACTTGCTTTAAATGGTTACCTGTCTTCAAAACTAGAAACATTCTATGGGGTATTGGGTTAAGTAACCATTTCTAAAGAAGATGCAGACACGGTCTCTATAGCAGGTAGCAGCTTCACTCTTCTTATGCTAATAACAGACACGGTCTCTATAGCAGGTAGCAGCTTCACTCTTCTTATGCTAATAACATATTATATATACAGCAAAACCTCTCTATTACAAACACTAAATTGTATTAATTTTCAGGTGTTTAAGGCAGGTGGCTGCTTGTCTTTTATACAATCAATTACCAATCTTTTTAGTGGTCGTAATAGAAGGTTTCACTGTATATTCATGACTTTTTCAAACTGTTTGGTCCTGATAACACTCGGTTCTAAACTGTTGGGCATTCAGATTTTACCTCAACGGCCATTGGGAAAAGGAAAAATGTTTCCAGATAATTATACTGAATTCAGCATTTTTTCAAGAAGACAACTTATTTATAATAAAAAAATTAGAAAGAGAACTTATTCAGCATGAGAAGCTTTAAGACAGAATGCTATCAAGGGAAATTGATGAAAAGCAAAAGTAATACAGACAGCTCAACCAAAGGGAGCTGTCTAGGTTTCCTTTGTTCTGCATTAACTCTTTCCTCCCTGAAACTTTAAATGGACAATGCCAGTTTCCATTTTAGTCTAGTCAATTTCTGACTTTTAAGGGTTGTTTTTGTCAATGTTTGGCATTATGACAAACAGTGAAGACCCTGATCAGAGGGCTCCTTTCGGAGCCCTCTGATCTGGGTCTTCACTGCTTGCATATACAAGTGTACTATTCACATGTACACTGTTTGAAAAGGACGCCTATATGCGGGAGTAGGGTTCAAAGGGTTAAGCAGCTGGCTGCTTTGGATATCTCCATGCTTCTTCTTTAATTGCCACTCAACTTGGGTTTGATTAAGATTTTTACACCAGATACATTGATTGTAGAGTCAGTTTGAAGTTCATCTCATAAGTGTTCCATTATTTCAGTCATCTTAGAAAGTTTAACAATGTCAACAATGTTTGTAAGATCTATTTTGGTCACTCTGTCCTTCCAAATCACTTAATCTTATATACGGTGTAGCTTAATTCAGGGCTAGTGTAATGTAGAAAACTCTAATAGGAGCTTTGTGCATGACACTTGTCCTGCATTAAGCAATGATGAGTTAACCCTTTACCCCATGGCCTGTTATCAGTTTTTAAAATGTTTGACTTACTAAAGCAGGTTGAAAGTAAAGCAGAATGTGCCTTAAGGCACATTCTGCTTTTCTTTCAGCCTACTTTAATCTACCATCTGAAAGAATAAAGAAAATATTTTTTATGATACATTTCCATGACTGTATGAATTAGAAACTATTTTCTTCAATGTAGGAATAAAGTGAATGCGCTAAAAGGTGCTTCTATTGGGAAAGGGTTGGGGAGTGGTGGCCATACACAAGTTTGACTGTATACTATTAGCTACATGTTTTTGTACTGTAAATGGTTCTTGATGATGGTTCAAGTGTACTCTCTAAACTGATATTCAAAGTGCATTGTACAATTATCACATACACGTACTGAGAAAGGATGGGGATTCATAGAAATAACTTCTATGCCTTGACCATTTCCGTATAGAGACGCCCTTTCATATACATGTATACATGTATATATATTTATCTTCCAGCCAGTTGTCATACCGTTAAAGGACTGGTTTGTACTTCTTGGCAGTAAGGTTTTACATACCTTACCCATACCTTATAGAGTTGTTGACTTTCTGTACTTCTATTCTGTTGCAATAAAAAAACATTGAAATACTGACTGGTAACTGCTTCAAGCAGCCTTAAAGTTAAGCAGAAAGATCCTTATGGAACTCTCTGCCTTCTTTCAATCCTGTTTTAACCCTTTACCCCATAACGTGGTTCTAGTTTTGAAGAAAGGAGACAACTTAAAGCAGGTTGAAAGCGAAGCAGAATGCACCTTAAGGTGCATTCTGCTTCCCTTTCAGCCCGCTTTAAGGTACGATCTGCTAGGATGTAGAAACCATTTCTTTTGGTGCATTTTTATTGGAACTATTTTCTTCAGTGAAGAAATAAATTAAATGTGCTAAAAGGCGCTTCTATTGGGGAAGAGTTAAGCTACCATCTGACTTACACACTGAAAAATATTTAATCATAAATGAACCTGCAGGCAACATATATTTTCTTCAAACTCTGCTTTTAAACCAGCATCTTTCCTGTAATCTTGGAAAATAACCATACTTTGAGATCTATTCTAGATGGTCAATAATTGAGAACTACAAGGGGTTGTTCGTAGTACATTTCCACTCCCGTTGTGAGATTCATGTAATTTGAATTTTAATACTTGTTATTAAATATTGAAATTTAAATACCCCTGTCGCATAAAGTTGAGAAAAAAAAACCAGCCACTTTTAGACTGAAGCAGAGCTCCAGATAAGGGGAGTATCCTAAAAATTAAAATCTTCATTTCTACATTAAACCCAATGGTGTTACTATTCATTAGAATCGTCTCGAAGAGACGATTCTAATGAGTAGTTACACCATAGGATTTGGTGCTGAAATGAGCAAGAAAATGTGTGATTTGTTCAGTTTACTCCCTCTTATCTGGAGCCTTGTCTGCAGGTACCTGACTTCAGTGAAACAAACAAGTCCTTGTCATGCCATCCTAATGCCAGACAATTAAAGTAGGCCCAGTCAGCAATGACACAAACAGGAAACATAAAAGGATATTGCCCGGCTATTGTTCACTCATTCTTGTATTTTCTTCTCGTAATGTAGACACCGTCTAATCGGAAATTGTATGTTTTGAGCCAAGATAATTTGCTGGACTGGATGAATAGTACAATGAAACCTTTATATTATGACGATAAAATTGTGTGATTTATTATGTTTTAAGGCAGGTGACTGCTTAAAGCAAGGTGACACTGTCGCCTTGCTTTAAGCTGTCACCTGTCTTTTATACAATCAATTATCCTTGTTTATAGTGGTCGTAATAGGTTTTACTGTACTTTATTTAGAGAGATGATAATGTTTACAGTCAAACATCTGTTGAGCTACAAATTCTGTGAAGAAGAATTGAGATCATTAAAACAGGTAGCAGCATAGTTCAGAACAAAGTTAATGCAGAAAACTCTTCCAGGGCTTTCTTTGTCACTTTTGTTCTGCTTTCTCTTAATACAGAAAATTCTTGATAGACTCTTTTTGTCTTGTATTATTTAAACAAGCTAAACTAGACCAAGTTGCAGCTTAATGCAGAATCCCCTCAGCGAGTTTTCTGCATTATTTTTGTTTGGTACATTGCTTCAACCTGTTTGAGCCATGTCCATGATTCTTCTGATTGGTCATACAACACTAAGTCTTGTAATAGCTCCTGTCACTAGGAAACAAAATGATTTTCTTTCGTTTAATAATATCTAATATTAGAATTTAGAATTTCTCTATACTTTAAACTAAAGGTACATAATTATATGAGACATTTTGCGAAATCTTTTTTTTTATCCAAGGGAGGTAACTGATAATTTACTCAAGTTTCTGAGTGGTTTATGTTGACAAGGGTTTTGGTTAAAGAAGCACTGTTTGATATTTGTACTATTATGATTGTAGATTCCTGACCCTCAACAAAATAAGATTGACCTTCACACTGATGATGGCTTAGGACTCAGTCCAAGCCTGTGTAGATGTGTTTTGTTGTCTGATTTTAGAACATTGTTGGCAGTTGTTTATTATCCCTTAACTCCATTGCCTGTTTCTAGTATGGAAGATATATGACTAGCAGCAGACTGAAAGTAAAGCAGAATGCACCATAAGGTGCATTCTGCTTTACTTTCAACCTGCTTTAAGTGTTCACCTGTCTTCAGAATTAGAAACAGGCTATGGAGTATGGTATTTAACATTTTCTAGATATTCATAAAACCATACTTGACACAATGCAGAATTAGTTTTACACATTTTTGAAGAAGAATGTATTTTATTGTAATGAATATTTGCCCATTCACTGCCGGACTCAACACTACTAGCATTTACAAACAGTTTAGATCCAGATCAGACCGTTAGGAACTTGGTTTCTGATCTGATTCAAAACTGTATGATACACATACCATTGTTACTTCTGTCAAAAGTTCTAAAATTTAAATTTCAAAATTAAAAGCAGATGACAATTTGTAAGAAAAATAAAAAGCAGACAAAGTTATAAGCAGGTGATATTATGGCAGTGAATGGGTTAGACAAGGTCTAGTTAGATGATGTAGTATAATACGTCACAGTGTGACTGTATCAATGTCGTACACTCAAACATGTGTTAAACAGCCACTCAAAATAACACAAAATATAAATCTTTATCCCTTTACTCCACCTTAGCCTCATATATGAAAATAATTGGTAGAGCACAGGTGGCATTTTAACCTCCCCCAGTAATACCGACTTAAAGACTTTTCCTCAGTCCATTGAGGGACCACCACCCCATTGTTCTGGAGGTGTCAATGTAACTGTCAAAGCATGTGCAGCACACTATCAGTTTACCTGATGAGGTCCAGATTATACTCATGCTCTAGTGATATTCAATGGTTGTTTCTAACCAAACTATCAAATATAAAAGTAGAGTCTCACACGAGAAGCTTCAATGGTACTTATGTCCATAAGATCCATGATTTTTGCAAGGAAATTGTCTGGCAAGGCGTAATGATTGAAAGGTCATCTAGGGATGTCTTTAAAGCGCATTCAATTTGTTCTTCCAATATAGAAAATAATTCCAATTTATAGTCATAATATGTAACCTACAAAATATTTCTATATTCTAGCAGTTTGTAGCTTAAGGCAGACTGAACGTAAAGCAGAATTTCTCATTTACTGTCAACCTGCTCTAAGCGGTCACCTGTCTTCAATACTAGAAGCAGGGTATGGAGTAAAGGGGTTATTTAAAGCTTGATGAAAATCATTACTTTCATCTTCCTTGAAAGCTCCTGTTTTACTTTGGTCCTGTATCAACCCATTACCCTATTGCTTGTTTCTAATTTTGAAGACAGATGACCACTTAATACAGGTTGAAAGTAAATCACTTTCAACCTGTTTTAAGCTACAACCTGAATGATACTAAAAAATGTCTTTTGTGTTATATGTTCAGGATTTTTTTGCTGCGGACTACTTTCCTTACTGGAGAAATGGTTAGAAGCATATTTATGGAGTAATGGGTTAACCCATTACACCATAACCTGTTTCTAGTTTTGAAGATATGTGTCTACTTAAAGCAGACTGAAAGTAAAGCAGAATAGGCACATTCTGCTTTACTTTCAGCCTGCTTTAAGCTAATATCTGCTAGGATATAGGAAAAAGTTCTTACGGTATATATTTATGAAGGTATTATTGGAACTACATGTATTTTCTTCAGTGGAGATATAAATTATAGGCATAAAAAGACGTATTTAGGGGGTAATGGGTTAAGCACTTATCTGGTGCCATGTTTCTTCAATGAGTGGCAGCTCAACACGGGTCTTCAGTGTATATTGTGTAAAATGTCCCCCCCTCTGAAAACTGAATATTGTAATCAAAGGCACTGTTAAAATACAAACTTTAGAACTGGATTAGACCATACAGTATCGGAAGAGTAGGACAATTGAACAGCCTAACACACTTCTCTGTGAGCAAGTGATGTAGGCATTAAGTCTGGAGAATTTGTTGATTTTAATGAGTCTATCTATTAGAGGTATACAACCAATACATATGTACATAGAAATAAAGACATAGAATCTGACAAAGCTATGCTATTTGTTTTCCTTATATAGTCCAGTCTAGAGTCGAACCTCACTAATTCGATCTTGTATTTCTTACCCAATGCTCTTCAGTTGAATTTCAATACAGAAAAACTTCTCCATTATGACCACTAAATTGTGTTAGGTGTTTACTACATCTAACTACTTAAAGCAAGGTAATAGTAAAACAGAAAGCTCTTTAAGGGGCTTTCTGTTTTACTGTCACCTTGCATTAAGGTGTCACTTGTCTTTTATAGAATCAATTACCATTCATTTTAGTGGTCGTAATAGAGAAGTGTTACTGTATCTCCAGCTTGCTTCAGGTCAAACATACTGGTATTCTCAAAGTTATGGCTAAGCCATTGTTAAACTTTGAATAATTCGGACAAGTTCAACTTAAATGAACTTGGGTGCCCTAATATCTGTTACTTGGGATTTAATTTGATTAATAGTACATGTATTAATCGAATTAAACTACAAAATAAGAGATATAAGGACACTTAATTAATATAATACCCTTTTCTGTGTTAATTCCATGTACAGTCAAAACATGCTTTAAGCAGAAGAAATATTTAACTCTTAACATGTTTAAAGCGAAACAATGATTTCCATTACCTTTGCAAACAGAACGGTGGCTAAAATCAACATCAAAACTGCCACGCTGATCCAAATTTGGAAATTCTATATTAGATTGGTACATGTATATCTGTCAAATGCATTTGAGCATGTCAGATGCCGGTGTATTTTGCCAATATACATTGAGAGAAAGTACTGTGCTGTACTGCCCAACATTGGTAGAGCGATCAAAATTGAGAACTCTCATGACTACTTATACCCGGATAAAAGTAGTGTTGAAAGCTTCATTACTTTGTTCAGTTTGTTGTGGTTGAAGCTATACGCCCCTCCTGCCTCTCGATGACACACCATCCCCTTGCCAAGACCGACGGTATGTTCAGAACTAAGCAGTCACCTTTTCACAACTGCTCTTCGTCGTTTTAACACATTCAACCCTAGCAACGAGTGTACTCGTCATTTAGAAATAGTGTATCTATGAGGATATACACTTGTCCTATATGCAAACAGTGTAGAGCCTAATCAGAGGGTTCCTGAAGGAGCCCTCTGATCAGGGTCTACACTGTTTGTCATTTTGAAATATATTGCTAAAGTCAACCCTAAATAGTCAAAAATAGACTAGACTTATATTGGAATTGGAATTGTCCATTAAATGTTTCATGGGTGAATTAGTTAATGGCTTCACATGTTTTACTTGACCTCGGCCTGAATGATGCGATTCGAACTTTCTCACGAACCCTGTGTTTCTCTTTGCCATGAAGATCATGTGGATATGGTTCGATACAAAGATCAATTTTTATGTGTGTTTGTCATGTTATACATATATTCGTAAAGCTTCCATTTCCTTGTCCCAAAGAGTAGTTTCCGGGTGAGTTTTGGTTACTTAGTGGTTTTGAGTAGCATGAATAAAAGGAAATGATTACAATCATGTTACCCTTATAGAGTGATGTATTTTGCAAACGGCTGTAATCTTGATCAGACGCCGGTTAAATCGGGTGTCTGATCCAATCTGTTTGAGAAAAAAACATGTATACCGTTTTTTCAATTACATGTATAAAAAGTTAAATACATGTGAAATCTCTATTACGACAACCAAAAAGAATGCTATTTGATTGTACAATACACAAGTGACAGCTTAAAGCAAGTTGGAAGTAAACTTGTGACAGAAAGCTCATTAAGGAGCTTTCTGTTTTACTGCCGCCTTGCTTTAAGCAATCGCCTGTCATTAACACCTAATAATTAACACAATTTAGTGTTCATAATAGAGAGAGTCTATTGTACAGGGGAGAATCTGTTATTCTTTTCCAATAAACGCGTTTACGCTAAAACTATTATTTGCAGTGCAAACAGTTTGAAGCCAGACCAGACGCCGGGTAACCCGGCGTCTGATCAGGTTGCAAACTGTTTGCCACCAAGATAAACATGAATTATCAGAAGTGTCCAAAAGTTGTACTTTTCTACGTTTTTAGTGCTTTGCGTTTGCGTACGTTTGCGTTTAAACGGGAAAGAATAACAGATTCTCCACTGTATATACGAATCATGGTTGCAGACGAGGACTTTGAAGCAGACGATATTATTGAAGACTAAGGGTGACCAAGATCTTCATAAGTGATGACCACAGTGTATCATCTTTGACTAATGAGTATCTCAAAGTCGTAGTAGATCGAGATATTGAACACAAACCACTTCAGCTATCATGTTATCTTTGTTTGCTATACTTGGTAGCTTTGCGTTTACAATTCGTTTAACCAATTTGTGTCCACGATCACATATATATGCTACATATAGGCAAACAGTGTAGACTCTGATCAGACGCCGCATAAAGCGGCGTCCGATCAGAGTCTACACTGTTTGCTGATAGGAATTTCTATATAAAACAAAATGAAAATGAAAATTTTGACCAGACATCCCTTTGAAAAAATGGACTAATCCAATACATGTATATAAACATGGAAGAATCCACTTGGCGTTAAACTCGCGACCTCGTGATGCGCAATCCAAAACTCTACCACGTCGCCATGCACACGTGAAGGCAAAATACAATATAAGTATGCATTATAACTCCTGTTCGATCGCGACTTCTTAACTGGTATTTTCAAACAGTTTTGATCCAGATCGGACGCCGCTTTAAGCGGTGTCTGATCAGGCCCAAAGCTGGTTGACCGTAGATTTTCATTTGTTAGGTTTCTTCAATCCAAAAATGTACAAAATCTAAATTTTAACAAAGATGTAGACGACAATTTCAAAATAGATATTTCGCCAAGAAAGGGATTATTGTCAAACAATGCTACACTGAATGCTACACAGTATTTTCGGCATTTTCGATCGAGCATTATATTGAAAAATGCATTTGAAAGGTGGATTCTGGTCTAGGTTTGCATTAATTTTAAGTTCTAGTTCTAGTGATTTTGCTCACATGTCCACTGCAAAACTGTACCCGTATAGATGTAGCTCTATAACTGAAGTCATTGAATCTCTCCTACACCATCTACACGGAAATTCATTAGATGTTAGTTACGTCTCATTTGTTCCCATCTCAAACTCCAATTTTAAAAATTGTCTTAACTCAATGAATCCTAAACAAGACTATACTCGTTTTTAACAAACGGCGTGCATCTGAATCTATACAATATAGATCCCCTATACGAACAGTGTAGATCTTGATCAGAAGTTTCCTATAGGAGCCCTCTGATCAGGGTTTACACTATGTTCTTTTGAAATGATATGGCTTAAAACGACCCTAAATAGTTTAAAACGGACTAGAATTAATTGGAAAGTAGAATAGACTATTAAGAGTTTCAGGGTAACAGGGCCAGCAAGACCCATTCGTGTAACTAGTTACCTGTCTGAATTGAATAGCATCTGGCTCGTCTGAAAAAATAAGACAGAATCTGAATGCCAAGCATCTAGCTAGCTTAGTACCATTTTCATGTCACAATTACTGTGGAGAAGATATTATTCTTTCCCAATAAACGTGTTTTATGCTATTTCCATTGCAAACAGTTTGGAGCCATATGAAACCCTGCATGCGTCTGATAAACCCGGCGTCTGACCAGGCTCCAAACAGCTTGCAACTTAGATAAATAAAATCGTGCAATTTTGTTTTTTATAAAAATGTAATGTTCCACATTTTATTGCATTGCGTTTGCGTTTCAATCACTAAAGATTTTTTTGTTGTAGATTATGTATTACGAAACAATGGCCCGCTTCATAAACTGTCCATGACAAATAATAGTTTAACCCTGCAAAGATTAACCCTTAGCCCGCCAAATAAATTGTCGTCTGCTATATTTCTCGTCTGCTTCAAGTTTCAAAGTGCTTCAAAGTTGCTCAAAATTGCTGAAAATGTTGTTTGAGTGTCAAAGAGCTTGGATCCGGATGAGACGCCGAGTTACTCGGCGTCTCATCCGGATCCAAGCTGTTTGCATATGGAGCTATAGTCGTGAGTGGCAGGCTAAGGGTTAACTACAGTTGAACATCAATAATTTGATCTCGCGTAACCAATTACCCCATATATACGCATCTTACGCCTTTAATTAATTTTTTCACTGTAGAAAGTAAGCTCGAATTTATACAGTTATGAATAAGTATAAAAGAACTATTTGCTATTTACTAGCAGATAGAAGGTTAAAGCAGGCTGAAAGTAAAGCAGAATGCGCCTTAAGGCGCATTCTGCTTTACTTTCATCCTGCTTTTAGTGGGATCCTATTTTCAAAATGTGAAACAGACTATGGGGTAACGGGTTAAGGTTGATGACATTGAATGCGATCGGACCAGCATCGATACCGTCTACGGAAAGTGATCGGCCGTTCTCGTCAACTGACGGCTTAGTTCGGAACGGACCGACAATTCTCGAGAATGTTTTAGCATCGTTTGGAACGGACCGACAGTTGACGAGAATGACCGATCACTCTTCGTAGAGTACCGATATTGATCAATTGACCGACACTGGTTCGATCTAATTAGGGGTCCTCAACCTTAATATGTCAAACTTCCACGGAATTCTACAATTGAATTTGAATAATACTGGTAGCTGCTTAAAGCGACTCGCAACCAGATGGTGAATTAAAAATAGTAAATATGTGTCAAACGCTTATATAAATGGTAAAGAATTAGTTTAGGATAAGAAATTCTGTTTAAAAAAATGTATTTCAATAAAAAAAAATATTGGTCTCTGGTGGGATTCGAACCCGGGGCACGGGGCCCGGCATTGGCGGACAGAAGGCAAAATAGGGGAAACCGCTTAGACCAATGGACCACGGAACTATCCGTTTATCTCGGATCGATTTAACGTATTTCAATGTGTAGCGATCGGAAGTGCATACAACTTCGTAATTCGGCTCGTGTTTATGTCTGACCCCGTGTAGAGAAGCAACAACAACAACTATACCGTTAGCTAACGCTATGGAAAAACGATGGAAAATATCTAAAAAACTGAGATTCGGTGACGATTCTTGAGACGTTTTTTGGACTGATCATATTTTTTAATGTCAAAAGCCAAATAATGCCACAAATTTGCTTTTATTTGAGTATTTTATTTTATTTTGACAAGAACACCATCCGGTTGCGAGTCCCTTTAAAATAGGTGATTGTATAAATCAGAAAACTCCTTTATGAGTTTCCTGCTTTACTTTCATCTTTTATAAGCAGTCACCTGCACAAACACAGAAAATACGTCTTCATTATATATGATCGTAAACTCGTAAAGTAATGGCTGTGTTTATTGTAGTCAATTTGCTAAACTATGTCTAAGAAAGGAGCCCAATATCCAAAATGCCTTCCTAGTAACTCACTCAACTCTAACAACGAGTAAACTCGTCATTAACAAACAGTGCACCTGTAAAGAAATAACTTGTCCTATAGACAAACAGTGTAGATCCTAGTCAGAGGGTCCCTGCAGGGACCCTCTAATCAGGGTCTACACTGTTTGTCAATTTGCAATATACTGTTATAGTTAACCCTTGATCTTCTGAAACAGCATAGAAATTATTGGAAATTGGAAAAGTCCATTAAATGTTTCAGGGGTGAATGACTTAATTAGCATTAACTTAATAAGTATCCTATTCATTTTGCCCTAAGTATATGTTGTACTGTTAAAGTAAACCTCTTAAATACGACCACTCTGGCGAATATACTTAAATGATTTTAAAGGTAGGTGCATGGTTGCTTAAAGCATGGTGAATATGAAGCAGAAAGCTCATGCAGGAGCTTTCTGCTTTATATTCATATTGCTTTAAGCAACCACCTGCCTAACGAATGGCTAGGAATACTCTTGAGTGATCGTAAGAGCCTGACCTTACTGTAGTTCGGTAATGTCATACAGTCAAACCTGTGTTACGCGATCACTGAATGAAGCTGCATGGTGATCTTTAAAGACAGGTGACCGCTTAATGCAGGACAAAAAGTCACCCAGAAGGCTCACAAAGGAGACTTCTGCATGACTTTTGTCCTGCATTTAACTGTCACCTGCCATGCATACTACTAATGTATCGTCGTTTAATACAGGTTTGGCTGTAGTTTACTAATAGGGTTAGACAGCCTTGAGTCACTAATACCCATTCAGATGTGTCCAGTATTTTGCCATACTTACATTTCGAGTACAGAAAATCCTCTCAAGTTCGACCACTAAAACTCTGAAGGCTAATAATCGTATAAAATACAGGTGACAGCTAATGCAAGGTGACAGTAAAACAGAAAGCTCCTTCATGAGCTTTCTGTTTTACTGTCACCATGCTTTAAGCAGTCACCTGTCGTAAACACATGATTCGTCACAATTTAGTGGTCGTAATAGAGGGGGTTTACTGTATATACTGTAATCCTTTATATTCAAGCCCATTACGTCGAACGGTCGCTTAATTCATTGTTTTTCTTTGACGTGTATTCGGTGTCTTCAAATAATGTGGAGCATTGACTAGGATTAGTTAACCATTTTTATGCTGGTGACCTGTATATGTATACTTTGAAAAAAGTGTAGACCCTGATCAGAGGGTGCATTTAGGATTATGCACAGTTTGTTTAATTTTGTTTAAGATCTTTCCTGAAAATATCCCTAAATATCAAAATAAACTTGCCATTTTTTAACAGTGGAATAGTCCATAAGAACAAATGAGCATAACAAGGGTAGTGACCTGTAGTAAATTGTATAAGGCTGCATAGGTATGATTGTTTTATTTATACATAAAGACATTTCATTCATGGAGTATTTTAAAGTATAGGGTTCAGTCCATAGTTATAAAAACAAACTGGATATTGTTGGACGTTCACCCTGGAGTGTTAAACGCACAATGTAAGTATTTGGATATTTTCTTATATTGTTAATGATACAACTTATGTTGTAGAGACTTAGACTAGTAAATGTCCGCTCTAAAACAGCCAACTACAAGGGTGATCTAAACATGTTTGCATAAACAGAATAATATTTCATGAAAATAGCAAACAGTGTAGATCCTGATGGGACGGAGCAAAGCGAGACGTCACACCAGGAGCTACAGTGTCTGTCAATGTCCTCTTTAGTAGACACTAAGCTTAATGGGTGAATTAAAGACATAGTACATGTATACGTTAAAGCAGAATGAAAGTAAAGCAGAAAGCTCCAACCGAACCTTTGCTTTCATCATATTCAACCACTAACCTTATTTACTTTTAAAACATGCAGCTGCTTAAAGCAGGAAAATGTCAAGCATGAATATCCTTTAATGAGTTTTCTGTTATTCCTATAACCGTGTTATAAGCAGCCACATATATTAGGATGTCTCCAATTTTTCCTAAGGATTTCATTTGGACATGGTAGAATCATGACCATGTATTTTTACAAGAGGTAAAAGGCATGTACGGCATTTCTATGAGCGAAACTATTAACCCCCCATGTTACTATATGGGAAACGAGCGTAAACATCATTTGGCAAACAGTGTTGATCCAGATCAGAACACTCTTGCGACCCTTTTATCAGAGTCTCCACTGATAAAATAGTTGCTGATCACCACCCCTTCCAAGGGTCAATGTAAGTAGGTTATTATTTAGAGAATGCTAGTCTAAATGAATAGTCAACCGTTAAAAGCCCTTTACCCCTAGCCGAAGACAAATTATTAAGGCGCATTCTGCTTTACTTTCAGCCTTTTCATCTGCTACGATAGAGAAACTTTTTATTTTGGTACATTTTATGACTGTATATATTATAACTATTTTCTTCAGGGGATGAATGAATTAAGTGCGATAAAAGACGCTTATGTGGAGTAAAGGGATAAGGATTAAAGGCTGAAAAGTTAAACCAGTCGTCTTTTGGGTGGTTTCCATTTATGTTTTTTTTTATTATATGGTCTATACAAAGACTGAACACAGGTCATCTATACTGTTATTGTTTATTTGATATAAATGTATAATCTATAATAACAATAAGACATACATGTAAGCATGGCACATCATGAGGATTCGGTTATCATAAATCAACACCAGTGTCTAGAGTATATGATGATAAAAGACAAAACCATTTCCTCATGTTGAGAAACATTACAAACGCGTATTCTATGTCTTCGACTCAACTATATAAATTACATATTATATAAAGCCGACAAGCAATTATTTACCTATTGAAAAATATGTCTTTTGCTGCTATTGTAGACAAAACATTAGTATTTCCTGTTTAAACAAAACAGAACGCAAGCGCAATGTAGTAGAATCTAAAAAAGTGGCCTCTTTTAAAGGTTGATGTTTCTTTTCTATTTGAACGACAAACAGTTGCCTGATCAGACGCCGGGTTACCCGGTGTATGATCTGACTCCAAACTGTAAATGCAATGGACAGAAGAGTTTTTAGCGTAAAAGTGTTTATTCGTGGAAAAAATAATCGTCTTCAATAATACATATAGTATAATAATCATTCAAAACTCAATTTTTCCAGATATTCGAGAGAAACAGCAATAAGATACATGTACAATTACATGTATCTTGATTCAGTGATTTATCTATAGTGCTGACGTGTCTGTGATAGTTTAAGGAGACAGTTTTTATCAAATCTAAAACACAAAACAATACATGATCTAATCCTCAACAATCTACAAGAATGAATGCCATATGAATCAATGGCCATTGTCAATGAAAAGTTGGGTACTGTCCAATATAACTACACCTGTGCTCTATATAATACAGTAAGCTCATTTATAACAAAGTCGGCGGGACCGTCTGATTTCTTTCGTTATATCCAAATTTCATTAAAGCAGGTCAATTTTACGATACCTTTATTAGAGATGGGGAATAAGATTTTTGTTATATCCAATATTTCGTTATATCCAATATTTCGTTATAAGCGAGCTTCACTGTAAACGAGGTACGCTACAAACTTTATATCCACTTCAGGTTAATTAAAGAACATTGGAATGCAAACTGTTTCGAGTCGGATCAGACGCCGAGTTACTCGGCGTCTGATTGGGCTCCAAACTGATTGCCATTTAGATTTTAATCAATCGTACACATTGTTAGTTTCCTGTCGTTGTTTACATTTTACTGCATTGCGTTAGTTTTAAGTTAAGTTTCAACAGGAAATAAAAACCTCTATCTCATGACTGTGAACCCACCATCCACATATGCATGAGTCTGTATACAACGTGTTACAAGCTTACCTCATTGGCCCCTAGTGATACGTCATTCACACAACAGTGTACATGTGAAGAGAACACTTGTACTATACAATGTAAACCAAGATCAGAGGAATCCTACATGTTACTTGCAATATATTGTCAAAAACCAACTATAATTACATGTAGTCAAAAATGTACTAGATTTCGTTCGAAACTAGAATTGTCAATTTGAAGTTTCAGGGGTAAAACGCAGACCGGAAGAAAAAGAATTGCTTTCATGATAAATTCTCGCACATAGATATTTATGTTATATAGAACACCAATAGAATTTTTTTATGTTTGTCAATATGTGGCACTGTTATATATTCTTAACTTCACTGATCAAACTTTTTTTCTCGTGGGGTTATTATTATTATTCAAGATTTATATAGCGCTCTTTTCACACAGGGATTGTGCGTTCAAAAGCGCTTTACATGAAATAACACATATGTACCTATAAATCGAGAAAAGACAAAATAACTACAATTAGATCTGAAATAAAACATGAATAAACTGCATATAAAAGACAGTCCCCCAAAACGGCGATCACATTATCCCCATCAATCAGCAATGAACCGACCGGCTAAGTATTGCCGACTGATATAAATAATGGTAGAGCGCCCAATGCAGGCCATCGACAAAACACAAATAACTATAATTAGATCTAAAAATAAACAAGAATAAACATACAAAAGACAGCCCCCAAAACGGCGATCACACTACCCCCATCAATCAGCAATGAACCAACAGGCTAAAGATTGCCGACCGATAGAAATAATAGCAGAGCGCCCAATGCAGGCCATCTAATGTAACATAACTAGGAAAAATAGCATGCGACCATAACTAAAAACTCTATAGAAGATCAATGACATGATTAAAAATGGTGAAAGCTGTCCAAGAATTATACCACAGACCCGCCAGCTGGTTTCAAAAGAGATCAGAGCCATATCCCTACCATCAAAGATCCACCAGACAGGCATTGGTCAACGGTACAACCCCAGAACTAAAAATTAGACCCATAACATATACAGAATGAACACAGCCCTAGGGTAGCAGTCATCTACCCTCTCCATCCCACACCCGCGGGACCTACATGTTCCATGGCTGAAATTACACCCTTACTTTATAAAACATCAAGATAAGAAGCTGTCCCTGAATTATACCGCAAACCCCAAGCCAGTCGGTTTCAAAGAGATCAGGGGCAATCCCTACCATCAAGATCCACCGAACAGGCATGGACAAACGGTACAATTCCAGAACTCCCATTTAGACCCACAATATCTACAGCAAGAACATAGCCCGGCGGTAGCAGTCATCCATTTCCTAATGTGTTCTTATAATAAATATTAAAGAAGTGTGTTTTCAGACGTTTTTTGAAGACTGCAACTGAGCTCGCATCTCTGATGTCTGATGGTAGAGAGTTCCAGAGCTTTGGGGCTGCATGCATGAAACTTCTATCTCCAAACTTCACCAAACGACTTCTCGGCACAACCAGCGATAAGTATGATTTACTCGCAGACCGCAACTCTCTTCGAGGTCTATACACGTCCAGCATACTAACAATGTAACTTGGAGAATCATTGCACATGGCTTTGTATGTGAGTGTCAGAATTTTGAATTCAACTCTGTGTTGAACTGAAAGCCAGTGAAGATCCTTCAAGACTGGAGTGATGTGATTGTACCGAGGAGTCCTGGTAATGATGCAGGCTGCTGTATTTTGCACACGCTGTAGTTTTCGTAGTGAGTTTTGGGGAATCCCATATAGCAGTGAGTTGCAGTAGTCAATTTTTGATGAGACCAGAGAATTGACCAAAGTCTTTGTAGCTTCTGGAGAAAGGTACTGTCTAATATGACCTATTTGCCGCAGCTGTGCGTAGCTAGACCTCCACACAGCGTTGATGTGCTGTGTCATATCCATTTGGGAATCAAATCTAGCACCAAGGTTGTTCACACATAATGAGGGTTTGATTTTAGAGTTTCCCACTTGAACATGAAAATCTACGGGAACGTTAACCTTTTTTGAGTGAAACAGTATGACCTCAGTTTTGTCAGTGTTCAGCTTCAACATATTCTGGTGCATCCATGAGACTATGTCTTTTAGGCATCCTTCGACTTTTGAAAGGGCTTCTTGTTGACTAGATGTGTCTTTAGGCTTAAATGACAAGTAGGCCTATAACTGTGAATCATCTGCATAGAAATGATGATCCAGATCATGATTTCTGCAAATTGAGCCGACAGGTTTTGTGTTTTGTGTAGTTTCTGGGTCCCAAGACTGAACCCTGTGGCACACTATATTTCATTTGAACTGGGGCAGATAGTTCTCCATCTACTGCGACTGTTTGGTAACGGTCATTCAGGTATGAGGTCATCCACTTTAGTGGGTTTCCAATGATTTTGAAGTCTTTTTCAAGGCGATTGAGTAATGTTTCATGATCAATTGTGTCGAATGCATTACCCTTTCCAACGTAGAAACGCCCAAAACGCCCATACAAGTACCTAGTCACCTACTCCCTTCATTTGCATGGTTGTGCTAAATACGTGTGGCTCCTATTGGGATTTTCTGCTGTACTTTAACCCTTTACCTGATAGCATGTTTCTAGTATTGAAGATATGTGACTACTTAAAGCAGGTTGAAAGTAAAGCAGAATGCGCCCTAAGGCGCATTCTGCTTTACTTTCAGCCTGCTTTAAGCTATTAACTGCTAGAATAAGGAAAATATTAAATATGACACCTATTCATTACGGTATAATTTGGAACTATTTTCTTCAGCGGATGAATAAAATGAATGTGCTAAAAGTCGCTTCTATAAGGGAAAGGGTTAATATTGTTTTCATGCAGCAGTGACCTTCTTTAAAACACCAAAAACAAACAAACATACATACAGTAGGTCGGACGTTTTTTCTCTCCCAATAAATGCATTTATGCTAAAAAAACAAACCTTCATGAGCATTGTAAACATTTTGCGTGGCCTGTTTTCAGTATTGAAAACAAGTAACCACTTAAAGCAGGTTCAAAGTAAAGCAAAATGCGTCTTAAGGCGCATTCTGCTTTATCTTCAGTCTGCTTTAAGCTACCATCTGATAGGATTTAGAAAATATTCCGTATGGTACATGCTCATGACTGTATAAATTGGAATTATTTTCTTCAGTGGAGGAATATCTTAAATGTGCTAAAAGGCGCTACTATCGGGAAAATGATCTTAAACTTGAAATAATAACGTGTTCTCCATGAAATGATCTTCACCTACTGCAACAAAACATTCCCAGAGCCACTAAAATAGCATGTCTCACTGACGGTCTATAATTCTTTCTTCCCTGAAACTTCAAATAGACAGTTCCAGTTTCTAATTAAATCTAGTTCATTTTTCAAATATTCAAGTTTGTTTTGTTTTTAACAATGTTTTACTAAATGACAAACAGTGGATAACCTGATCAGAAGGCTCCTACATAGGCATATGACAAGTGTATTCTTCACTTAGAAAAAACTGTCCTCTTAGGTCATTTCTGCTTTGCCTTTGCCATGTATTATACAACCATGGACTATCTTAAAATCTCCATCCATTCTTCCTAGTTGGTTACTTTAAGGTTGCACTGAGCAGCTACTTGATTTTTTGCTTGCTTGCTTTCTGGTCGCTTAACTCATTGAGCCCTAGTGACGTATATATGCGTCCTTTACAAAATGTGTACCTGTGAAGAGTACACATGTCCTATGCAAACAGTGAAGTCCCTGATCAGAGGGCTCCTGCAGGAGCCCTCTGATCAGGGATTTCACTAATTGGCATCTTGCAATTCATTACCAAAACAAGAGCGTGTCCCAGTTACATGAATGCCCCCGATGATACAGGGAGGGGAATCCAGACTATCAAACGTAAAAGTTAGAGAGCTGAAACTGTAGTGGAGCGCCATTTTGAGGACTTCAAGGGCCATTACTCCAAAGGGCCTAGCATAAATTGGTGCCGCTGGTTATCCAAATTGGTCTCCATTTTATGTCAACAAACATTTTCAGAAAGTTTGGTGATGATCAGATGAAAAGCAATGTGTTTGTGAAACACAAATGCCCCCAGCCAGCATCATGTTCTGTAATGTAATGCTTATTTGCAAAAGTAGGTCAAAAGTCATGATCGTAGGGTAAATGAAACATTGGCATGGTTGGAGAAGTCTTAACACAAGAAACATATAAAGTATGGAAGCTCTAGGCCTACTGGTTCAAATGTTATAGGCGTATAAAGATTTATACAAATAAAGGTCAAAGGTCAAGGTCACAAGGGCAAAAACGTAGGTATGGTTGGAAAGGTCTTGACACAAGAAATATATAAACAAAATATGAAAGCCGTATGCCTACTGGTGCAAATGTTATAGCCATTTAAAGATTTCAACAAAAGTAGGTCAAATGTCAAGGTCACAAGGTCAAAAAGTTTTGTATGGTTAGAAAGGGAAAACACATGTCAAGTATAAAAGGCCAAGGTGCAAAAATGCAAAAGTTATATCCAAGGTTAAGGTTTTTGGTTAAAGTTTGATTAAATAGGTCAAAGATCGAGGTCAAGGTCACATGGTCAAAGATGTTGGTATGGTTGGAAAGGTCTTGGCACAAGAAATATACATACAAAATATGAAAGCCCTGGGCCAACTGGTGCAAATGTTAAAGCCATTTTAAGATGTTTACAAAAGTAGGTCAAATGTCAAGGTCAAGGTCACAGGTCAAAAAGTTGTATATGGTTGGCAAGGTCTTGCCATGAGGAATACACATGACAAGTATAAAAGGCCGAGGTTCAATAATGCAAAAGTTATAGCCAAGGTTAAGGTTTTTGGCACAGACAGACGGACGGACGGACGGACGTTCTCACAGTTGGACATTTGTTGGGTATATTTTTTGTTTAAAAGTACCCAACAGTACACTAATATACCCAACAATAACAATAGTGCAATCACGGAATGAATGGAATCTATTGTTCTCCCTACCCAACAAAGGACCTTTCGTGCGCTCGGACAGACAAACCAAACTATATGCCCCCGATTCGTAGATTCTGGGGGCATAAAAAACCTAAAGGGCCTACATAGTCTAAAATTGACCAGCCTTTATTGTAAACTGGATTATCCATTGGAAGTTTCAGGAGATAATGAGTAACTTAAGATGTGTTCTACTGCAGTTTGTCATTGTAAAACAACACGTGTCACTGAAATCCGACATCTTCATTAATCAGGTGCAACAACTGCATTTCATAAGAGAACTTACACGTATACATGTAAAACCTCTCTATTACGACCACTACAACAAGGGCCAATTTATTGTATAAAACACAGATGACAGCTTAAAGCAATGTGGCAGTAAAACAGAATCTCCTAAAGGGTATTTCTGTTTGTTTGTCACCTTGCTTTAAGCAGTCACATGTCATACACGTGTAATAACTAATACGATTTAGTGTTCGAAAAAGAGAGGTTTTACATGCTTTTATACAGGTATCTCATCATATTATTATACGAATAACATAACTACATGTTCGCTCCTCAACTAAAATTGTAAATCCGATGCATTTATATCAAACTCTGTTTAAACAGTTCCTCTCTGAAACTTAAAATGCACAAATCAAATTTTCAATTTAATCTAGTAAACCTTTTTACTATTTCGGGTTGTTTTTGTAAATGAATTGTAATATTACAAACAGGACAAACCCTGACCAGAGGGCTTCTTTAACCCGTTCACCCATAGCCTGTTTCTAGATTTGAAAACAGGTTACCACTTAAAGCAGGTTGAAAGTAAAGCAGAATGCGCCTTAAGGCGCATTCTGCTTTATTTTCAGCCTGCTTTAAGCTATCATCTGCTAGGCTTTAGAAAATATTTCATATCATACAGTTTTATGACTGTAAAAATTGGAACTATTTTCTTCAGCGGAGGAATAAATTAAATGCGTTAAAAGGCGCTTCTATGAGGGAAAGGGTTAAGAGTCGTCTGATCTGGGTCTTTATTGCTTTTATAGGACACGTTTACTCTTCATATGTGCACTGTTTGCAAAGGACGTGTATATGCATATCGAAAATGCGAAGGGGGTTTGGGCAAGTAACTGCTTAAAGCAAAATGAACGTAGAGCAGAAATCTCCTGTATGAGTTTCCTCAAACTTTACTGCTCTACGTTCACCATGTATAAGCTTTTTAAAATCATTTCATTGAAATGACGCCAAAAGGCGCGTTTGCAAACAGTTTGAATCCTAGCTGATCAGACGCCGCGCAAATCGGCGTCTGATCAGGATCCAAATTGTTTGACACTCATTTCAAAATTTCGTCAGTCATTCTGCCTTAAATCTTCCTTTGGAACGATATTGCAGACAATAGAATTGAAGCAGACAACAATGTGGCGGTGAAAGGGTAAAAACTTCAAGATAAATTTTACCATGAAAGGGTTAAAAGTCACCTGTATACCATCAATGGATATTCATTTATGTACAGTCGGCTGAGCGGTCATTCGGACTGAAAGTAGACTTTAACTTGGTATATTACTTATATTTTTCATTTGTGGTGTAGTTGTGGCGGCTAAAGTAGGTTCGTTTTCAGGCATTTCTGCGACTAGGATGCCATCATGGCAATGGTTATTACGTCTTAAACATGATTTAGCGACTAGTAGTATAGCGAAGAAGCCGTGATGGAAATCTTTATAAAATTGTTCTGCATTCACCTTTACAGCAAGCTATACAGTGTTCGTCAGCGAAATTGTACGTCTGTACATGTATCAACTTCCTTTGTCTTTTTTTTTCAAGAAAAAAACTCTGATTACAAAGCAGTTTAGATCAAGAAGGTACCCCTATTTGCAAACAGTTATCATAAGCTCGCCCATAGCGTGCAATAGGCCTATATGCATTAAATTGCGTCCTCCGTTCCTGTATGTCATCATAATTATGTAGAAGACGTTATTCGTTCCCATTTAAACGAAACGCAAACGCATATGGTATAACATTAGAATTTATAAAATGACAACTTTTTAAAAAAAAACAAAAAAAACAACAACAACAACACCATGACGATTTATTTATTAATGTATGGCAAAAAGTTTTGAGCCTGATCAGACGCCGGGTTACCCGGTGTCTGAACTGGCTCAAAACTATTTGCAGTAGAAATTTTAGTACCATAATGGCGTTTATTGGGAAGAATAATGTCTCACACGCTGTATGAATAGTAGCTTCTGTTTGTAAATATGAAGTACATGTACATTCACAAGACGAGATGTTTTGAGATAAAGGCGCATTGTTCATGTCCTTTTCATAAGGATGCCATTCTACAATTACGAAGAGCAAAAAGGCTTTTGTTACCTTTGAACAACGCCATTCTTTATACAGTCAATCTTGTGTTAACCTATTTGTGCCCACGATCCCATATATTGGACATAGGCAAACAGTGTAGACTCTGATCAGACGCCGCATGATGCGGCGTCTGATCAGAGTCTACACTGTTTGCTGGTAGGAATTTCAATATAAAACAAAATTTTGACCGGCATCCCTTTGATAAAAAATGGACTAATCCAATATATAAACATGGAAGAATCCACTGGGCGTAAATGGGTTAAACAACCACGCTATGGTGTCCAGTTTGGATATCTCTAAAGACAGGTGACTGCTAAATACATGATACAATTAATACAGGAATTTAAATATCTGATTCAAGCTTTTGCAATATTTGTTTTATTTCTCATTAAGCAATCACCTGTATTTAAGACTACCACCAATTGGTTTTCTACTGAATTAGTGTTTAGAACAAGATTGTATGCATTGTCTAATATTATCTCTTAAGCATGCTAGTGGTGGATATTACTTTTGCAAACAGTTTGGATCCAGAGGTACCGTGTGTCTCATCTGGATCCAAACTGTTTGACACTCTGACTGTTTTGAAAAGAAATGTTGAAAATTTTATTTTTAGAAACGTAACAGACGATAATTGTTGCAGAAGAAAAAATACCCAGCATGCAAAGAGTTAAGCACACTGTGCAATTATCTGCACAAAATGATCGTCTGTAATAATGTTTTAGCGGATTTATCTACATTTTCAATAAGAAATTTCCATCAGTGTTTCAAAGAGTTTGGATCCAGATGAGACACTGATTACAGTAGAATCTCTCTATTAAGACCACTAAAAAGAGGACCAATTAACTGTATAAAAGACAGGTGACATCTTAAAGCAAGGTGACAGTAAAACATAAAGCTCCTAAAGGAGCTTTCTGTATAACTGTCGTCTTGCTTTAAGCAGTCATCTCTCATAAACACCTGATAATAAACACGATTTAGTGGTCGTAATAGAGAGGTTTCACTGTAATTCGTTTTCTCATCTGAATCCAGACAGTTAGCGACTGTTATCACAAAACTCGTTCGTGCGGAAGATAAATAATACAAATAAGACCATAGTGTCTGCAAGTCCACTCCTACTGTCTGCGTACTGCGTTAACTCGTTCATCCTTGAAAAATCAGATGGAAAATTCCAGTTTTCAAGTACAGTGTTCCCTCTCTACAACGGCCCTCCCAGCAACGACTCTCTCCTTACAAATACCCTTGCCGCAGTTCCCGAAACAGGACAATTATTGGCAATCTTTTTGCGGCTGCATTGTCGTCTGCTTAAAATGGTCGTCTGCTGTTTTTTCTCAAATTTACATAATGGCCATTTTGACAGAAAAAAAATGACGACTGACAAACAGCTTGGGTTCAGATCAGACGCCGCGTTACGCGGCGTCTGGTCTGGATTCAAGCTGTTTGCAAATGTAAGCCAATTTCCTCCCTATAACGACTCCCTCCCAACAACGCACATATTTTTGTCTTCCATTGAGTGTCGTTGTTGAGAGGGAGCGCTGCTTTCAATTCAATTCTTCTTTATTGCGTTACATACATCATAGTGCGCTTATAGCAAGCATTGTGTTTTGAAAATGGTTTTTATAGAGATCTATAGATCTAATTTAGAATACATGAAGTAGAATATATCAGACTATAATTGTCGCAGACGAAACAATATTTAAGAACAAAGTAAGACAACTGAAATAAAGTCACGCTGATTGCCAGCGCATTCCTAGTTTAAGTGCGCGCGAGTGTGACTAATTATTCATCTGCTCACATGAGTCTGTTTTGTATTGCTAATAATAAATCTAATTAATCTATAAATGATTAAGATACCGGTAATTAAAATACTACCTTAAAACAGCCAATCAACAAGACAGCTTTAACATGACAATGTCCCTTGGTGGCATGTCTCGCGTTTTCTAACAATTTGGATCCCAAGATCAGACTCCAAGTAATTCGTGTTTGGCCGAGGACCTAAACTTTTTTGTCGTTGTCTGTCTGTCTGTATCAATACGTCGTAGAATCCTATTAAGGCTTTTACACGACGGGTAAGAAGAGACACCGTTATTATTGGCGATGATCTCGAAGGACTGTCTTGAAAGCCTCTATGGAATTAGCATGTACTATACTGTCTGGCAGTTTGTTCCATTGGATCATAGTAGTGTCTATACAAAGAATGAGTGTTTGTATTGAGGGTTTTTACTTTTTAAAACTACGAGTCCCCTTGTGTTGGTGCACACTTGGTTTTCTATTATATTGTTTGTACTTAAATATGATAGCTTTGGTGTTTCTTCTTGGTTTTGCCGGTTTTGTGAATGTGGATGTTGGTAGGCTGGTACCCATCCCGCTAACACCTAAGTCCTTATGCATGAGTATCAGGAGAAGGCTTAGTCTCCGGTCTTCAATGGTCTCCAGTTCCAGTTGTTCTCTCATTTTTGTGACAGCTCCTGTCTTCTGCCATTGTAGTTCTTTTTAATGAATCTGATTACCCGGTTTGGGATTTTCTCTAGTTTGTCTAGGTAAGGATTCCATATGGTTGCACCATACTCCATGATTGATCTTACTCAGGAACAATCTAATGTTCCTTCTCAGAAAGGCCTCTTTATATACATTACTTATGTGCATGCACATTCCATTTGGGTCTTTGGATATCTGTATGCCTAAATATGGATAATCTTGTACTATTTGTAGGAAGTGGTTATTGAGTTGGTACAATTTGGATAACAGTTTGTTTATTGAGAGTATGTAGCATATTTTTGGCATTGAATCTCATGCCTCAATTTTGTGCCCATGTTTCTTAGTTTGTTAGGTCTGTCTGTAGTTTTTATTGGTCTAAATTGCTCTTGATTGTTCGGTAAAGAATGTAGCCGTCTGCAAATAGCCGAACTGGTGATTTTACACAGTCTGGAAGGCCATTTATGTGGCAGAGAAACAGGATCGGGCTTAACTATAACAGTTCCTTGGGGTACACTGAAGTTTCTTCTTACTGGTTACCTTCTACTATGGTTCGCATTTTACGAGTTGTTAGGAAATTGGTCAGCCATGTATAGATTCCGTTGTTCATCAGCATATCATAGTAATATGCTCCCAACATTGGCGACCAACCCCTTGATCGGATAAGGACTTTCCTGGAGCACGATTGTACACGCTATAGAAATCAGCCATGTGTTCAGTTGCCACTGTTTACGGCTACGGTTAGCAGTATGTGCCCCGTGTGAAGCGTGCAACTGTGTGATTAACAGGGTATTTAAAGACATCTCCTGACGACCTTTCGATCATAACGCCTTGCCAGACAGTTTCCTTGCAAAAAGCATGAATCTTATGGGCATGAAGTAGCAAAGAACCATTGAAACTTCTCGTGTGAGACCCAACCTTTATATTTGATAGTTTGGTTAGAAATAACTATTGAGTCCATCAAAGGACTGAGGAAAAGTCTTTAACTGAATGGGAGTTAAAAAGCGGAAAATGTCTTTCAAATATGAAAAATATGCCACATCATGCACATGCTATATCTAGGCATCCAAAGAGTCATTTGTCCTCGTTAGATCTACAATGCATAACAAGCCTCCCAGCTAGTTAAACATGCCACATATCTCGGTATTGAGATGATATCCAGGGTCCATGCTTATAAAGCGTTTGAGCTGAGTCTCAAATCTGACCAATCAAATGCTTGAGAACGAACCCAGACTCAACACAAAACGCTTTATAGGCGCTGGGCCAGATCTCTCCTGGACTGCCCATGTAAGCAAAGGCATTAGACGAGCAAAGAAGGCTTCTTTTTGCCGTGCGTTCTATAAACTTTTTTGAAACATGGAAGTAATTTGTTTTTCTTGCATATTTTACATGGGATGTGTTTGACCACTATATTTGTGATGGTTTTACGTACAAATAAAAGTCATTAATTAATTATTATTACAGTAGAACCTCTCTATTACGACCACTAAATGGTGTCAAATATAAGTCGTTTAAGACAGGTGACTGCTTAAAGCAATGTGAAAGTTAAACAGAAAGCTCCTACGGGAGCTTTCTGTTTCACTTTCACATTGCTTTATGCTGTCACCTGTCTTTTATACAGACAATTAGCCTTCTTTTTAGTGGTCGTTATAGAGATGTTTTACTGTATTATTATTATTATTTTTATTATTATTAGGCTATACCAGATTTATATAGCGCTCTTTTCACACAAGGGTTGTGCGTTCAAAAGCGCTCCTCATGAACATTTACATGTACATAAATGTATCTACAAAACGATAAAACAGATATAACTACATTTAGATCTAAAATAATCATGATAGACCCTACCTTATGGATTTACATGAAAACAAATTCCGAACAAGGGAAATTCTTTCAATGTTAAATGCCATCTTCCGTGAAATGTCGTTATATATATACTGGCATCACAAAGTAATTACTAATACCTCGTGCTGGCTTGGAAGGGTATTCCATTGAAGTTCCACTGACAAAAACAGGCAACTGCAATATTTCACCAATTACATGTATCTATATTAACTATCGTATACATGGTCGCTGATTTCACTAGCCACTGGATATATTGGGGACAGTACTAACTAGATAAAATAGTAAACACGAAAATCTTTAAAAAAGATATTCAGCGGAATGAGTGGTGGACGTAAAACTGTAGATGGGTGTGCAAAATTGTATGAAATTGAGGTTTTCAAAGAATTGTAATATTTTGGATTGAAAAGCAAAAAATACTAGTATACAATGGAAACAGTAACTTTTTTTTTTAAAACTATAGCATAACTCTGGCTAAAAAACTATCATGTAAAGAAATTCAAAACAAGAATTTAACCCATATCCTAGCTACTGGTAGGAGATCATCAGATGAATCTATTGTTCTATATATCAAACTTCATTCATAGAGGGGTTTTTGCAACAAACTATAACTATGAATTAAGTACTGTGCAAGCTCATGCAGATACTGTAGTATGTAACAGCAGTCTGCTGTAAATTCTCTTACACTTCATTCTTGTAAATAAATGACGAAACAACACAGTTGTGTTTAACTCACTTCAGGACATTTATAATATTGCTCCAATACATGTATATAGTAAATGTTCAGATAATTAACTATTTAAACAAATTGGTAGTAAACCATAACAACACCTAGCTACCACATTCTATCTATAAAATGACATCAGATGTCATATCTTAAAATAGAAGCACGATGTCATCAGCACTGCTGTAAACCGTCTGCAATGTCCAGTCTGGGTCTCTTAATTTACACCCTCACAATTCATATCTGGTAAAACTGTAATAATACACCGACCAGACTGGTTGCTAATCCAATCAGACAATTCAGTTTTCAAACTTAAATTTCTGATCAAATATGATTGGTTGAAAATGTTGGTCTAAATAGATACCATGCAGCTCCGCTGAAAAATACTGTCAATACCAGTAGTAAATAAAGATTTTATATGCTTATTCTGATTAGACTTTGCGAAAAAGCATCATCTGGTTATTATCTTGATCTTAATCGATATTGACACTCCGTGATACTGATTAACGTCTAGATCTTCACTGTGTTATCAGACATACTCGCCTATTCCCGTAATGCAGTCGGAATTGGCCGATTAGTTACGATTGACAGTTTTACTAGCATTGAACCAGACTGCAATTAATCAATCGACTACCAGTCGAGCACCGACCGGATGTTGTAAAAATCCAAAATGGTGGTCAGTGTTAAGAATAAAACCCAATACTAATTTAATCAACAAAATTACAGAACATGATGAGTGTAGCCAGCAATTTAGACTTGGATAATACGTAAAATGAACTGAAGAAATTATACGAATAATCAGTATGTGGATATTTATGTTGGTATTAACATCAAATTACGTTTTTTTCTGAAATTTTGGTACCGAAGATGCTAATCTCCCCCAAAATACAGTCTTTGAAAGATAAAGTTCAGTCTCTGAAAATAAATATCTTTGTATGGAGGACTGACTCTCAAATTATTCAAGCGAAACTAAATTATGAAATGTCCAACATTATTCATAAATCTGCTTTACTGTACTTATCTAGTCCAAACATTTAGACGTATCTACATGCCCCTATTTAACAGTCAACTTTCATTAATCTGATATTTTCATTTTACATTTATCATGCATGACGTACCAGAAAACTGTAAAAATGTGAAATAGCTACGTCAGGTCTTATTTATAGGACTATGTACTTATCTAGAAGTATTTATTCAGTATCTTTTCTTTTGGTGTCTCCAAAGGGTTATGGTCAAAGCATACCATAGTCAAAGCGTACCATTGCACAAGTGTACCATTTTTGGTCAAAGCATACATCATAAAGGATACATAGGGCAAAATTTCAATACGATATAAGTGATTATTGGTAGCAATTTATCTCTTTTTCGCACAGGTCTATAATTAGCGTAAAACCACGATTAACCTGTACAAATATGTTATAAAGCAGCTAGAAGTAGAAGAAGTTTTGATGCTGATCGTATATGTATATACTATCCCGTATTTTAAGTTAAATCTATTAAGTCATACCTTAGACAAGTTATTAGAGATTTGACCGTAATACATTTATTCCACACCTATAATTTCATTCACAGTAAAACACAATTTATAATTATATGTACAAATACTGAAATAGTCACTTTGTGCACAGAATTATACAGACAGAATTGAAACCTCGCGCTATATCGCAAATCTCGTGCGGCGCAAACGAGACTCGCGAGACTTGATAAGAGAATGTCTATCGGTAGTCAATATGATAAATGTCTGTATGAAAGCATTGTTCATGGGTTTATATTCCCGCGAATTGATAGGAATGTCCACCAAGTCGTTTAAATCCTATAAAATGTCAATAAAATTTTAAAAACACTCGAGTCGGTAAATTTTCACCCCAGAAATGGCGGACAACGAGGCAAAAAGTGAAGATGTTGTCACGTGACACTTTCGTGACACATAATCTCGCAAAATTCAACCGATGCGAGAGCTCAGATGCTCACCTATTCAACTTCGCTGAGTTGCTATTCCCGGGATAATTCCGTCTTGTATAATTCCGTGCTTTGTGTGCAAATTAAGCAGCTAGAAAGTAGTTTGGATACTGATCATAATTATACATGTTACTTTGTATATATACTCTTGATGTTTTAAGTTACTACAAGTGCAATATTTATTTTCAAACAACTTGAATCTTGATCAGAATCTGATTAACAACTACCGTATCAGGAGTGCAAGATTAATTTTCTGACAGTTTGGATCCAGATCAAAGACCACGTAATGACTTCCTTGTCATGGGTGCAATATTTATTTTCAATCAGTTTGACTTAGGGCTGTAACAATACACTCGAATATTCGAATATATTTGAATATTGATTTCAGTTAAAACGTATCATAGTCGCATGTTCAAGAACAGAATATTTGCCAGAACAGAAAAAACACAACTTCAAAACTGAAAGTGAAAACTGCACCTTACCAACAATCACCAGTACCATATTAGTCCTGAAAACTTTTGCTATGATGATGTTTATCACTAACACAGAAATGAAAGCAAACAAAAATTGTGCTTCAAAATGCTTAAATTTTAAAAGATAACAATTAAATGAAAACAATATGAACAGGATAATCAGTAGTAATACAATATTAGAAGAGGTAACTGGTTTCACATAAAGATCTACAAAGAATCTATTGCATTCATATTCATGAATAATTATTCCTATTCGTCACCCTATATCCTGATGTGTATTCGTTTTTCGCAACATGGTGAATTTGTTACAGCCCTAGTTTGGATCCTGATCAGGACAGAAGATGCGTAAGATGGCATCAGATCTGGTCAGGATCCACAGGGGTAGACAATTATTTTAGTGTTAATATTTCTTAAGTTTGAGAACAGACGACAATTGTTTACGGCAAAGTAATTATTAATTATAAATTAAAATTGGTTCAAACATTTATGATTAGTTGACTAATTTACTAATTAATAAATTTTCATAAATTATCACCTAAGTAATACCGTATTGAACAAACCTTATGATATGTTAGAACCATCTGTTACCGTACTGAAAATTGTGTGTATTCCAGCAGTGGATGGTATTATTAACACATTTGAAATGGATATCAGTCCATTCAGATCAATGATATGGGGATTAGAAACTGACAAAACAAAGCAATATTAATTAGACCATTTAGGGTACTTTTAAACTTACACTGATATTTAAGTAATAAATTCCATGGCAAAAAGTGGTTTCGCTTGATCACTAGCTTTCATGGTCAAGTGCCAAAAGCTTGTTTGGGAAATAAATATGTATCTGTTTTTACTGACAATTGTCATGATTGCCTAGCTTGACAGTTAAATTCAATGATGGGTTATTATTCAAATACACATATAATTTTTGCTCACTAAGTTTTGAAAAACAACTTTATTACCAGCAGTAGTAGTCCAGTTATAACGCGTTGAACTAAGGTACCAGGGGTCATGAGTTTGATCTTTTGCCGGATCAGCGGCCTGACTAAGGGATTTTTTTTAATAATCCTTGATGATGTACAGAAGTGTTCTTGAGCAAGATAGGTACCGCGAATTGCTCCTCAGACAGGCTCTCCACCAGGGGTTAAAATGGGTACCTGTGAAGGACTGAATGGTCTGAGCCGGTACTGCGGCTGCCTGTCCACCATTATGTTAGCAATGCTCAATATTGTGGGCAAGATGGCTCAATGGTCAGGGGAGTGAATGTACAGTCGACTGAGCGGTCATTAGGACTGAAAGTAGACTATAACTTGGTACTTTACTTTTACTTGTTATTATTAATTTTATTATTATGCGATCAGGCCTGTATGCGATACAAGTATAAGTTATAACTTAAGTCAGTGAGGTTTGTAAGGTAAAACTTGTTTTTAGATTATTTTTTGGAAGGCATATGTTCCATTTTTAAAATTGATTGATGGTCACAGTTTTATTCACTCTGACACTGTTTTACATAAATGGGAAACTTATAACACTTACAAAAATGGGAAAACTAAACATGTTTTTGCAATTTTATTTCAGACTTTAGGCAAGAGAACTTTGATGACATGAGGGTTAAAAAAGATGTCTTACCGACACTGTATCAGTTTCCTCTGCTTCCTGGTAGCTTTAGTATACACTGCAGGTAATTGAATTTATGCAATTATGTATGGTTATCTTGATAAAAAATTGTACAACTTGCATAGATTTATCACTAAAGACTTAAGACTTTAACCCATTACCCCATAAATATGCCTGTTTATGCCTTTCAATAATTCATCCGAATTCATCCGAAAATATTTCAAGTTTATAAGGTCATGAATGTGAACCATGAGAATTATGTTCTATCATCCTAGCAGGTGATCACTTAAAGCAGGCTGGATGTAATTTGTAAAGCAGAATGTGCCATAAGGCACATTCTGCTTTACTTTTAGCCTGCTTTAAGTGATCACCTGTTTTCAAAACTAGAGACAAGCTATGGGGTAATGGGCCTTGGCAGTCTTGTCTTATGAGGTGCAGTCTTTGATCAAGGGAAAATGTGAGTGTATAATTTGTAAATTTAGAGTAACCCATTACTTTATAACCTGTTTCTGGTTTTGAAAACAGGTGACCACTTTAAGCAGGTTGAAAGGAACGCAGAATGTGCCTTAAGGTGCATTCTGCTTTAGTTTCAGCCTGCTTTAATCTACCATATGCTAGGATTAGATAAAGGAAATATTTCATATGGTACATTTACATTATCATACTGGTATTCATAACTGTAAAAAGCGAAAATATTTACTTCAGTGAAGTAAGGTTGTAAAAAGTCATGTTTAAATTAAGGAGTAAAGGGTCAACTTTTAGCTCAAAACACATAGTTCCAGATAAGACTAAGAGATTTATATTAAATACCAAAATCTACAATCAGCTATAAACGAAATGTTGTGAATTTTCTTCAATCTTCCTGATTTCTATTCTGGACAGAGCTCCAGATATGAGCGAGAAAGTCAGTTAATTCCAATGAAAGGTCCCTTAATACAGGTTTGACTGTACATGTATTAGAAAACATTCTCTGTATATGGAGCTCTTTGACTCTTTCCTCTTTGAAACTTTAAATGGACAATTCCAGTTTCCATTTTAGTCTAGTCCATTTTTGACTTTTAAGGGTTCGTTTCGCAATGTTTGGCATTATGACAAACAGTGAAAACCCTGATCAGAGGGCTCCGGAAAGAGCCTTCTGATCCTTGTCTTCACTGTTTGCACAGGTCAAGTCTACTATTCATATGTACATTGTTTGAAAAGGATGCCAATATGCGGGACTAGGGTTCAAAGGGTTAACAAGTTTAACTCTTTCCTCCCTGAAACTTCAAATGGACAATCCCTGTTTCCATTTTAGTCTAGTCCATTTCTACCTTTTAAGGGTTGTTTTTTTCAATGTTTTGCATTAGGACAAACAGTGAAGACCCAGATCAGAGGGCTCCGTAAGGAGCCCTCTGATCTGGGTATTCACTGTTTGCATTGGACAAGTACATGTTTCACATGTATACTGTTTGAAAAGGACGCCTATTTGCGGGACTAGGGTTCAAAGGGTTAATATGAATATGAAAGATGCATTGTTACATGTACATGGTGTTTTCTATATTCCTTTCCTACACTACAGAAGCTGAGATTGAATATCCTGATACTCCAGGAGTGGTTTATGGAGCAGTAAATGCTAACATAGTCATTCCATGTGACCTTGCATTCCCACAGAATATTCAACTTGCGGTGCTTATGTGGTATAAAGGGTCCACCTACATTTTGTATAAAGGTATGGTTTGACATTTTCTAATTGAGCAGGGCTTCCATTTCTCCCGATTTTTTCCTAAATCTCCGGATTTTTTCCCAGTACATGGTAGCTTAAAGCAGGCTGAAAGAAAAGCAGAATGCGCCCTAAGGCGCATTCTGCTTTACTTACAGCCTGCTTTAAGTAGTCACATGTCCACAAACAAGAAAAAGGCTATGGGGTAAAGGTACGATTCGTAAAATCGCACTTGAAAATTGCAAAATTTGAAATCTTCGGATTTTTCATGTCGACTTATGGCAGCCCTGATTGAGTGGTTTTGTTTCAAGATCATAGACAGGAGTAAATATATTTTCAATTACGACATTTATGTTCTCTATGCTGTAGTTACCATGGTAACTTGCCATCACTAAGAATACAGAGAAGTCATAAATGTCACAGAGGTTGTAATTTATATGATCTCATGCCATAAACTTCTACACATATAGTCATGCTCAAGTGTCATTTACAGTATAATTTTGTGTTCCCTTTCAATGAAGAATAAGAGAAATTTCTATTGACAAACTACAGTTAAGGACATATTGTAGGACAAAGATTTTACAGAAAGACTTTTCTGTATTACTTTTATTAGCTCACCTGAGCCAAAATTGGCCCCACCCAGGGGCTTATCAGTTTTTTTAGGAAAACCTTTAAAAATCTTCTTCTCTTAAACCGTAAGGCCCAGATCATTAATATCTGACATGTAGCTTCGCATTGTGGTCCTCTACCAAGATCAAATTATGGCACCTGGGTCATAGCTATATCAAAATGTTGTCTTGCCCAGTCAGATTCTATGGTACAGTGTCCTCAGGTGAGCGAAATGTGACCCTCTGGGTCTCTTGTCTTACATTAAGCTGACATTTTTATGTATGATGACCATTTCATCTTCTTATTTCATATCAAAAGAAAAAATGACTATTTCTGTGATCAGGATATCAATGTTTACTTGCTATTACTCAAAACCATAATCCTAGATGGAGGAATGCTATTTATTGGGATTTTTATAATCAAAAACTCATGTTTATATGACCATGTTTAGTCTAATAATAAGTATAAAATAAAGAAAGTAATGTTTCTCAAGAACTACACTAGAAGACAAGATGTTCCATTGAATGTTTAAGTCTTCTGTGATCAGGATATCAATGTTTACTTGCTATTACTCAAAACCATAAATGCTATTTATTGGGATTTTTATAATCAAAAACTCATGTTTATATAATGACCATGTTTAGTCTAATAATAAGTATAAAATAAAGAAAGTAATGTTTCTCAAGAACTACACTAGAAGACGAGATGTTCCATTGAATGTTTAAGTCTAAACTCTTACAATGCTAGCGGCAGATATATGTGCCACAGTGAAAACCTTTGCAAACAGTTTGGATCCAGATGAGATGCTGCATAATGCAGCATCTCATCAGGATCCAAACTGTTTGACATTCTGATCCAGTTTTGACAAAAAATGTAGAAAAATAATTTTTAAAGTAGACAACAATTGTTGCAGACAAAAAAATTTACCCAGCATGCAAACAGTTAAATGGCCATAATAATATGGTCTTCTTAGTTCTTACATATTTGTCATAAAACAAGTTTTTAACATCTACAAACTTTTGTTATAAGACCAGAGTCAAAGGTTATAAAGCGTTTGAGCTGAGTCTGAGTGTGTTCTCAAGCATTTGATTGGTCAGATTTGAACCTAGGCTCAAATCTGACCAATCAAATGCTTGAGAACGACTTTAGACTCAATTGAAAAGCTTTATAACTTTGGACCCAGAGGTGACTGCTACAAAATCTGAATTGTTTGGAAATAACACAGAGGCCTTACTTGGCAGGATAAGGGTTAATAATAAACATGACTTTTTTCCAGGGGAAGATGGGATTATAAAATTTCGAGATGACAGTGTGAGTGAGAAGTATGATATGATAGGGGACAATAACACGCTTGCTGTGAATAAGGTGAGCCAAGGGGATGGGGGAAACTACACCTGTAAAGCCACGTACAAACATCTTGATGGTATCCCGAGAGTGGTAGAGATAAACAGCACTCAAGAACTCATTGTACAAGGTAAGCTTCCCATATTGGTGTTATACGTTAGAAAAATCAGTTTGGAATTCGTTGGTGTGATTCTTTAAGTTTTATAATTTTTTCAGACTTGTGTGAAAATTGAGTGAAAATTGGCTTAATACAGTCCAAACTCGATACTTCCAACTCGCGTTAGTTCGAACATACCCATATTTAAAAGTTAAAACGTGGCTTAGCCACGTTTTAACTTTGAAATACGGGTATGTTTGACTTAAGCAGAATCAACATATCGAAATTCAACTTATGAAATACTGGTACGATCGGTTTAAGCGAGATCGAAGTATCGGGTTTCGACTGTACATAGTTTATTGTTGAACTTGCACTTGCTATAAAGTGAAACACTGTTTACATTGCAAATAAGGTGCCTACAAATATGTGAATACATTCCCTACTAAAATTAAATGAAGACAAACTTGTATTGAATAGCCGTTGAAAATAGCATATGAAGTCTTTTCACCATAGAAGGGCCTTTGAGTGAATCTACCTACTCAGCTACATATGTGTCGCAATTTAAAATCATCTTATGTTTTGAGTACAAAAAGCAGCTTCACCTAAGATGAAAGTAAAGCAGAACGTATCAAAAGGAGCTTTCTGCTATACTCTCATCTTGTTTAAGCATTGTTCTGCCTTAAAAAATGGACGACATCCTGGACATAGGCAGAGCACCAGATAAGGGTAGTTTTTCAAAATCTAAAATCTTTATTTCTGAATTAAACCCTATGGTGTCACTACTCATTAGAATTGTCTCTTCGAGACGATTCTAATGAGTAGTAACATCATAGGATTTGGTGCTAAAAATAGTGAGAAAATGTGGGATTTGTTGAAAAAACTACCTCTTATCTGGAGCCCTGCATAGGTGTTTGGAGTTTTGTCTTTGGTAAATATCTTCGATGAATTAGAGTTTAGTCCAGAAAAAAGATTTTAATTGTAGAAATACCCCCCCTTAACTGGAGCTCTGCTTACAGTTGAACTTGTGTTATAGGACTATTCAATGATTAAGCATAGAGACCTTTAAAAACAGGTGGTTGCCTACAAATGTTTCTCCATTTCAAATGTCATTCAGTGCAAGTTTGAATTACAGTAAACCTGCATTTTGATCACTAAATGGTAAACTGCTCTTAAGTTTCAGTCTTGAGGCATGTGAATGCTTAAAGCAAGGTGAAGTAAAGCAGAAAACTCCTGTAAGAGTTTTCTGCTCTACTGTCACCTATCTTTAATACCATGAATTAGTCTTCTTTTCAGTGGTCATAATAGAAGGGTTTTACTGTAAATATATTTGATATACCAACCTGCTCCAAGTTTTAAAGATATAAATAGGAATTCCTCCTAGAGGCTACTTTTGTAGGTTTAGTTGCTAGATATAAGTGTGTGTATAGAACATGGTCCATGCTTATAAAGTGTATGTGTTGAGTCTGAAATTGTTCTCAAGCATTTGATTGGTCAGAATTGAGCCTAGGCTCAAATCTGACCAATCAAATGCTTGAGAACAGACTCAGACTCAACACAAATGCTTTATAAGAGCTGGGCATGATATATTTATCTGTTTTTCAAAAGTTATTCAGAACAAACAAGAAAAGTAATTTGTTGCAGTGCTAGGCTATAGTATATGTTTGAAATCTTGCTGTGATTGCATTGCCCTGTCTTGATTGGTTACCTATAGGTGACTATTTCAATCAGTGTTTGAGCTTTGGGTGTCAAATTAGTGATATCATTTTTACAGAAGATGCTTCGAATTTCACTGTTGAGGTTGATTCAGGAGAACTTGATGATAATATCACACTATATGATGGTGAGAAGACAATGTTTAGGCATCATGACTGTTGTTTTGTGTTAAAATAAAAGTTAGCTTGTTGTTACTGTTTTTGTTCTGTTTATATTTTGTTCACCTCTTTCAATTATTTGTTATTTTTAGTAGGTAGCGTTAACTAGCTCTTAATGGCAATACTTTTTTATATATATATATATTTCTATCATGATTCTATTGAATACATGTAGTATTAAAATAGGGATATATGAAGATGTGCTCATTTTAGTAATTAGAAATACTCTAGGAATATCTGGGAATGTGCTCTGTAGTAATAAAGGCTTTTTGTAAGGCTTTAGTCTGCTTAAGTATCATTTACCTAAATTTGTATAGAGATCAATATCAGTCAATTTAACTTTATGCTTTGCAGTTAGTTTTTGCTTAACAGTTCAGTGTAATGTATGTATGTGATAATCATGCTTAATTATTCTGTGCTTCAATTTTTGCACCTATATTTTTTTCTCACAAATGGAATTATATCTTTTTAAACAAAGACACATTAATTTCTGTACCAAACAATTCAGATCTTGATCAGAAATTGATTTTTTTGTTCTGAGTCAAAACTGTTTGTTGATACTAGAGAAGTCCTACATAGGTAGGCATTCTACCATAACCCTTGTTTCACATAAGACCCATAGGATGCTTTCTCTCCATCCTCCCCAAAAGTACTACAAATGAATATTCATTGCTACTTTTGAATACAGATGGCAACTTAAAACAAGATGAAAGTAAAGCAGAAAGCAGAAGTAGTGGAGTTTTCTGCTAAACTTTCAGCAAATTTTAAGCAACCACATGTCTTAACCCTTGACTCCCTGGCCCGTTTCTATATTGGAGACAGGTGGCCACTTAAAGCAAGTTGCAAGTTAAACAGAATGCACCTTAAGGTGCACTCTGCCTGACTGTCAACCTGTTTTAGGCTACCACCTGCTAGAATATAGACAATATTTCTTATTGTGCATATCAATGACTGTATAAAGTGACTGTGTAACTTCTTTCTTCAGGGGAGGAATAAATAAAAGGCATAAAAAGATCACATTTATGGAGTAATTTGTTAGATACTGAAGAAATCTGTGAAGGAAAGGGTTATATCAGAAAGGCCTACGGGTACACATCATCTTTCAGATTTCTAGGAATCATAAAATGGGTCACCATACTTCTCTTTCTTTAACCTTTTCACGTGTAGGCCAAGATATAAGATAGTCTTTCCATTAATTTTGTAGTTATAGACATGTCATAATTATTGTTCTTTGATTTCTTGAGTTTACCATCAAAGACACGATGATCAGTCGTCAAAGAATATCTAAATATACAAATTTCTTCGAAAGTAATTCTAATGTAAGTTCGTTTCCTCTACTGATAAAGAATATCAAAGAAACAAAACTACAAAATAAAAGTAAAACAGGTAGGATGAAACATAAAGTGGTGACATTTGAATATGCAGAATAAGAAAGTTTTAGTAAGAATATGAGGGTTTATTCCATAAACATATCTTGGTTAATGTGTAAAATAGTACAGTAAAACTCACAAATACAAAAAGGCGCTTGGGTGTTTTAGGCAGCTGACTACTTAAAACAAGATGAAAGTAAAGTAGAAGGCTCGTTTACCTTTATTCTGCTATAAACTGTCACCTGTGTTAAGCACTACCATTTAGGCGTCTTGACTGTTGAAAATTTCAATGAGTCTTCTTAAGAGTGGTTGTCAGTAGGCCCAAAGGTAAGAAAGAATTTGAGTTGAGTCTGAATCTTTCTCAAGCATTTTGATTGGTCAGAATTGAGCTAAATGCTTGAGAACCATCTCAGACTCAACTTAAACTCTTTACCCAGCACGCACATGATGTTTCAACGTTGAAACAATGTTGTTTATTTGCTGGGTATAACCATGCTTTCAGTGCTCCAGATACGAGTGAGTAAAGTAGTTTTTTGCCAATAACTATGTTCTTTGTTTTTCCACTAAATCCTGTGTTGTGACTGCTCATTTGAATCAGTGTGAGGCAACGAGTTGAATGAGTATTCAAATCATAGGGTTTGGTGGATATAATATCATAAGGATTTTATCATTTGAAATACTGTTAGTGTTTGGTGGAGACTTAAGGATTTTAGCATTCCTGTTCTGGAGGTCTTGTTGTAATTGTGGGATTTTACTGTCTCTCAACAATATTTATCTAAAGGTTGCTTATGAAATAAGACCTAATTTGTTTCCTTATGTCAGTATATGTATAACACACTAAAAACAAGTACACATATCTTTCAGACAATCCTTTATCTCTTAGCTAGCAGGAAAACCATAATAACCAATGCAAACAGTTTGGATCCTGATGAGATGCTGCGTAACGCAGCATCTCATCAGGATCCAAACTGTTTGACACTCTGACTCTGTTTTGAAAAGAAATTTTGAAAATACTATTTTTAGAACAATAACAGACTTCATTTTTTGCAGAGGGAAAAATTACATGTACCCAGCATGCAAAGAGTTAGAAATAGAAATGATTATATATAGTGTATAGGGATTGACTAATTCATGGACTAGACAAGGGCGCTCCTTATTTATACACATTGAAATAAGATGTCATTATTGTAAATAAAATAATTCCAAGAAATAAGAGATGATTAGTTGATGAAAGGTCACTGTTTGCATCACAAATCAAATGTTGTTCTAGTATCTTTATCTATCAGTAAAGTACAATCAAATAATCAAGTACCATTGATATACCCACTCAAATGAAGACTCGATGATGATGGTAAAGTCGATGGTAGCTTTAATCCCTTACTCCATAGATACACCTTTTTATGCATTTAGTTTATTACGCCACTGATGAAATCGTTCCATTTTATACAGTTTTAGATATGCATCATAAGAAATATTTTCTCTATTCTAGTCTTAAGGCACATTCTGCTTTACTAAATTACTTTCAACCTTGTGTAAAAAGGTGTATCTATGGAGTGAAGGGTTAATATATACACATTACCAGTTGACTGTGCGATACAGAGTGATGTATTTAGCTCGAGACGTTTTTGGCGGAAATAGCCGATCTGACGAGCGCCTTGGCGCGAGTCTGATCGGTTGTTTCCGCCAAAAACATCGAGAGCTAAATGCAACACTCTGTTGCGCACTGCCAACTGGTAATGTGTTTATTATATGCCTTGAATACAAACCAGAAACAACTAAATAGTTGTTTAAATCATTTTACATCCAAAATTTATTAGTTATTTGAAGCAGAACGAGAAGTTTTGTATGCCACAAAGAATAACGCGGCACTCGTACATGTACGTAAATGACGTCACGTTAAATCGAAAGCGAGGTCAGAGTAAAATACAAAGTGGCTGATACAAGGTGGCTGATACAGACTCTTGTATTTTACTCTGCAGATACACGCGGAAACGCTCGATATCATTCGAAGGCATATAATAAAACAGATTAAAATAAATATTACAGACTCTCTTGGGCTTCCAACCAGATGGAAAGAAAGTATCTTTAAAGGCAGATTGTAACAAAATGGAGAATGAAAGTAATACAGAAAGCTTCTCAGGAGCTTTCTGCATTACATTATCCTACATGAAATTACCAACTGTCTTAAAGATTGATAAAGAAACTTATTTTTAGTGTCATTCAAGGAAAGATTTACAGTAATGAGCATATCAAGTTTCAATTAGAACAAAAACCTAATGGAAAAATATCTTTGTGTAATGGTCTCTTTAATTGTAATTTAATGCATTTGTTTGTGCATGGCTAGGAGTAGGAAGAATGATTGTGTGACCGTCATTAGTGCACTTTTGAATTAGTCTGTCTATAATGCACTCGAGTTAGTTTCCCCCTTGTTGTTGTAGTATAAGAAACATTTCTTATAGTAGAGTTGTTGTACTTGAGTGCATGGTACCCTGAATTGCACCTGTTTTTCACCCTTGTACTCTTTTTCACACTCTTTCTATCTTTTCTAGAATGAACGAAGTAGGGTAATTCTTATGAATTATTGTTAAACCCAAAAGGTGAATGTTCAACAGAATAGAATTATGAATAGGTCCTTCATCCCTGTGAATGTGCCTAATAGGATGGAACTGTAGAGAGTACAAATAAATATGAAGTATTATATAGAAGTTACCATGATTTGTTAGAATTACAGTAAAACCTCTCCATTATGACCACATAAATGTGTTAATTATTAGGTGTATACAACAGGTGACTGCTTAAAGCAAGGTGACAGTACAACAGAAAGCTCCTTTAGGAGCTTTCTGTTCTACTGTCACCTTGTTTTAAGCTGTCACCTGTCTTTTATACAATCAATTGTCCTTATTTGTAGTGGTCGTAATAGAGAGGTTTTACAGTGTATCATATGAAACAACAGGTACAATAAAGTAGTTGATTGGCTACATGTGGTTGATAAATCATGTGGCACAGGAGAGTTGAATTGAGTGGTTCGGTAAGTTTTATTCAATGCAATTAAATGATGTACAGTCAATTTTGTGTTAAGTCAACACTCATCAAAGTAGCATGGAGGACTTTGAAGAAAGGTGACTGCTTAATGCAGGATAAAACAATACAGAAAGAAAAAACTTTCTGCATTGTTTTTATCCTGCATTAAGCAAGCACTTGTTCTAACACATTCAACCCTAACGGCAATTATACTCGTCATAAGCAAACAGTATACTAGGTTCTCATGAAGAGTTCACTTGTCTTATGCAAACAGTGCAGATCCTGATCAGAGGTTCCTGCAGAAGCCCTCTGATCAGGGTCTGCACTGTTTGTTATTTTGCAATATACAGTGTATTGTTACTTTGTTAGAATCAACACTAAATAAATTAAAAAGCACTAGACTTAGAAATAATGAATATGACCATTTGAAGTTTCAGGGATGAATGAGTTCAACATATGCTTATGGGTATTACTTCAATTGGATGCTTAATTAATACAAGTTAGGCTGTAAATGCTAACTCTCCATTAGTTTTGAGTTTGCCATTGATGATTGAGAATACTTTAGTATTGAATCGTTAATGATTACATGATGTGCTATGTATTGTTAGGAGATAAACGTTTTCCCTTTGGTAAGTAACATGTAACATAAAATGTAGAAAGCTAGATAATTTAGTGTTTTATAACAATGGTCAGTGGAAGGAATTTTTTCTTAGAGAATTCAGTTATTACCCAAACCCCTGTTCTTTTATTTCTAAATATTGTGGTAGAATTTTTCATTACAGTTTTGTCTGGGTTCTTGATTTTTACATGACAGTTTTAAAACACTTTCCTCCATGACAATCCGTACATATCACCTACCGGGTATATCCAACTTATAAACTGTAGCACAAATTATATGATTCAATTGTGAATTCTTAAACCAAGAAGAAAATAAAGTGCTCTGAAAGTTCATATAGAGACTTTCTGCTTTAGCTTCAACTTGTATTTACAGTGGAGAATCTGTTATTCTTTCCCAATAAACGCGTTTACGATTAAACTATTATTTGCAGTGCAAACAGTTTGAAGCCAGATCAGACGCCGGGTAACCCGGCGTCTGATCAGGCTCGAAACTGTTTGCCACCAAGATAAACAAGAATTATCAGAATTGTCCAAAAGTTGTTCTTTTCTACGTTTTAGTGCTTTGCGTTTGCGTACGTTTGCGTTTAAACGGGAAAGAATAACAGATTCTCCACTGTAACACCATCAATGAATTTTCTTTGTAGTGCATATACCGGTAGTATCGTATACAGTGCTCCCTCTCTATAACAGTCCTCCCAACAACGATTCCCTCCTTACAACAACACTTACCGCTCTTCTCCCAAACAAAACAACTATGTTTGATAAACCTATCATCGGCTGCAATGTCGTCTGCTTAAAATTGTCGTCTGCTGTTTTTCTTAAAGTTACGTAGTGGACACTTTAACAGAAAAAAACTTAACAACAAGTTACAAACAACTTGAATCCAGATCAGACGCTGCATTACGCGGCGTCTCATCTGGATTCAAGCTGTTCGTAAATTTTGAAAATCTAAGCCAATTTCCCTCCCAAGAACGACTCCCTTCAATGAATCAACGCACACATTTTTTGTCTCCCTTTGGTTGTCGTTTTAGAGAGGAAGCACTGTATATTGATCGTGGAGAATGATATCCTTAGGTTTTAATGTGGAGGAAAGGGTAAATACTAGTTTGGATTGGTTAGGAGTGCCGTAGCAGTATTACAAGAAAGAACCATATAACAGTCCATAACTTGGAATCTTATTCCATAACGAAACACTATTTTGTTCTGTCAGATTTCATTTGAATGTTGGACACTCACCTGTCAGTATATAGACACAGAGCAAAAGCAAGACTAAGGTAAATTGCTTTACCAGCGACAGTTGTGGTTTCAAAATTTAAGATCAGCTCTGTGAAGTTTTTTCATTGTTACCCTATTTCTCATTGCAATTTTGTTTTTGTCACATGAAAAGCTAAACTTGTTATGAAAAGAACAAAAAATCAAAATACATTGTAAATCCCTAATACATGAAACACTGTTCTAAGAAATGGTTCTTTCCAAGCATTTTACAAAACAAGCAATGTTTAACATACTAAAATGTCACATGTTGTGTGCATATTATAATGTATGTTGACAAGAAGTAACTGCTTCAACATCATGTGGAATTTAGAAACATCATTTCAATACATCATTACCCATAGTATCACAAAGGGCAATCAGGGTGTTGTATTATCTCCCCTTACCTAAATCACATGGTGGAGCCACATTCTAGCAATTACAGTCAGTCTTGTGCTAAACAACCACTCATTGAAGAGACATGCAGATCTTTAAAGTATAAGGTGAATGCTTAAATGCAGTTTAAAAATAATGCAGAAGGCATTTCTTCTTCTTTATTATTTTTATCCCCTGCCGAAAGGCAGAGGGATACTGTTTTAGGTCTGTCCGTCCGGCTGTCCGTGCGTGCGTGCGTGCGTTTTCCGTCCGCAACTGTATCTCCGAAACCTATGAACAGATTTGGATTAAACTTGGTATACTTATTTGTCATCATAGGAGCACCGTGGGATATCAAATTTTTTTCAGAAAATTTTAGGAATTTATGAGTTATCTGCCCTTTTTGTGTTAAAAATGCCGTCCGTGCGTCCGTCACGTTTTCCGTCCGCAACTGTATCTCCGAAACCTATAAACAGATTTGGATTAAACTTGGTATACTTATTTGTCATCATAGGAGCACCGTGGGAAATCAAATTTTTTTCAGAAAATTTTAGGAATTTATGAGTTATCTGCCCTTTTTGTGTTAAAAATGCCATATTTAACAGTTTTTACACTCTAGCAACTACAGTATTCAACATATTTTGTTTATACTTGCACACATTGTCTATAAGTACAAGTTCTTGCAGTTGTGCAATTATTGTAAAAAAAAGGATACTTCTGACAAGAGTTATCTGCCCTTGATGTACTTAGAAATGCTAGAAAATGCTTTATTTTGGTATTGTTTACATACTAGAGCCTATAAATATGCATGGATTTTTGAAAAAACTTTCTTGAATTATGTATGGCTATTAGTTTTCAAATGAATTTGATTATTGTTGAAAATGGAGAAATTAGTCATGAGTTATCTGCCCTTGATAAGTAAAAAAAGCCATATTTAACTGTTTTTACTCTCTGGCAACTACAATTATGAATGGATTTAAATGATACTTGCACACGATGTCTATCAGTAAAAGTTCTTGAAGGTGTGCAATTATTGTCAAAAAAGGATACTTGTGGCAATAGTTATCTGCCCTTGATGTACTTTGAAATGATAGAAAATGCTTTATTTTAAAATTGTTTACATCCTAGTATCTATAAATATGCATGAATTTTGATAAAACAAATTCTTAAACTATGTATGGCTATTAGTTTTCAAATAATTGTTATCATTTTTGAAAACGGAGAAACTAGTCAACAGTTATCTGCCCTTGATGAGTAAAAAAACCATATTTAACAGTTTTTACCATCTAGAAACTACAGTCTTTAATGGATTTTGATTTAACTTACACATGATGTATATAAATATAAGGGTAGCAATTATTGTCAAAATAGGATACTTTGTGGCAAGAGTTATCTGCCCTTTATGTACTTAGTAATGCTCAACATGGCTTTATTGTTTACATGCTATTGTGTACAAATGTGAATGGATTTTGAAAAAAAAAAAAAATCATATATGGCTATTATTTATAGAATGAGTTCAATTATTATCGAAAATGTGCAAATTAGTCAAGAATACTCTGCCCTTGATGAGTTGAAAATGTGTTTACACTCTAGTAAATTCTACAGTTCTGATTTTTTTTTAATAATACTTGCACACAATTATAAGTTCTTGAAAGTGTTTAATTACTGTTGAATTTGAATCAAGAGTTACCTGCCCCTGTCATACTTAGATTTATAATGCTACAAACGGCTTTATTTTTTGTATTGTTTAGGCTTTAAAATGTACAAAATTTATTGGATTTTATAAAACTTTGTAAAAAGCTTTTGAATGTTGATCTTTAAAGACAGGTGATCACCATTTGCCCCTTCCTCCCACAATAAAGTTTGCCACTTTCTTCTGGACAATCGCTGCGGCAGGGGATATCAGCTCTAAGGTGCTTGTTATAACTCATTAAGCAATTATCACATCTATTTTAGACTACTCATTAGTCTTCTGTTGAATGTTTGTTTTATTCAAGACTCTCTGTATTCATAAAGTGTGTGGGGAGAAAGGTCTTTTGGTGAAAAGTCTTGAGGTAAAGTGTTTAAACTATCCCTTACTAATCATAATGTTAAATGAAGGTAGAATCCTGCTATTAACAACCATTCATAGGAATATCCTAAGGAAATTAAAGCAGAAACTGCTGTTTAAGCTGTCAGTTTTATTTTCTTATTGCTTAAACTCTTTTAACCCTAGTCACGCATACAATATAAGCGTCTTTGCAAACAGTGTACCTGTGAAAAGTACACTCATCCTATGCAAACAGTGTAGACCCTGATCAGAGGGCTCTTTAAGGAGCCCTTTGATCAGGGTCTACACTGTTTGTCATTTTGACATTATTGTAACAATCAACCCTAGAAATAGACTAGACTAAATTTAAAACTTAAGAATTGTCCAGTTGAGGTTTCAGGAGGGAAAGGGTTAACTCTTTCCTCCCTGAAACTTCAATTGGACAATCCCAGTTTCCATTTAAGTCTAGTCCATTTCTGACTTTTAAGGGTTGTTTTTGTCAATGTTTGGCATTATGACAAACAGTGAAGACCCTGATCAGAGGGCTCCTTTCGGAGCCCTCTGATCTGGGTCTTCACTGTTTGCACAGGACAAGTGTACTATTCACATGTTCACTGTTTGAAAGGGACGCCTATATGCGGGACTAGGGTTCAAAGGGTTAAGCAATCACCTTCAGTAAAGGCTGAAAACAGGTGATACCGGTAAGTTGAGTGGTTGTTACTGCAGGACTGTATAATGACACTTAATGAGATCATTTAATAGACAATTATTACTCAGCAAACATGGAATAAACTGTACATGACAAAGCTTAGCTGATGCTGTGGAGGTATGGGGGCTTCTTCCCAGTGATGCTGCAGCTTGAAGTGAAATTAATAGACAAGTTTGAATTTGTAAAGGAATGGCCAATTTATTCTGATTAACAACTGTCCAGATATCTGAGGTGTGTTCATCCAATAATGAAAATACCTAATACATGTATTCTCTGGTTTTAATTGTTTGTATAATACATACATATCCAAAATATAATATTTTCTATAAGCTATAAATCGTCTTGAATATTTTCACAGAATGATGATAATCTTAGATGCAATGATACCAGTAGTATTAAAGGTGCTTTGATAATTTCTTCCCAGTTATTTTTATGACCCTGTTTTTGTTTTTCACCATACTACACATATACTTTTTTATGACAAGCACATATAGGGATGTGGATGATGTTGGCACATTTATAAGTTGAGATATTTAATTGTTCTTGATTATGATATGTATAGATTGTCAGTGTTTATTGATTATAAGTTATAATTCAATAATGTGACTATAAAAATTTGACAGTTAAACAGAAAAGATGGAGAAGTCCTGAGTTTTACAGGTTCTTAGATCCCCAAGGTTGGCACTAGATCTATCATTGTTGGGTGGATGGGTGTAGATAAAGTTGATTAAAAGGCTGATTTTGATACAAATAATAAAAGACCAAATTTGGTGGCATATGCCCATTTAATTATTTCCTTCATAGTTTAAATTGTGCAAATACTTAAGACATGTGTCTGCTTAATTATTACTCCATAGTATGTATCTTGTTTTAAAGACAGGTGACCACATAAAGCAGACTGAACATAAAGCCCTAAGGTGCATTCTGCTTTACTTTCAGCCTGCTTTAAGCTACCATCTGCTAGTTCTAAAAAAGTATATGTTATGAAAGATATTCATGACTGCATAAATTGGAACTATTGTCATCATTAGAGGAATAAATCAAAGAGGAATGATTAAAAAATTGCATCTATGGAGTTATGGGTTAAATCATGTTGAAAGTAAAACAGAAAGCTCTTTTAAACAGCCGTCTGGCAGAATGTAGCAAAAGTTCCCATGACTTTTATTTAGAGCAGGATAGAAGCATGAAAAGCACCTCATTGAGAAATGGGTAAAAAATTGTGACAAGGGTGTTTTTGTAACAGACAAGGTTAAAATCGACATATTACAGGAAGTCGGAGAAAACTTTCAATTTTCATGACCTTGGGGGAAATGAAGTTGATAAATCAGCCACAATAAAAAAAAACTTAGTTACTCTGTTGGCAGCTGCATACCCAGTTACCACAAAATAAACATACAGAAAAATGATTTGGACATGTTAAAGGCAATATACGAATTTCAATTATCATGATATGTTTAGATTGTTATTTTTCTGGTAATTGGAATGCAGTTGATTTAGTTCTCTATGATCTTTGAATGCTGAATAAATGGTGTTTGCTTCAAAATTCAGCAAAGAACAATTTTGGAGTAGGTGGAGATTTGTTGAGCATTCAATGGGTTAAAGAAGGAGTAGAGATTAGTTGGGTTTTAACCCTTTCCCACATAGCATATCTCTAGTAATGAATATAGGTGTCCACTTAAAGCAGGTTGAAAGTAAAGCAGAATGCGCTTTAAGCGCATTCTGCTTTACTTTCAGCCTGCTTTAAGCTATCATCTGCTAGAATATAGAATTTTTTTTGTATTATACATATTTATGAATGTATAAATTGGAACTATTTTCTTCAGGGTAAGAATAAACTGAATGCGCTAAAAGGCGCTTCTATGGGGGAAAGGGTTAATTAAGGCAGCCATGTGTCTGCTGTCCCACTTCCACCCTGGCAACTTGAATGACATACCAAAAAGACAAAACTGGAATCTTTAGGACAGGTGTATGCTTAATGCAGCTTAAAAGTATGCAAAAAGCTCATTTACGAGCTTTCTGCATTGCTTTTGTCCGGCTTAAGCTGTTTCTTATCTTTAAAACTAAGGTGTGAGTGCCGCTAAAGAGAGGGAAAGCTAGAGTGTGTTTTAAGTTTCATTGAAGGACAAATGGGTTTTTATAGACAAAACGTTTGACAATAGAAGTTGCAACTCATGATGTTCACTTTGAAAAGGAAAAATTAAAGCATCGTCATAAGTTTTACTGTAGCTGTTATTAAATTTTCTGTGTCCCTTTCAACACTAGATATCTGTCAACTGCTGAAAATGTCTTCAGACATTCTGAACTTAGCTCATTGCTCTTGGTATTAACAGAAACTTGGTCTGAGTGAGTCAGAGTGATAAACAATTTTGACCCTGATCTGGTCCAAGATCTTATGGGACCTGATCTGGATTCAAATTGTTCTCAAAGACCTTCAGTACTAGCTTTCAGTCTATTATTTACTTGAATTTGACCATTAAACTATGGAATAATTTCTCTTAGGAATGGCAGCAGCAAATATTTCAATGAGTAGAATTTTGTGGTGACATTCAGGAAAAAATACTTTCAAGTTTCAGTTTAATACAGGCTCTCATCTGGAGGTCTATTTGTTTTAGAAACTGAAATGTTATTGGCTTTGTTGATGGTCAGATGGAAAGTTGGATTGTAAAGTGTACAGACACCATTTAGCTGTTATTGAGTTGGCAGAAGGGATAGACTAATATCACTGGTGTATTGTGATTAGTTACTTGAGAATAGAGGGGTGTTCCATTAGATCTTTGTGTTCATATATATCTAGACATAGCTCCAGATAAGGGTAGTATTTCAAATACAATAAAACCTCTATTACGACGACAAAATTGCGTTAATTATTAGGTGTTTAAGACATTTGGTTGCTTAAAGCAAGGTGGCAGTAAAACAGAAAGCTCCTTTTAACTGCCACCTTGCTTTAAGCTGTCACCCATCTTTTAATTATCAATTAGATTCGTTTTAGTGGTCGTAATAGCGAGGTTTTACTGTACTAGAATACTTACGTCTTTGCCAAACCCTATGTTGTGACTGCACATTAGGATCATCTTAAATTGATGATTTTGATGAATACTTACAGCAAAGTGTTTTCAGTCTTACAGGAGAAACTGTTGGAAATTTTAAACCTGTTTACCTTTTATCTTGAGCCTTAATTGACTAGATATATTCAATTGAGTGTTCTATTTGCTTAAAATGGACAACTGTAAATTGAATGTTAACTTTGTTTAGGCACAAAACTTAGATTTACATACATCACAGCAATCAATCTAGACATGTTTTATACAGTAAAAGTCTGTGATGATATGCAGGGGTTGTAATGTATTGCTTTGCAAATGACATGGCAATGTTTAATTTTGGTAGATGTCTAAATAGATACCTACTGCAATATTTGAGAATGATAATATTGAAAAAAATTGATCATAATTGATAGTAAACTATTCAAGCAGTATTGAATGAGCAGCATATTTAAGTGTGCTTCTTATTCATCTGTTGCAAACATCGTTTTACCCTTACCGTGTATGGACCTAATATACCAATTAATACATCTTTAAAAAATTGTAAACTGTGTAGAATGGGGTCTATATTGTTTATAATACTTCTATTATTGTGTTGGTAATCCCCTTAAGTAGCAACATTAAAACTGATTATTTATCAGAAGATGGTAGTCTATTGGTTAAAATAGCATTTTAAGTGTAAATATTTGTGTCTAGACATAATTGTCATATTATAAGTACATGTACAAATAAGGGTTATTTGTTTGAGGTTTATTTTGTCTCATCATAATTACACAAATTACTTGCATTGAATTGGATAAGCTCATGCATGGTTCTCTACAACTTTCATAGTCTGGTTTTATCTTTAGTAATTTAGCATGACATAATAAAATTATAGTGCTTGAGTACTCACAGTGCATGTGTACAGGCAGTTAGAAATCTGGCATGTTTATCAAGTAGGAAACACACAATGAAAAATCTGTGAACAGCTACTCATTGAAGAATCATGGAAATCTATATAGGAGGGGCACTGCTTAATGCATGGCTAAAGTAATGCAGAAAGCTTCTGAAGGAGCTTGCTGCATTACTTTTGCCCTGCATTAAGTAGCCATCCCACAAGACGACCATATTATCTTCTTTTGAGTGGCTGCTCTACACAGGTTGACATGTTTATTGAACTCGAAAGTTATAAGCAGGGTTCTAGATAAGGGGAGTATTTCAAAAATTAAAATCTTTATTTCTGCTTTAAACCCTATGGTGTTACTACTCATTAGAATCGTCTCAAAGAGACGATTCTAATGAGTAGTAACACCATAGGATTTGGTGCCGAAATAAGTGAGAAAATGGTGGATTTGTTCAGTTTACTCCCTCTTATCTGGAACCCTGTATAAGTCAGCAAATCATTTACATACATGTATTTTATAGTGACATGTGCAAAATACAGTTATTAATTTATGAAGTATGAGTTTATTAACCCATTACCCCATAACCTGTTTCTAATATTGAAGATAGATGACCACTTGAAGCAGGTTGAAAGTAAAGCAGAATGTGCCTTAAGGCACATTCTGCTTTACTTTCAGCCTGCTTTAACTAGTTTAAGCTAGCATACGCTAGGATATAGAAATTAGAAAATATTTCTTATAGTACATATTCATGACTAATTGACTATATAAAGTGGAACTATTTTCTCTAGTAGAGGAATAAATTAAAAGCACATTTATGGGGTAATTGGTTGATGTTGTTTAGAGCAATAAGTACGGTAGAATGATGTTTTAACTAGGAAATTTCATTTTTTGTTGGTTATAACTTTAAAACAGGCATGCATACATATTGTTTTAATTGGATTCTTCTGTTGTCCTTAATGCACTTTGTTCATTAAGAAACTATGTAACAAGTATAATTATGTATGTTTTGTATGTTTTTTGCTGAATTTTTGTTTTGAGCCTGATCAGACACTAGGTTACCTGACTTATGATCTTGCTCTAAACTGTTTCAGTTCAAATTATTTTTAGCATAAACAGTGAAACATGTTTATTGGGAAAGAATATTGTCTTCCCCAGTGTAAGCTTATTTCTTATTATCAAAGCAAGTTGTTTAACTGGAGTGTTAGTGACATGCATTGTTGTTTAGGAGTAACTTAAACAAATATCATTGATCTCAAATCAAGTCATTCATACTCAAATATTTCCAACAAAGACAAGAGTAAGATTTTGAGTTTCTTGGTAAGTTTATAAGCTAGGGGTGCTTTTAAACATTTGCCTTCACATCTCATACTTCAGTAAGCTGATATAAAGTCAAACTTGAGGTCAATTCATTTGATTCTCAACTTATGCCAATGCATGATTCTATCTTGCCTGTGTAAAAAGCAATAAAAATGGCATTTTGGCTGCTTATAAAAAGCAGAAAGTAAAGCAGAAAGAAAGTTATTTTAGTAGTTTTATACCTTACTATCAGCCTTCTTTTAGCAAGCACCTGTTTTAAGCACAGAAACAGTATATGGGAAAGGGGGTTTGATAATATACAAAATATGAAGACACATTGTCTCTGTAATATATATATGTATAATACTACCGCGGTATTACTATACAATGAAAGACTCAGATAGCTGACCGAATTGCATGTTTTACTATATCAGGTATAATTCAGAGCAATGGTAAGTCTAAATGGACTAAAGGGCAGTCCACAACAGTGAGAGCTTTATTGTTGAAGATGGTATAATCGATTTGATGTGTGTTTCACTATCTCTCAGTATCCTGTTTATATCTGTAATTATTCTACAGTCAATCTAGTATACAAAAGGTCCTTGGGTAGTCTCTAAGACAAACTATAACTTAACCTATTACTTCATAGATGTGCCTTTTTACACCTTTAATTCATTCCTCTACTGGAGAAAATGAATAGTTTCATTTTATACAGTCATGAATATGCAACATACAAAATATTTCCCACTTTCTAGTAGATGGAAGCTTAAATCCACCTGTTTTCAGTACTGAAAATAATATTCCAATGGTTAGGAACTTAAGTGTATTTGTGCAGAGGAAACTTCAAAGAAATATTTCCATTTGTTATACTTATTTTCTTCAGAAAACTAAATTACTTTTACCATAATTCAAAGTGTTTGATTCCTAAAGTTCATACTATAGTGTTGAACTTTAACATTTGTCTGGTATGGTGGAATAAGTCTGTCATTACTGTTGCCTAATGTAGAAATGAGAAGGAGGAACTTCAAAGCTCCCACCTTACATTGATCAGGTTTTCAAACTAACATGACCTACTGTAAAAAAAAAATAGGTCATTGCAACTGAGACTTAATCCTCCTGAGACTTAATCCCCCTCTGTTGAATTAATAAAAGAAAGTTAAGCTCAGCTGAACTATTACATTGACTAATAAAATAAGGACATATTTCCTCAGGAAATAGTGCAGAGACTGCAGACTGATATCAGACGGACCCTGTCTGAAAGTTGACTGATCAGACAGCTCCTTCGGGTCTACACTGTTTGCAGAAAGCATCAATATAAGCTTATAGCAGGAGAATGATTTAGCTAAGTGGTATCAATGTTTACATGTATGATGTACTTTAGAATGAAGTTTTTTCATTTCAAGAAATATAAAAGTACAGTCGAACCTTGATAGCTTGAGCTAGTTAAAGTGGGACCATGTATGTCTTATTTGAATTTCTACTGTATGTTTGTATGTTCATCTAATGCCAGCTTTAGTAAAGAAGACACAACAGTATTTTTAAATGGCTGATGCTTGCATTTGAAGATTTTTCATGAAATACTCAATTTAGTAATTACAGTAAAACTCCTCTAATACGAGCACTAAATAATGTTAAGTATTTGGTGTTTTAGGCAGGTATTTGCTTAAAGCAAAGTGAAAGTTAAACAGGAACTTTAGGTAATACTCTCACTAAGTATGTAGTTACGCCCCTCTTGCGCCGAGCCCTAAGTCTTAGTTTTACACTGCCACCTGTCTTTCATACAATCATTTGGCCTTGATTTTAGTGGTTGTAAATTTAACTGTATTTCTTTTTCCATACCTTTATTTTGCATATTTTTTCTTCTGTATATTGTATGGCATGTATGGTATAAACTGCATGGTTTTGAAGTATGTTTTTCTAAAAAGATAAAATTATATATAATTTTGAAAACTAACACAGTCATTAGCATGGTATGATGCATGTGAATGAAACAATAACTTGGACAGGGATAAAACATGAGCTTTCTAAGAAAATTTCTGTACTTTTAAGTGGTTCTCTATAAATAATTTTTGCAAACTGGTAAAAATGAAATAATTATTAAAGAATTAAAATAAACAATTGTATAGACCAAATATTTTTTAAAAGACTTGAATTGAGCATCTGCTTAAAAGAAGGTGTATGGGAAGTATTTTACATTTGTTAACCCTGTACCCCATAGCCTGTTTCTGTAGACAGGTGACTAATTAAGGCAGCTTGAAAGTAAAGCAGAATGCGCCTTTAACCCATTCCCCCATAAAATGCCTTTTTAGGCCTTTAATTTATTTTTCCACTGAGGAAAATAGTTCCAATTTATACAGGTATGCATTTGTAAAATAAGAACTATTATCTATTCTAGCAAATGTTAGCCTAAAGCAGACTGAAAGTAAAGCAGAATGTGCCTTTAGGCACATTCTGCTTTACTTTCATCCCTGCATTATGTGGTCACCTATATTCAAATCTTGAATTAGGTTTATGGGGTAATGGGTTAAGCAGCCACCTGTATTGAATAGGTCCATATGGGTTTGTTATTTAGGATAATGCAAGGCAAATGTTCTGTAGTATAAGAGCGTTCTGCATTACTTTTGTCTTGTATTAGGCTGCCACCTCTGTATAAGAGTGTCAATTCACCTATTGAGAGTCACATGAAGTAGGTTTTGCTCTAATTAAACGGTGGGTTAATTTTTTTTACCCTACCTTACTCTGTCATGGACTGAAATCATAGCATCACATCTATATTTCATAATACATTGTAGTTTTATAGATCATTTTCATTATGTAATGCACATTATTATATCAGCATATTATCTAACCATCTTAGACATGCCTTTTCATGCTTCAACCATGTCCTATTTCTAATTCTGACAGTTGACTGCTGAAAACAGGCTGAAAGTAAAGCAGAAAGCTCCTGAAGGAGATTTCTGCTTTACTTTCAGTCAGATTAAAGAAAGCCATCTGATTGTAAAAAGTAGAAAAAAGTTACAAGGAAAAGGATTAACCCTGACTGTTGAATCAAAATGACAACAGTTTAGATCTTAATCAGATACACATTTTACCTGGAACTTATCTAGATCCCAACTGTTGCTACATTCTCTAGTTACAGAGGGACGTATTACAAGCACTTAAATCTTTATTTCTGCATTAAACCCTATGATGTTACTGCTCATTAGAATTGTCTCTTCGAGAGGTTTCTACTGGAGTGGTATCACCATGGGATTTGGTGTTGTAGTGAGTGAGAAAATGTTGAATTTGTTCTGACAGTTCATTCCCTCTTACTTGGAGCCCTGAGTTCATACATTTGATCATCATCCTATATGTTTCATTTCGTAGAAAACACCATTCATTCATTGATTCATTAATTCGTAGAAAAAGGTAAAGTTTAATGGATGGGATACTTAGACTGTTGAACTCACTTATATCAGTAAGTTTCATTTGAATTAATTTCCCTTCCAGATGTGCCAAGTCAGCCTGGGCAACCACAGATCACAGAAATCACCTCACGATCAGTTGTTGTATCCTGGGAGAAGAGTCACAAGGACAATAATAGTCCTATCATATACTACCTTATATATATAAAAGAGTAAGTCCAATAACAATAACACTCCTAGCATACACTACTATATGTATATGAAAGAGGAGGTTTAATAACAATAACAGTCCTAGTATACACTACTACAGGTAAAATTAGATCGTATGGCACACCTATTGTTCCCAATGTTTACAAACATACAGGTAAAAACATTGCAGGTAAAATGACAGAATCAAATATATTTAAACCAAGTTCTACAGGTAAGTGGCCGTATAGCCCAGAGGTAGTATCCTCTGCTATAATGACACAGGCTATCACAAATTTTGGTGGTTGTTGGTTCGAATCTCACCATGGGCAAATTTTTTTTTTCAAATTGTGTCTAGGGCGTTACTAAATATGTTCTGCAACCAAAGTTGTAGATCTGCATTGGAATGGGCATTTTGTGTTTTCATATCTATTGATGTGTTTCCATATGGGACGCTAATGGGTAATTAAGTTCCCCAGTTTAGCTTCCTCTGTGCAATAATGATTGATCTATTACATTTTTAACAATTTCTTTTGCCTGCGTAATTAGAACGACTCGCTGTGTAGTGTGCTTAGCCATCGCTGCAAATTAAATCTATTATTTTAAGGTTTACTACAAGGCAAAAACCTAACATGATTTACCTTGACTACAGCATGCTTTTGCAAATGAAAAATAAATAAATAAAAAGAATCCGTCAATGAGATTTGAACTCCGGACCTGTCATACATAATGCCTGTGCCTATACCATTAGGCCACGGTCACTCTACATTGTAGTGCTGGGGTCTTAAACATATGACACTGAACGAGACCATTCGTACAAGTGTGTTTTGTTTACATTTTAAGCAGGTTATGTTGATGTGCCATGCGATCTAAAACGGACTGTATATATGTGGATATGAAAGAGTAAGTTCAAATTATAATAATAGGCTAGCAGTCCTATAATATACTACCTTGACTCTTTCAACACTATGGACCTGTTTAAAATATACCTTTTACATTTGCAAACAGTGTAGACCCAGATCAGAGGGCTCCTATAGAAGCCCTCTGATCAGGGTCTACACTATTTGCTAATTTAAAGCAGTATTTATTTAACTACCCAGAATTCCAAGTAGACTGGTCATATTCATATTTACTGCCAAAGTGCGACATTGTTTTGTAATGTCATCATCAATGACATCATTTGGCATCATGCTTTATTCAGCGCTTGTAGAGAACAGTTGGACTTAAGGAAAGTATTCCGAAAAAGGCATGACCTAAATTTATTTTGTTCAGGCGTTATGAAGAAAAATTACAACCAATCAAAGATATTAATTTATACATGTATAAAAGAGTAAGTCCAATAGTAATATAAAAGGCAGTATATGATAGGACTGTCACTCTGCTAAATTCAGGATAAAACTTAAGCAGAAAGCCTCTGTAGAAGCTTTCTGCATACTAGTATTATATCTTGCAATTAGAGTCGACTGTCTTTGATTTCTTGTATGTTTCTTCAAAGAAATATGGCTTAATTCATTCCCCCCTAAAACTTTTAATGGACAATTTCAATTTCAAAATAAGTCTAGTCCATTTTAAACAGTGTTGACCCTGATCAGAGGGCTCCTAAGGAGCCCTCTGATCAGGGTCAACATTGTTTGCATGGGACAAGTGTAATCCTCACAGGTACAATGTTTGTAAATGATGAGTATACTGGTCTCTAGGGTTGAATGTGTTAAAACTTAATACAGGTTTGACAATATGGTGTTATTGAATTATTTTCAGAATAATTCAAGAATGGTCTGACAGTCGAGTGCTACAAGTTACTGGTAGTACCACCAGTATAAAAGTGCATGATCTGAAGCCTTATGCAGCCTATCAGATCCAAATAGTGGCCAAAAACGCACTTGGCAACAGTCTGCCCAGTAGCCAAAGTGACATCATTATGACACTGTCAGAGGGTAAGTGGTGTTCTAAAGTACAACAGTCATGTAGTGAGTGTTAGCCCATCACCCCTAATAGCCTGTTTCTAGTTTTGAATAGAAGTGACCACTTAAAGCAAGTTGACAGTAAAGCAGAATGTGCCTTAAGGCACATTCTGCTTTACTTTCAGCCTGCCTTAAGCCACCATCTTTTGGGATATAGAAAATATTTCTTATAATACATATTTATGACTGTTTAAATTTGAACTAGTTTCTCCAGAGGGAATAGTAAATTAAAGGCGTTAAAAGGTGTATTCATAGGGTAATGGGTTAAACCTTACCATGTTGAATCTGTGTTGAATGAACTCAATAGTTTTCTGATGCCGGCCCAGAGCTTTCCTGTTTAGCAGACTTAGAAATGTGAAATTACCTTGGACTGTGTGTGCAGACGAAATGTTGTGAGGTCAGATTTACTACATAAGGCACACTCTGCTCTACTTTCAGCCTGCTTTAATTTACTATCTACAAGGATATTGAACATTTTTCTTATGGTAAATATTCATGACTATATAAAGTGAAACTAATTTCTTCAATGGAGGAATAAATTAGAGGTGAAAAAGGCATATTTATGGGGTAATGGGTTAAGCTGTCATCTTTGTATTAGATTTCAAATCAATCTTAATGTGGAGGGCCTGTAAAAGGAATGTGATGTAGATATAGGAACTTAGATTGACTACTTTTGTAATTTCAGTCTGTTAATTGCTTATTATTATTCTTGATATTTACAGAACCAAGTGAGGCCCCAGTGGACCTGATAGCTAATGAGACCAAGAATACCAGCATACATATAGCCTGGGAGAAGCCCCCAGAGGGCTCCATTAATGGTATACCAGGGGGCTACAAAGTAAAGTACGGGAAGGTGACAGAAATAGCAGTGTTTGTATTCACAATCGAGGATTATGAAAAAACAGTAAGCAGTTGAAATCATAACTTTAACCATTAAAAATTAGCCTCCATAATTAACAGCTTTTAATCAATGGTTTAATCTTAATGATTAATTTAATGTGCATTTAAAATATGAAAACTACAGGCTGTTTGCTAGCTTTGAAACATTGGTAAATGAAACTAAGACTCGATCTGGGTCCAAGGTTATAAAGTGATTTCAGTCTGAAATTGTTCTCAAGCAATGGATTGGTCAGATTTGAGCTTTTGCTTGAGAATAATCTGAGACTCATCTCAAAAGCCTTACAACATTTGAGCCAGTGGTCTGTTGTTAACTGTGGAAATTTTTTGTAACTTTGACTTGGCAAGTTTGGGATATCAAAGCTTTGCCCTTCTCATTCTGAAAAAAATTTCTTCTTAAAAATCATGCTTCACTTGAAACAAGTTGTCCTTTTTAGCCCTTTACTCAATAGATGCACATTTTTACACCTTTATTCCTCCACTGAAGAAAATAGTTCCAATTTATACAGTCACAAATATGTATCATAAAAATATTTTCTATATTCTAGAAGATGGTAGCTTAAAGCAGACTTAAAGTAAGGCAGGATTCGCCTTAAGGCTTCATTCTGCTTAAGTGGCCACCTATCTTCAATACTAGAAACAGGTTATGGCGTAAAGGGTTAAAAAATGCTGTTTTCTATATAGTACATGTACACAGTAAAACCTCTCTGTTTAAAAGAAGGCTAATTGATTGTATACAAGTAGGTGATAGCTTGAAGCAAAGTGATATAAAACAGAAAGCTCTTAAATGAGCTTTCTGTTTAACTGTCATTTTGCTTGAATCAGTCACCTGTCTTATAACCTAATAATGAGCACAATTTAGTGGTGGTTATAGAGAAATATTCCCACATGATTTTGCCAAAGTTTGGAAGTACATATAGGATCTGTCATGAGTCGATGTTTAAGACAAGCTGATCTCAAACGAGTCTAGAATTGAAATGTTATTAAGCGAGCCTTGGCGAGCTTAATAACTTTTCTATTCTAGACGAGTTTGAGATCAACTTGTCTTAAACATCAACGAGTGACAGATTCTTTTTCTCATATAACCAACGATTTTAAGCTATTTTTTCAAAGCAATAGACATTTTTTTGGAACCCCGGTGACGTCAAAACGGCGTTATAAATAGTGACATCATCAAATTGATCTCACACATGTTGGAGATAAGGATATTCGTGATCGTTGTTCGCTATAGAAAACAAGGGTAGTTATGTGAGAAAAATATATCCCATTAGCGTGAGAAAGGTTAAATGTGCTACAGAAACTGGTTTGATAATAAAAATGTATATACTCTTTTCAGTCCACAATAATAGAGAACTTGTTCCCTTATACTACCTACCAAATAACCGTGACGGCCTTTAATGACATCTCTGATGGACCAGACGCTGTTTTAGTTGTACAAACCAAAGAGGGAGGTAAGTCATTTAACCCATTGCCCCATAAATACGCCTTTTTACGCCTCTAATTCATTCCTTCACTGAAGAAAATGTGTCTAATTTATTCAGTCATGAGTATGAATCATCAGAAATCTTTTCTATATTTTAGCAGATTTTAGGTTAAGGCAGGCTGAAAGTAAAGCAGAATGTGCCTTAAGGCACATTCTGCTTTTCTTTCAAGCTGCTTTAAGTGATCATTAGTTTTCAAAGCTAGAAACAGGCTATGGGGTAATGGGTTAATGCATCATATGAAAAATTGACAGAATGTTTCAAAATCGAGTGATTTAATGAAAATTTAGAACACAATAATAGATCTGCAACAGAAAAAAACAGTAAACAGTAAACAATTGTTTTAGGGAAACCTCAAATTTGTGGTTGATCAGTTTCCATTGATAAGTCTCTTCACTGCTGTACCTCGAGTCATCAGAGTGCAAACAGTTTAGATCCTGATCAGCAAGTAAAAATGCATCTGTTCAGAATTCAAACAGTTTGGCACTCAAATTGAGATTTCTTTATTCAAAATGCCTGAAATTTTCATTTGAGAAATAAAAGCAGACATTAAGTGAAGAGAGTTAGTTAAATCACAATTACAAAATGAGGCTACTTCTGTGCAAGTTGCCACATACTTGATCCTTTTTTCCATAGATAAACCTGTTTACGCATTTTCTTCCTTCTTCCAATAAAGAAAATAAGTCCATTTTTAGCTCACCTGGCACGTAGTGCCAAGGTGAGCTTTTAGGATCGCTGGATGTCCGTCGTCCGTCGTCTGTCCGTCCGTCCGTCCACAATTGTTCGTTAACACTCTACCAGGTTCAAATCTCATTTGATCTTGATGAAACTTGGTCACAATGTTTGCCTCAATAAAATCTAGGTCAAGTTCGAATGTGGGTCATGTCCGGTCAAAAACTAGGTCACTAGGTCAAATTATCGAAAAACCTTGTTAACACTCTAGAGGCTACTAATTCCATTTGATCATCATGAAACTTCATCAATATGATTGCCTCAATGAAATCTAGGCCAAGTTCGAATATGGGTCATGTCCGGTCAAAAACTAGGTCACTAGGTCAAATCTTCGAAAAACCTTGTTAACACTCTAGAGACTACAAATTTCATTTGATCTTCATGAAACTTCATCAAAATGTTTGCCTCAATGAAATCTAGATCAACTTCGAATGTGGGTCTTGTCTGGTCAAAAACTAGGTCACTAGGTCAAATTATCGAAAAACCTTGTTAACACTCTAGAGGCTACAAATTTCATTTGATCTTCATGAAACTTCATCAATATGATTGCCTCAATGAAATCTAGGCCAAGTTCGAATGTGGGTCATGTCCGGTCAAAAACTAGGTCACTAGGTCAAATCATCGAAAAACCTCGTTAACACTCTATAGAGACAACAAAATTCATGAATCTTCATGAAACTTGAACAAAATGTTTGTCTCATTGAAATCGAGGTGAAGTTAGAATGAGGGTCATGCCCGGTCAAAAACTAGGTCACACGGTGTACATGGTTACATGGTTACCAGGTGAGCGATTTAGGGCCATAGTGGCCCTTGTAATAAATCACCTTCAGTGATAGTTTTAGTTTTTACCTCTTCTACAGTGAACACTATTTCTATTCACCATTATTAAATGAGGGCGTATTGATTGTATAAAAGACAGGTGACAGCAAAGCAGAAAACTCCTAAAGGAGCTTTCTGTTTTACGTCACCCTGCTTTAAGCAGTCACCTGCCTTAAACACCTTATAATTAACAAATCTAAGTGGTCATAGTAGAGAGGTTATACTGGTCATAGAATGATGACTAGAGATAACTTGTTGTTTGATTCATTTTCTACACTCTTTTGTTTCTAGTGCCAGACAAACCGCGTATAATTCAGTATGATCAGCAGACTGCCAAATCTTTCCGTGTGCTCTGGGAGGCTCCGAAGATTTTAAATGGTAAACTAAAGCATTACGAGCTACAGTGGATCCATAACAATACCTACAAGACCCGTATCATCACGGGAGTCCTGACAAAGCCCTTGATGCACGCTAAAATACTTAAACTTGGTAAGTATAGTGAAACTTGCATTAACCCTTTCCACTATAGAATCGCCTATTAGCACATTTAAGTTATTCCTCCACTGAAGAAAATAGTTCCAATTTATTCAGTCATAAACATGTACCATAAGAAATACTTTCTATATGCTAGCAGATGGCAGCTTAAAGCAGGCTGAAAGTAAAGCAGAATGCACCTTAAGGTGCATTCTGCTTTACTTTCAACCTGATTTTAAGTGATCACCTGTCTTCAAAATAAGAAACAGGCTATGGGGTAAAGGTTTAACAAATATTTTACAGAGCTTTTCATATATGAATATTCAGTAGAAGGGTTCATTAAATTTGATGCATTTTCGCAATAAATCAAAGTGGCAAACAGATAGACTTACGGTAGATGTCAAGAAATTCGGCATCTAATTTATATCAAGTTTATTTGTTCACGTCAGTCATCATATCACATTCATCCTTTCCTCCATAGTCAAATGAGCTCAATGTCCATACCAAAATATTTATAGGTCAAGATGAAAACAGAATGTAAAGTAGAAAGCTCCTGTAGGAGCTTTCTACTTTACTTCCGTCTTGCATTTCAAAACCATCAATTAATATTGGTTAATTCTTTACCCCATAGCTTGTTTCTAGTATTTAACTCTTTCCTCCCTGAAACTTTAAATGGACAATTCCAGTTTCCATTTTAGTCTAGTCCATTTCTGACTTTTAAGGGTTGTTTTTGTCAATGTTTGGCATTATGACAAACAGTGAAGACCCTGCTCAGAGGGCTCCTTTCGGAGCCCTCTGATCTGGGTCTTCACTGTTTGCATAGGACAAGTGTACTATTCACATGTTCACTGTTTGAAAAGGACGCCTTTATGCGGGACTAGGGTTCAAAGGGTTAAGTAAGTGATCCTAAATCAGATGGAGATTAAAGGAGTATGCACCTTAAGGCACATGCTGTTTTACTTTCAGTCAGCTTATAGCTACCCTCTGTTGGAATACAGAACATATTTCTTATAATGCATAATTATGTATGACTGTATAGCCTAGAACTATATTCTTCAGTGGAGGAATAAATTAAAGATGTTTAACTGTGTATCTATGGAGTAATGGGTTAATGGTCGATGGTTTTGTGGGGAAGTAGAACAATAGGTAGACATGTCCTAAAGCCCTTCTGTGGGAGAAAGTGTAAATATTCTTTATCAGATTAACCATAGTTTTGAAGAAAGATTACCACTTAAAGCAGTTTGAAAGTAAAGCAGAATGCACCTTAAGGCACATTCTATTTTACTTTCAGCTACCATCTACTAGGATATAGAAAAACAAATTATGATTCACATAACTACATAAAGTGGAAGTATTCTCTTCAGTGGAAAACAAAATTAAAGGTGTATTAATTATTGGGTAATGAGTTAATACTTAAGGGATGTATTCATAAGTAATTTATGATCAGTCATTATGTCTAAAAAACATAAGTGTGTGGCTTTTTATTTTATTTCCATTGTTAGCATTTAAATTCCTTGATGTAATGACTTGATGTCATTGAGATTCTGTGTCCAATATCATGGGGTTAGTTTTACTGAACGAAGTTTCCTTTCCATGGAATTTAATTTCGTTTTTGTTTTCATTTCAGTGTCTATATTTACCATACTTGTGATTTCTTTGTAAACACATTCATCGGATTTCTGGAAAATCAAATAAATAGGATTTACTGTGGGAATATGAATCTGATACATTCACCTATGTTGAGTAACCATATATTTAAGCAACAGAGAAGAGTTAAAAGATGTGGCTATTTAAGGCAGAAAAAGTTATAATGAAGTCTTTGTTCAGTGGCCATCCAAAATAAAATAAAAAGGTTGCAGCTTAATATAGGACAAAAGTAATGCTGAAAGCTCCTTTACAAGCTTTCTGCATCAAAATCTTGCACATAGCAGTAGTCTACTTTTAGGACACTTTGTGTTTATTAAACCATAGCCTGTTCCTAGTTTTGAAGACAGGTGACTACTTAAAGCAGGTTGAAAGTAAAGCAGAATGTGCCTTCAGTCGCATTCTGCTTTAAGCTACTATTTGATAGGGTATAGAAAATATTTCTTATGGTACATAATTATTCTTGAATGTATTACCCTGTAAATGGAACTGTTTCTTTAGTGGAGGGATAAATTAAAGGCATAAAAAGGCATATTTATGGGGTAAGGGTTAAGTGAACCCATTTAAACAGGTCTTACTGTAAGGCAGAGGTGTTTGATACAATACTTTTATTCTTCATTTACTTGTCATTCAGATTATCTATACATTTTCACTGAATGTTTGCTGAACTTTAAGCATTAATATTATACAGTTAGAATTTACATAGGACACTGAGTAACTCTGTGACAAATCTGGATCCAAACTGCTGTCAAAGATATCACAAACATACCCATAGCATACAGCAGGTTTGACATTATGTGTGATGTTTTTGTTGACAGCACCGTACACCCAATACCAGTTACGAGTGCGAGCAATGTCAGGGGGTGGGTACAGCGAGTACAGTGATCTCTACCCGGCCATTACAGATGTACAAGGTAAGTAGACTATCAGGGCCACAGATAAGGGGAGTATTTCAAAAACTATAATCCTTATGTCTGGTTTAAACCCTATGATGTGACTACTCATTAGAATTGTCTCTTTGATGGTTTGGTGCAGCATAAAGAAGAAAATATTGAAGAACTTGAGTCACGGAATTATACAAGACGGAATAGCAACTCAGCGAAGTTGAATAGGCGAACATCTGAGCTCTCGCGGCGGTTGAATTTTGCGAGATTATATGTCAAGTGACAAAGCTTCACTTTTTGCCTCTTTGTCCGCCATTTCTGGGGTGAAAGTTTACATACTCAAGTGTTTTTATTGACATTTTATAGGATTTAAACGACTTGGTGGACATTCCTATTAATTCACGGGAATATAAACCCGTGAACAATGCTTCTAAACAGTCATTAATCCTATTGACTACCGATAGACATTATCTTATCAAGTCTCACGAGTCTCGTATGCGCCGCTCGAGATTTGCGATATAGCGCGAGGTTTCAATTCCGTCAGTGTATAATTCTGTGCTTGATTGTAGTCCTTATCTAGAGTCCTGAGTGGTAGAGAAATATAAGGAGAGCTCCAAATAAGGGGAGCATTTCAAATGCTAACATCTGTAAGACTCAACTAAACTGTATCATGTGATTCTTCGAGACGATAATAATATGTATTCACAACATAGAGTTTTGTGGACGCATATAGGAGAAACTAAGGGGGGTAATCAGTTTACTCACTCTTAACTAGAGCTCTGACATGTTAAGTCAGGATGCTTTGTACTGACACTTGATTGAACAGAATATCCTGCATTCAACTTAAAATGATTGGGAATATATAGTAAACCTCTCGATAATGACCGATGATTTGCTTTAACTATTGAAGATAGGTGACCACTTACAGGAGGTTAAAAGTAAAGCAGAATGTGCCTTCAAGCACATTCTGCTTTATTTTCAACCTCCTTTAAGCTACAATATAAGCTTTATAGAAAATATTTCTTATGATTCATAGCTGCATAAAGTAGAACTATTTTCTTCGGTCGAAGAATAATTTAAAGGCTTAAAAAGGTATCTTTACGGGGTAATACAAGATTGACTATGATTATTTTGTAGGTCCTAGTGCCCCAGAATTACTCAATTTGACAGTCCTTTCTCCGAGATCCATATTTGTGCATTGGAAACCACCCACCAAATACTACAAGAAGATTGACTATTTCTATATTCACTATTGGAGTCTGCCCAACAAGGACATCAATACAACATTACAGATAAAGGCAGAAAAAGCACAGGTAAGGCATACACGGGACTGGTAAGGAATATTTAGTCTCCAGCATGATACTGGCATCTTCTATAATTAGTTTCAAGTTTTACCGTATAAGTGGTTTTTTACGCGAGACGCAAATTTAGCGATTCAACTAGCAACCCCAGCTGAATTTTCAAGATATTAATAGTAAATCAAAAACACATCATACAGATAGATCTCTTTGCAAGCTTTTCAAATCTGTTTTCATTTTATTTCTATCTTAAAAAATAAAAAAGTTATGACAAATTTTATCATTCAATATTTCGCCATTTTTCAGAAAAAATGAGCTATTATTTCTACTGTATTTTTTCGCGACGCGCGGCACCGATTCATCAAAGCCGGTCATCATTATTTCAGTAAAGTTGTCATAACTTTTTTGTTTTTAAAGATTTTTCCATGAAATTTTCAGACAATCTTCTTTGAATATTGTCCTTTCTATTGTTTTTAAAAGATTTATTATAATAATGTTTTCTGTTTTGTTTCAATAGGAAAGAAATCAACACATACAAATTTTTTTACATTTATTTTTCTAAATTTTTCCATATCACACAACTTCATCACACAAATTCACAAATAAATGAATATATATGCAGAGATACAGACTCACAGTTGTAAAATAGACCATGGCTATTGAAAATACCTCTAATGAGTTCCATGATGTTTCAAGTGAGCTTGATTTTAAATGCATTTTTCGACATGACTCATTAGATTTTATTAGGGCTCGTACTAAAAAAAATACACTACAGTTAAACTTCTATGTATCGAACTTCGATAAATCGAATACCCCGTTGAGTTGAAGTTTTTTTGAAGTCCCGATCTTTTCCACTATATATTCCTTGTAAAAAACACATCCATGAATCGAAGTTATGTGTATCGAATTCCCCGTTGTATCGAAGTTTTTTTCCAGTCCTTTTCATATAAATCCAACATAAAATACCACAAATGTATCGAACATCGATTACCTGTCAACATGGAGAAATGTCTGCTCCGAGCTGTCAACTAACATGGATCAACGGATTACATGACTCGCTAGACTGACGCTAATTTTTCACACCTTCGCGTGAAAACACGCTTGGGTGCTCTTTTAATTCTGCATGCACAATCTGTGTTATCAGTAATAATTGGGTAAGTTTGTCATTTAATTGTTTCACAGTTTTCGTTAATGATATTGACAACGCCGCCATATTTAAAGGTTTATCCAAATGAGTTCAAATAAACCGCAAGGACTGTTTTGGACCGACAATTAACGAAACAAGCCAAACTTTGTGAGAAGTTTAATAATGCTGATAAACCAGTGGTCGGCATTCTATTATCAGAGCCACAACATGGCAGATGCGCTCCGATCATGGCCTGTCCGGTGAAAGACCCGGTAACCAATCCGTGGGGATAGCTGGGCAGACCCATCTCACAACGAACGACAACTCTGTTAAGATATCGATAACGATATTACTGTATGTTCGTATTTATGCACCTGCAATCTTGACAACATCGAAGTTGAAAATTAATCTTTAAAATCATTATTATTTAATCAAATGTTTATTTCAATCTAGAAGCTAAATTGATTGACAGTTTCATTGTACACAGTACGATTTTCGGCATTTCCGCCGTAGTTTCGCATTTTGTAATTGACAGCATCTAAATTGAAAGTAAGATACATGTAGGGGTTTTTCCATGTTTTAATGCGTATTACTATGAATTCTCCTTCCTTTGTACACATGTATTGTATTTTGTTATTTATGCCGTTGTTTTTATAAATGATAAAGAACACGTCGGATTTATGTTTTATTTCAATATGCCAAAAAGTACACATAGACGTGAAAACATTACACTCCGGGAACGATAGTTCTTATAGATCTTATATGCATTGAAATTCAATACTCAAATCACAACCCATTTATGATTCGAAGCCCCGATGTTTCGAAGTTTGTTTTTTTCACAGTCCCTTGAAGTTCGATACATCGAGGTTTAACTGTATTTATTATCTCAGGCAGTCTAGCTGTACTTTTACTTTTAGACTATCTCTGAACATGGTATTTCAATTAAAAGGCAAGAATGATATAACAAGTATTAAAGCAAGCAATATTTTATAATAAGCATTATTTTTTTGCAAATAAATAACATTGCAATCTGGCCATCAGGAAAACGACAAACAGTGCAGACCCTGGTCAAAGAGCTCATGCAATCACCATCTGAACTGGGTCTTCAATGTTTGCATAGGACAAGTATACTTGCAATTAGTGCACTGTTGATAATAATATATGTTTCACTAGGTGTGAATAAGTTAAGATATATATTTTTTTAAAATTAAATCCATGTTTGCTTTCGGAATATCGACAAACTGTCTCTACAGAGTTTGCAATGCTCACTAAACGTTGCTTCATAGTCTTTAAGGTCTGTACACAGTCATTACAATGAAAAACATGACTGAAACCTTGGCAGACAATATATATGTATACCCAGTAGAAAGAGTAATAGATGTGTTCGCAATCTTCTGCTTTTTCCTGGTCATTCCATCACGACATATGCACCAATTTTCCGCATTTGCCAACTTCTCTGAAATGTCATTTCTGGTTGATTAGAACCTGAAATAAAAGTAAAATTTATAAGTTGAAAATAAAAATTGTGAAGGGATCTGACTTGTTTTATTTATTAACCCTTTACTCCATAGACTCCATATTCCTAGTTTTGAAGACAGGTGTCCACTTAAAGCAAATTAAAAGTAAAGCAAATTGAAAGTAAAGCAAAATGAACCTCAATATCATTCTGCTTTACTTTCAGCTATACAATCTTAGATATGACTTGTAACTTTCTTTTTTTTCAGTTAAGGAATTAAAGAGTGAACCTTTATTTAATGAAAGGTGCATTTATGGAGTAATAGGTTAATAATTGTTCCCATTTTAGATTTCATAACCTCCCCCTTAATCTGACTATTGATGATAAAATGTGTAATATATTCTAAGGAATGTCGATTTTTTTTTTTATATAGATTAACAAATGTGCTATGAAAAACACAAGTTGCTCTCAAAAACATGTTAATTTCTACACGAGTATGGTTTTGTTAGTAATTAAACGTATTTCATTAGGTCTCAAATAGCTTATGTTCGGTTTAAGGGTTCAATATCGGCGCTGATAAAACGTACGATTTTTTAATGAATTAAGCGATCTTGTGTTATTTCATGAATGAAACCATTATTTAATTACGAAAAGAACCCGTTTGGAGCAATTCTTTCAGCTTTATTTGAGCTATAACGCGGGTTTATATAAGTTGTAACAGAAGTATCTCGTAGTCGCTGTCTATAAAATATTCAAGATGGCGGCCGTCAGTCAGTCGCTAACGCTGAACCGACTCGCCGGGTAAAATCGCCAACTTCTATTTAAAAGCCTGCACTTAATTTACATCGTATTTCATAATGGTTGGTAGCAATAGAAAGAGAAAAGTATATTAAATACGATCGTACCATCGGTTTTTATACTCACCATGAGATTTTTTTGAAATTTGACCCAGACTTCAGGTCATCGTAACTTTTTTGTTTGTCAACATAGAAAATAACCGAAACTTCCGGAGCGAAGATAGATCTCTTCTCTGATTGGTTAAAACCAACTTATGAATATTTATAGCGCCAAAATAATCCGCACAAAGGTCACGCGATGTACATGCAGAAATTCCATGTACAAATTTGCCGATTACGCAAAACTGGAAAAATCGGCGATCCACAGTTGATTTAACTTGTGATAACATCACTATAGCTTATACTACAGAATTTTTAATCACACCATTAAATAGCTTGTTTAATTCCGATTCATATGGTATATAATTTTATGCACTTTAGAAATATTGGATAATAGAAAAATGAAGTTTTGTACAGGTGGTATCGATTTTTACCAAAATTCTTAAGTGGTTAGGCTTATCAGCTGGGGTTGCTAATTCAACCCTAAATTAATTTTTAGCGTATTAATATTTCGCGCAAACGTTTATTGAAAATCTATTTTTCGCGGTTATGATATTTAAGCATATTTTATTTTACCGTTCGGGTTTTATCTTGTCAATAAATCCGCATACGTAAGTGGCGCATTCAAAACTAAGGGAAGTAACTATTTAAACATTCACGGCGACGGATATCTATCTTCCCTTCATAAAGTGCCGGTATATGGCGCACTTGTTTACAATATGATCGGATGCAATTTCCGTCTTCCCTCCGTAATGAACTGAAGCGGCAGAAAGTCACCACTGGGTACAAATGAGACGCCGGGTAAATCAATGTCTCTCAAGTATCCAAAACTTTTCACACTCGATTTACCTGTATATACGTGCTGACAGTGGAGAACGTTGCCTTTTAATTGCAAGCAGACGAGGTGTCATTTAGGAGTCAGTAACATAGGTCAAACTGTAAAAGCGATTAACCCTTTGTCTGCCTATCACAACATGATTGGCATTGGCAAACAGTTTGAGTAAAGATAAGGCACCAAAAAACACGACAAATCTGGATCCAAATTGTTTGACATCCGTCTTTAGATCTCTTTCATAAAAAATGCATTAAATTGAACGTGGGTATAGGCCTGGTCCGGAATAAGAACACAGGAACGAAGAAATTGTGTTTTTGGTTGTTTTTTTTACGACAAACTGCCTCCAGCGGACTTTGCTGCCGAAAATGAAATAGGCCTAGAGTAAGGTAGGAATATTTGGCGGATTAGATTTACGCGAGTTTGATGCACACACGAAAATAGCGAAAATTTCCTTCTCGCGAAAAACCCCACTTATACGGTATTATTCTCTCAGAATACTATTAAGTATTATATGAGGTGACAACAATTGTACAGAAAAAACACATTAAGGTCAAAGGTCAAATTACCTTTGCAAACAGCTGGGATTGAGATGGCAGGAGGAGACACCGTGGCCAAGTGGTTATAGTCACTGTGACTTACAATCACTTAGTTCCTCATCACTGTCATTTCAAATCCCTGTCCAGGTTCTTAGAATTGTTCATGTTGGGAAGCCTTCCAGCTGGCTAATAGAAGGCCGGTGGTTCTACCCAGTTTTCCATTTGTACCTGATACATGCACAGTGTATAAAAGGCATCTGAGGTTGTCCTCCACCTTTAATTAACTGGACATTGTGATATGACTGAACTACTGTGAAATCCATGAAAAATCATAACAAATCAAATCAAATCAATTCAGATGAGATGAGAGGCTGAACTACTCGGTCTCTCAACTGGATTCAAACTGTTTGACGGTCTGATTACACAGCAAAACCCCTGTATTACTACCTCTAAAATCAGAAGACTTAATTGATTTCATGAAAGACAGGTGGCAGCTTAAAGCAAGGTATAAGTAAAACAGGAGGCTCCTAAAAGATTTTAACAACCTGACAAAACTTACTGTCGTGGGACAATTGGCACTAACCCTGATAATAATACTTGTGTTAAGTGACCATTCATTAACCCTCCCCAAGCTTGTTTTCAGTATCGAAGACAAGTGATAGCAGACTGAAAGTAAAACTCTTAACCCATTTCCCGATAAATATACCTTTTTACACCTATAACTTATTCCTCCACTGAGAAAAATATTTCTTATTTATACAGTGATAGATATGTATCACAAGAAATACTTTCTATATTCTGGAAGATGGTAACTTAAAGCAGGATGAAAGTAAAGCAGAATGTGCCTTAAGGTGCATTCTGCTATACTTTCAGCCTGCTTTAAGTGGTCACCTGAGTTCAAAACTAGAAACAGGCTATTGGGTAATGGGTTAAGCAGCATACTGTTTTACTTTCAGCCTGCTATTAGCTACCATCTGCTAGGATATAATAAATGTTTCATAAGGCGCATATTCATGACTAAATTTGTTCAGTGCAGGAAAGGCCTAAAAGGTTTATTTATTGAGTAATTGGTTTAAGAAACACAAGGATCTCTAATCATAGGTGAATGCTTAATTCAGGATTAAAGTAATGCAGACAGTTATATTTTGCTTTGGTCCTAAATTAAGCAATTGACATTTTTCCTTTTAGGTGACAGTAAAACAGAAAGCTCCTTTAGGATATAAGATATAAGACTCAACTCAAACCCTTTATATCTTTGGACGCAGAGTGTCATTCTTTGAATGTCATAGCCTCCGTTATTGAGAACATGGACAGCCTGACTCTCAGAACTGATATTACACAACCAACTAAAATATTTTACATTAATTATTCTTTGGATCCTGATGAGATGCCGAGTTACTTGGTGTCTCAACTGGATTCAAATTGTTTGCAACTATAATCACAATTTAACCAAAAGCATTCGAACAGTTATGTAATAACCTGCTTTAACCCTTTGCACCCTAGTCCCGCATATTGACGGCCTTTTCAAACTGTGTACATGTGACTAGTACACTTGTCCTGTGAAAACAGTGAAGACCCAGATCAGAGGGCTGCGAAAGGAGCCCTCTGATCAGGGTCTTCACTGTTTGTCATAATGCCTAACATTGACAAAAACAAACCTTAAACGTCAGAAATGGACTCGACTAAAATGGAAACTGGAATTGTCCATTTAAAGTTTCAGGGAGGAAAGAGTTAACCCTTGCTGTGCAGGAAACAAGTATGTGCTGTTGATTTTTAAATCATTTGCAAACAGTATAGACCCGGATTAGAGTGCTCTTGAAGGATCCACTCTGATCAAGCTCTGCACTGCTTACCATAATTTTAAATAATTTTTGGAGAAACCTCTCATGAGTCAATGTTAACTGGTCATTGTTCAGAAAATGGGGTCCATTTGTAAAACTCAGCACAGAAAGGATTAACAACCAAGAAAAAAAGCCTTCCAACCCTTTACTCTATAGATAAGCATTTACTTATTTAATTCATTCCTTCACTGAAGAAAATAATTCCATTTTATACAGCCATGAATATGTATCATAAGAAATAGTCTCTATATATCCATGCAGAATGTAGCTTAAAGCAGGCCAAAAGTAAAGCAGAATGTTTAGGTGCATTCTGCTTTCCTTTCAACCTGCTTCAAGTGGTCACCTGTCTTCAAAACTAGAAACAGGCTATTGAGTAATGGGTTATTGAGTGGTTGTATAACAGGTTTGACTATATTCCATTGATATGATAGTTATGAGTGATCCTTGATTCCAGATAATGAGTGGGGCTCATGGTGTATGTTTATACCAGGTAGTATTGTGACCAGTCTAACAAACATTCAACCCCTCTTTAACCCATTTAAGCCTAGTGTCTACTAAGTTGGACATTGGCAAACAGTGTAAACCCTGATGAGATGCTGTGTAACACAGCATCTCATCAGGGTTTACACAATTTGCTATATCATATGAAATAGTTTGCTGTATGGACAAATGTTGCAGTGTCTTTAGATCACCCCTGTATAAATACATTGAAATCTTCCAGCAAGTATACAGGGTGAGTTCATTGCAGTAATCAGGCATAAATGGGTTAACATCTATTGCAGCACTCACTAAAACCCCTAGAATCCTCAGGTTTTGGTTATATTATGTAGACTTATAACAGTGTTCATTATTGGGATTCTTTCATTTCAAGAATCAGTGGGTGCAGCTTTCTGTTTTGAAACAGTAAATTCCAGCATTGAGGGTTGTTATTTATGTTGATGGAAAGTAGACGCTTAAAATAGGGTGAATGTTAAGTAGAAAGCTCATTTGATTTTTAATGTTAATTGTATCCAGTAGACTATTTTGTCAATAAGTAAGTAAGTAAGTAAATATTTTATTATTGTGACATGTGCATAGTACATAATGTTTTAACAAAATATTGTTTAAATACAAACAATTTGCACCCGGCCCAGTGGGCCTATAAGTCACCACTATTTGAACATAAATGTCTTGCACATTGTTATATACATTTAAAGAATATATAGTTAACAAAAACACGATACAGTGGCGAAAATCGCGATTCATCGCAAACGCTGGCGATTTGCTTCAACGAGTGTCTGACAGTTTGGAGCCTGGTCAGACGCCGAGTTTCTCGGTGTGTGAATTGGATCCAAACTGTATTGATCCAAACTAGCTATACTTGACGCTATCAAACGGACCACAAAGTCGCTCTTGGGAAATTATAACCATTTCCCCTGCAACAAAACTGAGAAGTCATCAGTGAATATATCAATGCTAAGGTAATTAAACACAGTTATATACATGTAATATTGTTATACATTGAAAGAATGCATAGTTACAACAACATGGAACAGTGTCGAAAACGTTATTCTCTCCCGTTCAAACGAAACGGTATACAAACGCAATGAAATAAAACTACGATGAATACACAAATAGTTAAACAGTTTGAGGCCTGATCAGACGCCGAGTTGCTCGGCGTATGATCTGGATTCAAACTGTCAGCGCTGAACACAATTCAGCTTATCACAAACTTGCTTGTCGAGAAAGAATAACGGTTTCCCCTGTAACATTTGTCCTTTAAAGGCTTAAGTTGATATTTCAACCATACGATAACAATTGCGACATCCTAATTAATATTAAAAATAACGTTTCTTCTTACAATATACGCTTTGACTAAATATTTTGCAAGTTGTCTTGGGAATGAAGTCATAGCAGTTGATAGTCTTTGGTCTATAGGACTGTTTGCAGTGTCGACGAATAAACTATGAAACTGGGGTTCTCTCCTTATGTCATTGTAATAACTACAATTAAATAAGAAGTGAACCTCATCTTCTACGCTGTCGCTATCACAAAATCTACATAGTCTTTGGTCACGTGATTCCCCTATATATCTACCTGTTTCAATTCTTAACGGTAAAATACCTGATCTGAACTGGCATAATAATGAGCGCTCATATTTACTAAGGTTCATTTTCACATAGTATTCACACCCAAATATACTTTTGAAACGTCTGTATGTTCTAAGTTTTTGTACTTTTTCAACATCGTGAGACCAGATATTACTGTAGTAGTTACAGATCAGCATATTTGCCTGAGAAATACTGATAACGGTTTTGCTATCAAACGACTCTATAAGACCTAGTTCTGACATCACGTGTTTTATGTCTTTTGACCAGTTATTTTTACACTTGGAATAATCCATTTCAAACACTTGCTTTGTAATGCGAGAGTCTTCCATTAGTATTAGTCTATTCCAGAGCCTCAACATTGAAGTCCAACGTCTGTAAACACTGGGAATCCATCCCATATCACCATTCATAGCTAAAATAGGCGTGAAACGGTGTACTCCTAAAAAGTAACGCATTGCTCTATGCTGAACGTTATCAATAGATTGGTACTTTTTGAAACCCCATACGGCTGAACAATAGTCAAGAATTGGTGTTACACAGGAGTGGTATAGTTTATCGTAAGATTGAAATCCCAAGTCTCTCAATGAGTGTATTTTGCTGATGATGCTGCCGAGTGCACGACCCGCTCCTTTACCTAACGCTTCACAATGGGACGAAAAGTCGTTAAATTCTTGAAAGATCACTCCAAGGTATTTGTATTTATCCACTGTTTCAAGTACGTTGTCACCGACCTTAAACTGATGATTGCTGCGTTCTGTTTTACCCTTTCTGAAATGCATGCATTTTGATTTGTTCGTGTTTATTAAGATTCGCCATCGCTTGCACCAGTTATGAACCACATCCAACATTGACTGAAGATCATTTTCATTTTGTGCTAATAAACAGATGTCGTCTGCATATGCCAACATTGACAACTTCCGGTTTCCTATGTCAAATCCTAGGTCAAGGTCGTTGACCTCACTAATAAGGTCATTCGCGAACACGGAATAGAGTGTCGGCGACAAAGTACAGCCCTGTTTCACCCCCGTCGAGCACATGAACCAGTCCGTAAGCTTGTTGTTTATGCGAATACAAGACACTGAACTTGCGTATATGTTTTTAATTGAACTGTAAAATTTACCGTCTATTTTATTTAACAATAATTTATACAGTAGCATATCTCTGTCTATATAATCAAAACAGCGTCTAAGATCGATGTATGCTGTGAAAACCGATTTGTTGTTCTTAATAATACTGTTGAGCGTGAATACGTGATCTTCACATGAACGACCCTTTCTGAAACCGTTTTGCTCGTCTGCTAAGATGTCATTATCTTCAAGATATGTCATTAAGCGTCTATTTAACACAGAAGAATACAGTTTACTAATGCAGGACAGAAGGCTGATACCCCTATAGTTCATTGGAATGCGTTTGTCCGAGCAAGGATCTTTCAGTAACGGACATATAATTGCCTTTCTCCACACAGATGGTATTATGCTACAGTCAAAAACGTATTGGAACAATGATTGTAACGCAACTATAACTGTCGGACTTTTCAATACGTCGTACGGTATTCCATCGTACCCCATTGCTGATCCGTTTCTTGATTTTTGAACAGCGTTTGTCACTTCCTCGATTGATATATTGAAATTCAGCTCTGGGTTTGGATCAAACAAAGGATCCTCCATGTCATATTCTAGCAACATACAGGGTGAGTTCATTGCAGTAATCAGGCATAAATGGGTTAACATCTATTGCAGCACTCACTAAAACCCCTAGAATCCTCAGGTTTTGGTTATATTATGTAGACTTATAACAGTGTTCATTATTGGGATTCTTTCATTTCAAGAATCAGTGGGTGCAGCTTTCTGTTTTGAAACAGTAAATTCCAGCATTGAGGGTTGTTATTTATGTTGATGGAAAGTAGACGCTTAAAATAGGGTGAATGTTAAGTAGAAAGCTCATTTGATTTTTAATGTTAATTGTATCCAGTAGACTATTTTGTCAATAAGAGCCATAAATTACATCAAAAATCAAAATTTATATTCTTCTGTGAATACTATTAAAAAAAGAAAAACAACCTGTTCAGCATCATTTAGATCTGCAGAGTTTGTCAATTTAAATGACAAAACAAGCAGAGCTATGATATAGTAGCTGATAAGATTCTATGTCCCTTAGGCTCTTAACCCTTTCCCCTATAGAAGCGCCTTTTTAGCCCATTCAGTTTATTCCTCCATTGAAGAATATAGTTCAAATTTATACATTCAAGAAAATGTATAATGAGAAAAAGTTTCTATATTCTAGCAGATGGTAACTTAAAGCAGGCTGAAAGTAAAGCAGAATGCGCATTAAGGCACATTCTGCTTTATTTCAACCTGTTTCAAGTAGTCTCCTGTCTTGAAATCTAGAAACAAGCTATGGGGTAATTTAAGGGCAAACAAGCAGAGCTATGATGTAATACAGACTGCTTTATACAAATCTGGCATGGTTGTGGACCCATTGAACCTTCTTCTCCTTAAAAGTGCCTAATGATGCCTCTACAGTAAAACCTGTGTCCAGAGGCCTCCCAAAAAAGAAGCATGGAAATTCTTTTATAGAGAAGGCAGAACAAAAGTAATGCAGAACACTCCTGTAGGACTTTCATTAATTTCTTTTGTCCTGCATTAAATTTTCACCTTTGGTATATTCACCTTCTTTTAACCCATAACCTCATAAATACGCCTTTTTACGCCTCTAATTTATTCCTCCACAGAAAGAAAATGGTTCCACTTTATGTAGTTATGAATGTATAGCATAAGAAATATTTCTATATCCCAGTAGAAAATAACTTAAAGCAGACTGAAAGTAAAGAAGAATGTGCCTTTAGGCACATTCTTTACTTTCAACCTGCTTTAAGAGGTCACCTGTCTTCAAAACTAAAACAGGCTATGGGGTTATGGGTTAAGTGGTCACTGAATACAGGATTTACTTTATTTGAATCAACAATGTCCTATGTGGTTTCTTCTCTTCTATTTCAATAGTTTTTGTCCAATCATCACCTGAACTTGATCATGTGCTTTTGGGCTTCATTAACTCAATGACCAGCTATATCAGTTTTGACCGTTATGTAAACATTTTTTTCTCCTGTCTGCTTTTTTTGGAATGGCTTCTTTTCTGGATTATGAAAGTGCTGCTGGGCAGAGAGGGAGAATACACTAAATAATAACTCCAAAAGTTTTTCTCTTTTATGTCTGTACCATGTCCTACCCATTAGAAAAGTCTCAAAGATGTTCTTATCATAGGTGGTTCTCTCGAGTAGACTTTGTACCCTAATTCTAACAAGGTATACAACTCAACATGTCTTATGTAGACACAAGCTCTTCCTTGAAATATCAACCTATCACGCCTGTGAAATCAACATATACTTGCAATAACATTTATGAAATGCAACAATTAATTAAGGAAACACAATATGAACATATAACTTTAGTGCTCATGCCAGTTTAACCCATTACAACATAGCCTGATTCTATTTTTGAAAATAGGTGACCATTCAAAACTGGTTGAAAGTAAAGCAGAATGTGCCTTAAGGCGCATTCTGCTTTACTTTCAGCTTGCTTTAAGCCACCATCTGCTAGAGAATAGAAAACATTTCTATTATACATATTCATGGAATTATTTTTTTCAGTGTGGCAATAGATTAAATGCGTAAAAAGGCGTATTTATGGGGTAATGGGTTACAGGAAATGTATGCTGTGGTTCTTTACCAGGGCAGGATAAATTTATATACATGTATTTGAATACAGGTGGCAGTTTAAAGCAAGATGAAAGAAAGCAGAAAGCTGCTTTACTTTATCTCACTTCCTGTGGTCATTTGCCTTAAATACTATAAGATATGCATGGTTTGCACTGTTTGCTATGAATGACAGGGTTAAGCATCAAATAATGCCTTGTTCGTAAATACGTAATATCAATTAACGATTTAACCTCACATTTCCCAACCTCAAGCCTTCATGTTTGTGTGTGTAATAGTTGAGTGATATAACTCTCATTGAGCAGTTAGAATTCACTTATTTCCAGTTTGTCTAACCATCAGTATATATGTTCAACTTATTTCATGGCACACTAATATTTGTGTTTGATCGGGATTCAAATATACTGTATCATGTTTTCAAAATATCTATTGCTTTTATTTTATAATTGTTAAATAATCAAATATAATATAGATAATTTTAATATTGTCATAAACAATAAGAAAGGAGACCAAAGCAATGTTAACAAGTGCTTCAAATATGAAAATGACTCTTTTTTTCATTTTTGCAGATATACAATATGATTGACAGTATGGATCCAGATTAGATGCTGAGTTACTGGATATCTAATGAGGAGACAAACCGATTGTACTCAACTGGTTAAAAACAGTCAATGTTTTTTTGCGAAAATAAATTGATAATTTATAGAAAGTGAATTAGTAATCTTTCATTTTATTCTGTATGGTTTGTCTTTGGTGATTTCAATGCTTCATCATCATATTATGGCTGCTAAAACTTACTTAAAACTTTTCACCCATAACATAATTATATTTTCAATTTCAAGACAGGTGGTTACTTTAAGCATGCTGAAAGTAAAGCAGAAAGCTCTTTTAGGAGCTTCCTGCTTTACTTTCAGCATGCTTTAAGCATCCACCTGGCAAATTACAGGAACACATTTCAATGGCTCTGAAACCTGACATTGTTAGAGCACATAATGGCATCTCTATGAGAAATAAGTAAATATGCTGAAAGGTGCTTCTATGGGGGTAAAACGTTACCGTGCCACGGAGATGAAAGTAAGGCAGTAAGCTTAATATCTTGTATGCTGCCATATGTCTTTAATGCTCCCCAAGCTTTATTCCAGTGTATGAGAATGAGAAAGGTGGTTGCTAAAATAAGTAGAGCAGAAAGCTCCATTAGGAGGTTTCTGCTTTACTTTCAGTCTGATGTTTAACAATATTCTATAATGACTAAAGGAAACACTTCATACGGCTTTAATATAGGACATCATCATGGTAAAGAAGCAAGAAAAGGCATTTCTATGAGGGAATGGAACTATTTTCTTCAATCAGTAGAAGAGTAAATTAAATGTTAAAAGTGTGTATCTATGGCAGAAATGGTTAAGAAACTTCTCAGGGTGCTTCACAAGCAAATGAAGATGTGCACATTGCATTTTGGTTCTGGTTCAGTAATCAAGGGCCCGTCTTGTGAAACATCGTTTGACAAATATTGTCGTAAGTCAGACTCTAAAATTGTCAATTATTTATTTCTCCATCTAATCCTGTCTTGTGACATCTCTTTGGAATCGTCTTGAAAAGACGATTCCAAAGAGATATCATAAGACAGGATTAGTTGGAGAAATTAGATATATTTTAAAGATTTGACTTACGAGCATTTTATCGTACGACGTTTCGTAAAATGGGCCCTATACATGTAGTACCTTAGTTTCACTTTCTCTTCTTCATAACAGGGGAATATAATCTTTCTCTGTGACATAATTGCACTACTAAATATGAGTTTGTCAGGAATGAACATTCATGTTTTTGTTATGAACCTTTCAGACAATTATCGCTGATATCGAGACAAACCATGAGTACAAACTGAAGATTGCGGGAATGACTCAGAGCATCTTTTCTCAAGAAAATATCAAAGGGAACTTTACTGAGGAGGTCCAGTTTAATTTGGAGGGTGAGTTGTTTGTGACACATGACTTTGTCTGTTGCCGTTTGTTTACATGATTTTGTACAGTGGAGAAGATGTTATTCTTTCTTGGTTAACCCGTTAGCCCATAAATATGCCTTTTTACGCCTCTAATTCATTTAGCAACAGAATAAAATAGTTTGCAATTTATTAAGTTATAATTGTGAACTATTAGAAAGAAAAAATTTATCCTAGCAGATCCTAGCTTAAAGCAGGCTGAAAGTAAAGCAGAATGCGCTTAATGCGCATTCTGCTTTACTTTCAGCCTGCTTTAAGTGGTCACTATGTCTTCAAATATAGAAACAGTCTATGGGGTAATGGGTTAAACTAAACATGAAGACAGTACAATAAAATGGAGAAAATGACAGTCGTTGAAAATCCTGACGATTTATTTTTTATCTCAGTGGCAAACAGTTTTGATGTCTGATCTGGCTCCAATCTGTTTGCATTGGAAATAATTGTTTTGCACAAGTGCATTTATTTGGAAAGAAAAATGTATTCTTTACTGTACGCTGCTAAGGTTTCTACATACAGTGGAGAAAACGTTATTCTTTCCCGTTTAAACGCAAACGTACGCAAACGTAAAACACTAAAAAGTAGAAAATGACAACTTTTTGACAATTCTGATAATTCATGTTTATCTTGGTGGCAAACAGTTTGGAGGCTGATCAGACACTGGGTTACCCGGCGTCTGATCTGGCTCCAAACTGTTTGCAATAGAAATAATAGTTTTAGCGTAAACGTGTTTATTGGGAAAGAATAACGTTTTCTCCACTGTATTAATTTTCTTGGTGCTTGTTAAACCTTTCTCCCAATAGTATGTTAGTCTTCAAGAATGGTGGTTATTTGGGTTGATTTTAATGGTATACTGTATTACAAAATGACAAACGGTCTTGCAGGAGTCCACTAATCAGGGTCTACACTATTTGCATAGGACAAATGCCTCTTCTCTGATAAACTTGTCACTATAGTTGAACTTGTTAATTGATAGATATGCTTTGTTACGCCGTAAATTAATTCTTCCATAGCAGAAAATAGTTCCATTTTATAATCATGAACAAGTACTATACAACAAATATTTTCTATATCCTAGCAGATGGTAGCTTTAAGCAGGCTGAAACTCTCAGCCTGCTTTAAGTGATCATCTGTCCTCAAAACTGGAAACGGGCTTCGGGGTAATGACTTAATACAATATTGACTGCAGGTAATTGGTTGAAAAAGCTCTATGGGAAGGGTTAATGAAGCGTAAGAATAAGAGATTTGTTATTGAAACTTGTTTGACTAGAATGCTCCCTGACCAACTATGGAAAGTTTTCCTATCACCAGCCATCCTTCATGTAACCAGATTACAATTATTGACTGTCAAATATTTCAGGAGTAGTAGATGTGCAAGACACACATTTCAAATCTCTGTGACCTTGACCTTTGGCCTTCAAATTGCTCTTAAAATTGGCAGGCAAAATCTTGTACGGCGAACTCCTCCTTCACTTTCAACCTGATTTACTTGATACTTGGCATAAATGTTACTCAGGAGTTGCAGAGTGTCATATACCATTTTTAAGTCATTTTGACCTTGGCTTACACCTTTGACCTTATTGTAAAACCTTATTGAAAACGTCTGCAGAGTGTGACAGAGTGCTGTATAGTGGGGGTATTTATCACCTTTAGTGATAGCCGTTCTAGTTTGGACTAAGAATATTTTGAATTGGCTATTTCTTGGTTACTAAATTTTACTGTTTGGCCTGACATCAACGCAAAATTGTAGTTTTATATTTGGCTTGTGCAGAGCACCAGATAAGGGTAGTTTTTCAAAAAACTAAAATCTTTATTTCTGAATAAACCCTATGGTGTCACCATAGGATTTGGTGCGAAAATAGTGAGAAAATGTGGGATTTGTTGAAAAAACTACCTCTTATCTGGAGCCCTGGGTTGTGGCCATTTTGGGAGATAGGGGTATACAGGAGAAGACATGTTTTTCTCAAAAACAAACTCTAGATTACTGTTTTCATAAATGTTAACATTTGTGGATTGTTTTAAACAACTATAATACTTAAATCTTTCACTGCGACTATAATACCTTGCAAAAGGTTGGGTCCAGATCAGGCACAGAGTTACTTGTCATCTGATCTGGATCAAACTATTGACACTTGTTTCAATAGTTTTTCAATGAGAATGCTACCAATCTAAAATTAACTATTTGCATGCTAGCGATGGATATATGTGCCATCTTTGCAAACAGTTTGGATTCAGATGAGACGCTGCGTAACGTGGCGTCTCATCAGGATCCAAACTGTTTGACACTCTGATCCTGTTTTAATAAGAAATGTAGAAAATTCTTTTAGAACAGTTGCAGACTGCAAATTTTGCAGACGAAAAAATTACCCAGCATGCAAAGAGTTGAAATCCATGTTATGTAAAATCATTAGTATTGTGGTGGTGCTGATAGGGTTAAAACAGACATTGAAAGAGATAAAATTTGAATATTTTTACATTTAAACCATACAGACAATGAAAGAGTTAAACTTGAAATATTTTATATTTAAACCATACAGTCAATGAAAGAGTTAAACTTGAAAATTTTTACATTTAAACCATACAGACAATGAAAGAGTTAAACTTGAAATATTTTATATTTAAACCATACAGTCAATGAAAGAGTTAAACTTGAAATATTTTATATTTAAACCATACAGTCAATGAAAGAGTTAAAATAGAAATATTTTATATTTAAACCATACAGACAATGAAAGAGTTAAAATTGAAATATTTTATATTTAAACCATACAGGAGAATATGAGGAAACGTTTATCACAGCCAATGAAACAGGTAGCTCTATAAGTGCAAATGAATGCCTTGTTTCTGTACTATGATGGTGATTACTCGTAGTTTTAACACTATAATTTTAACCTGACCTTCACATGGAAATGCCTGGTCATGTTATTGGGTAATGGCATTTTTAGGGCAAACATGCATGTGGATGTTACCTTACCTTCATAGAATTTTTCAATGTTTAAAACGGGAGGATAAATGGATGGAAATAAAGCAGAAAAGCAGCCGCCAGAATATTTTAGAGTCAGCATTACATACCGTAACTAAAACTGTACAAACAGGTTCTGCTCAAATCAAGAAAGAGGTTGACACATTTTCCTCAAATTTTATCCGTTTCTTGCTGTTATATATAGGGCTTTGGGTTTTATGTTTGACCTGGCTTAGGGTCATTGTCAATTATAAGTTATAGAAAATCATTTTTCCTCAATCATTTTAAGCTGAATCATTGTAAAGTTTTCCCAATCCAAAATGTATAGTAAGCATGGAGGTTGGAGACTTTATTCTAGTTTGCAGGGTTTGAGGTGAAGATCACTTAATTTAGAGATGGTTATAGATGGTAACCAGTGAAGGACCTCTGTAATCACAGAGAATTTGACGTGATACTTTACTGATAATAAATAAAAATGAGACTAAGGAGTGAAGATGGGAGTTGCTATAAGAATACCGGTATTCACTCTTGGCATACTACTGATGAAACCATGATAATCTTTGCAAGCAGTTGGTAAAGGGGTAAAAACATGTATCTATTGGGTAATGGGTTAGTTTTCCCAGAGTTAGATAAGTTAGACTTAGGTGTGGATGCATTAACCCTTTCAACATACTAAGTAACTTTTGTGGGTTATTATGTTCCCTTGTGGATCAATTAGTTACCAAAACATGAACCAGTCTACATGGAATTCTGGGTAGTTTAATAAAAACCAATCAAATTTAGCTAACAGTGTAGACCCTGATCAGGAGCCCTCTGTTTGGGTCTATACTGCTTGCAAATGTAATTAGTAAAGTTTAAAAAGGTCCATGGTATTGAAAGAGTTATGGGTAATTTATCTACCGGTCAAGAGAACATGTTTCTACAAGTGCAGTTTGCTACAGGTTATGCAATGAAGACCATTATTTTCTTGGATTTCCAGCTGTTTGTTTGTTACTAGTAATTACTTACACTAGCTAGTGGCCGCTATAACTTTATTATTTATGATACGTTTCCCCTTGGCAGATGTTGTGTATGTTTTTAGCTCACCTGAGCCGAAGGCTCAAGGTGAGCTATTGTGACCGCTCATTGTCCGTAGTACGTCTGTCCGTCTGTCCGTCTGTCCGTTCACTTTTACTTCAAACGACATCTCCTCTGAACCCGGGGATTGTAGGGCGGATTCAAACTGCTCATGATGTTCCTTGGATGCTTCTCTACAGAAGTTGTCTAAATGAAAGAGAAAAAGCAAAAACTCTGCTTGAAAAAGCTAAAAAAGCAAAAAACTTTAAAAAATCTTCTTGCTAAAAACTACTAGGCCCTAAGCTTTGATAATTTTACAGTAGAATCTCCTGGTCAATCCCTCTATAGTTTGTTAAAATGAAATTCCTACTAGGGTCACACTTGACGCCACCCTGCACAGTTTAAGTGCTGCTCTAGGCAGGTTTCACAGTATTTTTGATGAAACAAAAGCAGAACTGTATTTTACCTGAGTTACTCTTAATATACTAAGGGCAAATAGCCAATATTTGCAAACATTTTGGATCCAGATCAGATGCAACATAATGCTGCATCTAATTTGGATCCAAACTATTGGTACTCATTTACCAACTGAACATGTTCTAAATTCTTTTATTTGTCATTTTTCGCATACAGTAGGTTTTAAGCAGATATCATTTCAGTCTGGTAAGGGTAAGCCCACAGAGCAGTTGCTAATTCTACCATACTACCCAGTATTTGACCTCAGCCACTGAACTGATGGTCTTAGCTGAACATGTTGTCTGCTAAAGTTTAGAAATGGATCAGTCTGCTTCATACTTAGAGAAACAGGGTCTGGAAGTGATCCACTGACAGTTATGTAATTATGTCTTTTGCCATATTTATACATATGTTTAATATTCAAAATATGTATAGCAGACAGCAATTCAGCATAATGAGAGTTAGACCCTAGCCAAATTTCCTACTGGCAGAGTTACATAACTGAACTCTGGTCAGCTGATGAGGTTGCATGATGGTGGTGTCTGCTATATATTTATGCCCTGCAGTTGGGGGCATATTGTTTTTGTCTGTCTGCTTTTTTGTCTGTTTGTCCATTTGTTTGTCTGTCAGTCCACAACTTTAATCTTAGCCATAACTTTGTTAAAGTTAGAAACTTTATAACTTGGGTCATGTCGTACAAAGGTCAATGTCAATTTTGAGATATTTCCCAGTGTCATATTTTCTTGTCTTTGAGATAACTCCAGTTCTACTGATGTTAACCCATTACCCCATACATATGCCTTTTTACGCCTTTTTATTTATTCCTCCTCTAAAGAAAACAATTCCACTTTATATAGTCATAAACATGTAAGATATAAGAAATAGTATCTATATCTTAGTAGATGATAACTTAAAGCAGGTTGAAAGTAAAGCAGAGTGCGCAATAAATAATCATATGGAAATACATGTAGCTTGATAAGAAGAAGTGTCATGGATAAGGGCCATAACTCTGCCAACAATATTTTTTTAAGTTATTCCAATTTGTCATGTTTTTTTGTCTGGAAGATAATTCCATTTACAGCTATATTAAAATGTTGTCTTGCCTATTAAGCTAAGGCACAATGACCTCAGGTGAGCGAATTAAGGGCCATGGCCCTCTTGTCTTTTAGTGTTACAGCCTGCTGGCAGTTCTGCTTCAAATTTCAGTTTTTCCCTCTACTCAAAATCAAACAGTTTGTATTTTGCATTTTGAAATATTTGAGCAGTCAACTCTTTTTGTTCTAACTCTTTGCACGCAAGACGTCATTAACCCTTTACCCCATAGCCTGTTTCTAGTTTTGAAGATAGGTGACTACTAAAAGCAGGTTGAAAGTAAAGCAGAATGCGCTTTAAGGCGCATTCTGCTTCACTTTCAGCCAGCTTTAAGCTACCATCTGCTAGAATATAGAATATATTTCTTATGATACATACTAATGGCTTTATAAGTTGGAACTATTTTCTTCAGCGGAGGAATAAACAAAACATGCTGAAAGGGGCTTCTATCAGGTAAAGGGTTAAATGTGCTGTACAAAAAGTGAACACTCAAACCTATTAAAACTTAGCCCTTCAGGACTTCAAAAAAGGTTTAATTTAGATCCAAGTAACAGGTTTGGCAGCCATTTGAAAGAAGTTGAATTTGTAGTCGTACAAGACAGGTGGCAGGCTGTTGTAGGACAGTAGTTATGCAGAAACTCCTTTAACACTATCTGCGTCTTTAATTGAAATGTGAGCGTACAGAATAAATGTTTGTGACCAACTTGTTTGGTTTTCTGATAGATTACATATGTTACAACTTTGGTCATGTCAGACAAAGGTCAAGGGCATGCAAATTTCAAAAAGGCTGAATTTAGCATTTCGAGGGCTTGGTGCAAAACTATTGTAACTCCCTCACAATTGTGAGGGAGTTACAATAGTTTTGCACCAAGCCCTCGATTTGCATTTACTTTGGAAACTCGTGTCTTTTAAATATTTCATATTTGGCACATGTACTCCAGTTAGCAGCCTTTAGCTGAATACAATTTGAGTCTGATCAAACAGTGGTCAAGGTCAGATAGGGGTCATGATCAGATCAGGAGGCTTAGGGGTTTTCAAACACCTGTTGTTGAGTAAATGTTAACCCTTACAATGCTAAATGGATCTGACTGGACTACATGTATTTCACTGGCAGAAGAAATGACCATTAACTGTTGATGTTGGATTTGAAGGATGTTGCGAGACAACATTTAAAATGCAAAAAAAAGAGCGCCCCTGAGAAGCTTGTATGGCTGTTGAGCACAGTGAAGCTTTTCTGTATATGAGATGGCAGCAGTACTTTTTTCAGCTATTACTTGATTGCATTATCTGACAGTAGAGTGAAGTAAACAATATTGGTACACTATACACTGCGTGTGCAGGTTTGTATGCACCCTCCCCCTCCTTGACTCAGCATGTTTTCTGACATGTCAAACACAGGCATGTCTCACATTAGAGTATTATTTGTCACAGGACATGGAAACTAATCTTTTGAAGGTGAATTTATGTTGTTGATTACCTTCAATTTTCTTTTTTTACCCCCAACTTCATTTGGTGTAATATGCTTACAGGTTGTGTAAAACTCTACTGTTATGAGCACTCAAAATAAAATTTGTTCATGGTGTTAAAAGCAGGTGACTGCTAAACGCAATTTAAAAGTGAAGCAGAAAGCTCATTTAGAAACATTCTGCTTTACTTTCATCTTGCTTTAAGCTGTAACACCATCAAATAGTCTTCATTTGTGTGGGCAGTGATAGAGAGATTTTACTGCATTTGCACCAATACACTGTGAGAAATATTTGGTAGGTCTTAGCTGACATTTGAACTAAAATCGTCTTGTTAAGGTACTTTAATAAATGTTTGTATCAAAATTTGAAATCCTAGCTGACTTTGTAGCCAATTAATGTTCCCTATCAACTTTATTTGATTAGGTAATCATACACTGTTTGCATAGGTCATAGAAACAAAGACATGTACTCCTCACAAATAGACTGTTTGTAAATGATGAGTATACTAGTCGCTAGGGTTCAGTTTGTAATGGCAGGATACTGTCTGAAAGCAAGATGACAGTAAAGCAGAAAGCTCCTTAAGGAGGTTTCTGCTTTACTTTCCTCTTGCTTTAAGCTGACAACTGTTTTTAACAGCAAAGGCATCACATGGCGCTGGTGTAGAGGAAAGGTTTAGATAGTAATCAAATAATATCCCTGGGTGGAGTGGTAAGTACAGTAGTACCCTACCAACTGAGGCAATCTGGTGTTAACCATATTTTATTTAATTCGACATTTCGACCTTTTCGAAATAATATCCTTCAATCACTTCAATGATTAGTGTATTATACATGTACATGTATATACATGTATCAATAAAAATACATTTATTGTTGAATGTTACTATTTCAGATCCGTCAGTGGTGACTTACAGGGTGAAAGTGGCTGTAAACAATGGTGGGGTGATTGCTGGTATTGTGGTGGCCGTATTGTTTGTAGCTGTAGCTATCCTCCTGTTTGTAGGATACAGGTAAAGCAAATCCCACACTTCAATCAAAACTAGAGACGCTTGTGTTAATCTCAAATGCATTAGAGTTTTTCACTTTTAACCCATTACCCCATAGCCTGATTCTAGTTAAAAAATAGGTGACCATTTAAAACAGGTTGAAAGTAAAGCAGAATGCACCTTAAGGTGCATTCTGCTTTACTTTCAATCTGCTTTAACCTACCATCTACTACAATAAAGAAAATAGTTCTTACTGTAGATATTCATAACTGTATAAATTGGAACTATTTTCCTCAGTGGAGGAATAAATTAAAGGCTTTAAAGGGATACTTGCGTATTTGAAAAATTCAACAGAATCTCATGAAAAGTTCTACAAGTTGAATTAAGGTATATATAAGCAAATTGCTAAAATAAAAATTGGGGGTTGCAATGCTTTTTAGCTCACCTGGCACGAAGTGCCAAGGTGACCTTTTAGGATCGCTGGATGTCCGTCGTCCGTCCGTCCACAATTGGTTCGTTAACACTCTAGCAGCTACAAATATCATCCAATCTTCATGAAACTTGATCACAATGTTTGTCTAGTAGAAATCTAGGCCAAGTTCGAATGTAGGTCATGTTGGGTCAAAAACTAGGTCACTAGGTCAAATCATTGAAAAACCTTGTTAACACTCTAGAGGCTACAAATCTCATTGGATCTTGATGAAACTGGATCAGAATGTTTATCTCAATGATATCTAGGTCAAGTTCGAATGTGGGTCATGTCCGGTCAAAAACTAGGTCACTAGGTCAAATCATAGAAAAACCTTGTTAACACTCTAGAGGCTACAAATCTCATTGGATCTTGATGAAACTTGGTCAGAATGTTTGTCTCATTGATATCTAGGTCAAGTTCGAATATGGGTCATGTTCTGTCAAAAACTAGGTCACTAGGTCAAATCATAGAAAAACCTTGTTAACACTCTAGAGGCTACAAATCTCATTGGATCTTGATGAAACTTGGTCAGAATGTTTGTCTCATTGGTATCTAGGTCAAGTTCGAATATGGGTCATGTCCGGTCAAAAACTAGGTCACTAGGTCATATCATAGAAAAACCTTGTTAACACTCTTGAGGCTATAAATTTCATCTGATCTTTATGCACTTTGGTCAGAATGTTTGCTTAATTGATACCAAGGTCAAGTTCGAATATGGGTCATTTAGAGTAAAAAACTAGGTCACTAGGTCAAATCATAGGGGAAACTTGTTAACACTCTAGATGCTTCAACTCTCATTGGATTTTAATGAATTTTGCTCAACATGATTGCCTCATTGATATCTAGCTCAGTTAATTTTGAATGATGTCTGGTTGAAAACTAGGTCACTAGGTCAAATCAAAGAAAAACAGTGTTAACCTTTTGGAAGATACAAATCTCACTAGATCTGCATGAAATATTGTCAGAATTTTTGCCTACATCAGATCTAGGTCAAAATCAAATATGGATTGTGTCATAGGAAAATCTTGTTTACACTCTAGAGGTTGGTTGTGGGTCATGGCCAGTCATAATCTAGCTCACTATAGGTCAAGTTTGCCATGGTGTACCAGGTGAGCGATTTAGGGCCATAGTGGCCCTTGTTTCAGCTCTAGCTGGCTTTGAAAAGTGTGACGTTTGCCGCATTTGCTCATTGTCAGAGCAGAAAACGTCATAAGGGACAAATGCACTTATATAACTACACAATAACATATTTCTAGTACACTTTTTAAGTTTCTAGCATTCACTCATCACAAGCAAGTGTGAAATAAACTTTTTAAAGCTCTTTCTTGTGTTTTTAAGGAGCTTTTGGGCTAAAATGAATGCTGAAAACCGGAAAAATAAGACATTTTTTCTTGCCAATGTCTCACAAAAACATCAATTATGTAAAAAAAATCCAATGAAAATTCTTTAAACTTTCTAGGCATCTAGGTTAAAGTATTTCTTATCAAATGGTGTAAAGAAACCTAGGTGTCGCGTTGTTCATTTATGAAATATGGTCAAATTTCTAACCCTACCCCCTTAGATTTTATGCAGAGAATACACCTCCCCCAATAGCCAAATTGGGTCTCTGTTGACCTAAAAATGAGAAATATTCATCCAATAGTTGCTTAAATTGGTAAATATATGAGTGTATGTGAATACAACAGCATTAAATAAAGTTTTAGTTACTTAAAGCATTTACAGTGCTGCTGATAAAAACATAAACATAATTTCTACAAGAACTGCTACTCGGGACAGTTTTTTCAAATCTTGAAACAGTGCCTGTACGGAAAGGACTATATTTTACATAATTTACCAATGAGAACTTTTCAAAATTCATTTTTATGGTAATAAATGTATTGCAAATCAGAAAATATATAGTAATCAAGGTATTTAAGAATTTTGTTTTTCAACATTTTTAATATAGGCGAGTATGTCTTTAAAAGGTTTATTTATGGGATAATGGGTTAATATTTTCTCACTTAGAAATTAATATATATGATGTAAGGATAAGAATATTGGTGTTTTATTTATTTGTATTTCATTCATAATTTAGTGTTACTGTTCATACTAAATCTTAATCTTCAATCTGTAAAATATTTGCAGACAAAATATTGTATGCTAGAATTTGTTTTCGACATTTTTATGCAAAATATTAAAATTTCATAGTTATTGCTGAAGAAGTATTGATTTGAGTTCAAAACAGTTTGAATTTTAATCAAATGCTGCATTAGGCAATTGGATCTCATCTCTTCTACAGTAAGAATTTTGATTGACCAAAGGTTTTATAACTGTTTTCAATATGTTTATCTAGATCTATGACTTGTCGGAAGTACACAAGATCGCTGTATTATCTAGCAGTGCCAACCAACTCTCAATCACCACAGAGCACTGTGGTCTTTCCTCCTGAAACAATTGGTAAGAGCCCTCTTACTTAACTTACTATCCCATAGCCTAATTCTAGTTTTGAAGACAGGTGACCACTTAAAACAGGTTGAAAGTAAAGCAGAATGTGCCTTAAGATGCATTCTGCTTTACTTTCAGCATGCTTTAAGATATCATCTGCTGCTTCTATCTTTCTGTGATATGTACTGTTTGTATTTTTTTTTGAACTTGTTTTGGATAAGCATGACATCATATATACATACATGCACAAGTTCCGCACTATTCTTTGTGTTATAAAATAAATCTTGTTTTGCTTCAAATATCAAATTTTCTGGATATAAAATGATTTGAACAACTATTTAGTTGCTGTTGATGTATACTAAACACATCACCAGTTGGAGGTGCACTACAGCAGGTTGTATTCAGCTCTCGACGTTCTTGGGGGAACTCCCCAATCATGACTCGTGCGCCAAGGGGCTTGTCAGATGGGATATTTCTGTCAAGAACATCTCAAGCTGAATACATTGCCCTGTATGGCAGAGCTAAATGGTAATGTCATTGTGTCTTAAATGTCAAGCACTGATTTCTATTGCTCTGCCATTGTCAATCACTGACTCACTTGTCTATTTCAGAGGATACTAAGTACCAGGAGATTCGGGTGCCAGATTTCCTGCACCATGTTCGGAGCATGCACGCTGATGGCGACAACGGGTTCTCAGTAGAGTTTGATGACATCACAAGCCGCACGAGGACAGACCTCACAGCTGATGCCTCATTCCTGCCAGAAAATAAAGGCAAAAATAGATATGTCAACATCAGTGCATGTAAGTGATTATCATTTATGGTTTTAATTGTCATAAAGTTATTTATTTGTCAAACTAGTGTTGAGTGTTCACCCTTTTAAGAAGTGCGGGCTTTACAGGTTATTGCTTAACCCTTTCCCACATAGAAGCGACTTTTAGCACATTTAATGTATCCCTCCACTGAAGAAAATAGTTCTAATTTTATCTGTCATAAATATGTTTTAAAATAAATGTTTTCCATATTCTAGAAGATGGAAGCTTAAAGCAGGCTGAAAGTAAAGCAGAATGTGCCTTAAGGCACATTCTGCTTTACTTCCAACCTGCTTTAAGTGGTCACATGTCTTCAAAACTAGAAACAGGCTATTGGGTAAAGGGTTAATGCATGACAAAGGTAAAGCAGAAAGCTTTTTTCTTTACCTTTGTTCTGCATTAAGCTGCTGCCTGTGTTAACCCTCTCAATCGCGCTTCAAAGCATGTTTGCAAACAGCTTGGATCCTGATCAGATGCTGCGTAACGCGGCATCTGATCAGGATCTAAACTGTTTGACACTCGTTATGAAATTTCTTCAGTCATATGACCTTATTTTTTAACTTTGAAACAACATTGCAAACAACAAAATTGAAGCAGACGACAATAAAACGGTGAAGGGGTAAAAATCTCCCGAATAATTTGATCATGAAAGGGTTAAGATTGTTTCTTAATATAGTCTTGACTGTAGTAAACTTGAAGTACATGTAAATTCGATTGCCTTTCATATGACATGTTGATAAGCCTTTGCTTTAAGCTACATTTCTCTGGTTAGACCTTACATTTAGCTTGGACACAAGTATGATTTACAGTTTTCTAGTTGTAACTATGTTAATTGTTATTACCATTGTAATTACAGTTGACCATACCAGAGTGATTCTACAGCCAATACCTGGCAAGCTGAGGTCTTCAGATTACATCAATGGCAACTTCATAGATGTAAGTTCACCATTACTGTTCATTTCTTGGGCCTATTTTGTGTGTGTTGTGTATATTTTAACTAACTAGCCCTTAAGGACGAGTAGACTGATCCTTTATGAACATTTTTTAACAGTAAACCTTTGATCCACACCCTAAAGCGTAAATTATTAGGCACTCTGTATTCTTATAAGGATTAGGAATAAGGGTTAGACTTGGGTTAGAGGAGAAAATTACTGGTTTTAGGTTCTCTTGGAAAGCTCCATTATAAGCTTTCTACATTTCTATATTCCTGCATTTACTCTTTCCTCCTTAGAAGCATCTTATAGCACATTCAATTTATTCCTCCACTGAAGAAAACTGTTACAATTTATAGTCATGAACATGACATTGTACCACAATAAATATATTCTATATCCTAGCAGATGATATTTAAAGCAGGCTGAAAGTAAAGTAGAATGTGCCTTAAAGCACATTCTGCTTTACTTTCAGCCTGCTTTAAATGGTCACCTGTCTTCAAAACTACAACAGGCTATGGAGTAAAGGGTTAAGCAGCCATCTATTGCTACACACACAAGTTCTTTCTTTGTCTTCATTGAATGATTAGCAAGCAAGTTGAACTAATGTTTGGGAATGAAAAACATTTTGTGTTTTGGATTTTTTTTTGTGTGTGACTTCTGATGGTTAGAGTGTGATTCGATTTCAGGGCTACAACAAACCAAATGCTTATATAGCCACTCAGGGTCCTCTGCCCCACACATTTGCTGACTTTTGGCGAATGATCTGGGAGCAAGGCTCAGTTGTTATCATCATGATCACCAACCTTATGGAGCGGGGTAGGCGTAAGTGTGATATGTACTGGCCCGAGGAAGGCACAGAGAGCTATGGACTTGTCACAGTGAAGCACTTAAACACATTCTCACGAGCTCATTACACAGTGAGAATGTTCTCATTGAAAAGCAGTAAGATAAAAAAGGTATGTTTGCTCTAGTTTCTCATTGTTTGAATTTGTGATTTTAAATCTTGATTAGAACATACAACAAATTTGTAGTGTCTCTTTACCTGGAATAAGGTATACTTTTCAAAATCTAGATTATGTATGATTCCTATTTGCAAGTTGAACTTGGTAATTTGGTAAATGCTTTATAAATAGATGTGTAAATGATTTATTAACCTATCGCCAAGTGTCAATCAATTCCTATTTTCCAATAAAACAAATTTCAAACCTCCCGATAAACAAATGCACAATGACTTATTTGCAACATGAAACCAGTTTTTAAGTGGCCACTCAAAAGAGGAATAATTGGCAGTCTGTTTGACAAATTGCTTCTTTATGCATTGGACAAAAATTTAATCCTTTCACACATAGAAGTGCCTTTTAGCTCATTGTTTTTATTCCTCCACTGAAGAAAGTTATTTAAATTTATACAGTCATAATCATGTACTATACGAAATATATTTTATATTCTAGCAGATGGTAGCTTAAAGCAAGCTGAAAGTAAAGCAGAATGCACATTCAGGTGCATTCTGCTTTACTTTCAACCTGCTTGAAGTGGTCACCTGTCTTCAAAACTAGATAAATGCTACGGAGTAAAGGTTAAAACACAATTTAAACAGCATAGTGGTGGTAATAAATGGGTTATACGATATGTGTTGTTTTGCAGAAGCATGTAGTGGAGCGTATAGTCTACCAGTATCACTACACAGAGTGGCCAGATCACGGTGTGCCCGAGTTCACACTGCCAGTGTTGAAATTTATACAGAAATCTTCTCATGAAAATCCACCAGGAGCTGGTCCTATCATCATACACTGCAGGTATGTGGTTGTTTCATGGTTTTGTTGGAGTGTCCATTAATTACATTGCATTTTCAACTCTTTCAAAACACAGCTTAAAGTATGCACTCTTGCCTTGGTTAAGGTTTAGATGCAAGTGTTTATGAAATGCGTTCAGTAGACGAGCTATGCTGTTTTCAAACTGTTGTTTATATAACACTAGAGTTCCAAATTGACATCTGCACTAACCCTTTACCCCATAGCCTGTTTCTAGGTTTGAAGACAGGTGGGTACTTAAAGCAGGTTGAAAGTAAAGCATAATGTGCCTTAAGGCGCATTCTGCTTTTCTTTCAGCCTGCTTTAAGCTAACATCTGTTAGGTTACACAAAAAAAAATTTGATATATAATTTGACTGTAAAAACTTGAACTATTTTCTTCAGCGGAGGAATAATTTAACTACGCTCAAAGTCGCTTCTATAAGGATAGGGGTTAAGCAGTGACCTATGTCTATGATATGACTCGATTGATGAAATGCTTTCTTGCAGTATCCAAGCTATATCAGTAAATGATGTATAATTCTTGCCAACCAGACAGCTCAGTAGTTAGTATACCCACTTCACACCAATGGGATCCTAATGATCAAATATGCCACCAGTCAGGCCATCAAGAGTGATTTGTTAAATTTGTTAGAAATTGTTTCATAATTGCTGTAAAAAAAAGATGAAGTTTATAAAAAATCTGTTTATTTAACTTACAGCGCTGGTGTAGGCCGCACAGGTACGTATATTTTGATCGAGTCAATGATCAAACAAATCATAGACAAGGGAACAGTGAACATACCTGGCTTCCTGCTCCACATTAGACAGCAGAGAAACTTCATGGTACAAACAGAGGTAGGAACTCTACAATCTCCTTATACCCATTGTCATAGCTGGATCACATACAGTAAAACCTCTCTATTACGACCACGAAATTGTGTAAATTATCAAGTGTTTAAGACAGGTGACTGCTTAAAGCAAGGTGATCGTAAAACAGAAAGCTCCCTTAGGAGCTTTCTGTTTTACTGTCACCTTGCTTTAAGCTTTCACCTATGTTTTATACAATCAATTAGACTTCCTTTTAGTGGCCATAATAGAGAGGTTTTACTGTACTTGTCATGCACATATTTTTAGCTTACCTGAGCCAAAGGCTCAAGGTGAGCTATTGGGATGGCCCTGTGTCCGTCTCCGTGCGTCGGCGTTAACAATTGCTTCAAATGACATCTCCTCCTATACCGCTTGACAGAATTCAACCAAACTTTACAGAAGTGTTCCTTGGGTCAATCTCTTTCAAATTTGTTCAAAGAATTAAAAACAATGCAGAACTCTGGTTGCCATGGCAACCAAAGTGAAAAAATAAGGAAATCTTAAAAAATCTTCTTGTCAAAAACTGCAATGGTCAGAGCTTAGATATTTGGCACATAGCATCATCTACAGGTCCTCTATCAAGTTTGTTCAAATTATGCCCCTGGGGTCAAAATTGACCCCGCCCCGGGGTCACAGTAGTACATAGAGTTATATAGTGAAATTTTCAAATGTCTTCTTCTCTGAAACTATTGTGGCCAGAGCCTTGATATTTGGCATGGTGACACTTCTAGATGTCCTATACCAAAATTGTTCAAATGGTTCTGGTCGGTTGCATAACTAGGTCACAGGAGCTAAAAATAGATTTTTTTCAATGAAAACTTAAAAATTCTTCTTCTCTGAAACTACAAGGGCCAGAGCTTAGCTATTTGACACATAGCATCGCCTACAGGTCCTCTATCAAGTTTGTTCAAATTATGCCCCTGGGGTCAAAATTGGCCCCGCCCCGGGGGTCACAGTTTTACATAGAGTTATATAGTGAAATTTTCAAACGTCTTCTCCTCTGAAACTAATATGGCCAGAGCCTTGATATTTAGCATGGTGACACTTCTAGATGTCCTTTACCAAAATTGTTCAAATGGTTCTGGTCGGTTGCATAACTAGGTCACAGGAGCTAAAAATAGATTTTTTCAATGAAAACTTAAAAAATCTTCTTCTCTGAAACTACAAGAGCCAGAGCTTAGATATTTGGCACATAGCATTGCCTATAGGTTCTCTATCAAGTTTGTTCAAATTATGCCTCTGGGGTCAAAATTGGCCCCGCCCCGGGGTCACAGTTTTACATAGAGTTAAATAGTGAAATGTTCAAACATCTTCTTCTCTAAAACCAATTTGGCCAGAGCTTTGATATTTGGCATGCTGACACTTCTAGATGTCCTTTACCAAAATTGTTCAAATGGTTCTGGTCGGTTGCATAACTAGGTCACAGGAGCTAAAAATAGATTTTTTTCAATGAAAACTTAAAAAATCTTCTTCTCTGAAACTACAAGGGCCAGAGCTTAGATATTTGACACATAGCATCGCCTACAGGTCCTCTATCAAGTTTGTTCAAATTATGCCCCTGGGGTCAAAATTGGCCCCGCCCCGGGGGTCACAGTTTTTACATATGGTTATAGAGCGAAATTTTCAAACGTCTTCTCCTCTGACACTAATATGGCAAGAGCTTTGATATTTGATATGGTGACACTTCTAAATATCCTTTAAGTATTTTGTTCAAATGGTTCTGGTCTGTTGCATATCTAGGTCACAGAAGCTAAAAATAGATTTTTTCTATAAAAATCTTCTCGTCGAAAACTACAAGGGCCAGAGCTTAAATATTTGGCACATAGCATCATCTACAGGTCCTGTGTCAAGTTTGTTCAAATTATGCCTCTGGGGTCAAAATTGGCCCTGCCCCGGGGGTCACAGTTTACATAGAGTTATAATTTTTTTATAGTGAAATTTTCATACGTCTTCTCCTGAAACTAATATGGCCAGAACTTTGATATTCAGCATGGTGACACTTCTAGATGTCCTTTACGTATTCTGTTCAAATGGTTTCAGTCTGTTGCATATGTAAGTCACAGGAGCTAAAAGTAGATTTTTTCAATGTAAACTTTAAAAAATATTCTTGTCTAAAACCCTACTACCCTGATCTAAAATATTTGGCACATAGCATCATCTTCAGGTCCTCTATCAAGATTGTTCAAATTATGCCCCTCGGGTAAAAAATGACCCCGTCCTGGACATAAATCATTATCTCCAAACAGCTATGCACGTAATCCTCCAGCTTGACAGACAATAATGTCTGTACCAAGCTGTCCTGTGAGTTTTATAATTAAGCACAGGTACGCAACAACATTATCTCCATTTTCTCAGCTATTTTCAGGTGAGCGAAATTTGCCCCATGGGGCTCTTGTTCAGTCAAACTGTTTCTTCATTAGAACTCTGTTTTAGGTATTATAGATACACATGACAGTTATGTCATTGCATATTTCAAAAGGCATGTGAATTCTTTTAAGCAGGATGAAATTAAAATAAGAGCTCCTTATGAAACTTTATGCCTTACTTTCATCCTGCTTTGAGCAATCACCTGATTTAATATCAATCATTCACTCCTGAAACTATAATTGGCAATTTCAATTTCCATTAAGTCTTGTCTATGACTATTTAGTGTTGGTTTCGGCAATATATTGTAAAATACGAAGCAGTGCTGATCAGGAGTCCCCTGACTTGTGTCTTACACTGTTTGCATAGGACAAATGTACTTTATACAGGTACACTGTTTAAAAGGATGAGTTTACTCATATCTAGGGTTCAATATGTTTATGTAATTATCATACTTTACCAGTACTAGTGTGTCAGTTATTGTTAATTGGACTATTTCATTGTCTTGTAGGAGCAGTATATGTTGATCCATGACGCAATAGCAGAGTACATTCTGACCCATGGTGACACTGAGATTCGGGAATGTGATGTCCCTAAATACACAGTAGAGCTGACGAAACAACTGAATGGGGAGTTGACCTCCCTCGATATCCAGTATGCTGTAAGTACCAATAGGTAGACAGTGTAATCCGTCTGATACGACCAATGAAAAAAAGAGGACTAACTGATTGAATTGTACACAGATAATGAGGTTTTATATCAAGCACCATACTGTAAAATCATGGTTTACATATCTGGAATTAGTTGTACTATATCAGAGCTAATATCAGATAGTCTCTGTGGTACAGTTTTAGGCCACTCAGGTAAAATGAAGTACCTTTAAAGACAGGTGGCTGCCACCTTTGTTAAAGATTAACAATGTTGTGTGGTTCCTCAAGAGAAGGTTCTGTAAGTTATCTACAGACAAATCTCAATAACTCACATAAAATTATAAATGTCAAAACTACCCACATTTTAAAGTTAAAATGTGACTTAGCCATGTGTTAAACTTCCAAATAAATATATTTTCAACTCATGACAAAATAAAAGCTTGAGTTATTAAAATTTCCCTGAAGAAATACAGATAAGTTTGAATTGAGCTTGTTTACAAGGTTTGACTGTACATAATTTTGGACAAGTTCTAATATGGCTCTTCATTGGGATATTCTGTTTACAGCTGGTGACGAACTTCAGTCCAAAGCCAGATGACATGTTCCATGCTTTGAAAAGTGTGAATGTCTCCAAGAACAGGAACCTGGAGATGCTGCCACTCAGTGTGAAGAGAGTTGTCTTGCCCATGAAGCCAGGAGTTGAGGGCTCAGACTATATAAATGCAACATATTTACAGGTACACTGAAGTTTCAACAGTTACATCCACTAAGTGAAGAGCTTATATTTGGAGCTAAATCAATGCTGGAAACCAATATGGGTATGTTTTGCAAACAGTGTATAGCCCAACCACTCAAAAAAGACCCTTTGGGAATCTTTAATACTTGTGGGTGTTTAATGCAGGATAGAAATAACACAGAAAGCTCCTTTAGGACATTATTTTTCATCCTTCAGTAAGATCATCGTCACCATGTTACTTTATGAAGCTGAATATGTATACTGTAACAAGGCACTGGTGTAACCTTTGGTGTTTGACTATTTGTAGGGTTACAACAAATCGAATGAGTTCATCATCACTCAGCATCCATTGGATCAGACTATTGAAGACTTCTGGAGAATGGTGTGGGACCAAAACAGTTCTGTGATCGTCCAACTATCTGACACAGATGATAACGTAAGACCATTAACCTTTTTGGCACCAGTCGCATAAAAGTGGCCCAATGGTTAACACCTTGGACTACGGTACCAGGGGTCGTGAGTTCGATCCCCCGCCGGACCAGCGGTCTGACTAGGGGATTTTTCTGAATCCCCGATGATGTACAGGAATGTTCTTGAGCAAGACATGTACCGCGAATTGCTCCTCTCCACCCAGGGGTTAAAATGGGTACCTGTGAAGGGTCTGAGTCGGTACTACGGCTGCATTTGACTGCGCCATATGTTAGCAGTGCTCATAGGCAAGATGACTCGATGATCAGGGGAGTATATGTACAGTCGGCTGAGCGGTCATTCGGACTGAAAGTAGACTTTAACTTGGTATATTACTTTATATTACTTTGCAAACATTTTAGATCCTGATCAGATGCTTAAGTCATACTACCTTAAATCTAACTTAAAAATGATCTTGTAGACAACAATATTGAAGCAGACCACAATATAGCAGTGAAGGTGTAAAAAACTCACAATTAATTTGGCGCCGAAAGCGTTAATGATATTAATGCTAGTCAAACATAAATGATGTACAAGTGAGAATAAAATATGAAAATAAGATTTAAAGTGATATTCATAACGATAAACAGTTTTTTGCAATAGGCCCTAGCTCTTTGCATGCTGGTTAACTCTTTCCTCCCTGAAACTTTAAATGGACAATTCCAGTTTCCATTTTAGTAAAGTCCATTTCAGACTTTTAAGGGTTGTTTTTGTCAATGTTTGGCATTATGACAAACAGTGAAGACCCTGATCAGAGGGCTCCTGTCGGAGCCCTCTGATCTGGGTCTTCACTGTTTGCATAGGACAAGTGTACTATCCACATGTGCACTGTTTGAAAAGGACGCTATATGCGGGACTAGTGTTCAAAGGGTTAATGTATTCATCTGCAATTATTGTTGTCTGCTACTGCTTTACAAATAGATTTTTCAAAGTTTCTTTTTAAACAGGGTCATCCTGTTGAGATGCCACATTGTGCTTATTGTTATGTTTCAACTGTGTCTCTGTTTTCAGGAGTTTAAGACGTTCTGGCCTGACAGAGACTGTACATTTGATATTGGCTGCTTTAAGCTTGTCTATAGAGAAGATGATGATAGGAGGTCATACAAGATACGAGAGTTTCTTCTCCAGTCTAATCAGGTATGCTTCAGCCACTGTAGATTTAACCCATTCTATACTGGAAATGAGTATACTGGTATTTATACTCTGCAAACAATGAAGACCCTGATCAGGGATTACACAGTTTATTTAAATTTTATTTTTCTGAAGTATTTTCTTAATATGCCCCTAAGATCAGCCTAAACTGGTCTTTTTATGCCCCAAGAATCCATTCTGTATCTGTATTTTAATTAGTGTTCTAGGCAGGTGGCTGCTTAAAGCAAGGTGAAATTAAGCCAGAAAGCTTGTTTGTGAGCTCCTTTCTTGTGATGTGGCTCATATTTTTATGTTGAAAATTAAACACCATAGTTCAGGATGAGGTGGGTATTTAAAATGTATCTACTCTGACTGCCCATTAGAATTATTTTGAAGAAATGATTTGAATGAGTAGTCATACCATAGGTTGAGCTCAAGGCCTAATAGAAATACGTGTATAAAATACTTGCTTGATTTCCTCTTATCTGTAGCCCTGTGTAACAGTGTGTACATTTTTGTTATAGGATGATTACATTTTGATGACCCGAATAGTCACTCCTAAAAGCAGATGGCCCGACTCCTGCCACCCTCTCCACAAAGTGTTTGATCTTGTTGAAACTGCCCATGATCTACATAAACAGAATGATATTGGACCAGTTATCATAGTGGACAGGTAAGGAGTGAGGACAGTGCAGTAAATAATGTTTCTGTGTTTAAGGCAGGTGGCTGCTTAAAGCAAGATAAAAGTAAAGCAGAACGCTCCTTTAGTGGTATGCCTAATTTTTATTATGACTCCTATCTCCATTGAGATATTCCTTTCATATTGGGTATACATATGCAAATGGATAAGACCTTTCCTTGCATGCAAAAAGTTTGACCCCAGTGACCTTGACTTTCAACTTAGGGCCCATGTTTAGGTTTAAAAATCTGCATTTAGGTTTAAAAAGTACTTATTATTCCTATGTCCCTTGAGGTATTACTTTCATATTTGGTTTGCATATGTATATGGACAAAACCTTTCCATGCACACAAAAAATTGATCTGTGACCTTGACCTTTGCTTTTAAGTTTCTAAATGTGCCGAATGCGAGCTTTGTTGTCTCTCTGACAACTCTCATTCCATGTTTGCTTTAATTTCGAAGCTTTCAAAGGATCTCCCCTTATTGTGAACTTTCCAAATTCAATGGTGACCTAAACAGATTTTAGTGTATGTTTATATTGTAGATATGGAGGAGAAGAGGCAGCCACATTCAGTGCCCTGTGGGCGGTGTTTGATCAGCTTCAGTATGACAAGGCCATCAATGTCTACCAGCTTGCCAAACTGTACCATCTGAAGAGAGCAGGCATCATAGGCTCTAAGGTTTGTGTAACACTTATACTTGGCTTGATCAGCTACCCGTAAGGAGGCTTGATTGTTTTGGTGTTAATGATGGGTGTGAATGTAAAAAGCAAGTTGTAGGTCTGAATACAGTAACATTTGTGCTTCAAATAAATTGAAAAATAAGCAGAAAGCTCCTACTAGAGTGCAATAGAAATAACTCTTAGAAGAAGATTTAACTATTAATCTTTCTTTACCCCATAGTCTGTTTCTAGTTTTGAAGACAGTTGACCACTTAATGCAGGTTGAAATTATAGCAGAATGCACATTAATGCGCATTCTGCTATACTTTAAGCTTGATTTAAGCTACCATGTCCTAGAATATAGAAAACATTTTTCATGAGACTGTATAAAATGGAACTTTATTTAATGATGGAATAAATTCTATGCATTAAAATGCGTATCTATGGAGTAATGGATCAACTGTCAAATAGTGTACTGTGTTACATATGTGTCATTATTAGTATATGTGTTTGGTACTGTTATAGGAGAAGTACCTGTACCTGTATCAGGCTGCAGAGAGTCTGTCTAGAGAATGGTCAGAGAAAGACAAACAGTCATCACCAGGTTCAGTACGACTTCAGCTTGGCTCTGCCAAAAGGAATGGAACAATGCCACGTAGTGTCACTATAAATAGTAAAGTAGAGACAGATGTATGATCTACTGTTAGTCCAGCTACACCTTTGGGAGTGTGTACAAACAACACCTTGTAACACCAGAACTAATAAACACAGGGCTGCCATTTCTCCAGATTTTTCCTAAATCTTCCGATTTTTATCATAGCAGATGGTAGCTTAAAGCAGGCTGAAAGGAAAGACAAATGCGCCTTCAGGCGCATTCTGCTTTACTTTCAACCTGCTTTATGTAGCCGCGCTTGGTAAACTGAAAATTTGGAAATCTTTGGATTTTTCATGATCAACTTATGGCAGCTCTGTAAACGAAACATGTCAATCCAAACACAGGAGGTTTACAGGACAGATAGAAAGAAAGAAAGAAGGAGGTATGGAAACAGAATCAAGGATCTAGGATCCAATACATGTGTTGATAGATGTTCCTCAGCATTGGCAAGATGGACAAGTTATTAGTAGTAGTTTTACTGTGGTGTAACATTATCACTGAAATAAGTAATGTAAACTGACTGAAAACTTTCTTGGTGAAAATCAAGCATTGGAACTAAATACTGGTATTTTGAGTATTTTCATATCCCAACACTTTTAACAAACTGAGAATCTCATGACAAATGGAAGTCAGTATTGAAAGAGGAAATCCATGGCAATTGATTGAAGGAAATAAAAGCAGTAAACCCTCTGAAAATCGAACTCTGTCGAACTGAGCTAAAGGTTTGGATTAGAGGGGTTATCAGTTGAGGAAGGTTGAGCAGTCCTGTTAACCCATTACCCCATAGCCTGTATCTAGTATTGAATATAGGTGACCACTAAAAGCAGGTTGAAAGTAAAGCAGAATATGCCTTAAGGCATATTCTCCTTTACTCGCAGCCTGCTTTAAGCTGCCATTTGCTAGAATATAGATTTTTTATCTTTAACCCTTTCCCTGATAGAAGCGCCTTTTAGCGCATTTGATTTATTCCTCCGCTGAAGAAAATAGTTCCAATTTAAACAGTCATGAATATATATTATAGGGAATATTTTCTATATTCTAGCACATGATAGCTTAAAGCAGGCTGAAAGTAAAGCAGAATGCGCCTTAAGGCGCATTCTGCTTTACTTTCAACCTGCTTTAAGTAGTCACCTATCTTCAATAATATAAATATGCTATCAGGTAAAGGGTTAAGATGATACATATTTATGAAACCTGAAAATGGAACTATTTCTTCATTGGAAGAATAAATCAAATGGGTAAAAATGTGTATCTGTGGAGTAATGGGTTGAGGAGTTTGGTTTTTGGAGGTTACACTGTTTTCAAAGAGGAAATCCGTAGCATTGAATGAAGAAAATAACAATTAGTTTGACAAAATAAGACATGAATGCTTTATGCTTGAATCATAGTTCTGTTGTGCTTTCAAGTCAGATTGGTTTTGCTTTAAAGCTGGTACAGTCAGCATAACAGCAGCTTGAGCAATCATTGTGGGCATTGATGTAGAGACTGTGCGGTACATATCTGTTGTTATATGTTGTCAGGCATTAATAAAGAGCAGTATGCAAAGCAGTTAGTTGTTGCACAAACTAATTCTTTGCACACCAACAGCTAAACTGTGATTACCTTTGATAACAGTTATGATCCAGATGAAACTCAGAGTAACTCTGCATCTCGTCAGGATCCACACTGTTTGACACTCTGAGCCTATTTGAAAATAAATTCTAGAAAATTTAAATTTTTCAAACGAAAAGGCACTGACTTATTTAGGGTTCAAAGAGTTAAACAATAGAAGATTTGGTTTGTCATATATTTTTCATGATAACCATATATTCTTGGATCTGTCATTAGTTTAATCGATAGTAATATTTTCTGTTTTAAAATTAGATAGAAATGTGGAATATGTGACGCTAGTCGTTTCTTCTGAAAATTAAAAATTGTGTTGAAAAATATTATATTTATATAGATTTATCTATTAGCCAATGATGGCATGTTTTAAAGATTTTTAGGAGTATGGCATAGAGGTAAAGGTTGTACATCAACGTTTAGTCAAACCTGTGTTAACCCATTACCCCCATAAATACGCCTTTTAACGCCTTAAATTTATTTCTCCACTGAAGAAAATAGTTCCAATTTATACAGTTATGAATATGTATCATAAGAAATAATTTCTATTTTCTAGGAGATGTTAGCTTAAAGCAGGTTGAAAGTAAAGCAGAATGTGCCTTAAGGCACATTCTGCTTTACTTTTAACCTGTTTTAATTGGCCGCCTATCTTCAATACTAGAAACAAGCTATGGGGTAATGGGTAAAGCCAACACTGAATTAAGACTCATTGTGATTTTTAAAAGACAGGTGACCACTTAATGCAGGGCAAAAGTTTGGCATAGGCTCCTATGAGAGCCTTCTGCATGACTTGACTTTTACCCTGCATTAAGCTGCCACCTGTCATTAATATTACAAATATATTGTCTTTTTATTGGTCGCTTAATGCAGGTTTGACTGTATAGGCCATTTCGGGATGGGATAACCTATGTAGACCTTTAATTCCTGCTTCTATTACTATAAAAACCTTGCTGTTAAAAGCCTGCTACTCAAAAGAGTATTGTTTTGTTGTTTTCAGTGTCTAGAGCAGTGATTATCGACAGTAAACCAGAAAGCGCATGTATATGTTCATGAAAAGGGAGATACTTTAATCAAGATGGAAATCAAGCAGAAAGCTCCTTAGAAAGGAGCTTTCTGCTTTACTTGCATCCTGCTTAAGTCGTCATCTGTCCTCAAAACAATCGTTGTCCTCTTGTAAGTATTCATAAAAGCATGATTTTACTGTAAATCATACACCATTACTGTTTATCAAAACACTGGATCAAAGAGAATTGTTTGCTGCTATTAAAGTTTTAGTATGTGTGGCTATAATGTTCTCCTCAACTGTTGAAATGCACACTCAGGTCTGATCAAGGCCAAAATAGATCTAGCTTAACACATTCAACCCTAGCGACGAATTTACTCGTCATTAACAAACAGTGTACCTGTGAAGAAAATGTTTTTCCTATGCAAACAGTGTAAACCCTGATCAGAGGGCTCCTTTAGGAGCCCTCTGATCAGGGTCTGCACTGTTTGTCATTTTGTAATTAATTGTAAAAATCAACCCTAAGTAGCCAAAATGGACTAGACTTAATTGAAAAATTGGAAATGTCCATTAAAAGTTTCAGGGTGAATGAGTTAACCTTCTTTCTTCAATAGCCAAAAACATGAATCACCTTTATCCATCTGTGAGTCAGGCAGTTGACTGCTTAGAGCAAGATGGTAATGAATGAGCTATCTGCTTTATTTTCTATTTGCTTTAAGCTGTCAACACTATCACTTCAAATTCATTTGTGGTGCTTAAGTGGAAGAGTAGTTGGAGGTATCCTAAAGTACTTCCACGGAGGAAAGTATGAAACAGTCATATTGAACATATTTGTATATGTGGGCATAAGCTATTGATAGTTTCTAGTGTGGTGGTAAGCCCTCTGCTCAAATAGCCTTGCTATTTATATATTTGATCATATTGTAACTATACCTACAATGCCAACTCAATAACCCACAGCATCACATGAACTGGCATGAACCATTTCTAGGCCACTTGAGTCTTCTATCATCACTCAGGTAACCTACTGTTAACTGTTCCGGGCTATCTTCAGGGCTCCAGATAAGAGGGAGTAAACTGCACAAATCCAACATTTTCTCACTTATTTTAGCATCAAATCCTATGGTGTTACTACTCATTAGAATCGTATCTCCGAGACGATTCTAATGAGTTGTGACACCATAGGGTTTAAAGCAGATATAAAGATTTTAGTATATGAAATACTCTCCTTATCTGGAGCTCTGTATCTTTGCACATATTGGTTTCCTCCTCCAAAATCACTGACCCAATTTAACCAAACTTGACAGGAATGTTTCTAATTGAATTGTCAACTGGTCCCCTACCAAGTTTGTTCAAATATGACTGTGTAGTCTCTTTACCCTTTGCCTCATAGGCTGTTTCTAGTTTTGAAGACAGGTGACCACTTAAAGCAAGTTGAAAGTAGAGCAGATTGCACCTGAAGGCACATTCTGTTTTACTCTCAGCCTGCTTTAAGCTTCAATCTGCTAGAATATTGAAAATATTTCTGACTTTTCATATTTATGACTGTTTCAAGCGGAACTAATTCTTCAGTGCAGGAATAAATTAAAGGCATATCTATTGAGTTATGGGTTAACCCTTTGAATCCTAGTCATGCATACATGCATCATTTGCAAACAGTGTACCTGTGGGTGTACACTTGTCCTATGCAAACAGTGTAGACCCTTAAGGAGCCCTCTGATCAGGGTCTACACTGTTTGTCATTTTGACATATATTGTACAAATCAACCATTAAAAGTAAAAAATGGACTAGACTGAATTGAAAACTGGAATTGTCCATTTAAAGTTTCAAGCAGGAAAGAGTTAAGTTATAAAATATTGGCTCCATCATACTCAAGTGGCCTTGAAGGCTCAGTGGCCTGTTTATTCTGTAATTAAAACACCTGCTGTACAAGTTTGTTTCATATACACTACCTGTTTACAGATCAAGTGTATGTTTTAGTTATATACAATATTTTGATGTAGATTTTTATAACGGTTTTTATATGATTTGAATATATACATCAGAATACTTTGTGCCATATATGGATATTGTTTGAGATGGTATGACAACAAACATTATCATTGACTTAGTGGATGGCCTTTTGGTAGATCCACTCGTTTGCCTTTTTTCAGGGCTCCAGATAAGAGCGAGTAAAATCAGCATTTTTAACCTTTTCTCCTTTGTATCTCCACCAAAACCTATGAAGTGACGACTCATTAAAATTTTATCAAAGAGAGGTGTCTAAGGAGTAGTGACAACATGAGGTTTAACCCATTACCCCATAGCTTGTTTCTAGTTTTGAAAACTTTGGACTACTTAAAACAGGTTGAAAGTAAAGCAGAATGCGCCTTAATGCTCTACTTTCAGCCTGTTTTAAGCTACCATCAGCTAGGATATAGAAAATATATTTTATCATACGTGTGGAATTATTTTCTTCAGGGAGAGAATAAATTATAGGCGTAAAAAGGCGTATATATTGGGTAATGGGTTAAAAGAAACACAAGGAAGTAAGTGATTGAAATGCCCATCTGATCTGGAGCTCTGTAAATTTTTCATCCAGAATGCTTCCAAATCCTTTAAAACCTGCTAGAGTAAACCATATAATATCAGTTCTTCCTTGTACACAGTAGTGGGGGCTCTATTCACTTTATTTTCATGCTCACTGTATACTCTTGTCGCATGCAGTCAACGGTAATGAGTACATTTTAAACAGTCCTATGGTGTTGAAAGAGTGAAACAAAATTGAACACAAACACCCTCTAATAAAATTAAGAAAATTATACAACTTTGGGAGAAAAAAAAATTGTCAAACCAGATTAGCAAACAGTTTAGAGTCTGATCAGAGACCAAGTTACTTCCCATCTAATCTGGCTTCAAATTGTTTGCAATGCCTTAAGATCAGCTTATATGTGCCAATTTAAAGCTATTTAAGTGCAAATCCTGGTTAGATTTGTACTTGTAGTTAGTTTTGATACAGATTTGTTACTGCATATTTAATTGTAAAAATGCAAGTATAGAAGACATCGTAGTTGTACACACGTGTGATTCGTGCATCTTGCTTATTACATTTTACTGTAGATTACTAAACGTATCCATAATAATAGACACAAATTTTCATTTCATTTCATGTAGATATTTATCAGCTAAGCTTTGATTCATCATCTGATGTGTTTGTTAATCACTGCTACACCAAAAGAATCTTGAAACATTTTGACATTAAGTATTCCTATCACCCTTGAAACTTTTAATGGACAATACCTATTTCAAAACAAGTCTAGTCTATTTTTGACTATTTAGGGTTGATTTTAACAATAATATTTGAAAATGACAGTGTTGATCCTGATCAGAGGGCTCCTTAGAGAGCCCTCTGATCAGGATCTACACTGTTTGCATGGGACAAGTGTAATCCTCATAGTTACAATGTTTGTAAATTACGAGTATACTTGTCGCTAGGGTTGAATGTGTTAACTCATTTAACTCTAGTGACAAGCATACACTGTTCTATGCAAACAGTGAAGACCCTGATCAGAGGGCTCCTTCTGGGGCCCTCTGATCAGCGCCTGCACTGTTTGTCATGTTTTCAATATATTGTAATAATTTTAATAAACACCCCTAAAAAGTCAAAATTGAACTAGACATAATTGGAAATTGGAATTTTCCATTTGAAGTTTTAGGGGTGAATGAGTTAATGAACTTCTCTCCTTTCATCATCCAGTAACTGATGTATTATTATTCTTCATATTGTCATTCTTTTTGTTGTTAAAGTCTGTAAATTTCTTTCATTCATTACAAAACCAGAGCATACATTATAGTATAACGTGTCACTTGTTAATTCTTACCATTGTATTGTTTCTATGTGTAAGTGTTAATTTATTGCTGGTGATCAAGACATCTTGTGAATATGTTCATGTATATTTTGCACCAGCACTTAAATAATGCAGTACAGTAAAACCTGTGTGCAACGGCCACTCAATAAATATGGGAGTCTTTAACACTTTCAACACTGAGTAACTCTTGTGGGTTATTAGGCTCCCTTGTGGATACTTTTAGTCACCAAAGCATGAGCCAGTCTACTTGGAATTCTGGGTAGTGTAATAAATACTGCTCTAAATTAGCAAACAGTGTAGACTCTGATCAGAGGGCTCCTATAGGAGCCCTCTGATCTGGGTCAACACTGTTTGCAAATGTATTGAGTATATATTAAATAGGTCCATGGTGTTCAAAGAGTTAAAAAAAATAGGGAATCTAATGAATGATTTCAGCTCAATGCAGGACAATAGTATTGCGGAAAGCTCATTCAGGAGCTTGTTGCATTACATTTATTGTGCATTAACATTTTGAATACTGCAACAAGTTGATCAATTGTATGCCACTCTGACAGAAATTCTTCATATTCACAACAAAAATTGATAACTTAATTATTTTAGTAGAAACCATTGAAACTGTTTTCACAGTTGTGGCATGTTAGTGGCGAAACTATGATAAACTTTAAACACATTTATGATCTGGATGAAATTCAGCAAAACGCTGCATCTCATCAGGACCCAAAATGTTTGATACTCAATTTTTAGCTCACCTGGCACGTAGTGCCAAGGTGAGCTTTTAGGATCGCTGGATGTCCGTAGTCCGTCGTCTATCCGTCCGTCCGTTCACAATTGTTCGTTAACACTCTAGCATTTTCAAATCTCATTAGATCTTAATGAAACTTGGTCACAATGTTTGCCTCAATGAAATCTAGGTCAAGTTCGAATGTGGGTCATGTCCGGTCAAAAACTAGGTCACTAGGTCAAATTATCGAAAAACCTTGTTAACACTCTAGAGGCTACAAAAATCATTGGATCTTCATGAAACTTCATCAATATGATTGCCTCAGTGAAATCTAGGCCAAGTTCGAATGTGGGTCATGTCCGGTCAAAAACTAGGTCACTAGGTCAAATTATTGAAAAACCTTGTTAACACTCTAGAGACTACAAATTTGATTGGATCTTCATGAAACTTCATCAAAATGTTTGCCTCAATGAAATCTAGGTCAAGTTCGAATGTGGGTCATGTCCGGTCAAAAACTAGGTCACTAGGTCAAATTATTGAAAAACCTTGTTAACACTCTAGAGACTACAAATTTCATTGGATCTTCATGAAACTTCATCAAAATGTTTGCCTCAATGAAATCTAGGTCAAGTTAAAATGTGGGTCATGTCCGGTCAAAAACTAGGTCACTAGGTCGAATCATCGAAAAACCTTATTAACACTCTAGAGACTACAAATTTCATTTGATCTTCATAAAACTTGATGAAAAGGTTTGCCTCAATGAAATATAGGTCAAGTTCAAATGTGGCTTATGTCTTGTCAAAAACTAGGTCACTAGGTCAAATCATCGAAAAACCTCGTTAACACTCTAGAGACTACAAAATTCATTGAATCTTCATGAAACTTGAAAAAAATGTTTGTCTCATTGAAATCAAGGTCAAGTTAGAATGAGGGTCATGCCCGGTCAAAAACTAGGTCACACAGTGTACATGGTTACATGATTACCAGGTGAGCGATTTAGGGCCATAGTGGCCCTTGTTTTCAGAAACTTTAATTTTTAGAACAGTAGCAGATGACAACTGTTGCAGACTGTTGCTTTATGTAAGATTGCCAGTTAACCCTTTGAACCCTAGTCCCGCATATAGGCGTCCTTTTCAAACAGGGTACATGTGAATAGAACACTTGTCCTATGCAAACAGTGAAGACCCAGATCAGAGGGCTCCGAAAGGAGCCCTCTGATCAGGGTCTTCACTGTTTGTCATAATGCCAAACATTGACAAAAACAACCCTTAAAAGTCAGAAATGTACTAGATTAAAATGGAAACTGGAATTGTCCATTTCAAGTTTCAGGGAGCAAAGAGTTAATCTTGTTTGGAGTAGCCATTGTAAACAGGTTATACGTGTAGAAGGCTGACTAGTATGTTTGTTTCATGTGAAGCTGTTAGTAAAGTATTGTTTCCTTGTAATTGATGTGTCATGTAAAGTTAAGAAGCACAGTAACAGCTTTAAGTCTTTGTACTCGAGAACATTTTTGTCTGACCACTGTAGAAGGAACTTTAAACTGTAGCTGTAGGAAAAAATGGCTATTTCCTAAAACATTAAATTAAAATAGATGTTTGATAAAACATACTTATTGTCCTAATCGATATTTAGTTGAACTTTTGGAAAAGCATGCTCCAAGACTATTTCAGTTGTGGAAGCATTCTATTGGCTCGTTAGTGTACAATTAGAATCAGATAGAATTATAGTAAAATCTCGATATCTTTAACTTACTCCTATTGACTTTATTTCAGTGTGCAAATTCTAGTCATGAACCGGTCAAGGTTGTACGAAGATGTCGTAAAACATGGCAAATACATAGTGTTTCACAAACACACTTTGTCTGAACTTAAACTTAAAACTTTTTAGACTGACATAATTACAATCAAGTTAACATACTAACTAAAATATCTTAACACATTCAAACTTATAGTGACAAGTTTACTCGTCTTTGACCAACAGTGTATCTGTGACGAGTACAGTGGTCCTTTGCAGTGCAGATCCAGATCTAAGGGCTCTTAACCCATTACCCTATAGCCTGATTCTGAATATAGGTGATCACTTAAAGAAGTTTGAAAGTAAAGCAGAATGTGCCTTAAGGCACATTCTGCTTTACTTTCAGCCTGCTTTAAGCTACCATCTGCTAGAATATAGAAAATAATTCTGATCATACATATTCTTAACAGTATAAATTGGAACAATTTTCCTCAATGGAGAAATGAATTAAAAGCGTAAAAAGGCGTATTAATGGGGTAATGGCCCTCTGATCAGGGTTTGCACTGTTTGTCATTTTGTAATAAAATTGTAAAAAATAGTGGAAAATTGGCATTGTCTATTTGAAGTTTCAGGAATGAATCTGTTAAGGTAACATGTTCAGAGAAACAGGTTGTAAGGATATAAATGTATCATACCATATGTATACTGCAATATTCACTGTGTTTGATTGATCAGTTTTGTAGACTTTATATATACATGTAGTATGTTTCTTTTTAACAAAACCAACTTGATGCCAGCATATTGTACATGTAAGTTTTTATGTTTATTGTGTTGGTTGTATTGTGATATTAGGCACACCGTAGCTACTTGTGCAGCACACATAAAAGGATTGACTCCATGAATGTTCACTCTGAATTGACATGTTAACCAAAGATTTGATTAGGACAATTTTGCTTTCAATTTTCTTTTGGCAAATTTATACGTGCTATTTTGTGTTTAGCAACCACTGTATTTAGTGGCATGAAGATCTCCGGAGGCGTAAGACTGCTTTATGCATGATGAAAATAATAAAGCAGAAAGTTTCTATAGAAGCTTATTGAAGTTCTTTTAGGAGCTGACTGAAGTTTCTATAGGAGCTGACTGCGCTATATACTACAACAAGACAAACTGCACAGGGTATTCTACTAAGCGGTTGCTCAGTACAAGATAGACTATAAATGTTTTAACAGCTAGTGTGTATTGAAATATTGTTTTCTCTATACTGTTATACAGTAAAACCTCTATGTTATGACCACCACTGAACTGTGTTAATTATCAGATGTTGACAACAGAGGACTGCTTAAAGTAAAGTGACAGTAAAACAGAAAGCTCCTTAAGGAGCTTTCTGTTTTACTGTCACCTTGCTTTAACTCTTTGAACCCTAGTCCCGCATATAGGCGTGCTTTTCAAACAGTGTACATGTGAATAGTACACTTGTCCTATGCAAACAGGGAAGACCAAGATCAGAGGGCTCCGAAAGGAGCCCTCTGATCAGGGTCTTCACTGTTTGTCATAATTCCAAACATTGATAAAAACAACTCTTAAAAGTCAGAAATGGACTAGACTATAATGGAAACTGGAATTATCCATTTAAAGTTTCAGGGAGGAAAGAGTTAAGCAGTCACCTGTCTTTTATACAATTAATTAGCCTTCGTTTTAGTGGTGGTAACAGAGGTTTTACTGTATTTTGAAGAAATAACAAACTTTGGTTAAGTCATGTGCACACATGGACAATATAATAGCTTACAACATAGTCATAAATATCTTGCATCCATATTTGTAGGTGGCATTTTCTAAAGACAAAAGAAGACTGCAGTCATAATTCATGGATGCAAAGATTAGAATTATTATAACTATGGACATATAGAATACAGGTCATATTCCAATTTTCAACTTCATTGTCATTTATGAGTGTTATAATTTTTTACGTTTTTACCGTTGTGAAATTTTGTCAGGGAAGTTTTGATTATTTTCTCCTTTTATTTTCTTCTTTTGTTGGTTTATATTACTCCAACCATAAATAGTTTTTACCAACACTTGCATTCCTTTGTCTGCGCTAGTGTTAGGCTTGTTAAATTTTGGTGAGTACACAGTATATGCACAATGCTAAAATTTAGGTTGAGACTGACTATTCAGGTTGTTTAACCCATTACTCCATAAAAATGCCTTTTTACAACTCTAAATATTTCTACACAATGGAAAATAGTCCCCAGCTTGGAAGTCCTGGACATGAAACACAAGAGGTTGATTCCAATATATTTCTAGTTGGGAGCTTAAAGCAGGTTGAAAGTTAAGCAGAATGCTCCTTAAGGAGCATTCTGCTTTACTTTTAATCTGCTTTAAGTGAGAATTGTCTTCTAAACTAGAAACAGACTATGGGGTAATGGGTGAACAACATGTGCAGGGATTAAAATGGGTTTGTGTTTATGTATTTAGCATCTTGATTATATCAATCTTCCCGAGAAAAATAGCTACAGTGGAGAAAACGTTATTCTTTCCCGTTTAAACGAAACGATACGCAAAACTCTAAAACGTAGAAAAGAACAACTTTTGGACAATTCTGATAATTCTTGTTTATCTTCGTGGCAAACAGTTTGGAGCCTGATCAGACACCGGGTTACCCGGCGTCTGATCTGGCTCCAAACTGTTTGCACTGCAAATAATAGTTTTAGCGTAAACGCGTTTATTGGGAAAGAATAACAGATTCTCCACTGTAAATAGTAACTTCTTGAATGCAACAGTCAAAACATAATAAGGTCATATGTAAAATCTGACACAAACTTTAGTTATAAAGCCGTAATTCTTTGAAGAAGCATGAATGTCTCTAAAGACCGCTTAATTTCAGGAAAAAAGTAAAGCAGAAGATTTTTGCTTTATTTTTTCCTGCATCAAACTTTCACCTGTATCAAAAAGTGTAATTCATATTCTTCTGGGGTGACTGCTTAGCACAATTCTAACTAATATATCTGTAATCGAGCAGTTTCATTGTGTTTCATTAATCTCTAGTAATAGCTTCTCATTAGCTTTTAGCTAGTTAACAGCCATCTCTTTGTTAACCAATTATTTATCACTGTTTATAATTCACATCACTGCAAGATTCGTAAAGTGTATTGTTGCCTTTTAACACATTCAACCCTAGCGACGAGTATACTCATCATTTACACAGTGTATATGTGAAGAGTACACTTGTTCTATACAAATAGTGTAGACCCTGATCAGAGGGCTCCTGCAGGAGCCCTCTGATCAAGGTCTGCACTGTTTGTCGTTTTGCAATATAATATTAAAATAAACACTAAATAGCCAAAAATGGACTAGACGAAATTAGACATTGGAATTCTCCATTAAATTTTTTAAGGGTGAATGAGTTAAGTTTGTTATATCTAGATAGTATAGTATTACCATAAGAAGTTCAGTTGTACCATAAATATCAACCAAAAAATGTAACCACGTAAAGGGTAGCATAATTTAGTAAAAACAAAATGTGATTTTTTTGTTATCAACATTGTTTATTATTATTATTTTGTTAGTGATTGATTGCTAGGTCAATTCTTTTTTTTTTGTACCAAGTTTCGGTTTCAAAACCTGTCTGGTTTTCCTATGGTAAAATCTGTTGTATCAATGTCATTAACTTCTAGTTGATGTTAAGCAGCTAAAGATATGTGACCTTTAATAGGAAGTCATTTTTGTGAAATAAATACATTTTGTGTAAACATTGTTGAATCATTTCTCTACATTCCCAAAGCATCGTGTATTAATTTTGTCAAATATTTTGCATAAAAAAGAATTTGTATTTAACCCATTACCCTGTAACCTATTTATAGTTTTTAACCCAGGTCAATAAAGGTTTTCAATGTTCAACAGGAAACTACTGTCTAACTCATGTTAAATGGCCACCCTTTGAAGAAGCATATTGATGTACATCTCTACAGACTGTTGATGGCTTCATACAGACGAACTGTGAAAAAGAAAGAGCTGACTGGAACTTCTGCATTAAGTTGCTTTACCCCATAGCTGTTTGTAGTTTTGAAGACAGTTGACTACTTAAAGCAGGTTGAAAGTAAAGCAGAATGCACCTTAAGGCACATTCTGCTTTACTTTCAGCCTGCTTTAAGCTACCATCTCCTAGAATATAGAAAATATTTCTTATAATACATTTCCATGACTGTATAAATTGGAACCATTTTTAGCTCACCTGAGCCGAAGGCTCAGGATGAGCTATTGTTACCGCTCTTCGTCCGTCCACATTTTCAAACAACATCTCCTCAGAAACTACTGACCCGATTTCAACCAAACTTTATCAGAAGCATCAGTGACAAGGGGGAACGAAATAATGTTCAAAGTTTTTGGCTAGATTTATTCCCCTTGTTTTGGAACCAGATTTTCTAACATGACCGTATAGACAACTTTTAATACATAAGAAAATCTTTAAAAATCTTCTTCTCAGAAACCAAAAGGCCAAGACCTTTGATATTTGGTATGTATCATAACCTAATGATCTTCTACCAAGATTGTTCAAATTTTGACCCTAGGGCCAAAAATGTCCCCGCCCTGGGGCTTATCAGTTTTTCTTAGGAAAACCTTTGAAAATCTTCTTCTCTGACACTGTATGGCCTAAATCATTAATATTTGAGATGTAGCTTTGCCTTATGGTCCTTTACCTAGATTGTTCAAATTATGACCCCCGGGTCAAAATTGGCCCCGCCTGGGGGCTTATCAGTTTTACATACTTATATAGGAAAACCTTTAAAAATCTTCTTCTCTGAAACGGTAAGGCCCAGATCTTTAATATTTGACATATAGCTTTGCCTTGTGGTCCTCTACAAAGATTGTTCAAATAATGACCCCCGGGCCAAAAATGGCCCCGCCCTCGGACTTATCAGTTTTTCATAGGAAAACCTTTAAAAATCTTCTTCTCTGAAACTGTAAGGCCTAGATCACTTATATTTAACATGTAGCTTTGCCTTATAGACCTCTACCAAAGTTGTTCAAATTATAACCCCTGGGTCAAAATTGGCCCCGCCCCGGGGCTTATCAGTTTTACATAGACTTATATGGGAAAACCTTTAAAAATTGTCTTCTCTTAAATTGTATGGCCTAGATCTTTAATATTTGACATATAGCTTTGCCTTGTGGTCCTCTACCAAGACTGTTCAAATTATGACCCCCAGGCCAAAAATTGCCACGCCCTCGGGCCTATTAGTTTTTCATAGGAAAACCTTTAAATTTCTTCTTCTCTGAAACCGTAAGGCCAAGATCATTTATATTTGACATGTAGCTTTGCCCTATGGTACTCTACCAAGATTGTTCAAATTATGACCCCTGGATCAAATTTTGCCCCGCCCCGGGGCTTATCAGTTTTACATAGACATAAATAGGAAAACCTTTGAGAAAGGCCCAGATCTTTAATATTTGACATATAGCTTTGCCTTGTGTGTCAAGTGTGTTCAAATTATGACACCTGGGTCAAAATTGGCCCCACCCAGGGGCTTATCAGTTTTTATAGGAAAACCTTAAAAAATCTTCTTCTCTTAAACCGTAAGGCCCAGATCATTAATATCTGACATGTAGCTTCGCATTGTGGTCCTCTAACAAGATCAAATTATGGCACCTGGGTCATAGCTATATCAAAATGTTGTCTTGCCCAGTCAGATTCTATGGTACAATGTCCTCAGGTGAGCGAAATGTGACCCTCTGGGTCTCTTGTCTTCAATGGGGGAATAAATTAATTGTGCTAAAAGGCGCTACTATGGGGGAAAAGGTAAACACTTTCTTCCACAGAATTGTCTTAGAGCAGCTCTACTTGCTCCTCCACATAAGTGCCAAATTCAATATTCAGTAATCATATTTATACCCCCACAAACAGAGTTTGAGGGGGGTATACTGGAATCAGCCTGTCGGTCGGTAGGTTGGTTGGCAGTCGGTTGGCCGTCGGTCTGTCTGCAAAATCTTGTACTTTCAACCCCTCCTTCAGTTTCAACCCGATTAATTTGATATTTGGCATAAATGTTACTCAGGTGTAGTAGATGTGCAAGACACAAATTTCAGGTCTCTGTGACCTTGACCTTGACCTTTGGCCTTGAAATTAGTATTGAAATTGGTAGGCAAAATCTTGTACTTTCAACTCCTCCTTCAGTTTCAACGCGATTCATTTGATACTTGGCATAGATGTTACTCAGGTGTAGTAGATGTGCAAGACACAAATTTCAGGTCTCTGTGACCTTGACCTTGACCTTTGGCCTTGAAATTGGTCTTGAAATTGGTAGGCAAAATCTTGTACTTTCAACTCCTCTTTCAGTTTCAACCCGATTCATTTGATACTTGGCATAAATGTTACTGAGGTGTACTAGATGTGCAAGACACAAATTTCAGGTTTCTGTGACCTTGACCTTTGGCCTTAAATTTGGTCTTGAAATTGGCAGGCAAAATCTTGTACTTTCATCTCCTCCTTCAGTTTCAACCCGATTCATTTGATACTTTGCATAGATGTTACTCAGGTGTAGTAGATGTGCAAGACACAATTTTCAGGTCTCTGTGACCTTGACCTTGACCTTTGGCCTTGAAATTGGTCTTGAAATTGGTAGGCAAAATCTTGTACTTTCAACTCCTCTTTCAGTTTCAACCCGATTCATTTGATACTTGGCATAAATGTTACTCAGGTGTACTAGATGTGCAAGACACAAATTTCAGGTCTCTGTGACCTTGACCTTTGGCCTTAAATTTGGTCTTGAAATTGGCAGGCAAAATCTTGTTCTTTCAACCCGATTCATTTGATACTTGGCATAGATGTTACTCAGGTGTAGTAGATGTGCAAGACACAAATTTCAGGTCTCTGTGACCTTGACCTTTGTCATTTAAATTGGTCTTGAAATTGGCAGGCAAAATCTTGTACTTTCAACTCCTCCTTCACTTTCAACCTGATTCACTTGATACTTTGCATAAATGTTACTCAGGAGTAGTAGATGTGCAAGACACACATTTCAAATCTCTGTGACCTTGACCTTTGGCCTTGAAATTGGCAGGCAAAATCTTGTACGGCGAACTCCTTCACTTTCAACCTGATTTACTTGATACTTGCCATAAATTGTCCAAGTTTTTATGATGGTGGCAGCACCATGCCATTGTCAAACCTCATTGAAAACGTCTGCAGAGTGTGACAGAGTGCTGCATAGTGATAGCCGTTCTAGTTATATTTAGTAACATCTGAAAGTAAGACAAACAAGAGTCCCATGGGGCATATTTCGCTCACCTGAGAATAGCTGACAAAATGGAGATAATGATTTATGTCCAGGAGGTGTCATTTTTTTTACCCAATGGGGCATTATTAAATTTGAACAATCTTGATAGAGGACCTGTAGATGATGCTATGTGCCAAATATCTAAGATCAGGGTACTAGGGTTTTAGACAAGAAGATTTTTTTAAGTTTCCATTGAAAAAATATTTTGTTAGCTCCTGTGACCTACATGTGCAACAGACTGAAACCATTTGAACAAAATAGGTAAAGGACATCTAGAAGTGTCACCATGCCGAATATCAAAGCTCTGGCCATATTAGTTTCAGAGGAGAAGACGTTTGAAAATTTCACTATATATCTCTATGTAAAACTGTGACCCCCCGGCCAGGGCCAATTTTGACCCTAGGGGCATTATTTGAACAAACTTGATAGAGGACCTGTAGATGATGTTATGTGCTAAATATCTAAGCTCTGGCCCTTGTAGTTTTTGACAAGAAGATTTTTTTAGTTTTTATAGAAAAAATCTATTTTTAGCTCCTGTGACCTAGATATGCAACAGACCGGGACCATTTGAACAAAATACGTAAAGGAATATTCAGAAGTGTGACCATACCAAATATCAAAGCTCTGGCCATATTAGTGTCAGAGAAGAAAGACATTTGAAATTTTCACTATATAACTCAATGTAAAACTGTGACCCCCGGGGCGGGGCCAATTTTGACCCCAGGGGCATAATTTGATAGAGAACCTGTAGATGAAGCTATATGCCAAATATCTAAGCTCTGGCCCTTGTAGTTTTTGACAAGAAGATTTTTTAAGTTTTCATTGATAAAAATCTATTTTTAGCTCCTGTGACCTAGAAATGCAACCGACCAAAACTATTTGAACATTATTGGTATAGGACATCTAGAAGTGTCACCATGCCAAATATCAAAGCTCTGGCCATATTAGTTTCAGAGCAGAAGATGTTTGAAAATTTCACTATATAACTCTATGTAAAACTGTGACCCCCGGGGCCGGGCCAATCTTGACCCCAGGGGCATAATTTGAATAAAGTTGATAGAGGACCTGTAGATGATGGTATGTACCAAATATCTAAGCTCTGGCCCTTGTAGTTTCAGACAAGAAGACTTTTTAAGATTTCCTTATTTTTCACTTTTAATTCTTTGAACAAACTTGAAAGAGCATTCCTGTAAAGTTTGGTTCAAATCTGTCAAGCGGTATAGGAGGAGATGTCATTTGAAGCAATTGTTAACGACGACGGACGAGGGACAACGCACACAAACGACGGACGACGACAGACACAGGGCCATCCCAATAGCTCACCTTGAGCCTTTGGCTCAGTGAGCTAAAAATAAAGCAGAAAGCTCCTAAAGGAGCTTTTTGCTTTACGAGCATCTTGCAACTCTTGCTTCCAGCAGTATCTTGAGTGTTTTGGCTTGGTACTTGAATGACTCAAATATATCACAAAAGAGCAGTATGTTTATTTGTTAAAATAGTACAGCACTAATATATCATGATTCTACAAACAAAACATTGCTATAAACAAAGAATCAAACGTGGTTACACTTCTAACATAGCAGATGGTGGGAATATAAAAACTGCTAGTTTATCATATTTTACATGGTAGCGTACCACAACTTTGTACTTTAACTCCATGACTTGCTACTAGAATGACTCAAATATATCACAAAAGAGCAGTATGTTTATTTTGTTAAATAGTACAGCACTAATATATCATGATTTTACAAACAAAACATTGCAATAAACAAAGAATCAAATCTAGTTACACTACCAAAGGATATAATTATGCTTGCTACATTAACCGTCTGCATGCTGCGGGTGAAAATGTCACATCTATTGCAAACTGTTTGGATCAAGATGAGACGCCGAGTTACTCAGTGTATCGTCTTGATCCAAACAAAAATCCTTTGAATAACACTCTCTCATTTTATTTGCTTCATGCACAGATCCAGCCATTTTTCTCAAGGGGTGGGGTCCAACGTGACTATGACAATATGACGAGCATATTTCTCTTTTTCCTTTTTTCTTTCTTTAACTCTTTGCATGCTGGGTAATTTTTCCGTCTGCAACAATTTGTCGTCTGCTATTTTTCTAAAAAAATAATTTTCAAAATTTCTTTTAAATTCAGTGTCAGTAAACAAACAGTTTGGATCCTGATGAGACATTACGAGGCGTCTCATCTGGATCCAATCTGTCTGCAGAGATAATCACTATGGCAGGTATATCCGCCGCTAATGTGCAAAGAGTTAAGGGTTTTCCAGGGAGTCCTACCCCCCATCCACCTGTTGGATCTGTACATGGGCTTATAAGTGCAACATTGCAAAACAGTAGTAGTATTCTATTTTCCTGATTGATTATCTTGCAAGCAAGGGCACTCAATTTTAACGACACTTATATTCAAGAATCAACCACTGTTTCTACCATACAATCAATCTATGGACAAACTGTTTTATGTATAGTTGCAGAACAAGTTCCTTGACCTCTTCCTCACATTTCTCTACAGGACACATCCAGATTGTCAATTTTTATTTCACTTAATAAGTATGTTATCTGGATTTAAACTGTTTACAAGGGAATAATATAAAATATTATGTTCCATTAGAAGTAATTTAGCACACAATTCATTATATTCATGTTTGCTACAAGTGAAGTTTAATGTACATCAAATTAAATAAAATACATGTATTGGGATTATTTCTATACAATATAATCACTTGTTGTTTGCATATGCATACTTATAATGACAAAATATTCAATCATTTTAAGTCCCAGTAAGGTTTCACCAGGGCTCCAGATAAAGAGTAAAACTGATTTTTTTAAATTTTTACATTGGTTCCATTATATCTCCAACAAACACCAATGTTGCGACATTTCCAGACAATTCTAAGGACTAGCCTCATCATAGAATTTGGTTGCAGGGCTGCTGTTTCTCCAGATTTTTCCAAAATCTTTGGATTTTATTTCAGAAGATGGTAGCTTAAAACAGGCTGAAAACAAGAGCCCCATGGGGCATATTTCGCTCACCTGAGAATCACTGACAAAATGGAAATAATGACTTATGTCCAGGATGGGGTCATTTTGACCCTAGGGACATAATTTGAACAAACTTGATAGAGGCCCTGTGGATGATGCTATGTGCCAAATATCTAAGCTCTGGCCCTTGTAGTTTCAGACAAGAAGATTTTCTAAGCTTCATTAAAAAATATATTTTTAGCTCCTATGACCTACTTATGCAACCGACCGGATCAGCCTCCAAATGGTTTGCAAATGAAATAATAGTATTAGTATAAACGCGTTTATTGGGAAAGAATAACGTTTTCTCTACTTGACGTCATTCGCGCGAGCGTCTTCCCGCGCTTCTGTCAAACTGAATAAACTACTGATTACAGTGTCACATTGTGCACAATTGTGCTGAACTTATATATTTATGCAAGACTTTAATCACTGCATGATTAACAATTTCAACCAGAAATCATGAGAACGATATATATTTACATATCTTTCCGGTATATACATTCTTTTTTCAATCAGCCAATCAAATCGCTCGTCGCAAACTTTACTTTCATTTCGTCTAAACCAGAAGCTAGGGGGTGGAGGAAAACCCTGTATTTTAAAATACCGATTTCAATCTTGATTTTTGTAATTACGTATTCAAATCAAACATCGAAAAAATGTATTTTGGATAGAAAAATATCTTATCTATGGACTGCAAAAGATTTGGTTTCGATTGATTGCATTTTAGTAGGTAATTCGTGTGGTCGATGTGACACGGTGTAGAATCGGTTACACACCATGGTATAATAATAGATAGCAGACCGTTAGATGCCTATAGTCAACCCATATAGATATTTTTTTTTTTTTTTTTTATTTTTTTTTTATATTTCACTCCAATAACATAGACATTGCTAATCGGTTGGGAAAAAATCTTTTAGATATAGATCTAGAAACTAGACCTAATTGATATTATACTTATTGATAGCAGACCGGTATAGCAGCATCGAGTCAACTCAGATAAACATTTTTTTTTCCAATCCAATTCATTAGACAACAGAGTTATGGACTTATTATATATATATCGGTAGAGGTATATATAAAGTAAACACATACACATAAAAAGTCCACGACTCTGGTACCAGTGATATAACTCTATGTAAAACTGTGACCCCGGGGCGGGGCCAATTTTGACCCTAGGGACATAATTTGAACAAACTTGATATGTGCCAAATATCTAAGCTCTGGCCCCTGAAGTTTTTGACAAGAAGATTTTTTAAGATTTCCTTATTTTTTCACTTTGGTTGCCATGGCAACCAGAGTTCTGCATTGTTTTTAATTTTTTGAACATATTTGAAAGAGCTTGACCCAAGGAACATTTCTGTAAAGTTTGGTTGAAATCTGTCAAGCGATATATGAGGAGATGTCATTTGAAGCAATTGTTAACGACGACGCACGACGGATGACGACGGACACAGGGCAATCCCAATAGCTCACCTTGAGCCTATGGCTCAGGTGAGCTAATAAAGCAGAATGCGCTTTAAAGCACATTATGTTTCTTTCAACCTGCTTTAACCCATTACCCCATAAATATGCCTTTTAACGCCTCGTTTTGATCCCGGTCAAACAACAAGTTACACTGCATCTGATCTGGATCAAGATTTCTTTTTAAACCCTTTACTACATGGTCTGTTTCTAGTTTTGAAGACAGGTGACTACTTAAAACAGGTTGAGAGTAAAGCAAAAATGTGCCTGAACTCTTTCCTCCCTGAAACTTTAAATGGACAATTCCAGTTTAGATTTAAGTCTAGTCCATTTCTGGCTTTTAAGGGTTGTTTTTGTCCATTTTTGGCATTATGACAAACAGTGAAGACCCTGATCAGAGGGCTCCTTTCGGAGCCCTCTGATCTGGGTCTTCACTGTTTGTATAGGACAAGTGTACTATTCACATGTACACTGTTTGAAAAGCACGCCTATATGCGGGACTAGGGTTCAAAGAGTTAACCCTTAACTCCATAGATATGCATTTAATTTATTCTGCAACTGAAAAAATAGTTCCAATCTATATAGTCATGAATATGTGCCATTAGAAGTATTTTCTATATCCTAACAGATGACAACTTAAAGCAGTATAAATAAAAGGTGTTAAGTTGTGTATCTATGGAGTAAAAGGTCAAAAAATGTCTGCTAGCATTCATAGTGCTAAAGGTGCATATATGTATTATATATAGTTGTAGGTCCCTAACAGTCTATGTCATATCTTGGACAAGTTTTTTAATCTGAGACCATTCCACACAGTCTGATCCGAATGCTGCAACAATTTCCAAAAATTTCTCCACTGTTGCACCACTGGCTGTTTTCATTTTCCACTTATTGAGGCACGTGTAAACTTGCATGGCTACTGAAGTCTGATTTTCCAACATAGCATGATCTATATCCGGCCTGGAGAGTTCAAAATGGGGCATTACCATTTGCCACCCTGCTAAGAATGTCTGGGCTAAACGGCTTAGATCTCTTTCTACCAAACGTCGACTTCTGACTTGTGCTGGAATATCTTTTAGCCACGATAACTCGTCTGAAAAGCAGATAGAAACAAGATATAATGCAGAAATAGCATGTTTCATGTAAGGGATGTAACATGTTTTCTATTTAAGAAATAATAAATTAATACCAGTGTTTTATCGTGCAATCAAACACTGGTAGGAGTTGAGATGCGTAGTAATTTAATCACCAGGCTGCAGGCCGAGTGATTTAATTACAAGAATCTCAATTACTACCAGTGTTTGATTGCACGATAAAACACTGGTATTAATTTATTATTTCAATTCTAACACCTCAATTTAACCACATTTTGCACCGAAGTATTGGTGCTACATTTCTTGGTGAACGCATTTTCGAAACCAAACGATGTCACGTTTAGACATTACAGCTCGTGAGTGTTTTATTGAGAATTCAAACACTGATACGTTCCTTCTTTGCTTATATAGGGGCGTGCGCGAAGTGTGTTAGAATGAACCTTTGCTAACTGTATTAAGTTATCAACCCATTCTTCCATAGAAGCGCCTTTTCGCACATTTGATTTATTCTTCCATTTAAGAAAATCGGTTCAATTTATACAGTTATAAACATATACCAACAGAAACTATTTTCTATATATATCTTAGCAGATGGTGGCTTCAAGCAGGCTGAAAGTAAAGTAGAATGTGCCTTAAGGCACATTCTGCTTTACTTTCAACCTGCTTTAAGTACCCATGTGTCTTCAAAATTAACAAGAGCCGTATACGGCCCTAAATCGCTCACCTGGAACAACTGAAATAAGCGTAAAATATCTGGGAAACCTGAGAAATTATGACAATACGATTTAGCCAATCACTGAGTATATGCCAATTTAAGGGCAATGATTTGAACAATATTGACAGCAAATATTAAAGAAAACAATTTAGTCAAATTTGTGACGGAGGAAAGCTGGAAAATTTGACACAAAATTTATTAAAGATTTCACGAACAAGATTTTTGAATTTTTAATGAAACGATCGTTCTTTTAGTTCTTGTGACCTAGATATGCAACAGACCAGAACCATTTGAACAAAATTAGTAAAGTACCTAGAAGTCACACCATGCCAAGTATCAAAGTTCTGTAAATCTTGGTTTCAGGAAAGAAGATGTTTGAAGTTTCACTATATAACTCTATGCAACAGACCGGAACCATTTCAACACTATTGGTAAAGTAACTCTAGAAGTGTCACCATGCCAAATATCTAAGCTCTGACCACGTTAGTTTCAGAGAAGAAGATTTTTGAAGTTTTCACTATATAACTCTATGTAAATTTGTGACCCCAGGGGCGGGGTCATTTTTTACCCCAGGGACATAATTTGAACAACTTTGATAGAGGACCAGTAGATGATGCTTTGTGCCAAATATCTTAAGCTCAGAGAACTGCGGTTTCAGACAAGAAGATCAGTTTTTATTGAAGCAATCTATAGTCAGCTCCTGTGACCTAGATATGCAACAGACTGGAACCATTTCAACAATATTGGTAAAGTACCTCTAGAAGTGTCACCATGCCAAATATCTAAGCTCTGGCCATAATAATTTCAGAGAAGATGATGTTTGAAGATTTCACTATATAACTCTATGTAAAACTGTGACCCCCGGGGCGGGGTCATTTTTTACCCCAGGGACATAATTTGAATAAATTTGATAAAGGACCAGAAGATGATGCTTTGTGCCAAATATCTAAGCTCAGAGAACTGCGGTCTCAGACTAGAAGATTTTTAGCGAGCTGGCTGACTGGCTAGAAAAAGAGAGCAAGAAGGAGCGAGGGAATCACCCTTCTCATGAACACATATCCTTTGTGAAGATGGGTGAGACCAGCAAAACGCAGAAGGCACACAGGTCGTCGATCTTAGATGGCATAACTGGCTGGAACATGGAGGTGGACTTAGGGAAGAGACTTGTATTCCCGGACGTGGTCCAGACGACCCTACGACCAGACGTCGTATTGTGGTCCAAGACAGGGAAGAAGCTCATCGTCATAGAGCTGACAGTACCATGGGAGACAAGGTGTGAAGAGGCTTACGAAAGGAAGAAAGCGAAGTACACAGAGCTCCTAGATCTCTGTAAACAACGAGGCTGGCGTACTTGGCTGTTCCCGGTAGAGGTCGGCGCAAGAGGTTTCTGTGCCCAGTCAGTGTGCAGACTGATGACAGCAGTTGGGGCTACTGGCAGAGATAGAAGAGTGGCTATCCAGAGACTGATCACCACTGTGGGCCGAAACATTCTATGACGGCGGCATTCATGCTGATGATGTCGGTTAAAAGCATTCCATTATCAACCCATGATAATGGTTTGTATACTTCACATTCAACTACTGGTGTACCAGTGACTTCTAGGAAAGACTAGATGACAACCGAGAATAGACACTGGAGAGACAGATGACCACCAGGAACAGACTGGACCGGGGCACTAGGGGTAGCATCCCGAACTGCAGTCTTCGAGAGAGGACACCCACCAACAAGCTACAGACTCCACAAATGAAAGACACCCCCAGAGTGTACCGAGAGGGGGGGGGGGGGGGGGGGGGGGGGGAGGAGGATAGACTCAATTGGACGGATTTCATGGAATCGACACGGCCAGCCCAATCAACTACAAATAGAGATGGAACAGTCACCTGCAATTGCGGAAAGGTGTGTAAGAACCATCGCGGTCTACGCATCCACTAAGGGAAGTCCGGTTGCCAACGTGTGAGGTCACAACGACAGCGCTTAGCCGGTTTGGCTAGTGAGACGCAGGAGTACCCCAGTCTGGATTCAAACCGCAGTACTGAGGAACTCTCCGTTAATGAGACAGCACATGATGTCTTCCGGGAACCGGAGGTGGAAGACGATCCCCTCCTTGAGCTACTGCAGACTCAGGGCACCCAAGATGCAGACCAGGCGACTGTTCCGGATAGACCACTGCAAGACACTGCCACTAGAACCAGGAAAGAAAGGATCAAGTGGCCCAAGGCATCCGACAAGAAGTCATGGAAACAATTGGACGAGGATCTCGACATCATCCTCGAAACATCCTTGCAAGGACCAGTGGACCGGAAGCTCACCACCCTTATCTACTCGGTAGGGAAGGAGAGGTTTGGACTTGAAGAGGGAAAAGCGCGGAAAGAACCCCCAAAACCAAACAGACGGCAGATCCGTATACAGAATCTGAGACATGAACTCAGACAGTTAGCCTCTAGATACCGTACCAGTTCACCTACAGAAAAGATTGGACTAACTCAACTCAGACAAACACTACGGTCAGAGCTGATGTCACTACGGAAAGCCGAAAACACAAGAAGGAACGCCAGGGAAAGGGCAAAGAAGAGAGCAGCATTCACAGCCAACCTATACAAATTTGCACGATCCTTACTCGACAAAGAACAGTCAGGGAAGTTGGAAGCACCACTTGAAGAGGTTGAAAGATATCTCCATGCTACACACTCTGACCCCAATCGAGAGGAACCGCTAGGGGACTGTGACCGAATAGACCCAGCGGAGGAACCAGAGAAGCAGCTAGATGTCTTGGAACAAACGATGGGGGAAATAAAGGATACCATCAGGAATGCGAGGAGCTCCTCAGCGCCATCACCCAACGCCATCCCGTACAAAGTATATAAGATGTGCCCACTATTTCTAAAGCGGTTATGGAGGCTTCTTAGGGTTGTATGGAGGAAGGGGGAGATTCCCAAACGCATGGAAGGAAGCAGAAGGAATATTTACACCAAAGGAGAGGAACTCCAAGACAGTCAATCAGTTCCGAACGATCTCGTTGCTCAACGTCGAGGGGAAAATATTCTTTGCTATCCTTGCAAAGCGTCTGACATCTTTCTTGACTGTGAATAAGTACATCGACACTTCAGTTCAGAAAGGGGGAGTTCCTGGTTTCTCCGTCTGTGTTGAGCACACTATTGTCATCACACAGCTAATCCGTGAGGCGAAGGAAGGCAGGAAGGATCTAACTGTTGTCTGGCTTGACCTAGCCAACGCATACGGATCTATTCCACACCAGCTGATATACACAGCCCTTCAGCACTACCATGTAGATGGCCACGTACAGAAAATCATCACTAGCTACCTTGATGGTATCCAGCTGCGGTTTGCTGTAGGTGACCAGCTAACAGGATGGCAGAAGTTGGAAAAGGGTATCGTTACAGGATGCACTGTTTCCGTGGTGCTTTTTATTATGGGGATGAACCTTCTGAGAAACGCTGCTCAACGCGAGACGAGGGGTCCAAAGACGGAATCGGGAATCTATCTCTTATCTAGCAGGGGTTTCATGGATGACCTCACATTGTCAACTACAACACATGTACAAGCTAGGTGGATGTTGACAGCCCTGACAGACGTCGCTTCATGGGGAAGAATGAAGTTCAAGGCAGTCAAATCCAGAGCCCTCGTCACCAAGAAGGGACAGACAACAGAAAGGTTCAAGCTCTACGTACAGAATGAGGAGATCCCATCCATAGTGAAAAGTCCAATAAAGTGCCTTGGGAAATGGTTTGATGCAAGCCTAAAAGATCGAGACAACATCAAGAAGCTCAAACAACAGGTAGAAGATGGCCTCAAGAAACTTGATCGCTGTGGACTACCTGGGAAGTTCAAAGCCTGGTTGTACCAGCACGCATTGCTCCCAAGACTACTCTGGCCATTGCTGCTGTACGAGATCGCTAGTACGACAGTGGAAGCCCTCGTGAGGACTACCAGCAGACACCTCAGAAAGTGGCTCGGAGTACCGCCAAGTTTCACAAGGATTGGACTCTATGGGAAGAGTAACAAGCTACAACTCCCACTATCTTCACTAGTAGAAGAGTTCAAGACTGCAAAGACAAGACTTGTGCTGACTCTGAGGGATTCTTCAGATGAGTGTATTCGGGGGGCAGGGATCGAAACTCGTACTAGCAGGAAGTGGTCAGCGACAGAGTCTGTGAGCCAGGCAGAGAGCAACCTTAAGCACAAAGACATTGTCGGAGTGACTGCCGTTGGACGTCAGGGGATCGGCGCAACCAAGACCGTATTGTGGAGCAGATCAGACCAGAAGGAGAGACGAGCAATGATCAAGTCGGAGGTCAGAAGAGAGGAGGAGAGCGCAAGACAGGCTAGGGCGGTTGAGATGGGAGCGCAGGGAGCATGGACCACGTGGAACACCACAGACAGGAAGATGACCTGGGGAGAAATATGGAAATATAAGCCACTGAGATTTTCTTTCCTCCTCAGGTCTGTCTATGACCTCCTACCATCTCCAGCTAATCTATGCCGATGGGGACTCACAACGGATCCCAAATGCAGTCTGTGCGAGAGAACAGGCACAATAGAGCATGTTCTGTCATCCTGTTCTACAGCACTGACACAGGGGAGATACCGATGGAGACATGACTCAGTACTCAGAGAGCTGGCTGACTGGCTGGAAAAAGAGAGCAAGAAGGAGCGAGGGAACCACCCTTCTCATGAACACATATCCTTTGTGAAGATGGGTGAGACCAGCAAAACGCAGAAGGCACACAGGTCGTCGATCTTAGATGGCACAACTGGCTGGAACATGGAGGTGGACTTAGGGAAGAGACTTGTATTCCCGGACGTGGTCCAGATGACCCTACAACCAGACGTCGTACTGTGGCCCAGGCCGGAAGAAGCTCATCGTCATAGAGCTGACAGTACCATGGGAGACAAGGTGTGAAGAGGCTTACGAAAGAAAGAAAGCGAAGTACACAGAGCTCCTAGATCTCTGTAAACAACGAGGCTGGTGTACTTGGCTGTTCCCGGTAGAGGTCGGCGCAAGAGGTTTCTGTGCCCAGTCAGTGTGCAGACTGATGACAGCAGTTGGGACTACTGGCAGAGATAGAAGAGTGGCTATCCAGAGACTGAGCCAAGCAGCTGAACGGGCGTCAAGTTGGCTGTGGCTTAGACGAGAGGAGAAGAGCTGGAAGCATTAACCGACACACAGTGACTGATCACTACAATGGGCCGAAACATTCTATGACGGCGGCATTCATGCTGATGATGTCGGTTAAAAGCATTCCATTATCAACCCATGATAATGGTTTGTATACTTCACATTAAAGTTTTTTTTTAAGCGATCTATTTTTAGCCCCTGTGACCTAGATATGCAACTGACCGGAACCATTTCAACAATATTGGTAAAGTAACTCTAGAAGTGTCACCACGCCAAATATCTAAGCTCTGGCCATATTAATTTCAGAGAAGATGATGTTTGAAGATTTCACTATATAACTCTTTGTAAAACTGTGACCCCGGGGCGGGGTCATTTTTGACCCCAGGGACATAATTTGAACAAATTTGATAGAGGACCAGAAGATGATGCTTTGTGCCAAATATCTAAGCTCAGAGAACTGCGGTCTCAGACAAGAAGAAGTTTTTTTTTAAGCGATCTATTTTTAGCTCCTGTGACCTAGATATGCAACTGACAGGAACCATTTCAACAATATTGGTAAAGTACCTCTAGAAGTGTCACCATGCCAAATATCTAAGCTCTGGTCACGTTAGTTTTAGAGAAGAAGATTTTTGAAGATTTCACTATATAACTCTATGTAAATTTGTGACCCCCGGGGTGGGGTCAATTTTCACCCAAGGGACATAATTTGAACAACTTTGATAGAAGACCATTGATAATGCTTTGTGCCAAATATCTAAGCTCAGAGTAATGCGGTTTCAGACAAGAAGATTTTTAAAGTTTTTATTAAAGCGATCTATTTTTAGCTCATATTACCTACATGTAGATATGCAATGGACCGGAACCATTTCAACAACTTTGAAAGAGGACCATATAAGGATCATTCCTGGTAAGTTTGGTAAAAATCTGACACATCGTTTAGGAGAAGATGTCGTTTAAAGAAATTGTTGACGACGGCCGGCCGGCGGACACAGCACGATAAGAATTGCTCACCTTGGCACTTTGTGCCAGGTGAGCTAAAAACAGGCTATTAAACTCTTGCAATGAGTATACAGGTCCTTTACAGACAGAGTCACTTTAAGGAGTCAACTTGTCCTATGCAAACAGTACAGACCCTGATAAACCGCGAGTGGGCCTGTGAAGAATACACTTGTCCTATGAAAGTAGTGTAGACCCTGATCAGAGGGCTCCTGCACTGTTTGTTATTTTGCAATATGATGTTAAAATCAACTCTAAACCCATTACCCCATAGCTTGTTTCTAGTTTTGAATATAGGTGACCACTTAAAGCAGGTTGAAAATAAAGCAGAATGCGCCTTGATGCGCATTCTGCTTTACTTTCAGCCTGCTTTAAGCTATTATCTGCTAGAATAGAAAATATTTCTTATGAATCTTATTGTTAACCGTATGAACTGGAACTATTTTCAACAGTAGAGGAATAAATTAACCCTTTGAACCCTAGTCCCGCTTATAGGCGTCCTTTTCAAACAGTGTACTTGTGAATAGTACACTTGTCCTGTGCAAACAGTGAAGACCCAGATCAGAGGGCTCCGAAAGGAGCCCTCTGATCAGGGTCTTCACTGTTTGTCATAATACCAAACATTGACAAAAACAACCCTTAAAAGTCAGAAATTGACTCAACTAAAATGGAAAGTGGAATTGTCCATTTAAAGTTTCAGGGAGGAAAGGGTTAAGGTGTAAAAAAGATGTATTTATGGGTTAATGGTTAATAGTCAATATCGGACAAAACTTAGCTGGACTTTGGAATTGTCAACTAAATGTTTCAGGGGTGGATGAGTAACCGTAATATACTGAACTTTTCACACATTCAACAAGTTACCTGAAATATTTGCAAACAGTTTGGATCCAGCTGAGATTCTGAATTACTCAGCGTTTCATCAGGATCCAAACTTTTTGAAACTCTGACATTGCTTTGAAAAGAAACAAGAGGGCCTGAAGGCCCTGATATCGCTCACCATTTGTAATGAAGCCGGATAGCTTTACCTTTGAAATTCACCCGTTTTATTCTAAATCCATTCAAGTTTGTCGACCTACTGTAGTATAGTAGAGTACATCAAAGCAAATAACTAAACAATACTGAAATGAAGCCTTTTTCTAGCATTTCAAAGTATATCAAGAGCAGGTAACTATTGTCACAATGATTACATTTCAACAATAATTGCACTCCTTCGAGAACGTATAGCTACATCCTTTGAGTACAAGTATAATCAAAATCCATTGAAAACTGTAGTTGCAAGAGTGTAAACGCTGTAAAATATGGCATTTTCAGCAATTTAAAGGTAGATAATATCTCTTGATCTATTTGTCTGATTCCAACCATAATCACCCTTTTTCGAACTCAGTTCAGTTTCAGTTTTTATTTTCAGCTCAAACATGCTATGCATGTTCATCGCCATAAACACAATATAAACATAAGCGGTACATTTTTCATAGCAGTAAGAAGAGTATAACATTATATACATACAAAAAGATTGAATAAATTATATAAATAAATACATGCAGTTAATCTGATCAATATACACTAAGTTTGTATCAGTATATAAATGACATATAATTATGTTGTATCATCGTAGTAAACTAAGAGAAAGCGTTTAATACCTGTGGAAAATGTGATGTAGTGGCTAACCCACTCACACAGTACATTGTGTACATGTAACACCTGTAACAAGGGAGATAACTATCTAGTAGAGCCAAAGGGACATAATAAATATTCTTTGCTATTGCGAGATCGCTTGTGTACATAATGCACATATACAAGAATGAACATGCGAAAAAGGGAGAGAGCTGAGAAGGTAGTATCAAGGGACATAATAAATAGTCTTTCCTATGGATACATGAATCAAGCAATTAGAAAGACGTGTTAACGATTTCGCGATATGCATATAACAAGGGAAAAACTTTGTGGAATTTTTCCAGGGTTCCTTGTTACAAATGGCAATTTATGATAAGATCAAATTTTGGTGGAGCTTTGAAACAGGTATTTAACGCTTTCACTAGTAATAAAATTAACAAGTATTATTGCATTACTACTCACCGCACAATGCAGGTCAGAAACCACACAGAAAGCTCCTGGCGAGGCTTTCTGCGAAATTTCTGTCCTCACCTGTGCGTTTCTTGTTTTTAGACATAAGTGAATATAAAACTGTATTGTGATACAACTCACCGAACAATGCAGGTCAGAAACAACACAGAAAGCTCCTGTCGGAGCTTTCTGCGCAATTTCCACCCTAAATTGTGAAGATTTTGTCTTTCTATTTCGACAGTAAGTTGACCAATGCAGGTGAAAACCAACACAGGGAGCTTCTGCATGAACTCTCTGCGTTACTTCTATCCTGAATTGCGCCAGTATTTTAATTTAAGATTAACTTTGATAATTACTATTGCAACACTACTTATCGTACAATCCAATGTCAGAAACAACACAGAACGCTCGGAGCTTTCTGCCTTATTTCTTTCCCGAATTGTGCGATTTCTGTCATAAGATTTAAATAGATAAAACACATGTAGATGATTTAATTTTGAAACTTTTAATTATCGTACAATTCAGGTCAGAAACAACACAGAAAGCTCGGAGCTTTCTGTGTTATTTCTATCCCGGATTGGGCGATTTCTGACATAAGATTTAAGTGGATATAACACATGCAGATAATTAAATAATGAGTTGCACAATGCAGGTCAAAAATAACACAGGGAGCCTATGCATGGACTCTCTGCGTCATCCCTATCCCGAGTTGCGCAATCAATATTTTTTTAAACAAATACAAATAAATATTTTATTTTACAACTTATATACATTGTTACCTTGTTAAATGTACTATTAAAAAGGGTTTATATGAAGACTTATAATACATCATTAATTGATTCTCTTTTGACGTTTGCTAAATAAACATATCGAGCCAACTTAATAAGTGTGCCTCTCTGAGAAGACGTCATAAGAGATTTGAATTTCTGTAAAGTAGGCCAAGAACAGTAATAACTGTTTAAACATGTATTCCTAATGTCTCTGTAATATGGACATACTAACATAAAATGAAATTCAGATTCAATGGCACCTATATTACATCTAGTACATATTCTATCGATTCTATCGATGTTTCTATATCTTCCTTCTTCAATGGCAAGCCTATGAGCGGAGCATCTCAGTCTAGTTAAAGCAAATCTGTGTTTATTATTTTTTACGCATTGTAGGTATTTTTCAAATTCAAATGTCGTTTTAATGGCAGAATAAGTATCTAATTTGGATGAATTTCTAATTTCTGCATACCAGTGCTGGAGATATTGGTCACGTATACGTTCAGCTACATTGTCAATCTGTAATTTTGATACAGTATCAACATTAAATAAAAAGTTAAAACCTGTTTCAGAAAGCAGATGCTTTAATTCTAAAGTCCACTGATTAATGTGTTGACCATTTTCATCTCTCATGTCATAAACCTTGTAAATTAGTGAATCTGGTGACTGCATTATTCTATACCAATATTTAATCATATCAATCTTTCTCAAAATTTGTAATGGAAATCTTCCTAGTTCACTGTAAATAGCTGCATTTGGTGTTTGTTGTCTTACACCAAGAATTTGTTTAAAACATTTCAATTGATTTCTTTCAATATCTGGACCCTTATGAAACCCCCAAATTGGTGATCCATAGTTTAAAATCGGTAATATCATTGCCTCATACAATTTCAACTTTTCTGAAACGCTTAACTCGATATTTTCAAACAGGGAATTTAGTGAAAAAAGTGCTTTTCTGGCTTGATTTGCCAGAGTTTTTTGTGCTTTATAAAATTTACCATTAGCAGACATTGTTATTCCTAAATAAGTAAATTCTTGAACAACTTTAAGTTTTACTGTATTAAAATGAATATCAAAATTCTCTCTGTAATTATTCCTTTTAAAAACCATCACAACTGTCTTATCCGTGTTAACATGAATATTCCATTTCGTACAATATTGTGATAGTTTAAATAACAGGTTCTGCAAACCTTCTTTAGTATACGAAAATAATACTGTGTCATCAGCAAACAATAGTAAAATATAACTGTATTTCGTCAATAGTAATGGAATCCATTATGTCGTTTTGTAAGTGGGTATACATGTCGTTAATAAAGAAAATGAAAAGAACTCTTATGGTCATATACAATCTAGGCAAGTTTGAGAGAGCTTGGATAAATATTGTGGCCTCAAGAGCGTAAACACTGTTAAATATATCATTTTCAGCAATTCAAAGGTAGATAACTATTGACCTATTGATCCGATTACAACCATAATTGAACTCATCCGAAGTCTTATGGTAATATACAATCTGAGCAATTTGAGAAAGATTGGATAAAATTTGTGGCCTCTACATGTAGAGTGTAAACATCGTTAAATATGGCATTTTCAGCAATTCAAAGGTAGATAACTCTCGACCTATAAGTCTGATTTCAACCATAATCAAACTCATCTGAACTCTTATAGTCATATACAATCTGAGCAAGTTTGAGAATTGTGAACTCTAGAATGTAAACAGTGTTAAATATGGCATTTTCGGCAATTCAAAGGTAGATAACTCTTGATCTATTTGTCCGAATTCAACCCAAATCAAACTCATCCGAACTCTTATCGTCATATACAATCTGGGTAAGTTTTAGCAAGATTGGATAAATACTGTGGCCTCTAGAGTGTAAACACTGTTAAATATGGCATTTTCAGCAATTCAAAGGTAGATTACTCTTGATCTATTTACCCCATTTCAACCAAAATCAAACTCTTCCGAACTCTTATAGTAATATACAATCTGGACAAGTTTTAGAAAGATTGGATAAATACTGTGGCCTCGAGAGTGCAGAGACTGTATAAAGCCTTTATACAGTCTCTGGAGAGTGTAAACACTGTTAAATATGGCATTTTCAGCAGTTCAAAGGTAGATAACTCACGACCTTTTTGTCCGATTTCAACCATAATGGAACTCATCCAAGCTCTTATGGTAATTTACCATCTGAGCAAGTTTGAGAAAGATTGTTTAAATATTGTGGCCTCTAGAGTGCAAACACTAAAATTGTTGACGACGGACATTCAAGGATTGCAAAAGCTCACCCTGAGCTCAGGTGAGCTAAAAAATTAGAAAAAAATATGTTAAGAAAAGTTGCAGGTGACAATTGTTGCAGACTACAAATTTAAGTACCATAGCATTTGACCCACTGCCCCATAAATATGCCTTTTAACAATTTTAATAACTGAGGAAGATCATTGATGGTTCCAATTTATACAGTCATGAAAATGTAAATGCTAGCATACAAAATATTTTGTATTTCCAAGCAGATGATACTTAATCTTAAGCAGGCTGAAAGTAAAGCGGAATGTGCTTTAAGGCACATCTTTCTTTACTTTCAACCAGCTTCAAATGTTCACCTGTAGACTATGAAGTAATGGGTTACAGATCAGTTCAATGGAAGACTAAAATGTATATACTCACCATCTCCTTCAGCCGCTATAACTTGTCCTATTTCCACCGAGGTGCTCACTATTTTATCGGCAACAAACTGCTGACCATTATTGTTTAATGCTTCTAAAAATACATCATAAGCACTTGGCCCACTTCTGAAGAGAAGCCGTAGAAAACAATTGTTTCTATTTTTTGCAGTGTTTGGATTAAATCCGTTAATTTCATCCACGTCTGGAAAGTCAAAAAGTCCTGCTTCTATGAAGTAATCTGTTAGATCTCTGGCATCAATGTTCTCCTTAATGAAACGCAAATTCTTTTTAATCTTTTTATCGTGTTCAGGGGCTAAAGCCCCAGATGTGAGTGGCATTCTGATAATTTCCTGAAACGACAAGGGTATCATTACTGTTAAACGATACGATCTCCCATGAAAGAAATACCTGTATCCAAAATGATAGCATTTTTAGGCAATGAATGAAGTTGAATGAACAAACAGTGAATTCACACTTGTAGCCTTAATGGGACCCATATACATGGGCTGTGTATCTGGCCAAGCAATTGGAGCCATACATGTATATGGTTTACCAACAATAGACTCATATGTGACCCATTTTCTGGGCTGTATCCAGACAAACCCAGAAGGGTTTGCCCTGTGACAACGGCCCCATCTGTGACACATGAGTGTGTGTATATATATGCGCTTTATCAGAATGCAGGAATTTTGAACGTCCCCAACAACTTTAAGGCCAATATCTGTAATGCCAGATATTCAATTTTGACGACTTTTTTGCAGTCTCCACGCATTCACATCAGGCATTTTTATTCCCTAAGCTGGGTCCAAACCAATGAAATCACCATATAAGTGATTTAAGTTAATAATCTGGATCCAACATACCGACAGAAACAATTACAATTTTGACAAATTATTTGCGTCTAGACGCCACACATCCCCATCAGAGATTTTTATTTACTAATCTGGATCCAAACTAATGCTAGCTCAATATAAGAGGTCAGCAAACAGGAATGATCCTTATATGGATCCAAATTAACCATGACAGATATAATTATAATTTTGACGAAATATTTGTGTAGACGCCCGCGCATACATCAACATGAGATTTATATTTATTCCAAACCAAAGGAATCTCCATAAAAGAGAATTTTATTTATTTATCTGAATGCCGAAAATGATTAACTATTAGATTTTTGCGGAAGCTGATCTGTATGAAACAAAGAAACGTAATGGCATAAAATTAAAAATTTCAGAAGCGCCTTTCAAAATTGACAACTGCTAATTTCATTTTCAACTGCAACTTTCGGATAATTAAACTTTTTAATTGAATCATTTTAAATGCTTGTATTTTACGCTGAATTTAAAGTACTAAGGGTAAATAAACTACGATAAGTCATTAACACAAAATTATATTTTAGTTTGGAAATAAAAAATTCATGGAGGTAGCGAAAATGTACGGGTAGCGAAACATCCAGGGTAAAAACACCCTGGGTAGCAAACTGACTGTGAGGCGCAAACGCAAGCAACTCACTGCTAGGGTAGTGAAGCGTCCAGTAACCCCTCCATTTCATTAAGCATCATACATAAACGTGTCGACTGATCAATCTTATCAAGACAGACTGTGTGTGCCGTCATCAGTTTGAGTCATGATATCATTTAGCGGACAAAATTATAGGAGGTCGACATTCTCGATTTGATTGAATGGGCAAATTGTCCCCACTAAAAGTAGCTATGACGTCCATCAATGGGTGTCTGTGTATAGAATATGTTAATGAACCGAGTCTCGTCCTAAACTTACGTCACTATCCATTATCTTATTTAAACAAACTGTGGATTAATCAAAACTCACCACATATTAAACTTCTTTTACGAGTTTCATAAATTTTATGTTAGAAAATTGCTCGATTTTGGTAATTTGAGATCAAAATTATGGCTTTAATAAGCAAGATTCTAAATTGATTATCATGGAGGTACCAGTTTCAGTGCACTTAACGTTCAAACTGATCATGGTGATAACAAATCATAAAAGTCTATGGAACAATTATTCCTATCTTTGTAATCAATTGTCTAGGTTAATTCCCTGTAAAAATATTTCCAAAATATTCTATATATAGCGCAATCGCCACCGTTTCAATGACGTAGTCATTTTGTGCTGAGAACATTTTGTTGTACCTATTTCAGTGAGGGTTGGTTTTATCGAAGTACAGACTCACTGTATCAAAAGTATGTGATCAATAAAAATATTGTAAGAATCATTCCTGTTATGTTTCCCATCTATATAAATATTAAAGATTAGGATTTTCTCCCTTTTGAATATATAATTGGTTCCTTGTCTATACTGCCTCTCTCCCATTTGAATAAGAAAAACAACAACAGTACATTTTCAGTCATTCCTTTATGAATTATGTTGGTCTCTGTTCCAATTCAGTTCGGCAAGGAGTGGTCACATAATTTTGACATATACCCTGTAGGCTATTTTTGTCATTTTTATTTCTTTAAAAGAGTCGCTTAAATAATGTAAATCAAATCACAATATCAAGCCATTCAAAAAAAATTTTACCGAAAAACAGTTTCCGTATATAAGGAGAGCATACTTTTGTAAGTGTACTGTACATGAAACAAAATAGACTGGACCACTTATTTCATGTGATTTTGGTGTAGAAGATAACAAAAAATGCATACCACTACAAAATTATGAAAATCAATTGTAAAAAGTGTTATTTTGGAACATGTGTTTTCGGAGTGAAAACGGACATAAGGAAATTGGTTCAATTTGCTATGCTTTATTTTTTATAGTCAATAAATTATCCGTTTGCATCAAATTTTGGATTTTTTTGGACAAAGATGACAGGAAAAGTTTACTTTGCCGATAGCAAAAAGTGATAACGTAATTGAGCTCTTCAGAAAGAAGATAGAGTTGTCGCAGTTAAGTGCACCGAAATAGGTACCTCACTGAAACAGGTACACTGACGATAAATGAATGTCAATAATCTTTTAAGATCTAACTTGGAGCTTTCTGCTTTACTTTCATTTTGTTTTAAGCATTCAACTGCTGCCTAAATGCCCATATAAATATGCGATTTGCACTTTTGGTAATGAAATAAAAGGTTCAGCACAGGAAAATAAAACTTTATAATCATTTATTTTTTTATATTAAACATTTTATATTGCACCCTATCCAGAGTTGTCGTTCCTAAATTCTGTTTCTGAGATCTTAGGGCCGTTACTATTCGATTTACTCTAGACCTATGGAGAATAGGAATGTAACGGAACTAAATGGTTTAACTTTATAATTGACTTTTACTGAACAATTTCATATGATAATGACAGTTACCCGAAATAAGCAACTCGGTGTCCGCGTCGTTATCCTTTTCTTGGGAAATCTATTACACTCCCTTTGGCTTGGGGTAAAACACTGTCCATGCAAAACCCCTTTGACCGTCAAGGTTTTATCGCACCGGCATACACATTTGTAGTTTCAGTTTGAGACCTTGGGAATAACATTTCTGACATAATGAATTGTTAGAGGAGCTGAACTTTGTTATGTAGAAGTTGAAAAGGTGCGATGTATAATGTTTATTATCCAATTTATTATAATGAAAAAAATCGGTCCTAATATATTCAGACATTGGTAAAACATTTGCACGTAGGTAAGGTTCAGTCGCACTAGGATTAGTTCGCCCCATTAGTCAATCTTATTTCATCTTCTCTTTTTCTTCCTATTCTACTTCTATGTTGATACTGCCCAGGGCCGAAGCATCGCGGGCAAGTGACGCCATCAAAAGGCTAAAATAACTCCATATTTACAATTAAAATCATAAAACCATAGCATGTCTACGCTGCGCTTCTCTGTAGACGAGACTGGAACTCATCTACAGTGTGGCTCTGGACCACTTCAGGTGGTAGGACATTCCATTCCCTGATTGTCCTTGGCATGAAGCTGTTTCTATACTGCTCGCAGCTCACACCAACCTCAATGAAGGATAGGCTGTGTGATCTGGTGCCTTGTCTGATTGCAGGGGAGATGTAGTCGGGGATCTTTACTGGTATGGTGTTGTTGACTTCCTTGTAGAAAGTGGTGAGTCCCTTGTCTTTTCTCCGGTCTTGAAGTGGAGGCCATTGCAGTTCGTTGAGTAGGGGTGTGACTCTCTGTCTGTAGGAGTATTTCCCTGTAACAAATCGGGCACCACGTTTCTGCACTTTTTCTAGAGAGTTGATGTCTTGTTTGAAGTAAGGGTCCCAAACTGAGGAGGAGTATTCAAGATGAGGACGGACAAATGCAGTGAACGCTTTCCTCTTCACTTCGCTGTTACAGTTGTATAGGTGGCGGCGTAGAAGGTTGAGAATCTTATTGGCTTTTCCGGTGATGTTGTTGATGTGTTGTTTCCAGGTTAAGTCTGAGGTGAATTCAACTCCAAGGTATGGATGGTGGTCTACTCTTTGGAGGGTGTCTGTTCCAATAGTGTACTGGGTGTCTATGTAGGTGAGTTTCTTGGTGATCTTTAGTAGATTGCACTTTGCAGCATTAAATTTCATCAACCAGGTGTGTGACCAATCAACGAGTGAGTCGAGGTCCCTCTGAAGCTGGGTCCAGTCAGCCACACTGTTGATGGTTCTGTATAAGAGACAGTCATCGGCAAACAACTTGATCTTGGTCAGAGGAGACACTCTATCAGCGATGTCATTGACGTACAACAAGAACATTAATGGTCCAAGCACAGTGTCTTGGGGGACGCCGGAGATCACTGGTGAGTTGGCAGAGGAGGAGCCATCAAGTACAACCCTTTGTTGTCTCTGACACAACCAGGACTCTATCCACCTGTTAGTGCAACCAGTAATCCCGTAGTGCTGTATCTTATGTAGCAATCTCCTGTGTGGCACGGTGTCAAATGCTTTGCTGAAGTCAAGGATGAGGAGGTCTGTAGTTGTTTTCCGATCTAAACGTCTGGAGAGGTCTTCCACAGTGTTCAGTAGTTGAGTCTCGCAGGAATGGCCGGAACGGAAGCCGTGTTGGAAGTTAACAAGGATGTCATGTTCGTCAAGGTGGCGCATGACTTGGCTGAAGATGATGTGCTCCATGGTCTTGCATAAGATGCATGTAAGCGATACTGGCCGGTAGTTGGCTGGATTAGTTTTGTCGCCCTTCTTGTACACAGCAGTGACATTAGCATCCTTCCAATCATTAGGTACGGTGCCAGTTGCGTATGATTGCTGGAATATCACAGAATGTATCGGTGCGACTTCTGTAGCTACCATCTTCAGTATACGGGTGGGGAGAAGATCAGGGCCAGATGCTTTGGACGGGTTCATTATTATGTATACTTCTCCCCATCAATATTCATGATTATGAGAAAAGGCACTTGTGAGGTGCACCAGGGACTGTACCGGACCGGTCACTTTATCCTGACACTGACGAATCGGTCGCAACCGCCTGTATAGCTCAGTGGTATTGCGTCCGATTGCAGAGCGGGAGGTTGCGGGTTCAATCCCCGGCCTGGTCAAACCAAAGACTTGAAAATTGGTAGTAATGGCTTCCCTCCTTTGCGCTCAGGATTTCGGGTTAGCATTACGATTGGTTCGTCGGTGTCAGGATAAAGTGACCGGCCGGGTACAGTCCCATTGGTGCACCTAAAAAGTGCCCCTTCTCATAATCATCAGAATTGATGGCGTAGAAGTAATAAATAGAAATGCTAACACCCGGGGATTGAACCCACAACCTCGCTCTGCAAGCGGACGCTCTACCACTGAGCTATACAGGTTGTATCTATCTCGATATTCTGCTTCACACCCTCACCGGTAATTTTGAGCAGTTGCGTGCCAGTGCCTATTAGCCTGGTTACCTGTGTTTTCACCACCCTTAGCTATATTTTTCGCGCATCATCATCATCATGCGCCTATCTGATGTATCATTTTTTACTTGTTCATTGATCTAATTCTGAACTGAAACTTCAATTACACGAATATATACAAATAAAATTTGAGAAATAAATACAAAGTGTAAAAAACTGTACCGTTTTCGAACGAGGTTGCATTGCTCTGGATCACCGGGATGCTTTCTTGTCAATTCGCCACCTCTGATTGGTCATTCAAAAATTAGGTTAAATGTAGGCTCTGTCAGTATGTTATAGTTTAATTGTTTCATGAAACTTGAACATTTTTTACTGATTTTGAAATATTTAATTTTTTTAAAAGTAAATCATAACTTTTACAACTTAACAATAAATTGTAACAACGGACAGGCAGAATTAAAATTACCAACATGTCTTTTGATTGGAAACTTTTTGTGAATTATTAATTGTTATTTTATCTGTTTCTTTCGCATTTTCGGCGCTTGAAATCTTCCTGGGTGAAACTGTCCTAGTATTCGGATATCCTCTGTAGTTTTCGGGCATCCTTGGTAGCTGCTCTTGAAGGAATTCTAAGTTTTGCTTAGGTGGCGAATTGACAAGAAAGTGGCGAATTGACAAGAAGCAAGGATAATAGAAGGTAGTGACTACTGCAGCGAAAACTATACCTATGAATAAAGAATGTTCACACATTTTTACAAGCATGTATAATTATCCAATAACAGCTTTGCTTAGAATTATTGCACTGTTTAATTGCGATCAATTGTCAAACGTGTTTTTCTAGTTGATTTTTGTAACAGGTCATTCTAAACCAGCAAACTTACATGTTTCGCTACTTGATGGGAGCCTAAGCTTCGATAGTTTTTATTTTCTTAGACCTACCACTGTTTATTCAGCACTAAGTTAGGAAGCTACATCAGCAGTAATTTCGAACAAGATTATTATATAATTAAGTTACTTTTGAATAAAATTTATAAGAAAAAACTTAAAATTGGTCACGGATTTTCAGATATCGGGCGTAGATGATGATAATTAACGCTATACATGTATGCGGAATACATCTATTCTCATCGTTGCCGTGAGAACAAGTTGGGTGGGGAATATTTGTTGAAGTTTCTTTGTTTTTTGCCATTAAATATCCACAAGATAAGGTAGAAATGAGAGATTATTAATATTAGCATCAATAAAACGTATCTGCAGGCAAACTAATATGTTGCTACATAGTTTAAATGACTCATGTACCCCTAGTCAACCCTCACAGGACTTGCTAGGGGTACGTGACCGTACCGCTAATTTCAAATATTAGAGGTATGGTCACGTAACCCTAGTCACTACCTTAATAGAAATAGGAACAGATAAAAGATAAGGAAGTAGAGGTGTATAAAGATGATTGGGTTAAAATACTAGCGTGAAAAATATAACAAGAGGGCCTGAAGTCCCTGATATCGCTCACCTCTTGTACTGAAGCCTGATAGTTTTACCTTTCTGTTTCACCCATTTTAATCTAAATCCATTCAAATTTGTATTATAGCATGTAAACAATTTTGGGATACAATCTCATAATTCTAGTATAGTAGAATACATCAAGGGCTGGTAACTTGAGCCTAAACAATACTGAAATGATGTCTTTTCTAGCATTTCAAAGTATATCAAGGGCAGATAACTATTGCTACAATAATTAGATTTCAGCAATAATTGCACTGCTTCGAGAACTTATAGCTATATATTTTGTGTGCAAGTATAATCAAAATCCATTGAAAACTGTAGTTGCAAGAGTGTTTATGCTGTTAGAAATGGCATTTTCAGCTGTTCAAGGGTAGATAACTCTTGACCTTTTGGTCTGATTTCAACCATAATCAAACTTATACGAACTCTTATGGTAATATACAATTTGAGGAAGTTTGAAAAAGACTGGATACAAATTGAGGACGCTAGAGTGTAAAAACTGTTAAATATGGCATTTTCAGCAATTCAAAGGTGGATAACTCCTGACCTATTTGTCCGATTTCAACCATAATTGAACTCATTCCAACTCTAATGGTCATATACAATCTGAGCAAGTTTGAAAAAGATTGGATAAATATTGTGGCCTCTAGAGTGTAAATACCCTTAAATATGGCATTTTCAGCAATTCAAAGGTACATAACTCTTGACCTATTTGTCTGATTTCAACCATAATCAAACTCATCTGAACTCTTATGGTCATACACAATCTGAGCAAGTTTTACATATACTGGATTAAAATTGTGGCATCTAGAGGCTAAACACTGATAAATATGGCATTTTCAGCAATTCAAAGGTAGATAATTCTTGATCTATGAATCCGATTTCAACAATAATTAAACTCATTCCAGCTATTATGGTAATATACAATTTTGGTAAGTTTAAGAAAGATTGGATAAATATTGTGGCCTCTAGAGTGTAAACACTGTTAAATATGGCATTTTCAGCAATTCAAAGGTATATTACTACTGACCTATTTGTCCGATTTCAACCATAATCAAACTCATCGGAACTCTTATAGTAATATACAATCTGAGTAAGTCTGAGAAAGATTGAATAAATATTGTGGCCTCTAGAGTGTAAACACTGTTAAATATGGCATTTTCAGCAATTCAATGGTAGATAAACTCCTGACCTATTAGTCAAATTTCAACCATATGAATTGAACTCATCCGAACTCTAATAGTAATATACAATCTGAGCAAGTCTGAGAAAGATTGAATAAATATTGTGGCCTCTAGAGTGTAAACACTGTTAAATAAGGCATTTTCAGCAATTCAAAGGTAGATAACTCCTGACCTATTATTCAGATTTCAACCATAATCGAACTCATCTGAACTCTTATGGTAATATACAATCTGAGCAAGTTTGAGAAAGATTGGATAAATATTGTGGCCTCTAGAGTGTAAACACTAAAATTGTTGACGACTAACGCCGGACGCCGGACATTCAAGGATTGCAAAAGCTCAGGTGAGCTAAAAATCAGGATAGGAACATCATTGCAGGACTCATGGTTTAAATTTTCCTCCTATAAAAAGACCTATTGCAGAGCTCAAGATAAGAGGGTATTTCAAAAATTAAAATCTTTAATTCTGCTTTAAACCCTATGGTGTCACTACTCATTAGAATCGTTTATTCAAGACGATTCTAATGAATAGTAACACCATAGGATTTATGCTAAAATAGGTGAGAAAATGTTGGATTTGTGCAGTTTACTCACTCTTATCTGGAGCCCTGTTATTGCCTGTGTACTGAGACGGATGGTGCCTGAGCCTTATATAGATTGCTATTAACTAGGTAACTGTACACAAATGTGGACTTCCCCGTTAACTGAACAATTTTTAGCTCACCTGAGCCAAAGGCTCAAGGTGAGCTATTGGGATGGCCCTGTGTCGTGCGTCGTAGTTAACCCTTTACCCCATAACCTGTTTTTTAATTTTGAAAATAGGTGACTTCTTAAAGCGGGTTGAAAGTAAAGCAGAATGCGCCCTAAGGCGCATTATGCTTTACTTTCAGCCTGCTTTAAGCTACCACCTGTTAGAATAAAGAAAATATTTCTTATGATACATATGCATGGCTGTATAGATCTGAACTATTTTCTACAGCGGAGGAATAAACTGAGTGCGCTAAAAGGCGCTTCTATGAGGGAAAGGGTTAACAATTGCTTCAAATGACATCTCCTTCTATACCGCTTGACAGAATTCAACCAAACTTTACAGAAATGTTCCTTGGGTCAAGCTCTTCCAAATGTGTTCAAAGATTTAAAAACAATGCAGAACTCTGGTTGCCATGGCAACCAAAGTGAAAAAATAAGGAAATCTTAAAAAATCTTCTTGTCAAAAACTGCAAGGGCCAGAGCTTAGATATTTGGCACATAGCATCATCTACAGGTCCTCTATCAAGTTTGTTCAAATTATGCCCCTGGGGTCAAAATTGGCCCGCCCCGGGGGTCACAGTTTTACATAGAGTTATATAGTGAAATTTTCAAACATCTTTTTCTCTAAAACCAATGTGGCCAGAGCTTTGATATTTGGCATGCTGACACTTCTAGATGTCCTTTACCAAAATTGTTCAAATGGTTCTGGTCTGTTGCATAACTAGGTCACAGGAGCTAAAAATAGATTTTTTCAATGAAAACTTAAAATATCTTCTTGTCTGAAACTACAAGGGCCAGAGCTTAGATATTTGGCACATAGAATCGCCTACAGGTCCTCTATCAAGTTTGTTCAAATTATGCCCCTAGGGTCAAAATTGGCCCTGCCCTGGGGGTCACAGTTTTACATAGAGTTATATAGTGAAATTTTCAAACGTCTTCTTCTAATATTGCCAGAGCTTTGATATTTGGCATAGTGACACTTCTAGATGTCCTATACCAAAATTGTACAAATGGTTGTGGTCCGTTGCATAACTAGGTCACAGGAGCTAAAAATAGATTTTTTTCAATGAAAACTTAAAAAATCTTCTTGTCTAAAACTACAAGGACCAGAGCTTAGACATATGGCACGTATCATCGCCTACAGGTCCTCTATTAAGTTTGTACAAATTATGCCCCTAGGGTCAAAATTGGCCCCGCCCTGGGGGTCACAGTTTTACATAGAGTTATATAGAGAAAATTTCAAACTTCCTCTTCTCTCACTTTCAGACTCTAATATGGCCAGAGCTTTTATATTCTGTATGGTGACACTTTTAAATATACTTCACATATTTTGTTCAAATTGTTCCGGTCTGTTGCATATCTAGGTCAGTCCTGGACATAAATCAATATTTCCATTTTTCCAGCTATTCTCAGGTGAGCGAATATGCCCCATGGGGCTCTTGTTTTAAGATGGGTGCATATAGTTGCCTCTTTGTCTATCTGTACATTCATCCTTTCATCTATTTTTCTGTCCATCTGTCACAGGCACATTCTTCTTTACTTTCAACCTGCTATAAGTAGTCAGATACCTGTCTTCAAAATTAGAAACAGACTATAGAGTAAAGGGTTAAATTTCTACATTACCAAAAACCTCCATGTTTTCTATCTTTACAGAGCTAACATTCACAATCATGCCTTCAAAGTATGCCAAACGCATGGGACAGTTGTCTGCGAGAATCTTTGGAGAGATAGCCAGGCCCACAGATGAGACTTCAATGAGAGTTGTGAAGATGTTCACAGGCATACCCAAGGATAAAGATCCATTCATAGTCAACTACTATCCCAGACACAGAGAATTGAAAAGCATGATGGAAGGTCTGCGTTTTCATGGAATATACAGGTAGAGTCTGTTTCTGCTACTCTGCAGGGCTGCCATTTCTCCGAAATTTTCCTAAATCTTCGGATTTTTGTCCAGATTGTAGTAGTTTAAAGCGAACAGTAATAGATTTTCCAACTACATGTACATGTATGGAAAATCTATTACTGTTCCGATTCAAACTTCAAAGACAAACTTTCTTGAATTCAATATCAGATGCAAAATAACTCTGATCAGTCAAGGTTTTGACCTTGATCAGGGCTGCTGGAGTCTTCCTCCACCTGTAATTACCTACATACACAATTAAATCTTTCCTCCCTGAAACTTTAAATGGACAATTCCAGTTTCGATTTTTGTCTAGTCCATTTCTGGCTTTCAAGAGTTGTTTTTGTCAATTTTGGCATTACTGACAAACAGAGCCCTCTGATCTTGGCCTTCACTGTTTGCACAGGACAATTGTATTATTCACATGTACACTGTTTGAAATGACGCCTATATGCGGGACTAGGGTTCAAAGGGTTAAGCTGGATAACACATTATTACTGAAATACTGTTAAAACAACATTCAGTCATAACAAAGCCCAATCCAAATCATCTTTAGTGTGCAAAGTAAAACAGATTTTGCTGATTTTAGAAGCTTGTTAGTAAAATCAGATTATTGTCTTTAAATTTCAGAGATGAGCATGCTGATTTCAAAGATGAAATGGAGGCTCGTCGTAAGGAGCGTGGGAAAGAAAAGAAAGTTCCTTATTATATTAAGAAAAGACTTGAAAAAGAGCAGGCTGAGCAAGAAAAAGAAGACTTTACATCCTGATGGTTTCCTTCTAAATACACACTGTGTTATAAATGCCATTTTCAGCCATTACCCAATTGAATAGAATGTCTTTTTACGCTTTTCATTTTTTCTTCCACTGAAGAAACCAGTTCCACTTCTAACAGTCATGAATATGTAGAATATGAAATATTTCTGGATGTATGTCCTAGTAGATGGTACCGGTAGCTTAAAGCAGGCTGATAAAGAAGCAGAATGCTATAGGGTATTGGGTTAAGAACTTAAGACTCTATAGAAGAGATGCCAGTGGGGATATTGTATATTGGCAATTATCCAGTTTGTTCATTGGAATAATAAAGTGTTTTTATCATAATATTAATGAATGGAAAAACTTGCACAGAGTAGTTCCAGGGCTGCCATAAGTTGATCATGAAAAATCCTGCGATTTCCAAATTTCTATTTTTCAGGCACAATTACTTAAAGCAGGTTTAAAGTAAAGCAGAATGTGCCTTAAGGCGCATTCTGCGTTACTTTCAACCTTCTTAAAGCTACCATCTGCTGGGAGAAAAATCTTAAGATTTTGGAAATATTCTGAGAAATGACAGCCCTGTAGTTCACTCATCAGATGTAACAATGTTTTATACAATTGGATGAGATACGTATTAAAGTAACTGCCCCTGACTCGGGTAAAATGGTTAAATTATGATTCAGGTGTTGTGTGTTTAGTTTATCATTTCCTTGGTTTAAATCTTTCAAAGTCCTCTGAAGATGGAGCATGGCTGCCTATATGACGAGGTTATTGAAAACAGCTATGCACGTAATCCTCCAGCTTGACAGGCCATTCTGTCTGTACCAAGCTGTCCTGTGAGTGTTAAGCACAGGTACGCCAACAACAACATCTTTCAAAGAAGTTATGCTTGCTTTTGTACTGTAGGTTTTAAGCATGAATGAAGAAATATAAGACTAGCAACTTTAAACCATAGATACACCTTTTATGCATTTGATTAATTCCTCTACTGAAGAAAATAGTTCCGTTTTATACAGTTACAAATGTGCAACATAAGAAATATTTCCTGTATCTTAGCAGATGGTAGCTTAAAGGCACAATCCTACCGAAATTGGTGTTTAAAACGCGCAGTTTCTTATATGTGTGCATTTTCTATGTATTAAAACTAAGTGAAATGGCGTGTAAGAAGCCTGACATATGTACCCACTTCGTAAAGAATCCTACCTAAATGTGTCGAATTCTTATCGTGATGGTTTACATTTTAAGCGGGTTTGTTTACAAATAAGACTAACGGGCTGGCTCCGAGAAGCGTAAAGGTCACGTGATTGATACGAAGCGCGGCGATAATTCGTATACACTGCAAAGCCGGACGTAGCCGGAACATTCCGTAATAATTCGTCTTCGATCGAATGTCAACAAAACAGATTTAAAAGTAGACTTGTTTCCACCAATTTCACGGGTTTGTAAGCAACGTTGCCTCTATAATCATCGGGGATTACTTCTTTTTATAGGTTTAGATAACGAATGTGCCTACATTTTCAGGTTTTAAAATTGCGCAATTTTGCAATTTGACAGTAATGTTGGGACTTTAAAGCAGACTGAAAGTAAATCAGAATTTGCCATAAGGCACATTCTGCTTTACTTTGAATTTTTAGCTCACCTGAGCACAAAGTGCTCAAGGTGAGCTTTTGTGGTTGGTCTTTGTCCGGTGTTGTGCGTCGTGCGTTGTGCGTCAACAATTTCTTCAAACATCTTCTTCTCCAAAACTACTGGCTTGATTGCAACCAAACTTCACAGGAATGTTCCTTGGGTCAAGCTCTTTCAAAGTTGTTCAAAGAATTTGAAACAATGCAGAACTCTGGTTGCCATGGCAACCAAAGTGAAAAAATGAGGAAATCTTAAAAAATCTTCTTGTGAAAAACCAAAAGGGCCAGAGCTTAGATATTTGGCACATAGCATAATCTACAGGTCCTCTATCAAAGTTGTTCAAATTTTGCCCCTGGGGTCAAAATTGACCCCGCCCCGGGGGTCACCGTTTTACATAGAGTTATATAGTGAAAAGTTCAAACATCTTTTTCTCTGAAATCAATATGACCAGAGCTTTGATATTTGGCATGGTATAACTTCTAGAGGTATTTGACATATATTGTTGAATTGGGTCTGGTCTGTTGTATATCTAGGTCACAAGAGCTAAAAATAGATTTTTTCAATGAGAACTTAAAAAATCTTCTTGTCTGAAACCATAGTACACTAAGCTTAGATATTTTGAACATAGCATCATCTACAGGTCCTCTATCAAAGTTGTTCAAATTTTGTCCCTGGGGTAAAAATTGGCCCCGCCCCGGGGGTCACAGTTTTACATACAGTTATATAGTGAAATGTTCAAACATCTTTTTCTCTGAAACCAATATGACCAGAGCTTTGATATTTGGCATGGTATAACTTCTAGAAGTCCTTCACATATACTGTTGAATTGGTTTTGGTCTGTTGCATATCTGGGTCACCGGAGCTAAAAATAGATTTTTTTCAAAGAAAACTTCAAAAATCTTCTTGTCTGAAACCATAGTACACTGAGTTTAGATATTTTGCTCATAGCATCGTCTACAGGTCCTGTATCAAAATTGTTCAAATTTTACCCCTGGGGTCAAAATTGGCCCCACCCCGGGGGTCACCGTTTTACATAGAGTTACATAGTGAAATGTTCAAACATCTTTTACTCAGAAACCAATATGGCCAGAGCTTTGATACTTGGCATGGTGTTACTTCTAGAGGTCCTTTACATATATTGATGAATTGGTTCTGGTCTGTTGCATATCTGGGTCACCGGAGCTAAAAATAGATTTTTTCAATGAAAACTTCAAAAATCTTCTTGTCTGAAACCATAGTACACTGAGTTTAGATATTTTGCACATAACATCAACCACAGGTTCTCTATCAAAGTTGTTCAAATTTTGCCCCACCCTTGGGGTCACCTTTTACAAATCTTCTTTTCTGAAATCAAGCGACCCATCCTAGTGTCACCATGGACAGGTGAGCGATCAAGGGCCATTCTGGCCCTCTTGTTTACTTTCAAACTGTTTTCAGTGGTCACGTGTCTTCAAAAAGAAACAAGAGCCCCATGGGGCATATTTCGCTCACCTGAGACGAGCTGAAAAAATGGTGATACTTATTTATGTCCAGGACTGACCTAGATATGCAACAGACCGGAACAATTTGAACAAATTATGTAAAGTATATTTAGAAGTGTCACCATACCGAATATAAAAGCTCTGGCCATATTAGTGTCAGAGAAGAAGACGTTTGAAATTTTCTCTATATAACTCTATGTATAACTGTGACCCCAGGGGCATTATTTGAACAAACTTGATAGAGGACCTGTAGGCGATGCTATGTGCCAAATATCTAAGCTCTTGCCCTTGTAGTTTCAGACAAGAAGATTTTTTTAAGTTTTTCATTGAAAAAAATCTATTTTTAGCTCCTGTGACCTAGTTATGCAACAGACAAATACCATTTGAACAATTTTGGTAAAGGACAGTTAAAAAAGTCACCATGCCAAATATCAAAGCTCTGGCCATATTAGTTTCAGAGAAGAAGACGTTTGAAAATTTCACTATATAACTCTATGTAAAACTGTGACCCCCGGGGCGGGGCCAATTTTGACCCCAGGGGCATAATTTGTACAAACTTGATAGAGGACCTGTAGGCGATGCTTTGTGCCAAATATCTAAGCTCTTGCCCTTGTAGTTTCAGACAAGAAGATTTTTTTAAGTTTTTCATTGAAAAAAAATCTATTTTTAGCTCCTGTGACCTAGTTATGCAACAGACCAGAACCTTTTGAACAATTTTATTAAGGACAGCTAGAAGTGTCACCATGTCAAATATCAAAGCACTGGCCATATTAGTTTCAGAGAAGAAAACGTTTGAAAATTTCACTATATAACTCTATGTAAATCTGTGACCCCCGGGGCGGGGCCAATTTTGACCCCAGGGGCATACTTTGTACAAACTTGATAGAGGACCTGTAGATGATGCTATGTGCCAAATATCTAAGCTCTGGCCCTTGCAGTTTTTGACAAGAAGATTTTTTAAGATTTCCTTATTTTTTCACTTTGGTTGCCATGGCAACCAGAGTTCTGCATTGTTTTTAATTCTTTGAACAAATTTGAAAGAGCTTGACCCAAGGAACATTTCTGTAAAGTTTGGTTGAATTCTGTCAAGCGGTATAGGAGGAGATGTCATTTGAAGCAATTGTTAACGACGACGCACGACTAACGACGGACGACGCCGGACACAGGGCCATCCCAATAGCTCACCTTGAGCCTTTGGCTTAGGTGAGCTAAAAACATGCTATGGGGTAAAGGGTTAAATAGCACACATGTATTGATAATAATCATAATATCCAATATGTTACTACAAAATTGAAGATATCGATTAAATTGCTGAACCAATGCCTTGAATGCCGTTATGCAAATGGATTTCTTGTACACTGACAAAGTCATGACCCTTTCCCTATTAAAACTAAATGTAAATCAATGAAATGTAAAATTGAAAGTTCTGATCCTGATCAGACACAGTTTACTTGGGGCCTGATCTTGCACCAAACTGTTTGCTATGGACATCAGTTCTTTGTGTTAAAATGTGTTTCTTGGAAACAAGTCTTTTACACCTGGTTCTTCTGAGCTACTACTTAGGACAGCCTCCAAGGTTATAAAGCTTTTGAGTTGAGTCTGGTATCGTTCTCAAGCAGTTGATTGGTCAAATTTGAGCCTAGGCTCAAATCTGACCAATCAAATGCTTGAGACCGATACCAGACTCAACAAAAAAGCTTTATAACCTTGGACCCAGGGATCCATATAAAGGTGAAGGTCATACTTTGAGGTCAAAGGACAAAAACATTTTTTGCTTGTCTGGGCTTTAACCCCAGAACTCCATGGATGGATTGTAAAATGATAGGGCTTAAATGTTTGTCTCGCAGGTACTGTGCTTCACATTCAAAATCAGGGTTTGGATGGAGAGGCAAGTACAGTAGTACACACACAACCGAGGCAATCTGGTGTTAACCGGATTTTTTTCATTCGATGTTTCGACCCTCAATGGGACTTCTTCAGGAAAAATCCGGGTTTGTAGCTGAAAATTGAAGGTCATTGATTCTTGGAGGTCTAAGGTCAAAAACATGTATTTTTTGGTTTTTGCTTGTCAGGGCTCTAACTAGGAACTCCATGGAGGGATTGTAAAACAATTGGGCATAATTAAATGTTTATCTAGAAGGACTGAAAGGTCAAGATCATACTTAGAGGTCAAAGGTAAAAAACACATGTAATTTTGTCATGCAGTTTCTTACTTTTGCAAGGCAGACACAGACAGGATCTACCTGATACGGATCTGCTCTGTCTAACTTTTGCATGTACTGTTGGTATATGGCCGGCAGGCTTGACATGTTGCCCCTGGGCATGCTTTATATATATGCATTCATAAATAAACTGTTTCAGGCTTGAAATAGATAACTAAACCATTTAAGTTCCCTTCCTTTAATCTTAAATCTTACCAAAATACAATAACAAATAACAAAAAACTTAATTAATGATACCAGTAAAACAACTTACAAATTCAAATTTAAAAGCAATGTCACACAAGGTGCTAAATACATGTGTTATTTCTCAAAAACATACAAAATAAGCAGTGCAAGGCAAAACAAACATTATCCAGTGGAAGACAATTTAAAAGCAAGTCAACTCATAATACTTTCATTTTTAAACCATTTCCCAAAATAGTTGTATTCAGTATTAAACCCATTACCTCATAAATACGCCTTTTATTTCTCCACTGAGGAAAATGTTTCCTATTTATACAATTATGAATATGTATGATAAGAACTATTTTCTATATTCTAGCAGCCGATAGTTGAAAGCAGGTTGAAAGTAAAGCAGAATGTGACTTAAGGCACATTCTGCTTTAAGTAATCACCTGTTTTAAAAAACTAGAACCAGGCTATGAGGTAATGGGTTAAGAAGGGTGGTTGCTGAAAGTAATGCAAAACGTTTTAAGCAAAAAACCTCTCTGTCCCTAAAGCTATAGGGAAAAGGACTACCCGAAAGCTGCAAACTTTATTTAACATTATCATATGAGTCTTTATTTAGGTGTTATTATCAAGACAGAGTGGAGAAGTATGTAGTGAAACTTCTGTGGCGGCAAGACTGACAAATAATATGGCATTGTAAGCATTAATTTAGCAGTCTATGGCACTTTTTATATCTATGCTGTGTTTAATTAATGCAATAATATTGTGTTCAATCACCTGCAGTTGTTTTCAAGCAAACCTGTTTCCATGTAAACAAGCTAATAATGTGTTAGTGAAACAAGCCAATGTTGAAATTAGCCTGTTTGGCCTCTAAATGACCTTGACCTTTCAGTTTGTCATACATGACCCAAGAGGTACTAAGCATGAGAGCTTCCCAAGTGCCCTATACATCATGCCAAATATGAAGTCTCTATCACAAGTACAAAGTAGTGCTAAATTGTGAACAGACAGGGAAACCAACAGAAAGTCAGACCAAAAACAATATGCACCTGATCTTTTGATCTCTGGGGCATTAAAACCCAGACATAGCTCATAACAGTACTTGTCCACTTTAGTGAGTGGGTGGTATAATACCACTACATAAATACACCTTGCAGACACAAAACCAATTATACATTTTAATATATTTTTACCCTTTCTTTCATAGAAACACTGTCACTTTACCTATTCCTCAGAGAAGTACCCCGGGCCACTGCATGCTGAAACCCTGACCTGGTCAAGGAACAGGAAACTTCCTACACTGTTACAGCTGGTTGCTGCAACTCCATAGATATGCTTTTAATTTTATTCCTCCAATGAAGAAAATAGTTCCAATTTCTACAGCCATTAATAGGTAGATTAGGAAATATATCCTATATTCTAGGAGATGGTAACTTAAAGCAGGCTTATAGTAAAGCAGAATGTGCATTAAAACACATTCTGCTTTACTATCAGTCTGCTTTAAGTGGTCACCTGTTTTCATAACTAGAAAGAGGCTATGGACTAAAGGTAAAACAGACTCAAGGTATATCAGAATTGTCCCAAATGAAGTTTTTGCTTTAAAATCAGTCTGTTTTTTAGCAGCCACCTGTTTTAAATGTTTCCTTCATAGCTATTTCAATGTTTAAACAGATGGTTGCTTAAAGCAGACCGAAAGTAAAGTATAAAGCTCTCTGACATACTTTCAGCCAGCTTTAGGCAGATACTTTTGAGCGTATTAGACACGTTTTGTATGACTTGCTCCAGAAAGGTAAGAAGCACGGAATGAAACTGAGGAATTATAGGTAGAGTGTGAAACAATGTTGCTGTGATGTAAAGGGTTATAGAGGATCTAACATGAGTGCTCATTAATTATCATTTTTAATAAACGAGTTGACTAAAACAATATGACGCGAGCCTTGGCGAGCGTTATATTTGTTTTAGTCAACGAGTTTATTAAGAATGATAAATAATGAGCACTAATGTTAGATCCTATTTATCACATAAACATTTTAAAACCCTTTTAAGTGAACTGAATCCGTAGTTTTTTGTCTCTCCGCCATATGTATTTTCCGCCAAAACTTGACGTTGTTTACAGTAACGCCATGGCAAATGACGTCATTTGGCGCCCAGCGCCATGCAGCGCTCGTGGACGAACAGGTAGGGCCGGAGCCCAAATATTGATATTTCACTACAGTTTATTGAATGGCTTTATAACACTCCCAGAGTCGGTTTTATGTGATAAAACCCTTTACCTCATAGCCTGTTTCTAATTTTAAAGACAGGTGACCACTTAAAGCAGGTTGAAAGTAAAGCAGAATGTGCCTTAAGGCACATTCTGCTTTACTTTCAGCCTGCTTTAAGCTAAAATCTGCTATACTGTATAAAATATTTGTAATGATAATTGTTCATGAGGGTATAAACTGGAACTATTTTATTTAGCGGAGGAATAAATTAAATACGCTAAAAGTCGCTTCTATGGGGGGAAGGGTTAAAGAAGCACATGGTTACATGGTTAGCACTACCTATTAGATAAATCAATGGATTTTCTTAACTCGTTCTCTAATAGTTTCGTTTCAGTATTGAAGGTGGATGGTAGCTTAGCAGGCTTAAAGTGAAACAGAATGAGCCTTCTACTTCACTTTTAAGCCTGCTTTCAGCTACCATCTGCTTGGATATAGGAACTATTAGCCCAAAGTTGGCAGGAACAGATTAAAACAAGCAAACAAAATCTGAGTAGCAAACAGTTAACAGAGGCATGCAGTAACAGATCTGAATTATTAAAACATTAAATAAAATGTAACACTAACGACCCAATCTGAAAAGCAGAATATGCATGAGTATGTTTTCAGAATGGAGCCTTCAAACAACACCAATCATCTTTTCTAAAGTTATCAACCATATAAACTACATGGACTTTATCTTATCTGTAATAGCCTATTTCAAATTGTTGAAACAAGTGACCAATTAAAGCAGGTTGAAAGTTAAGCAGAATGCTACTACAGGAGCATTCTGCTTAACTTCCAACCTGCTTTAAGCTACCATCTGGAAATATACCAGTATATAAAATACCTCCTTTGTAATATGCTCAGGATTGTCTAGTTGTGAGTACTTTTATTAGAGTAGAACTAATTAACCTTTAGCCCGCCAAATAAATTGTCGTCTGCTATATTTCTCGTCTGCTTCAAGTTTCAAAGTGCTTCAAAGTTGCTCAAAATTGCTGAAAATGTTGTCCGAGTGTCAAACAGCTTGGATCCGGATGAGACGCCGAGTTACTCGGCGTCTCATCCGGATCCAAGCTGTTTGCATATGGAGCTATAGTCGTGAGTGGCAGGCTAAGGGTTAAAGGTGTATTTATAGGGTAATGGATAAAAGGGAAAGTAAACAGTAATCCAAAATTCCAATAGAAAACTTGCAGTCTCAAAAACAAGATTTGCATCAGGTATGACTGTGACTGTGAAGAAGCATGGAGACCTTTGAAGACAACTTACTGTTTAACCTATATCTCAATAAATACCCCTTTAATTTGTTCTTCGTTGAAAATAATAGTTCCACTTGATATATTTATGAATATATACCATAAGAAATAGTTTCTATATCCTAGCAGATGGTTGCTTAAAGCAGACTGAAAGTAAAGCAGATGCACTTTAAGGTAACCTGCTTTAAAGTAGTCACCTGTTTTTAGCTCACCTGAGCCAAAGGCTCAAGGTGAGCTATTGGGATGGCCCTGTGTCCGTCGTCGTGCGTCGTCGTTAACAATTGCTTCAAATGACATCTTCTCCTAAACGGCTGAACAGATTTCAACCAAACTTTACAGGAATGTTCCTTGGGTCAAGCTCTTTCAAATTTGTTCAAAGAATTGAAAACAATATAGAACTCTGGTTGCTATGGCAACCAAAGTGAAAAAATAAGGAAATCTTAAAAAATCTTCTTGTCTGAAACTACAAGGGCCAGAGCTTAGATATTTGGCACATAACATTATCTACAGGTCCTCTATCAAGTTTGTTCAAATTATGCCCCTGGGGTCAAAATTGGCCCCGCCCCGGGGGTCACAGTTTTACATAGAGTTATATAGTGAAAATTTCAAACGTCTTCTCCACTGAAACTGATATGGCCAGAGCTTTGATATTTGGCATGGTGACACTTCTAAATGTCCTTTACCTAGTTTGTTCAAATGGTTCGGGTCGGTTAAATATCTAGGTCATAATTCACATTCAAAATATGTATAGCAGACAGCAATTCAGCACTATAAGAGTTAGACCCTAGTCAAATTTCCTACTGGCAGAGTTACATAACTGAACTCAGGTCAGCTGGTCAGCTGATGAGGTTGCATATGGTGGTGTCTGCTATATTTTTATGCCCTGCAGTTGGGGGCATATTGTTTTTGTCTGTCTGCTTTTTTGTCTGTTTGTCCATTTGTTTGTCTGTCAGTCCACAACTTTAATCTTAGCCATAACTTTGTTAAAGTTAGAAACTTTATAACTTGGGTCATGTCCTACAAAGGTCAATGTCATTTTTGAGATATTTCCCAGTGTCATATTTTCTTGTCTTTGAGATAACTCCAGTTCTACTGATGTTAACCCATTACCCCATACATATGCCTTTTTACGCCTTTAATTTATTCCTCCTCTAAAGAAAATAATTCCACTTTATATAGTCATAAACATGTAAGATATAAGAAATAGTATCTATATCTTAGTAGATGATAACTTAAAGCAGGTTGAAAGTAAAGCAGAGTGCACAATAAATAATCATATGGAAATACATGTAGCTTGATAAGAAGAAGTGTCATGGATAAGGGTCATAACTCTGCCAACAATATTTTTTTAAGTTATTCCAATTTGTCATGTTTTTTTTTGTCTGGAAGATAATTCCATTTACAGCTATATTAAAATGTTGTCTTGCCTATTAAGCTAAGGCACAATGACCTCAGGTGAGCGAATTAAGGGCCATGGCCCTCTTGTTAAAACTAGAAACTGGCTAATGAGTAAAGAGTAAATGCAGGATAAATGTTATGCAGAAAGCTCCAAATTAGTATTAAATGGAGTTCTCTGTATTTCAATTATACTGCATACAGCTTCTACCTGTCTTAACCCTTTCCCCCATAGAAGCGCCTTTTAGCGCATTCAGTTTATTCCTGCCCTGAAGAAAATAGTTCCAATTTATACATTCATAAATATGTATTATACGAAATATTTTCTATATTCTAGCAGATGATAGCTTAAAGCAGGCTGAAAGTAAAGCAGAATGCCCTTAAAGCGCATTCTGCTTTACTTTCAACCTGCTTTAAGTGGACACCTATATTCAATACAAGAGATATGCTATGTGGGAAAGGGTTAAAGACTGATTACTGCTTCATTGAACGATTCAGAGTGTCTCAAACAGGTCTGCATATATAAATGACAAAATTTAATATGGTTTATAACTATCAAACTCAAGATTCAAACTACAGTCGAACTTGGATATCTCGAACTCAGGTCCAACATACCCGTATTTCAAAGTTCAACCGTGGCTAAGCCACGTTTGAACTTTTAAAACGGGTATGTTCAACATAACAGATCATGAAATAATGCAATTCATGTGAAGACAAATCGGATAGTTCGAATTAAGCGAGTTCGAGATATCGAAGTTTGACTGTATATCTAAAGAAAACGAGCAATTTATCTAAACTTAACCCTTAAATGGTACTAGGATTTGTAAGACAATATAAATACCACTATATGTATGCATAGTATTAATACATCAAAGGTAAGATTCACATACAAATCCTACCTGAGGAAATAAAAAACATTTTAATGAAAAAACACACATTATAGTAATGTGCCAAACAGTTTCAAAAGACACAACTTGACCCTTGAAATCTGGCTGTTTCAATCTGGTTAATATATTTACCTCACTTTTGTAAAGAGAATGGGAACATACTGTTTGAACATATATCTTGCTTGACTGGATTCTTGCAAAATATTTCAATAATTGTGGAATAACATGTCTTTGGACACTAATTGGTAAAGCAAATAATGTAGACCCTGATCAGATAGGGACATCAGCAGTCATATATGATTTAATCAAACTCTACATTATTTGGTTATGAAATACTGGCCATACATTAGTTCCGGTAAATAGCAACTTTTTTATAACTTAAACTTGTAGTGTTCCTTCTTTCCATGTTAAGTGATATCTGTTTTTTTTGTGGTTTTTTTTTGTGTGTAATCATTGATGTCTTGTTTAATATACCGGTATGTTCCCAGTTTTGCAAACACTGGATCAAAGTGTCAAAAAGTTTAAATCCACATAATGTAATGGACCTTATCCAGATCCTAATTATTTGCATAAGTTATGAACATTTTTTAAGAAAATATGCTGCCAGCATGCAATGAGTTCAATACAGGGTGGAAAACAGAGATCAGGCCCAGCACTTAAAAAGTGTTTGAGTTGAGTCTGAGTGTTCTCAAGCATATGATTGTTCAGATTTGAGTCTAGGCACAAATCTGACCAATCAAATACATGAGAAGGATTTCAGACTCAATTCCAACACTGTATAAGCATGAACCCTGGTTTTAAGCATAAATGTACATGATTTGTGATTAATTATACCTTGGATGTAACGAAATGTCATGCCATGCAGTGTCTCAACAGGATCCATACTGTTTGACACGCTGATGCTATTTGGAAAAGAAATTTTCAGAATCTCTGTTTTTAAAACAGTAGAAGATGACAATGGTTGCAGATGACAAAATTATTAAGTGTTCATACAATTTGTGTATGATCAGTACCAAACTAGTTCTGAAACTTTGTCAAAGGGAGACAACTTTACCTCTTAGCATGTTACCATAGTAACCTTTGCAAACAGTTTTGATCCTGATAAGATGCCATGTAACACAGCATCTCAACAGGATCCAAACTCTTTGACTCTCTGATCCTGTTATGAAAAGAAATTTTAAGAATTCATTTTTTAGAACAGTTGCAGACAATTTTTAGAACTAAACAGCATGCATTTTAGAGTTAAGTTTAACAGTCAAGTCCCAGATCAACAAGTAAGTTGTCAATCAGTTTAATCCCCTCTTCTGCTTCCTGCATCTCACTGAAGGTGTTGATAAAACTTGTCAGATGGAACCTGATACTGTCTATGATGTCAATAGTGTCTGTTTCTTCTCGGTTCTTCACATCACCAGCATCTTCAATAACTAGACTCTGAAACTCCTCCAGGCTCAACACCTAAACATTGAAATGCAAAATAGTGCCAAATATAGTTTGTGTATGATACTACATGTAGTATACAATATGATTGTAATATAACTATGTACAGTGCTCCCTCCCTACAAACGGCCCTCCCAATAATGATTCCATCCCTACTACAACGCTTACCGCTGTTCCCCCAAACAAGAAAATAACGTCCAAACTATTCATGGCTGCAATGTCCTCTGCTTAAAATTGTCGTCTACTGTTTTTCTCAAAGTTACATGATGGACATTTTGACAGAAGAAAACTTAATGACGAGTGACAATTAGCTTGAATCCAAATCAGACAATGCGTTACACGGCGTCTGATCTGGATTCAAGCTTATTGCAAATGTAAGCCAATTTCCCTCCCTATAACAACCCCCTCTGAACAAAGCGCACACTTTTTGTCTCCCATTTGGTGTTGCTGTAGAGAGGGAGTGCTGCAGCTCACAAATGAAAAGAATTCAACAGACAATCGATGTTTGGTTTTGCAACAATCAATTATAAAGTATGCTGTTGAAAAGCAGGACTATATTAAAACAGAACATTCCATTACGTAATGTAACGAGCTTTATATTGGAGAGCCTCCGAGAGATCATAATTGCCTTGGTTAAAACTTGAGATTACAAGAACACTTTAGTTTACAGTAGTCTGAATGACCTAAAGGCCCGTTTTACTAAACAACTTACGCAAATTATTTGCGTAAGTCAAAAATTTAAATTTTAATTTATATTTTTTATTATCACTTGCTACAAACAGCAAATAGCCAGATCAGAGGACGCGCTTTTAGGGCGTCCTCTGATCTGGCTATTTGCTGTTTGCAAACGTTTATGATCGAAAAATAAGAGTTAAACGATTTTGACTTACGCAAAAAATTTGCGTAAGTAGTTTAGTAAAACTTAAAGACACTTATGCAGTAAATTTATTGTGATCCTGAAAACATGTGTCTAATGAATATAATCTCAGACTTTATTAAACTTTAACTTTTTTTAAACACATTTTCCTCATAGAAAAGCCTGTCTATTAGTTTACCTACACTTTAATCCTTTACCCCAAAGCCTGGTTCTAGTTTTTAAGATGGAAGACCACCGAAAGCCTTAAGGGGCATTCTGCTTTCCTTTCAGCCTGCTTTAAGCTACCATCTGCTAGGATTTAAACAACATACCTTATGATATGTGTTTCGGACTGTATAAATTCAGTGGAGGAATAAATAAGATGTGTTAAAAGACACTTCTATAGGGGAAAGGATTAAGTGTCTATCCTTTATACCTGAAAACAATCCACTGAAAGTTTAGGTTTCTTTCAGAGCCATTCAACTATATCCAACGGATAAAGCAAACTATTGGATGACTGTGCTTAAGGTAGGTGGCTGCTTAAAGCTTTCAGCTACCATTTGTATTTAACACAATCAGTCTATGTCATTTATGAAGACTTTACAAGCTGCCTGTTATAGTTACTGAAAATAAGTTATGTATAAAGGTTAAACAGGGCTCCAGATAAGGGTGAGTAAACTGAACAAATCCAACATTTTCTCACTCATTGTAGCACCAAATCCTATGGTGTTACTACTCATTAGAATCGTCTCTTTGAGACGATTCTAATCAGTTGTGACACCACAGGGTTTTGAGCAGAAATAAAGATTTTAGTTTTTGAAGACACCCCTTATCTGGAGCCCTATCAAATCTAACTATGACAATGAAATTTGTACTTCAAGAAGTACTAACAACTTCTACTCACTTGTTCTAAGTTGTCTGCAATAAACTCGGCACACTGATCTTCTAGTTTGGGCAGGTTGAACATGCGAGCAGTCTTGAGGACAGTTACAATATCATTGACTGTGAGGTATTTGGCTACTACGTTGGCACAGTAACGCTTCAAGCCTGGCAACAAGTAGAGATCAGCTGCACACATCACATCAAACACATTCTCCTGATTCAACTGGAAATAAAACAAAGGGTCATAACTTTGACAAACTTGATAAAAGGTCACTAGACAGCACCACCTCTCTACAATGACATCCAATGGGAGACAAAAACTATGAAGGTTGTTCGGAGGGAGACGTTATAGGGAGGGAAATTGGCTTACATATGCAAACAGCTTGAATCCAGATCAGACGCTGCATAATGCAGCGTCTGATCTAGATACAAGCTGTTTGTCACTTGTCATTTAGTTTTTTTCTGTCAAAATGGCCATCATGTAACTGAGAAAAACAGCAGATGACAATTTTTAGCAGATGACATTGCATCCGTGAATAGGTTGGAAATAATTGTTTAGATTAGGGAATCGAGACAAAGGTCGTTGTAGGGAGGGAGCACTGTACATTCAATTATATAAGCTCTTAGCCACATACACATGCAGGTTTTTAGAAGTTTTTTAATTTTCCATATGATTGGCATGACAACCAGATGATTTGGTGGAATGGAATTCTCTGAATAACTTCGAAGGGATCAACACAAGAATCATTCCCAGGAGGTTTAATGGAATTTGTCAATGTGGTCCAGTATAAGAAGGAAAATTTTACACCATACAGATAGCTGACTGCAACTTGTGATCAGATAACCTCACTTTAGCCTCTGATTCACGCTAGCTGTAAGTGCTTTATGTTTTGTACAGAACTCAGATAAAGTGCAGAGCACCAGATAAGGGTAGTTTTTCAAAAACTAAAAGCTTTATTTCTGAATTAAACCCTATGGTGTCACTACTCATTAGAATCGTCTCTTCGAGACGATTCTAATGAGTAGTGACACCATAGGATTTGGTGCTAAAAATAGTGAGAAAATGTGGGATTTGTTGGAAAAACTACCTCTTATCTGGAGCCCTGAAGTGAGTAGTCACAGCATAGCGTGTGGTGGAGATATAACAGAGAGAATGCTGGAAATGTTCAGTTGACTCACTAATATCTGGAGCCCAGTCTCCAAAGTTATAAAGCATTTAGAGTTGACTCTGAGATTGTTCTCAAGCATTTGATCGGTCAGATTTGAGCAACAGCTCAAATCTGACCAAACAAATGCATGAGAACAATTTCAGATTCAACTCAAACTCTTTATAACCTTGAACCCTGGCCCAGCGCTTATAAAGTGTCTGAGTTGAGTCTGAGTTTTGTTCTCAAGCATTTGATTGGTCAGATTTGAGCTAGGCTCAAATCTGAACAATCAAATGCTTGAGAACGATCTCAGATTCAACTCAAACTCTTTATAATCTTGGACCCCATTGAAGTATCAAGAAGTGGCTTCTAACCTCGCATGAATCCTGGTAGATGTAGAAGAGTACTGGTATGAATATATCGACATCAATATTTCGTACAGGAATAATAGGTAGATCTTCATCACTTGTAGATTCTTCTCCGAAATGATCTCTGACCAGAGCTTTGAAGTAGTCACTTCTACAGCAGAAGAATGCCTGAAAATACAGGAGTAAATAGCGAACTGTAAGTAATAAACCACTAAAAGCACTCCAGATAAGAGAGAGTAAACTGAATAAATTCAACATTTTCTCACTCATTTTATCATCAAATCCTATGGTGTTACTACTCATTAGAATCGTCTCGAAAAGACGATTCTGATGAGTAGTGACACCATAGGGTTTAAAACAAAAATAAAAATTTTAGTTTTTGAAATACTCCCCTTATCTGGAGGTCTGCACTAACTCCATAAAAACATTTTAACGACTTTAATCTTTCCTCCACTGAAGAAAATAGTTCCAATTCATGCAGTTATAAATGTGCTCCATATGAAGTATTTTCTTTATCCTAGCAGATTGTAGTTTGAAGCATGCTTAAAGTAAAGTAGAATGTGCCTTATGGCACATTCTGCTTTACTTTCAACCTGCTTTAATTGATCACCTGTCTTCAAATCTAAAAACTGGTTATGAGGTGATTGGTTAAACCAAACACCTGTATTTTCAACTTATTCTCAAGTATACCTTCATCAAATGGTTTGGGATATATGTATCACTATGAAGGTAAATCATATCATGGAGACCAGATTAACATGTGGGATTACCAGATTATTTAGATAAATGAAGTTTTATTCATAGTGCATTACAATAAAGATAGGGCAAAACTTGGGACAGTGAGAAAAGTTCCATTTATTGAAGTTTGAATTAACAAATAATTATGCTGTTAACCTCAGTTGGATATAAGTGATTTGCACTAAAAGCTATGGCTCTTTGCATGCTAGCGGTAGGCATGTCTAACAGCGATTACCTTTGCAAACAGTTTGTATCCAGATGACATGCCCTGTAATGGGGTATCTCATCAGGATCAAAACTATTTGACACTCTGATCCTGTTTAAAAATGAACTTTTTAAAATTCTATTTGTAGAAACTTAGCAGACAACAATTGTTGCAGATGAAAAATTACCCAGCATTCAAAAAGTTAACCCGTTCCCTTATAGAAGCGCCTTTTAGCGCATTCAGTTTATTCCTACGCTGAAGAAAATAGTTCCAATTGAAACAGTCATGAATATGTATCATAAGGAATATTTTATTTATTCTAGGAGATTGTAGCTTAAAACAGGCTGAAAGTAAAGCAGAATGCGCCTGAAGGCGCATTCTGCTTTACTTTCAACCTGCTTTAAGTAGTCATCTATTTTCAAAACTAGAAACAGGCTATGGGGTAAAGGGTTAATATATGGGTAAGCTTATACCCCAAGAGATATTTACACTTGTTGACATGATAAAAAGAGTTAATTAGTATGTCTTTAACTCTTGGCATGCTGGGTAATTTTTTCGTCTGCACAAATTGTCGTCTGCTTCTGTTCTAAAATTAAAAATTTTCAAAACATTTCAAAATTTCTTTTAAATTCATTGTCAGAATGGCAAACAGTTTGGATCCTGATGAGACGCCGCGTTACACGGCGTCTCATCTGGATCCAAACTGTTTGCAAAGGTTATGCCTGTGGCAGGTATTTCCGCCGCTAGCGTGCAAAGAGTTAATGTCACTGTTAAAAGTGTATTAAGTGGTTATATAAAGAAGTGAAAGATGATATCTAATGACAGGCGACCGGTAACTTAACTCCTGACAGCAGTGGTTAATGTGCATTACCTTTTATTGCATTAACCTATTATCCCATAAATACGCCCTTTTATGCCTTTAATCTATTCATCCACAGTAGAAAATAGTTCAGATATTATACAGCCATTGATATGTATCATAAGAAATATTTTCTATATTCTGGCAGATGATACCTTAAAGCAGGTTGAATGTAATGCAGAATGTGGCTTAATGCACATTCTGCTTTACTTTCAACCTGCTTATAGTGGTCACCATTCTCAAATGGGGAAAAGGGTTAAGCTAGAACCTTTGTTACAGTCATCACAAAATGTCTTCTTCTGATTGCCCGATAAACACATATTTTACTGTACATGTACCAAGTTTATCCATTTCATAAAACAAACTCACATAAACTTTAAATTTTAAATAAAAATACTTAAAATAAAATTAGCTGGTGCATTGCTATTAATTCATAGATGACTGACAGGGATTTCCCCAGGAATTTCTGAAGGCATGTTGAATTTGGGGCATAGGGGGAGGGTGCGGGAGGGCTCTCCCTCCCGCGCTGCGGCGAAAATTTTTGCTCTTTAATCAATGAAATAGTGCATTTTTGGCATTAAGTTTTCACTTATTCACCCCCACCCACTGGTGGCCATGTTGTTTGAGCTAGGAAGTTTATTGGAAGAAAACTGGCAAATGGTCACCCATGAATCATCATTTGTGTACAATACTTCTTAATTCAGAACAACAGTTTCAGAGAAAAAAAATTTGAAATTTTTTCTATAAAGAAATAATAGGAAAACTTGCCCCTCCCACTGGTGGCCATGTTTTTTTTTTAATAACAAAAAGATTTTAAGAAATCTGGTAGAGGATCATCAATTGACCATTTGTTTAAAATTATTTTTTAATTTGGACCAGTAGTTTCAGAGAAGAAGATTTTTAAAGTTTTTAGTAAACAGTAACATAAGGAAAACTTGCCCCACCCACTGGTGGCCATGTTATTTAAGATAACAAAATGATTTTAAGAAATCTGCTAGAGGATCATCAATTGACCATTTGTGTAAAATTATTTTTAATTTGGACCAGTAGTTTCAGAGAAGAAGATTTTTAAAGTTTTTAGTATACAGTAACATAAGGAAAACTTGCCCCACACACTGGTGGCCATGTTATTTAAGATAACAAAATGATTTTAAGAAATCTAGTAGAGGATCATCAATTGACCATTTGTGTAAAATTGTTTTTAATTTGGAGGAGTAGTTTCAGAGAAGATGATTTTTAAAGTTTTTAGTAAACAGTAACATAAGGAAAACTTGCCCCACCCACTGGCGGCCATGTTTTTTAAGATAACAAAATGATTTTAAGAAATCTGCTAGAGGATCATCAATTGACCATTTGTTTAAAATTATTTTAAATTGGACCAGTAGTTTCAGAGAAGAAGATTTTTAAAGTTTTTAGTATACAGTAACATAAGGAAAACTTGCCCCACCACTGGCAGCCATGTTTTTTTTTTAGATATCAAAATAATTTTAAGAAATCTGGTAGAGGGTCACCCATGGATCATTTGCATAAAATTACTTTCAAATCGGACCAATAGTTTTTGACAAGAAGATTTTTAAAGTTTTCACTATATATATATATAGCCATATGAAGAAAATCTGCCCCACCCACTAGCGGCCATGATTTTTAAGATAGGAATTTTTTTTCTTGAGGTTAAAGAAAAGAAATTGTTTTTGTTCTCTATCGAAGATAGATCTAGATCTAGGGTAATATAATGGAGGTCTCGTAAAAAAAAAAAAAAAAAATTTTTTTTGTATGTGTCAAGAACCTGTGGGTTAAGACACATAGAAAAATTCACTGCATCCCGGCAAGTGGATGTCAAATGGTGGATTCATGTTTACTTTAAGCCTGCTCTTAACATCCATCCATCATAAAAACAGAAAACTCTGTGAAGAATTAATTAGACTGATTGACTTTGTCATGAGATAAAACAAAGTCTACTTGAATATTTGTTGTCACGATTGTTTTCTGTTTCAATATTTAATCTCCCAAGTATTCAATTTCAATTTACCAAAAATACCAGAAAGCTATTTTAAGAGATTCATCGTTTCCCGCGTGTATGTGTTGCCTTTGTTCTTCTCTTGTAACTTATTTCCCGATTTTCCCGAAACTCCCACGAAAAACGTCTTCCGCGACGATAGCTAGCCATTGCCTACGAATAAGAGCTGATTTTTAACACCGCAATTGATGTTAATTTCCTGTCATTCTAAATGGAAGTTTAAAACGTCTAATCTAATGTGGATGTTTTCAAAAAATGACGCTAGGAAGCATGCCGCGCATTTGGATTTCATTTCGGAAGTTTGGAATACTGTTTGCGTCTGTTACGTGATTATTAATACGGAGTTGTGCGGAAATGAATTCTAAAAGGTAATTTATATTCATTTAAAACATTCGTTTGTTCAGTATTTGCGGAGAATTTCCTTATTTAACAGGCCCCGTATCGAGGATATTTTTCCGAGGCGACACACGATTTCACGTCTCATTATTCGCGGTGAATTTTCAGTCCACCGTTAATCATCTTTTGAATGTTAAATTCGGGAAAAGGAATGTCCGAGATTCCGGTTTCGGCTAGTATTTATTTTTCTTTCAGCGTTGTTCGTAGCTTGTTTTCCGAAAATCATTCAAGTCGCTGTTTGTAAAGTAAGCCATGTTCGGCATGTTGTAGAATCTACCCGCATCAAAAACAGAACTAGCGGTTTTAGAAACGTCAATCAAAAGTTAATCTCCCTCAAAATGGAACGAGTCCCTGTCAATCACCGTTTAGATAAGAAAATTCGGCTCCTGATTGGTTGGTGAAGCTAAGAACACGCCCGACAAGCGTGACGGCGTTTGGCATATGAAATAATTACTGGAATACACAACACAGAGCCCTGATTAAGGCTAGTCGCTCTACAGATTAAGACATGTCGGCCAGATCAAAGCATGTCGCGAAGAGACCGCCGGGAAGGAAGACATGTCGCCCGCGACAGGCGAAAACGGCCTGGGGAAATCCCTGACTGAATATGCACATACATGTACTTACCAATATATTGCTAAAATTTACATTTTAATGCATGATTTAACCCTTGCCACATTAATGCCTTAGGATGCACTCAAATAATGGTGTATGTAAGTTTTAAATACAGTAGGTGACTTTAAGCAAGATGAAAGTAAAGCAGAAAACTCCTTAAGGAGATTTCTGTTTTACTGTCATCTAGCTTTAACCCCTTACTCCATAGATACACATTTTTACGCTTTTAATTTATTCCTCCACTGAAAAAATACATACAATACATTTGGTTCCATTTTATACAGTCATGAACAAGCATCATAAGAAATAGTTTCTATATTCTAGCAAACAGCACCTTAAAACAGACTGAAAGTAAAGTAAAATGCACCTTAAGGTGCATTCTGCTTTGCTTTCAATCTGCTTTAAGTGGTCTATTATCATCAATACTAGAACCAGGCTATGGAGTAAAGGGTTATGCATTCCTTACCGCACATGCTACAGTGGAGAATCTGTTATTCTTTCCCGTTTAAACGCAAACGTACGCAAACGCAAAGCGCTAAAACGTAGAAAAGAACAACTTTGGGACAATTCTGATATTTCATGTTTATCTTGGTGGCAAACAGTTTGGAGCCTGATCAGACGCCGGGTTACCCGGCGTCTGATCTGGCTCCAAACTGTTTGCATTACAAATAATAGTTTTAGCGTAAACGCATTTATTGGGAAAGAATAACACATTCTCCACTGTACATTACATGTAGTTGGTTATACCTGGTAGGTGGTTTGCACTGATAGCTGTGGGGATAGGGTTAATAAAACTTTACCTTGTGGCAGTAGAATTTGTACTGATGCACCATAAATACGACATCAGAATAAACGGGGGCATATTCTGGGGTGAAAGGCATTTCTTCTAGTCCAACCTGGAAAAGGTGAAGAAACAAGCTCCACTAGTGCAGGGCTCCAGATAAGAAGAAGTAGACTGCACAAATCCAACAATTTCTCACTTTAATATTCTAACACAAAATCCTATGGTGTTACTACTCATTAGAATCGTCTCTTCGAGACGATTCTAATGGGTAGTGACACCATTGGGTTTAAAGCAGAAATAAAGATTTTAGTTTTTGAAATACCCCCCTTATCTGGAGCTCCACTAGTGGCTGGAACACATTGATATATAAGAGTTTTACATACATCAAAGAGTTGTTCTGCCTGCCAAAAGATTTATCCTTCCTTTCATATTTACTTTGTTTGTCATATCATAATAGAATTCTATCTTTTTAACAAGAGTTTCGCTGAATCTAATGTCTTGCCTGTCTCCAATTTGATAATTAGTCCACACATTAAGATTTGATATATATGTTTTCCAAGTTAGGTAAGTCTTGCACTTATACTTTTTGTAGCAATAAAGCTAGAACAAAAACTCAACATCAGCGCTATATCCAAAGTTTGACGCAGACATCAAACATAATCAATGGAAAAGCAACATCTTAATCTTGCTTTCACTACTTCCTAGTAGTGAGATTAAAACTATACAGGAAGGCTTAACATCTGACATAAACTTAATGTTGAAGTTTATTCAAATAGTTTGAAGAGGGAACCGCTCAGAATCCCCTTGGTCCAAAAATTACAGGGTAGTCAAAATCCCCTTTTTGAAAATTGCAGAGTAGTCAAAATCCCCTTGATGAAAATTGCAGAGTAGTCAAAATCTCCTTTTGACATTTTTGACTCACAACAAACTCGTTTAAAGATGGTCCTGATGGAAAGCATGACCTTAGTTCTGCTTTTGCTCCTTCACAGCATCGGGACAAAAACAGATTTCTTAACCCTTTCCTCTTCAGAAGCACCTTAGGGTACCGCTACCTATTCTTTTCTTTAACCCTTTGAACCCTAGTCCCGCATATAGGCGTCCTGTTCAAACAGTATACATGTGAAAAGTGCACTTGTCCTATGCAAACAGTGAAAACCCAGATCAGAGGGCTCCTTAGGGAGCCCTCTGATCTGGGTCTTCACTGTTTGTCATAATGCAAAACATTGACAAAAACAACCCTTAAAAGTCAGAAATGGACTAGACTAGAATGGAAACTGGAATTGTGCATTTAAAGTTTCAGGGAGGAAAGAGTTAAAATATTACCACATCTCAACATACATTGATAATGCTGAACACAGAATGTCAGGTGGAAGCTTAAAACAAGAGGAAAGGAAATCATAAAGGAGTTTTCTGCATTACTTTCATCTTGCTGTATGCAAACACCTGCAATAAATGCAGCTGGAAATGGGTAACTTGCACCTTTAGTTATAGAGGAAAGGGTTATTCTTATATTAGCTGTACACATAAGAGTTTAGGACTAGAAGGAAAGTATGAAATTACTAACCAGGTTTGAGAACTGGCTGGGCAGAGCTAACTCTGCTAGTGCCCCAAAGTCCATCTGCATCTTATGTTTGTCAGTCTGTTCAATCATGACCACAGAAATATGTATACCGGGCTTTGACATTTCTGAAATGAAGGAAATTTCATGAAAAGTTGAGTTAACCCATGGCCAGTATCCCATAAAAATCGGCTTTTTATGCCTTTAATTCATTCCTTTATTGAAAAAAATAGTTTCAATTTATACAGTCATGGATATGAACAATAAGATTTTTTTCTCCATATTTTAGCAGATGGTAGTTTTAAGCAGGCTGAAAGTAAAGCAGAATGCACCTTAAAGCACATTCTGCTTTACTTTCAACTTAAGTGATCATGTGTCTTAAAAATATAATCAGGTTACGGGTAACTGGTTAACCCATTACCCAATAGCCAATTTCTAGAGTTGAAGACAGGTGACCACTTAAAGAAGGTTGAAACTCTGAGGAGGAATAAATGGAAGACATAAAAAAGATGTGTATTGGGTAATTGGTTAAAGCATAATGAAAGGAAAGAAGAAAGCTCCTGTAGTCTCATCACAAGGTTTGATTGAGAAATATCGACAGTATCTGAAACACGCAGTTTTCAAGCAATCAAAAATAGTTAAATCTAAATCTACCTCACTAACAGCACTTGTTCAGTATGACTTAAACCACAAAGTCAGTTTTTAATCTATAAGTCAGATATAGAGGGTCTATGTCCTGTGTATTACCATATGCATCAAGTTTCTTGCACTTTTCCTCTATCAGTTGGATGAGAGAAGGGAGTTTACACTGCTTGGCCAGGACTATACAAGGTTCCACCATCTCCTTACCTATCTCCATTTGGCCTGTCAATATAAACATAACATGTACATGTATATAACTAGAAAATGAACAACCCTTTTCTTCTCTGCATAAGTTCAATAGGATGCTTTTACCTAGTCCTCTGCATAAACGCTTGTAATCTACCCCAGGGCTCCAGATAAGAGGGATTAAACTGAAAAAATCCAGCATTTTCTCACTCATGCGAGCACCAAATCCTATAGTGTTACTTCTCATTGGAATCGTCTCTTCGAGACGATTCTAATGTCAGAGTAGTTACACCATAGAGTTTTATGTAGCAATAAAGAACCCTGATAAATAAACTACAACAATAAATCACTTTTAAATACAAGACTTTTTATAGTGGCAGCTTACAACCTCAAGCATGATTAAGTAAAGCAGAAAGCTCCTATAGCAACAATGTTAACTTTGAGACTTTTTAAACAGTGTACACGCAGATAAGATGATGAGCTCAAGAAAGTGGGTTTTTTTGCAAAGCAATATATAAATCTTGTTTTCTCATTGCATGACTCATGATGTCTGCTTGCGGCTGATAGTCCATTTTTAGTTTTGAAAACTGGAGACAACTTAAAGCATGTTGAAAGTAAAGCAGAATGCTCTTAAGGAGCAACCTCCTTTACTTTCAACTGGAGAGGTACTGGGGATGCTTTTGAGATATTTCATGTTCAGGACTAACTAGCTTGGGACTACTTTCCTTTGTGTATAAATGATTAGAAGCATAAAGAGAAGTACTTATGGGGCAAAAAGATATGTAAAACAGGTCTTACCTGTATAAAGATATTGCAATAGTTTTACAAAGGCAGCTGGCAGGATCTAAAATAAGCAAATATCGGTAAGTAAGTCAAAATTATTTAAACACATTTCATTAAAGCTTCTTTTCATTTCAAAGGTTGCTGTCTAATGCCTTGCTCACATTTCCTACAGGCACCGTATGTTGTGCTCACATTTGCTGTGGCTGCAGGGTGGTGAGCTCTGATTTTTAGGGGTTAAAAACCAATATGGCACCATTGCGGCAGCTGCAATTTTTAACGAAACTCATGGCGATGGCATAGCAGCCACCATGGAAGCCCCACCAGATGCTGTGCAGCTGAAATGCGGCTCTTGCTACACATCCTTTGGTTTGCTACATGTTCACACGACTCATATCAGTCCAACTACACACTGAACTCAAAGTACACATGTTTGATAAAATTTGAACAAAAGTACTAAGTGATCATTGAGTCCCAGCGACTGCATGGCAGCTGCAGAGCCGCTCTCAAATGAGTTTTTTTCTAATTCCGCCGTAGAAATGAAAAAATATTATAACTCAGCTTTATAATTCTGTGGCGAGCTCTACAGACTGTAAAATCCTAGGATACCCCATGCAGCCACCGTGGGATTTCGCCACAAGAATCTTCCAGTTTCTGCGGCTGCTGTAGTGCAAGGTGAAGTTAAACAGATATCTCCCTTAGGGCGAATTATGCCTTACTTTGACTACTCATCTGTCAGGATATAGGCAAGTTTTGGTATGACTCTTTATTCACTCTGGGTTTGAAATAGAATTTCTATGAGAGAAAATACTTAAACATATTGCACTCAAAAAATCCTATAGGTGACAAATGTTTATTGTATGTTTATTCATGTTTATTTTAGATCTAATTGTAGTTATTTGTCTTTTCCTGGCGGCCTGCATTGGGCGCTCTACTATTGTTTCTATCAGTCGACAATCAGAAGCCGGTCGCTTCATTGCTGATTGATGGGAGTGATGTAATGGCCATTTTGGGGGCTGTCTTTCATATGTTTATTCATGTTTATTTTAGATCTTATTGTAGTTATTTTGTCTTTTCTTGCTTTGTAGGTACATATGTGTAATTTCATATGAAGCGCTTTTGAAAGCACTACCCCTGCGTGAAAAGAGCGCTATATAAATCTGGTGTAATAATAATAATAATAATATATCCATATAAAACATACAAAACACAACTAAATACAGAGTGTAACCAGAGAAATGCACCATGCAACCAGGATGGTATACAGACAGACAAATGAATAGATAGACGTATATGTATGGACAAATAAATGGACAGATGGATGGACGTATATATGGAGAGACAGAAATGGCAAACACTTAATGAGAAAAGAAACCTGTTAACCTGTTCATGACATTAAAGGGGTATGAAGCCCAATCTACCTGTTTGTGTTTGAGGTGAATATCTACTCTTCCAAACCATCGAGTCCTGAATAGTTCAGCAAAGTACTGGCTTCTGGCACTTAGTACACAGCGATGTGCTGGAATCTTGTGGCCTCGAACATGAAATGTCACATCCTGGTATGTACCAGATTCCTGCAATCTTGACCGAGAAATTACAAATTAAAGACATATCTGTGTTAACCCTTTCATCCACATAATTATCTTAACTCTTCTAACACTAAGAAACTCTTGTGGGTTATTAGGTTCCCTTGTGGATCTTTTTAGTTACCAAAACATGAACCAGTCTACTTGGAATTATGGGTAGTTTAATAAATATTGGTCTATATTAGCAAACAGTATAGACCCAGATCAGTATAGACCCAGATCAGAGGGATCCTATACTGTTTGCAAGCGTAATGAGTATACATGTATTTTAAACAGGTCCATGGTTTTGAAAGAGTTAAGATGCCTTAATCTCTTCACTGCCTTAATCTAAATACATTTAGTTACTTGCAAACAGTTTGGATCCTGATCAGAAGCAACCTAACACAAATACAAACCTTACCACACCTCTACCCTTATGATAAATGTACTGGAATGGGTCAAATGCAGACTAAATAGTGGTGTCAACTCGGTATATTTATTTGAACTGTACCCTAGCGAGGAAAGTGTCAAATATCATTCAAAAGATATATAGCCAGTCTTTAACCAACTACTCCCTAAATATGTCTATTTACTCCTTTAGTTTATTCCTCCACTGAAGAAAAAGTTCCACTTTACACAGTTATAGATATCACCATGAGAAATACAATGTATTTTCCATATCCTAACAGATGAAAACTTAACCATCTACTCCATAAATTTGCCATTTAATGCCTCTACTTTATTCCTCCACTGAAGAAAATTAGTTCAACTCTATACAGTCATGAATATGCACTGCAAGAATTATTTTCAATATCCAAACAGATAATAGCTTAAAGCAGGTTGGAAGTAAAGCAGAATGTATCTTAATGCACATTCTACTTTACTTTCAACCTTCTTTAAGTAATCATCATCTTGAGAACTAGAAACAGGATATGGAGTAATGGGTTAAAGCAGGCTGAAAGTAAAGCAGAATGTACCTTAAGGCTTTAATTTCAACCTGCTTTAAGTTGTAACCAATTTTTTTCAAAACCAGAAACAGGCTACATGTAATTCAGTCTGCTTTAAGCTACCATCTGCTAGGTATATAGTTATTTTTTTTCTTATGACTCATGACTGTATAAAATGGGACTTTCTTCTTCAGTACAGGAATTAATTAAATGGGTAAAATGGCATATCTATGGAGTAAATGGATAAATGGGTAAAGTAGATACCTTCTCAGGAACTCCTCATATAGATCACGCCTGATCACTTTGGATGATACAACACTGTATGACAATAGCAGCTTCTTAATGCTATCAGTAAGAGCCCCATACAAGCAACGCTCACCATCAAACGTGTTGGCCTCACATCGTGCACCTAGAAATTAGTAATGTCAAGTTCAAGACATATCAAGTCATATACATGTAAAGCGTGTTAAGGGTCCATTTAACTCATAAACTACTAATAATAAGTATCCTGATCAGGGGGCTCCTTCAGGATCTGCACTGCTGTTCATTTGATATGTATTGCAAAATTAACTCAAAATAGTGGAAATGGACTAAATTTGATCAGAAACTAGAATAGCCCATTTGCCCATATATTAGGGATAATTGAGTTAAAAAGATAAGAATAATAATATTCAATTTAATCCAGTTACTCAGAGCAAAATGATTCATAACTAAATTAAAGGAGGTTTCTGTTTTACACTCATCTTGCTGTAAGCAGTATCCTGCCCTTAACACAGTTGGATATAGAGTAATTTGCATGACTGTTTATGGAGGAAAGGTTAAATAGCCACTGACCCACATTCCAACTTGACCTAGATATCAATAGGCAAACATTTTGACCATGTTTCATGAAGATCAAATGATATTTGTAGCCTCTAGAGTGTTAACAAGATTTTTCTATGATTTGACCTAGTGACCTAGTTTTTGACCCATCATGACCCACATTCAAACTTGAACTAGATTTCATCAAGACCAACATTGTAATCCAGTTTCACGAAGATTGAATGAAATTTGTAGCCGCTAGAGTGTTAAGGAACCATTGTGAACAGACAGACGGACGACGGATATCCAGTGATCCTAAAAGCTCAGGTGAGCTAATAACAGCTTAAAACAGGTTGAAAGTAAAGCAGAATGCGCCGTAAGGCGCATTCTGCTTTATTTTTGACCTGCTTTAACTGACCATCTTTCTTTAAAACTAGAAACATGCAATGGGGTAATGGTTAAAATTCTTACCATTCTCAAGGAGATATTCAGCAAGTTCTTCATGGCCACAAAGGCATGCATAGTATCTGTAATAGTTATTACATAGTGTACAAGACTTTTAAATGGGTAAAATGGCATATCTATGGAGTAAATGGATAAATGGGTAAAGTAGATACCTTCTCAGGAACTCCTCATATAGATCACGCCTGACACTTGTGTAAAAGATACAGTAACATACTATTCAGCAAATCAAAGGTCACAATTCAAGTGTTACTTGAGCAATCTGGTGGGTATTCTAACCTGATTTTGTCAATCTGTCAATTATTATATGTGTCTTGTACATCTAATCTTTTACTCCACAGATGCACATTTTAACAAGAGTTGTCAGAGAGACAACAAAACTCCCCATCAGCACATTTAGAAACTTTAAAGCAGATTCTGAGGTCAAAGTCACAGAGGTCAACCTTTTTGCCTGCGTGGAAAGTTCTTGTCCATATACACATGCAAACCAAATATGACAGTTATACATGTACCTCAATGGACATGAAAATATTAGCGTTTTTCAAAACCTACAGATTTAGAAACCTAAACAAGGGACCTAAGTTCAAGGTCAAGGTCACTGGGATGAAAGTTTTTGTTCTTGTCCATATACACATGCATGCCAAATATGAAAGGAATATCTCAATGGACATAGGAGTTATAGGCATTTTGAGAATCTAAACGAAACCTAAATGCGGGTCCTAAGTCAAGGTCACTGGGTTCAAACTTTTTGCATGCAAGGAAAGGTTTTGTCCCCATACACATGAACACTGAATATGAAAGGAACATCTCAATGGACATAGGATTTAGAAGCATTTTGAGAAACCTAAACACAGATTTCTAAACGCATGCCCTTACATGTACATGTAGGTCAAGGTCACAGGGATCAAACTTCTTGTTTGCATGATAAGGTATTGTGACATCTGGATCCAAACTGTTTGCAAAGATTATCACTGTAGAATATATCCGCCGCTAGCATGGTTAAAGTTAAATATCACTGTAGGATATATTTGCCTCTAGCATGGTAAGAGTTAAATGTTAGTATGTGAAAAAGCTTGAGTATTAACCCTTTGAACCCTAGTCACGCATATTGGCGTCCTTTTCAAACAGTGCACATGTGAATAGTACACTTGTCCTGTGAAAGGAGCCCTCTGATCAGGGTCTTCACTGTTTGTCATAATGCCAAACATTGACAAAAACATACCTTAAAAGTCACAAATGGACTAGACTAAAATGGAAACTGGAATTGTCCATTTCAAGTTTCAGGGAGGAAAGAGTTAAGATACAAATATGTGAGAAAAAGAAATTAAAAATAGAGTTACATACATTGTAGTGAGACAAGATAAATGGCAGATAGAGATAACTTACAAGGGTGTACTGTCCCATCTATCTCTACAGTTTGGATCCACCTCTTTCTGCTCTATCAAATATCTGGAAAAAAAGAGTATAAAATTACATCAATTACACTAAACATCCAATATATAGAGAGAGTTATGTGGTATAAAATTGCATTATGTGGTCAAAATAACCATGAAAGGATGCCCCCACCTCCAGGATATGTTGTGCACATCTTTGTCTTATTAACCCATTCCCCCATAAATACGCCTAAAGCAGAATGTGCCATAAAGCCCATTCTGCTTTACTTTCAACCTGCTTTAAGTGGTCACCTATTTTCAAAATTAGAAACAGACTATGGGGTAATGGCATTATGTCAAGGTGTTGGCGCTGAAATACAGACATGTTCGGCTTAGGCGAGCTCGGGATATCGCAGTTAGACGTACCTTCAAATATCGGATTAGCACTCTGTAAATAATTATACTGCAGTCCCGAACTGTAGCTATGCAGAGCGTATTTTTTGACGAACACTATACCATAGTAATGTTTGTCTAGTATACCGTTTTCAAGGTCGCACATGCTTCACAGAAGAAATAGGCACATGTGTCAGCCACTACCTGTCAATCAGTGACACACCTATGATCTTTTTCTTTGCTGAATCTGGACGAATACTTTGAACATACATGTATTTATAGTCTGTTCCAGATATCATTTAACCCATTTGCACCTTGTGGATTCCTCCATGTTTATATATTGGATTAACCCATTTTTTATCAAAGGGATGCCTGGACAAAATGTTCATTATCATTTTGTTTTATATTGAAATATCTATCAGCAAACAGTGTAGACGCTGATCAGACGCCACATAATGCGGCGTCTGATCAGAGTGTACACTATTTGCTTATGTCCTATACCGGTATATAGGATCATGGGCGAAATGGGTTAAATATAGCACAAACTTACAAATCCCGGACATGTAACGTATTGTACATTTGTAGTTCTTACATTATTATAAACTGTAACGCTTTTACTCTTGTCATGCAAATCGCGACTCGGCTAATTGGTGTATAACGTTTTGACCCAGATAGGATGACGAGGAGCTTGGCGTCTGATCTGGATCCAAACTGTCTCACACAAGAATTTTTGTTCTATAAAGAAAAGCAACAAAAATAAGTTGATTAGTATGCAGACTACCTGTATGCAGACACCAATCCAGGATGACAAGTGAAAATAAATTATGTACATGTTGTAGAACTAAACAGGGCTCCAGATAAGAGGTAGTTATTTCAACAAATCCATCATTTTCTCACTCTTTTTAGCACCAAATCTTATGGTGTTACTACTCATTAGAATCGTCTCAAGGAGACGATTCTAATGAGTAGTGACACTATAGGGTTTAATTCAGAAATAAAGATTTTAGTTTTTGAAAAACTACCCTTATCTGGTGCTCTGACTAAATGCGTGAATGTACAGTGAAATGATGATGTATGAAGTGCTATTGATTATTAAGTTTTCCTACTTAATTATGTGTCTGGCTGCTACCATATCCATCAGGGAAACCAAACTTTTGAAATTTCAAAATAACATTAATTCGAAATGTTTAAGTCTACCACCTTCCCCCACACTGAAAGTTATTATAACCCATCAGAGCTAGTCTGACCCATAGAGGTCCGGTGTTTGACTCTCGTCAAACTCCTGGCCCCTATGGTATGACCTTTCAGTGAATTTTCAATAACCATGTTACCACTGCTATATTGAATATACAAATGTATTGTATTATGATCACATGCTGTTACACTCTGTTGTAAACTGTGACTAATAAAAGATATGTTCTGTTCTGTAATTAAAGAGTTCTGTTCACACGACCCATACCAAGTTTGTAATCCATCAGCTGGGTTGCAGATAAGTTTTTGATGTAATTGGGTATTTACTCCTTGATATTTTACAGAATTGGGTTTTTGAAATTTTTATTGGGTATTGGGACTTTTTGTAATTGGGTATTATTCATATCCTGATTAGGTTTCCCCTTATCTGTAACCCTGCATCAGATATCTTTTTTAGCAAATCCTATAGATCTAAAGATACTGGAGTCTGGTCCGGATACAGACTTCAAACAATTTGTAAATGTTTATGATAAGAATAATCAGCTACATATTAATCCAGAGACGGCAGAGAGTGTTGCTCACCACTTGTATATAATAAGTAAGCATTGAAGATCAAGATCAAAAACCTGGCAAAGTAATTTAGCATATGATCTGAATCTCCCATTCAATCTTGTGTCTCAGAAAGGATGCCCCCACCTCCAGGATATGTTGTGCACATCTGTGTTTTATTAACCCATTGCCCCATGAATATGCCTTTTTACGCCTTTATTCTATTCATTCACTAAAGAAAATAGCTCCAATTTATACTGTCATGAATATGTATCATAAGAAATATTTTCTACATTCTAGCAGATGATAGCTTAAACCAGGCTGAAAGTAAAGCAGATTGTGCCATAAGGCGCATTCTGCTTTACTTTCAACCTGCTTTAAGTGGTCACCTATCTTCAAAATTAGAAACAGGCTATGGGATAATGGTATTTCATAATTAAAGAGTTCACACAACCCATACCAAGTTTGTAATCCATCAGATATCTTTTTTTAGAAAATCCTATAGATCTAATACTAATGAGTGATTAGGTTGATGATTTCTTACTGACCCACCAATTGTCACTTCCTTCAAAGTAATTTAAACTTCCATTCAATGTTACATTCAATATATTATTAAACTTATTTAACAGGTCACCCCTGAATCTTCAAATGAGAATTTTCAGTTTTCAATCATGCAAGCACTGTCCCTGTTTTAAATTTCAGCCCTGGGGCTTGTTTTGTTGATTTTAGTTTTTTCTTTTCTGCTGTTTTTTTATTCGGAAATATTGTAATCAGTGTAGACCCTGCTCTGATGCCAGTATATTCAGCTTGAATGCTGTGAGCAAGATGAAAGCAAAGCTGAATGCTTAACATTGATTCTCCGTAAAAAGCATTATAATTGTAACAATTATGATAAACAAGAGCCCCATGGGGCATATTTCGCTCACCTGAGAATCACTGACAGAATGGAGATAATGACTTATGTCCAGGATGGGGTCATTTTTTATCTGAGGGGCATAATTTGAACAATCTTGATAGAGCCCTGTATATGATGCTATGTGCCAAATATCTAAGATCAGGATACTAGGGTTTTAGACAAGAAGATTTTTTTTAAGTTTTCATTGAAAAAATCTATTTTTAGCTCCTGTGACCTACTTATGCAACCGACCGGAACCATTTGAACAAAATATGTAAAGGACATCTAGAAGTGTCACCATGATGAATATCAAAGCTCTGCCCATATTAGTTTCAGAGAAGAAGACGTTTGAAAATTTCACTATATAACTCTATGTAAAACTGTGACCCCCGGGGCTGGGCCAATTTTGACCCCAGAGACATAATTTGAACAAACTTGATAGAGGACCTGTAGATGATGCTATGTGCCAAATATCTAAGCTCTGGCCCTTGTAGTTTCAGACAAGAAGATTTTTTAAGTTTTCATTGAAAAAATCTATTTTTAGCTCCTGTGACCTACTTATGCAACCGACTGGAACCATTTGAACACAATATGTAGAGGACATCTAGAAGTGTAACCATGCCGAGTATCAATGCTCTAGCCATATTAGTTTCAGAGAAGAAGACGTTTGAAAATTTCACTATATAACTCTATGTAAAACATTGACCCCCGGGGCGGGCCAATTTTGACCCCAGGGACATAATTTGAACAAACTTGATAGAGGACTTGTAGATGATGCTATGTGCCAAATATCTAAGCTCTGGCCCTTGTAGTTTCAGACAAGAAGATTTTTTAAGTTTTCATTGAAAAAATCTATTTTTAGCTCCTGTGACCTACTTATGCAACTGACCGGAACCATTTGAACAAAATATGTAGAGGACATCTAGAAGTGTCACCATGCCGAGTATTAATGCTCTAGCCATATTCGTTTCAGAGAAGAAGACGTTTGAAAATTTCACTATATAACTCTATGTAAAACTGTGACCCCCGGGGCGGGGCCAATTTTGACCCCAGGGACATAATTTGAACAAACTTGATAGAGGACCTGTAGATGATGCTGTGTACCAAATATCTAAGCTCTGGCCCTTGCAGTTTTTGAGAAGAAGATTTTTAAATATTTCCTTATTTTTTCACTTTGGTTGCCATGGCAACCAGAGTTCTGCATTGTTTTTAATTCTTTGAACAAATTTGAAAGAGCTTGATCCAAGGAACATTTCTGTAAAGTTTGGTTGAATTCTGTCAAGCGGTATAGGAGGAGATGTCATTTGAAGCAATTGTTAACGACGACGGACGACGACGGACGCCGGGCCATCCCAATAGCTCACCTTGAGCCTTTGGCTCAGGTGAGCTTAAAACCAACTTGTGATTAAACACATATCTGCTGTTTTGTCATAAAATTCAACAATTTGTATATGGCTGTAAATCACAAACGTCAGATACGTTAGTATAGGCTGTATGTCTCTTTATCCATTGACAATGTTTATGAAACAAATAAATGTCTAAATAGTGAAACTAGTTTCAAGTATTACCTAACTATGAACAGAGTACATGTGTTTTACCCAATGTTTTAAACACTTGATTGAAAAATATAGTAAATTGTAACGCATTTACTTTTAGTATTATGTTTAAAGCAAAATGTTAATCCTGTCAGTTTGAACAACTTTCTTTTTAACTGCTATATGCAAAACTAAAAATGTTTCTCAGTTAGTTTAATGACACAGTTTTTTGACTGAACAAAGATAAAAGTAGTGTGACAGGCAAGCCAAGAAACAGAATACAGAATTACCTGTTAATGTATCTGAAGTTAAAACTGACCAAAAAACATGAAAAATAAAACACACATTTTTTTCACTTTATTTTATGTAGAACAACCCAAATTTGGGTTGCACAATGTTTAGCAAACTTTATTTTGCTAAATTATTCAATATCTAACTTAAAAAATTAACTGAGGAATCGCAAAACATACAAATCCTAAGTAGTCGATTTAACTTATTTAAAAAAAAAACGTCTTTACTGCAGCTGCTGATCGTTTGTTTCTACTTGACTTACCTGCTACGCATTATTTAAAACAAGAGGGCCAGAATGGCCCTTGATCGCTCACCTGACAATGGTGACACTAGGATGGGTCACGTGATTTCAGAAAAGAAGATTTGTAAAAGGGCGGGCCAATTTTGACCCCAGGTGCAAAATTTGAACAACTAAGATAGAGGACCTGTAAACGATGATATGTGCAAAATATCTAAACTCAATGTACTATGGTTTCAGACAAGAAGATTTTTGAAGTTTTCATTGAAAAAATCTATTTTTAGCTCCGGTGACCCAGATATGCAACAGACCAGAACCGATTCATCCAATATGTGAAGGACCTCTAAAAGTTACATCATGCCAAATATCAAAGCTCTGGTCATATTGGTTCCAGAGAAAAAGATGTTTGAACATTTCACTATACAACTCTATGTAAAACTGTGATCCCCGGGGCGGGGCCAATTTTGACCCCAGGGACAACATTTGAACAACTTTGATAGAGTATCTGTTGACTATGCTATGTGCAAAATATCTAAGCTCAGTGTACTATGGTTTCAGACAAGAAGATTTTTTAAGTTCTCATGGGAAAAAAATCTATTATTAGCTTCAGTGACCCAGATATGCAACGGACCGGAACTGATTCAACAATATAAGTCAAATACCTCTAGAAGTAATACCATGCTAAATATCAAAGCTCTGGACATATTGGTTTCAGAGAAAAAGATGTTTGAACATTTCACTATATAACTCTATGTAAAACGTTGACCCCCGGGGCGGGGCCAATTTTGACCCCAGGGGCAACATTTGAACAACTTTGATAGAGGACCTATAGGTAATGACATGTGCCAAATATCTAAGCTCTGGCTTTTGTGGTTTGTGACAAGAAGATTTTTTAAGATTTCCTTATTTTTTCACTTTGATTGCCATAGCAACCAGAGTTCTGCATGGTTTCAAATTCTTTGAACAACTTTGAAAGAGCTTGACCCAAGGAACATTCCTGTGAAGTTTGGTTGCAATCAAGCAAGTGGTTTTGGAGAAGAAGATGTTTGAAGAAATTGTTGACGCACGACGACGGACGCCGGACATTGACTGACCACAAAAGCTCACCTTGAGCACTTTGTGCTCAGGTGAGCTAAAAAGAACAAGACTGCGCGTTCAATAAACGCTTATGCCCCCGGTGGCATCCTTGACAATATATTCTGAATCTTTTCTAAGTCCAAATTAGGTCAAGGTCAAGGTCAAACTGAGCTTGGGTATAACTGGTGGGTTGGTAATGGTCCAAGGCAATAACTGTATAATTATTGAAGCATTGTAGTAAGTAGTGTTGATGCTAGACGAAACGGTAAAATCTAGTTAACCAAGAAATAGCCCATTCAAAATATTCTAAGTCCAAATTAGGTCAAGGTCAAAATCAAGGTTAGGTGATATTGGTGGATAGGGAATGGTCCAAGGCAACAACTGTATAAGTATCCAAGCATTGGAGTAAGTGGTGTTGGTGCTAGACGAAACGGTAAAATCTACTTAACCTGGTTACAGACGGACGGACGGAAAGACGGACTGACGGACGGACAGGACGATTACTATATGCTCCCGCATCTGTCGATGCCGGGGGCATAAAAAAGAGTCCAAATCAGGCCAAGATCAATGTATATTTGGTGGGTTGGTAATGGTCCAAGGCAACATCTGTGTATGTGTCAAGGCATTCTAGTTGTTGGGAGTTGACACTAGAAGAAACTGTAAAATTTGGTTAATCCCGTACTCATGGACGGAAAGGACGACACATATACGGACACAAGATTATATGCCTCCACGTCTAGATCTTTATAGCACTTTTTCAGACAGGTTATGTGTTTTTTTCCCTGCAGCCTTTAGCTCGAGTTCTTTCTTTTTTTTCTAGAAAAGGTCTCGTCTTTTAATACCTTGCGTTCTTGTGCACGCTTTCCGGTATTCTGCAGCTGATTTGGCCATTTTCCTGAAATTAAAAAAATGACATCAGATACGTTAAATTCAAATCAAATCCCCTTTTGAAGCAAGGAATAGAATCCGTTTGTGGACTAATGTATATATAATATTATTTTATCAACTGCTCATTAAAAGACAGAAAATGGAATTTTATTGGGAAAAGGTTCAGTAACTTAGCAATTTTCACCCAAATACGGTTGACATCAAACACGTTAAATAGATCTTTCAGATACGTTAAATCTATAAAAAATGAGGTAAGTAGTGTAATATACATTGCAAAAGTTTTAAACACTTTAATTTATTCATTAACAAGGGCCACTATGGCCCTAAATCGCTCACCTGGTACACCATGGCAAACTTGACCTATAGTGACCTAGATTATGACTGGACATGACCCACAATCAACCTTTAGAGTGTAAACTAGATTTTCCTATGATTTGACCTAGTGACCTAGTTTTTGACCTAACATGACCCATATTCAAACTTGACCTATAATCAATGAGACAAACTTTCTGACCAAGTTTCATCAAGATCCAATGAGATGTAGCCTCTAGAGTGTTAACAAGATTTTCTATGATTTAACCTAGTGACCTGGTTTTTGACCGGACATGACCCATATTAGAACTTGACCTATATATCAATGAGACAAACATTCTGACCAAGTTTCATCAAGATCCAATGAGATTTGTAGCCTCTAGAGTGTTAAACAAGATTTTTCTATGATTTAACCTCAAGACCTAGTTTTTGACCGGACTTGACCCATATTCGAACTTGTCCTAGATATCAATGAGACAAACATTCTGACCAAGTTTCATCAAGATCCAATGAGATTTGTAGCTTCTAGGTGGTTAACAAGGTTTTTCTATGATTTGACCTAGTGACCTAGTTTTTGATCGGACATGACCCATATTCAAACTTGACCTAGATATCAATGAGACAAACATTCTTATTATGTTTCATAAAGATCCAATGAGATGTGTAGCCTCTAGAGTGTTAACAAGATTTTTCTATGATTTGACCTAGTGACCTAGTTTTTGACCGGACATGACCCACATTCGAACTTGACCTAGATATCAATGAGACAAACATTCTGACCAAGTTTCATTAAGATCCAATGAGATTTGTAGCCTCTAGAGTGTTAACAAGGTTTTTCTATGGTTTGACCTAGTGACCTAGTTTTTGACCCAACATGACCCACATTCGAACTTGACCTAGATTTCTACTAGACAAACATTGTGATCAAGTTTCATGAAGATCCAATGAGATTTGTAGCCGGTAGAGTGTTAACGAACAATTGTGAACAGACGGACGGACAGACGACGGACGACGGACATCCAGCGATCCTAAAAGCTCACCTTGGCACTTCGTGCCAGGTGAGCTAATAACAATACTATGCATGTTCAACTTATAATATAAAAGTGAAACCTGATATAAAGTAAAATCCTACCTGTTTATGGCCGATAGGGCGACAGACCAAAGGTCGGAAAATTATCGAGCTATTATATCCAGTATATAGCATGTGTATTCAAGGCAGTGATGTCATAAGTGTAAACGATTTATTGCGTAAGTGTACAAAGTCATAACGTCGCAAACTCGTTTATTTTAAGGATCAGTGACGTACAAAACAGTGTATTGATTATATCCATTAACGTATTTGATGACCTTGTTGATATATTCACCCCTGAGCCGACCCATTGATGCACTATGTCAAGCCCAAATTTGATTTCATAACCACACCAACACAGCAATATATCTATCGTGAGTTTTAACCAAAATAATCACTGTAATAGAAATAAATACATTAAACTGCTTTAACTCTTTGAACCCTAGTCCCGCATATAGGTGTCCTTTTCAAACAGTGTACATGTGAATAGTACACTTGTCCTGTGCAAACAGTGAAGACCCAGATCAGAGGGCTCCGAAAGGAGCCCTCTGATCAGGGTCTTCACTGTTTGTCATAATGCCAAACATTGACAAAAACAACCCTTAAAGTAAGAAATGGACTAGACTAAAATGGAAAATGGAATTGTCCATTTAAAGTTTCAGGGAGGAAAGAGTTAACGTATCTGATGATTCCGAATGTATATTTTAGCATAGAGCAAAATGAACTGTTAATTTCAGCTTTTAAAAGGATTATACTGGAAAACATTTTTTCCTATCGAAAGGAACTAACGTTTCAGACCAAATTTGTTTCAGAACATTTGATATTTGATGTGTATATATTCATTTGTTACCCACATGAAAACAATTAACGTATCTGATCTTACTATGAAGGACACGTGATATACAAACTGTAGGTAATATTTTTTATCATCCTCATTTAAAATGTTCACTTGAATAGAAATAAATACCCATTCCTGATATAAAAGAACTAACAACAGTGTTTCTGTTTTATCAATTACTGATATTTTCAAGTCAGTACATTATGATATGCTTAAAGGACAGCTGTTTTCTATACAAATGTGACCCTTTCACTCATTTGTAAAAGGTAATAACAACACAAAACAATTAGGAAAATACTCTCAAGTAGGTAGTATGAAACAAATCAGGATTCAAATATGGGGTTGACTTGTTTCAGACTTAATATAAATAAGGGAGACATGTGCATGGTGAAATAATGTAGTTTAGCGTAGAATGAATGTTAAATACATAGGAGGTTATAACTTATAGCTGTATATCTACTTTTAGTTTGCTTTAACCCTTTCCCCCATAGAAGCGCCTTTTAGCGCATTAAGTTTATTCCTTCACTGAAGAAAATAGTTCCAATTTATACAGTCATAAATATGTATCATACAAAATATTTTCTATATTCTAGCAGATGGTAGCTTAAAGCAGGCTGAAAGTAAAGCAGAATGCACTTAAGGCGCATTCTGCTTTACTTTCAACCTGCTTTAAGTGGACACCTATATTCAATACTAGAAACAGGCTATGTGGGAAAGGGTTAAACAGAGGCGTGTAATCAAGACCATCACAATATATCTAAATTTTTCAGGCGAACTTGACCCTAGGACAAAAGACAGTAGATTTTCGACAAGGTTAACGCCGCCATCTGCTTAACCCTTTTCTCTATCGATAGGATCACTAATAAATAACGACGTCGTTATTAATTCGTGATAGAATCTACTAATTTTTACGCATTTACGAAATACTTTCTATAGCACAGCAGATATTGCTTAAAGCAGGCTTAATGTTAAACAGAAAACGCCTTTAAGCGCATTTTCCCAAAACTGTGTTTTAAATGGTCGTCTGTCTTCAAACAAGAAGCAGGCTATAAGTATATAGGGTTATAACAGCTGTCGTCTGCTTCTATTTCTTAATTTGAATGTTTTAGGTTTAGTTTACTTAAATAGAGCTTAATGTCTTTAAGAGTGTCAAACAGTTTGGTTCCTGATCAGAAGCCGAATTATGCATCTGATCAGGATTCAAACTGTTTGCAAATAACCTTTGTATAGATCTACTCAGGGTAAGGCGGTACCCGTAAGGATTGACTCTTTATCGATTTTGTTCGTTGCGCAGCATTGTAATGGCGGACGGAGATATTGAAGAGTAGTTATCAGGGGAGATAAATCATGCAAAACGTTTTAATAGAGGCAGGAACGTAGATTATAGGGATTGGAGTCTCGCAAAATCTCGCAAAATAACGTGTTACCCGATATCTTACTCGTACGCGTGTAGCGGTTAAGCTTTTGTGTTGTATTTTATAACAGTATAAACTTCTAACTTGAGCTAAATTGGGGGTAAATTACACGCAGCATTTACAGATAAAACATAAAATGGTGGCGTGAGGTATATATTTATATTTTTTAATATGTTTGAAGTACATTTTTGTCCCTGCGAAGTTGGTCATATTTGCAAAAAATCCCTCGTTTTTGTTCGATTTAGTAGTTATTTATAGGTACTTTTATTCAAGTTGTGGTGACCAAACTGCAGGCTCGATTGAAAAGATCACATAGTGTACTGATATATAAAAGAATAAAGGGTGGCATGAACTGTTTGCATTCATCGTGGACTGTGTTTAAAAGAAGTTGTTGTCTTTGCAAAATGCCCATAATCATGCTGATTCAGTGTTGACAAAATGGCGGCATTTCCCGGTCCGCCTGATCGGTAGTTTGTTATTATACACGAAGAGTAGCTTATTTCGTGTTAAATTGATGTTGCTATTGAGATAATTACAAATTTTGTCTGCAATCATGTAGCAGGGTTTTCCCGGACTCAGGTTTCCTGCATTTGGGACTCAATTCTGTTACCTGGGACTCCCATTTGTCCAACCCCTCGAGTCCCCGGGACCCTCAAATCTTTGACCACATTTTACCCCAAACCCTCAAATCACCAGATATGTAAATCCTGGTGGGGGTATACTTCATATGCCATCAGAGATGAATCATGAATTTGCACTGTTTACAAATGTTTTACAAGTTATTTGTCAACATTGTAAGGCATTTATACATTAAATAAATTTGGGACCCCCAAATATGCTGAGGGACTCTCAAAATGAAAGGTTTGAGGGTCCTTAGGACTCTCAATTACAAAATGCAAGGGAAAACCCTGATGTAGATCTATAATCATTTATTTTATGGTTGTATATCTAATCTGTGTAAATATATTTTGCAGAATTTGAAAAATGAGCTGCGATGCCACACAGAAGGAAAGGTGTGAAGCGTCCTATAGAACGTGTTAGAAAAATATTGATGAGAAACGTTAATTACTTAATAATTTCACTGATAACTAACCAGGTTAATATTAAACAAACAAACAACAAGAGAAGACCAATTATAATAATTACCGTATATTCGCAGCCATCTGTCGAGTTATGCGGGCTTAAATATCACAGCATAAGTTCCCACGAATGCTTTCCTAATCTCCTATTCTGTATCAATATACAAAATAAATTGTAATCGTAACTTTAAACAGAAATCCAGATTCACAGAAATTCATTTCAAGCCTGGTGAATTGACACTTAAAGTTTAAACACAGGTCAGTGTTAATCTTTGGGAGATTAAACGACCAGAAATAACCTACACATCTCGCGGCTATCTAGAGCAGCTAATTTGTGTGTGTACTAACTGTTGGCGTTTGCGCGTTTAATTAGATTGTGAACACATTCATCTGGACAAATCATGTACAGAGACGTAACGGCCTAGCCGGTGTTAGGTATTCAAGTCTAGAGGTGTTGAAGATGGTTCATTGTGTAATTGTTTTAATTACGGATTAATTAACTTGGGAGCTGTACACAAAGGGAACTATAGAAATTGATTATTTATGTACGTCTCTGGAGGTATGGAGAGATTCAGTATTTTAAGCTATTTTTAATGTCTATTTTGAGGATTGCTTCCCTCGATTTAATAACACTTGCAAACATTGACTGAATAAGTGACAAATATTGTTTTACTTGCCGGACACGCCGTACGGAACTGCACGCATTAATTAACGATATGAGCTTATCAGTCATCTAAAAATGTAGCGGCAAGAGGCTTACCTACCCAAAACGGCAACACCCGCTTATCTACCGCGGCGAAAGGGAAGACAGAGATAAATCGATAAACTATCCGATTAGATAGGCAGTAGCCAGTCCCTATCTAATATACGTTCCTGATAGAGGATAGTCTATAAGTCAGATACCGATACTCGTTTGATTCAAAAGTATCCGATAACGACAGTAAGGAGACTGTTGCGCTCGGATTAACAACAAAGATGTCTTCCACTTCACCTCGGACATTTTGTTGTTCATCCTTGCGAAACAGTCTCCTTTCCGTTGTTACCGGACACTTGTAAAGCGAAACTCGAATAGTATCTAAACTAAACAATCAGCTGTTATAACAAAATAACTTCACACATTTCTTATTCTATCTTCCATTTAGTTAAGGTAGTGACTAGGGGTACGTGAACGTACCTCTAATATTTGAAATTAGCGGTACGGTCACGTACCCCTAGCGAGCCCTGTGAGGGTTGACTAGGGGTACGTGAGTCCATAACACTGTATAGCAACACTTTATTGTGTCTGCAGATATGTTAATAGCGATGCTAATGTTAATAATATCTCATTTCAACCTTCTATTCTGACTGTTTAACGCAGAAAAGCAAAAAAAAATTAATCCAAAAATAATTTCCAATCGGCATTTTTTTCACGGCAGCGAAAACTATACCTATGAATAAAGAACGTTCACACATTTTTACAAACATGTATAAATATCCAATACCAGCCTTGTTTAGAATAAATGCACTGTTTAATTGCGATCAGTTATCAAACGTGTTTTACGAGTTGATTTGTGTAGGTCATTAACCAGCAAACTTGGGTACCGGCAAACTTACATGTTTCGATACTTGATTGGAGCCGAAGCTTCGATATTTTTTATTTTCTTAGATCTACCACTTTATATTCATCGCTAAGTTAGGAAGGCACATCAGCAGTAGTTTCTTACAAGCTTATTGTATTAATTAAGTTACCATTGAATCAAAATTTTAAGAAAAAAACTTAACATTGGTCACGGATTTTCAGATATCGGGCGTATCTGACGATAATTAACCCAATACATGTATGCGGAATACATCTATTCTCATCGCTGCCGGTGAGAACAAGTTGGGTGGGGAATATTTGTCGAAGTTTCTTTGTTTTTCTCCATTAAATATCCACAAGATAAGGTAGAAATGAGAGATTATTAATATTAGCATCAATAAAACGTATCTGCAGGCAAATTAATATGTTGCTACATAGTTTAAATGACTCACGTACCCCTAGTCAACCCTCACAGGGCTCGCTAGGGGTACGTGACCGTACCGCTAATTTCAAATATTAGAGGTACGGTCACGTACCCCTAGTCACTACCTTTAGTTAAACCCTTTGCAGGGACTTAAACTGTTGCGCGTCAACCGCCAAGACTGTTAAAAGAGTAAAATAATAAGAATAAAAGAAAGAAGAGAATGTGTTAAAAACAGGTTAAAAACAGGGCAGGTGTGATTAAGGGGAGATGTGTTCAATCTGGCTTACAGCCTGATTGAACTGGGGACCAGACAGGGTGACAATGTCTGCTGGCAGGACATTCCAATGGACCACTGTTCTAGGAAAGAAGGAGAATTTATGATAATCTGTTATTTAAACAAATGAAAAGCAAGTTATTTCCTTACTGCACTTTGGTAAAATCCCCTCTCCTGCTTGACAAGAAAAGCTCGTGCTGATCCATATCTCGAGAAATAAGATCCCAGTATGAATTTGTGCAAGAAAGGTCACTGGAAATTCTGTAAAGACGGAGAACTCGAATTTGTCATCCAGGTGGGACTAAAGAAATCTACTCGTGCAAACGTTCTGTTAAACTATATTGTAAAGTCACTGAAGTGCATAAAGTCCTAGCTAGATATACAACAAATACACTCTCCGTCGTAATTGTTCGAAATGACGTCGCCATTGTTGTTTTCATTTTTTTCCAAACATCACGTGATACGTCACGTTCTAATTCTCCTCGCCTTGCAACGACCTAAGCGCCCCATACTGATACGCCCCAGTGAAGTATGTCATGCATTCGGTTTTCATCTGTATTGCACGTGATGCACTCGCAGTTTCACTTTACACTCTTCCGTTGAACTGTTAGAGCAAAGGTTGCAACGATGAGTTATAACCATTGTTAACGAATATGCTTATAAACGCCGCGAGTGTCTTTATTAAACGATAAACACACTGTGACACAGCTGTATACTTGTCAACATGGAAGGCAGTTGCTGGAGTTTCTTCATTCAGTGCCCTTGGGTATGCTGTGGGTTGTCACTCATGATATTTGTATGTATCATGCTATTGAAAAGCCAAAGAAAATGCCGACAGGAGATCATTGTCTTTACTCGATATCCTAAACCAGGAAAAGCCAAAACCCGGCTCATACCAACCCTGGGTGAAGTTGGTGCCTGTATGCTGCAAATAAGAATGGTATGCCAAGATGTTATGTACAGACCTTACATTGAATTCACTTGTTTTTTAAATATCACAATGTGTTTGTAGGTTGATCATCTCTTTACGGCTTTAAAAGTGTTTTTTATGGTGAATTGGTAGAGTGATTGTCTGTGAACCTGATGGGTGACGGACGTTTCGGTAAATGACCAGTTCGGTAAATTGATTTTATATAGTGAATGTCTGGACGTTTCGGTAAAAAGGTAAATTATAGTAATTATAGGTTTATGTACAGGTCTGTATATCATACCTTTCGCTAGATCAATAACTGATGGGTTGGGTCTAAACTATACGATCTAGTTCTGGAATTGGTAAAATTTCTATGCCGAATTGGGGCAATAAAGTAGGTTATGAAGGAAATATAAATTTTGTTTTTTTCGTTCTTAATTATTTTGAGATGTGAATGAATGAATGAATGAATGAATGAATGAACGACTTTATTTATGTAACAATAATCTCATCTCCTTATAGAAGAAATGACTTTTTTTTTTGAAGAAATCAAGTTATTTTTACCCCCTTCACTCACATGCCCTTTATTTCGTTTTGTAAACAGGCCGAAAATTTGTATCTGTTGGTAGATCAGGATCAACACATACTAAAACAACCCTGCAAACGTGGCACAAACACTGTGCCACAATCTCATTGTTACCGAGAGAGGTGCGATATACTTAATCCTATAATTACTATAATTTAATTACCTTTTTACCGAAACGTCCAGACTTTCACTATATAAAATCAATTTACCGAACTGGTCATTTACCGAAACGTCTGTAAATCAACCTGATGACCCGGGTTCAATCCCCAGGGTCTTAGCGAGTGTACTCTTTATAAGAACACCTAGTTATATTGTACAGTAAAACCTCTCTTTTACGGCCACTAAAAAGAAAACTTATTGATTGTATTACAGACAGGTGCAGGGCTTCCATAAGTTGATCATGAAAAATCCTAATTTAAGATTTCAAAATTTCATTTTTCAAGTGCTATTTACCAATTGTACCTTTACCGCATAATCTGTTTCTAGTTTTGAAGACACATGACTACTTAAAGCAGATTGAAAGTAAAGCAATGCGCCTTAATGCGCCTTAAATCCGGAGAAATGGCAGCCCTGCAGGTGACAGCTTAAAGCAAGCTAGGTGGCAGTAAAACAGAAAACTCCTATAGGAGTTTTCTGTTTTACTGTCATCTTGCTTTAAACATGTGCAGTCACCTGTCGTAAACACAAAATAATTAACACAATTTAGTGGCTGTAAGAGAGAGGATTTACTGTATGTCTAAAAATGGTTTCTGTGACTATGTGCCCTAATAGTTTGATTCCCTGTCAGCCACTATATCATACCCATATAGCTAGTACAGAAATTCTCAATTTTTTTTTAACTTGATGCGGGGGGATTATAAGCTGGCCCCAGATAAAAGGGAGTAAACTGAACAAATCCAACATGTTCTCACTCATTTTAGCAGCAAATCCTATGGTTTTACTACTAATTAGAATTGTCTTGAAGATGATTCTAATAAGTAGTGGCTACACAGGGTTTAATGCAGAAAAAAGATTTTAGTTTTTAGCTCATCTGGCACAGGATGGCACTAGGTTGTCTTTCTGTCCGTCCATCCGTCCATGGACCTACTGCGGGGTAGTTGTGTGACAATCTGTCCATGCAAATCCATAGACAGTCACAGAAGGACATCTATGGAAATCTTATGCTGCAATATTGATGTCTTGTGCTGCAATTTTTGCTACTTTTGAAACTACCCCATGGATTGAACTTCTGCTGCAATTTGCAATACATATAGAGGGGTAAGGGAAGTATTTTGAAACTTATTTGCTTGTGTGACTGTCACAGAAGACAAAAACACAGCACAAGTACCCATTTTTAGCTCACCTGAGCCAAAGGCTCAAGGTGAGCTATTGGGATGGCCCTGTGTCCGGCGTCGTGCGTTCTGCGTTGTGCGTCGTCCGTCGTCGTTAACAATTGCTTCAAATGACATCTCCTCCTATACCGCTTGACAGAATTCAACCAAACTTTACAGAAATGTTCCTTGGGTCAAGCTCTTTCAAATTTGTTCAAAGAATTAAAAAACAATGCAGAACTCTGGTTGCCATGGCAACCAAAGTGAAAAAATAAGGAAATCTTAAAAAATCTTCTTGTCAAAAACTGCAAGGGCCAGAGCTAAGATATTTGGTACATAGCATCATCTACAGGTCTTCTATCAAGTTTGTTCAAATAATGCCCCTGGGGTCAAAATTGGCCCCGCCCCGGGGGTCACAGTTTTACATAGAGTTATATAGTGAAATTTTCAAACGTCTTCTTCTCTGAAACCAATGTGGCCAGAGCTTTGATATTTGGCATGGTGACACTTCTAGATGTCCTTTACCAAAATTGTTCAAATGGTTGTGGTCCGTTGCATAACTAGGTCACAGGAGCTAAAAATAGATTTTTTCAATGAAAACTTAAAAAGTCTTCTAGTCTGAAACTACAAGGGCCAGAGCTTAGATATTTGGCACATAGAATTGCCTACAGGTCCTCTATCAAATTTGTTCAAATTATGCCCATGGGGTCAAAATTGGCCCCGCCCCAGGGGTCACGGTTTTACAAAGAGTTATATAGTGAATTTTTCATACGTCTTCTTCTCTGAAACTAATATGGCCAGAGCTTTGATATTTGGCATAGTGACACTTCTAGATGTCTTTACCAAAATTGTACAAATGGTTCTGGTCCGTTGCATAACTAGGTCACAGGAGCTAAAAATAGATTTTTTACAATGAAAACTTAAAAAATCTTCTTGTCTAAAACTACAAGGGCCAGAGCTTAGATATATGGCACATATCATCGCCTACAGGTCCTCTATTAAGTTTGTTCAAATTATGCCCCTAGGGTCAAAATTGGCCCGCCCCGGGGTCACTGTTTTAAATAGAGTTATATAGAGAAAATTTCAAACGTCTTCTTCTCTGACTCTAATATGGCCAGAGTTTTTATATTTTGTATGGTGACACTTTTAAATATACTTTACATATTTTGTTCAAATTGTTCCGGTCTGTTGCATATCTAGGTCAGTCCTGGACATAAATCAATATCTCTATTTTTCCAATTATTCTCAGGTGAGCGAATATGCCCCATGGGGCTCTTGTTTCATGGTTTTTGCAGCACAAGTAGACCCTTGTCAACTCAGACGTCCGTCCGTCCACAATTGTTTGTAAACACTCTAACGGCTACAAAATTTATTCAATCTTCATGAAACTTGATGACAATGTTTGTCTTGATAAAATCTAGGTCAAGTTTGAATATGGGTCTTGTCTGGTCAAAAACTAGTTCACTAGGTCAATTAAATCATAGAAAAACCTTGTTAACATTCTAGAGGCTACAAATCTCATTTGATCTTCATGACACTTGGTCAAAATGTTTGCCCTATTGATTTCTAGGTCAAGTTGGAATGTGGGTCATGTCAGGTCAAAAGTTAGGTCACTATGACATATCATAGAAAACCCTTGTTAACACTCAGTAGGCTACAAATATCATTAGATCTTCATGAAACTTGGTCAAAATGTTAACCTTATTAATATCTAGGTCAAGAACGAATGTGGGTGATGTTCAGTTAAAATCTAGATCACTGGGTCAAATCATAGAAAAACTTTGTTAACACTCTAGAGGCTACAAATCTCATTCAATCTTCATGAAATATGGTCAAAATGTTTGCCTCATTAATTTATAGATAAAGGTTGAATGTGGGTCATGTCTGGTTAAAAACTATGTCAAATCATAGAAAAACCTTAACACTCTAGAGGCTACAAATCTCATTAGATCTTCATGAAACTTAGTTAAAATGTTTGCCTTACTGATATTTAAGTCATGTTTGAACATTGGTTATTATTATACCCGATTTATGGTTATGTCGGGTCAAAAACTAGGACTCTAGGTCAAATTATGAAAATACATTGTTAACACTCTAGAAGCTAATTTTCTCATGTGATCTAGATGAAACATGCTAAAAATGTTTGCCTCATTGAAATCTAGGCCACGGTTGAATGTGGGTCATTTCCGGTCAAAATCTAGGTCACTATAGGTCAAGTTTTACATGATGTACCAGGTGAGCAATATAGGGCCATAGTGGCCCTTGTTGAATTACTCCCTTTATCAGGAGCCCTGAAATTAAACTCTTGAAGAAATCATAACTTTTATAATGAACATGGAATTTTATTTTACAGACAGAACACATTGTGAAAACTTTAGAAGAAACACAGAGCCTGATGAACAGTGAGATGAACGTGACACTCCAGTTTAATGGAGGCACAGAAAAAGACATGCACTACTGGCTGGATAGGAAGTTTCACAACATCCACTGTGTGTACAGACCACAGGCAGAGGGCTCCCTGGGCGTGAAACTGAGTACAGCAGTAAGAGACAGTTTCTCCAGGGGAAATACACAGGTTATAGTCATAGGTATGGTGGTGTTGTTGTTGTTGTTGTTGTTGTTGTTGTTGTTGTTGTTGGTACAGTGCTCCCTCCCTACAACAGCCCTCCCAATAACAATTCCCTCCATACAACAATTAATGTTTGCCGCTGGTCCCCAAACAAGACATATTATTAGTGGGCATTTTGACAGAAATACCGGTAATATAATGACAAGTGACAAACAGCCTGAATCCAGATTAGACGCTGCGTTACATGGCGTCTGATCTGGATTCAGGCTGTTTGCAAATGTAAGTATAGTCTTACTTTTCCCTCCCTATAACAACTCCCTCCCAACACCACATGCATTCTGTGTCTCCCATTGGGTGTTGTTTTAGAGAGGGAACACTAAATACATCAACTAGGTAGTGGCCATGGGGGCTATAAGGAATCACTTTGTCTGTTGGTCCGTCAGTCCCACAATTGTCTCGAACTTCTAGGATGACCAAACCTGGTGTGTGGATACATATTGGTATTGCCAAGTGCCACATACCACTTTCAGGTCAATTTGATGTTAACCTCTAACCTTGATCATTGAAAACCTTGTCCAGAGCATAACTCCTATACCATATCATCTACGATTACCAAACCTGGTGTGTGCATACACCTTGAGATCTTGTACCACTTTCAGGTCACTTTGACTTTTAGAAAAACTATGTCCAGAACAGAACAGAACAGAACAAAACTTTATTTCATCTCAGGCATGAGGTCAGAGCATTTCTTTTTTAGATCTAGTACTATATTTATATCATCCAGGATTTCCAAATTTGGTTTGTAGATCTCTATATCATTGGATTGCCAAGTGCCATACTCCACTTTCAGGTCAATATGACCTTGAACTAGACCTTTGACCTTGATTACTGAAAAACCTTGTCTTGAGCATGTGACGGGGTGCTGTAAAATTGGAGCTATGTTCTTTATTTGTTGAAAATTTGGCAAAAATTAGCTTTGCCTGCTATATAATTTGGACACAGATTCATGATGTAAAGTTTAATAACCAGTCAACTAGCATCAGAAATGCAGGAGTTATGGTCCTTGATTAACTGAAAATTTGTAAAACTATGACTGGATGTGAAGACATTTACACCATTAAATATTAACTACATGTACAGTAAAGTGAGGCACACATTATACCTTATAGAGTGGAGACCAAGAAAAATTGCTGCAAACAGTTTGGATCCAGATCAGATATAGTGTAACTTTGAGATTTCATCTGGATTAAAAACAAATTGACACTCTGGTGGTATGGTTTTGAAAGAAAATGCAGATTTGGGGTCAACTCTGAGAGATGTTACATGACAGACTTTGCAGACGATAATTGCATAACGTGTTAAAGGTTATAGCACAAGTTTCATGATACAGAGTGATGTATTTAGCTCAAGACGTTTTTGGCGGAAATAGCCGATCTGACGAGCGCCTTTGCGCGAGTATGATCGGTTGTTTCCGCCAAAAACGTCAAGAGCTAAATGCAACACTCTGTAGCGCACTGCCAACTGGTGATGTGTTTATTATGTGCCTTGAATACACTCCAGAAACAACTAAATAGTTGTTTAAATCATTTTATATCTAAAATGTATTAGTTATTTGAAGCAGAAAAAGATTTTTTGCATGCCACAAAGAATAACGCGGCACTTATACATGTACGTAAATGACGTCACGCTAAATCTAAAGCGACGTCAGAGTAAAATACAAAGTGGCTGATACAAGGTGGCTGATACAGACTCTTGTATTTTACTCTGCAGATACACGCGGAAACGCTCGATATCATACGAAGGCATATAATAAAATAAATGAACTGTATGAAATTGTTATAACAGTCAAACATGCATGAAGAGACCATTAAAACAATATGCATTGGTAGTCTTAAAAAAATAGCTTGCAGCTTACTGCAGAACAAAAGTAATGCAGAAAGCTCCTGTAGGAGCTTTCTGCATTACTTTTGTCCTGCATTGCCATTTATATAAGCAGTCAACAGGCTTTAAAAGATTTCCCATGTTGTTTTGAATTCTGTTGTTGCTAATACAAATCTTACTGATAATTATGTAAAGGACATGTATAAACATACAGCTTTACAAATTTTGCACAAAACCCAATGAGAGTTAGAGTGAAATGTAATGTTAGCTTTTGTAAGAGAACAATAGACTCCCACACATGGCTTATCTGAGGGCCACAAGGGAGATTAGTTGCTTGTGTGTTCTAATTGTGTTACCCTCTTGAAATAAAGTCTTTATTATTATTATTATTATTATTATTATTATTATTATTATCTGATAATTGGCATAATTTCTGCATGACAGGTACGGTACTTCTAACTGTCGGCACACTATGTAATTGTCATCTGCAAAATTTGTTGTCTGCAACAATTCTCAGAATTGATTCTTTTGCATTTCCCTTCAGAAAATATCATCAGAGTGTCAAACAGTTTGGATCTAGATGAGATGCCAAGTTGGCATCTTATCCCGGATAAAATTTGCTTGCCATTGTTATCACAAATATGCATATAATGCGTGCAGCATGCAGAAGATTAACACTGAATAAATGATTTCTGTTGAAAATCTTGTCCGCTTTGTTCTGAAATTGACTTTTTCTGTAAATCTGCAAAATTCATTTGCAGATTAACAGTCCAGGAAGCAAGCAGTTTTGATCCTGATCAGATGCAGAGTTATTCAGTATCTGATCTGGATCTAAATTATTTGCAAATATTAAAGATATTTCCTCAGTCCCTTGATGGACCCCCAATTGTTCTCAATAGGCATGAAAGGAACTGTAAAACCATGCAGCATATGCTATACCAATCTCAGTTTACCTGGTGAGGCCCAGACATACTCATACTCAAGAAGTTTTTCAATGGTTATTTCTAACCAAACTGTCAAGTATAAAAGGCAGGCCTCACAAGATTCTTCAATGATTCTTTTCTGTAGGTATGTGCACAAGATGCATACTTTTTGCCAGGAATTACTGCCTGACTATGTGTTATCACCTGAAGTAGGTCAGGAAACATCTTTAACCCATACCCCATAAATACACATTTTTACGCCTTTGATTTATTCCTGCACTAAAGAAAATAGTTCTACATTATGCATTCATGAATATGTATCATCAGAAATATTTTCTATATTCTAGTTGTTGATAGCTTAAATCAGGTTGAAAGTAAAGCAGAATGCGCCTAATGGCGCATTCTGCTTTACTTTCAACCTGCTTTAAGTGGTCATCTGTCTTCAAAACTAGAAACAAGTTATGGGGTAATGGGTTGACTATCTAGGTTTGTGCACTGAAAGGGTTAACGGAAAAATTGCAAAGTTCATGGCAATCATTATGAATTATGACTTGTGTGTATTGTGCATTTGAATCAAATTACGTTTGGCTGGGCAATTAGTCAGTCAGTACTTAATTGCCTTACTAAAAACACTCTGGTTCAGTAACATCTGGTACAGTAAACCCTGTGCAGGGCTCCAGATAAGGGAATTAAGTATTTCAAAAACTAAAATCTTTATTTCTGCATTAAACCCTATGGTGTTACTACTCATTAGATTCCTCTCTTCGATGTGATTCTAATGAGTAGTTACACCATAGAATTTGGTGCTGAAATAAGTGAGAAAATGTTAGATGTTGAAAAAGTTTGACCGTGACCTCTGTGACGCTGGTTGAGTTTTTGCATTTAAGGTCTGTTATAGACAGTGTTTTCATTTATAATCAAGCATGCTGTTGGATATCAGAGTTTTACAAACCCTTTGCTATTTTTCTTGAGAAATTGGTCCAGCTTCCAGGGAAGTCAGCTTTACTTTCAACCTGCTTTAAGCTACAATCTGCTAGGATATAGAAAATATTTCTTATGATACATATTCATGACTGTATTAAGTGGACCTTAGTAACTTTCCTCAGTGGATGAGTGAATTAGAGGCGTAAAAATGCGTGCACTGTTATAATGACCAATCAGAAGAAATGAGATAGTAAGATGAAAGTATAGTAAAGGAACATTTGCTTTAATCAGCAACTGCGCTTTTACCCATTACCCTATAGCCAATTTCTAGTATTGAAAATAAGTGATCACTTAAATCAGGTTGAAAGTAAAGCAGAATGTGCCTTAAGGCACATTCTGCTTTACTTTCAGCCTGATTTAAGCTATAATCTGAGTGCTAAATTCTTCGGTGGAGGAATAAATTAAAGTTGTATTTATGGGGTAATGGGTTAAGACAGAAATACTACACATGCTATATCATACTCCCAACAAATAACATTTTGGGATGGTATACTGGAATCACTCTGTCCAATTGTCCATCTGTCTGTAAATGGAATTTTGTATGTAGCTTTACTCTGTTTTCCTTCTGGGGAACTTTTTAAATTGTACAATATTGTTGATCACATACATTTATATTGTTCGACAATATTGACCTGACGTTGAACTTTATGCATGAATAAATTACAGCGAGATGACGCAGTATAAATCAATAATCAATAGCGAATCGTAAAGTGTCGGGTTGTTTCGGCTGATTACGTGAATCTTGTTACAGTTGTGATCTTCAGCGGATTAACACTCCACATTGAGCAAGTTCAAAAAGCTGTTGTTGGTAAATTATTATTCCCGAGTCTCTTAGTATAAACGTATTCACTAAACGCACCATGTTGCGCTTTCGAGTGGGGTTTAATTCAAGTAAGATCATCAATGTCCTCACCTGCGACGATTGCCAATATATACCTGATTTACAACCATCTGATGTAACTCATCTACAACAGTGTGTCGTTAGAGCAAGGGATTTGTAACATCGAGGTTCCGGGTTCGAATCTCGATAGAGGGGAAAATATTTTTATTTCATAAAATGTTATTTTATATACCAAACAGACGCTATGATACAATTCTTAAAAAATTACAAAAGAATCGTGTTCCTAACGAAATAGACGTATGAATACTAAAAAGAAACAGTATAAATTGTAAAAAATAAAAGTAATAAAATGTATGAATATTGCATGGGATTCGAACCACTGACTGTAAGAAAAATAATGTATAGTCGTCTTCCTTACCACTTGCGCTAAATACCTATCGATGTTTGTGGAACCGAGCAATGATATATTTTCGCGGTACCGATGTGGTAACAATGCGCGTTTTCATACAAATGATAACGAAGTGTTCCGAAGCTATATTTAGAAATGCAACAAAGTGTGAAATTATGCTAATAGAGGTCACCAACCTCAGGTCAATATTGTCGAACAATATGAAGTTGTGCACCTTTATTCTATGATACCTTTACAGAACTTTTTGGAATTTCGCAGTTTTGTTGAACAGTATTTAAGATTTAATACCTGTAAGTGGTATATGTTTGGTTGTAGGTGCAGACATACCAGGTATTAGTGCTACGGTCATCCAGGATGCCTTTACAGCTCTGTCCACAGACTCCAGTACAGCCATGACCATTGGGTCAGCTGCTGATGGCGGATACTATCTTATAGACTTCAATTTCTTATGGATGACAGGACTAATTATATCAGAATCATAGATTTGTGTGCTAATACAATAAAATCCCTCTAAACCAGATACTCTTTGGAAAAGAAGGTAGACCTCCAAAGACAGATGGCTGCTTGACCCAGGATAAAAGTAAGGCAAAAAGCTCTGTAAAAGCTTTTCCTTATATCCTGCATTAAGTTGCCATCTGTAAGCAACTGGTTAACCCATTACCCCATAGCCTGTTTCTAGAATTAATGATAGTTGACCACTTAAAGCAGGTTGAAAGTAAAGCAGAATGTGCCTTAAGGCACATTCTGCTTTACTTTCAACCTGCTTTAAGCTACAGGGGTATTTATGGGATAATAGGTTAAGAGATAAAAGTTTGTTTAATAAGTGTCCAGTTAGAGAGGTTTCCACGGTATTGACCATATTTGTTTGGTTGTAGGTGCAGACATACCAGGTATTAGTGCTACAGTGATCCAGGATGCCTTTACAGCTCTGTCCACAGACTCCCGTACAGCCATGACCATTGGGTCAGCTGCTGATGGCGGATACTATCTAATAGGCTTCAATACGAGAGCAAAACACTGTCTAGGTAGGCATTATATAACAACAAAAATATGGCACCAAATAGCAGACAGTACACTCATATAATTCAGTCCTTACAATGCAAAGGTTTCTATTGAGCTGAAGGGCCACTCTGATCTGGGTCTACACTGGTCACAAACCATGTTTATATCCTGTTTCAGCACTATATGGTTGAATAATTTCTTCATAGTATGTATAATATATATGTCTCCACTAATTTTTAAACTGTTGCGGAGCATTGAAAACACTACATGAGGTTACTGCTTAATGCAAGATAATTGTAATACGTTGCCTGCATAAACCCATTACCCCATGGCCTGTTTCTAGTTTTGAAGATATGCGACCACTTAAAGCAGGTTGAAAGTAAAGCAGAATGCGTGTTTAGGCACATTCTGCTTTACTTCCAGCCTACTTTAAGCTATTATCTGCTAGAATATAGAAAATATTTCCTATGATTTTTATTTGTGACAGTATAAATTGAAACTATTTTCTTCAGTGGATGAATTAATTAAAGGTGTAAAAAGGCATATTTATGGTGTAAAGGGTTAAGATACTTATCTTTCAAGTGGCTGCTTATAACAGGCTTGATTATGTATATTTAAATTCTGTAATAACCCATTTACTCAAACAGATAGAAAGTAAAGTAGAAAGTTACTAAAATACTTTAATTAAACACATTTGTACATGTATCTATTAAAACCCATTAACCTCTAGTGACACATATAATATATGCATAAGTTACAAACATGGCACTGTTACCTATGAAGAATTCACTTGTCCTATATTAATAGTGTAGAATCAGATCAGAGGGCTTCTGAAAGAGCCCCCTGATCAGGATCTGCACTGTTTTTGATTCATTGATTTATTACCAAAAATCAACCCTAAATAATCATAGAATTGGACTGAACTTAATGGGAATGGGGCATTGTCCATTTGAAGTTTCAGGGGTTTGAAAGAAATCTGTAGATTTTAACTGCAGGAGATTTTTCGATACCTCTCAATTTAATTGATGTTATTTGTGTTTTGCAGATGACATATTTGTTGACATTGACTGGGGAACTGAAAAAGTGTTTGATCAACAAGTTGACAGAGCTAAGACCCTCGGCGTAGAACCAGCAGTATTAAAGCAAGTCTTGAATGACGTTGTAAGTCTTAGATTGTGTTAACCCTTTACCCAATAACCCGTATATTACATTAAATATAGGTGATCACTTAAAGCAGGTTGAAAGTAAAGCAGAATGTGCCTTAAGGCACATTCTGCTTTACTTTCAGCCTACTTTAAACTACCATCTGCTAGGCAATATAAAAATATTTGTTATGGTAATTGTGCATGAGGGTATAAACTGGAACTACTTTCTTCAGCGGAGGAATAAATTAAATGCATTAAAAGTCGCTTCTATGGGGGAAAGGGTAAACCTATTACCCCATAGCCTGTTTCTAGTTTTGAATTTCTGTTCAACAGATGATCCTCAATAACTAGAGCTTACCTGAGTCAAATCTACAAATTTTCTCAACTGTTTTTTAATAACTCTAGTACGCTTAAGTCAGATTCTTATTTTAAAGGTGAAATGTGGCATAAAGGTATAAAGTAAAGCAGAATGCTCCTTAACACATTGAACCCTAGTGACGCATATACTTGTCACGGTATGTACAAACAGTGTAATTTTTAGGAGTACACTTAGTCTTGTCCTTTGCAAACAGTGTAGATCCAGATCAGATTGCTCCTAAAGGAGCCCTTTGATCAGGGTATACATTGTTTGTCGTTTTGCAAATAGATGGCAGAAAACAACCCTAAACGGTCAAAAATGGAATAGACATAATTGGAAACTGGAATTTTCAAGTAAAAATTTCAGGTGTGAATGAGTAAAGGAGCAGTTTGCTGCTTTAACTCAATCACCCCTGAAACTTTTAATGGACAATTCCAATTTCAAAATAAGTCTAGTCCATTTTTTACTCTTTAGGGTTGATTTTAACAATAAATCTCAAAATTACAAACAGTATAGTCCCTGATCAGAGGGTTCCTTAAGGAGCCCTCTGATCAGGGTCAACACTGTTTTAATGGGACAAGTGTAATCCTCACAGGTACACTCTTTGTAAATGACGTCTATACTCATCGCTAGGATTGAATGTGTTAATCAGTAACCAGTTTTCAAAACTAGAAACAACATATCGATGGCTCAGCGCAAAACTAGGCTAACTCACTATTTTGGCAAAAGTGCTTTTTTCAAAAATTCTCAAGACTTATTACATTCCCCATCATCCCACAAAATATTGGGCTTATATTCCCAATATGTTCAAAATAATTGCATTTTTTATAAATTATGCTAAGTCTAAATGGTAACTTCTTCAGTGCAAAACTATGTCTAAGTGGAGTTAGCTAGAGTTTTGCTCTCAAAATTTGATAAATTGAAAAATATTGTCAGTGCAAAAGGTGTGCTAACTTGACTTAGGCATAGTTTTGCACTGAAATAATAATGAAAATGTAGTGTTTGACAACCAAAATATGAAAGTTACAAAATTACAAGAAGAGTATCAGAGCTTAAAAAGTGAGTAAAATTTGCTCTTTTATTTGTTTGTTCTAGTTTGATACACATTTATTATTATGAAGCTTCTTGACAATAGAATAAGAAGTGTTTTGGGAAGGTCAAAAAGCACATGTAATTCAAAAGTGGGTGGGGTAAAATTGAAAAAACCTTTTATCTTAATTATTAAAACTTTCTTAACAATAGCTTGAATAATGCAGAATAAGTGAAAACTATTAAATGGAGGCTATGTGATCATTGTTTGCTTATTATTAAAGGTTTTTGAAAAGTTTTTAAATAAAACAGCATTGATTTTGGTTTTGAGTTCTGATGCGGATGATTAACCATGAGACTGAAGGTCTGATTTAATATGATTAACTCACATCAGAATGAAACTATATTTTACTTTCCACTTTTTGTTGAGGCATCAATTTATCATGACTGTGCCTGTATAAAATATAATTTAATTAATCCATTACCTCATAAGCTATACATATATTTAGAAGTGTTATTTATTGAGAATTTCATATTGATACATCAGCTGAGAAATATGATATATCCACAGCACACTAAAACTATTTTGAGAAATTTTATGATGTAATAGTAGGAAATGCATTGTATTTCAATTAAAAAAAGGCATAAGGCCATAACTTTTATCTTTGTAAACTACAGCACTTGCAAGCAAAACAAAAGTGCCCATTTAACCGAAACCCCTTTTGAGAAACATGGTCAAATGCTTGGCTGCTAAAACTAGTAAAAAACTATGAAAACTCTACATATTTCCCAAGCAAAGTTTAGTTTCCATTAGATGCAAGTTATTAGAAGAACCAATATAGTAAAGGTCCAAATAAATCAATGATATACTGTATCAATATTTTATCTATTGATGACAAATCTAGCCATACTCGAACTCAATCTCTATGAATGAATCTTCTGAAAATGAGCATTTACTAGAAAAAAAGAAAAACTTGGAGCAAAAATTGCTCTGTTTATCACAATGATTTCAAGAGTGACTTTTACAGAGGCATCAAATGATATCAGTATGAGGAAATCATCATGACAGGTCATCTGCAGACAGACACGCTCGCGACGCTGCCAATCAGTCCTGTTGCTCATACACTCATACACATGGCCAATTTTTCTGGGCCTGCTACTCTGGCTTTCTTCATTAAAACATTGATCATGATGGTTGAGGTAGGGTGTCCTGGTCTCAGTTTCCAGGTTCCAGATGACTACTCTGCTTGCTAGTAACTCTGGATGTTGATAACAGTGGCCTGCTTGTCCAATTCTACGGTGAGCTATTTTGTCAGTCACTCTTTAGGATCCCTGGTATAGGTCATTATTGTTGATATGGTCATTTAGGTTGATGTTTAGGGCTTGTCTCAGCATCCTGGTGTAGCAGCCGTAAAGGGACCTCTGAAGATCTGAGGTTAGTGTTCCAACACTCTGAACCTTACCATAAAACTGACCAAACTGTAGCAAAGAAGAAACCGTGCTATGTTTCTCTCAACACCCTTGACATCCAAACTGTCTTTATTACATGGAGGACTTTCCAGGCTATAGCTTTTACAATATTTATATTTCCTTATCTGTGGTGCTTACCCATGACCCCAGGCATTTAAAACATGTGACCTCTTTGAGTGTTCAGCCCTATATGGTAGTTAAAGAAGGGTGGTTTATCTATTTAGTAAGCATTAGTTCTACTTTAGAGCATGCCTTCTCAATTCCAACTAGAAGATTATGTGCTGTCATGTATTGTTTGAGAGGAGAGCAATGTCATATGCAAAATCAAGATCAATGAGCACAATCAACTTTTGGAGATCTGGAAGATGTCCTTGGTTGGATGGTCAGTTGACTGTTGGGCCTCTTTATCATGGCTTGCCAGTCTTACAGTGTAGTCTAGCACAATGACAAAGAGGTAAGGTACTAGAGTGTCCCCCTGTAGCACTCCTGACTAGACGTCAAACTCTTTAAAGTCACAATCAATGGTTACAGCCTTGGTTCAAGTGTTGGAGTACAAACATAGCTTGGCTCCCTCAATGATCTGCCTTATTGAAAGAATCTGTGCAACTGTTGTGAGTTTTGTTGGAAGCCATTCTGATTGTTCCTCAAGTGGAGGACAGAGTAATGCAGGACAGGTTGATTCTTCTGAAATTGTCTGGCTTGGAAAGGTCACCCGATTTGGGGATTGGAATGATGTTGGACAGGGACCCCTATCTAGGATTACCACCTACCAGCAATGTTACACACATCAAGAACTAGGTCACCCGTATCACAGTTCTTTATTACCTCTGGCAGTATGTTAATTGTCAGGTCCTATCTGAGATCTTTCCCTGCTGGAGTGAGGCTTTCACTTGGCTGAATTCATTGGCTGTGAAGGGCCCATCATCAATATTGAGGACAGAAGGTACCGGTATTTCTTCCTTCTGGATCTTTAACTGTAGGATTGCCTCCAAGAAGATTGCTGAAGTGAGTTTCTCAAGTAGTTACTCTTTCTTCAGGGCTATTTGTCCCTCCTTAGATCTTTTCCTCTCAGTTCATCTCATTAATGACATTCCAGGATTCAGAATTATTTCAAATTATCATGTGCTGGTTCCACTATTCTGGATCCTTTCTCTCAGTTCTGCTCTCTACAATGTGTTGTGCATGTCATACAAATGCCTCTTGGCTTCCTTATAAGCTCATTCCTTAAGCTCATAGCAGCTCACTTTCTCTTTTAAGATTGAAAGCTTGGTTTCGTTCTTTTCATTTTCTCTTGGGCATTGACAGTATCAGGATGCTTGGTGCACTAAGACACTTTTATGCATTCTTTCATAGGTACCCATGCCATCATTGCTTCTGTATTTGCCGTGATTAGGTTCTTGTAGGAGTCTGTAAGGTCTGCTAGTGCTCTGAATTGATTCTTAACTTCCAGAGTGTATTGTCTTTGCAGTTCTGGCTCTGCTGAGAATGCCTTCCTGTTCTACCTGACTGGAGGCAAGGCTTTGGTTACCCAGAGGCTGAGTTGAACAAAAATTGTAACAAAAGCCTGTGATTTATGGAACCAACACTTTTGAAGGAGCTAGGCTCTGCATTGAGAATGCTCAGTTCTGCCATTTCTTTTCACAATAATGTAAACAAGCTGTCTCCCATACAACTCCTGATGCTTGGTCTTTCAATGTCCGCCTCCTGTAGGAGCTCTCTCATTAGGGTCTGCACAGTTTGCCATTGGAAATCTTCATAATACAAACACTTCTGGTATACTATTGTCAACACACACAATTTTGCTGCTTACCCTCTACTCAGTCTATATAAAAGTTAATGCTCACCCTCAGTCTATAAAAAAAAAACTAATTAACCCATTACCCCATAAATATGTCTTTTTTCACCTTTAATATATTCCTCCATGGAAGAAAATAATTTCAATTTATGAAGTAACGATTGTGTACTATATGAATTTCTTTATCCTAGCAGATGAAAGCTTAAAGCAGGCTGAAAGTAAAGCAGAATATGCCTTAAGGCGCATTCTGCTTTACTTTCAACCTGCTTTAACTGGTCACCTGTTTTCAAAACTAGAAGCAGGCTATGTTATGGGTTAAAAGTCATAGAAGGAGAAGTAATTTGAATTTATTCAGCTGGTTATGGGTTAAATCAATTTGTCAAGAATGCCAGGTGGGGGCATCTGTGTCCTCTGCTAGCATGTACAAAATTTGAATTATGACAGTTAATGCAGACCTTATGAAAGTGCTCCTTCAAGAGCTCTTCAATCTGGATCTACAAGATTTTACTTGCTATATTCAGGCTCTCCTACCTTGCTCCCTAAACTGAAAAGAAAGAAATGAATTGGAAATTGTTCTTAAGCTTCAACCCTTTCAGCCTTCTACATGTTATGATTGAAGACAGTGTAGACCCATATCAGAAAGCTCCTCTGATAAGGATCTGCACTCTTTGTCATTTCAAAATCAGATTCTAGTTAATAGACCTGTGAAAATATCCAAACTGAGGTTTAAGGTTGGCAAACCATTAGCTATATAAGGGTGAAAGGGTTAATCAGTTAGCCATTTTGCCCTTTTCTCCATATTATTCTCTCTACATTATGCTCCTTATGTATTTACAAACAGCTAGTACACCGAGTCTGATCAAACAGCTGAAACAGGAGGTTTCTGATTATCAGAGTCTACACCGTTTCCCCATCAATTGGATCTGTTTGGGGGAGTTTACCTTGCCGGCTAGGGAAAATGTCAATATACATATGAAAACATAATTAAATAAGTTAAACTATACTCATGGATGGGTCCCTAGATTAACTGACAAGTCATTTTCAAAAAACAAAAAAAGGTTGTATTCTGCTTTTCAGTATTGTTATAGTATTTGAGTATTGCTGTAAATCTAGAAACAGTTCATTGGAGAATGTGTGACACATAAATATTCACTGAGCAAAGGACTAATCAAATCATTGTAAAGTTTACAGAAGTAGTCTATCATTAATCTGATATGAATTTATAATGACAATAATATTTTGTTCTAAGCGGGTTTTTTTCATCTTTTGTCAGTTTGGTTAGAAAATATCAATAATCAGCTAAAGCCTACTTGAGTTAGTACTTATTTTACAAGTATGTAATCTTAAATATAAGTATATAAGTATATTACAGTATAGTTTTGCGCTGAGTTTTTATTTTAAAGACATTGATTTCCAGTGCAAAAGTATAGCTAACTTGACTTAGGTATAGTTTTGCACTGAGTTTTTTTCTAAAAATCATTGATTTTCAGCGCAAAACTATAGCTAACTCAAAAAAGTTATTAAAAACCTTTAAAAAATGGTTTTAAAAGAAAATCACTATTATCATAAGTTTAAAGACTTGGATAGGAAAATATACATATAAAAAAATAAACAAGATATCAAATAGGGGAAAAAATAAACAGTTTTTTTGCTCTCCTGTAAAATTTTCTAAAATGGAGTTAGCCTAGTTTTGCGCTGAGCCATCGATATATTGATGTTAAGGTTTAATACAAGATTGAGAGTTTGTTGTATTATTTAAACTATCATTAAAGGACACAGTAGATGATTTGGAGGTGTTTGAGAAGGAAGTGGGCATCACCAGAAACGAGCTAAAGACTCACACTTGGAGCATAGTTATTCCAACCATGAATGAAGAAGCTGGCATAGTGAATACACTTCAGAGCATACTTGAGGTTAGTGTTTCCTTAACCCATTACCCCATAGCCTGTTTCTAGATTTGAAAATAGGTGACCACTTAAAGCAGGTTGAAAGTAAAGCAGAATGCGCCTTAAGGCACATTCTGCTTTACTTTCAGCCTGCTTTAAGCTACTATCTGCTAGAATATAGAAAACATTTCTTCTGATACATATTCATAACTGTATAAATTGGAATTATTTTCATCAGTGGAGGAATAAACTAAAGGCATTAAAAGGCATATTTATAGGGTAATGGGTTAAACCATTGAAAAACTGGTATACTAGCCATTTAACACCAGTGTACCTATGGAGAACATGGGTCATGATATGACAAGATATGAGGACTCCTTAAGGAGCCCCCCTCTGATCATGGTCTACACTGTTTGTCATCTTGTAATATATTGTAACAAACGACCCTTAATAGTTGAAAATGGACTAGACTTAATTCGAAAATGAAATTGTTCATTTGAGGTGTTAGGGGTGAATGAGTTTATTGGTACAGTCGAATACCGTTACCTCGATATTCGATACGTCGCTACTCCGCTTACGTCGATATTTTTTGCCGGTCCCGGCGAATTCCTTCTTTATCTATATAGTAAATCCCTCATTTGCTCGATATTGTTTCGTCGATATTATCTGTTACGTCGATGTAATTTTTCAGAACCAGAACAATTTTCTCACCCTTACGTCGATATCTGCTTCACCGCATATTGCTCATTCGGCAAACATTGGATGGAGGTGCGAAAATGGCTCTCGGCCACCGTGACTGATTGTAGCACCAAATGTGTGAACATGTCCGAAATTGCACCAATATGCACGACAGATAATCCCCTCTTAATTGCACTGGATCAATATTATTAATGAATTCCCGAATAACGTTGGTTAAGAAGTTTGCGTACATATTTTCGATGACGATTCTATCAAACCTGAGTCAATTATGGCCGCGCTGTTTAAATCAGACTACAGAATTATTTGTAGTGCAGAATGAAGGTGCCGTACAGTGAATAAGTGTAGTGACATCAAACAAAAGTTACATTTCATTTCTGATTTATTTTTATCTAAGTCAGTTTAAAGACACTGCTTCTGTTTGAAACGCCGAAATAATTCGCCAGCGTTTCGAAGTCGGACACCCTTTTGAAAATTAAACATGTAAACAACTTACGCTTCCAGAGGTAAAGCGTCACCGGAAGTGTAAACAGTTCACTGTGTTGGTGTGATGAAATGTGTAAACCTAATTTTATGTTATAAAAATTGTGTTAGCACCCATGCGCTCCATGGATGTTTATGCTGATGAAATCAGGTAGATCTACCAAATGTATTAAAATACGAAAATTGTTTACTTGCTCCCGCATATCATATCTAATAGACGCGTAGATTCTCTACTTTTAAAATACTGACTACCTTCATCAATTTGAAAATTATGAGTTGAAGATTTTGTCAGATTCTACTTGCCTACGCATTTATTTTCAATTACCAATCATATAACTGTCAATAAACACTAGGATCCAGTAAAACGTTAAAACTCTCAAATGAGAAACTCCCATTAGCTCGAACTTCGGATACGTCGATATTTTTTCACGGTCCGTTCAACTTCGAGGTAACGGTATTCGACTGTATTAGGGGTGAATCATTAATATTTGTCACCAAAGGTAATCAATGGTTAGTCCTTTCCTCCATAGCTTGTTTACAGTATTGACGAAAGTTAGTTGCTTAAAGCAGGCTGAAAGTAAAGCAGAATTAATCTTAACCTATTACCCGATAAATATGCCTTTTTACGCCTCTATTTTATTCCACCACTGAAGAAAATAGTTCCGATTTATAAAGTCATGAATATGTATCATAAGAAATAATTTCTATACTCTAGCAGATAATAGCTTAAAGCAGGCTGAAAGTAAAGCAGAATGAGCCATAAGGCGCATTCTGCTATACTTTCAACCTGATATAAGTGGTTACCTATCATCAAAACTAGAAACAGACTATGGGGTGATGGGTTAAAGAGCATTCTGTTTTACTTTCAGCCTGCTTTAAAATTTACTGTACATAATGATATTTTGCACTTTAACTCTGCCTACAGTTTGAAAACTAGATATTTAAATTTACATATACCACAGATGTGCATTTTCTCCGAACTTTGATATGTTTTTATTATTTTAAAGAATTATGTTTGGTTGAATTGTATTAACAGACACATCTAGTTATATAGTAAATCTTTTTCTCACATAACTACCCTTGTTTCTATAGCGAACAGCGATGACGAATATCCTTATCTCCAACATGTGTGAGATCACTTTGATGATGTCACTTTAACGACACTATTTATAACGGCGTTTTGACGTCACCGGGGTTCCAAAAAATGCCTATTGCTTTGAAAAATAACTTAAATCGTTGTTTATGTGAGAAAAAGAATCTGTCACTCGTCGATGTTTAAGACAAGTTGATCTCAAACTCGTCTAGAATAGAAAAGTTATTAAGCTCGCCAAGGCTCGCTTAATAACGTGTTGATTCTAGACTCGTTTGAGATCAGCCTGTCTTTAACATCGACTCATGCCAGATCCTATATATCAAATAGACGAAGACAAGTAGAAACAATTAGGTTTTGTAAACAGTTAAAAAGGACTTGCAAATTGACAACATTTTTAGCTGTCAGTTTAATTTTCAATCCAGTTTGCTAGTACATGTACAGCATTCCCTCTGTACAATGACACGCAATGGGAGACAAAAATATGTGCGTTGTTTGGAGGGAGTCTTTATAGGGAGAAAATTTTGGCCTACATTTGCAACCAGCTTGAATCCAGATCAGACGCTGCGTAACGCGGCGTCTGATCTGGATTCAAGCTGTTTGCCACATATCATTATGTTTTTTTCTGTCAAAATGTTTAATATGTAAATTTGAGAAAACCAGCAGACAACAATTTTAAGTAGACTATGTTGCAGCTGTGAAAAGGTTTTACATTTTTATACTGTTTTGGGAACAGCGGAAATAGTTGTTGTAAGGAGGGAACTGTTGTTCCCAGGACCTTTGTAGAGAGGGAGCACTGTTTCTCACCTCTCTGACAGAGGTATCCCGAAATCTAGGGGGTGTGAGATAACCTTATCTGTCCGGACAGACAAGCCGAACTATCTTATGATTGGTTGTTATTGCCGTTATTATGACGTCGTCATGACGTCGTCATGCATGCATTAGCGCATTAAAATACAACTCACCACTGAATAGCAAGTTAAACGCGTTTTTAGGGTTGACGAGGTGAGAAAATAAATCTAACACCACAGTTGTGTGTCAGATGAATATCCAACCCTCGTTTGAAGATATTTTTGGAACACTCTGCAAAGCCTCGTGTTCCAAAAATATCTTCAAAACTCGGGTGGGATATTCTTATCTGACACTCACGGTGTTGTTAGATTCACTATATCTCTATGATAATCTGATGTTTTAGAGATGCAGCAACACAAACAATATAACTGAGATTGTAATTAGTGATGGTGGAAGCGGGGACAGGACTGTTGAACTTATCCAATTTTTCTCACATAACTACCCTTGTTTCTATAGCGAACAGCGATGACGAATATCCTTATCTCCAACATGTGTGAGATCACTTTGATGATGTCACTTTAACGACACTATTTATAACGGCGTTTTGACGTCACCGGGGTTCCAAAAAATGCCTATTGCTTTGAAAAATAACTTAAATCGTTGTTTATGTGAGAAAAAGAATCTGTCACTCGTCGATGTTTAAGACAAGTTGATCTCAAACTCGTCTAGAATAGAAAAGTTATTAAGCTCGCCAAGGCTCGCTTAATAACGTGTTGATTCTAGACTCGTTTGAGATCAGCCTGTCTTTAACATCGACTCATGCCAGATCCTATATATCAAATAAACGAAGACAAGTAGAAACAATTAGGTTTTGTAAACAGTTAAAAAGGACTTGCAAATTGACAACATTTTTAGCTGTCAGTTTAATTTTCAATCCAGTTTGCTAGTACAGCATTCCCTCTGTACAATGACACGCAATGGGAGACAAAAATATGTGCGTTGTTTGGAGGGAGTCTTTATAGGGAGAAAATTTTGGCCTACATTTGCAACCAGCTTGAATCCAGATCAGACGCTGCGTAACGCGGCGTCTGATCTGGATTCAAGCTGTTTGCCACATATCATTATGTTTTTTTCTGTCAAAATGTTTAATATGTAAATTTGAGAAAACCAGCAGACAACAATTTTAAGTAGACTATGTTGCAGCTGTGAAAAGGTTTTACATTTTTATACTGTTTTGGGAACAGCGGAAATAGTTGTTGTAAGGAGGGAACTGTTGTTCCCAGGACCTTTGTAGAGAGGGAGCACTGTTTCTCACCTCTCTGACAGAGGTATCCCGAAATCTAGGGGGTGTGAGATAACCTTATCTGTCCGGACAGACAAGCCGAACTATCTTATGATTGGTTGTTATTGCCGTTATTATGACGTCGTCATGACGTCGTCATGCATGCATTAGCGCATTAAAATACAACTCACCACTGAATAGCAAGTTAAACGCGTTTTTAGGGTTGACGAGGTGAGAAAATAAATCTAACACCACAGTTGTGTGTCAGATGAATATCCAACTCGTTTGAAGATATTTTTGGAACACTCTGCAAAGCCTCGTGTTCCAAAAATATCTTCAAAACTCGGGTGGGATATTCTTATCTGACACTCACGGTGTTGTTAGATTCACTATATCTCTATGATAATCTGATGTTTTAGAGATGCAGCAACACAAACAATATAACTGAGATTGTAATTAGTGATGGTGGAAGCGGGGACAGGACTGTTGAACTTATCCAAGAATTCTCCAAGACCGCTCCTGTAGATATCCATGTTATTCATAGCAAACCAGGTAAACATCACACTTCCCCTGCTGAATATAGAACAAATGAGCTGTGCCATGACAAAACCTGATTTATTGCATTGCAAACAGTGTAGATTAAGGCTAGCCACTGCGTCTTTGATACGGCCACTGGTCTTTATCGACACTGTTTGACACCCATATGCATTTGTTTTTAGCTCACCTGAGCTAGCTCAGGTTGAGCTTTTGCAATCCTTGAATGTCCGGCGTCCGGCGTTCTCAAACTTCATCAGATGGTATATGACTATAAGAGTTCAGATGAGTTTGATTAGGGTTGCAATCGGACCTGTAGGTCAAGAGTAATTTACCTTTGAATTGCTGAAAATGCCATATTTAAGGGTGTTTACACTCTAGAGGCCACAATTTTAATCCAATCTTTCTGAAACTTGCTCAGATTGTATATAACCATAAGAATTCCGATGAGTTAGGTTATGGTTGGATTCAGATTTATAGGTCAAGAGTTGTCTACCTTTGAATTGCTGAAAATGCCATATTTAACAGTGTTTGCACTCTAGAGGCCACAATTTTCAATGGATTTTAATTATAATTGCACACAATGTATATAGCTATAAGTTCTCGAGGGAGTGCAATTATTGTTGAAATCTGATCATTGTGGCAAGAGTTATCTGCCCTTGATTTACTTTGAAATGCTAGAAAAGGCTTCATTTCAGTATTATTTCACATTCACCTTCACCTATCCCTTAGTCCGGAGGACCGTAGGGGCACTGCAGATGACCTGGCAACCAGCTCCTTCCATTCCGCTCTGTTTTCGGCTTTCCGCATTGTTTCCTTCAGACCCATGCCTGTCCAATCTGCAATGTTGTCTTCCCAACGTTTTCTCTGTCGACCTCTTCTTCTCCCTCCGCTTACTGTGCCTTGTAGAATGGTCTTTGAGAGTCCTGAAGATCTTGTAACATGACCGTACCATCTCAGCTTCCGCTTTTTCACAGTTGTTAGCAAATCCTCAAATGGTCCAATGGCTTCCCTTATCCTGCAGCAAACTTCTTCATTTGTGATGTGCTCAGTGTATGATATACACAATAGTTTCCTGAAGCACCTCATCTCAAGTGCGCTTATCCTGCATTCCAAATCTGCGTTCAAGGTCCAAGATTCACTTGCATACATGAATATGGACATCACCAGTGCACGCATAAACCTTATTTTTGAGCTGAGGCTTATGCTTCGGTCATCCCATATTGGCTTCAGCTTTGCAAGTGCTGTTGTAGTCTGTGCTGCTCTTGCAAGTATCTCCGGCTTTGATCCTTGATCGCTGACTATGGCACCCAGGTACTTGAAACTATCAACACAACCCAGCTTCTCTCCCTTCACCTGTATATCTGTGCTGATGCCATTGGTATTATTGGTCATGATCTTAGTCTTCTCTGCACTAATTTGCATGCCATAGTTGGTAGATGACTCATCTAGGCGTTCCACTAGCTTGACTAACTCCTCTTCCTTCCCAGCTAGGCCGTCTATGTCATCAGCGAAGCGTAGATTGGTTACTATCCTGCCACCGATGCTGACGGTTCCTTCGTGGTCTGTCAGAGCGTCTGACATAATTCTCTCCAGGAAGATGTTGAAGAGGGTTGGGGAGAGTAAACATCCTTGCCGTACACCCACTGTCGTTCTGAACCACTCTCCTACACTACTATTGAAGTACACTGCACTTGCTGCTCTGTCATACAGATTCTGTATCGCTTTTGTAAGGTTGGCGTTAATATTGTACAGTCTCATTGTGGCCCACAGCGCCTCATGCCATACCCTATCGAATGCCTTCTTGAAATCTATAAAGACATGGTACAAGTCTTGTTGATGTTGCAAGTACTTCTCGCACAGTATTCTGAGGTTGAATATCTGTTCAGTAGTGTTGCGCCCTGGTCGAAACCCAGCCTGCTCCTCAGCTATTATCTCTTCAGCTTGTGGTTTAAGTCTGTTGAGAATGACTTTCAGCATTACTTTACTTGGATGACTTATGAGGCTTATCTGCCTTTGATGTACTCTACTATACATACTAGAATGGGTCATATTGCAATGTTGTGTACATGCTATACTACACATTTGAATGGATTTAGAATAAAACAGGGGAAATTCAAAGGTAAAGCTATCAGGCTTCATTATAAAAGGTGAGCGATATCAGGGCCTTCAGGCCCTCTTGTTGTTGTTGGCGTACCTGTGCTTAACACTCACAGGACAGCTTGGTACAGACAGAATTGCCTGTCATGCTGGAGGATTACGTGATTAGATTATGCATCTAAAGCATTTTATGTAGCTGTATTATATGTGGTATTTGGCAGTGTAGGCCAACTACCATACAGAACATGGGAGGACAAAGGTGCTTGGTCTTTGCAATGCAATAAGGCTGATATTGTCATGGCACAGCTCATATATAAAATCTGCAGACTGTGAACATTTATCATTTGAACTACATGTATTAACATTGGCTAATGTCACTATAAGAATTTTTTTTTTACTCAGGAGAGTATGCAAACTCATGTCAAACATACCGTACGAAAAAACCAGTGCAAACCCATATCAGAGAGCTCCTACAGGAGTTGTCTGATCTGGGTCTTCACTGTTTTAAAAAAGCATCAATATACAGTAAAACCTCTATTAAGACCACTAAATTATGTTAATTATTAGGGTGTTTACGGTAGGTGACCGCTTAAAGCTGTCACCTCTCTATTATACAATCAATTAGCCATCGTTTTAGTGGTCGTAATAGCGAGGTTTTACTGTACATTGTAAGCAGGAGAGGAGTTAAGTATTCTGATACATTTTGTATTTTGCTTTATCTGTCTATCTGTAAATTTTGTATTTAGATTTTGAGAAGGTGACAATTTAAACAGGTTGAAAGTAAAGTAGAAAGCATCTTAAGGTGCATTCTGCTTTAATTTCAGCCTGCTTTAAGTTACCGCCTGCTAGATACAAAAAAAAAATCTTACAATAGATATTTATGACTGTAAAAACTTATTTCTTCAGAGGAGGAATAAATAGAATGAGTAAAAATGCATATCTATGGAGTAGTGAGTTAAAATAGCCACTTGTGATAGCCACCTGTAAATTCCCTGGCTGTGACAAAAATAGCATGTGAATAGAGCGTATGAAGGGTATGGGGCATTTTCTTCCCTAATTTTTATTGTTCGTGTTGGAAGGAAAAACTATCTGTGTAACGGGTAAAAACTGTCAGTGTAACGGGTAAAAACTGTCAGTGTAACAGGTAAAAACTGTCAGTGAAACGGGTAAAAACTGTCAATGTAACGGGTAAAAACTGTCAGTGTAACGGGTAAAAACTGTCAGTGTAACGGGTAAAAACTGTCAGTGTAACGAGTAAAAACTGTCAGTGTAACGAGTAAAAACTGTCAGTGTAATGGGTAAAAACTGTCAGTGTAACAGGTAAAAACTGTCAGTGTAACGGGTAAAAACTGTCAGTGTAACGGGTAAAAACTGTCAGTGTAACGAGTAAAAACTGTCAGTGTAACAGGTAAAAACTGTCAGTGTAACGGGTAAAAACTGTCAGTATAACGGGTAAAAACTGTCAGTGTAACGGGTAAAAACTGTCAGTGTAATGGGTAAAAAATGTCAGTGTAACAGGTAAAAAATGCATTGGAAAGATTCGTTCTGATAAGATTTATGTCTGTAAGTGAGACTGTTAGTATAAAGAGAGTTGACTATACCGACCTAACCCTTTCCTCTTCATAAGCACCGTAGAACGCTTTTACCTACAACTCCACATGATCATCATAATTTAAAAAAAAATCCTAAGATTTCCCAAATTTCGATTTCAAAGCGTGATTGCTTTGAAATCAATTTTTTTTATTTGTGCACTTTTGTTTTCAAAACCATCTTTTCAAATATATATAACACCATTAAAACCATGATCTTTTTATAAAAGAAACATACACAGAATAACAGTATGAACTTTATTTCAATAAACCCTGCAAAATACTAATATAATAGAAAAATAACAAAACATCAAAAATACTGCTAGGGGCAACTCAACTGTTTTCTCCATAGTTGCAAATATTTACTCATTTTAGCAGTATAGAACCCAATCAGACACCTCATTGAGGATTCTGTGATAAGGACACTACTACTGTTTGCTTAACCCATTACCCCATAAATACGCCTTTTTACGCCTCTCATTTATTCCTTCACTGAAGAAAATAATTCAAATTTATACAGTCCTGAAAATGTGCCATAAGAAATATGTTTTATATCCAAGCAGATCGAAGCTTAAAACAGGCTGAAAGTAAAGCAGAATGCGCCTTATGGCGCATTCTGCTTTACTTTCAACCTGTTTTAAGTAGTCACATGTCTTGAAAACTAGAAACAGACTATGGGGTAATGGGTTAAGGATTAGAAAAGTTATTGTATCAATCACAATCTCATACATCTAAATTTTGCACATTTTAGGCCACTAGGACTAGATCTAGTAAGTTAATCATATTCATATAAATATACCCATGGCTAGACACTTTTAGCAGGGCATCACGTCCTGCCTTAATTTCATGAAGCCCTGCCTTAATTTTAAAAACAATTAAGAAAAACAATTTTAAAAATTCAAAGCAGACTTCATTTTGCAGCATTTTTGCTCTAGGGTATATTAATTGTACTCCCGTGTATAGCTTTGTTACGATATCGGCAATCTCGCTGTTTACCTGCACTATCCCATCACGCTATCGCTATGCGAGAACCAGTCGTGTCATAAAATAAGGTGTGTGTACACAACCCTCTCTTATATGCGAATTGAACCAGACGTGTCATAATTTGTCCCACACTGAATCAGGGATTTAGTAAATCAGGAACATATATAGAGCGTTCCTGGGTAAATTTATGCTCAGGATTTTTTTTCTGGAAGATTTTGAAAAAATCCGTAGGTTTTGGAAAAAATCCGGAGATCCGGAGAAATTATGAAAAATCCGGAGATTTAGGAAAAATCCGGAGAAACGGTAGGCCTGCATCACTAATTAATATTCATTAATGTTGTTTAATACAGGTGATGGCTTAAAGCAAAATGAAAGTAAAGCAGAAAGCTCCTAAGGGATACCTGCCTAAACACAGTTGTATTTCTGGTGAAAGTTAAGCTGTGTTGTCATTTCTATTTGCAAATTATCTTAAATTTTTCAGCTTTCAACTTGTGTTTTAAAAGTTTAAAACAGTTCACAAACAATTGTATTTAGGCAATTTGAATTACAGTCGAGACTGTCATAACGACCAGCTGTATACACCGACGTCCTGTGTTAAGCGACTTTACTTTTTGCTCCCGAACAAATTTACTATATATATATTTGGGTTCTATATAACGATGTGCTGTCTTACCTGTTATCCGACCGTGTTTAGTATTCCCTAACGTTTATATCGGGAATGATTTCGGTTGTGTTAATCGACCGTAAGACAAGGATAAATTTAGAGAAGTGGAGAAACTTAGAAGAATGTGTTCCGAAATGCATAGTTCCGACCATAATTTGCTTTATAATTGCCAGTAAACGTTATAAGTTTTCAAACTTACTCGGCAATTCATCACAGTTTGTATGTGTAATTGACTCTGCTAATCAACCAATCAGTCAAACACAGTCTCGAGTCAACCCATCTTCTAAGTTCTTTAATCATCACGGGTTCTTTAAATTAAAGCTTATCATTGACATAGAAGGATGATCGGCCCCCGCTGTGATAAACACCTCCATTATCATGAAATACAATGGGATAGTTTTGGATTTTATTGACAGGTGTTGGACGAGAAAATCTCGGCACCCAAAAACCTGTACTATTAAACAGCGACAATTTACAAAAGTTTTCGGCATCCAGACACTTTTGCCGATTCGAAATTTCTTTTGACAGAATTATTTTTTTCACAAATGGCGCCGTTGGTGAAGTCCAGTCTGAACCCTGCCGAATCTTTAAGTGTACATAAACTTTATTAGATACAGTCAAACTTCGATATCTCGAACTCGCTTAACTCGTACTATCCGATAGTTCGACACATGAACTGCATTATTTCACGCTCGGTTAGGTCGAACATACCCATATTTCAAAGTTAAAACGTGGCTCAGCCACGTTTTAACTTTGAAATACGGGTATATTCGATTTAACTGAGTTCGAGATATCGAAGTTCGACTGTACGTGCAAAAGATAATGAATGGTCATACACATTTCAATTTTCATAGAATGAACATTAAAATTAAATGCATGATTTTATTTTTTGTTATATTCTAATTCTTCTGAATTAAATTTTATATTTTAAATAAACTTGCTCTACTCAGGATACATCAATTTTAATAAGCTATATTTCTTGTGATATGGAAATAAACACATTTGTATGATACATAAACATCTTTCTTTACCTTTAACATAGACTTACTTGTACATTTGTACATTTGTACATTATGACAACTTAATTAATGCAAGCCATAAGAGGTGGTTGTGTTATCTGACCGGCTGTCTTAAATGACCTTATTAGCTGCCTCCCATCGAAGGTCATATAAGACAAGCTCGACTGTACTTGCTAAGGAGGAAAGGGTTGAATAGATTTTTTTTTATTTTGACAGGTCGTGGCCACCAACTAATTGCTGCAACTGATGTGGCAAAGGGAGATAATCTACTATTTGTGCATGCTGATACCAAGCTTCCAAAAGATTTTGATTTGGTAGCAGCAGATTGTCTCGGTACACCTGGCAATGTAGCTGGGGCATTTGAGTTTTCCATGAATGTCTTAGAAGATGAAAAATTGTGAGTACTAGTAATATATAGAGGATCTTACATGAGTGATCATTATTTATCACTTTTAATAAACGAGTTGACTAAAATAATATGAAGCAAGCCTTGGCGATCGTGATATTTATTTCAGTCAATGAGTAATTGAAGACGCAGGTTTTAGTCCCTTTTGCCATATAGATTTTCTGCCAAAACATAACGTTTTTTACGGTAGCGTCATCGCAAATGACGTCATTTGGTGTCCCGCTACATGCAGCGTTTGTTGACGAACAGGTTTGGCCGGAACCCAAAAAAACTGATAAATGTGACATTGATGATAAGAAACAAGCCAACAGAATCTCTAATCATCAACAATTGACATACTGTTAAAGCAACCCTACTTACTCAGACATGGACTAGATTTAATTGGAAACTGGAATTGTCCATTTCAACTTTTAAGGGTCAATAAGTAAAATCACAGCACACTATTTTAGGCAAGTTTGATTACCAGTCTGAGTGTCTGAACTAGCAGTCTGAAGTTGTAACACGTCTGGATGTCCTTAACTAAGCAATCTGAAGTTTTAACAAGTCTGAAATGAGCAGTCTGAAGTTATAACAAGTCTGGAGTTATAACAAGTTTGAGTGTCTGAATTATGCAATCTGGACTGATGGAGGAGTACCCAAGAAGTCCTTTAATATAATTACATGTAGACTGTTTCGGGCACAAATCTCATTATCTGCAACTGGGTAGAACCACAAACCTTCCCCAAGCCAGCTGGAAGGCTTCCCCACATGAAAATTCCCAAGTCCTAAGTGACGAGATCAGGATTAAAACCTCAGCAATGAGGAGCTAAGTGATTGTCACTCATAGTGACTATAACCACCCAGCATCGAAAGCTTATACTGTTAAAAGAAGGACATACAGTTGAACTTCGATATCTCGAACTCGGTTAGGTCAAACATACCCGTATTTCAAAGTTAAAACGTGGCTAAGCCACATTTTAACTTTGAAATACGGGTATGTTAGACTTAACCGAGCATGAAATAATGCAATTCATGTGTCGACAAATTGGATAGTTCGAATTAAGCAAGTTCGAGATATCGTCGTTCGACTGTAAGTAATTATTTCTGTATTTCCTTTGTCCTCATTAACCATCTCCTCTATAGTGTATGACTGTACAAATTGAAACTATTTTCTTGGGCAGATGAACAAATCAAATGCGCTAAAAGGCGCTCCTACTGGGGAAAGGGTTAACCCATTACCCCATAAATACGCCATTTTACGACTTTAATCTATTCCTCCACTGAAGGAAATAGTTCCAATTTATACAGTCAGGAATTTGTAGCAAAAGAAATATTTTCTACATTCTTTCAGATTATAGCTTAAAGCAGGGTGAAAGTAGTCACCTGTTTCCGAAACTAGAAACATGCTAAGGGGTAATGGGTTAATAAAGGAGTGTTAAACAAAGTTTGAACTACATTTAGGTTTAAGTCTGTATTTGTGTTTTTTTACAATAACAGGATGGCATCAGAGTCCTGGTGGTTCATTAAGGAAATGAAGTTTTTAGTTTGGTGTACAAGTAGAAGAGTAAGGAACCATGGTAAGTCTTCAGAGAATCGAGGAGATTTTTATGCGTCTCTTGTTATGCTTTGTAATATATGGTATGGTCTGTAGTTCCATCTGTTTGTCTTTCCATCTGTTACACTTCTTTGTCCAGAGCATATCTCTTGAACCCTTCAATGTAAGTCAATGTAACTTCATACAGTGATAGAGGATGACTAGAGGAAGTGCAGTACACAATAATCATGACTCTATTTTCTCCAAATATTGAATTATCTCCCTTTTTCTCATTTTAAATTCCAATTTGTCGGTATGATATCTCTAGAAATACAATATGTAACTCATTGACACTTTTTATACTGAAAAAGGATTCTATAAGGTTGTGCAGTGCACAAGAAGCATAAATCTAGCTTTATCAAAATTAAATTATCTCCCCTTTTCTGATTTTAATAGTTCATTTTTCTCCGCATTGCAATAGTGTCTGACAAGTATCTCTTAAATGTATCAAAGTAACCCAATGAAACTTTAAACAGCCATGCACTATAACAAACAGAAGAGCAGTACATAAGAATAAGAACTATAATTGTGTCATTTCTTGATATTGAATTATCTCCCTTTTTCTTTTCAAAATTTGTTTGAATGATATCTACAAAAGTGAAAGATAGCTCATTGAAACTTTTTACACTGATAAAGGATGACATAAGGATATGCAGTGTACAATAACCATAATCCTAATTTATCCACAATGAATTTGTTTTTGCTCTTTGAATAATTTTACTATGTACAGGGAAAAATTCTTGTGCAACAATCTCTACACTTTTGAAAGGATGTGCTCCAAACTTTCCCAGATTGACTCCTTATATATACTATGCCAAACTTCCAACGCAACACCCCGGATATTCCCATTACTTCCAATGTTAAACATGTCTTAAGTTAGTCTGGTCAATTCTGTAATGTGTGCATATCCTGAATAGATTTCTTTTCCAACTCATAGAGTGATCAATGGGCAATACTCTTGGTAAACAAAAACAAAATGAATTGGCATTTGGTCCCAAAAATATGGAATTTTGTGATAACAAGTTTTCAGAAATCTCATTCCAATGCATTTTTAATGGGGAATGTTAACCACAAATCAGCGATACGTTTGGATAGATGGTTATTATTCATCAGAAGTGTCAATGAAAATTCGTTGCCAATATTAACAACTTTGAGGACAGTACATCAATTTAAAAACACAAATAAAAACATTTAATAATTTTGTGTCAACTTTTCCATCGATTTAAAACACCCGCTCTGATAAGAAAATAAAAGGGAACTCGGTGGTGTTGCGTTGGCAGTTTGGCATAGTATATGAAGGTGTTCATGTGGTTTTAAATTTTTGCTGTGACTATTTTCAGGGATATGAGTATACAGAGGGAGACATAAGTTTTTCTCAAAAACGAATTCTACCGTAGTTCAGTTTGGATATGTCAAGATATGAAACTATGGCTTTGAATTACCTGGGTCCAAGGTTATAAAGCATTTGAGCTGAGTCTTAGTGTGTTCTCAAGCATTTGATTGGTCAGATTTGCGCCTAGGCTCAAATCTGACCAATCAAATGCTTGAGAACTACTCTAGACTCAACACAAACGCTTTATAAGCTTGGAGCCAGGTAGACTTGTAGATATCATCTGGAAACAACAATTTTGTGGTGACTGCATTTTACTAAGAAATGTTAAACAAAAGAAAAGTACCAAATTTCATAGTTTGGCTGTTTATCATTGGCTTTGCCATGACAGGGGTATTTTTTTTTGCACTGCAGTGCTCTTGTTACTATTTCAGTTTGTTTTTTACAATAAATTGCAAAATGACAAAAATTGCAGACCCTAATCAGAGGACCCCTTTTGGAGCTTTGTAATCATGGTCTACACTGTTTGAAAAGGATGAGTACACCTTTCACTAGTGTGCAATGGGTTAACCCATTACCCCATAAATACGCCTTTTTAAGCCTTAAATTTATTCCTCCACTGAAGAAAATAGTTCCAATTTATAAAGTCATGAGTATGTATCATCAGAAATAATTTCTTTATTCTAGCAGATGATAGCTTAAAGCAGGCTGACGTAAAGCGGAATGCGCCTTAAGGCTCATTCTGCTTTACTTTCAACCTGGTTTAAGTAGTCGCCTATCTTCAATACTAGAAAGAGGCTATGGGGTAATGGCTTAAGCTAACCAACTCTAATTTTGTTTCAGAGTTACCATATGGAGACCAGGGACTATTTATGAGTAAGAGGGCATACAAGGAAGTAGGGGGATTCCCACCATACTATCTCATGGAAGATTTCTGTTTGGTATAGCTAATTGTTTGCTTTGTAATGAAACAGATTAAATAAATTATGTTGTCTAACTTTCAGTATTTAAAGATAACTTTTAATTGGATGTTCTGCTTAATTGCAAATGAAAGACCTAATGCATTTTGCCAACAAAATGGAACATATCATTTAGAAAATTTACCATTTTTATTTTTAATAAAAAACGTAATAATTATTGTTAGGACAATTTCCTATTTATTTTAGTGTGGTTTGACAGGTTCCGGTAAAACTCACAAAATGAAGTTTAACCCTTTGAACCCTAGTCCCGCATATAGGCGTCCTTTTCAAACAGTGTACATGTGAATAGTACACTTGTCCTATGCAAACAGTGAAGACCCAGATCAGAGGGCTCCGAAAGAAGCCCTCTGATCAGGGTCTTCACTGTTTGTCATAATGCCAAACATTGACAAAAACAACCCTTAAAAGTCAGAAATGGACTAGACTAAAATGGAAACTGGCATTGTCCACTTAAAGTTTCAGGGAGGAAAAGGTTAACACTGAGAGACATTTTAGGCTTTAAGGATTTGAACAAATTTGTAAAAGCAAAGTTGTGAAATTTATTGATTATTGGTTGCTAATTTATCTAGATTTATCCCACCTGCTTTACACAAAAACAATAAATTACTTTTTAACCGATTACTCCATAAATACCCCTTTAGTTTATTCCTCCATTGAAGAAAATAGTCCCAATTTATACAGTCATGAATATGCACCATAAGAAATATTTGCTAATTTGTTATATCCTAGCTGATGGTAGCTTAAAGCAGGCTGGAAGTAAATCAGAACCTGTTTTAACCCATTACCCAATAGCTTGTTTCTAATTTGGTAGATAGGTGACCACTTAAAGCAGGATGAAAGTAAAGCAGAATGCAGCTTAAGGCACATTCTGCTTTACTTTCAGCCTGCTTTGAGCTACAGCATGTTAGGATATATGAAATATGTGTTATTGTGCATTTTCTTGACTGTATAAAGAGGCACTATTTACTTAAATGGAGGAATAAATAAAAGGCAAAAAAGGCGTATTTATGGGGTAATGGGTTAAAAGGTCACCTGTTTTCAAAACTTGATATAGACATTGGGTTTGGATCCTGATCAGATGCAGAGTTTCTCAGTATCTGATCTGGATTAAAACTTTTGAAAATGCAAGTTAAATCGCACTAAGCAGTTTAAGGATTTCAGGTATTAACTCTTTACTCCTAGCCTGTTTCTTGTATTGAACATAGATGACCTCTTCAGCCTGCTTGTAAATACCATCTGCTAGAATATATATAATATTTCTTATGATACATATTCATGACTGTATAATATGGAACTATTTTCTTCAGTGGAGGAATATATTAAATGTGTTAAAATGAGCATCTATTCTGTGTTTTTTATTCAGGTGAAAAAGCTTCAAACCGTTGGCCATGTGGCAGTTACAACCAACCATAGAGCTGTAACAGACTACAGACGCTGGAGAAAGTGGGGCCTAATCAGGGTATGGCATATCACACACATTCACCCTTTGAATGCTAACAAAGTCTCATCTACTTGGAAATTACTATCAGACTCTCTGCTGGCAATAAATAATTTCTGCAGAATAACCCCCCCCCCCCCCACCCCCCAAAAAAAAATCCTGTGCAGAGAGTTTGCATCCTAATATAAACACCAAGTTACTCTGAACACCTGTTATAATACTGGACACATGTTGGAATAGAAGGTGGACTATTAAAGACAGGTGGATACTTAATGCAGCATAAAAGTAAAACTTATTTTTATCCTTCATTAAGCTACCACCTATTTGCTTCTATTTTAGAGACCAAGATTTTTGTTTTATAAGTGTCTGGCTCACAGAGATTTCACTGTACACTGTATTCTGTCTCAGAGATTTACACTTTCTGATCTCCGAGGTAACCTTGTAGATTTCTACAAGAAATGACCAGTAAATCAGCTATTAAATTTGTATGTATGTTACAGTATACATGTACTAAAAGTTAACAAACTCTGACAGGGCTGCCAACAGTTGATATTGAAAAATCCAATGATTTCAAAATGTTCTATGTTCCAAATGTGATTACTTAAAGCAGGTTGAAAGTAAAGCAGAATGAGCCTTAAGGTGCATTCTGCTTTACTTTCAGCCTGCTTTAAGGGACCAACTGCTAGGATAAAAATCCATGACTTTGGAAACATCTGGAAAAAATGGATGCCCTGAATTAATCAGCTAGCAAAGTCATATGTTATAATGTACATGTATGTTACAGTATAATGCTAAATGCTTTATTTTTTCCCAGGTGACAGGACTCAACCAAGTTGTTATACTGGCGTACAAATGTGGAGTTCACCCAGATACTCTGGCCAAGTGGTACTATGGTGATAAACTAAAGACAGAGTGACACCGGCTAGTCAGTAGTGTGTAACAGACATACATGTAGTGAACCCTGGTCCAACTTTACCCTATAGCCTGTTTCTAGTTTTGAAAATAGGTGACTACTTAAAGCAGGTTGAAAGTAAAACAGAATGCACCCTAAAATGCATTCTGCTTTACTTTCAGTCTGCTTTAAGTTACCATCTGCTAGAATATAGAAAATATTCCTTCTGATACATATTCATGACTGTATAGATAATAGATTGGAATTATTTTCTTCCAGGGAGGATTAAACTGAATGCACTAAAAGGGTAATACCAATATTACGACCACTAGAATGAAGGCTAATTGATTGTATATCCTCCACTGAAGAAAATATTTCCAATTTATACTCATGAACATGTATTATAAGAAATCTTTTTTATATGGTAGCTTAAAGCAGACTGAAAGTAAAGCAGAATTCCCCTTAAGGCGCATTCCGCTTTACTTTCAATTGCTTTAAATGGCCACCTGCCTTCAAAATTAGAAACAGGCTATGGAGTAAAGAGTTAATGCGCTTCCTGTTCTTTAAGCCTTGCCTGTCGTAAACACCTAATAATAAACACAATTAAGTGGTCTTAAGAGAGAGGTTTTAATGTATGATACAGCTTGAACAGTGTGAAAAAATAACCCATTACTCCGTAGATGTGCCTCTTTATGCCTCAAATTATTTCTACTCTAAGAAAAGTAGGTCCCACCTAGGAAATCCTAAACATAAAACACAGAAGATATTTCCAGTATCTTTCCAGATGGAACTTAAAAGCATGTTGAAAGTAAAGCAGAATGCTCCTAACGATCATTCTGCTTTACTTTCAATCTGCTTTAAGTGGTCACCTGTTGTCGAGATTAGATACAGGCTATTGGGTAATGGAACAAGAGCGAGAGAGAAAGAGTGTATTAATACTGTGAAATCATTGTAAAATTTATTTAATTGCAGTCACCTTTGTTGTATGAGATTATTGATGATGTTTGGGACAGGTGGCAGATTCATGCAGAACTGAAGTAATGCAGAAAGCTTCTACTGGAACTTTCTGCATTACTTCAGTTCTTCATTACTCTCACTTATCTATATAGATCACCATGCTTCTTTTGTCAGGGGTCACTTATATCAAGTTTGACAGAATGGTAAAACTCAGCAATATACATAATAAAGAGCTGTGCCATAACAAAACCAGCCTTATTGCATTGCAACTTTGTACAGACCAAGCAACATTGTCATCCTAGGCTCTGTGTCTGAGTTTGGTCTACACGGCCAAATACTGTATACAATACAGCTACATAAAATGCTTTAGACATGTGTGGGTGTCAAACAGTGTAGATTAAGTGTTGGCCTTAATCTACACTGTTTGCAATGCAATGAGTCAGGTTATCTCATGTTATGGCACATATATAGGTGGTCTAAAAAGCTGCGTATAGCTGTCACTGAAAATAAGGCTACTTCCAGCAATATGAAAATATGATAGCTTAATGCTGAACAATTTAATGCAGAAAGCTCCTGTAGGAGCATGTATTACCGGTAACCTTTTACTTCATAGCTTCTTTTTAATTTCTAAGAAAGGTGACCTCCTAAAGCAAGTTGAAAGTAAGGCCTTAAGGCACATTCTGCTTTACTTTCAGTCTGCTTAAAGTTATAAATAGGCTAGGATGAATAATTATAGAAAATATTTCTGATAGTGCATATGTATGCAGAGTTGTAGATAAGCTTTGTCTTGGAATTGGGTATTACTCAATGGATTTTAAATGAATTGGGTTTTTGAAAAAAGCATTGGGTATTGCATTGACCACAACCCCATGGTTTCTAATTCGATTGGGTATCCACAGTCCAGAACCCCATGATTTGTAATACAATTCGGTAGGCCTAGTACTACTGTAGGAAAATAAACTTGGAGGAATTCCTACCGTATTTACTTCAACAGTTAGGACACAAATAACAATTATACTGTATTTTTTGCTGTCTGAATACATAATAAATTATTTTAGAGGGTGTCCGAATTCATGGAAAAAGTAAAAAATATATCCTTAATGAAGTATTGTTTCCCCTTGTACTAATATCACCGAAAATCAAAACGAATCCTCGGCATCTTTTAAAACCACGGAAGTATACATGCATGTATGTATATATGCTTTCATATGCTGCTGAAAGTTTGAACACGCTGTCGGTAAAACGAATTTACAATCAAAATATACATGATAATCACCTTGAATTCCAGCGCATTCCGCGTATTTTGATGTAAGCACGTTAGTTTGCAAGCAAACATAAGTCAGCGTTAGTTAAAGAATGCATGTTTTTGTTCATTTCGTAACACACACCAGGGGGTTGATTGACATATTGAGTGTAGTTAGATAGTGAAAGTAGCGCTAAAAATAGTTTCCAGACACACGACCCGATTTTTATTGCTCTACTCCGATATACGAAACTATCGACAGTTTCCCTATTCCAATGTCAAATAAACAGAAAGAGTGGAACGACTTGAGTGACACTGTTGTGAACGCGGACTCAGTATCTAGCTTCCGCATGAAGCTCAGAAATTTGGAATAATTTAGCGATGCCCACTCTCCCCGTCGTGTGAAAGCCATTTTTGGTGTCTACGACGTATACATTCAGATTCAGAAATCTTGTGCATAAATTCTCACAGAAATGAAAAAGACGTCAAAATCTTAAATCTAAATACTTATATATCCTCGAGTGACCCAATTGCGCCCCCCTAAGCGTTTCCTGAGAAATGTGCTTTATTATTGCCAATTAAAGATTTTCGGAAATCCGTTCTAAAGATAGATCTAGTAGGTATTCCCTAAAATTTGTGCGACGGAAAATAATTTATGCGATGAACTAATGCCGCGCGGTGGTCATTCGTTAGTGTTCGGTACAGCTCGTAAAAGGCGGGAAAATAATTCCTTTGTCTTTGTCTTCGAGGTCTTAATTCATCAACCAGTGAAACGCGGAATCTCTGACACACCCTCAAGATTAAGTCACATGAAATATATGTCACTATCACAGGTGATTTGTTGGTGATATCTTTCTAGGTCAAACAATCGTGGCTGTTAACGCTTTATTGAACAGAAAAGCGAAACCATAAAAACAGTAGCTAGAGAAAGCCAAATATAAGGCACTCCTAATGTGGCAGTTCTCTGACTGTTTATTACAATGGGAAAATAGTGTTGGATGTGGACATTGTTTATTTAAGATTACGTAATTGCTTATCTCCCAGCACTGGTAAATAGACAATCTTGCTAATAACACGCATGGCCGAGCTCACTGTTTTGAACCGTTTCGATGGTGCGTTGATAACTTGTTTTCATGGCAACTCATTCGGACTCCCTCTATGATTTCCGTTAAATCTAGAATCGAGATGCTGTAACAGGTGCACTTTACGTCATCCCGTTTCGAATATGTTCGGCGTTTATCAAACACAGTTCTATATGCAAGTTTTGTTTACACACGCTCAAGTAAAGTGAAAGTTAAGTTGATACCCGATGAAATTGATAAAACAATTGAGTATTAGTTTGTTACGCACTCACTTTTAAATAATTGGGTTTTCTTTTGTTTTTGTTGCGTACTGTCACTCGTTAGTTTTGAAATAATTGCGTATTTCACCAATTTGAATTGCGTAAGTACGCAGATACGCATCTTATCTACACCTCTGTGTATGACTATAAATTGTACCTTTTTTCTTCAGCGGAGGAATAAATTAAAGGTGTAAAATGAGTATCTATGGAGTTATGGGTTAATCTGACCCGGTGCATATAAAGCATTTATGTTGAGTCTGAGTGCGTTCTCAAGCATTTGATTAGTCAGATTTGAGCTAGGCTCAAATCTGATCAATCAAATGCTTGAGAATGATTTCAGACTCAGCTCAAACGCTTTATAAGCATGGACGCAGTAGTACTCTGTCAGTACAAAATGCCCTGTGGCTTAGTAATTGAGTGGCAGTTGAGTACAAGTGTAGGGCATACACCTCCGCCAGATAAATAATCCACTGCTCATTTTTGCTCAGTGAACAAAAACCTTGTTGACTGTTTGTTGCAGTCAACAAAACCCCCACTGTTTGTTTTTCATAATATACAAACAACCCACTGCTTACACAGTGAACAAAACCCTACTGCCTGTTTTACACAGTGGCCACAAAACCCACCACCTGTTTTGTGCTTTAGACAAAAATACCACCACCTATTTTGTGCTGTAGACAAAAATACCACCACCTATTTTGTGCTGTAGACAAAAAAAAAATACCACCACCTATTTTGTGCTGTAGACAAAAAATACCATCATCTATTTTGTGCTGTAGACAAAAAATACCACCACCTATTTTGTGCTGTAGACAAAAAATACCATAACCTATTTTGTGCTGTAGACAAAAATACCACCACCTATTTTGTGCTGTAGACAAAAATACCACCACCTATTTTGTGCTGTAGACAAAAATACCACCACCTATTTTGTGCTGTAGACAAAAAAAATACCACCACCTATTTTGTGGTGTAGACAAAAAATACCATCATCTATTTTGTGCTGTAGACAAAAAATACCACCACCTATTTTGTGCTGTAGACAAAAAATACCATAACCTATTTTGTGCTGTAGACAAAAATACCACCACCTATTTTGTGCAAAGTGAACAAAAACCCACAGCCTGTTTTGCACAGTGGACAAAAGCTCCATTGTCTGTTTTTTAATTGCACAGTTGACAAAGACCCACTGCCTATTTGAACAATGAACAAAACAAAAAATATTGTTGCCCATTTTGATTTTACACAGTGGATAAAAACTCACTGCCTATTTTGCACACAAAGTCCCAGTACCTGTGTTGAATTTGCACAGTTGACAAAATCCCACTGTTTGATACTCAGATTGTCCTGCAGAGCAGAGAATATTAATTTATCATGTACAGTAAAAACTTTGAAATATGGTTACCTGTATGTTCGACTTAAACGAGATCGACTTATCAAAAGTCAACTTACGATATACTGGTAAGATCTATTTAAGCGAGTTCGTAGTATCGAGTTTCGACTGTATATATAAAAAAATCATTTTCAAGAAAACATCTTATTTCAAGGTAGGAATACTTTTTGATAAAAACTTGTTTAACAAGAAAATATCTTTTACATAATTATTTTCAAGCAAAATAGCATTTTTTAGAAGTTTTATAATGCCCTTTGACAATAAGTTACCATTACCTGATAGCCTGTGTGTTTGTTGTGAAGACTGTTGAGCACTTCAGGCGGGTATAAAGTAAAGCAAAATACTCCTTAAGGCACATCTGCTTTTACTTTCAGCCTGCTTTAAGCTACTATTTGCTAGGATATAGAAACTCTTTATTATGGTGCATATTCATGACTGTATAAAGCAAAACTATTTTATTTTGTGGAGGAATAAATTTAAGGCATTAAAACACGAATCCAAGGGGTAATGGGTTTATGCTGAGCTATAGCAATGGAACTACTAAATACGAAAGGAGACCTTTGTTGTTGGATAGGGCAAGTTGGATACATTCTTGGATGCATCAAAGGTTTTATGAAGCTTTATAAATCCGCTGTCATGTAAGAGTTCTACAGAATTCATTGTTATAGTACTGTATACCCTGTTTAAATGCTTGTTAATAGTTTTAATATTGTATACTCTATCAAACAGAAAGAAATAAAATATATTTTGAAATTTTTACATCACTGTTCTGAATTCTTTTCCCTACCTGTCGGGGAAAAAAATCCCAAAAATTGGGACTTCCTTTGTAACTGCTGTTATTATCATAAAATTTGAACTCACACAGTAATTTGTCCAAAAAAGTGCAAACTGAATGACAAACAGTGTAAACCCTTATCAGACTGCTCCCTTGGTCGTTGGTCGTTTATGTGTCAAATGTTTGGTTAAATTTCTTCTTCATTGTTGAAATTGGCACCTTCATTGACTGAAACTGAAAAAATATTTATAAAAGAATATTCAGTTTCAAATATCAACGGATACTGATTAGCATATACTGACAAGTTACAAAGTCATGTGCTTTGATATTGTTCAATTATAAAACTTTCTAGTATTAACTTATTTGTGCCTAGTGTCCCATAAAAGAGACATAGGCAAACTGTACACTTTGATCAGATGCCGCATAATGTGGTATCTGATCAGAGTACACTGTTTGCTGATAGGAATTTCAGTATAACTATAAGACAAAACGAAGATAAAAAAAAATGAGACCAGGCAACCCTTACATAAAAAATGGACTAATCCAATATATAAGCATAGAAGAATCCACTGGATGCAAATGGGTTTAAGAAACATTAGAAGGCAATGGAAAATAAGATTCTAAATCGATCATCAATATCTAAACATTATTGATCTTTAAGTTGAATTTGAAAATAAGAAAACTTGCAAACCATTCGTTCAGACATCATTATATGATTGTCAGATTTAATTTCATTTAAATCTGATAACAAGAAGTGGAATACATTATGTGGACCAGGAATAAATCTGAAATGTATTATGTTTATTTGGGAAAATTACAGAATAGTCTTAAGGGGGGCAAATCAAACGTTTCTGTGAGTTCAAGTTGTTTCCCTTTGACTACAAAAAAACTACATAGACTATCTACGCAAATTGATAGAATATCTATTTTATATATCATTTTATATTAATGCAGAAAGGAACACTCTATTATTTGTTCTTTGAAGAATTATGTGAAGGAACAAATAGTTTCAGTTTGAACTCGTTGCAAGTCACTGACTTATAAATGTAAAAAGTTTAATTCTGACGAAAACATGACTATAACGCTACACCGTAATCAAAAGCACGGGTCGGAAAAGTAGCAGGTCAAATAATGAGAAAACCTCAGCTTCGAAGCATTTAGTAGACATCTGCAGACATCATAGAGGTTTTTAATTAAATGGACTAGTACAATAGGTAATCAGGTCAAGTATGTGTTAGATTTCCTGTACCCGCTTATATATTGTTGGCGTCCCCATAATACTTCGACCCCATAAAATCGAACCAGAACAATTATTAGGCGTTGAATTGATTGAAGCTATCGCTTTATCAGCTTTTCATTGAGTCAAGCAGGGTAGTTTTAACCAAAGTATAAGTATATGCATATCAAAGTAAACTTAGTAGTAGATTGAGAAAAGCCTTAATGACATGCCTTGTCCACTTTTATATGTTTTAATTACGGAATTTCGGACAGTCTAGTAGTTTCGGATGCTTTTCAAATTTGGTAAAATGGAACACATTCACCGGCACAAACTTTCCAGAATTCTGTCAGATCTGGAAATTAAATGTGGTCAATTTGAATACCTTCAATTTGAATACCATTAGCAGCTAAGCTGGTAGTCCTTCTAGAAAGGTAGTGACTATGGGTATGTGGGGTGACAGACTAAGCGTGCCACTGCCCAAGTGTCCCACTGCCTAAGTGTACCATTTCTAGACTAAGCGTGCCACCTATGAAATTATATAGGGTAGATCTGTTGGGTCACTGGTCAATAATGATGCGCTAATTACACTTTAATACATTATTATGGAAAATAGAATGTGATAGTATAATATATGGTACAGTATTAAACATTCCTCTATATAATTCATATGTGGCACGCTTAGTCCTGAAATGGCACACTTAGACCTGGTACGCTTAGTCCGTGGCACGCTTAGTCTATAACTCGGTATGTGACCATACCTCTAATATTTGAAATTAGCGATACGGTCACGTACCCCTAGCGAACCCTGTGAGGGTTGACTAGGGGTACGTGAGTCTAAAACACTATATAGCAACACTTTATTGTGTCTGCAGATACGTTAATAGCGATGCTAATGTTTAATTTGATCTCATTCTAAGTTCTAACCTTTTATTCTGACTGTTAAACGCAGAAAAGCAAAGAAATTCGTCCAAAATCCAATCGGCTTTTTTTTCACGGCCGTGAAAAAAACACCTATGAATAAAGAACGTTCACACATTTTAAAAACATGTATAAATATCCAATACCAGCCTTGTTTAGAATAATTGCACTGTTTAATTGCAATCAGTTGTCAATCGTGTTTTACGAGTTGATTTATGTAGGTCATTAACCAGCAGATTTGTGTACCGGCAAACTTACATATTTCGATACTTGATGGGAGCCGAAGCTTCGATATTTTTTATTTTCTTAGACCTACCAATTTATATTCAAAGCCAAGTTAGGAAGCTACATCAATTTCGTACAAACTTATTATATTAATTAGTTACCTTAATTTTAATCAAATTTTTAAGAAAAAAAAATCTGAACATTCAGGTCACGGATTCTCAGATATCGGGCGTATCTGACGATAATTAACCCTATACATGTATGCGGAATACATCTATTCTCATCGCTGCCGTGAGAACAAGTTGGGTGGGGAACATTTGTCGAAGTTTCTTTGTTTTTCTCCATTAAATATCCACAATATTAGGTAGAAATGATAGATTATTAATATTTGCATCAATAAACCGTATCTGTAGGCAAACTTGTATGTTGCTACATAGTTTAAATGACTCATGTACCCCTAGTCAACCCTCACAGGGCTCGCTAGGGGTACATGACCAAACCGCTAATTTCAAATATTAGAGGTACGGTCACGTACCCCTAGTCACTACCTTCTAGAAAGCCCTGTGTATCTGAATTTCACCTCACCTCACCTATCCCGTAACCGCGGAGGTCGTTGGGGCAGCAATGACGACTCGTGTACCAGCCTTCTCCACGCGTTACGGTCTTCCGCTACTGTTTTGGCTCCGGCAAGATCAAGGCCTGTCCATTCTTTAATATTGCATGTCCAACTTTTCTTTGGCCTTCCCTGTCTTCTCCCTCCTTCGACTGTTCCCTGTAGAATCGTCTTTGCAAGTCCATCGCTTCTCGTAACATGTCCATACCATTTCAGTTTCCTCCTTTTTATAATGGTGAGGAGATCCGTATGAGGTCCAATGGCTTGAGTGATCCGTGTTCTGACTTCAATATTTGTCACATGGTCTTTGTATGATATACCGAGAAGCCGTCGGTAGCACCTCTGAATTTAATAACTTCCATTTAAAATTTTATCACATGGTGATTTTTTAGATTTTCAGACGTTTCTGTAAATGACCAGTTCGGTTAATTGATTTTATATAGTGAAAGGTCTGGATGTTTCGGTAAAAAGGTAAATTATAGTAATTAAAGGATTAAGTATATCACACCTCTCGCGGTAACAATGTTACAATGAGACTATGTCACGGTGATTGTGCCACTTTGGTATGCGTGGATCCTGATCTACCAACGAAATAGATGGACATATGAAGGGGGTTAAATAACTGGATTTCTTAAACATGTTAATTTCATTCCTTCCATGAGGAGATGAGATGATTGTTACATCACAAATTAATTAATAACTGACAAAAAAACTTTATATTTATTGTCTTCAACAATTCCTTTCATGTTTATATGCTGTAAATATACATGTATATATGTTAAACATGAAAGGAATGAAGACACCAATAAATATAAAGTTTTAGACTAATATGGCCAGAGCTTTGATATTTGGCATAGTGACACTTCTAGATGTCCTATACCAAAATTGTACAAATGGTTCTGGTCGGTTGCATAACTAGGTCACAGTAGCTAAAAATAGATATTTTTCAATGAAAACTTAAAAAATCTTCTTGTCTAAAACTACAAGGGCCAGAGCTTAGATATTTGGCCCATATCATCGTCTACAGGTCATCTATCAAGTTTGTTCAAATTATGCCCCTGGGGTCAAAATTGGCCCTGCCCCGGGGGTCACAGTTTTACATAGAGTTATATAGAGAAAATTTCAAAACGTCTTCTTCTCTGACTCTAATATTGCCAGAGCTTTTATACTCTGTGTTGTGACACTTTTAAATATACTTTACATATTTTGTTCAAATTGTTCCAGTCTGTTGCATATCTAGGTCAGTCCTGAACATAAATCAATATCTCCATTTTTCAGCTATTCGCAGGTGAGCGAATTATGCCTCATGGGGCTCTTGTTTTAAGTTTAAGTATCGTAAATTGACAAATTAAAATCATTTTGAGATTCTGCTCAATAGATGTCCCATCAGGATCCAACTGTTAGCAAAAGCATTTGCACACGGTGTAAGGCAATGAAAGACTGTAAAAACTCATTTATAATAGTTGTCAAAGAGTTTGAATTCTGACCAGATACTTTCAAATGTCTCTCAATTTTCACTCTTTTTTATCGTTTTCCATTTCCCACTTTATTACTGACATTAGAATTTTTTACCGTTTCCAGACCTGGATCGTGTAGTTTAGATCTAACACATTTGTAAGGCATAACAAGGTACACGTGATTACATATCAACTAGGTTTTTGATCAAGCGAGATATACAGGTACATGAACCTTTAATTACTATAAGTTACCTTTTTACCGAAACGGATTACATATCAATTAATTTTTGATCAAGCGAGATATACAGGTACATGAACCTTTAATTACTATAAGTTACCTTTTTACCGAAACGTCCAGACCTTTTATTATATAAAATCAATTTACCGAACTGGTCATTTACCGAAACGTCCGGCACCCATTTTTGACATTTTTCAGTTTCATTCATCATGCATCCTCATTATTTGGACTAGTAAGCAGTCTGCAATTTTGGATGTGTCTCGATCGTTGCGAGAATGGAGTTGAGATGCATAGTAATTAAGGTATTCCAACACTGAACTTAGGGTAATTATTATGTGAAAATGATATTATGAATAGATACTACATGTTATTCCCGTGTCTTGTGTTGAATATGAAGGCTTTTCGCCATCTCTTCTCGAAAATATTTGAAATATTGTATATAGCCTTACAGGTAGGAAAATATGCGAGAAAATTAAAAGACAAATATTCCTGAAAGGTGATTTTTTTCCTATTCTAACCTAAACTACTGATATTTTTGTATGTCATGCCTATGCCAGAAGACGTGAACGTCACAAAATAAAAGTTATTGTCCCAATATTTGCATCATATGATGTGAAAAATCAAAAGGTCTGAACCGTCCTCTTAAAAATATGCAATATTTTCCATACCATTTTACATTATATGACTTAAAAGGTTGTATGTTTGTACAAAAATGATAACTTGGGCAAAGCAAACCTTTTGCTTATTTTTAGCTCACCTGAGCCGAAGGCTCAAGGTGAGCTGTTGTGATCGCCCGCCGTCCGTCGTCCGTCTGTCCATCTGTCCGTCCGTTCAAATTTACTTCAAGCGACAACTCCTCTGAAACCGCGAGTCTGAGGAAAAAACTAATTTGCTCACGGTGTTCCTTGGATGCTTCTCTACAGAAATCGTTAAAATGAAACTTTAAAGTGGACTACTTATTGAAATTTATTAAAAAAAGTGAAAATCTTTAAAAGTTTTTTGTAAAATACCACTGTTCCCACACCTTAGATATTGCATGAATAGTATCTTCTACTAAATCACTTTCAAAATTGTAAAAAATCAAAACCCTAGGGTCAAATTTGACTCAACCCTGGCCATATCAGTGCTTTTTGATGCAGGTCTGACTGTAAAAACTCTCTAATGATCCGTTTTTATACAGACCCATTGTATCTTCCAGGCTAAGAAGCTACCCTTATACTAAATGCAACATTTTTGCAAACAGTTTGGATCCAGGTCAGATGCCACATAATGCTGCATCTAATCTGGATCTAAACTATTTGCCACTCATTTACATATTTTCTTATATTTAGATTCGGGGGCATATAGTTTTTGTCATGTCTGTTGGTTCGTCCGTCTGTCCGTCCGTCCGCGCCACTAAAGTGGGTTAGAGGGCCAGATAACGGTAAACATAACAAAAGAAGACAATAGAGTTCATTCCGTAACAATACACTAAGGGGCCGTGGCCCGTTATTCGAACAAAAGAAAATAACAAAAGAAAAGGCCCTCTAACCCAATTCGGTGGCACGTCCGTCTGTCCGTCCGTCTGTCTGTCCGTCTGTCTGTGCCAAAAACCTTAACCTTGGCTATAACTCTTGCATGTTTGTACCTGGACCTTTTATACTTGACATGTGTCTTCCCTGTATCAAGACCTTTCCATCCATACAAACCTTTTTGACCTTGTGACCTTGACCTTGACATTTGACCTACTTTTGTAAAAATCTTTAAATGGCTATAACATTTGCACCAGTAGGCCCAGGGCTTTCATATTTTGTGTGTATATTTCTTTTGTCAAGACCTTTCCAACCATACCAACATCTTAGACCATGTGACCTTGACCTTCTCCTTTGACCTATTTAATCAAACTTTAACCAAAAACCTTAACCTTGGCTATAACTTTTGCATTTTTAAACCTGGGCCTTTTATACTTGGCATGTGTATTCCTCATGGCAAGACCTTTCCAACCATATAAAACGTTTTGACCTTGTGACCTTGACTTTGAAATTTGACCTACTTTTGTAAAAATCTTTAAATGGCTATAACATTTGCACCAGTAGGCCCAGGGCTTTCATATTTTGTATGTATATTTCTTGTGTCAAGACCTTTCCAACCATACCAACATATTTGACCATGCGACCTTGACCTTGACCTTTGACCTATTTAATCAAACTTTAACCAAAAACCTTAACCTTGGCTATAACTTTTGCATTTTTAAACCTGGGCCTTTTATACTTGGCATGTGTATTCCTCATGGCAAGACCTTTCCAACCATATAAAACTATTTGACCTTGTGACCTTGTCCTTGAAATTTGACCTACTTTTGTAAAAAAAATTTGAATGGCTATAACATTTGCACCAGTAGGCCCAGGGCTTTCATATTTTATATGTATATTTCTTGTGTCAAGACCTTTCCAACCATACCAACATCTTTGACCATGCGACCTTGACCTTGACCGTTGACCTATTTAATCAAACTTTAACCAAAAACCTTAACCTTGGCTATAACTTTTGCATTTTTGCGCCTGGGCATTTTATACTTGGCATGTGTTTTCCTCATGGCAAGACCTTTCCAACCATACAAAACTTTTTGACCTTGACCTTGACATTTGACCTTCTTTTGTAAAAATCTTTAAATTGCTATAACATTTGCACCAGTTAGCATAGGGCTTTAATATTTTGTATGTATATGTTTTGTGTCAAGACCTTTCCTACCATACCAATATCTTTGACCATGTGACCTTCACCTTCACCTTTGACCTATTTAATCAAACTTTAACCAAAAACATTAACATTGGCTATAACTTTTGCATTTTTGAACCTGGGCCTTTTATACTTGGCATGTGTATTCTTCATGGCAAGACCTTTCCAACCATACAAAACTTTTTGACCTTGTGACCTTGACATTTGACCTACTTTTGTAAAAATCTTTAAATGGCTGTAACATTTGCACCAGTTGGCCCAGGGCTTTAATATTTTGTATGTATATTTCTTGTGTCAAGACCTTTCCAACCATACCAACATCTTTGACCATGTGACCTTGACCTCGATCTTTGACCTATTTAATCAAACTTTAACCAAAAACCTTAACCTTGGATATAACTTTTGCATTTTTGCACCTTGGCCTTTTATACTTGACATGTGTTTTCCCTTTCTAACCATACAAAACTTTTTGACCTTGTGACCTTGACATTTGACCTACTTTTGTTGAAATCTTTAAATGGCTATAACATTTGCACCAGTAGGCCTACGGCTCTCATATTTTGTTTATATATTTCTTGTGTCAAGACCTTTCCAACCATACCTACGTTTTTGCCCTTGTGACCTTGACCTTTGACCTTTATTTGTATAAATCTTTATACGCCTATAACATTTGAACCAGTAGGCCTAGAGCTTCCATACTTTATAGGTTTCTTGTGTTAAGACTTCTCCAACCATGCCAATGTTTCATTTACCCTACGACCATGACTTTTGACCTACTTTTGCAAATAAGCATTACATTACAGAACATGATGCTGGCTGGGGGCATTTGTGTTTCACAAACACATTGCTTTTCATCTGATCATCATCAAACTTTCTGAAAATGTTTGTTGACATAAAATGGAGACCAATTTGGATAACCAGCGGCACCAATTTATGCTAGGCCCTTTGAAGTAATGGCCCTTGAAGTCCTCAAAATGGTGCTCCACTACAGTTTCAGCTCTCTAACTTTTACGTTTGATAGTCTGGATTCCCACCCCTGTATCATCGGGGGCATTCGTGTAACTGGGACACGCTCTTGTTTTTTACATATTTCACATACAAACATTTGGAGCAGACAACAGTTCAGCATGATAATAGTCATTTCTCTCTGAGGCCGTCTCCAATTGCATAACTGACCCATAGCTAGCTCTGAACTCAGGTCACTGAGATACATAACAGAAATTATAGTGATGTCTGCTATTTTATGATCAAGCACAACTTAGTTCGAGGCATATTACTTTTGGTCTGTCTGTTTGTTTGTTTGTGTTTTGTTTGTTTGTTTATCTTTCTGTCTATCAGTCCATAATTAATTCTTGGCCATAAACAGTATGGATCCAGGTCAGATGCCACATAATGCTGCTTCTAATCTGGATCCAAACTATTTGCCACTCATTTACATATAGTTTCTTATATTTAGAAAATGTAAATAATGATATTTATTAACCTATTAACCCATACATATTCCTTTTTATGTCTTTAATTTATTCTTCCACAGAAGAAAATATTTCACTTTATACAGTCATTGTTGTCTTTAACAATTGCTTCAAATGACATCTCCTCATATACCGCTGAAAAGATTTCAACCAAACTTTACACGAATGTTCCTTGGGTCAAGTTCTTTCAAAATTGTTCAAAGAATTAAAAACAATGTAGAACTCTGGTTGAAAAAATAAGGAAATCTTAAAAAATCTTCTTGTCTGAAACTACAAGGGCCAGATCTTAGACATTTGTCACATAGCATCATCTACAGGTCCTCTATCAAACTACAAACTATGCCCCTGGGGTCAAAATTGGCCCCGCCCAGGGGGTCACAGTTTAACATAGAGTTATATAGTGAAATTTTCAAACGTCTTCTCCTCTGAAACTAATATGGCCAGAGCTTTGATATCTGGCATGGTGACACTTTTAGATGTCCTATACCAATAAGGTTCAAATGGTTCTGGTCGATTGCATATCATCTACAGGTCCTCTATCAAGTTTGTACAAATTATGCCCCTGGGGTCAAAATTAGCCCCACTCAGGGGGTCACAGTTTTCATACGTCTTCTTTTCTGAAGCTAATATAGCCAGAGCTTTGATATTCGGCATGGTGTTACTTCTAGATGTCCTTTATCTATTTTGTTCAAATGGTTCCAGTCTGTTGCATATGTAGGTCACAGGAGCTAAAAATAGATTTTTTCAATGGAAACTTAAAAAAAATCTTCTTGTCTAGAACCCTAGTACCCTGATCTTAGATATTTGGAACATAGCATCATCTACAGGTCCTCTATCAAGATTGTTCAAATTATGCCCCTCGGGTAAAAAATGACCCCGTCCTGGACATAAATCATTATCTCCATTTTGATGTACAGCTATTCTCAGGTGAGCGACATATGCCCCATGGGGCTCTTGTTCATACAATACTTACGCAATCTAAATCCAAAATATGAAGACATTTGGCCGCACCTAACTGGAAAAAAATAGTTTTGTCTTCGAAAAAGTGTTGGAAACCTTGAATACTTTATAAAGACTGAACAATAAATTTGGCTTATAATTAAATATTTTTGCAAGTTTATGTCAGGCGCATTTATAAACATCTAATCATTGATTTAGGAAAAGGTTTTGTTTAAAAAAGATATATATTTCAAAGAAAAATATATTGAGCTCGGTCGGGATTCGAACCCGTGTGGGGAAGGCCAGGCAAATTTACAAGACAAGATTTGCAACATTTCGGACTGCGTTCGGATATTTTCTAACATTATCGTCCGGGTTTTATATGGGAGTGTTCGGTATATTCCGTTAAACACGGAAAATGCCGAGATAACACGGAAAAAGGCGATCTTCAGTCTTGGAATTCCTTAAATCACTTGGCCGTCGGCCTCATGGTTTGATTACCAGCACCTCAACGACTACTCATGTGGGGTTTTTTAACAATGAAACACTATTAATTCATTATTTCGATTCTAACTCTTCAATTTTACCACAATTTGCACCAACGCAACAGTGCTTCATTTCTTGGGGTATGCACTTTTGAAGCCATATGATGTCACGTTATATAAGACGTTACAGCTTGTGTGTGTTTTATTGAGAATTTAAACACAAATATGTTCCTTCTTTGTTTATATAGTGGTGTGCCAGGTGTGTTAGAATATAAACCATACAAGGGGGAGCTTAAGATATAGCAGTGTGTGCATATATCTCTACATCATCATGAGTTCTTGATAGTTTAAGCATTGGTTGGTTTGGCCAGGTAATTGATTAATTGATTAGACTGTTCCACGATCAATTTCATCAAAATAGATTATAGATAATCAAAGTACTGTGTAACTGTGTAAAATAGAAAATGTTAGGATTCCAAGCCTATTAATATCAGAAATATATCTACAGGTGATTAGATCATAGATGATAGATCTGTAAAGGACCCAAGATGAGCTGCTTTGGAGGACGCATGAGCGAGTATGAGCGCATATCATTGGACAGATTTGATGGGAAGAATCTGCAGTCAACAGTCTACTTCCTGTCTCATTTGCATGAAGGTATAAATTTACAGTAAAACCCTCTATATGATCAATACTCAAAATACGACTTTTTGATTGTTCCGCAGGCAGATAACAGCTTAACACATTACTCCATAAATACACATTTGTACACCTATAATTTAATCCTTTACTAAAGAAAATTGTTCCACTTAATAAGTCATGAATATGCACCATAAGAAATACCGGTACATGTATGTTCTATCATCCGGTGTCCTAGCAGACTAAGTTTAAATCAGGCTGAAAGTAAAGCCTTCTTTAAGCAACCATCTTGCTTTAAGTGGTTGCCTGTCTTCAAAACTGGAAACAGAGTATGGGGTATTGGGTTAAAATACAAGGGAAGTATTTTTGATTGCATTTTCCAGGACTCCAAATAAGAGGGAATAAACTGAAAAAAATCAAGCATTTTCTCATTCATTTTAGCACCAAATCCTATGGTGTTACTACTCATTAGAATCGTCTCGAAGAGACGATTCTAATGAGTAGTGACACCATAGGGTTCAAAGCAGAAATAAAGATTTTAGTTTTTGAAATATTCCCCTTATCTGTAGCCCTGATTGTGGTAGAACTGGGGTAACTGGTACTCTTTCTGTACTGGTAGCTTGACTCTTACTTCTTAATTGCTCTTCAAAATCATCTAATTCAGTCTTGATTCTTGATTTCAAAGATATAATTATTCTGTTATATAGTTTGTGCTATTAAAGTTGTTGTATAATTAATAGTATCTTATTTCAGACCACACGGTTGGACTTGCTGAAGCAATTTTACTCAGAAGATTGAAAGCAAAGTAAGCTCATTATATTAAACTGTTAATTTTTATACATGACAATGTAATTTTAAATGAATTCCTAAAGTTGATGAAACACTTGGGCTACAGAAAGTGAGTACCACGGTAATAATTTAAAATTTAAAAAAAACCCACACTAAATAGTCTTTGATGCAGCTAGCAGCTTGATGCAGGACAAACAGAAAGCTTCTATTAGAGCTTCTGTCTCTACATTTGTCATTCATCAGCTGTCATTTCAAGAGTCGCATGCTTCATTTAAGGTTCTTTTATTTAATTTTTTTAATGTACATGTACAGTTGAAACCCTCAATTCTGACCACTAGAAAAAGTTATTAGTTTTTTTGTTAGGCAGGTGACTGCTTAAACTATAAAGAAGAATGAAAGAAAGGTGGAAAGCTCCATAAAAAAATGCATAGATCTGTTACGATGCTAAATTGTTTACAGTGTTTTTGTGGGGTTTTTTTTTGGAAAGGGGGGGGGGGGGGGGGTTGTAATATTGTAAACTTTACTTTGAACTTATTTGATTTCAGTAAAGACATCTACCTGTATTGTTCAGAGGTGACAGAAGTGTTGCTCAGAGCCAGCGAGAAGTACAAACATTTGGGGCCTTACATTGTAAGAACAAAGCATTGTTTACCTGAGTATTCTAGAGTGACCAAATATATGGTGCTGTTTCCAATACAAATTTCCATTTTCCTATGAAATATTTTGAGATCTCAAATCATTGGTTGGAAAAAGTTTGAAAAATTAGATATGATTCTTATGATTTCAGTTCAAGATGAGTTAGATATGAGTCTTATGATTTCATTTCAAGATTACAAAATGTTATTGAGAATTGAGTGTTCATAGATTTAAAATACAGTAGAACCTCTCTATTATGACCGCTGAAAAGAAGGCTAATAGTCTGTATAAAATACAGGTGGCAGCTTAAAGCAATGTGAAAGTGAAACAGAAAGCTCCTATAGGGACTCGCAACCGGATGGTGTACTTGTCAAAATAAAATAAAATACTCAAATAAAAGCAAATTTGGGGCATTATTTGGCTTCTGACATTAAAAAAATATGATCAGTCCAAAAAATGTCTCAAGAATCGTCACCGAATCTTAGATTTTTAGATATTTTCCATCGTTTTTCTATACCGACTAGTAGACGGTATAGTTGTTGTTGTTGCTTCTCTACACGGGCTCAGACATAAACACGAGCCGAATTGTGAAGTTGTATGCACTTTCGATCGCTACACATTGAAATATGTTAAATCGATCCGAGATAAACGGATAGTTCCGTGGTCCATTGGTCTAAGCTGTTTCCCCTATTTTGCCTTCTGTCCGCCAATGCCGGGCCCCGGGTTCGAATCCCACCAGAGACCAATATTTTTTTTTATTGAAATACATTTTTTTAAACAGAATTTCTTATCTTAAACTAATTCTTTACCATTTATATAAGCGTTTGACACATATTTACAAATCACTATTTTTAATGCACCATCTGGTTGCGAGTCGCTTTAAGCAGTCACCTGTCTTAAACGACTAATATTTGACACAACTTAGAGAGTTATTACTGTTATTATTATTATTATTATTATGTTGATTGTTTACAGAAAAGCATTAGCATCAACACACCGACAACCATTCCAGTTCCTGATCCGCTATTTCCAGAGGTAACCTTACTGCATGAATACACATTAATGAAATAGTTACCTTGTTTAGCTGTCATAAAAAAGAAGTTGTATAGTCATTTCTTGACCCATTATTATGCCTGTAACAGTGCATAAATGACTTCTGGGGTCTTCCTCCACCTATAATTAGCTGGACGTCGCGATATGACTGAAATACTGTTGAAAGCGACGTAAAATCAATACAAATCAAATAACCCATTATCCAACATACTCTTTCTAGTTTTAAAAACAGTTGACTACTCAAAGCAGGTTCAAAGTAAAGCAGGATGCCCATAAGGCTTGACTTCTTTACTTTCCGCCTGCTTTAAGTTACCATCTGCTAGGATATAGAAACTAGTTCTAAACGGTATAGTATATATTTATGACTATAAAGTGGAACCATTTTCATCAGTGGAGGAATGAATAAGAAGCATTTTCCCCACAACCAGGAAAGAATGCAGACTAATGTCAGACAGATTTTATAAGAAATTGAGAAAATAGTGTAGACCCTGATCTGATCTGGGTCTACACTGTTTTAAATAGAATCAATACATGTCATTAGCACTAAGAAGGGTAAGGGTTAATACAGAGGTGAACAAAAGTAGTTTAGAAAGCTGCTAATATTGAGGGCATGTTAGTAAATCAATTTTTTAACCCTTTCCCACATAGCCTGTTTCTATTATTAGATATACGTGTCCACTTAAAGCAGGTTGAAAGTAAAGCAGAATGCGCCTTAAGCGCATTCTGCTTTACTTTCAGCCTGCTTTAAGCTAGTATCTGCTTGAATAAAGAAAATGTTTCTTATAAGACCTATTCATGACTGTATAAATTGGAACTATTTTCTTCAGTGGATGAATAAATTAAATGTGCTAAAAGGCGCTTCTATGGGGGAAAGGGTTAAGTAGTATGTACAGTCAACCTTCAGTTGGGTAACCTGGTGTCTGATCAGGCTTCAAACTAATTGCCACTCAGATTAAAATGAGTGATCCACATTTTCAGAAAGTTGTAATTTTCTCCAGTTTATTGCATTGCATTTAGATTCGATTTTCATTTTAAATGGGGTAGATGCATGTTTTCTCCACTGTATTTCTGCTTGTATATGATGTATGAAAGTAGAGATATGTATGGATGTAATATAACTGGATACAAAAAAGGGATTAAAAAAATGTTTTCTCCACTGTATGACAAATGGTACATTATCATTTTCAGGTTGAAACAGTGACTGTTACTCTTCTGCCAGCCTTTCACTGCCCAGGTAGTGTAATGTAAGTATTTTACCGCGGTCACGATGAACATAAATCAGGGCTCCAGACAAGAGGGAGTAAACTAAACAAATCCAACACTGTCTCTTTTTATGCCCCCGGCATCGACAGATGCGCGAGCATATAGTAATCGTCCTGTCCGTCCGTCCGTCCTTCCGTCCGTCCGTAACCAGGTTAAGTAGATTTTACCGTTTCGTCTAGCATCAATACCGCTTATTCAAATGCTTAGATACTTATACAGTTGTTGCCTTGGACCATTCCCTAGCCACCAATAATACCCAACCTTGATTTTGACCATGACCTTGACCTAATTTGCACTTAGAATACTTTGAATGGGCTATTTCTTGGTTAACTAGATTTTACCGTTTCGTCTGGCATCAACACCGCTTACTCCAATGCTTGGATACTTATACAGTTGTTGCCTTGGACCATTCCCTATCCACCAATATCACCCAACTTGATTTTGACCTTGACCTTGACCTAATTTGGACTTAGAATATTTTGAATGGGCTATTTCTTGGTTAATTAGATTTTACCGTTTCGTCTAGCATCAACACTACTTACTACAAGGCTTCTATACTTATACATTGTACAGTTATTGCCTTGGACCATTACCAACCCACCAGTAATACCCAAGCTCAGTTTGACCTTGACCTTGACCTAATTTGGACTTAGAAAAGATACAGAATATATTGTCAAGGATGCCACCGGGGGCATAAGCGTTTATCGAACGCGCAGTCTTGTTTTAGCACCAAATCCCATGGTGTTACTACTCATTTGAATCGTCTCTTCGAGACGATTCTAATGAGTAGTAAATCCATAGGGTTTAATGCAGAAATCAAGATTTTATTTTTTGAAAAAACTCCATTTATCTGGAGCTCTATAACTGTTAAACCCTGTATCTTAGTTATACTGTACTGAAGGTTAAACCTCACCCTACAGCCTGTTTGTAGTTTTGAAATTATTGTAATCAATATAACAGTGATCTGAGTTAAGTAGAAAGTATTGTTAAGTTCACATAAACCTTGATGTAATTTTCAGGTGTTTGATTGAGGGTGGTGAAGGGGTAGTGCTGTACACTGGTGACTTTAGATGGGAGCACTTCCACATAGAGCAGATGCACCATCTCAGATCAGGAGAGAGGTAAGGAGAGAATCCAATGTTAGATAGTTTCACAATTGGGGAAAAATCATGCTTATCAGCCAGTTTCACAATTGGGGAAAACTTTGACTACCAGCCTAGAACAAGGTGAAGGCATTTTGCTGTGCTTCTATAAGGGAGCTTTCTGCTGTTCATTTGTCCTGCATTAAGCTGTAACTTGTCTTTAAAAATCCTCATACATCACTAAAGAGTGGCTACTAGCCACAGATGTGACTGTATACAGCAATAACCTGTCTTTAGAGATCCCTGTGCTTTGCCAAAGAGTGGATGCTAACCACAGGTGTGACCATACAATTTACTGTTTGTTTCAGGGTAAAGAAGATTAAGAGCTTGTATGCTGACACAACCTTCTGTATGCCAGAGAACCTGTTCATTCCTAGTCGACAACAGTGTATAGATGCCACATATCACCTGGTACATGAGTGGACAGCCAAGAGTCCCCAGCATGTAGTTTACTTCAACCTCAGGGCCCAGTATGGACATGAGCCTTTGTTAAATGCTGTGGCAGCTAAACTGAGAAAAAAGGTACTGTGTCAACTTTGATAATGCTTTAAGTTGAGTTATCTTATATATATATAAAAAACTTGCTTAAACATTTTGAAATGGACAAATGCAGTTTCCAATTAAGTCAAGTTCATTTTAGGATCGCTGGATGTCAATTGTCTGGCCGTTTCAGTTCACAATTGGTTCATTAACACTCTAGCAGCTACAAAAATGTCATCCGATCTTCATGAAACTTTATGACAATGTTGGTCTTGATGGAATCTAGGTCAAGTTTGAATGTGGGTGGTGTTGGGTTAAAAACTAGGTCACTAGGTCAAATCATAGAAAACCTTGTTAACACTCTAGAGGCAATAAATCTCATTGGATCATAATGAAATTTAATCAAAATATTTGCCTTATTAATATCAAGGTCAAGTTTGAATATGGGTCATGTCCGATCAAAAACTAGGTCACCTGGTCAAATCATAGAAAAAAAACTGGTTAACACTCTTGAGGCTACAAATATTGGATTTTAATGCAACTTGGTCAGAATGTTTGCTCAATTGATATCTAGGTCAAGTTCGAATATAGGTCATGTCAAGTCAAAAACTAGGTCACTAGGTCAAATCAAAGAAGAACCGTGTTAACCCTTTAGAGGCTACAAATCTCCTAAGATCTGAATGAAATATTTTTAGAATGTTTTAGAATGCCTACAGGTTTTAGTTTCATCTTAATTCCAGGTCCACATTTCCAAGAGGAAATTTGGTGTGTACAGTAAAATCGTAGAGTTTGAAGGAAACTTCACTAGTGATGGTTTGGCATCTCAGATACACGCCTGTGGCAGAGAGGTTTGTACTTATCACTATCATCATGTCATACTAACACAGGTTATGAGAAAATTTTATAGAGATAACACCTGTAATGAAAGTTGATATGCATTCTACAGGGTTTGACACTAACTCAGATAACCAGGGATCCCGCAGGGATCATTGGTTTTGAAACCAGGGATCCCTCACAAAGATTAGGGATCCCTCCCAAATTTCCATTGTAACGATAGAGAAAAAAATAAATACAACAATGTAGCAGGTTTATTCCAGTTTTATTGTTGCAACTATATAATATTCTAGCTAGTCATGAAGGATAGGAGAAGCCTGTAAGGTTTCTGCTGGAGCTGCACGAGGTAATGGCGAGTTAGGGCATCTCGTCCTTGTCATCCTCGTTGCTGCTCTCAGCTTGGCTAATGCTGTTCATTTCTCCACCACTTCCACCTCAAACCACTCTTTTCCACTTCATGATGGTCTACTGGTCCGTACTAGAGATTATGTCATATGTGGTAACACTGAAAATACAAATGGAACATTATTGTTTAAGCTGGTGTATTAAATTTCAGTTTATAAAGTTAGTTTACATATAACCATTTATAGCACATCAAAACTTACATTTTGTCTCCCTTTTCAGTTTTGTCTTCTATGTAGGCTAAATAAATACCTTTAAAATCTACTTAATAATGAATCCTCCTCTTTTTCCGGGCCGATCAATTTGAAAGATTAATAGATATATCTCCACAGTTTATCTAGGTTTGTTCTAAGAGAGTTCACTGGTGTACAGTTGACAATATTTCCTGGAAGGTAATTCCACAGTTTGATGAATGAATTTAAATTTTAATCAAAACTAATTATCTCATCTCTAAAAAGGAATGGGTTTGCTTTAAATGATTTTTTTCGTTTTCACGTTGGCTTTGGAGATGCTCTTCAGTCGTTTTATTGCTTTTAAAGGCTTGGATTTCTCAACCCACGGAATGCGATTCCACCTTTCCGCGAAAACCAATGACAAACGGGATAGCTCACAACAATACTGCACCAAACTTCTCCTGTTACCGCTTAAATATCCATAATAACTATAAAAGAAGCAATGATTCAAGAAATAATCTTCATTCCATAACTTAGAAGTAAATACCTTACCGATAATTGCTCCGAGGTATATTCTCCAAACTCGACTGTCAAAGTGATACGGCAAATATCCGGTTAAATTGATCTATAGAATTAGTGTAGTGAACGAAATTTTCCCGCTTCATTTCGTCGCTAAACACGGAATTATTCGTTTAAAACATTCTGTATACAACGCGTACACTACGCATGTGCAAATACCACAGTACTTCCGATGTAAACAGAAAGTTGAATGTTGGCTCAGTGACCGTTAACTCACGACGACTTTTGGTCAGTTTTTTCTCCATTTTTAGCTCACCTGAGCCGAAGGCTCAAGGTGAGCTGTTGTGATCGCCCGTCGTCCGTCTGTCCGTCCGTTCAAATTAACTCCTCTGAAACCGCGAGTCTGAGGAAAAAAACTTATTTGCTCACGGTGTTCCTTGGATGCTTCTCTACAGAAATCGTTAAAATGAAACTTTAAAGTGGACTACTTATTGAAATTTATTAAAAAATGCGAAAAACTTTAAACAATCTTTGTGTTAAAACTACAGTAAACTCCGCTTATAACGATATTCAGGGGACCGTGGAATAAGAATCGTTACATCCGGATATCGTTACAAGCGATCTGGTGGGTCTTGACGACAGTGTCCGAATTTTGTTCTATCCGAAACAATGGTTACTACATAAAGTTCTGCGCATTTTAAGACTAACGAAAAAAATACTATTCTGACCTGTTATAAACTCTAATGGTTGTTGTTTCTTTGTTTCAATTGGCACAAATAAACTTATTGTGCAGCTATTTCACTATTTACAAATGATTTACGTACTGTCTTTCTAGTTGTTCATAGATACTGGATAACGAAAGTAAACCGGAAATGAACATGGGTTAATCCAGACAGGGTTCTAAATTAAGCTCGCATACTCGCAAACTGCGAGTGGAATAAGATCACTGCAAGAATTAAGTGACTTTTCCAGAAACTCGCAAAAAAATGCGAGTAGCGTTTTTCGGACAGATAAACACAATACTACGCCTGGCAAACTATGCCCGGTTTATTCCGTAACATTTAGAATGGCAGAAATTGACGAGTAGACTACCGAGTATTTTTCGTAAGCCAATCATAGCTTCTCGGGCAGTTTCAACCTCTTTTTTGTTGGTAAGAATGACGTAATGACGGACTTTCCCAATAATCATTGGCTAATGAAACACACACTTTGCTACAGTACTTCGGAGTTCCGATGTCTGCAAATATGCGGGTAAACAATTCTAATCACTGACTTGACAACCCGACAAGTTCGTCAAAGACGATGCCATTTAAAACAAAGTTTGTGTCCTTTATAGACCTGTTGAATTATCTGGTATTTGGAGTTTAATCCAACACTTTGTCTTTCCGACCGTACACATACATATTACAGGTCCGTTACACATAAGAATTAAGTATCGTGTGGGCGAGTGAATGAAACCAAAGACCGAACGTGTAGTGATTTTTATTCACCAAATATAACATATATTAGAATTCATGTAGAAATTTTGTCATCTCAAAGTGATTTGATGAGATAACAAAACTTGGAAACCCTCATGTAATGGTAAGTACGCTCATAATTGGACTGGTTACATGGTGCAGTGCACACACACTATTGTTTGTTTGAAACTTGTTAGCGATATTTTTCACAACTTTCCCGGATTTGTCTTCGCACCTCTACACAGGTGAAAATATCGTTACATGCGATCAAACTGGAGGCATGGGACTAAAAATTAACATCGTTACATCCAGATTATCTTAACAAGCGATATCGTTACAAACGGAGTTAGCTACATTGAATTATATAGAAGGCTGGCAGGGACCGAAGGATCTGTATCGTTACAAGCGATATATCGTTACTAGCGATATCGTTACAAGTGGAGTTTACTGTACTAGGCCCTAAGCTTTGATATTTTTACAGTACGTATTTCCTGATGGATCCCTCTAAAGTTTGTTCAAATGAAATCCCTAGGGTCACACTTGACCCCACCCTGCACAGTTTTAGTGCTGCTCTAGGCAGGTCTCATGGATTTTTGATTCATGCAGAACTGTATTTACCTGAGTTACCCTTAATATACTACAGGCAAATAGCCAATATTTGCAAACAGTTTGGATTCAGATCAAATGCAACATAATGCTGCATCCTATCTGGATCAAAACTATTTGCCACTCATTTACCAACTTAACATTTTCTAAATTGTTTTTTTTTACATTTTTCACATACAGTAGGTTTTAAGCAGACATCATTTCAGTCTGATAAGGGTTTAGCCACACAGCTGCCTAGATGTTCTCTTCAACTGTGGTGTCAGCTGAACATGTTGTCTGCTTAAGTTTAGAAATGGTTCAGTCTGCTTCATACTTAGAGAAACAGGATCTGGAATTGATCCACTGATAGTTATGTAATTATGTCTTATGCCATATTTATACATATGTTTAATAATGGTTTTATTAGAGTTATCTGAATGTCCAATTCCAATTCAACCCACACACCCATAAATACTGATGTTTGTTAACCCATTACCCCATAAATATGTATTTTTAGGCCTTTAATTTATTATTAGAGTTATCTGAATGTCCAATTCCAATTCAACCCACACCCTCATAAATACTGATGTTTGTTAACCCATTACCCCATAAATATGCATTTTTTGGCCTTTAATTTATTCCCCCACTGAAGAAAATAATTCCACTTTATACAGTCATGAAAATTTAAGTTAAGATAATAAGTTTCTATATCCCAGTGGATGGTAGCTTAAAGCAGTTTGAAAGTAAAGCTGACTATGCCTTAAGGCACATTCTGCTTTACTTTCAACCTGTTTTAGGTGGCCACCTATTTTCAAAACTAGGAACAGCTAGGCTATGGGTTTACACCATAGGGATTCACAATAGGGTTTTTTTCATTGTCACTTTACTCAGGTTTTACTGTGTTTTACTGCAGGTTCAAGCAAGTTGAACAGTTGTGATCCACCCTTATACTAATTCATATATATTTGCAAACAGTTTGGATCCAGGTCAGATGCTACATTATGCTGCATCTAATCTGGCTCCAAACTATTTGCCATTTATTTACATAGTTTTTTTTAATTTAGAAAATGTAAAAGTATGATTTGCTTTACAAAATTCACATACAATATGTATAGCAGACATCAATTCAGCATGATAAGAGTTAAGTTCCCAGTTACAGATTTTGCTAATGGCAAAATTGCATAACTGACCTCAGGTCAGCTGCTGCCCGGTACAGCAACAAAATTGGTGGTCTCTGCTGAACATGTTGTCTGCTAAAGTTTAGAAATGGTTCAGTCTGCTTCATACTTAGAGAAACAGGATCTGGAAGTGATCCACTGACAGTTATGTAATTATATCTTATGCCATATTTATACATATGTTTAATATTGGTTTTTATCAGAGTTATCTGTATGTCTTGTCATATTTTCTTGTCCAGGTGGTAACTCCAATTCAACAAATACTGATGTTTGTTAACCCATTACCCCATAAATATGCATTTTAGGCCTTTAATTTATTCCTCCACTGAAGAAAATAATTCCACTTTATACAGTCATGAAAATGTAAGATAAGAAATAAGTTTCTATATCCTAATAGATTGTAGCTGAAAGCAGTTTGAAAGTAAAGCAGAGTGTGCATTAAGACGCATTCTGCTTTACTTTGAACCTGCTTTAGGTAGCCACCTATTTTCAAAACTAGAAACAGGCTATGGGGTTATGGGTAAAATGAAATTGCATATTTGGAAAGAGCCGAATGAGAGGAAGTGCCATTTGCAAAGGCCATAACTCTGACATCATTGTTTTTTTGGAGTTATTTCCCTTTGTGATATTTTCTTGTCCGGAAGACAACTCCAGTTCTACTGATGCTATTGTAATGAAATTTTATGTATGGAAAGAAACTGATGATAGAAAATGCCATGCACAAGGGCAGCACTATTTTGTTTTTCTACTTTGTCATATTTTATTGTCAGGAAAATAACTCCAGTTCTTCCGACGTTAGTGAAATAAATATCATTTATTTACCGGTAATGGAAATAGCTTGATAAGATGATGTGCCATGGATAAGGGTCATAAGCTTGGCAACAAAATTCCCTTTTGTCATGTTTTCTTATCTGGAAGATAACCTCATTTATAGTTATATTAAAATGTTGTCTTGCTCAGTCAACTTAGGTACAAACTACACTGTCCTCAGGTGAGCGAATTAAGGGCCATGGCCCTCTTGTTTATGGTTTGAACCCAGGAAAAAAACGTGATCCCGACGGAATCCCTGACTTGCAACTTCAGTGATCCTGAGGGTAAATCTGGGGTCCTTTGGATCACGGGATCACGTTAGTGTCGAACCCTGCATTCTATGTAGTTTCAGATGTACATATGTTTCTGAATGCAACAATTTTGGAGGGCAATATTGGAAGAGCTTGTGGTCCAGCCTTCATGCTCAAAGTATTACACACATTGGTTGTCCTTGTGTTACTTGTACACATAAATGTCATCAATTCTGTACATATAGATATGAAGCTATTATACCTATATCGGATATAGCAACTTTTTTTTTTAGCAAGATCTGATTCTTACATCTTCTTATTATTACTTCTCTCCATCAAGAATGATGATTATAGTGAGAAAGGACACTTATGAGGTGCACCAAGAACTGAACCTGGTCGGTCACTTTATCCTGACACTGACAAACCAGTTATAATGTTAACCTGAAATCCTAAGCGCCAAAGAGGGCAGCAATTTCTACAAACTTCTAAAGTCTTTGGTTTGTATGTTCCGGGGATTATACCGCGACCACCCAAACTGCAAGTGGATGCTCTACCACTGAGCTATGCAGCCGGTATATGTCTTAATATTAATTACTCTAATGATTTTGTATGTTTGAGTAATAATTTGAGGTTTAAAAGTTTAAACATGTATATAGTCGTAAAGTACAATACTGAAACATTCTATTTAACAAGTAGCTTATTTTCAAGTTTTATTCCAACCAGGGCACAGTAACGGTGGATGATGAGACAATTCCTTGTCGCTTGAACCATGACCCGGACAAAGTACTAGTCATCTTGCCTACTACCATGTACTTCATGCAGTATCAACACCTCACCTTGGACAAGATTGTGAAAAAAGTGGGTGAACAGTTCTTCAGGGTGTGCTACTCCTTCCATTCTTCATACACGGAGATAAAGGATTTGTTAGCTTACCTGTGCCCAGAAAGGGTCTGTCCCAATGTGAAGCCACCAGGGGATGGGTCATTAGCTAAGGTATACTTGTGACTTACTGAATTATTTTAAATCCTTTTCTTCATAACTTTACGGGTAGATTTTAGGACAGGAAACAGACAGTTGAAAGCAGGATAAAAGTAGTGCAAACAGCTTGATTAAGCTTGATACTCAACAATTATCTGAGTTATATGAATTGAGTAGAAGATTTAAAAAAATTGATTTATATCTCCACTGAAAAAAATAGTTCCAATTTACCAAGTTATGAATGCATTTGAAATGGTAGCTTAAAACAGGCTGAAAGTAAAGCAGAATGTGCCTTTAGACACATTCTGCTTTACTTCCTACCTGATTTAAGTGGTCACCTATTTTCAATGCTAAGAATAGTCTATATATAAAGTAAAAGGCTAATAGACTACTGGCATTAATGTGAAGCCACCAGGGGATGGGTCATTGGCTAAGATATGCTTGTGACTTGCTGAAATTTTATAAATCCTAAGGACCTTTTCTTTATAAGGTATCTGGCAGATTTTAGGATAGGTAACAGACAGTTTAATGCAGGATTGTAGTAATACAAAATACTTGATTAAGCTTGATACACAACAATTATCTTTTCCTCATAATTGGTAGCTTATCTGCAGTGTTTACCCTTTACCTCATAGCCTGTTTCTAGATTTGAAGAAAGGTGACCACTTAAAGCAGGTTGATAGTAAAGCAGAATGTGCCTTAAGCCTGCTTTAAGCGACACTCTGTCAGGGTATAAACAACATTTCTGTTGGAAAATGTTTGTAACTGTTTAAAGTGGAACTAATTTCTTTTGTGAAGGAATAAATCAAATGCGCTAAAAGGCACTTCTATCAGGGAAAGGGTTAAGACAGGAGACTGTATAAAGCAAGCTGAAAGAAAAGCAAAAAGCTCATAATGGGATTTCTGCTTTTCCTCCAGTCTGCTTTTAGAAACTTTCTAGAAAAAAAGGTAGAGGTGTAAAGCGTTAATCCTTTACCATAGATAAACATTTTACACATTTAATTTATTTCTCCACGGATAAAAATAGTTACAATTAAAAAAATGAATTTATACAGTTATAAATATGTATCATAAGAAATATATTTTTGTATTCTAGCAGATGGTAGGCTGAAAGTATAGCAGAATGTGCCTTAAGGCATTTCCTGCCTTACTTCTAACCTACTTTAAGTGCTCAAACTATTTTCAATGCTAAGAATAGTCTATAAAGCAAAGGGTTCATAGACTGGTGACATAATGTTTGCAGACTCAGCATAGACTCAATGCAATGCTGAAAGAATGCAAACAAAAAGCAAAGGCAGAGACCCAGGAAGTAGAGGTTGAGGTCAAAGAACTAGGAACATTAAAGACCAGAGGGAGAGCAGCCAAACGGCGGAGAACTAAAGGTTAGCTAGATTCTCATGGTTTAACTATCAAGTGAACACATCTTGGTAGCTGTTATTTCGTCAATTTTTATTTCACTTCAATGATAAGTCGGGACATGCTGTTTTACCCCTGTCCGACCATCCTATGGTTCTTTTGTCCGTCCACCCATATTATATGGTACATACTTACATCTGACTTCTCCTTCAGTTTTCAAGCTAATTTTACAGATTCTTTTTACAAATATGGCAGATTTGTGTGGCATTTCACTTTATATCACACAAAGACCATACAGCATATAGCAAGAGAAGATTTAGGGCAAGAATATACTTAACAAAGTAATTTACAGTAAAAACTCTATTACAACAACTAAATTATATTAATTAGCAGGTGTTTACGGCAGGCGACTGCTTAAAGCAAGGTGACAGTGAAACAGAAAGCTCCTTAAGGAGCTTTTTGTTTTACTATCACCTTGCTTTAAGCTGTCACCTGTCTTTTATACAATCAATTAGACTTTGTTTTAGTGGTCTAAATACAGAGGTTTTACTGTACATGTATACCATTGTTTTCAGATTCTCAGAGTGAAGCAGATAGTCTGGACTTTGGAACACCAACAAAGGCACTGCGCAGTGCTACTCCCACCAAGAGTGACACTAGGATCTCCCTGTCCCAGGACTCAGGAACATCAGGCAAGAAAGGGCGTGGCAGGGGCAGAGGTAAACCAAAGACAACAGAGTCTGAGTCTCAGCCAGTCACTGGAACCCGCCGTAGCTCAAGACACTCAGCACCCACAGCAGACAACGAAGATATATCTGAGGTATAAAAACATAATTTTATTTGAGCTTTGGTTACTCAGCATATATATCTCTTATGGCAGGTGACAAAAGTGAAATCTATTAGAGCTCTATGCTTTATGTTGTCATACATTAGTTGTCATCTGTATTAAATCATTACTCCTCAATAAATCAAGCTTTTTACACCTTTAATTTATTTCTCCAGTTATGAAAATAGTTCTACTTTGCTTTAAGCAGTCACATGTCTGAAACACCTGATAATTAAGTTAAATTAACACAACTTAGTGGTCATAATACAGTAGTTTTACTGTACTGTAAAACCGGTTTTATTCGCGAGAATATAATTTACGCATTAATTCGCGAATGTCTCTAGTTTTGAAAATAGGTGACTTCTTAAAGCAGGTTGAAAGTAAAGCAGAATGTGCCTTAAGGCACATTCTGCTTTACTTTCAGCCTGCTTTAAGCTACCACCTGCTAGAAATATGGCATGATGTCGCGAATTAATACAAAATCACATTACATGAAATATTCATGACGCAAAAAATACCTGTTTTACAGTATTTGAATCACATGCCTGTCTTTATAGTAAGGATGTGTGGTATTTCAGGTGACACCAAAGAAGCGTAAGATTGAACGTTCTACCACTCCAGATCTATTCCTGACTCCTGACAAGAGTGAGCGCAGTGATGTCAGTGAGCAGCATTCCTCCTATGCTGGCAGCCATAGGAGTGAGAGTGAACTGGACCTCACACAGTCCAGTCTGAAAAGTCTGGACAGGTAGGTTGGACACTTAGTTTATTTATGACAGGGCTGCCATTTCTCCGGATTGTTCCTAAGTATTCGGATTTTTATCCTAGCAGATCGTAGCTTAAAACAGGCTGAAAGTAAACCAGAATGCGCCTTAAGGCGCATTCTGCTTTACTTTCAACCTGTTTTAAGCAGTCATGTGTCTTCAAAACAAGAAACAGACTATGGGGTAAAGGTACAATTAGTAAAATTGCAACTGAAAAATCGAAAATTTGAAATCTTAGGATTTTTATGATCAACTTATGGCATCCCTGTTATGATGCCTCTACTGGTGTCAAATAAATACTCTCAAATGATGATTCACTGTATAATGTACTGCTGTCAGCCTGAAGAACCTTTCTGTTTTACGTTTATCTTGCTTTACTCTACCCTAGACACAAAATACAGTAGAACTTAGATAACTCGAACTCACTTCAATCAAAATTACTTAGGCCGTAAAACACCATTCATTCATTCAGTCATTTGTATTTCCTCCATTATATTGACCTGGCTGAAGGCTAACATATCCATATTTCAAAGTTTGATCATTGCAAAACACATTTGAACTTTTACATATGGATATATGTTCTACTTTCTACTTTTGTGAGTTTGAGAAATCATAGGTCAACTGTAACTATTATATTTTGAAACTTCAGTTTTGAGGACACACCTAACCGTGAGCCTGAGATAAGCAGCTGGTCCATGGGCAGCTTCCTAGCTGCTGTTAGCTCCACCAGCTTGGAGGATGATGCATCTGGCTGTGTCTGTGTGTTAGATGACGCTGAACAAATGGACGAGAGCCTGGATGACGCCAGTATTGAGATACCTGAAGTAGAGACCAAACACAACACAAGGAATAGTGGAAAGGTATGTTGATACAGCAGGCTTTTATAACATTTTTAGCTCGACTTTTTCGAAAAGTCGAGCTGTTGTCGACACCCTGTCGTCTGCGTCTGCGTCAGCGTCTGCGTCTGCGTCAGCGTCTGCGTCGGTTAAGTTTTTTGCTTAAGGTTTTTGTAAGAGTTGATTTCTCAATAACTATCAAAGGTATCCATTTGAAACTTGGAATAGTTGTTCAGTATCAAAAGGGCAACTCATTACAATAAGGCAGGTAACCCTTGGATTTGTCATTTCAGAGTTATTGCCCTTGTTTTATTTACTTAAAAATTATAAATTAACATATCTCAATAACTAGCAAAGATATCCATTTGAAACTTGGAATAGTTGTTCAGTATTAAAAGGGCAACTCATTACAGCAAGGCAGGTAACCCTGGGATTTGTCATTTTAGAGTTATTGCCCTTGTTTTATTTACTTAAAAATTATAAATTAACATATCTCAATAACTAGCAAAGGTATCCATTTGAAACTTGGAATAGTTGTTCAGGATTAAAAGGGCAACTCATTACAACAAGGCAGGTAACCCTGGGATTTGTCATTTTAGAGTTATTGCCCTTGTTTTATTTACTTAAAAATTGTAAATTAACATATCTAAATAACTATGAAAGACATTAACTTGAAACTTTGAATAGTTATTTCGTACCAAAAGGGCAACTAATCACAACAAGGCAGGTAACTCTGAGATTTGTCATTTCAGAGTTATTGCCCTTGTTTTATTTACTTCAAAATTGTAAATTAACATATCTAAATAACTATGAAAGATATTAACTTGAAACGTTGAAAAGTTATTCAATATCAAAAGGGCAACTCATTACAACAAGACAGGTAACCCTGGGATTAGTCATTTTAAGAGTTATTGCCCTTGTTTTATTTACTTAAAAGTTATAAATTAACATATCTAAATAACTATGAAAGACATTAACCTGAAACTTTATATACTTGTTAAGTATCAAAAGGACAACTCATTACAACAAGGTAGGTTACTCTGTGATTTGTAATTCCAGAGTAATTTCCCTTGATTTATTTACTTAAAACTTGTAAATTGAAATATTTTAATAACTGTCAAAGATATTAACTTGAAACTTTAAATACTTGTGTTATATCAATATGGCAACTCATTCAAACAAGAAAGGTGACCAGGAATGTGCAATTCAAGAGTTATTGTCCTTGTTTTGACTTATTGTTTACTTTAAATGGAATGTAGACTGTCCAAGTATGTTTGAGTTGTTATTGCTTACAAATTTCTATGATCAATAGGGTATTAAACACCCATACACATTCTTTAAGTTTGAAAAATGTAGCCGTCTCAAGTATATGAAAGTCGAGCGTCCAGCACCCGTTTGCGGTGCTCTCGTTATGGAGAGGCAGTCATATTTTAAGGGTTTGCCCTTTAACCCATTACCCCATAGCCTCTTTCTTGTTTTGAAAATTGGTGATCACTTAAAGCAGGTTGAAAGTAAAGCAGAATGCGCCTGTTTTAAGCTATCATCTGTTAGGATCAAGAAGATATTTCTTATAATACATATAATACATATTTCATGATGGTATAAATTGGAATTATATTCTTAAGTGTAGGAATAAATTAGATGTGTTAAAAGGCATAATTATGGTATAATGGGTTAAGTCCATCAGCACATCCATCTCAGGGCTGCACAAATCCCATAGCCCGACGTCCAGGACAAGTGGGAAATGGCTCCGGACAAGTGACCATTTTCTAGAATCTAGTCCCGGACAAGTGAAAATTTTCAATTTAAGTCCCGATCTAAATTGATAAATTCCAAAAATAGCTGGTCAATTAACTCTTCGCTCATCGTCAATATGTTTCAGGTAACCCATATCATGACTGCCGCGAGTGCCCCTTACCTACCTGCTGTGCTATATATGCTTATCCAGTTTGAGAAATTTCCCTACGCATCAAGTCAATTTTAAAGTCAACTGAGACATAATTGTGTATTTAGTAATTTACAGGAAGCCTACATGTGTTATGTCAATTTCGTGTGACTCTCACACGTTTCCTAGGCACCGCCTTTGATTATGTAATCTCACTGTGTTACACAAAGGGTTTTTAATCAGTGTCTTACAAATGACAAGCGTTCAGATGATGCAGATCAGTTGCAGTGCTCCATGTCAATAAGAGCTTCAAACTGACAAATCAAGAGTGCAGAAGGTTAATGTTCAGAACTGTTAAAGTTTTATTGTGCACATACTAAATCTGCATCACACGTTAGATTGCATACCTGGTACGTTTTGTCCTTATATGTAATGTGATTTAGAAATAGAAGGTAGCATTTAAAAAGGTAGCTTTCTTTTGATTAAAAACCAAAACATATTTTTTATATCTGATAAATAGGTTTATGATTTTTATGTGGAAATTTTGTCTTTTAAATGTCACCTAAACATGATTTAATCAAGCCAAAGTGTAGATGAAGATTGTGTAAATGTGAATGAAGAGAAAATCTTAAATTACAACAATTTTGAAATAAAGGGAAGATAACTAAACACTTTAACTGTTTTACATAGAATTAATATACAAAAGGTAAACCAAGTTAAATTTAAATCTCTATTGAAGGTACAACTGGCAATGATGTTCCTTTGATGATTCCATATGTAAAGGTATTTAGATTAATTGAAACCATGTAGAACCCTGGTTGCCATGCCAACCAAAGGAAAAATCTATTAAAATGTTCATGTCAAAACTGTCAAGGCCTACAGCTTAGATAATTGGTGCATATAGCATTAACTAAAGTAATAGACCACTGCCACTATTGTAAAAATTAAAGCTCTGGGTGAAAATGTCCCTGTCATAGGGGTCCTTTATTTTACTTAAAATGTAAAGTGTGGAACTACTTTCTTTAGTGGAGGAATAAATTGAAGGCATACAGGTGTATTTATGGGGTTTAAAGAAATGGTAGAGATACATTACCGGTACTGCATTTAAGTAGAATGGTGTGAGTCTAGTTATTTGTGTTTTATAGGTATTATATTCAAATCATATAATAATAAGTAATGATATAAATTTTATTTTGTCTTTATAACTATTACAAACTGATATGTCCAATTTTAAAGTATCATTTAGACTGGTTCTCTTTTACTGGTTTATACGTTGAACCATGTTTCCGAATATAGTGTATAAAATGTTGGACAAGTGGCTTTTTGTTCAGGACAAGTGACTTTTTGAAAGTCAGTTGTCCTGGACAAGTGACTAAAAAAAAAATTTGTGCAGCCCTGCATCTTCCCTTCAGTATCAGTGTTTTCTCGAGAGCGCGTTTTTGCGTTTTTGGCGCAGAAAATTCACGTTTGGCGCAACCAAATTTGTAACCTGCGTTTTTCTTGACGCAACAATATTTCAGCCCTTAAATACATCTCTAACCCCGAAGAAATTGCCATCTTATAAACCCAAAGTCGGCGTCGAGAAGCAGCGATTCTGTTTACTAGTTGCTGTTATTCTGCGCATGCGTGAGCACCTTGCTGGCCTCAATTCCGGTAGCCTGGTTCCCTGTCTTCATCACATTCAGGAACCTGACTAAAATTACGGTGCAATTTCCCGTTCAAGTTACGTATCTCGGTACGGCTTCGACGATTTCAAACCAATGGATAGTTATCAGTAAACGTTGAATATTTTATTACCTTCGATCCAATACGATTGTTTCTTATAAATAAAGACGTGCAACTCAAATAATAATCTTCAATTATCAAATTGTGTGGAATTATTACTGATACAGAATATAATCCGACATACGTTCCAGTACCCGGACAATATTAAAACGTCTTCCCGCAATATGTCAAGTTGAATAAAACTTTACGAAAGCTCCGAAGCAACGGAGACAAACTGCATTTTAATAAAAAAAAAAGAAAACTCTGATTACGGTGCTGATCGTAATAAATCAATGCCTTGAAGCAGAAAAGGATCAAACGAGTGAAGAAACTGCATCCAAAACAGCGTCGGCAGCGAACCCGGTAACATGGCGAAAATTCAGAGCTGCATGCATGGGCTTAACTATTTGTTTCAGTCAAGAAAAACACAAGTATTACTAGCTGTTTCTGACTTGGAGTTTCACTCTCATTGAACCTTTCTGTAAGTTTAAAGTGAGAGACAGGCCGAACGTTGAATTTCTGTTTAATTTTGATTATTACCTGCATTCAAAAAACTGAAATTTTCAAGTTAATTAACCCTCTCCTATACAACAGAGCAGACCATTACCAAACAGATGTAAAAGCTACACTACTTTATCATAGATCATAATAGGCCTAACTTAGAACCTGTTCTGCTAACACTTCAAACCAACCGTGCATGATCAGTTGTAACACCTTATATGCATTAATTAAGATAATTCAAGTCAGAAATATATATGACCCCTGATTTTTCTAAAAGACCCCCAATTTTTTAAGCAGGGGGTCAAACTTGACCCCCTAAATTTTGGCTCTAGAGAAAACACTGCAGTATATCCATCAGTTATATACAATCCTGATGAGAAGTCTCATCATAAGATTTGCCGGAAAAATAAAGATTTTAGATTACTCAAATCGAACTTTTACCCATTTAAACTTTGAAATTTGATAGATTAGTCCTACTCAAGATTGTATTATCAAATTGAATGGTAGAAATATAGACTTATATTTGACTTAAACAGGCTCTAGTTATCCATGTACTCTGTTGCTTGTTCCTAGTTTTGAAGGCACTTTTAAAAAGCTTGACTGTAAGGCAAAATGGGATTTAACCCTTTGAACCCTAGTCCTGCATATAGGCGTCCTTTTCAAACAGAAAACATGTGAAAAGTGCACATGTCCTATGCAAACAGTGAATACCCAGATCAGAGGGCTCCTTACGGAGCCCTCTGATCTGGGTCTTCACTGTTTGTCATAATGCAAAACATTGACAAAAACAACCCTTAAAAGTCAGAAATGGACTAGACTAAAATGGAAACTGGGATTGTCCATTTGAAGTTTCAGGGAGGAAAGAGTTAAGGTACAATCTGCTATGAGCTACCATCTGCTAGAATATATAAAATATTTCTTATGGTGCATATTCATGACTGTATAATTGGAACTATTTTCTTCAGTGGAGGAATGAATTAAAGGATGAAAAAGAGTATTTATGGTGCAAATGGGCTATTATGGTTTGATTTTATTTAATTCTTGACTCTTTGTTTTATGCAGAAATCACTGACAAACAAAAAGGGGAAAGGGAAAGAAAAACAAGCCTTGGCAGATGATGGAGGTGTTGAACAAGACAAGTTTTCAGCAAAACAGAGATCTACAACAACCAAACATACATCTCCAGCAGTCAAACCTGCAGCAGAACTTCTTAAACCAAGCACAGAGGATACAAAACTTGCCTCTGAACTTCCTAAACCAAGCACAGAAGATACAAAACTTGCCTCTGAACTTCCTAAACCAAGCACAGAAGATACACCTGTATCAGTAGATGAGACTGATGGAACAAACATAGAAACTTCAACAGACATGAAGAAAACTCCAGCAGCAAGAGGAAGATCTGCAAGACGAGGAAGAAGGAGAGGTGTGAAAACTACCAAGGAACCAAATGAAGAGAAAGTGTCAGAACCTAAAGGAGATGGGGAGATAAACAGCACTCAGCTTGAGGATAAAGATAAAGTTGAAAGTGTTTCAGAATGTAAAGTAAAGGGTAATGAAATAAGTGGGGATATGGAAGAAATGTCAACTGTTAGAGACGATAAACAGAGAGTCACCAAAGAGACTGAGAGTCAAGGTGATACAAGTATCAGTAGTGTAGCTGAAGATAATGTAAACGAGAGCCAGGTTAATGAAAACAAAACTCCAAATGTAGAAATAAAGACACGCAAAACAAGGGGTAGAAATAAAAGTGCTTTAAAGAAAGAGGAAAAGGAACCTTCAGCAGAGATAAAAGTTGTTAAGAAAGAAGAGGAAAGCAATGAGGGCCCAGGAGAATCTAGTCATGATAAAAGTGTTTCTGACTCTTCATGTGTTCAAGAGGTAGGGGACAAAAAGAAAGTAACAGAATGTGCTGACAATGAGAAAGTCATATCAGAACAATGTAGTAGTAAAAGTGCATTGAACAAAACTGACAAAGAGAGAGAAGGGGAAGTTGGTGTGATTCAGAAATCAAAAAGACCTGTGAGATCTAAAAAGGCAAAGTCAAAAATAGAGAACATGGATGCTGAAGAAAAGGCAACAGATGTATCAGCTTGTAAAATAGTTGTTGAAATTGAAATGGGAGAACCACAGGAGACGCAGAGCAAAAGAAAACAAGGGAGGGGGAGGCCAACAAAGAAGAAGTCACTTGATATAGGGAGTAAAGAGGACAGTAGCAAAACTAGCTCGGTACAAAATGAAGCAGCCAGTGACAGCGCTGTGGTAGATTTAACTGACGACTGCAAAACAGTTGATAAGATGGCATCTACAGAAGGCAAACATATCAACAGCACTAATCAAGGTAGATATTTAACCCATTACTCATGCATCTTAACCCCTTTGATTTATTTCTCTGCTATTAAAGGAAATAGTTTCCATTTCATACAGCTTTCAATATGCACCAGGAACCCCGAAAACTTCAAATGGAAAGTCCAGTTCCCAATTAACTCTAGTCAAAATTGTTGACTTTTTAGGATTGAAAGTGACAATATAGTGCAAAATGACAAACAGGGGATACCCTGATCCGAGGGCTTCTATAGGAACCCTGTGATGCAGGCCTTCACTGTTATCCTATTGCAAGTCTACTCTTTACAGCGGTACAGATACACTGTTTGTAATGGACAAGTATACCTGTCCCTAGGGTTCAAAGCCTACCTTACTGTATAAGCATTCACCAAATTTGTAAATGTACTTAACCCATTTAAGCCTTAAAGCCACTATATTTCTCCCACATAATCAGAATCGAACATTTTTCTAACATGAAATTTATGTCACTATCGTAAGCGTTCCATATAAAAAGAAGTAATACGTGGTGATATTTGAAGCAATATTGCTAACGAACAGTGAAATTTGTGGAAACAAGTAATCAAGTTTGTTTATTTTTGAATAGCGACGAAAATTTACGGACATACTCGGTAAAGCTCATTTGCATAATTGTATACAACAAGTCGAGTGCTTTACACTCAAAGAGAGACAACTCCTTTAAGTTTGGCCGCTAAACTGATGTAATGTATACACATTGACGCGGCCGAATCAATCACGTGACCTTTATGCAATCGTTCGAAAGTTCTCGGAGCCAGCCCGTAATCTTATTTGTTAACAAACCCGCTTATAATGTAAACCACCACGATAAGAATTTGACACATTTAGGTAGGATTCTTTCTGAAGTGGGTGCATATGTCAGGCTTCTTACACTCGATTTCACTTAGTTTTAATACATAGAAAATGCACACATATAAGAAATTGCGCGTTTTAAACACCAATTTGAGCGGGATTGTGCCTTTAAGTAGTGCATTCTTAAGTAGAAATTAGCAAACAGTACAGATCCTGATGAGACACCTGGTGACCATATTACACAGTGTCTCATCAGTGTCTGCACTGTTTGCTATGTTATATGAAATTATCTGCTGTATGAACAAACACTGCAGTGTCTTAAGATCACCCTAGTGCATCTGTAATGTAATCTTGGAGATTCAGTCTGCTTTAAGCAAACACATGTCTCAAACACTTGAACAAGCTATGGGGGAAAGGGTTAAGATGCCATCTGTTCTAAAGATGTATTTATTTGTTTTTAGCTCACCTGAGCTAGCTCAGGGTGAGCTTTTGCAATCCTTGAATGTCCGTCGTCCGTCGTCTGTCGTCCGTCGTCAACAATTTTAGTGTTTACACTCTAGAGGCCACAATATTTATCCAATCTTTCTCAAACTTGCTCAGATGGTATATTGCCATAAGAGCTCGGATGAGGTCGATTATGGTTGAAATCGGACAAATAGGTCATGAGTTATCTACCTTTGAATTGCTGAAAATGCCATATTTAACAGTGTTTACACTCTAGAGGCCACAGTATTTATCCAATCTTTCTAAAACTTGTCCAGATTGTATATTACCATAAGAGTTCGGAAGAGTTCAATTTTGGTTGAAATCGGGTATATAGATCAAGAGTTATCTACCTTTGAATTGCTGAAAATGCCATATTTAACGGTGTTTACACTCTAGAGGCCACAGTATTTATCCAATCTTTCTAAAACTTGCCCAGATTGTATATGACTATAAGAGTTCAGATGAGTTTGATTATGGCAGATTGTATATTACCATAAGACTTCAGATGAGTTTAATTATGGTTGTAATCGGATCAATAGGTCAAGAGTTATCTACCTTTGAATTGCTGAAAATGATATAATTAACAGTATTTACACTCTAGAGGCCACAATATTTATCCCAGCTTTCTCAAACTGGCGCAGATTGTATATGACCATAAGAGTTCATAAAAGAGTGATTATGGTTGGAATCGGACAAATAGATCAAGAGATATCTACCTTTGAATTGCTGAAAATGCCATATTTTACAGCGTTTACACTCTTGCAACCACAGTTTTCAATGGATTTTGATTATACTTGTACACAAAGGATGTAGCTATACGTTCTCGAAGGAGTGCAATTATTGTTGAAATGTAATCATTGTGGCAATAGTTACCTGCCCTTGATATACTTTGAAATGCTAGAAAAAGGCTTCATTTCGATCAGTTTTGTTTAGGCTCTAGTTATTTGCCTTTGATGTACTCTACTATATACTACAGTAAGTCGACAAACTTGAAAGGATTTAGAATAAAACGGGTGAAATTCAAAGGTAAAGCTATCGGGCTTCATTACAAATGGTGAGCGATATCAGGGCCTTCAGGCCCTCTTGTTTGAGTTATGGCTTAACACAGGTTTGACTGCATTTATATTTCTTTTCTTTCAGAGCCTTCAGTTAATGTTGGTGCTAGCCCTATCCAAATTTCCAAATCAACAGATGAAGCAAGCCAAAGCTTGGCGGAACCTGAATCCAAATTAACATCAAAGGAAGCAGAAATCACAAGTTTGAAGGGATCTAAAACAGAACCCAAACCAGGCTGTTCAAAGACACCAGATGAGCCAGTAACCAAACCTAAAGAAATTGTGAAGAGGCTTCGGTTCTCGAGAAGTAGAAGCTTTGATATGCTGGATGAACTTGAAAATAACTCTGTGTTTGGTGAAACAGCAGCCACTCAAGCAACTGGGGCCCCTGACCCAGCGATCTACAATACTAAATGGGCATTTTGTTTTGAAGGCATGGTGCATATTGAAAATAATGATGGTAAATCTTCTAGCAAAACTAGAAATGAAGATGTAGAAAATAAGATTGCATCCAGCCAAGATATACTTGACTATGACAAATTGTTATGTGAGGACAAAAATGAAAAAGAACCTAGCAAAGATAAACATGGGACACCAGAGAAAGACAATGGCAAAGAAGGTGAAGGTGATTCAAAGTCTAAGAATGAACCGAAAAGTGGGAATGCTGATGACAATAAAGGTAAAACTGCTGAAGATGAGCCAGAAGTGATAGATCTAACAGGAGATGATATCCCAACTGGTCAAACCACCGACAGTAGCAAGAAGTCACTCCAAGAGAAGAAATATGCAAATGTCAGTCATGAAGAAAAGGATGGGAAAAAACTTATGAGAATTTCTTTTAGTAAAAAGAAAACTAAGCAAGCTAAAATAGATGGCATTGAAAAGAGTGAGCTCAAAGATAGTGAAAAACTGGCTGACAGTGAGGGCAAGTCAAAGATACAGCCTGAAGCTGCAGATGACACAGAGAAGGGTTCTGGAAAGTCTAAAGAAAGTCGAAAGGAGCAAGTAATACAAGATAAAGTTACCAGACCTGGGGAAGATAAACATGAAAAAATTAATGACAATCATAAGAAACAAGATACTGTTGAAGCTATATCAAGTGGTGATACAGTTAAGAGTGATGTTATAGATATGCAAGATGGAACAGAGACTGAAACAAAGGACATGTCAACATGTATGCAAGTTGATAACACTAACATTGATGAAAAGATGGAAAACACTGAACAGACAGCCATTACATTATCAGACGCTTCTGAAAATATGAGTGAAATAGAAGATAAAGATAAAAGTGTTAGTGATAAAAATGAAGAAAATCCAACTGTTATTGATAGTTCACCAGAGTGGTTATCTTGCACAAATGTCTCTCAGCCCAGAATTTCAAAGAACACTAAGCATGAAGAATATGGAAAAGCTATCCCTGCATCAAAAACAAAAGTCACTGAAGTTGAATTGAATGTCAGTACAACATCTGAAGCTTCTGAAAATAAGTCAGAAAAGGATGAAGAGCCAGATGTAAGTGGTGGTGATAAAAATGAGGGAGAGAGTACCACAGTAATTGATAGTTCACAAGGCTCGCAGTCCAAAACTTCAAACAGCTCAGAGAAGAATGAGGTACAAAATGCTGACAATGAAGCAAAGATAAAAAGCACTGAAATGGAGGCTGATACATGTATACCAGGATTATCTGAAGATAAGTCTGAGAAAGAAGAGATTGTTTTGAGTGGTAGTGGTAGTAATGGTATAGAGAGCCCAACTGTAATTGACAGTTCACCAGAATGGTTGTCTAGCTCAAATGCCCCTAAACACAAAATAGCAAACACTCCAAATTTAAAGGAAACCAGAAACCAGACCGATCCAGGTGATTTTCCTGATAACCATGTGGATAAAGAGGAAAAAATACAAAGTGATTTGATGGACAATGCCATTCTTGTAAGTTCACAGAATGAGGAACCTGGATCCAAGGAGGCTAAAATTGATAAAGGGCAACAACAAGAAGGTGATAATGATGGTCCTGTTGATCATAAAGTCAGTGATGAAAATAAAAAAGTTGATGTTCAGACTGAAGACAAGGAAAAGGTGGATGAGGAAGTTGTAGAACTAACTGGTGCTAACAAAGAAACATCAAACAATGTAGCTGAAGAACCAAAAGGGGTTGAGTTTTCTGAGAAGGAGCTTGAAGCGAAGCAGGAAGTGAAAAGGCAAGCGATGGGTTTTGTGTGTGAAACTGACAGTGATTCTGACAGTGATGACTCTAGTAGACCACCAACTCCAACTACTAAAGATCTGTATGATGAGTATATAGAGTTAAGCAGTGGTGGTGATTCTGATGATGAAGGAGCGCGTACCAATGCAGGGAAAGAGGATAAGTCTGGAAGTGATAAAGATACTACACCAAGTGAGTGGTTAAGATCTCGTAGATCAGCAAGTAGACATCGGAGTTCATCTGAGAGCAGTGATGATGAAGTTGTACGTCGGTCAAAAAACTTCAAAGACACCACAAAAAAAGTGAAAAACAAAACAGGTGGTGGTGACGATGTATCTCTTGAAAACAGACATTCCGATGATATGGAACTAGACTCAGACTCTGAATCTAATAGATCAAGGATAGAGACAGCACAAAGTCAGTTTAGGAAGATTAACATTTCAAAGTCAAAACAAATAAGATCTAGAGGGTATGAGGAAGTGTCTACATCCAGCACAAATAGAAAAAGTAGGTTATTCCAAAATGCCAAGCTAGTAGAGGTTCCATCAGTTAGTGAATTTCTTGAAGATGACCATGTTAAACCATCATCCCAACAAAGGTTTACTCGTAACTCACCAAGGAGTACATATGCACATCAGAAGTATGAAGATTTTGTGTCACAAGATTACAAGGGTTATTCCCAGAGCAACCAATCTTATCCAGATTACCAAAGACACGAAAGACAAAGAACGTCTTTGCCAGAATACAATCCACATGGATCAAGGTACAAAGACTCCAGGAGAGATTCTAAACCATATCAAAGCTCAAGAAATAAGTATAGAAGTGAATCATATAAAGAGGTTGGATACCAGTATCAGCAGTCAGGGTCTACAGATCAAACCAAGCCAAAGTCAGTACAACCATTGAGTTATAGTAATCAAACTACAAGTAGTAGTCAACATGCCATTGTCAGTTACCCTGGTCTTGCTCCAACACTGCGACCTAAAATGATACCCCCACCATCAACTATGCCACTTCCAATGATGGTACCCCCACCACTGTCAGCCCTAACTATGCCCCCTCCAATGATAGTACCCCCACCCCAGTTTGCCTTACCTGTTACAAATCCAACTGTCAATATGGACCAGCTGAAAGCCAACATATTTAATATTACTGGTCTTACAGTGAATGAAGGCAAGCCTGTTGTGAAGAGTGAAGCTGTTCTCAGTACTCCACAGCCCACGCCACAGCCAGCACCTGTACAGCCCACACAGCCGATCACCGTACAGTCTGCACAGTCCGCACCTGTACAGCCCACACCTGCTCCAGCATTAAACTCGGAAGAAAGGGAAAACTTAGCCAGCCTAGTAGACAAGCTGCACCAGGTGACGACTATTCTTGAAACTGTTGCAACAGTGAAAGAGAGTCAGAAAACTGCTGAAACAGAGGACAAATATAGCAGAGATCCTTATAGTGAGGAGGACCCTGAGAGAAGGAGATACAGCAGAGATCCATATGGTGAGGACGATGAGAGAAGAAGATATAGCAGAGATCCATATAGTGAGGACGCTGAGAGAAGGAGAAGATATAGCAGAGATCCATTTAGTGAGGACGCTGAGAGAAGATATGAGGAGGACAGATGGGAAGATGAACACAGGCGAAGACTTTATAGACCTGAGGACAGATATGAAAGACATAGACCAGACCCATACCATGAGGATAGAAGACCAGACCCTTACTATGATGATAGGAGACATGACCCATACCATGATGAGAGACCACATGATCCATATTATGATGATAGGAGACGCTATATGGATGAGAGGCCACCCCATCCTGATGACCCTTACTATGATGAATGGAGGCGGCATTATGAACGAGACAGAAGCCGCTTACCACCCCCTCATCCACGTGATCCACACTATGAAGAGTGGAGGGAGGAGTATGAAGCCCGGGCTGAGTGGGATCGACCTCATCCTCGAGATCCTGCTCATCCTCGAGATCCAGCTCATCCTAGAGATCCAGCTCGACTTCCTCATCCTAGAGATACAGCATTTCATGATAGGAGAAGGCAGCACAATGATCCACACACAGATCCAACTAGACATGAGAGACTTGAAGGCTATGACAGATATAGTGACTCCTTTGACAGGTATGGGGATCATGATCATGTTGTACAGAGACCTCCTCCTGGATTAAGAGGAAGGGGAAGAGGAAGAGCTCCAGTTAGACAGCAGCAGATGGGAAGAGGAGGTCCTTTTCCTAGTTCACAACAGAGTTTACAATCAGCTACTCCCATGGACAACACACCACAGTCCCTTGGCCAGGACAATCCTCAGGCCCCAACACATACTCAAAAACTCTATGATAGGTTTGAAATCAACAGAGGACGAGGGACTGTGAAAACAACTGTTTTATCTCGGTCACGAAAAGTCATGTCAGTCCAACAGACAAGTACATATCAACAACAACAGTATCCACAGCAGCGGCTAAACCAGGCAGCTACAAACAGAGACAGTAGTCTACCCCTCTTTGTCACTGGTATTACTAACAGTGGTATTAAGCCTAACTCTTCAGCCCTGGGCAGGGGAATGTACTCTGCTAAGCCAAATCCTGAACAATCCAGTTGAGAGAGAAGATAACCGAGCCGTGGTGATGAGATTTAGAGGTAAGACCAAGGTTTGAAAATCACCATCATAGACTTAACCCTTTACCCCCGAAATATGCCCTTTTAGGTATTCAGTTTATTCCTCCGCTAAAGGAAATAGTTCCAATTTATACAGTCATGAAAATGTATCATAAGGAATATTTTCTTTATTCCAACAGGAGCTTAAAGCAGGCTGAAAGTAAAGCAGAATGCGCTTTCAGGCGCATTCTGCTTTACTTTCAACCTGCTTTGAATAGTTAACTATTTTCAAAACTAGAAGCAGGCTATTGGGTAAAGGGTTAAACTGAATTCTTTACCCTATAAATACACCGTTTTAGGCCTTTAATTCATTAGTCCATTGAAAAAATGGTTTCACTTATGCAGTCATGAATATGCATCCTAGCAGATGATTGCTTAAAGCAGGCTGAAAGTAAAGCTGAATGCATATTTGACTTTACTTTTAACCTGCTTTAAGTGATCAACTTTCTTTAAAACTAGAAGTAGGCTATTGAGTAGTGGGTTAAGACTTGAGAATACATGCACAGTCAATCTGGTTTTAACCCTTTGCTCCATAGATACACCTTTTTACGCATTAAATTTCTCCACTAAAGAAAATAGTTCTATTTTATATTGTAATTAATGTGCAAATTTTGAAAAAATATTTCCTATATATTAGATATTAGCTTAAAGAAGCCTGAAAGTAAAGCAGAATGTGTCTTAAGGATTTTTTTGCTTTACTTTCAACCTGCTTTAAGTGGTCAACTGTCTTTAGAACAAGAAACAGGCTATTGGGTAATGCACTAAAAGAAATGTTGAAAAATCTATTTTTAGCTCACCTGAGCCAAAGGCTCAAGGTGAGCTATTGGGATGGCCCTGTGTCCGTCGTCCGTCATCGTGCGTCGTGCGTCGTCGTTAACAATTGCTTCAAATGACATCTTCTCCTAAACGGCTGAACAGATTTCAACCAAACTTTACAGGAATGTTCCTTGGGTCAAGCTCTTTCAAATTTGTTCAAAAAATTGAAAACAATATAGAACTCTGGTTGCTATGGCAACCAAAGTGAAAAAATAAGGAAATCTTAAAAAATCTTCTTGTCTGAAACTACAAGGGCTAGAGCTTAGATATTTGGCACATAACATTATCTACAGGTCCTCTATCAAGTTTGTTCAAATTATGCCCCTGGGGTCAAAATTGGCCCTGCCCCGGGGGTCACAGTTTTACATAGAGTTATATAGTGAAAATTTCAAACGTCTTCTCCACTGAAATTAATATGGCCAGAGCTTTGATATTTGGCATGGTGACACTTCTAAATGTCCTTTACCTAGTTTGTTCAAATGGTTCTGGTCGGTTAAATATCTAGGTCATAATTCACATTCCAAATATGTATAGCAGACAGCAATTCAGCATTATAAGGACCCTAGCCAAATTTCCTACTGGCAGAGTTACATAACTGAACTCAGGTCAGCTGGTCAGCTGATGAGGTTCACTGTAAAAGCAGCATATGGTGTTGTCTGCTATATTTTTATGCCCTGCAGTTGGGGGCATATTGTTTTTGTCTGTCTGCTTTTTTGTCTGTTTGTCCATTTGTTTGTCTGTCAGTCCACAACTTTAATCTTAGCCATAACTTTGTTAAAGTTAGAAACTTTATAACTTGGGTCATGTCCTACAAAGGTCAATGTCATTTTTGAGATATTTCCCAGTGTCATATTTTCTTGTCTTTGAGATAACTCCAGTTCTACTGATGTTAACCCATTACCCCATTATACATATGCCTTTTTACGCCTTTAATTTATTCCTCCTCTAAAGAAAATAATTCCACTTTATACAGTCATAAACATGTAAGATATAAGAAATAGTATCTATATCTTAGTAGATGATAACTTAAAGCAGGTTGAAAGTAAAGCAGAATGCGCAATAAATAATCATATGGAAATACATGTAGCTTGATAAGAAGAAGTGTCATGGATAAGGGCCATAACTCTGCCAACAATATTTTTTTAAGTTATTCCAATTTATCATGTTTTTTTTTGTCTGCAAGATAATTCCATTTACAGCTATATTAAAATGTTGTCTTGCCTATTAAGCTAAGGCACAATGACCTCAGGTGAGCGAATTAAGGGCCATGGCCCTCTTGTTTAGAACAGTAGCAGACAACAATTGTTGCAGACGAAAAAATTACCCAGGTTGCAATGTAATTTGAAAGTTTATTCCTGAACCTGTTCACTCCTTCAAAGTAGAAGTATGGAGTTTTCTTTTATATTACATGTAGTTCATTGAAGGCAAGTGATTAATTTAGCCATCCTTTACTAACGATGTACATGTGAAGAATATATTTGTCCTATGTCAATAGTGCACATCCTGATCAGAGGTCTCCTGTAGGAGCCCTCTGATCAATGTCTGCACTGTTTGTCATTTTAAAATGCATTGTTAAAAACAACCCTAAATAGTAAATTATGCACTAGAGTAAATAAGATACTGGTTTTGTCCATTTAAAATTCCAGGGTTCAATTACTTGAGTTGACAAACATAAATGCTGATTCTACAAGTTATTCAGCATCTGACCATGACCCAAACTGTTTGCATACTACAATTGCATATGAGACCATAATAAGTACAGGTGATACCTATCCTGTTTCCCCATAACCCACAGTGCACAGCACATACAGTAAACATCCTAATAAAAATGGGACACCCAGTATACAACTGCTGTAATTCAGCTAAAATTGAACTACAGTCGAAACTCGATACTACGAACTCGCTTAAATCGATCTTTCCAGTATTTCGTAAGTTTAATTTTGATAAATCGATCTCGTTTAAGTCGAACATACCCGTATTTTAAAGTTAAAACGTGGCTAAGCCACGTTTTAACTTTGAAATATGGGTTTGTTCGACGTAACGCGAGTTCGTAGAATCGAGTTTTTACTGTATTTGCTTTTATCACACAGATAATTTGTCCAAAAAGTGCAAACTGAATGACCAACAATGTTGACCCTGATTAGACTGCTCCCGAGGGTCTACACTGTTTGCTCAGGTCTGTCTGTCCCTATACATAGGTATAGCCTACTAATACATTATATATGTATGAACAATACTGTCTGGCTATTGCAACCTTGAAAGAAACATTTGATTTTGGTGTTGAAGACAGCTATTTGCTCAATGCAAGATGAAAGTAAAACAGATAGCTCCTGATGGAGCTTTCTGCTTTACTTTTATCTCAATTTAAGCAGCCACATCCCATACACTTGGATTCAGACCAGTCTGCACAGAATGTGTTGAATGATTGCTTGGTAAAGTTCAAGTTCTTATTTGCAATATCTTGTGTTCATTATAGCTATCGTCAGACCTGCAAAGATGAAACTAATAGACGCGGCGAAATCATCGACCATGGCGCTGTATGAAAAAGACTGGAACCTTACCAGTGGTTTTCTAAGACAAAGAATTACAATATTGTTGTAAATAAACACATTTTATGTATGTTGTTGTTGCTGAATCATGAATATTTCCCCACAATAATTACAGTTAACTGACCTGAATGAAGAGCCATGGTAATCGTTTAAATCATTGTGCTCTAGTGACGCATATATGCATCCTAAAGTGTACCTTTGAAGAGTACACTTGTCTAATGGAAACAGTGAAGTCCCTGCAGGAGCCCTCTAATCAGGGACTTCACTGTTTGTCATTTTGCAATATATTATATAAAAAAACCAACAAACCTAAATAGTCTAAAATGGACCAGCCTTTATTGTAAACTGGAATTGTCCATTGGAAGTTTCAGTAGATAAAGAGTTAAGACAGCTGTCTGCTTTTTAAAGGACAAAAGTATTGCAGAAAGTTCCTGTAGAGGGGCTTTTTCATTACCTTTTTCCTTTGTTACTTTGATAATTATACATGTATATCCTTTTTGGTGGTCATTTCATAGTTAAGGGATACATGTACATGTACTTCTAAATCATCATTCCATTAATGACTAGCTGTCTTTATAGATGTTTATTGATTCGTGTTTAAACACAGGCTTGCAATCTTGAGGTTGAATGACAAAATGCTGCTTGTACATGTACATACCTACATGTAGTTAAAGCATAGCAGAAAAAGGTTCAAGATTTAAAAGAAAAAAAATCATTTTCCTTTCCCTGCAACAAAGGAGCAAAATTGAGATTAACATTGCAATACCGTAGTCTCACTTTTACCCTCTTTGTGGTGGCAAGCAATCTAATTTGGTTGAGTTTGTGTACAGTATGTATACAATTATGTATGTTGGATTTACTCTGCTTGATTAGTAGTCTTGGCTACAATCTAGTAATATTGAGACAGAAAAAAGGTCCAGTTGAATTTTATGGGATTTTAGCTTCCAAACCTTTGTATAGCTCTAAAGATTTCTATTTATGATAACCCTTCTCCTGCTATTAGCTACATGTTTATTAATGCATTTTGAAAACAGTGTAGACCCAGATCAGACAACTCATTTAGGAGCTGTCTAATCATGGCCTCAACTATTTTCTTGCTGGATGTATCTGCTTATTGGCATGCACCCTTTCCTTTTGAAAAAAACAACCCAAACTTTCTTTGCAAACAAATATAATAATTCAAATGATTGTTCTCAATATTGGCCTTTAGTGGTTTTATACATGTATATGAATATTCAATAGGAGAAGGGTTAAAATATAGCTTTTAAGATACCGTTTAATGAGTAAGATGGTTTTTTCATGATATGAATAAAAGAATGTATCTTGAAATTTGAATTTACATTTTGTTTATTGTCTTTTCCCGGCAGCTATTATTCTGCAAAAGGTACAATGTACCAAGAAATCCAAAATTATGAAATTATGTTTGAAAAAACAAAATGAATTTCTTTATTCTAAATCATATATTCTACTTTCTTAATAGAATATATGATTTAATAAAACAATAGCTTTTCAATAAATAGTTATTGAAAACTCTAAAAACAAGTATCTGCTTATTGCTGAACAGAGATATGCGGATAGCTCCTGTACATAGGAGTTTTGTGCATGAAACTGCCACCTTAACCTTTATGAATACCGTACATGACTTATGAGAAACCTTTCAAAACCAATGTTTTCCTCAATCTTGTATTTCTAGACTCGCCTTAATCCTGAAATGAGATTCATAGACTATGCCCACAGCTCCGAATATGTGCTGTGTATTTTGAAACTTGATTTTTATGTGATTTATGATTACGTTGTAACATTTTGTTGTTTCTGATATAAATAAATGCCAAGACAAATGGATTTTTATAGAATAAACTTAGAGTGATGAGTATTACTATAACTGTGTTTTTGTCTTTTATTGCACATTTCCCAATAATTGTTAAGAGATGCAACAGTATGGACAACACCCAATTAATTACCATTTTGCTGTCTTGATAACTTGAACTGGCTTAATTCAAATTAATCCTTATTTCAAAATTAAAACTGTCATATTTTAACCTTGAAATCTGTGTATGTTTGAGGTCATAGATCTTATTGAAATATATTTGTAGACATAGGGGCAAGTTTGACTTCAGTAAGTTTGAGTTATCGAGGTTTAGTCATATACTGCAGTAACCTTCTTTAAACCAAGTCTGTGAAGACATAACAAATGTCCTGTTGAGTGTTCATTTACCATTGTTTGCTGTTTAGGTTAGCAGTTTGTGCCCAGCGCGCAGAGTACAGTAGAGAAAACGTTTTCTTTCCAAATAACCCCTGTTGCGCTTAAACTATTGTTTTCATTGCAAACAGTTTGGAGCCAGATCAGACGCCGGGTAACCCGGCGTCTGATCAGGCTCAAAACTGTTTGCCAGTCAGATTAAAACTGGTAGTCAGAATTGTCAAAATGTTATCAGTTTCTATGTCATTGCAATGCATTTTTGTTTGAACGAAAAAATAACGTTTTCTCCACTGTATTTCAGACCGGTAGCCAACTCCCAATCGATGGCCATCGACGGCCAACAATTTCTTTACTGAACTCTTCATTGGTGTCTTAGTTACAGTCAGTGAAGACACAACAAACACAAACCACAGTTTACCAGTCTTTGTCACTAGTATTACTAAAGAAGCCCTCTTCACACTAGCATCTGAACTGTTTGTCACTGGCCAAGTGTATAACAGTGTACTGTTTCAGGAGTAAAATAGTTGAAAACTCAAAGTTGAAAATGGCGCAAATATGCATCATGTACAAATAGTGTACCACTGAAGAGTACAATTTCCTATGCAAACTTTTTAAACAGCTAGATCAGAGGAGCCAATAGGAGCCGTCTGATCAGGGTCTGCACTGTTTGTCGTTATACAATACATTGTGAAAATGGATAAGACCTAATCGGCCAGTTTAGGTTGGGTTTTTTAAAAATGCTTATAACTCCTATACCGGTTGAGGTATTGCTTGCACATTTGGTATGTATTTGTATATGGACAAGACCTTACCATGCACACAAAAAGCTTGGACTTTAGGGCCCCTTTTAGGTTTCTAAAACTGTTTAGGTTTTGAAATATGCTGATAACTCCTATGTTCTATATTTTGAGGTATTGCTTTCATATTTGATATGCTCGTGTATATTGACAGAACCTTTTCATGAGTGCAAAAAGTTTGACCCAGTGACCTTGACCTTAGGGTCTGTGTTTAGGTTTCAAAATCAGCTTTTAGATTTTAAACAATGCTTAAAACTACTATGTGCCTTGAGGTATGGTTTTCATTTTTGCTATGCATGTGTATAAGAATAGACAAGACCTTTCCATACCCTGAATTTTTTTTATCCCAGTGACATTGCCCTTCAACATAGGGCCCTTGTTTAGGTTTTAAATTCTGCTTTTAGCTTTCAAAATATGCTTAAGACTCCTATGTGCCTTGAGGTATTGTTTTCATATTTGGTATGCATCTGTATATGGACAAGACCTTTCAATGCATGCAAAATGTTCAACCCCTGTGACCTTCACCTCAGACTCTACTTTTTTATTTCGAAATGTCGAGCTTTGTTGTCTCTCTGACAACTATTGGTTCATATTCCCTGATTGTTTGAGATATTGTTTAAATACATGTATCTACAAGTCCAATCCCTGATTTTTAGATAGCCTGAGAAGATACAACAAGAAATAAAATATGTACAGCACAGTCTTGATTTGTTTCTTTTATTAACTCTTTGCATGCTGGCTATGAAACCATAGTAACCATTGCAAACAGTTTGGACCCAGATGAGACACTGCATAATGCTGTGTCTCATCAGGATCCAAAAGGTTTGACACTCAGACCCTGTTTTGAAACAACTCGACTCAATTTTATTGGCAATCGGCAACATATAAGTGCCATTGGCCATTTGAAAAGAAATTTTGAAAATTCTAATTTTAGAACAGCAGCAGACAACAATTGTTGCATTTGAAAAAAATACCCAGCATCAAAAGAGTTAAACATCATTTCAACATACGTGTTGTGAATTTCTTATTGAACAGTCTATACAAACTTGTAGCAAGATGCAGCATTGGTCATGTCAGTAACAAGTGTCAATCAATTTTTAGCTCACCGGACTGTGTCTAAGAGCAAATGTTGTCACCAAGCTGTTGGCGTTCCCGTTCTCGTTAGCAGTTTCAAGAAATTGCTACAAGTTCTATGTCCCTTGAGGTATTGCTTTCAAATTTAGTATGTTTGTGTATATGGACAAGACCTTTCCATGCACTCAAGAAAGTTTACCCCTGTGACCTTGTCCTTGAACTTAGGGCCTATGTTTAGGTTCGAAATCTGTGTTTAGGTTTTGAAAAATGCCTAGAACTCCTATTTTCATTGAGATATTCCTTTGATATTTGGCATGCATGTTTATATGGACATTACCTTTTCATGCATACAACAAATTTCAGACTAGTGAGCTTGACCTTGAACTTAGGGACCATGTTAGGTTTCGAGATCTGCATTTAGGTTTCGAAAATGCTTAAAACTCCTATCTCCCTTGAGATATTGCTTTCATAATTATCTGGTATGCATGTGTATATGGACAAAACCTTACCATGCACAAAAATATTATTACCCCAGTGACCATGACCTTGCAGTAAGGACCCACGTTTAGGTTTCAAAATCTGTGTTTAGGTTTCTCGAAATGCCTATAACTTCTAAGGCCCTTGATGTATTCCTTTCATATTTGGTATGTGTGTGCATATGGACAAAACCTTTCTATGTACACAAAAAGTTTGACCCCAGTGATCTTGGTCATGAACTTAGGGCCTGTGTTTAGGTTTCGAAATCTGTGTTTAGGTTTTGAAAAATGCCTATAACTCCTACAATGTTCATTGAGATATTCCTTTCATATTTGTCATGGATGTGTATATGGACAATAACTTTTCATGCATACACAATTTTAAGCCTCTTGACCTTGAACTTAGGGTCCGTATTTAGGAATTGCACTCAGTACAATGTCAGGCAACAGTCAAATTCATTTAGAGTTCACTAGAAGGTCAAATTGATTGAATTAAATTAAATGTTTGCCATAACTTTGGAACTACATGTATATTCATTAGAGTATGTGTATTTTGCATGTACAGCTTCCTTGCATCAAGACTGTTCAGTAATACCAAAACAATTGATCATGTGACCTTGACCTTTGATCTATTTTTGAAATTTGAACATAGGATGCTGTCTGGAGGCATTTGTGTCTCTTGGTATTTTAGATATTTTCATTAAAGAAAATTGATGAGAATAGCAAACAGTTAAAATTCCTATCAGATGCCGAGTTACTCCGGTTCTTAGTTGGATCCAAACTGTTTGAAAATGCCAGTCAGAGTGTTTTTGTGATTTTCAATGAAGATGTTCAACATGTTTGAACTCAATAAGCCACATTAAGCAATGTCATAATAGTCAAAGTAAACCCATACTATGCTGGAACCATTTTGCAAACAGTGAATACCCGATTCAGTCTTAGGGACAAGGGTCTGCACTATGCTTTCATTTTAAAGATTGTCGAGAAACAGCTCTGAAATCAATATAGCTAGACTGGTTATTTTTAGCTCACTGGATGAATATCCAGGAGTACTTATGTGGTACATTTTATAGACCCTTATGAGGCTATGACACAGTCGTCGAAGTTCCCTTTCACCTTACTGTTTGCACTAGCAGTTGGAAGAAAGTTCTCAGAACTTCTATGTCATCTCACCTACAGCTTTCATATTTGCTGCACAGATGCCTTTAGATAAGACCTTTCCATCCATGCCAACAAATTTACCCCTTAGTATGCCCTTGACTTCAGTCGCTGTGTTTAGGTTTCAAAATATCTGTTTAAGTTTTGAAAAGTGATCACAACTACCCTTTGACCTACAGCTTTCATACTTGCAGCACACATGCCCGTAGACAAGACATTTTTATAGATGTGAAAAATTTGACCTCAAATTGCAGTGACCTTGACCTTGACCACAGCCTCACCATTTTAGTTTAAAATTGCGCATTTGAGTTTTGAATAGTGCTCATCTACAGCTTTTAAACTTGCAGCACACATGCCTTTACGTAGACAAGACCTTTCGATCTATTTGAATTTTTTAGGACCCCACACATTCAGTCCATCAGTTAGTCTGTTAAACTTTCTTGTCTGCTCAATAACTCCCAACAGTTTTTCATTGGATCTTCACCTAATTTGCTGAAAATGTTTATTGGTGTAAAATCTTGGTCAAGTTTTATAACTATGGTATAAAGCATGTCAGAGTTATGGACCTTGATCCTTGAATTTTCCAAGAAAAAAATGGGGATTTTTTTTTTAAAGCTGTACTCCAAGTACATAGAGTTTACAGAGAGTGGTAGGATTTGTTGGCCTTCTTAGTAAGATGTTTTTCTTTTGCTGGTGTAGACTCTAACTTCAATAGTTTTCATTCAATCTTCACCAAATTTTCTGAAAATATTTGTTGGTTTATATTCTTGGTCAGGTTTGATGATCAGCTAAACCGCACAAGACATGTGCGGATTATGCCACTAGAATTACTAAAATTAGTCAATTTTAGCCTTGTCCACTCTAAAAACCCAATAGTTTTCACCCATAATTAACCAAGTTTTCTGAATTTATTTCAGGATTATGCCCCTTGAGTTACTCATTGGCCTTATCCATCCTCTAACTGTTTTCAATCGACTTTGTACAAACTTGCTAAAACTGTTTATAGGTGTAAAATCTTGGTTAAGATGGATAACCAGCTAAATTGTGCAAGGTATGTCAGGATTATGTCCTTTGAATTGTCCGTTTTAACTCTTTTCTGAAAATGCTTTTACGTGGGGTGTTCAAAAAATATGCGGACAGATGCTGCCATTCCCTCAGTTTTCGACTAAACGGCGCAAAACTTGCACATAATGATGCCCAGAGAATTCTGTATTTCCAGTGAAAATTTGATACAATTGACATCAAGCATAATCAAACGTCTGTTGTTATGGTAACGTTGGGTTGTCATACTCGGCCCAAAATCATCCAACGTCACGTTGATATCGTGTTATCCTAGAGCTTTCTGACACTCCCACAACACTTTAGGGATCCATTTCGGGCACAATCTCATATTTAAACTGTCATGAACTATAGTATGTATTGTCCCAACACTACAGTCTACCTGCTTGCTAACTTCTCTTACCGTGGTATGCCGGTCTTTATCCAGGAGTTCTTTGATTTCCTGAATATTCTGTGACGTTATTGACGTCGGCTGTCCGCTGCGCTGTTCCTCCATCACACTTTTGTATCCGTCTTCATACGGCTAGTACCACTTATGCAATGCCATTCTCTTCATTGCAGCATAGCCTTATGCCTTGACCAACATTTCCATAGTTTCTTTTCTGTTTTTTCCATTGAGAACACATAATTTCACCGCCATTCTCTGTTTGACGCTCATTTTGATGCACCTTGTATAAACTAATTGGCCGCTAACGCTGAAATGATGTCAGACGTTGATGTGACATCACTGATGTTTTCTCAAGATTTTGCGCCATACTGTGCTAAAATTTGGGGACGATATTGGATCAGACGCAAGTGATAGACATTATTTTCAGAGCGACATTTTGTGTTTTGCTACAATTTTGGCCGGGTGTTACGAGGCGACGTTTCAATAACAACCATACATTTATCATGCGTAAAGGTAATGTCTGCAAAGTTACACTCTGGGTACAGAATTCTTTGGGCATCATTATATGCAAGTTTCGCGCCGTTCAGTGAAAAACTGAGGGAATGGCAGCAGCTGTATGCATATTTTTTGAACACCCCACGTATGTGTAAAGTCTTGGCCAACTATGATTCCCAGCTGTATTGCATAAGGAATGCAAGGATTACGCCTCTGAATTACTGAAAAATAGGCCTTTTTGGCCATTTCTACTCTGTAACTAAACAGTTTTGATGCAATTTTAACCAAATTTCCTGACAATGTTAACATTTGTTAAATCTTGGTCATGTTAACTCTTTCCTCCCTAAAACTTTAAATGGACAATTCCAGTTTCCATTTAAGTCTAGTCCATTTCTGACTTTTGAGGGTTGTTTTTTTCAATGTTTGGCATTGTGACAAACAGTGAAGACCCTGATCAGAGGGCTCCTTTCGGAGCCCTCTGATCTGGGTCTTCACTGTTTGCATAGGACAAGACTTAGTGTACTATTCATTTGTACACTGTTTGAAAAGGACGCCTATATGCGGGACTAGGGTTCAAAGGGTTAATAAAGTCACAGGTGACCACTTCATATCTCAGTTAACCCATTGAACGATTTTCATTCACATTTATTCAAATTATTGCATCAGTGATACTATGTGCTGAACTTGTGCAGTTTTCTCTCTGTACCTTACTCCTCCTGACTGCTTTTGTGATACGCTATCTGACTTGGTCAGTGTTCTTGTTGAACCTGTGACCTTGAACACAGTCTCAGTGTAGAAGTTTAGAAATGTGCATTCAAGTTTTGAATAGTGCTCACAACTGCTATACTCTTTGACTTAAAACTTTCATACTTGCAGCACACATGCCCGTAGACGAAACCTTTCCATCCATGTGAAAATGTTAGCCTCAACCTCTGCATTTAAATTTCAAAATATGCTTAATAAATAATAAGTTTGGACAAGTGATCACACCTACTATACATAACTTTGACTTACAACATTTATACTTGCAGCACATATGCCAAATTGTTTCTACCCTAGAAGCTTCATTGCTTAAGTGAGTAATATAAGACAGTTGTGATTCTTTCAATCAAGATATTTCTTTCGATGAGATTTTATTTTATCCTATTCTATATATATAGGTACCAGCATTCAACATGTCATTGATGATGGATCTGTCTTGATGAAATACTGCTTGCAAAGGGAGACAACTTGTGCAATATAAATGTTCCTTATTAGCAGCAGGTACCTGTAAGTATGTGTCATGTCAAGAAAAGGTTAGTCTCTATTTTAATCCTAATTTTGTTTTAACCATTTTCCATTTATAATTTGTTGAAACTTCAAATGAATTGATTTAGTTTTCAAGCAAGTCTAGTCTGATTGTTTTGCTTGCCTATTTGAAGAAATGTAGTCAACCGTATCTGCATCCCATCAGCATTGGTTAACCCATTACCCCATAAATATGCATTTTATGCCTCTAATTTATTCCTCCGCTGAACAAAATAGTCCCACTTTATATAGTCATAAATACGTATTAATAAGAAATACTTTTTATATTTTAGCAGATTGTAGCTTAAAGCAGGCTGAAAGTTAAGCAGAATGCACCTTAAACCTGCTTTAAGTGGTTGCCTGTCCTCAATACTAGAAACAGGTTTTTAAAACTAATAATAAGCTATGCGGTAATGGGCTAAGGTTTGATGGTTACATTGCATTTTGATTTGTTCTGGATTTAACTTTTGGTTGAAATACATTTTGTTTGGATTCACTAATATTGCATGAAATACTTGCACAAGGAAGCTCAGATACTTGGCATGACAGTTCTCTATGGGTGCAATACTAGTATTGATGTACTGTACATAGTAAAAACATTTTTCAATTTTAGGATTTATTGTGGCCTGATCAACAAATAAACTGAATAGTGAGTGAGTGAGTGAACAAATTCTAACCTGTTTTGGACTAAATTGATTTTAACCTGTTTTTAGTCAAAATCATTTAAGGTGTACATAATATTATTTTGTAAACATATTTTGCTAACTTCACTTTTTTTCGCTAAGTGAAAGGCAGGCCCTTAAACCAATGTCTAACAGTCTTCAAAAAGTCGTAATATTATGTTGGGTGAAAATGTTTTTATTCATACAGGTACTGTTTTTCTTCTTCTTTGTTTCAGCCTTGCACATAGGATCCTGTGAAACCTAGTGTTACAGCTCCTAACTTTGTAACACTGGGGTCATTGGTTTGATCCTGGGGTTTTGGTGTGATGATAACTAGGTAGTCGTGTCCTAATATGACCTAAAACCAAACAAAACACCAGTCTTGCACACTGACAGTGATTCAATACAGTAAAACCACTTAAATTAAGGCTGATTGATTATTATTTAAGTCAGGTGACAGCTTTAAGCAAGGTGACAATGAAACAAAGCTCCAAAGGGAGATTTCTGTTTCACTGTCACCTTGCTTTAAGCAGTCTGTCACCTATTAACAAAATTTAGTGGTTGTAAGAGAGGGGTTTTACTGTACATGTAGTTAACATCCCATTTCCAAGGAAGGGCTGTACCATGATTTATATAATTTTAAACTTGTTAATGTCCGTTTCTGTCATCTATGGGGCTCATTGGGCGCCCAAGAGAGAGGGGAGCGGATACAGAAAACCCAGGTGCGATGCCCTACTCTTATTATCAACAGAGTTCTCTGAATCTTTTTGATGCTCAGTGTAAAGCACTGAAACATCGGACCTCTGTTTTTAAAGTCTAATCCGAAGGACTTTGTCCAGCGGGGGATCGAACTCAGCCCCTTGTACCGCAGTTGAGTGTGCTCCCACTGGACTTGACCAAGTCGGCCGGTACCATTTTGATAGCTCAGTAGGTAGAGCCATAGATAATACAGGACACCAGTTCAATCACAGGCAATGGCATGCAAAAGACTTTCCAACACTCTAAGCTGGCATAGCTAGGCATTCCTAAGGAGTAAATGGCTAAGATATGGACTCTTGGAATGAAAGGTAAATGAATGAATAAGAATAAGCATTTCCGGTATAGCTTATCTCCATAGATACACATTTAATTTATTCCTCCAGTGAAGAAAATAGTTTCAATTAATACAGAATAATATAATGTATCATAAGAAATATTTTCTGAATTCTAGGAGATGGTAGCTTAAAGCAGGCTGAAAGTAAAGCATAATGTTCCTTAAGGCACATTTTGCTTTACTTTTACCTGCTTTAAGTGGTCACCTGTCTTAAAAAATTGAAATTTACTATGGGGTTGCTGGTCCAATATTTATTCCCTTCAATGCCATGATGTCACCAGCTTTAACCCTTTCCCCAATAGAAGCGCCTTTTAGCGCATATGATTTATTCCTCCGCTAAAGAAAGTAGTTCCAATATAATCAGTCATGAATATATAGTATAGGCAATAATTTCTATATCCTAGCACATGAAAGCTTAAAGCAGGCTGAAAGTAAAGCAGAATGCGCCTAAGGCGCATTCTGCTTTACTTTCAACCTGCTTTAAGTAATCACCTATCTTCAATACTAGAAATAGGCTATCAGGTAAAGGGTTAAACAATTGTCAACTCTAAACTTTAGGTAAATTGACATAATATATGAGTGCCAGTTTTGATACTGATCAGATACTGCATTACACGGCATCTGATCAGGATCTACTTGTTTTCAAATAACCATTGTACTCAGAGTAAGGCAGTGATGAGGTTAAAACAGCCGTCTGCTTTCTGTAGGCTGAAACTAAAGCACAAAGGAAGTAAAGGAACTTTTAAATTTACTTTCAGCCTGCTTTAACCCATTACCACATAGCCTATATCTACTATTGAAGATAGGAGACCACTTAAAGCAGGTTGAAAGTAAAGCAGAATGTGCCTTAAGGCACATTCTGCTTTACTTTCAGCCTGTTTTAAGTTACCATTTGCTAAAATATAGAAAATATTTCTTAAGATGTATCTTCATGACTGTAAAAAATGGAACTATTTTCTTCAGTGGAGGAATAAATCAAAAGTGTAAAAAGGCGTATATATGGGGTAATGGGTTAAGCATACGTCTGTCAGAGTGATGGAAATTTATTGCTCTGTATGAAGGCATAAACATGTGCTTTTATTCGGAATGGGGGGAAGGGTAAGCAAATTGCATATTCATGGGTAAATTGGATTTTGAAATCCTGATGAAGACTATTGTATAGACGAAATGTAGGTCGAAATAAATCTTGTCTACCACAGCCTGCCTTGGTTGTTAGTTCTACTCCTTTCGACTCAAGACAGGTCCTATATGTTTTGGTTGTTCCTCTGTAATATCACACTTGATGTTACTTTTGGGAGTAGTAAGATTCTAAAGAGGACCATGCCAAAGTCCTGGCTTATAAATAAGGCAGTGGTCATAACCTTGTCCTTTCTATTCTTTACTGCTCATTTGGATTCATCCTAGTTTCCCTCTCTAACTCTTTGCATGCTGGGTAATTTTTTATCTGCAACAATAATTGTCGTCTGCTGATGTTCTAAAAATAGAATTTTCTAATTTTCTTTTCAAAAAAGATCAGTGTCAAACATTTTGAATCTTGATGAGACGCCGCCTTACGCGGCGGCGTCTCATCAGGATACAAACTGTTTGCAAAGGTAATCACTGTGGCAGTCATATCCACCGCTAGCATGCAAAGAGTTAAGCAATCAAAGACTATTATTTGTTTGTGCTGGTGATCATTTCATTCATTATAGGAATAAACAACATATTTTTGACGTTCATGACGGTATGACTACATTAGCTTCGCAGGGGGTAAATTGCGTTTTCGTTAAATTTACTCCCCGAAGCTAATGTAGTCATACCGTCATGAGCGGCAAAGAGATGTTGTTTATTCCTTATATTTATATTTTCTGTCTTGTCAATTTAATGTGTTTATTGGCCAGATTTGTTTTTCTGTATAAGAATTTATCATATACCGGTCAAAGAGGTTTGATAGATGTAATGTCGATGTAATAGCCATTCCAGTTTCGAAATATGGTGAGAAAGTAGTCCCATCTACATGTACTCTAACTGTATTAAAAATTCAGGATTTTTTCCAGTAAACTTTCTCTCTGTGAATGGAAAAGACTTACAAGGCAAACAAATAACAGTGCAACTTGAATATCTATTGCCAAAGCACATTCTAAAATTACAGGTCGCGGTTGTTTTCTTAACCCATTTACACACATAGCAACGCGATGGCAACGACCTATGGGTCTGTATCACTCCGCTAGTGTCATATGACCGTCGACCAATGGGAGCTTAGTGTTAAGTGCCCAATGTAGTCTATTTGAAGAAGTCCACGAATAGCACGGGCGAAATCCGAACTGGCTAAATCCAGATTCAAAGTGTAGGTTCATCGGCAGATGACTGCATATTTTTTAATAGGATTACATAAAGACTTTAGAAGGTGAATGTAAATATTGCAAGCTGTTACAGAGAGTTATTCAAGCCTCACTTTACTTAGAACATGTCCCTCAAACCACAATACAGTGCTCCCTCTCTACAACAACACTCAATTGGAGACAAAGATTGTGTGCATTAATCGGAGGGTGTTGTTTTAGGAAGAGAAAATGAAGACTTGCTTATATTTGCAAACAGCTTGAATCTAGATCGGACCGAAGGATTCTGTGAAATAAGAACAAAACACTAAATAAAAGAAATAGTCATAACTTTATTATGCTTTTCTTCCATACACAGAAGATGAAAAAACAATGAATGCTGTAAGTAATCAAATACCAACACATGATTGGTCAACACATACTGAAGAAAAAAACGTGTTTTTTACGAGAAAATAAAGAGAACAATGGTTGAAGATTCAGTGTTGACTATAAAAGCTTCCACATTTAGACTGTAGAAGTGATATATATTCTCGACATTAGTATAAGCAAGCTCTAGTTTTCAAAAGTTGGATAACCGTAAATTCTATTTAGCTGGTAAGAATAACTTTATCCACCTGTACTCAATGTAATATATAAGCACTACTTTATTAAAATCATTCCAACATTGTTGACTTAATGGTATACAGCAAAACCTCTATAACTCAAACTCTGCTAACCCATTCCCCCTCTAATTTATTCCTCCACAAAAGAAAATAGTTCCAATTTATTAAGTGTACTATTTTGTTTGTGTACTATTAAAAAATATTTCTTTATCCTAGCAGATGATAGCTTAAAACAGGCTGAAGTAAAGCAGAATGCACCTTAAGGCACATGCTGCTTTACTTTCAACCTAATTTAGGCTATCATCTGCTAGGATAAAGAAATAGTTTCTAGTTTTGAAATCAGGTGACCACTTAAAGCAGGTTGAAAGTAAAGCAGAATGCACCTAAATGCACATTCTCCTTTACTTTCAGCCTGCTTTAACCATCCGCTAGGATATCAAAACACTTTCTTTTGTTACATATTTATGACTCTATAAATTGAAATTATTTTCTTCAGTTAAGGAATAAATTAAAAGTGCTATAAGGGTTAAATGCAAATGCTTTGATTTGCACTATTGGCTACAGAGGAAAAGGTTAACACATTAAGCCCTAGCGGCTAGTATACTCGTCATTTACAAACAGTGGACCTTTGAGGATTGCACCTTTCCTGGCAAACAGTGTATACCCTGATCAGAGGGCTCCTTAAGGAGCCCTCTGATAAGGGTCTACACTGTTTGTCATTTTGAAATATATTGTAAAAATCAACTCTAAATAGTCGATAATGGACTTGACTTATTTTGAAATTGGAATTGTCCATTAAAAGTTTCAGGGGTGACTGAGTATAGAGCATAGCACATAATAATTATAAATGAAAGGTAGCTTCTCAATCAGCATTTAGCAAAGTAGAATAGTATAACAGTAAACACCTACTTTTCTCACCACTCAACACAAGGCTTGCTTTCTGTGTCAAGAACAGGTGATGGTCTACAAGCAGGATGAAAGTAAAACAGAAAGCTTGATCACACAAGAGCTTTCTGTTTTACCCTTATCCTGCATTAACCCATTACCCCATAACCTGATTCTAGTTTTGAAAATAGGTGACAACTTAAAGCAGGTTAAAAGTAAAGCAGAAATTCTGCTTTACTTTCAGCCTGCTTTTAGCCAACATCTGCTAGAATATAGAAAATAATTCTTATCATGCATATTCATAACTGTATAAATTGGAATTATTTTCCTCAGTGGAGAAATGTATTAAAGGCGTAAAAAGACATATTTATGGGGTAACGGGTAAACAAAATGCCATATGAAAAGCAAACTCCTCCTAAGCAATCGTGTAAATCCCTCTAATAACGGCCAGCAAGTTTTACTGTTCTGGTAGGTTTTCATAGACATATATAAGATGAGCACAATGAATGTTCACGCCTGACTGTGGATACTGGCATTATGATATTTAACCCATCACCCCATATATACACCTTTTTACGCCATTAATTTATTCCTAGAAACACAAAAGAAAACAGTTCCACTTTATACAGTCATGAATATGCACCGTAGTTAATATTTCTTATTTCCTTGCAGATGGTAGCTTAAAGAAGGTTGAAAATAAAGCATAATGCACCTGAAGGCGTATTCTGGCTTACTTTCAACTTGCTTCAAGCGGTCAGCTGTCTTCAAAACTATAATCGGGCTATGGGGTAATGGACTAAGTGACCTGGGCCCCGTTTCATAAAACTTTGTACGACAAATGTTGTCTCAAGTTGGATTATAAAAGTCTCCATTATTATTTATTTCTCCATCTAATCCTGTCTTGTGACATCTCTTTGGAATCGTCTTGAAAAGACGATTCCAAAGAGATATCACAAGACAGAATTATATAGAGAAATCAGAAATTAAATGTATTTTAAAGTTTTGACTTACGTCCGCTTTTGTTGTAAAGTTTTATGAAACAGAGGCCTGATGATTTAGATGAGGATTTGAGGCTCATTGCACTTGTAGCAAGCAAGACTAGAAAATACAAACAAGCATAGAACTCTAACAAATGATTGTCACATGATAAAATGTTACTTATATTAACACATTCAACCCTATCAAAGAGAATACTCGTCTTGTACCTATAGGGATTACACTTGTCCCGTGCAAACAGTGAAGACCCTGATCAGAAATAATTTTTTGAAATAAATTGTTAAAATCAACCCTAAACCCAGGTGGCAGCCTTGACAATATATTCTGAATCTTTTCTAAGTCCAGATTAGGTCTTGGTCAAACTGAGCTTGGGAAATATAGATCAATTGGTAATGGTCCAAGGCATGGGTGGATTGGTACTGATCCAAGGTAACAACCGTATATGTATCAAAACATTGTAGTCAGTTAAACTGATGCTAGACGAAACGGTAAAATCTAGTTGACGAAGAAATAGCCCATTTAAAATGTTTTAAGTCTAAATTAGGTCAAGGTGATGGTCAAAATCAAGTTTTGGTGATATTGGTGGATAGGGAATGGTCCAAAGCAACAATTGTATAAGTATCCAAGCATTTGAGTGAGCAGTGTTGATGCTAGACGAAAAGGTAAAATCTAGTTAACCAAGAAATAGCCCATTTTAAATGTTCTAGATCCAAATAAGGTCAAAATCAAGGAACCAGCATGCATGGTCATTCAGCAGCTCCAGTTTTAGTCCTATCCTACAATAATTTGGCAGCAATTAACTAAATCATAATTATCAAAGCACTGAAACATAGCAAAACAGTTCAATATAACAATAAGAACACATCAATAGATTAAAAACAAGAGCCCCATGGGGCATATTTCGCTCACCTGAGAATAGCTGTACATCAAAATGGAGATAATGATTTATGTCCAGGACGGGGTCATTTTTTACCCGAGGGGCATACTTTGAACAATCTTGATAGAGGACCTGTAGATGATGCTATGTTCCAAATATCTAAGATCAGGGTACTAGGGTTCTAGACAAGAAGATTTTTTTAAGTTTCCATTGAAAAAATCTATTTTTAGCTCCTGTGACCTACATATGCAACAGACTGGAACCATTTGAACACAATAAATAAAGGACATCTAGAAGTAACACCATGCCGAATATCAAAGCTCTGGCCATATTAGCTTCAGAAAAGAAGACGTTTGAAAACTGTGACCCCGAGGTGGGGCCAATTTTGACCCTAGGGGCATAATTTGTACAAACTTGATAGAGAACCTGTAGATGATATGCAACCGACCAGAACCATTTGAACAATATTGGTATAGGACATTTAGAAGTGTTTCCATACCAAATATCAAAGCTCTGGCCATATTAGTTTCAGAGGAGAAGAGTTTTGAAAAATTCACTATATAACTCTGAAAAACTGTGACCCCCAGGGCGGGGCCAATTTTGACCCCAGGGGCATAATTTGAACAAACTTGATAGAGGACCTGTAGGTGATGCTATGTGCCAAATATCTAAGCTCTGGTCCTTGTAGTTTTTGACAAGATTTTTTAAGATTTCCTTATTTTTCCACTTTGGTTGCCATGGCAACCAGAGTAGAGTTCTGCATTGTTTTTAATTCTTTGAACAAATCTGACAGAGCTTGACCCAAGGAACATTTCTGTAAAGTTTGGTTGAAATCTGTTCAGCGGTATAGGAGGAGATGTCATTTGAAGCAATTGTTAACGACGCCGGACACAGGGCCATCCCAATAGCTCACCTTGAGCCTTTGGCTCAGGTGAGCTAAAAATGGATCATTAGAATTTTTACTGTCAGACCTTCATCTAGTGGTACTGGATATGGCTAGGGTTGAGTCAAATTTGACCCTAGGGTTTTGATTTTTTACAATTTCAAAAGTGATCTAGTAGAAGATATTATTCATGAAATATCTATGGTGTAAGTAGAAGATACTATTCATGAAATATCTAAGGTGTGGGAATAGTGGTTTTTTTACAAAAAACTTGTTTAAGGTGTCTTTATAGCTTTAAAACTGCAAAAATTGTGTTTTTAACCTTTTTTCCGATTTTGATAGCCGACATTCTGTTCTACATTTTACCAAAATCTCAAAAACCAAACCAAACGCATTACACGGCTATCTGATCAATAAATCACACCTCATTAAGCACTCCGTAGTCCAGCCACGTGACAACCTAGAGGAGTTCTCCAGCTGCTGTTGCGTGATTTATGGGTCTCGCATGTTAAAATCATTATTGAATTATGATTGGTATATTTTATTAAGGGTGGAGCTAAGGAAAATCGCTTATGAAATATGTGTCTTCTTATTGGTTGAAACAAAAAGGACATAGTTGAACCCCGGGGGTATTCGCACTGTGTCAGACAGTCAAAATGACACGCTTATCAGTTAATTGACGTTTTCGGCACCTCCTTATTTTCAAACACGCCGCATCTTTGGACAACGATTGTGTTCGCGGTAGGGGTCCGATTTTCATGCGGTTTAAAGCAGATGAAAGGGTATTATCTTCTCTAGTGAACCGTGTCTCAGAATGTTGATGAGGTTCTCCAGCTGTTTACAGCAAAGCATTACGTAATAGAAATCGACTTTAAACGGTAAAATAACTTTGATGTTACTTAATAATAGTTGGAAGGGGAATTTTAAAAATCTGAGACACGGATCCCTAGATATGTTACTGAAGTGTATTATGGGCAATTTTAAAGGCGTTACAAATTAAGACGGCTTTGAAATCGCTGTTTGAATTTTTTTTAAATTTGTCTTATAAAATCGTAAAAAAATATAATATTTTTTTTAAAAAAGACATTTTGTGGTGACATGTGTACCACTTAAACCATTCAGCTATAAAATGGGGGAATAAATTATAAATCATGATGATAAATAAGAAAAATCCGCTTGCAGTATCGAAACTATAAAGCTACCTTAAAGTTGTTTCACTAAGTAGTCTACATTTGAATTTCATTTTAACAATTTCTGTAGAGAAGCATCCAAGGAACACCGTGAGCAAGCTAGTTTTCCCCTCAAAGTCTCGGTTTCAGAGGAGATGTCGCTTGAAGTAAATTTGAACAGACGGACAGCGGGCGATCACAACAGCTCACCTTGAGCCTTCGGCTCAGGTGAGCTAAAAACACAACACAGCTTATAAAATTTGAACAACACTGAGAGGAAAACTTATGTTCATCTATAACAACACTAAACATCACAATACTGAGGAAACAAAACAACCGAGCCGTGATATCTGGCCCCATATCTCTCACCTGAGAATGATAGTCACTATGTAAGCAAGAGCAGTATGAGAACAGCATTTATTATTTACATATACATATAGATGATTTATAGAGATTTCTCAGTTAGATAAATGTGATATCGTCACTGTTGATATCATCACTACATGTAGTGATGATATCACTTTTTGTGACGTCACGTCATAATTAATACAGTGACGTCTTGATAATCATTTTTTGTTTGGTTTTTCTGTAAAAACGTCATTAAAATATATATAATAAATAGAATAATCAATTCCTTTGAATAGATATGAAAAATATATCATTCGAATGGGTTGTTATCTGGTTAAAAAACTTGTCCTGCGGACTCGTTTTTTAACCAGATAACAACCCATTCTCGTGATATATTTTTCATATCAATACAAAGAAATTGATCCTTTATATCTCGACTATGCAAATATTTCGTAACTCTTTTCCCAATAGAATCAACTTGAGGTGGCTTTACTCCATAACCCATATAAATAAACCTTTTTACGACTCTAATTTATTTCACCACTGAAGAATATAGTTCCATTTTATACATTAATGAATGAGCAATTTAATAAACATTTCCTATATAATAGCAGATGGTAGCTTAAAGCAGGCTGAAAGTATAAAACAGAATGTGCTTTAAGGCACATTATGCTTTACTTTCAATCTGCTTTATGTGGTTGTCTGTCTTCAAAACTTGTAATGGGTTAAATAGACCTAATTTATTCATCCACTGAAGAGAATGGTTCCACTTTATAAAGTCATGAATATGCCCCATAAAAATAGGTTTTAAATCCTTGCATTTGATAGTGAAATAGACTGAGGAAGAAACCCAGGATTCACATTATTTCAATATCACTGGAGTAAAGTAAATGAAACTACTTGTACAGCAATAAAATACAATCTATGTGGATCAAATAGAAATAAAAATAATTTTTGTCGAATAAGCACAACTTTTCAAATGCCATATATATATATATATAGAACTGATATTTCAAACTGACGCATACAGACCAAAGACTGTTTTTTTTAATATCAAAATACTACAGTAACACCTGTGCATGACACTTTTTTTCTAGGAAGTTTATTTATTCACCTGATGAAATACGAGGCAAATAAGCTTGCACTGGCCTAGTTGCTCTGAGAATTAGATTTCCTTCTCTGCTGAAGAAAATAGTTCCAATTTACACAGTCGTGAGCATGAATCATACTTTTTTGTTCTTAATATTAGCATATTAATGCACATTCTGCTTTACTTTCAACCTTCTTTAACCCTTTACCTGATAGCATTGTTTCTAGTATTGAAGATATGTGACTACTTAAAGCAGGTTGAAAGTCAGCTTTAAGCTATTAACTGCTAGAATAAGGAAAGTATTAAATATGACACATTTTATTACGGTATAATTTTGAACTATTTTCTTCAGCGGATGAATAAAATGAATGTGCTAAAAGTCGCTTCTATAAGGGAAAGGGTTAAGTGGTCACTAGCAACAAATTATGAAGTAAAGTACTGGACAAAAATAATAATAGTAATAACAACCATAACATGTAGGAGATTTCTGCTATACCACTGTCCCTTCTATAGGAGCCCTCTGACCAGGGTTTACACTGTTTGCTAATTTATAGCAGTTTTTATTAAACTTCCAAGAAGACTGGTTCATGTTTTGGTAACTAAAATGATCTACATGGGAACGTAATAACCCACAAGAGTTACTTAGATTTGAAAGAGTAAGGTAGTCATATGATGTTTGACTGATTTATGCTTCTTCAAGGAATGGTCACTTTACACAAGTTTAGCTGTAGTTTACAAAAATTAGCCTTAAACTCATTCACCCCTGAAAATTCCAATTTCAAAATAAGTCTAGTCCATTTTGGACTATTTAGGATTGATTTTAACAATATATTTCAAAATGACAAACAGTGCAAGCCCTGATCAGAGAACTCCTTAAGGAGCCCTCTGATCAGGGTCTACACGGTTTGCATATGACGAGTGTTATCATCACAGGTACATTGTTTGTAAATGAAAAGTATACTCGTCGCTAGGGCTGATGTGTTAACTCTTTCCTCCCTGAAACTTCAGATGGACAATCCCGGTTTCCATTTTAGTCTAGTCCATTTCTGACTTTTAAAGGTTGTTTTTGTCAATGTTTTGCATTATGACAAACAGTGAAGACCCAGATCAGAGGGCTCCTGAAGGAGCCCTCTGATCTGGGTCTTCTCTGTTTGCATAAGACAAATGCACTTTTCACATGTATACTGTTTAAAAAGGACGCCTATATACGGGATTAGGGTTCAAAGGGTTATATCCATCTCCCAGCCAGCTTCCACAATTCTGACCAAAAAAAACATTGAGCGTAACACAAACAGTACAGACAGAACACAGTACATAACACAAACAGTACATAACACAGTACATAACACAAAACAGTATATAATATCAAATAGAACATAACATAACATAAAGCAGTCAGTAGAAGGGCATTCATGTACACTTATCTCATATTAAGTTACCACTTATTGGAAGAGGAATTACAATCTCTTAAAGACAAGTTGAATCGTTGAATGTTTAACCCATTACCCCATAGCTCGTTTATAGTTTTGAAGACATGTGGCCACTTAAAGCAGGTTGAAAGTTAAGCAGAATGCAACCTGCTTTAAGTGATCACCTGTCATCAATACCAGAAATTGGCTATGGAGAAAAGGAAAAGACTGACCGTACAAATTGTTAGTCGTTTTATTTTAGACATTGTTCTTTTTCATACAGCTTAGATCAATGTTATTTTGTTTTTTTTAAAATAGACAGGAAATGCAACCATGTATTTACACAATGGCAGCTTTCATGGTAAATTGTAAACCATCATGTATAGCTGCTAGGGCTGAAACGAGTCCAGATTTTCTACCCGGGTACCCGTTCTGCAACTACTCGCGGGTACCCGGGTACTCGCATTACCGATATAACTCTATAGTATAGGCTATAGACGTATGGTAACTTGCTTAGTACCTACTGTAGTATCCTCCTTTGGTAGATTTTCGGCGGAAACTAGCAACGTGACATACATACCTGTGAGGTTTGTTGAATAAGGGTTGGGTGTTTACACATGTACATGGTCACGTTTAGTCTTTTCCCTTCAAACGTTTATAAACTTGGAGACCGTTTACACGTAGAAGTTGATCGTATGAAATGCACTTACGTGTATACTGTAACTGCATGATTCTGATGATCAACAAATTGTGTAAAAGAGCAAGAGCTAGATCTAATCTTTTGAGAAAATTTCGGTTGCCATTTTGAATTATAACAGACTAATAACTCCATTGGGCATGACAGTTTTGTGTTGCATTATAATTTATTCTATATAACTCTTAGTTCAGTGATTGATAAAAACATCGGTAATGATTCTGTCTGTAATAGACACGACGCTATGACGTCATCAACAGCTTGTCAATTAGTTTCTTTGTTGTTGCAATATGGCAGAATTCAATATGTGTTAACTCAGACCTTTTTCGAGGTGTACTCTTAAAATGCATTACATTTGTAAATAGTAATAATAATCCCAACAAACCAGCGATAAATCATTGAACTCACGGAATAATTTCGCGCCACCAATATTCAGACTAATTGCGCATCGTGTTATAGATATGCGTATTAATTGGCCCCACACTTGTCTCATTTTCTTAAGTTAACGTGGACAAAATATGAGATAATCCGATTGACATGTAAATTAGCTATTTATTTTATCGTTTTTGATTGGATGTTCTCAGAAAAGATTTACATGAACGTCATAAGATCATAGGGTTTAATCAGAAGCAAACCGAATAGTTCGAGGTCAGAAGGTTAGTAAGCGTTTCAACTGTCAAAGTTGCGAAGGAAGCATTTTTTCGTAGACAAATTTGTTGTAAATAAAATTATTCATTAGGCATTTGTTGTGAAATCAGACGATAATAGACTGAACTTCTTTAATAAAAGCTTTACAAAACGCAGCGAGAATCAAATACTGGGAAGTGGGAACATCTGAAAAGTATATAGAATTGTTCACATAAAACACTTAATTTTAACGGCATAATTTCGTGTTTTAGCTCCGTGTACATGCTTACAAAAAATCAGTAAACGCGCGACTCTAACTTTGTTACAAGTCTGTTATTATGTTTTATACATTGCCTATTCAAGCTTTATCTGCTTGCAATGCTTGAATAAATGTTTTCTTGAACATGTTTGTCGAGCTTTTTTATTTCACTCAGTTACACAAATTAACAACTAGATTCTGCTTAAAAAATTACATATCGGGTAACGGGTAGTGATTTCGTACCCGGGTACTCGCCAATTTCTACCCGACCCGCGAGTACCCGGGTACTCGTTTCAGCCCTAATAGCTGCTAGTCATCACAACACAAAATTGTAAAATTATAAAATATGGATATTGTACACAGAAGCTTATAAAAATATTTACATATTCATTTCATGAAATACAAGTTTTTATAAGGAAATAAAAAATTCTCTAGCCTTATAACAATGAATTTTTAAATTTGACTTTAAATAGGAATAATTCCCATTAAAAACAAGAGGGCCTGAAGGCCCTGATATCGCTCACCATTTGTAATGAAGCCTGATAGCTTTACCTTTGAATTTCACCCGTTTTATTCTAAATCCATTCAAGTTTGTCATCCTACTGTAGTATAGTAGAGTACATCAAAGGCAGATAACTAAAGCCTAAACAATACTGAAATGAAGCCTTTTTCTAGCATTTCAAAGTATATCAAGGGCAGATAACTATTGCCACAATAATTTGATTTCAACAATAATTGCACTCCTTTGAGAAATTATAGCTATATTCTTTGTCTGCAAGTATAATCAAAATCCATTGATAACTGTAGTTGCAACAGTATAAACGCTGTTAGATATGGCATTTTCAGCAATTCAAGGGCAGACAACTCTTGACCTATTTGTCCGATTTCAACCATAATCATACTTATTCGAACTCTTATGGTCATATATAATCTGAGCAAGTTTGAGATAGATTGGATAAAAATTGAGGCCCCTAGAGTGTAAACACTGTTAAATATGGCATTTTCAGCAATTCAAAGGTAGATTACTCTCAACCTATTGGTCTGATTTCAACCATAATCGAACTCATCTGAACTCTTATGGTCATTTACAATCTGAGCAAGTTTCAGATAGATTGGATAAAAATTGTGGCCTCTAGAGTGTAAACACCCTTAAATATGACATTTTCAGCAATTCAAAGGTAGATAACTCTAGACCTATTAGTCTGATTTCAACCAAAATCGAACTCATCTGAACTCTAATAGTCATATACAATCTGAGCAAGTTTAAGAAAGAATGGAGAAAAGTTGTGGCCTCTAGAGTGTAAACGGCCTTAAATATGGCATTTTCAGCAATTCAAAGGTAGATAACTCTTGATCTATTGCTCCGATTTCAACCATAATTGAACTCATCCAAACTCTTTTGGTAATATACTACAATCTGGGCAAGTTTGAGAAACATTGGATAAATAATGTGGCCTCTAGAGTGTAAACACTGTTAAATATGGCATTTTCAGCAATTCAAAGGTCAATAACTCTTGACCTATTGGTCTGATTTCAACCATAAATGAACTCATCCGAACTCTTATGGTAATATACAATCTGAGCAAGTTTGAGGAAGATTCCATAAATATTGTGGTCTCTAGAGTGTAAACACTAAAATTGTTGACGCCGGACGACGCACGCCGGACATTCAAGTATTGCAATAGCTCACCCTGAGCTAGCTCAGGTGAGCTAAAAAACCTGACAAGTTGAAGTTTGATTTGACTGAGGGGTGTGTCTCAACTACTATTTAATATTGTAACAAAATGTGTAGACCCAGATCACATGGCTCTTTCAAAGTCCCCCTGAATGGATCTATACTGATTGCCAAGTACAGTAAAACCTCAATAATGACCACTACGCAATCGCTAATTGATTGTATGACAAAACAGGTGACAGCTTAAAGCAAGGTGACAGTTAAACAGAAAGATCCTTACTGTGACCTTGCTTTAGCCAGTCACCTGTCATAAACACCTAATAATGAACACAGTTTAGTGGTTGTAATAAAGAGGTTTTACTGTATGTATGTACAGCTGAATACAGTAGCTTGCTTAACCCATTACCCCTTAAAAACACCTTTTTCGCCTCTATTTATTCCTCCACTGAAGAAATTAGTTCCAATTTATACAGCCAAGAATATGTATCAGAAGAAATATTTTCTATATCCTTGCAGATGGTAGCTTAAAGCAGGCTGAAAGTAAAGCAGAATGTGCCTTAAGGCACATTCTGCTTTACTTTCAACCTGCTTTAAGTGGTCACCTGTTTTCAAAGCTAGAAATAGGCTAAGAGGTAATGGGTTAACTTTAAGGCAAGGTGACTGCTTAATGCTGGACATTCATAGGAGCTTTCTGCATTACTTTTACCCTGCATTAGGCTGTCATAGAGGCCCTTAATTATAACCGATGTTCAGTGGTCTCTAGATACAGGTTTAACTGTACTCTGTTCTTGCGAAGTGAGGATAAGACTCTTCAACTAAGAGGTTCTACTGAAACTAGAACTTTACAGTGCCCAACAATATTTACTGAGATCATTAGCATTCAACACATCTTACTAAAGGTCAAGTTCAAAATAAATGCATGAGCATTCTTCACCCTTCCCCCATAGAAATACCTTTGAGGCATTCAATTTATTCATCTACTGAAGAAATAATGCCGATTAATACAGTCATGAACAAGTATCATAAGAAATATTTGCTATATCCTAGCAGATGGTAGCTTAAAGCAGGCTGAAAACGAAGCTGAATGCGCCTTCAGGCGCATTCTGCTTTGATTTCAACCTGCTTTAAGGGTGCATCAATGTCATGAATTTGGGAACTTTTCAAAGTATATGAAAACACTCTATGATGGTTTTGTATTGAAGAGCTATTTAAGATGAATGAAAAAATAGAAAAAGTGTACATTTTGGTGAACAACAGTTGGCTCTACGGCCATGTAAAATTTACCCCACCCACTTCCTCTTATTTTGTCCTTTTCAAACAGCCCGCTTCAATAAAACCCATTTTAAATGAAAACAAATATGATAATTTGGTTTTGTGTTATTTATTTCCTATCTATGGTAGTATTTCTTCATACAAAAACTAATTTAAGCAAAACAAGAGGGCCATGGCCCACAAGTCGCTCACCTGAGAACATTGCACCTAAGCTGACTGGGCAAAACAATATCGTGATATATATAGCTATAAAAAGAGTTTTAAAGGTTTTTCCTATATAAGTCTATATAAAACTGATGAGCCTTGGGGCAGGACCAAATTTGATCAAAGGGTCATAATTTTAACAATCTTGGTAGAGGACCATAATGCAAAGTTACAGGTCAAATATAAATGATCTGGGCCTTACAGTTTCAGAGAAGAAGTTTTTTTAAAGGTTTTCCTATGAAAAACTAATAAGTCGAGGGTGGGGCCATTTTTGGCACGGGGGTCATTATTTGAACAATCTTGGTAGAGGATCACAAGGCAACGCTATGTGACAAATATTAAAGAACTTGGCCTTACAGTTTCAGAGAAGAAGAAATTTAAAGGTTTTCCTATATAAGTCTATGTAAAACTGATAAGCACCGGGGCGAGGCCAATTTTGACCCGGGGGTCATAATTTGAACAAACATGGTAGAGGACTATAAGGCAAAGCTACATTTCAAATATAAATGATCTGGGCCGTATACAGTTTCAGAGAAGAAGATTTTTAAAGATTTTCCTATGAAAAACTGATAAGCCCAAGGGCGGGGCCATTTTTGGCCCAGGGGTCATAAGCTGAACAGTCTTGGTAGAAGACCATAAGGCAAAGCTACATGTCAAATTTGAAAGATCTGGGCCTTACAGTTTCAGATAAGAAGATTTTTAAAGATTTTCCTATATAACTCTATGTAAAACTGATAAGCCCCTGGGCGGGGCCAATTTTGACCCGGGGGTCATAATTTGAACAATCATGGAAGAGGACTACAAGGCAAAGCTATATTTCAAATATGAATGATCTGGGCCATACAGTTTCAGAGAAGAAGAATTTTAAAGGTTTTCTGAAGAAAAACTGATAAGCCCTGGGGCGGGGCCATTTTTGGCCCAGGGGTCATAATTTGAACAATCTTGGTAGAGGGCCATTAGGCAAAGCTATATGTCAATTTTAAAGATCTAGGCCTCACAGTTTCAGAGAAGAAGATTTTTAAAGGTTTTCCTATATAACTCTATGTAAAACTGATAAGCCCGGGGGCGGGGCCAATTTTGACCCGGGGGTCATAATTTGAACAATCTAGGTAGAGGACCATAAGGCAAAGCTACATGTCAAATATTAATGATCTAGGCCATACAGTTTCAGAGAAGAAGATTTTCAAAGGTTTTCCTAAGAAAAACTGATAAGCCCTGGGGCGGGGCCATTTTTGGCCCCAGGGTCAAAATTTGAACAATCTTGGTAGAATATCATTAGGTCATGATACAAACCAAATATCAAAGGTCTGGGCCTTTTGGTTTCTGAGAAGAAGATTTTTAAAGATTTTCTTATGCATTAAAAGTTGTCTATACGGTCATGTTAGAAAATCTAGTCCAAAAGCAAGGGGAATAACTCTAGCCAAAATCTTTGAACAACATTTCGCTCCCCCTTGTCACTGATGCTTCTGACAAAGTTTGGTTGAAATCGGGTCAGTGGTTTCTGAGGAGATGTTGTTTGAAAGTGTGGACGGACGTCGGACGACGGACGGAATGGTATCACAATAGCTCATCCTGAGCCGAAGGCTCAGGTGAGCTAAAAAGGCACCAAATGTGAAATTTATAAAGCTCTAAATATCATCGGTATGGTACTTTTTATGTAAATTTTGTAAGGGGCGATAACTCTTTTTACTTTAATAACTCAAAATTTTCAACACTGACCTTTCAATTTCTTTTCATATTTTGAACTGCCTTAGTATGGGCTTTCATCTGGTAGAATATAAGAAAAAGTTTAATACTAGAACTATTTCATTTTCAAACTTTTTTACTTTTTTTCATAAAATAAAAAATCCAATTAAATCATGCCCTATATAAAGCATATTTTTTATATTCAAGGATCCATATTGTTCAAACCTGGTGCCTGCTTTGTCTAAATTTGGTTTATATATGTGAACATACCACCATAGACATGAAATAAATAAAGAAAACCCAAATTAACATTTTGTTTTGTTTTGAAATTTTACTGAAGCTTGTACTCTGAATGGGTAAAATTTGAAGAAAAAAAATCCAAATTTGACATACCTTTTTCAAATCGCTGTAGCTCAAAAAAAGGGACACCACCATATATATTTTTTTTCATTTTTTCATTCATCATAAATAGCTCTTCCAAAAAAACAATGATAGAAAAAAAGTTTAATACTTTGAAAAAATGGCTCATGACATTGATACACCCTTAAGTGGCCACCTATCTTCAAAACTAGAAACAGGCTATGGGATAAAGGGTTACATTCAGCTTTACTTTCAACCTGCTTTAGGTGATCACCTGTCTTCAAACCTAGAAACGGGCCACGGGATATCGGGATTAAAAATATTTTGCAATATTAAACAAAAAAGTTGACCACAACACTTTTTTTTAAACAATATTCTAAAATGTTCAATTTCAAAATGAATTTCGAAGTACAAAAGAAAAAAAAAGAATGTTCAGCTACTTCTAACAAATACTATAAATTTTCTTAAGAAAATGCTTTTCTCCTAGTATATTGCCAACTTACATAACAAATCAGCACATGAGGGGATGCATTTAAACACTATAGTCTCCATAGCAACTAATACAGCACTAACTTTTCTTCATCACAACCACATAAAAAATAGCACAAAATTTAATTTTAAAAAAATCTGTTGCTGTCAAACTTGTATTAAACGAACATTCTTTAACCCTTTCCTCCATAGAAGCGCCTTTTAGTACATTTAATTTACTCCTACACTGAAGAAAATAGTTCCAATTTATGTAGTAATGAACATGTACCATAAAAAATATTTTCTATATTCTAGCAGATGATATCTTAAAGCAGGCTGAAAGTAAAGCAGAATGTGCCTAAAGGCGCATTCTACTTAACTTTCAACCTGCTTTAAGTAGTCATATATCTTCAAAACTAGAAATAGGCTATGGAGTGAAGGGTTAAGGAGGTGTACAGGTATTCAGTTACAGGTGACTACTATCGTTGAGTAACCTAAATTCGTTAGACACCCAATTCCTTGGAAGTCACATGTTTTTGTGTAAATACGAAATCCTACGGGTTCTACGGGGAAGCCTTTTGATGATTTATTTATCATATCATTCACCATGCACCAGAATTTATTTTGCCGAAATGCGCTTTAAAAATGTTAAAAAGGCTAGATGATTGTAATGCATGAGTAAAAATGCCGTTTCACTATTACCTTTTACCTTGCACCATTTAAATGAAAAATTTATCAGTAAATGCCGAAATGCTTTTCACTATCACAAAGTTATGTTACTCAAGGATAAATGCAGGAGAAGTTCTTGCATGAGATTTCTGCATTAAATTATCATGCATTTAGCAACCACATGTATAACATACTACTAATGGGCATTATTTTGGATGGTCACTTAATACAGATTTGACTGTACAGAAAAAACCTCTCGATTACGACTAATATAACGAAGAATGATTAATTGTATAAAAGACAGGTGACAGTTTAAAGCAAGGTGACAACAAAACAGCTCCTGAAGCAGCTTTCTGTTTTACTGTCACTATGTCGTAAACACCAAATAATTAACACAAACTAGTGATAGTAATAGTGAAATCTTACTGTACTATGTAAATAATAAATATATAAATTTCTGAATACAATTCTGTCAAAGATAAACTAGTGGAGGGTTATTTAGTTTTTCAAAAGCAAAAAATAAATAAAATCAGCAACCCTTACCGTCACTAAGTGACATAAAAACCTCTGCCCAATCTTCATAAAAGCATGCAAATGAGAACTAATTAAATACAGGTGAAAGCAGATGTCTGCTTTATATTCATCTTGCTTTGAGCAGCAATCCCTCTTAACCCATTACCCCATAGCCTGTTTTAGTTTTGAATATATGTGACCACTCAAAGCAGGTTGAAAGTAAAGCAGAATGTGCCTTAACATTTTAAGCTAGGATCTGCTAGAATATAGAAAGTTTTTCCTATGATTTTTATTTGCAACAGTATAAATTGAAACTATTTTCTTCAGGGGATGAATTAATTAACTCTTTCCTCCCTGAAACTTTAAATGGAAAATTCCAGTTTCCATTTTAGTCGATTCATTTCTGACCTTTAAGGGTTGATTTTGTCAATGTTTGGCATTATGACAAACAGTGAAGACCCTGATCAGAGGGCTCCTTTTGGAGCCCTCTGATCTGGGTCTTCACTGTTTGCACAGGACAAGGGTACTATTCACGTGAACACTGTTTGAAAAGGACGCCTATATGCGGGACTAGGGTTCAAAGGGTTAAAGGTGTAAATAGGCGTATTTATGGGGTAAATACAGGAGAACTGTACTTGTATTACATTACCGTTATATAAGTTTGATAAAGGTAATTAACCCTGATGGCAAACAATTAAGGCTTAACACTTCTCATGCTTATAGCATAATATACTGCTTTTTGTTTAAAACGAAGTAGACCCAGATCAGACAGCTCTGAAAGGAGCTCTCTGATCAGGGTCTGCACTTTTTTCTTATAGGAACTATCTGACATGTGTCAGGCACATCAGGTTTTACTTTCTGCTTTAAGTGGCCACCTGTTTCCAAAACTAGAAACAACTTCTTTTGAATGGCTGCTATTTGGCTGTAATTTCATAAATAGATCTAGTTTAATATAATAATAGACATCTACAAAATGTAAAACTCCCAACTTTAGATTTTAAAAATATCAAATTAAAATATCGCTCTGATATTGTTTTACAAATATGGCATTATCTTTTGCAGAGAAAAACTTTCAGCAATCTGAGATTTCCCTTACAGCTACAGTGGAGAAACTGTTATTCTTTCCCAATAAACGCATTTACGCTAAAACTATTATATCGACTGCAAACAGTTTGGAGCCAGATCAGACGCCGGGTTACCCGGCATCTGATCAGGCTTCAAACTGTTTGCAACTCAGATTAAAATAAATTATCAGAATTGTCCAAAAGTTGTTTGTTTCTCAGTTTTAGTAGTTTGCGTTTCGTTTCGATTAAACGGGAAAGAATAACAGATTCTCCACTGTAGCTAGTAAAGTTCTCCTGCTTTAACTCTTTGCGTGCTAGCAGCTATTATATCTGCCACAGTGATTGCCTATGCAAACAGTTTGGATCCTGATGAGACACCTCGTAAGGCGGCGTCTCATCAGGATCCAAACTGTTTGACACCCTGACCATGTTTTGAAAAGAAATTTAGAAAAGTCTATTTTTACAACAATAGCAGACAATAAATGTTGCAGATGAAAAAAATTAAGCAGTATGCAAAGAGTTAAAACCACTCAGAGACATTTTTTTCAGGTTAAGGTGCAAAGCTGCTTAAAGAAAGATAAAAATAAATCAAACAGCTCCTTTAGGAGCTTTCTGCTTTACCCTCATCTTGCCTTAAGCTTCAACCTCATTACCCATTACCTAATAGAGATGTCTTTTTATGGCTTTAATTTATTCCTCCACTAAAGAAAATAGTTCCGATTTATAGTCATAAATATGTGCTATAAAAAATACTTTCGGTATCCAAGCAGATGGTAACTGAAAGCAGGCTGAGAAAAAAGCAGAATGTACCTTCAGGCACATTCTGTCTTACTTTCAACCTACTTTAAGTGACCACCTGTCTTCAAAACTAGAAATAGGCTTTGGGATAAAAGGTTAATCAATGTATATCTCTGTTTGAATGGTTTTCATATAGTGACTTTACTGTACAAGCTTTCAATCAAACTCCTCTCCAATACAATGATTAATATCCAGCACACATGCATATCTGTCATCACTTTTAGTATCTATGGCAACCCTTCATAATCTCTATATTGGAGCCTCCCCAATCCCTATTATCACTTCCTCAATCCCTGAAATCACTTCACAATCTCTACATTGGAGCCTCCTCAATCCCTGGTATCACTACACAATCTCTACATCGGAGCCTCCACAATCCCTGGTATCACAACTCTATAATATCTTTCCTGAACACATAGATTTAAAATCACAACCAGCTCTTTACTGTCCAAGACAAAGGCAGGGCTCCAGAACTTTTCAGTGTTTTCTCCGCTTCTGCTCCACCAAATCCTATGTTGTGACTACACATTGGAATTGTCTCGAAGAGACAATTCAAATGAGAAGTCATATCATAGAGATTGATGGAGACATAAGGATTTTAGTATCTGACATACTTATCTCAAGTTCTGCAAAAGGAACACATCAACATGAGCTGAAATCCCACAGTTTAACAGTTTTGTCGTATGACCCTGATACTATGATAAAGTCATTGAATTGCAAACATGTGACACCATCAGTATGGTTTCTCAGAGTCACTAATCTCTTGCCAGTCTCCAGATTCCACACCTGAAAATATACATCACAATACATTTTACGAATAATGACATAGGTCAAGAAATTGACAGACAATAATGACAATAGCTTTTCAGTATTACATCTGTCCTGAAACACTTTGTCCTCAAAGATTACCAAATTTCATTATTGAGTAACTGGTAAACAGTTTAACCCATTCCCCCATAAATATGCCTTTTTACGCTTTCAATTTATTCCTGCACTAAAGTAAGAAGTTTCACTTTATACAATCATAAATAATTTTATACCATAATGATAAGAAATAGTTTCTATATTCTAGCAGATATTTGCTTAAAGAAGGCTGAAAGTAAAGCAGAATGTGTCTTAAGGCACATTCTGCTTTACTTTGAACCTGCTTTAAGTGGTCACCAATTTTCGAAACTAGAATGAGGCTATGGGGTAATGAGATCGTAAACGATTAACATGGTGTCTGATCAGGACCAAAATAGTTTGACATTTTTTTTAACTTTCCTAAGAGTAAAGACATTATAGTATTTCAAAACTATTGCAGATGATGAATGTGAAGTAAACAATATAATAGTAAACATAGCTGGGGCCCGTCTCACAAAAGGTTGTACAACAAATATTGTCCTAAATCGGATTCTAAACATTCTTAATTAATATTTATTTCTCCATCTAATCCTGTCTTGTGAAATCTCTTTGTAGTCGTATTTTCAAGACGATTCCAAAGACTTATATATTCTATATTTCAGAAGTCCATTATTTATTTGATCAAGTATCTTAACAGTTTCAAATTTATTGAGATCTAACGCGTAACGCAGTGTCTCATCAGGATCCAAACTATTTGACACTCTGACTCTTTTGTTTTGAAAATAAATTTTGAGAACAGTAGCAGACGACAATTGTTGCAGTCGACAATATTATCCAGCATGCAAAGAGTTAAAGTAGTTTGATCTATTTGTGCATAATTTTAACCCTTTGAACCCTAGTCCCGCATATAGGCGTCCTTTTCAAACAGTATCCTTGCTTCTTGTCATTTCGCCACTTTCTTGTCAATTCGCCACCTAAGCAAAACTTGGAATTCCGTCACGAGGATGTCCGAAAACTACAGAGGATATCCGAATACTAGGACAGTTTCACTAAGGAAGATTTCAAGCGCCGAAAATGCGAAAGAAACAGGTAAAATAACCATAATTCATAAAAAGTTTAAAATCAAAGGACATGTTGGTAATTTTAACTCTATATGCCCGTTGTTACTTTTTATTGTAAAGTTGTAAAAGATATTATTTACTTTTAAAAAATTAAATATTTCAAAATCATTAAACAATGTTCAAATTTCATGAAACAAACTATAACATACTGCCAGAGCCTACATTGACCTAATTATCGAACGACCAATCAGAGGTGGCGAATTGACAAGAAAGCATCCCGGTGATCCAGAGCAATGACCTCGTTCAAAAACGGTACAGTAATTTACATTTGTGTTTATTTCACAAGTTTTATTTGTATATATTCGTGTTATTGAAAGTTCAGTCCAGAATTAGATCCGTGAAAAAGTAAGAAATGTTACATCAGAAAGCGCATGCGCGAAAAATATAGCTAAGGGTGGCGAAAACACAGGTAAACAGGCTATACATGTGAAAAGTACACTTGTCCTATGCAAACAGTGAATACCCAGATCAGAGGGCTCCATAAGGAGCCCTCTGATCTGGGTATACACTGTTTGTCATAATGCAAAACATTGACAAAAACAACCCTTAAAAGTCAGAAATTGACTAGACTTAAATGGAAACTGGAATTGTCCATTTTAAGTTTCAGGGAGGAAAGAGTTAAGTAGATCAGCTCACCTTTATCGTCTTGTCATCAGCTGCACTAACGAGTCTCCAGCTGTCAGCCTGCAGACATCGTACGACCCCTGTATGACCTTCAGCTGCCTTCCAGTCTATAGTATTGATACACTCCCCCGAGTGAATGTCCCAGAACTTCAAGTTACAGTCTAGAGAGCCACTCACAATCCGGGTAGCATCAAACTGTAAACACGTCACTGCATCTTGATGCCCCGATAACGTCATCATACATACACCCTGGTAATTCCACACCTAGAGACGTAAAGGACATCAATAAACCAATACAATATAAGTAAAATAGTTGCACTTTATACAGTCATGAATATGTACCATAAAAAATATTTTTTATATCCTAGCAGATGGTAGCTTAAAACAAGCTGAAAGTAAAGTAGAATGCCTTAATGCGCATTCTGCTTCGCGTTTTACCAGCTTTTAAGTGGTTACCTGTGTTTAAAACTACAAACAAGCTATGGGTAATGGGTTAAATAATTCTAGACTCATCCCAATAGGCATATTTAGAATGGGATAAACTTTATTTCCTGTTTAAATCAGTTAGTCAGAGTCTAATCTAAACTGTTTGCAAAGGAAACTATTGTTAGCACATGTTTATTAGGAAATAACAAAACCTTCTCCCCTGTTTCTATTTTTAAAATCTTTAATAGATATAGGAAGGGTCACCCATACAAAACAATTGAGTCATACTATGAGTATGAGTAACTCTGCCTATGATCAGGGCTTGAAGTGTATGACTCTTATATCAGGTAATGGTACAGCAGAAAAGAAACACTTTAACTCTTTCCTCCCTGAAACTATAAATGGACAATTCCAGTTTCGATTTTAGTCTAGTCCATTTCTGGCTTTTAAGGGTTGTTTTTGGCCTTATGACAAACAGTGAAGACCCTGATCAGAGGGCTCCTTTCGGAGCCCTCTGATCTGGGTCTTCACTGTTTGCACAGGACAAGTGTACTAGTCACATGTACACTGTTCGAAAAGGACGCCTATATGCGGGACTAGGGTTCAAAGGGTTAACTCATAACCCCATAAATACGCCTTTTTATGCCTATAACTTATCCCTCCACTGAAGACAATAGTTCCAATTAATACAGCCATAAATATTTATCATAAGAAATATTTTCTATATTCTAGCTGAAGGTAGCTTAACCCTTTGAACCCTAGTCCCGCATATTGGCGTCCTTTGCAAACAGTAAACATGTGAATAGTACACTTGTCCTATGCAAACAGTGAATACCCAGATCAGAGGGCTCCTAGGAGCCCTCTGATCAGGGTTTTCACTATGCCAAACAGTGACAAAAACAACCCTCAAAAGTCAGAAATTGACTAGACTTAAATGGAAACTGGAATTGTCCATTTAAAGTTTCAGGGAGGAAAGAGTTAAAGCAGGCTGAAAGAAAAGCAGAATGCGCCTTAATAACTAAGGCGCATTCTGCTTTACTTTCAACCTGCTTTAAGTGGTCACCTTTCTTCCTAAACAAGAAACAGGCTATTGGGTAATGGGTTAGAACAAAACTAAATGCAATGCAGAAAATGGCAAGTTTTTGAAAATGTTAACAACAAGTTTTAGCTGAAAAGCAAACAGTTTAACTCTTTCCAGTCGAATCACGCCAATATGCGTGATAAAAATATAGGCTTTGCAGTCGGGTCACGCCTGTGCGTGTGGTCTCTGCGTGATGTTAACATGCTACTTTTTAGTGTTTATTTAGTTATCAAAAAAGTGGTTTACAGCCTTTTTGTTTAATATCCATTTAAATTATACTTAATAATATTCCATTCTGAAAAAAGGTTTCCGAAATTTTGCTTTATTAACATGTTATTCATGTTTCAAAACTGCATGCTACAATTTGTGCGTAGACAATTGTGGTAAATGGTTCAACGCCGATCGGGTTTGGATTTGGTGAAATGAGCTACCAAAAAGCTATTAAATATAAAGAATAATATTAGAACTCAAATAATAATTCATTTCTTACCCCGAAAATAGCTATTCCGGTGATGATTTACGGTTAAAACGGTTGAAAAGTCGTTCCCAATCCAACACTCCATTACGAAAGAACGGGTGGGGAAAATTATGTCGTATAAACTATGGCCTATTATATAATCGTAAATTTCTGCGAAAATATCTGTGTAATGAACATTTTATATGAATGTAGATCGACAGTTAACTTCTTGAATTGTTTTTTCACCGATACACTATGAAAAATCCCATAAGAAGACAAAGAGATATGCCGAAATTGCGAAGCAGAATTTCTATGCACATTTCAACTAGCCCTATATGCCGCGTTCCGAATTTCGCAATTTTTGCATATGTGTATACGTGTGTTACAAGTAAACAAGATGGTTCATAAGCGTCTTTTTTTCCGTCGGTTTCACAAAGTATTATTTCTTTCTCTACTTTGTAAGACTGTGTTTTTAATAGGAGATATTGACATATAAAACGGCGTTAAAAATAGCCCTGTCATATTTTGAAATTGACTCGATCCAAAATGGCGGCGCGACAATGGTGGACATTATAGATGCGATACTAAATTAGGATATTTCGGGAAAGATTTACGTGTGAGAGAGACAACAAAGACAAAAAACAACTAACACACGCCGGGTTCGAATTCTTTCTTCATAAGACGCGATTCTGAATATGAATTATACAGTAAATAGACTGAGAAAACGATCCAAAATTGGACACTTGTTTATCAGCTACATCGGATTTGAACTTTTTCGTCAAACCTGTTGCTGAATAAAATCTCTTAAAATACCAGACCAACGGATATTTCAGGTGATTGATTGGATCTTTTATAGAATTTGATCATTTGGGGATGAATAGACAACAAGTTATGTAAGTATTTGTCATAATAGCAATGCACCCAAATCTGTCTTCTACCAGTATCTGCTACCCCCGCTATCGGCTATACGGTCTCGACTTCAAGCCACAAAACTATCCTAAGGAGCAAAGAGTTAAAGCCTAAACAGATCAAGGGTTATCCCGTGTCTGATCTGGCTCCATACTTTTGGCAATGGCAAAAGGTTTTCTGCGTAAATGTGTTTATTGGGAACTAATGTTTTCACTACAGCGCTCCCTCTCTACAACGACACCCAACGGGAGACAACAATTGTGTGCGCTGTTCGGAGGGAGTTGTTATAGGGAGGGAAATTGGCTTACATTTGCAAACAGCTTGAATCCTGATCAGACGCCGCGTAACGCGGCGTCTGATCTGGATTCAAGCTGTTTGTCACTCGTCAGTATATTTATTCCTTCAAAATGTAACTTTGAGAAAAATTTGAAGCAGACGATATTTCAGCAGTAAAAGCATTAGACAATTGTCTTGTTTAGGGAACTGCGGCAAAGGTCGTTGTAAGGAGGGAGTCGTTGTTGGGAGGGTTGTTGTAGAGAGGGAACACTGTATATACACATTACACTCAGTCCAGTCTTACCTTAATGGTTTTATCACATGAGCCTGACACAACCTTTGTATCGTTAAAATGAACACATAAAACTGCCGCATGATGACCTCTGAAATACAACAAATTATCATACATTTAAGACATGTATTGAAGACCTTTGCAAACAATATGGATCCTGATCAGGTCCTTAATTTCAGTTTGGATATAGATAAGACCCCCAAAAAATAGAGCCTGATCAGGATTCAAAATATTTGACATTTGTCACTTGAATTCATGTTTCAGTAAATACAAAGAAGAGTGGACAATGTTAACCCTTCTCCTGCTGAATAGTCATTTATAAAACTCTGCCTACTATGATTTTCTATTTATATCTGAACTGCTCCATTTAGTAATTAACCCTTTCCCCCATAGAAGCGCCTTTTAGCGCATTGAATTTATTTATCCACTGAAGAAAATAGTTCCAATATTTACAATCATGAAAAAGAATATTAAGAAATATTTTGTAAATCCTAGCAGATGATAGCTTAAAGCAGGCTGAAAGTAAAGCAGAATGCGCCTCAGGGCGCATTCTGCTTTACTTTCAGCCTGTTTTAAGTGGTCACCTGTTTTCAAAACTAGAAATAGGCTATGGGATAAAGGGTTAAATAAGGAAATTTTTCAAAGAAAAGTGTGCTGACTCCTGAAGGAGATATCTGATCTGGGTCTAAATTATTTTCTGAAATTGTCACAATACACTTATAGCAGGAGATGGATTTAAACAGAGATTTCCCAATGGATTGTTTTCAATATTTAAGACATGCAGTTTCTAAAACAGGACTGCAAATTAGGCCCAATATCTCTAATGGAGAAGTTATGCTATAATTACAGCCAGATTTAACCCATAACTTCATAAATACACATGCTGATGCCTTTAACCCTTTGAACCCTAGTCCCGCATATAGGCGTCATTTGCAAACAGTGTAATTGCGAGGAGTACACTTGTCCTATGCAAACAGTGTTGACCCTTATCAGAGGGCTCCTTAAGGAGCCCTCTGATCAGGGTCTACACTGTTTGTCATTTTGACATAAATTGTAAAAATCAACCCTTAAATGTCAAAAATGGAATAGACTAAAATGAAAACTAGAATTGTCCATTTGAGGTTTCAGGGAGGAAAGAGTTAATGTATTCCTCCACTAAAGACAGTTTGCAAATGATGTATACATGTATATTTGTTTCTCACAAGTAAGGGCCAAGTACGAACTTAATGTATTTGTAATTATGACAAACAGTCCACACCCTGATCAGATCACTTCTTCAGGAGCCCTCTGATATGTCTCTACAATTTGCAAAGCATGCATATACAGTGATACCCCTCTAAACTGGACATGTATGGGGACAAAATAAATGTCCGGTTTAGAGGGGTTTCCGGTTTAGAGGGGTTTTAGCCCATAGCATGTTTCTAGTAAGGAAGCTAGCTGATCACGTAAAGCAGGTTGAAAGTAAAGCAGAATGCGCCTTAAGGCGCATTCTGCTTTACTTTCAACCTGCTTTAAGCTTTATTCAGCTAGAATCACAGGTGTCGTGTGCTACCCCCCTACCCTCTCATTTTCAGAAAGATATTAGTCAAAATTATCCCAAACATGCCAAAATGTTGTCAAAATACCATAAAACAACATTTAAAAGTGAAGTGAAAAAAAACATTTGAACATAAATCAGAGTATAACGGATCACTGTAAATGTAGTAAAAAATAAAACTTTATAGCTTTTGTAACGGTAAGATGCTTAAAACAATGTTTCTGACCGATATGATACAGAATTTGTTCGGTAACCGGCGAATATATGTACTTTCACTTTCGTCCTATGTAAGTAGTCTATCAATTCTGAGCCGACTAACTTGCTTGAGAAGTAAGGGACCCGTTTTCGAATGAATTAGTCGTTCAGTGAAGGTTTTTTTAGTTTGCATGTCTCGAGGCATCCCTCCCACGAAATATAAGCCACACATTTTGAGAATATCGGGGGAAATTGACAAAGTTACGGCGCCTGTAGTGACCCCATGCCTGTTTTCAGCGTTCAGAGATACCTACCTTGTTATTATATAACATTAACGAAAAAAAAAAATTTTCACTTCACTTTTAAATGTTGTTTTATGGTATTTTGACAACATTTTGGCATGTTTGGGATAATTCTGACCTATATCTTTCTGCAAATGAGCGGGTAGCGGGGTAGCACACGACAGACACCTGTGGCTAGAATATAAAAAAATATTTCTGATGATACATTTTGAAGGAATAAAGCAAAGGCGTAAAAAGGCCCATTAATGGTGTAAACTAAAGAAGGGTTGGAAACGGGACCAAAGTTTTTGTCCGGTTTAAAGAGAATTCCGGTATTTAGAGGTTCCGGTTTAGAGGGGTTTCAATGTATCTAGTTTCAGCACAATCAGAATTATGTTATACATGCCTGTATTTATCATTGACATCAAAATCATCATGAGTTTTACCTTTTTGAGAAATAAAAGCAGACAATAATTGTTTATGTAAAGCAAATGATGTCATGGCAATGAATGGGGTTAACCTTAACCACTCTTGGTCCTGCAAGAATACCGGTAGGTGTTTATTATATTCCTATGTATGACTACTAACCTAAGGGTCATGTTGCATTGGCCAGTGAGCAAGTCCCAGATTTTCAGAGTTCTGTCATAAGAACCACTTATCACCTTCACATCATCAACCTGTCAAGAGACAACTATTCCATTCAAGTACAGTCGAAACACGATAATTAAAACTCGTGTTAGATCGAACATACACATATTTCGAAGTTAAAACGTGGTTTAGCCACGTTTTAACTTTGAAATATGGATCTGTTCGACTTAAGCCAGATCGAATTATCTAAATCAAACTTATGAAATACTGGTAAAGCTTATCTAAGCCAGTTTAAAGTATCGAGTTTCGACTGTACAATATTGTAATATTGCATGTAATATATTCATAATCACAATGAATTAATTTGTTTTAACCCATTACTGCATAGATATGCATTTTTATGGCCCTAATCTATTCCTCCACAGAAGAACATAGTTCCAATTTATACAGTCATGAATATGTATCATAAAAAAAACTTTTTTTATAATCTAGCAGATGGTAGCTTAAAGCAGGCTGACATTAAAACAGAAAGCTCCTTCAAGTGTATACTGTTTTACTTTCAAACCTGCTCCAAGTGGCCACTTTTTTTCTAAACTAGATACAGGCTGTGGGGTAATGGGTAAGAACTAAAGCAATTGACACAAAAAATAACTCTGAAATATAAAGGCACAGAAAATTGTACAGTCATAATGCACTTGTTATATCAATATCAATGATGTTGCTTGCATTCCCATCATATACTAACCCGTAACTCCATATATACCCCATTTTACGACTAATTATTTCTAAACTAAGAAAAAAAGTCCCCAAATAGGAAGTCTTGTGCAATATCTTTTCAGATTGTGGCTTAAAGCAAGTAAAGCAGAATATTATTTTTGTAGCATTCTGCTTTATGTATCACTGGAAACTAGACTCAATGTGATTTTTTTCCCCAGTCTTAACAAGCTAAATACAAGAAACTTCTGCTGAAAAAGTAATGCAATATGTCAATTTCTAAGCTAACAGAATGTAGTATTGATTGTGATAGTGTACCTGTATACACCTGACTGTGTCTGTGTGACCTGTCATGGTCACTTTACAGGCTATACTTGACCAGCTCTCCTGAGTTGACAAATCCCACACCTGAAATGAACATTACAAAACAGACTTGGAATTTTTCAGTACAGTAAACATCTCTAATACAACCACTGAAATGTAGGCTTATTGATAGCATTTAACCCATTAACTCATAAGCGAATTAAAGCCATAAACTATTATCAGTCTTATCTCAATACAAGCTAGTGGATTAAAGTGTGTCAAAATGAGTCAGTATGGCTTAATGGTTTAAGACAGGTGGATGCTTAAAGTAAGATGACAGTATAGCAGAAAGCTCCTATAGGAGCTTTCTGCTTTACTGTCATCTTGCTTTTAGCAGCCACCTGCCTAAAAAATTGGACAATTTTATCTCATGTAGTGGTCGCAATAGAGAGATTTTACTGTACTTTTCAAAATCCTGGATGCTTGTCAGAGGCCATGATGCAAAAGTAAAAAGATAGAGAAACTTCACCTGAAAGAAGTACAACATTAAATTAATATCACAATGTCTTTTGAAATAGACTCTTCCATTTTCTACATAATTGCCATTTCACATCAATTCTTGTGGGTTTGTCCCAAAATATATCCTGAAAGAGCTGTCTGATCAGGACTTGCCCTGTTTTCTTATAAGATTTGTCTAGCTTTAAGCAAGGTGAAAATAAAACAGAAAGCTCCAAAAGGAGCTTTCTGTTTTACTGTCATATTGCCTTAAGTAGTCTGTCACCTGTCTTAAACACCAACTAATTAACACAAACCAAACTGACCTTAATCATGCAGTCTGATGATCCACTGACCAATCTGTTGCCTTCTAAGTGCAGACATCTGACTGTACCACTGTGTCCAACCAACGTCTGGACTGACCACTGAGCATTTGTCCGAATATTCCACACCTACAAACATCACAAACTCACCATTAAACCCATTACTACATAGATATACATTTTTCCACTGAAGAAAAGCTCCACTTTAAACAGTCATGAATATGTATCAGAAGAAATAGTTTCTATATTCTAGCAGATTATAGCTCAAAGCAGGTTGAAAGTAAAGCAAAATGCATCCTATAGTTCCAATCTATACAGTCATCATTATATAATATAAATATTTTCTATATTGTAGCACATGGTAGTTTTAACTCTTTCCTCCCTGAAACTTTAAATGGACAATTCCAGTTTCCATTTTAGTCTAGTCCATTTCTGACTTTTAAGGGATGTTTTTGTCAATTATTGGCATTGTGACAAACAGTGAAGACCCTGATCAGAGGGCTCCGGAAGGAGCCCTCTGATCTGGGTCTTCACTGTTTGCATAGGACATGTGTACTATTCACATGTACACTGTTTGAAAAGCACGCCTAGGGACTAGGGTTCAAAGAGTAAGTAGTCATCTGTATTCAAAACTAGAAACAGGCTATGGAGTAATGTGTTAAGCTAAAATGGTTCTATAATTAAATTCTAAAAGCAATTGCAAACTGATACTATGAGGCAGATTATATTGTAGAAGGAAAAGCAAAGAGTTAATTGCTAAAACCAAAACTTATGATCCAAGAAAACCTTGAGAGCCAGTACCTTTATAGTTTTATCAGGTGAGCCACTGACAATCCTGGTGTCGTCAAACTGAACACACGAGATACCCTGGGAATGTCCCTCAAAGGTCCTCACTGTACACCTGCCCTTCAGCCAGTTGTTGCGTAATCTGAACCTCTCAGCAAACACTTTCTTCCACTGAAATGTACAAACATCTTTAACCCTTTCCCACATAGCATATCTCTAGTACTGAATATAGGTGTCCTCTTAAAGCAGGTTGAAAGTAAAGCAGAATGCGCTTTAAGCGCATTCTGCTTTACTTTCAGCCTGCTTTAAGCTATCATCTGCTAGAATATAGAAATTATTTTGTATTATACATATTTAACTCTTTGTGCCCTAGTCCCGCATATAGGCGTCCTTTTCAAACAGTGTACATGTGAATAGTACACTTGTCATGTGCAAAAGGAAAGGAGCCCTCTGATCAGGGTCTTCACTGTTTGTTATAATGCCAAACATTGACAAAAACAACCCTTAAAAGTAAGAAATGGACTAGACTTAAATGGAAACTGGAATTGTCCATTTAAAGTTTCAGGGAGGAAAGAGTTAACCCTGTAACTCCATAGATATTCATTTTTACACCTTTAATTTATTCCTTCACTGAAGAAAATAGATCCAATTTATACTGTCATGCATATGTATTATAAGAAATATTTTCTATCTACTAGCAGATGGTAGCTTAAAGCAGGCAGTAAGTAAAGCAGAATGAACCCTAGGCTTTACTTTCAACCTGCTTTATGTGGTCACCTGGCTTCAAAACTAGAAACAGGTTATGGGGTAGAGGGTTGAGATCATCTCAAAGAAACAATTCCGATGGGTAATCATATCATAGGATTTGGATGTGATAAATAGATGTTAGTATTTGAAATGTTGATCTGATTTTAAAACTCAATCTATTTTGTTTGAAGAGGTTTAACTATGCTTTAATATCCACCCCTGCTCTTGGCAAGTGCTTACCTGTATACTACCCCTAGACATGTGGCTGATCACTTGTTTATGTTCCGCCGCTTTACACAGTCGCCACTTTGGTTGACAACAAAACCGTCGCCATAGAGATGACTCCTCTGTCAACTGGAACCATATTTTACAGACCTGGGAAGCTTTACATAGACTAACTGAAAAAGGTAACAATAATGTTTGGACCATGTTATAGGACCATCAGATATTGCAAACAGTAAAGATTAAACATTCCAACTGCTATAAATTCAATAGTAAAATTGGTTCTTAAAACCTTTCCCCCATAGAAGCACCTTTAAGTGCATCTAATTTATTCCTCCACTGAAGAAAATGTTTAAGTCATGTAAATGTGCCAGAAGAAATATTTTCAAAATTCTAGCAGATGATAGCTTACAGCAGGCTGAAAGTAAAGCAGAATGTGCCTTGAGGCGAATTCTGCTTTACTTTTAACTTGCTTTAAGTGGTCACTTGGCTTCTAAACAAGAAACAGGCTATGGGGTAAAGGGTTCAAGTAATTATTCTGAAAATCATAAAATAAATGTGTCAAATTATCAGATTTTCAGAATTGAAGACAAAACTTCTTGTTTTATTGAATTGTATTTTACAATCACAGGGCTGCCATAAGTTGACATAAAAAATCCTAAGATTTCAAAATTTGCATTTTTCAAGTGCAATTTTACGAATCGTACCTTTACCCCATAGCCTTTTTCTTGTTTTGTTGACATCCGACCACTTAAAGCAGGCTGTAAGTAAAGCAGAATGCGCCTTAGGGCGCATTCTGCTTTACTTTCAGCCTGCTTTAAGCTACCATGTACAGGGAAAAAATCCGGAGATTTAGGAAAAATCCGGAGAAATGGCAGCCCTGCAATCAAACTAACCCATTTATGCCTGGAAACTGCAAAGAACTCTCCCTATGTGCCTGCTGGAATATTTCATTATAGATAAACAAGGACACTACTGACAGTTTTTCCAAACAGCAGAACAGTTCATTTGCAATAGCAAACAGTGCAGACCCTGATGTGACACAGGGAAATGCTGCATCTCATCAGGGTCTACACTGTTTGCCAATGTCCCTTTAATAGACACTAGGCTTAAATGGGTTAAGCTTTACCAAGGTGTCTTTGTTGTGTTACCTGGATCTAGATATGAGAGGATCTTGTGTGCCTGGTTTGTGGGCAGCCATGTGATGATGTCTTGACAGTTAGGAGGACAGCCATGATGTAAGTTCGCCTCCATCTTCACTGACAGAAGATGTATCTGGGGCAGATCACAGCTCTCCTGTAACATACAATATATTAATGAGGCATGACATTAGAAAACCTGACTTATTGCATTGCAAACAGTGTAGATCAAGGCCAGCCGCTGCGTCTTCCATTAGAAAACCTGACTTATTGCATTGTAAACAGTGTAGATCAAGGCCAGCCGCCGCATCTTCCATTAGAAAACCTGACTTATTGCATTGCAAACAGTGTAGATCAAGGCCAGCCGCCGCATCTTCCATTAGAAAACCTGACTTATTGCATTGCAAACAGTGTAGATCAAGGCCAGCCGCCGCATCTTCCATTAGAAAACCTGACTTATTGCATTGCAAACAGTGTAGATCAAGGCCAGCTGCCGCATCTTCCATTAGAAAACCTGACTTATTGCATTGCAAACAGTGTAGATCAAGGCCAGCCGCCGCATCTTCCATTAGAAAACCTGACTTATTGCATTGTAAACAGTGTAGATCAAGGCCAGCCGCCACATCTTCCATTAGAAAACCTGACTTATTGCATTGCAAACAGTGTAGATCAAGGCCAGCCGCCGCATCTTCCATTAGAAAACCTGACTTATTGCATTGCAAACAGTGTAGATCAAGGCCAGCTGCCGCATCTTCCATTAGAAAACCTGACTTATTGCATTGTAAACAGTGTAGATCAAGGCCAGCCGCCGCATCTTCCATTAGAAAACCTGACTTATTGCATTGCAAACAGTGTAGATCAAGGCCAGCCGCCCCATCTTACATTAGAAAACCTGACTTATTGCATTGCAAACAGTGTAGATCAAGGCCAGCTGCCGCATCTTCCATTAGAAAATCTGACTTATTGCATTGCAAACAGTGTAGATCAAGGCCAGCCGCCGCATCTTCCATTAGAAAACCTGACTTATTGCATTGTAAACAGTGTAGATCAAGGCCAGCCGCCCCATCTTCCATTAGAAAACCTGACTTATTGCATTGTAAACAGTGTAGTTCAAGGCCAGCCGCCGCATCTTCCATTAGAAAACCAGACTTATTGCATTGCAAACAGTGTAGATCAAGGCCAGCTGCCGCATCTTCCATTAGAAAACCTGACTTATTGCATTGTAAACAGTGTAGATCAAGGCCAGCCGCCCCATCTTCCATTAGAAAACCTGACTTATTGCATTGTAAACAGTGTAGATCAAGGCCAGCCGCCCCATCTTCCATTAGCAAACCTGAATTATTGCATTGTAAACAGTGTAGTTCAAGGCCAGCCGCCCCATCTTCCATTAGAAAACCTGACTTATTGCATTGTAAACAGTGTAGATCAAGGCCAGCCGCCCCATCTTCCATTAGAAAACCTGACTTATTGCATTGTAAACAGTGTAGATCAAGGCCAGCCGCCGCATCTTCCATTAGAAAACCTGACTTATTGCATTGTAAACAGTGTAGATCAAGGCCAGCCGCCCCATCTTCCATTAGAAAACCTGACTTATTGCATTGTAAACAGTGTAGATCAAGGCCAGCCGCCGCATCTTCAATTAGAAAACCTGACTTATTGCATTGTAAACAGTGTAGATCAAGGCCAGCCGCTGCATCTTTGACTGGCCTTGATCTACATTGTTTGACACCCACATGCATCTAAAGCATTTTATGCAGCAGTACTATAAAAGGCATTTGGCAGTGTAGATCAAACTCAGATACAGATCCTAGGTTGACAACTGTGCTTGGTCTGTACAATGTTGCAATGCAATAAGGCAGGTTTTGTCATTGCACAGCTCATTTCTTTGATGAGTTTTACAGTATATTAACTGTGTCAATATTGGAGCCAATAGCTTCGATCCAGATCTAACACCAATCAATTTGTCCTCTGATCAGGATCTAAACTGTTTGATACTTGTATCATTTACTTCAGTCTGTATTCAAAAAACTTAAATTAAAATAAAAGAATGCAGACAACAATCTTGAAGCAGACAATACTCTGAAACTGTTGTCTGCTGAAAATGTTTTCAGCTGAAATTATTAAATCAATTTGCTCTTTATATCTTTATAAACAGGATCCGAGTGACGAACAGTTTACAGCCTGATTAGGCCCCACTTAACTCTCACTTAACCTGTTATCCCATGGATATGACTTGTAATACATTTAACTAATTCCTTCACTGAAGAAATTAGTTAAATTATATATAGTAATAAATGTGCAAACTAGCAGATGATAGCGTGAATGGGCATGCATCCGCTTTACTTTCAAACTGCTTTAACCCTTTGAACCCTAGTCCCGCATATAGGCGTCCTTTTCAAACAGTGTACGTGTGAATAGTACACTTGTCCTGTGCAAACAGTGAAGACCCAGATCAGAGGGCTCCGAAAGGAGCCCTCTGATCAGGGTCTTCACTGTTTGTCATAATGCCAAAAATGGACAAAAACAACCCTTAAAAGCCAGAAATGGACTAGACTAAAGTCGAAACTGGAATTGTCCATTTAAAGTTTCAGGGAGGAAAGAGTTAAAGAGGCTGAAAACCAAATGGTGTATTTGCAAAATATAAGAAATTACTCAAATATAAGCAAATGTGTTGCATGGCCCTGCATCTGGCATTAAAAATATATGATCAGTCTAAAAACATCCTCAAGAATAGTCACCAAATCTTAGTTTTTCAGATATTTTCCTTTGCATTTTCAATTCTAACTACTAGACTGTTTAAATCTGTTTAATTTCGTTTGCGCATGTGCATGCATAAACAGAGAAGGATAATGTCTTCTCACTTGCTGTACACTAAAGTATGTTAAATCGATCACCTTTAATTGAATAGTTGAATTGGCTAAGTCGGTAAGACATCAGATTGAATTTTTATTTTTCATCCCTGCAAGCCCGTCCCAGGTTTGAATCCAACCAAAGCTTTTTTTTATCTTTCAAATGCATTTTTTAAAACAGAATTTCTTTTATTAAACTTAAATTTACGTGTTTAAATAAGCATTAGACATACATTTACAAATTTTCTATGCTTAAATTTGATTGTCAGTCTCTTTAACCCTTTAACTCTTTAACCTCAAATGGACAATTCCAGTTTTCAATTTAGTCTAGTCCATTTTTGACATTTAAGGGTTGATTTTTACAATATATGTCAAAATGACAAACAGTGTAGACCCTGATCAGCGGGCTCCTTAAAGAGCCCTCTGATCAGGGTCTACACTGTTTGCATAGGACAAGTGTACTCCTCACAGGTAAACTATTTGCAAATGATGCATATCTGAATGACTAGGGTTCAAAGAGTGGTCACCTGTCTTCAAAACAAAGAAACGGGCTATGAAGTAAAGAGTTAACTCATGGCCTAATTTGGATCAAACCTGTTGGCACATGTCTTCAGTACAGGTGTGTGTTGTTGACAGGGTCATTACCAGACACGAAAACATGTCTCAGGCAGCGCCAGCTCTGACGACATAGAAGATTAACCCCAGACAGAAGAAATAGTATTTTCCATATAGAAAGATAAACACAGAAACATTGAACCCAGTCACAGCTGCAAATGACATCAAAATCAGCACAGAAAATTAGAATTAACCCTATCCTCCACATGTGCAAATCACCTACATCCAACTATGTTTAAGCCAGCTGACTGCTTAAAGCAAAATGAAAGAACATGTTAAGTGGAAAGTTCTCTCAAGAGCTTTATGCTTTACTTTCACCTTGCTTTAGGCTACCACCTGTATGCAACACCATAAATAAATTTGTGGTGGGTACTTATGTGGACGAATAGGTAATAGACTCATATGTTGTTTATGTGGAGAAGTAGATAATGGTGTCCTACGGTGCTTATGTGGAAGAAATGCCTTTATTAATCTTTTCCTTTGCATAAGCACCTCAGTATGCTTTTGCACCTTCCTTAACGTGAACAGGATATGATACCTAAACTTTATCTTGAAACATGCATGATGATTTGTTACCCTTTGCTGCCAGTGCAACTATTTGTTTACCCATTTACTGCCATTGTAACTATTTGTTTACCCTTTGCTGCCATTGTAACTATTTGTTTACTCCTTCACTGCCATTGTAACTATTTGTTAACCCCTTTGCTGCCATTTTAACTATTTGTTTCACCCTTCACTGCCATTGTAACTATTTGTTTACCCCTTCCCTGCCATTGTAACTACTTGTTAACCCCTTCCCTACCATTGTAACTATTGTAACTATTTGTTTACCCCTTCCCTGCCATTGTAACTATTGTAACTACTTGTAAACCCCTTCCCTGCCATTGTAACTATTGTAACTATTTGCTTACCCCTTACCTGCCATTGTAACTTTTGTAACTATTTGCTTACCCCTTCCCTGCCATTGTAACTATTGTAACTATTTGTTTACCCCTTCCCTGCTATTGTAACAATGGTAACTATTTATTTACCCCTTCCCTGCCATTGTAACCATTGTAACCATTTGTTTACCCCTTCCCTACCATTGTTACTATTGTAACTACTTGTTAATCCCTTCACTGCCATTGTAACCATTCTAACTATTTGTTTACCCCTTCCCTGGTATTGTAACTGTTGTAACTATTTGCTTACCCCTTCCCTGCCATTGTAACTATTGTAACTATTTGTTTACCCCTTCCCTGCTATTGTAACAATGGTAACTATTTATTTACCCCTTCCCTGCCATTGTAACCATTGTAACCATTTGTTTACCCCTTCCCTACCATTGTTACTATTGTAACTACTTGTTAATCCCTTCACTGCCATTGTAACCATTCTAACTATTTGTTTACCCCTTCCCTGGTATTGTAACTGTTGTAACTATTTGCTTACCCCTTCCCTGCCATTGTAACCATTCTAACTATTTGTTTACCCCTTCCCTGGTATTGTAACTGTTGTAACTATTTGCTTACCCCTTCCCTGCTATTGTAACAATGGTAACTATTTATTTACCCCTTCCCTGCCATTGTAACCATTGTAACCATTTGTTTACCCCTTCCCTACCATTGTTACTATTGTAACTACTTGTTAATCCCTTCACTGCCATTGTAACCATTCTAACTATTTGTTTACCCCTTCCCTGGTATTGTAACTGTTGTAACTATTTATTTACCCCTTCCCTACCATCCAGCAAAAAGGATTAATGGAGCATCCTGCTTTACTCTGATCTTGCTTTATAAGCAGCCTCCTGCCTTAAATGCATTTTGGATTTTGTTATGATTTTATGTTGCTTTAACAGTATTTGAGTCATATCGCGACGTCAAGCTAATTACATGTGGTGGAAGACCCCAGAAGCCCTTTATGCACCGTTGAATGCAGAAGTCAAAAGTTTATGCTTTATCAGCAGGATATAGCTGATCAGCAATTCTGAGAAAAAAGTTAACCCTTTCTCTAATAGAAACACTTTTTAGCACATTTGATTTAATCTTCCACTAAAGAAAATAGTTCCAACTTATACAGTCATGAACATGTGCCATTAGAAATATTTTCTAAATCCTAACAGATAGTAGCTTAAACCAGGCTGAAAATAAAGCAGAATGTGACTTATGGAGCATTCTGCTTTACTTTCGACCTGCATTAAGTGGTCACTTGTCTTCAAAACTAGAAACAGACAAAGTAATGGGTAAAGGGTTAAAGACTTTATAAACCCATTACCCCGTAAATACAACTTTTTACACCTTTAATTTATTCTTCCCTTGAAGAAAATAGTTCAATTTGATATAGTAATGAATAGGCATCATAACAAATATTTTCTATATCCTAGATAATAATAGCTTAAAGCAGGTTGAAAGTAAAGCAGAAAGCGCCTTAAGGCCCATTCTGCTTTACTTTCAACCTCCTTTAAGTGGACGCCTGTCTTCAAAACTAGAAACAGGCTATGGGTTAAACTAATTTTTTACACTGAACGAAATTAAGTCAAAGAATACCACATCTCTGCTGGGATTTCTACAGGCAGCAAATTATCAATTACATCTAATTTTTACATGTTAATATAAATGCCTGACATCAATTACTAGAATAAATTCCTTTAATGCCAAATCCCGTAGGTCTATTTAAGACAGGTGGTTGGTTGTTTAAATTACATCTAACATTAACAGCCCACCTGCCTAAAACTATTCCTATTCTGTGAATTTATTTGGTTGCTAAAGAGAGATTTCTTCCTTACTGGTTTGGAACCTTAACTCTTTGCATGCTGGGTAATATTTTTGTCTGCAACAATTGTTGTCTGCTACTGTTCTAAAAATAAAAATGTGCAAAATTTCTTTTCAAAACAGCCTGGTCATAGTGGCAAACAGTCTGGATCCTGATGAAATGCCGCTTTACACGACATCTCATCTGGATCCAACCTGTTTGCAAAGGTATTCACTGTAGGATATATCTGCCACTAGCATTGTAAGAGTTAACTCTGCTCACCCTTGACACTTCAAGTTTCATTTTTGACTGCTGAGAGAGATTGATCCTTTGGCAATATATTGCCAAATGACTACAGAGCTCCAGATAAGGGGAGTATTTCAAAAACTAAAATCTTTATTTCAATATTAAACCCTATGGTGTCACTACTCATTAGAATCGTCTCAAAGAGACGATTCTATTGAGTAGTAACAGCATAGGATTTGGTGATAAAATGAGTGAGAACATGTTTGATTTGTTCAGTTTACTCCCTCTTATCTGGAGGCCTGTGACAAACAGATGAAACTCTGATCAGAGGGCTCCTATAGCATCATCTTCACAGGTACACTGTTTACAATGATGTGTATATGTGTCACTAGGAGTTAAAGCGTATTAAAGACAAATGAAAGTAAAGCAAAATGCATTCTTAAGGCACATTCTGCTTTATTTTCAGGCTGCTTTAAGTTACAGGATAAAGAAAATATCTTTATGGTGCATATCTATTGGAATTATTTTCTTCATTGGAGGAATATATTAGATGTTCCAAAAGGTGCTTCTATGATGTCTTACCCATTACTGTAATGGGTAAGACATCATAGAAGCACCTTTTGGAACATTACCTCAAAGCTTGTTTCTAGTTTTGAAGATATGTGACCACTTAAAGCAGGTTGAAAGTAAAGCAGAATGCGCCTTAAGGCGCATTCTACTTTACTTTCAGCCTGCTGCTAGAATGTAAAAAATATGTCTGAAGATTTTTATTTGTGACTGTATCAGTTGGAACTAGTTTCTTAAGTAGAGGAATTGATAAAAGGTGTAAAAAGGTGTGTTTATGGGGTAATGGGTTAAAAGAGGTTGTTCTTTATACATGTGAAATACCTACCAGTAGGTCCTTTAGCACAATGTTTCTTTGTTCATCACTGAATTCGGAAAACCAATGCACCATTGTCTGAAATGGGAAACACACAAATAAACATCTGTTTCCATAATATTATATACATCATATAATATATAATATTATATACAGTTCTCCCTCCCAGACCCTACAATTTATAGCAGGAGAAGGGTAAAAAGCTGATAAGATCCAGGCAAAGAACTTTTTGTCTTCAAATTTATAATCAGCAATTCTGCAATAAAGTATTTTTGTCTTTAAAAATGAGAGCCAAATAATCTGGATACAGGGTTCTTAATGATAGAGATCAAAACAGTTTGTAAATTCAACTTAATCCATTACTCCAGTAAAGATGCATTTTTATGCATTTTTTCTTTTCTAAACTAAAGAGAAGGTTGTTCCCACCTAGGAGCTTCTGAATATAAAACACACAATGATCTTTTTTTTATGGTAACTTAAAGCAGGTTGAAAGTAATTATTACTAATTAAGCCTTTAATTCATTCTTCCCTAAAAGAAAATATTTCCTCTTTATACAGTTATGAATTTGCACCTTAACCCTTTCCCCAATATAAGCGACTTTTAGCGCATTTAATTTATTCCTCCGCTGAAGAAAGTAGTTCCACATTATACAGTCATGAATATAATTCATAAGAAATATTTTCAGTTTCCTTGCAGGTTATAGCTTAAAGCAGGCTGAAAGTAAAGCAGAATGTGCCTTAAGGCACATTCTGCTTTACTTTCAACCTGCTTTAAGTAGCCACCTATCTTTAAAACTAGAAACAGGCTATCAGGTAAAGGGTTAAACAAATTTTCCCTATTCTAGCAAAACCCTTTACTCCATAGCCTGTTTCTAGTTTTGAAGATAGTTAACCACTTAAAGCAGGTTGAAACTACAGCAGAATGTGCCTTAGGGTACATTCTGCTTTACTTTCAGCCTGCTTTAAGCTATCATATGCTAGGATATAGATAATATTTTATGGTACATATTCATTACTGTATAAAGTGAAACTATTTTCTTCAGTTGAGAAATAAGTGAAATGTGTAAATAGGCTTATTTATGGGGTAATGGGTTAAAGCAGGCATGGAGTAAAATAAGATAGAGGACCTGTAGACGATGATATGTGCAAAATATCTAAACTCAGTGTACTATGGTTTCAGACAAGAAGATTTTTGAAGTTTTCATTGGAAAAAATCTATTTTAAGCTTCGGTGACCCAGATATGCAACAGACCAGAACCAATTCATCCATATATGTGAAGGACCTCTAAAAGTTACATCATGCCAAATATCAAAGCTCTGGCCATATTGGTTTCTGAGTAAAAGATGTTTGACCATTTCCCTATGTAACTCTATGTAAAACGGTGACCTCCGGGGCAGGGCCAATTTTGACCCCAGGGACAAAATTTGAACAACTTTGATAGAGGGCCTGTAGACTATGCTATGTGCAAAATATCTAAACTCAGTGTACTATGGTTTCAGACAAGAAGATTTTTTAAGTTTTCATTGAAAAAATCTATTTTTAGCTCCGGTGACCCAGATATACAAGAGACCATAACCAATTCAACAATATATGTGAAGGACTTCTAGAAGTTATACCATGCCAAATATCAAAACTCTGGTCATATTGGTTCCAGAGAAAAAGATGTTTGAACATTTCACTAAATAACTCTATGTAAAACTGTGATCCCCGGGGCGGGGCCAATTTTGACCCCAGGGACAAAATTTGAACAAATTTGATAGAGGATCTGTAGAGGATGCTATGTGCAAAATATCTAAGCTAAGTGTACTATGGTTTCAGACAAGAAGATTTTTTAAGTTCTCATGGTAAAAAATCTATTTTTAGCTCCGGTGACCCAGATATGCAACGGACCGGAACCAATTCAACAATATGTCAAATACCTCTAGAAGTTATACCATGCCAAATATCAAAGCTCTGGTCATATTGGTTTCAGAGAAAAAGATGTTTGAACATTTCACTATATAACTCTATGTAAAATGGTGACCCCTGGGGCGGGGCCAATTTTGACCCCAGGGTCAAACTTTGAACAACTTTGATAGAGGACCTATAGATGATGCTATGTGCCAAATATCTAAGCTCTGGCCCTTGTGGTTTCAGACAAGAAGATTTTTTAAGATTTCCTTATTTTTTCACTTTGGTTGCCATGGCAACCAGAGTTCTGCATTGTTTCAAATTCTTTGAACAACTTTGAAAGAGCTTGACCCAAGGAACATTCCTGTGAAGTTTGGTTGCAATCAGACAAGTAGTTTTGAAGAAGAAGATGTTTGAAGAAATTGTTGACACACGACGAACGACGAACGACGACGGACGCCGGACAAAGACCGACCACAAAAGCTCACCTTGAGCACTTTGTGCTCAGGTGAGCTAAAAACCAGAATGTGCCATAAGATGCATTCTGCTTTACTTTCAACATGCTTTAAAATGAGAACCAGGCTATGGGAATTTACTTTCAACATGCTTTAAGCATTCATTTGTCTTCAATGCTGAAAACAATGATAAACTGGCACCAGATCAGGACCCAATATGTTTTAGCAGATGGCTGCTGGCATCAAAATTAAAGTAAAGCATTTCTCCTTTACTTTTATTTTGCTTTAACCTTTTCCCCCTAATGGCCAGTTTTCATTTTTCAATACAGGTGGTTGCTGAAAGCAGGTTAAGAGTAAAGCAAAATTCTGCTAAGATATCTGGGATAATACACGTCATATGATGCATATTCATCACCCAATACTGTATAAAGTGAAACTATTTTCTTCAGTGGAACAATAAGTTAAAGGTGTAACAAGGCATATACATAATTAGGTAATAGGTTAAACTTCCACCTGTATTTAAACCACTACCTCATAGCATGTTTCTAGTTTTGAAGACAGGTGACCACTTCAAGCAGGTTGAAAGTAAAGCAGAATGCGCCTAAGCTACCAGCTGCTAGAACATAGAAATTATTTCTAATGTTATATATTCTCAACTGTATAAATTGAAACTATTTTCTTTAGTGGAGGAATATATTAGAGACATAAAAAGGCGTAACTATAGAGTAATGGGTTAAAACACCCAGTGAATCCTCATTCAACTCATTGTTCAAGATTGGCTATTGACTTCCTATGGTACATATGGGAAGGAAAGGGCAAAGGCACCCTATGGTGCTTTTGCAGAGGAAATGATTAAAGTTTAAACCACCATGAAGCACCATAGCATGCCAGAAAAAAATTAATTAGAAAATAATTTGAAGAAATGAAACAATTAAAGACACTTTCAGCAATAAATAATTTAAAGCTGTGAAAAAAGCCAGCCATTCTCATTATATCAGTTATTTAATTCCATCAATAAAGTCAATCTAGCAAAGGCAAAATCAAATTTGGCTTTAATAATTATTCTCAAACTTAAAAACTGCTTTAAATCTCTCTTTAACTGCCTCTTCCTTTAGTTCCTTAGTTTATAGAAATCTAGAAAGATATTATCCCATTATCCCATAGCCTGTTTCTAGTTTGAAAACCAGGTGACCACTTAAAGCAGGTTGAAGGTGCATTCTGCTTTACTTTCAGCCTGCTTTAAGCTAATATGTGCTAGAATATAGAAATTATTTCTTATGATTCTTATTTGTAACACTATAAATTGGAGCTTTTTCTTCAGTAGAGGAATAAATTAATGGCATAAAAAGGCATATTTATGGGGTAATTGGTTAATCAACAAGTGGGTCAAGAAGGCCCTTGACCACTCACCTGAGTACACTATGAAACACTTGACCTAGTGACCTAGTTTTTGACCAGACATGGTCCACATTCAAGCTCTAGACCTCATTGAGGCAAAAATTTAGGACAAATTAAGTTTCATTAATATAAAATGAGAGTTGTGCCCTCTAGAGTATTAACAAGATATTTCTATGATCTGACCTATAGTGACCTAGTTTTTACCCGCTGGTGACCAAAATTCAAACTTGAAGTAGATTTCATCAAGGGCAATATTCAAAATAATAGATTTAAAGATAAAGTGCAAAATGCAGTCTCTAAGGTGTTAACAAGGTTTATCTAGGATTTGACCAAGTGACCTAGTTTTTTACCAAACATTAACAACATTTTAACTTGACCTAGATTTTAACGAGAGCACCGCAAACGGGTGCTGGACGCTAGACTTTCATATACTTGAGACGGCTACATTTTTCAAACTTAAAGAATGTGTAAGGGTGTTTAATGCCCTATTGATCATAGAAGTTTGTAAGCACCAACAACTTAAACATACTTGGACAGTCTACATTCCATTTAAAGTAAACTATAAGTCAAAAGAAGGACAATATATTTGCCTGCTTTACCTGCCTTGTTGTAATGAGTTGCCCTTTTGAAACTAAACAAGTATTCAAATATATTGGAAGTTTGAAATTAATAACTTTCTACAGTTACTGAATAATTTCATATACAAATTCTTAGTCAAACAAGGGCAATTACGCTGCAATGACAAATCCCATGGTTATCTGCTTTGTTGAAAAGTGATGCCCTTTTAAAACTGAACAAGTATTCAAAGTTTCAAGTTAATACCTACGGTAATTATTGAGAAATCTAATTAAATTCTAAAAAGTCAAAACAAGGGCAATTACTCTGGAATCACAAAACCCAGGGTTACCTGCCTTCTTGTAATGAGTTGTTCTTTTGATACTTAACACATATTTAAAGTTTCAAGTAAATACATATGGTATTTATTGAGAAATTTCAATTTACAAGTTTTATGTAAATAAAAACAAGGGCAATAACTCTGGAATGGCACATCCCCAGTCACCTTTCTTATTTGAATGAGTTGCCCTTTTGATATAACACAAGTATTTAAAGTTTCAAGTTAATACATTTGACAGTTATTAAGATATTTCAATTTACAAGTTTTAAGTAAATAAAAACAAGGGCAATAACTCTGGAATGGCACATCCCATGGTTACCTGCCTTGTTGTAATGAGTTGCCCATTTGATACTGAACAAGTATTCCAAGTTTCAAGTTAATATCTTTCATAGTTATTTAGATATGTCAATTTACAATTTTCAAGTAAATAAAACAAGGGCAATAACTCTGAGATGACAAATCCCAGGGTTAGCTGCCTTGTTGTAATGAGTTGCCCGTTTGATACTGAACAAGTATTCCAAGTTTCAAGTTAATATCTTTCATAGTTATTTAGATATGTTAATTTACAATTTTTAAGTAAATAAAACAAGGGCAATAACTCTAAAATGACAAATCCCAGGATTAATTGCCTTGTTGTTATGAGTTGCCCTTTTAATACTGAACAACCATTCCAAGTTTCAAATGGATACCTTTGATAGTTATTGAGAAATCAACTCTTACAAAAACCTTAAGCAAACAAGAGGGCCAGAATGGCCCTTAATCGCTCACCTGTACATGGTGATGGGTCAGTGATTTCAGAAAAGAAGATTTGTGAAACTTTTACCCACGGGCGGGGTCACTTTTGACCCCAGGGACATAATATGAATGCTCTTGATACAGGACCTGTAGACGATGCTATGTGCCAAAAATCTAAGCTCAGTGTACTATGATTTCAGACAAGAAGATTTTTAGTTTTCATTGAAAAAAATCTATGTTTAGCTCTGGTGACCCAGATATGCAACAGACCGGAACCAATTCATCAACATATTTGAAAGACCTCTAGACATTACATCATGCAAAATATCTAAGCTCTAGCCATATTGATTTCAAAGAAAAATGTTTTTGAAAATTTCACTATATAACTCCATGTAAAATGGCGACACCTGGGCTGGGCTTGGGCCAAATTTGACCCCAGTGGCAAAATTTGAACAAATTTGATAGAGGACCTGTAGACGATGCTATGTGCAAAATATCTAAGCTAAGTGTATTTTGGTTTCAGACAAGATTTTTAAAGTTTTTTGAAAAAATCTATTTTTAGCTCCAGTGACCCAGATATTCAACACACCGGAACCAATTCGACAACATATGTGAAGAACCTCTAGACGTTACACCATGCCAAATATCAAAGCTCTGGACAAAATGGTTTCAGAGAAAAATGTGTTTGAACATTTCACTATAACTCTACTTAAAACAGCGACCCCCGGGACGGGGCCAATTTTGGTCCCAGGAAAAAAATTTGAACAACTTTAATAGAGAACCTGTAGACAATGCTATGTGCAAAATATCTAAGCTCAGTGTATTTTGGTTTCAGACAAGAAGATTTTTTAAAGTTTTCATTGAAAAAAACCTATTTTTAGCTCCAGTGACCCAGATATTCAACAGACCGGAACCAATTCGTCAACATATGTGAAGGACCTTTAGACATTACACATTGCAAAATATAAAAGCTCTGGCCATAATGGTTTCAGAGAAAAATGTTTGAACATTTCACTATATAACTCTATGTAAAATGGTGACCCCGGGGCGGGGCCAATTTTGACCCCAGGGTCAAACTTTGAGCAATCTTGATAGAGGACCTATAGATGATGCCATGTGCCAAATATCTAAGCTCTGGCCCTTGTGGTTTTTGACAAGAAGATTTTTTAAGATTTCCTTATTTTTTCACTTTGGTTGCCATAGCAACCAGACTTCTGCATTGTTTCAAATACTTTGAACAACTTTGAAAGAGCTTGACCCAAGGAACATTCCTGTGAAGTTTGGTTGCAATCAGGCATGTGGTTGTGAACAAGAAGATGTTTGAACATTTCACTATATATCTCTATGTAAAACGGTGACCCCTGGGGCGGGGCCAATTTTGACCCCAGGGTCAAACTTTGAACAATCTTGATGGAGGACCTATAGATGATACTATGTGCCAAATATCTAAGCTCTAGCCTTTGTGGTTTTTGACAAGAAGATTTTTTAAGATTTCCTTATTTTTTCACTTTGGTTGCCATGGCAACCAGAGTTCTGCATTGTTTCAAATTCTTTGAACAACTTTGAAAGAGCTTGACCCAAGGACCATTCCTGTGAAGTTTGGTTGCAATCAGGCATGTGGTTTTGAAGAAGAAGATGTTTGAACATTTCACTATTTAACTCTATGTAAAACGGTGACCCCCGGGGCGGGCCAATTTTGACCCCAGGGTCAAACTTTGAACAATCTTGATAGAGGACCTATAGATGATACTATGTGCCAAATATCTAAGCTCTAGCCTTTGTGGTTTTTGACAAGAAGATTTTTTAAGATTTCCTTATTTTTTCACTTTGGTTGCCATGGCAACCAGAGTTCTGCATTGTTTCAAATTCTTTGAACAACTTTGAAAGAGCTTGACCCAAGGAACATTCCTGTGAAGTTTGGTTGCAATCAGGCAAGTGGTTTTGAAGAAGAAGATGTTTGAAGAAATTGTTGACGCACAACGCACGACGCACGACGGACAAAGACCAACCACAAAAGCTCACCTTGAGCACTTTGTGCTCAGGTGAGCTAAAAAGTTAACCGATGCAGACGCAGACGACAGGGTGACGACAATTATGAGCTCGACTTTTCAAAAAAGTCGAGCTAAAAATAGAAACAGGCTATGGGGTAATGGGTTAACTCTTAACCACCTAACGATGAAACCATGATAACCTTTGCAAACAGTTTGGATCCTGATGAGATGATGCATAATGTGACATCTCATTAGGATCCAAACTATTTGCCACTCTGGCCTTGTTTTGTAAAGAAACTTTGAAAAATTCTATTTTCAGACCAGTAGCAGACAACTGCTGGTGCAGACAAACAAATTACCAAGCATGCAAAGAGTTAGCCCATTACCCCATAAATACACCTTTTTAAGCCTTTAAATTATTCATACACTAAGAAAATAGTTTTTATTTATACAGTCATGAAAATGTATCATCAAAATTATTTTATATATTCTAGCAGATGGTAGCTTCATGCAGGGTGAAAGTAAAGCAGAATGTGCCTGAAGGCACATTCTGCTTTACTTTCAACCTGCTTTTAATGGTCATCTTTCTTCAAAACTTAGAAACAATCTATAGAGTAAAGGGTTAAACTTTCAAACTTGTTACCTTAATTCGGTCTTTAAAATCCATTGGCTTAACCCCTTCTTTAGGAGCAGTATTGTCAGTGTCTTTTGGCAGAGATTTATCGACACTTTGGTTAGATGAGGAAGAGTTGGTTCTGGTAAGGGATATACACGGTAAGTGGGACTTCTGTTTGGTTACAGTGTTAGTGTCCGTCGATCTCCGCAGGTTTACTTTTAATGGAGACTCTTCTTCTGAATCACTAGAGTAATCACTTCGTCTATACTTATAGTGGTTTCGCTTGAGTTTACTAAAATGTCCCCAAGAATCGATGGCAGTAGGACTAGGTAAGTTTGCTCGTTCTTTTTCCGGGTTCTGATTCTCCACTCCATCGGACAAGTTCTGGCAGACATGTTGATGGTTTGAGCAGGAAGCTTTGGGACTATCACCATTGCAGTTACAACACGCTCCGCAGTGACAGTCACAGCTCTCGTCATCAAGCTCGATGTCTGATGGCAGTGATGTCCCCTTGTTCAATACAGTACGACCCCCTTCAACACGCATGAAAGAGAAGATGTTTTCATTGGGCACAGTATCACTAGATGGCCTGCAGTGACCCTTGTCTCCAGAGTAGCCTTCAAGCACTACAAAACCTTTCTGTTCATTCTGTCTCTGCTTGTAATGGCCAGGGTGAAAGCGGCGGGTGAAATTGCCCTGTGACAATGTCACACTCAGTTCTGACGGGATGTCACTGAAGTAAGCATCGTCACTAGAATCCATATTTGCAAATGACAGCTGCCCTATCAAATATGGATCCGACATGAATCCAACTTGGCCTGGCCTCGCACAAATATTCAGACATTGACTCCAAGGTCGAGCTTCCCTTCAAACTTTTGATATGTTCTCCATGCCTGATAGACACTTCAAGCAGCTTTAAATGTCAGGAAAGTCACGGTGCCAGTCATCGCTGAATCATGTCCTCATCTACAAGAGAGAAAATAGGATGCCTTTGTAATAAGGAGTATATACATTATACAACTTCGATATCTCGAACTCGGATAGATCGAACATACTCGTATTTCAAAGTTAAAACGTGGCTAAGCCATGTTTTAACTTTGAAATACGGGTACGTTTGACTTAACCGAGCATAAAATAATGCAATCCATGTGTAGACAAATCGGATAATTCGAATTAAGCAAGTTCGAGATATCGAAGTTTGTCTGTAGTATTACAGTAAATGGTACTGTAATTTTGAAAAGTGCCTTATGATGATTGAAATTTCATCAACTGTTGAACATTTTAAAATTATGGTAGAACTGACACTATGTTTTAATCAGGGCTCCAGATAAGAGTTAGTTTTTTCAACAAATCCAACATTTTCTCACTCTTTTTGGCACCAAATCCTATGGTGTTACTACTCATTAGAATCGTCTCGAAGAGACGATTCTAACGAGTAGTGACACCATAGGGTTTAATTCAGAAATAAAGATTTTAGTTTTTGAAAAACTACCCTTATCTGGTGCTCTGTTTAATGCTATCTAAATACTCGGCCCTTTACAATTGGTTACATTGGCGACATAATTATAATTATATGCCTCAAATTTGGTCCAATGAGCCAATCAAATTGCATAAAATTCTTACATTATGTTAGAATATATTTTCACCTGTATGTACCGGTAGATGTTTCACCTAACATCCTAAGCACATAACATTCACCCTTTACTCCGCAACCTGTTTCTAGTATTGAAGATAGGTGACTGCTTAAAGCAGGTTGAAATAAAAGCAGAATGCCCTTTAATTTGCACTCTGCTTTACTTTCACCTGCATAAGCTACCATCTGCTAGAATATAGAAAATATTTCTTATGGTGCACTATATTCATGAGTGTATAAATGTGAACTGTTTTCTTCAGTGGTGGAATAACTTACAGGTGTTGAAATGCATAACTATGGAGTAAAGGCTGGGTTAACTCTTTGAACCCTAGTCCCGCATATAGGCGTCCTTTTCAAACAGTGTACATGTGAATAGTACATGTGTCCTATGCAAATAGTGAAGACCCAGATCAGAGGGCTCCTTTCGGAGCCTTCTGATCTGGGTCTTCACTGTTTGTCACAATGCCAAACATTGACAAAAACAACCCTTAAAAGGCAGAAATGGACTAGACTAAAATCGAAACTGGAATTGTTCATTTTAAGTTTCAGGGAGGAAAGAGTTAACAAATATCAGGGCTTCAGGAAATGTTGAGTGAATTGAACATTTGCAACATTTTCTTCCATTATTTGTTGTAACTAATCAACAGAATCATCCCTTTCACACAATTCTACTGACAGAGTCTATGTAAGGGAATTATCTTATCATTATGTCTGCACCAAACCCTATGGTGTAACTACTCATTAGAATCACTTTGAAGAGTTAGTTCTAATAAGCAATCATTGTCAAAGGGTTTAACCCATTATCCCATAGCCTGTTTCTAGTTTTGAAGGTGGATGACAATTGACCCTTCTGTAGAAGCGGTGTAGCCACGCCCCCCTTAACAACAGATAAGCGCTGTAGCTAGGTAGGGCACACATCTTTCAAGATGGCGACCGAAGCCAGTGAATGATACCGTTTAAGATATTTATCAGATCATCAGTTTGCCTTTGCCATTTTTATTAATTTATGTTATTTGATTTTGTTTGATTTAGAGCGTGTGTGGGTATGGGTGCATACGATCTGGAGCCGTTCATTTGACTGAGAATGCCTTTCTTGTTCTGTTTTTCCTTTAGCTACCCAGTAACTAACGCAATCGGCAATTAGAACTTGCTACTAAGTTTTGCTGTTAATCCTACAATTGATCACGAACAAATAACTTTTTCTTTCAAGATCTTATATATCCTAACACAGTGATACATATTATGCTTATAAGTGATATCATTGACACGTGTCTTATATCATCGTGTTAATCAGACGCACGTGTCATGCAGCGATAAGCGGTCTGATTTAACCATTTCGCGTTGAAATAATCGTCTTCGTTATTTTCATTGTCTGCATTATTGTTATAGAATCCGATTAGATATACAGAGAGAAATGTTGAGTTGAATGTAAGGCGGTTTGGCTCCTTATAGTGATCATACAACATGTAACACGGCGTCTAATCAGGATACAACCGCCCAGCATGGCAGGCCATGGCGATGAAAGGGTTAATTATTAATTTGCAGCCCGTTAATCACAAATATTTATCGATCGCATTCTAAATAATTATGATTGTAATTGCTAGAGATGGAGAAAGTATGACTAAGGAAGTGTCCATAATTATGAGTGTCAAACGATATGGATACTGATCAGACGCACGAAACGGGGTGTCTGATCAGGACCAACACTAAAACTTACGACTTTCATTAATACGTGGTAGGCTATTGAATTATGATGGAGTAAATATAATTGGATAAGTTTGATAATACCTCCTGTATTTCAATCAGTCTGGATCCAGTTCATTTTATTTTCTACCAAGACTGATCAGACACTTTGATACCCATGGTCTGGCCATGATAGCCTAATTAGACTCTTGAAAAATAATAGTTTGACTAACACCCAATAATATTTTGTAGATACCAAATATATATTGAAAAAATATAATGCCAAATACCCGATAGCGTAAAAGGTTTATCTGTAGCTCTGGAAAAACTGGCCACACCTTTAACCTATTACCCCATAGCCAATTTAGAACTAGTTTTGAAGACGGATGACCACTTTAAGCTGGTTGAAAGTAAAGCAGAATGCGCCTTAATGCGCATTGTGCTTAATTTCCAGTCTGCTTTAAACTCTATTTGAATAAAGTATATACGATCTTATGGTGCATATTCATGACAGTATCAATTGGAACTCTTTTTTGCATTGCCTGGATAAATAAGAGGCGTAAAATGGTGTGATTGTGGGGTAGTGGGTTTAGAAATATACTTAAAGCAGAGCAGCAGACTGCTGCTGTAGGATAAAATATTCTTAATTGAAAGCAGACTATTTATGAGCGGCCGAGGACGTTACTTGGGTTAAATAATTAGTCACAGAAATCGCAAATACGCCCATAGAGTGCAGAAGAAGAAAAATCATCTGGACCCAAACGGTTTGTAAAATCAACGTCATTTAAAAAATTACATATAGGATAAAATGTAAACAAATGGTTTAATTATCATTTATATATCTTGTCATCGAAACCTCTATATCAATTAAGTTTGACGACGTGTCTATCCATTTTTCACTGTATATAATTTAGATATAATGTACATCAAGGGTTTTAACTTCAAGGTATATTAATTTCAGATATTATATGGAAATAATTATGATATCAGAGCCAAAGCTAAACTATATGAATCCTTAACAGACACCTGGTTTTGGAGTCTGATTGGAATCCATACTGTTTGTAATACGCAGTAGATCTACAGTATACTAGGGACTATCGTTTAAACAATTAGATTGATGTTGTGTGTCTATTTGAATTATTACGTAGAGCTGCATCTTTTTTGTTCAGAACTATTTTCATAGTCATGAATATTAAAGAAGTTTAAGTCCATAATATTTCTGTCAACATTGATTTATTCTGTCTTTCTATGTTATGTTTTCACTGTTTGTATTATTATGTAGCTCTCCATCATTGGAGGTATTAAAGATCTACTACTACTACTACAAAAAAAATGTCAGCTGTTTCCGTAACATTTCGACTCGACATATTTATTTTGGCTAATATAAATTTAAATCGTTAGATACATAGATAGATTCTACACACGCACAGAGAAAAAGATATAAAAAATGAATAAGAAAGCAGAGACTTATAAACTTAACTCTTCCTCTATGTCTCTAGAGCGGTTTGACTAGCAGGATAGGGGCGTTTTGGCTATAATTTTGCACACCTTCGTGCATATGAAAGTGTCCTTCGTGATCCTGTTCACGTTATTTTGACCACATGTTCTTATCTATAGTTTGCATTTTTCAAACTGCGTCATGGGCTTAGGGAACGGTTAACACTTAACACCTCCTTGATACCGTCTGTCACATTTACACATCACATGCATGGAATTATATATATAATTATGTTCATTTCGTGGCCCATGTGTACACTTTTGTTTATCATTGTCAACCAGTGTCGCATTTACTACTTGATTTCAAAAGCGAGCTATAATTCGATAGCTGGTGCTATGCTCGTGTCCGTACAGTTTGCCCGACAAAATGGCGGACGTTTCGGTTTCTAGGAGGTGTGTGCAAATGCGGCGTTCTGATTGGTCGATCGCTATCTGTTCGATCTGTCAGTCAAGGGTTTGCAGAAGGGTCAATTTAAAGCAGGTTGAAAGAAAAGCAGAATGCACATTCTGCTTTACTTTCAGCCTGCTTTAAGCTTTCATCTACATGGATAAAGAAATATTTCTTGGATTACATATTCATATCTGTATAATATGGAACTGTTTTCTTCATTGAAGGAATAGATTAATGGCATAAAAAGATGTATTTATGAGGTAATGGGTTAATACCAACATGAAGGAGAATATGTTGGAAACTTGAGTTTACTCCATCATATCTGGAACCTTGTAATGGAGTAGTCATATCAAGGGATTTGGATGAGAAATATTGATGCAAGAATTTGAAATAATCTGGAGCACTAACTGATTGGCAGAGGGGATAACTTCTGCCAAATAAACCAAAAAATCCTCTATGACAATAAGCTGTAAAGAAGACAGGTCTCTTGAGTAGGAGCACTGAATTACAGTTCAGGTATTTCACAATTACAATATATCGCAAAATTCTTCTTTTGTAGATGCTTTGCATAAATTAGCTTATGCCACAAACTTTAAGCTATTCTTTTTTGGAGAACTTCTCTTACTACAACAATAGGTAAGATCTAAGATATAGAGGATATTGAATGAGTGTGTTGTCAGTCGTGAATTTATTGAACGAGTTGGATAAAATAATATGTTGCGAGCCTTGGCGAGCAACATATCATTTTATCCAACGAGTTCAATAAATTCACGACTGACAACACACGAATTTGATATCCTATTTATCACATAAACAACAAATGACACGAAAATCCGAACGGTCTTACTTTAACTTTTGCCCTCGGCTATAAGGAAAACTATTCGTCATAGGTGTTATTCGGTTTTATTCATCTGTAGATAAGAACACATATCAAACTAAAATAAAGAAAATCAACATCAATGTGTTGTGAAAAGACTTTTCTGATACCATATTCGAATTTTAAATGAATATTTAATTTAAAACTGATCTAATTGACTAAAAAACTAAACAAGACTGCGTGTTCAATAAACGCTTATGCCCCCAGTGGCATCCTTGACAATATATTCTGAATCTTTTCTAAGTCCAAATTAGGTCAAGGTCAAGGTCAAACTGAGCTTGGGTATTATTGTTTAGTTGGTAATGGTCCAAGACAACAACTGTATAAGTATCAAAGCATTGTAGTCAGTTGTGTTGATGCTAGATGAAACGGTAAAATCTAGTTAACCAAGAAATAGCCTATTTAAAATTTTCTAAGTCCAAATTAGGTCATGGTCAAGGTCAAAATCAAAGTTTGGTGATATTGGTGGATAGGGAATGGTCCAAGGCAACAACTGTATAAGTATCCAAGCATTTGGGTAAGCGGTGTTGATGCTAGACGAAACGGTAAAATCTACTTAACCTTGTTACGGACGCACGCACGGACGGACGGACGGACGGACGGACAGGACGATTACTATATGCCCCGCATCTGTCGATGCTGGGGGCATAAAAATGATCATTTGACATATGGAATCTAGTTTCGTTTTCAAAATAACGTCGTTATACAGCAACACGACGTCATTATCAGTGTAACGTCTAAATTTGAAAAACAGTCTGAGTCACTTTAATACTAGGGCTCTCTGCAGCCTGATTTGCAGCCTAAATTTGCGGGACCAGTCTAGATAATGTTTTAGGACACTTGAACATGTTTTAAAGCCCTACTGGTGACCTTAGATTGTCTAGATTTTCTTAACTGATTTAAAGTCGGCGTAGTAGTACAGTATTTTGGTGATTCAAAAATTAGTATAAAATATATGCCCAGTGGGCTGTACGATTTTTACGGACCTCTATATTTTGCACGTTTATGTGATAAATATATTTATTGATATTCTAACAATCCTTGCAACCTTGTAAGGTGAGACCATGAATTCTCCAAGGAGCAACTAAATTTCTAATAAACCTGGTAGAGGACTCCTAAATACTTAAAAATCCCTCTTGTCATGTATTCCATTTTAACCCTTTACTCCACAGATACACATTTAATGTTTTCATTACCTGAAGTAAACAGTTCCAATTTATACATTTATACCATCATGAGTATGTCTCATGAGAATTTTTTTTTTTTAAAAGAAATCTATGTTCTAGCAGAAGGTAGGTTGAAATTTTGAATGTAAAGCAGAATGCCCCCTTAAGGAGCATTCTGCTTTACTTTTAACCACCTTTAAGTGAACACCTATCACTAATACTAGAAACATATGCCATAGAGTAAACTGTTTAGTTCTTTTAAACCCTGCTTTTCTTTACAGGAGCCGCATGCGGCCCTAAATCACTCACCTGGTACCCACGGTTAGTCATGGTAATGGACCAGTAATGGTTAAGTTTTCACTATAAGTCATCATCCGTAAATTCACCCCCACCCACTGGCAGCCATGTTTAAGTTAGGAAGATTATTTGAAGAAAACTGGTGGAAGGTCACCCATGAATCATTATTTGTGTAAAAATATTCTTAAATCAGACCAATAGTTTCAGAGAAAAATATTTTTAAAGATTTTCTATACAGAAATATAAGGAAAACTTACCCCACCCACTGGCGGCCATGTTTTTTAAAGATAACAAAATGATTTTAAGAAATCTGGTAGAGAGTCATAAATGCAGCATTTGTGTAAAATTATTTTCAATTTGGACCAGTAGTTTCACAGAAGAAGATTTTTAAAGTTTTACTATACAGTAACATAAGGAAAATGTGCCCCACCCACTGACGGCCATGTTTTTTTAGATATCAAAATTATTTTAAGAAATCTGGTAGAGAGTCACCCAAGAATCATTTGTGTGAAATAACTTTCAAATTGGACCAGAGGTTTCAGACAAGAAGATTTTTAAAGATTTCACTATAAAGCCATATAAGGAAAATCTGCCCCACCCACTAGCGGTCATGTTTTTTAAGATAGGACAATTATTTTAAACAAGAGGGCCTGAAGGCCCTGATATCGCTCACCACTTGTAATGAAGCCTGATAGCTTTACCTTTGAATTTCACATGTTTTGTTCTAAATCCATTCAAGTTTGTCGACCTACTGTAGTATAGTAGAGTACACCAAAGGCAGATAACTAGAGCCTAAACAATACTGAAATGAAGCCTTTTTCTAGCATTTCAAAGTATATCAAGGGCAGGTAACTATTGCCACAATGATTACATTTTAACAATAATTGCACTCCTTCCAGAATGTATAGCTACATCCTTTGTGTACAAGTATAATCAAAATCCATTGAAAACTGTAGTTGCAAGAGTGTAAACGCTGTAAAATATGGCATTTTCAGCAATTCAAAGGTAGATATCTCTTGATCTATGTGTCTGATTCCAACCATAATCACCTTTTTCCAACTCTTATGGTCATATACAACCTGGGCAAGTTTGAGAGAGCTTGGATAAATATTGTGGCCTCTAGAGCGTAAACACTGTTAAATAAATCATTTTCAGCAATTCAAAGGTACATAACTTTCGACCTATTGATCCGATTACAACCATAATTGAACTCATTCGAAGTCTTATGGTAATATATAATCTGAGTAAGTTTGAGAAAGATTGGATAAAATTTGTGACCTCTAGAGTGTAAACATCATTAAATATGGCATTTTCAGCAATTCAAAGGTAGATAACTCTCGACCTATGAGTCTGATTTCAACCATAATCAAACTCATCTGAACTCTTATAGTCATTGACAATCTGAGCAGGTTTGAGATAGATTGGATAAAAATTGTGGTCTCTAGAGTGTAAACACTGTTAAATATGGCATTTTCAGCAATTCAAAGGTAAAAAACTCTTGATCTATTTGTCCGATTACAGCCAAAATCGAACTCTCTCGAACTCTTATGGTAATATACAATCTGAGCAAGTTTTAGAAAGATTGGATAAATACTGTGGCCTCTAGAGTGTAAACACTGTTAAATATGGCATTTTCAGCAGTTCAAAGGTAGATAACTCATGACCTGTTTGTCCGATTTCAACCATAACCGAACTCATCCGAACTCTTATGGCAATATACCATCTGAGCAAGTTTGAGAAAGATTGGATAAAAAGTGTGGACTCTAGAGTGTAAACACTAAAATTGTTGACGACGCACGACGCACGACGGACGACGCACGACGGACATTCAAGGATTGCAATAGCTCACCCTGAGCTAGCTCAGGTGAGCTTAAAATCTCATAGAGGGTTACCTATGGCACATTTGGGTAAAATTATTTTCAATTCGGACCAGTAGTTTTTGACAAGAAGATTTTTAAAGTTTTTTCAATTGGTTGCCATGGCAACCACAATTTCAATTGGATATCCTAAATTTGAAGAAATCTGAGAGAGTACCCTACAAGAAACAATCCTATGAAGTTTTGAAGAAATTGACCCAGTGGTTTCCAAGAAGAAGACCTTTAAAGAAAAAGTTTGACGACTGACGGACTGACGTACGGACGGACGACGACGGACACAGGGGGATCACAATAGCTCACCTTGGTACTGAGGAAAAGGGTTAAGCACAACTTTTTTTCTCACATTTGTTTGTAGATTATTACAGATATTGTGTATTATTCAAAATAACAACAAGTACAGATGTCACGCATGACATATGCCCCAAAAGTGTTTGAAACCAAAATGTTTTTTGGCGGAAAAAAATACAGACAATGTATTGTCCGATTTTTCTGACCTGTTATAGTTATTTTTAGAACAGAATAGTTCATAATGGTAAATAGATAACAGGGTAACATTGGATCTATATAGTCGTACACTTTGCAATTTGAGATAAGCATGATCCTCGTGCAACACGAGACAGCTGCGCTAATTTTACCGATATGTTATTCATTCTCAATAAACGTGTTTATGCTAAAAAATTGATGTCCATTGCAAACAGGTTGAAGCCAGATCAGACGCCGGGTAACCCGGCGTCTGATCAGGCTCCAACCTGTTAATTGCCACCCAGATTAAAAAGATGAAATTAATTTTCAAAAGTTCAGTGCATTGTATTTGCCTTTATTCGGGAAATAATAATGTCTTCTCTACAGTACATTACGAACAATTAATACAGCTTTCCTGTATCCCTGGCTGACTGTACGGAAAACAACGAGTACGGTGATCATCCCTCTTAAAATTTTAGAATGTTCCTATCTCAAAATAACTCTGACAGGTCAGAAGAAAATACTTATATTACAGGTGTAACATAAAATTTTGAAACTGTTAAAAATGACCCAGAAGTCAATTCTTAACATTAACAAGAGCCCCATGGGGCATATTTCGCTCACCTGAGAATAGCTGAAAAAATTTAGATAATGATTTACGGTATGTCCAGGACTGACCTAGATATGCAACAGACCGGAACCATTTGAACAAAATATGTAAAGGATATTTAAAAGAGTCACCATACCAAATAGTAAAGCTCTGGCCATATAAGTGTCAGAGAAGAAGACGTTTCAATTTTTCTCTATATAACTCTATGTAAAACTGCGACCCCCGGGGCGTGGCCAATTTTGACCCCAGGGACATAATTTGAACAAACTTGATAGAGGACATGTAGGCAATGCTATGTGCCAAATATCTAAGCTCTGGCCCTTGTAGTTTCAGACAAGAAGATTTTTTAAGTTTTCATTGAAAAAAAATCTATTTTTAGCTACTGTGACCTAGTTATGCAACCAACCAGAACCATTTGAACAATTTTGGTATAGGACATCTAGAAGTGTCACCATGCCATATCAAAGCTCTGGCCATATAAGTTTCAGAGAAGAAGACGTTTGAAAATTTCACTATATAACTCCATGTAAAACGGTGACCCCCGGGGCGAGGCCAATTTTGACCTCAGGGGCATAATTTGAACAAACTTGATAGAGGACCTGTGGGCAATGCTATGTGCCAAATATCTAAACTCTGGCCCTTGTAGTTTCAGACAAGAAGATTTTTTAAGTTTTCATTGAAAAAAATCTATTTTTAGCTCCTGTGACCTAGTTATACAACCCACCAGGACCATTTGAACAATTTTGGTAAAGGACATCTAGAAGTAACACCATGCCAAATATCAAAGCTCTAGCCATATTACTTTCAGAGAAGAAGACATTTGAAAATTTCAATATATAATTCTATGTAAAACTGTGTCCCCTGGGCGGGGCCAATTTTGACCCCAGGGGCATAATTTGAACAAACTTGATAGAGGACCTGTAGATAATGCTATGTGCCAAATATCTAAGCTCTGGCCCTGGCAGATTTTGACAAGAAGATTTTTTAAGATTTCCTTATTTTTTCACTTTGGTTGCCATGGCAACCAGAGTTCTGCATTGTTTTTAATTCTTTGAACAAATTTGAAAGAGCTTGACCCAAGGAACATTTCTGTAAAGTTTGGTTGAATTCTGCCAAGCGGTATAGGAGGAGATGTCATTTGAAGCAATTGTTAACGACGACGGACGATGGACGACGGACAACGCACGTCGCCGGACACAGGGCCATCCCAATAGCTCACCTTGAGCCTTTGGCTCAGGTGAGCTAAAAACAGAACGGTTTGCAACAATCCTCAATAGATATGCTCGGGACAAGCTTTTTGTAAAATTGAGGTCAAAGGTCAAAGTCACAGTGACCTAAAAATGCTATGTGACACTCTGCCATCCCAAGATGTACTCACACACCAAGTTTCGTATCCGTAGCTGGTAAGGTTAAGGAAATATGCTCTGGACAAGCTTTAAGTTACATCGAGGTCAAAGGTCAAGGTCAAGATCACAGTGACCCAAAGGTGGTATGTTACAATCTGCCATCCCAAGATGTACTCACATACCAATTTGGAATCCCTAGCTGATAAGGTATAGGCGATATGCTCAGGACAAGTTTTTTGTTAAATCAAGGGCAAAGGTCAAGGTCACAGTGACCTTAAAGTGGTATGTGACACGCCACCATCCCAAGATGTACTCACACACCAAATTTGAAATCCCTAGCTGGTAAGGTATAGGAGATATGCTCCGGACTAGCTTTAGTTAAATCGAGGTCAAAGGTCAAGGTCACAGTGACCTGAAAGTGGTATGCTACAATCCGCCATCCCAAGATGTACTCACACACCAAAATTGGAATCCCTAGCTGGTAAGGTATAGGAGATATGCTCTGGACAAGCTTTTGTACACACCAACCCACAGACACACGCAGAGTGCGATTACTATAAATACTATATTAAAATATGATTTACCCTTTCACTGCTTTACCCGTGGCACAATGGTTATTTGCAAACAGTTAACCCTTAGCCCGCCAAATAAATTGTTGTCTGCTATATTTCTCGTCTGCTTCTAGTTTCAAAGTGCTTCAAAGTTGCTCAAAATTGCTGAAAATGTTGTCCGAGTGTCAAACAGCTTGGATCCGGATGAGACGCCGAGTTACTCGGCGTCTCATCCGGATCCAAGCTGTTTGCATATGGAGCTATAGTCGTGAGTGGCAGGCTATGGGTTAAGATCCTGATTATATGTTGTATTACACAGGGTCTGATCAGGTTCCAGATTGTTTGATGCACTTATAACAATCCTACTTTAGTCAATTTACCTAAATTTTAACTTGGAGAAATAAATGCAGACAACAATTGTTTGAAGCAGCGAGATGTTGTCATGGCAGTGAAGCGATTAGCTAGTGCCTATTCTAAATAGCCATAATTAATACACTGGACATTTTTCTCACTTCACTACATTGCTGGGGCTATGTTAATTATGGGATTCACACTGTGCCATGTACACTATAATACTGAAACCATTAGCAACATCAGTAGTTGTGAAACCTGTTTCCTATAGTATATACATTTATGTATTGCATCAAAATTGCAACATGATGTGAAAAGGTGTATATATATGGAGTAATTGGTAACCATGGTTACCAATTACTCCATATATACACCTTTTCACATCTTTAATTCATTCCTAAATTGAAGAAAAATGTTTCACTTTATACAGTTATGAATATGTATAACAAAAAATATTTTCTATATTAAATCTAGCAGACGGTAGCTTAACCAATTTCCACATAAATAGTTTAAATACGCCTTTTTATGCCTTCACCTTTTTCCTACACTGAAGAAAAAATTCCTCTATATACATTAATGAGTATGCACAAACACAAGTATTTTTTATATCCTAGAAGATGGTAGCTTGAAGCAGGCTGAAAGTAAAGCAGAATGTGCCATTAGGTGCATTCTGCTTTACTTTAAACCTGCTGTACGTGGCCACTTATCTTCAAACCACAAACATATTATGGGGTAATGTGTTAAAGCAGACTGAAAGTAAAGCAGAATGAGCCTTAACCCTTAGCCTGCCACTCACGACTATAGCTCCATATGCAAACAGCTTGGATCCGGATGAGACGCCGAGTAACTCGGCTTCTCATCCGGATCCAAGCTGTTTGACACTCGGACAACATTTTCAGCAATTTTGAGCAACTTTGAAGCACTTTGAAACTTGAAGCCGACGAGAAATATAGCAGACGACAATTTATTTGGCGGGCTAAGGGTTAAGGCGTAATTTGCTTAATCTGCATTAATTGGTCACCTATCTCAAATACTCGAAGCAGGCTATGCAGTAAAGTGTTAATTAGACCAATGAAACTGTAACAAAGTTGCAACATGAGAGGTATGTTGTCCTGATATGACATCTCTTAACTACAGCCATACTATCGGGGAGCTGACAGCTAGATAAAAGTTAATTAACCTCATCCCCTCCTCCCTAACAGCAAACAGTGCAAATTACCTATATCTGTTTCAAGCAGGTTGAAAGTAAAGCAGAAAGCTTCGCAGAAAAGCTTTCTGCTCTGCTTTTAACTTGCTTTACGTTGTCATCTTTGATAAATACAATATAATGGATATTCAATTGTGGCACTTATTTAGATGAGTAAGTGAATGAAAGGATTCTGCAAGTTTCACAGCATCAAACTATGGAGGTCAGTGAATGTTTAAGGCTGAAGCAGTGTAGATTTATATATGTACATGCTTCACTAAGCTGTAACAAAGTAGATTTCTACATTCACATGCTTTCACTAAGCTGTAACAATGTAGATTTCTACATTCACTTGCTTTCACTTAGCTGTCACAGTGTACATTTCTAAATGTACTTGCTTTGAGCTATTACTACATTTCTACATTCACTTGAGCACTTTCACTGAGCTGTCACAGTGTAGATTTCTAATGTCATGTGTTCCCTGAACAGTTATACTAGTGGAGATATCTACATTTACTTGCTTTCACTAAGCTGTTACAGTGTAGATTTCAACATTCACAAGTTTGCTTTACGTTGTCATCTTTGATAAATACAATATAATGGATATTCAATTGTGGCACTTATTTAGATGAGTAAGTGAATGAAAGGATTCTGCAAGTTTCACAGCATCAAACTATGGAGGTCAGTGAATGTTTAAGGCTGAAGCAGTGTAGATTTATATATGTACATGCTTCACTAAGCTGTAACAAAGTAGATTTCTACATTCACATGCTTTCACTAAGCTGTAACAATGTAGATTTCTACATTCACTTGCTTTCACTTAGCTGTCACAGTGTACATTTCTAAATGTACTTGCTTTGAGCTATTACTACATTTCTACATTCACTTGAGCACTTTCACTGAGCTGTCACAGTGTAGATTTCTAATGTCATGTGTTCCCTGAACAGTTATACTAGTGGAGATATCTACATTTACTTGCTTTCACTAAGCTGTTACAGTGTAGATTTCAACATTCACAAGTTTGCTTTACGTTGTCATCTTTGATAAATACAATATAATGGATATTCAATTGTGGCACTTATTTAGATGAGTAAGTGAATGAAAGGATTCTGCAAGTTTCACAGCATCAAACTATGGAGGTCAGTGTATGTTTAAGGCTGAAACAGTGTAGATTTATATACCGGTATGTACATGCTTCACTAAGCTGTAACAAAGTAGATTTCTACATTCACATGCTTTCACTAAGCTATAACAAAGTAGATTTCTACATTCACATGCTTTCACTAAGCTGTAACAAAGTAGATTTCTACATTCACTGCTTCACTATGCTGAAACAAAGTAGATTTCTACAATCACATGCTTCACTAAGCTGTAACAAAGTAGATTTCTACATTCACATGCTTTCACTAAGCTATAACAAAGTAGATTTCTACATTCACTGCTTCACTAAGCTGTAACAAAGTAGATTTCTACATTCGCATGCTTTCACTAATCTATTGCAAAGTAGATTTCTACATTCACATGCTTTCACTAAGCTGTAACAATGTAGATTTCTACATTCACTTGCTTTCACTTAGCTGTCACAGTGTACATTTCTAAATGTACTTGCTTTGAGCTATTACTACATTTCTATATTCACTTGAGCACTTTCACTGAGCTGTCACAGTGTAGATTTCTAATGTCATGTGTTCCCTGAACAGTTATACTAGTGGAGATATCTACATTTACTTGCTTTCACTAAGCTGTTACAGTGTAGATTTCAACATTCACAAGTTTGCTTTACGTTGTCATCTTTGATAAATACAATATAATGGATATTCAATTGTGGCACTTATTTAGATGAGTAAGTGAATGAAAGGATTCTGCAAGTTTCACAGCATCAAACTATGGAGGTCAGTGAATGTTTAAGGCTGAAACAGTGTAGATTTATATATGTACATGCTTCATTAAGCTGTAACAAAGTAGATTTCTACATTCACATGCTTTCACTAAGCTATAACAAAGTAGATTTCTACATTCACTGCTTCAATAAGCTGTAACAAAGTAGATTTCTACATTCACTGCTTCACTATGATGTAACAAAGTAGATTTCTACATTCACATGCTTTCACTAAGCTATAACAAAGTAGATTTCTACATTCACATGCTTTCACTATGCTGTAACAAAGAAGGTTTCTACATTCGCATGCTTCACTAAGCTGTAACAAAGTAGATGTCTACATTCACTGCTTCACTAAGCTGTAACAAAGTAGATTTCTACATTCACTGCTTCACTATGCTGTAACAAAGTAGATTTCTACATTCACTGCTTCACTATGCTGTAACAAAGTAGATTTCTACATTCACATGCTTTCACTTATCTATTACAAAGTAGATTTCTACATTCACATGCTTTCACTAAGCTGTAACAAAGTAGATTTCTACATTCACATGCTTTCACTAAGCTGTAACAATGTAGATTTCTACATTCACTTGCTTTCACTTAGCTGTCACAGTGTAGATTTCTAAATGTACTTGCTTTGAGCTGTTTCAGTGTAGATTTCTAATGTCATGTGTTCCCTGAACAGTTATACTAGTGTATATTTCTACATTTACTTACTTTCACTAAGCTGTTATAGTGTAGATTTCAACATTCACAAATTTCCTTTCACTGAGCTGTCACATAAAAACAGGACTTCAGATAAGAGCATGTACATTGAACATTCCTAATGCTTTTATCCTTAGTTTCTCTATCAAACTCTGTTGTTAAGACTCATTAGAATAATTTTAACTCATTACCCGATAAAACACCCTTTTATGCCTTTAATTAATCCAGTGAAGAAAATAATTCCATCTATATGAAGCTTAAGAAATATTTTCTATATACATGTATTAGTACATGTAGATGGAAGCTTGAAGCAGGCTGACGAAAAGCAGAATGCGCCTTAAGGCTCATTCTGCTTTACTTTCAACCTGCTTTAAATGGCCACATGTTTTCAAAACAAGAAATAGGCTATGGAGTAAATGGTTAAGAGATGACTATGAGTAGTCACAACATAGGGATTTGGTGCAAACGTAATGATTGTAGCAACTTAAGTACTCACCTTATATGGGGCTCTGCTTTAAGATTTTAGTACAAATGTACATGCATTTGAAACAGTCTCCTTATTTGGAATTACGATAAGTTAACATACACATCGTCTCTATGATTTCAGTAGCAGTATATTCACTGATGCCATATTTCCAATATATGTAACAAACACAATAGACTTGGAACTCCAGTCAGAAAACTGTCATTACAAACTTTGATATCTTAACCCATTAACCCATAAATACCCCTTTTTCAGGCTTTAGTTTATTCATCGGCTGAAGAAAATAGTTTCAATTTTTACAGTAATGAAAATATATCTTAGAAATATTTTCTATTTTCTAGCAGATGAAAGCTTAAAGCAGGCTGAAAGTAAAGCAGAATGTGCCTTAAGGCACATTCTGCTTTACTTTCAACTTGCTTTAAGTGGGAAACTATTTTCAAAACTAGAAACTTGCTATGGGGTTATGGGTTAATTGAACACTTTGAACGTGAACGGCAAAACCGTGATTACCTTTGCAAAGTTTAGATCCAGATGAAATGTCAAGAACCTCAATGTCCTACTCAGCAATTCACTGGGATCCAAACTATTTGACACTCAGACAAACCCTGTTTTGAAAACATTTAAGAAGAGTAGCAGAGGACTTGTTGCATAAGGGGATGCTTAATGCAAGACAGACATTTCAGTTAGCTCCTAAAGGTGTTTTTCTGTATTATATTTGTTATGCATTAAACAGTCACAAGTCTTAAAGGCTGACAAAGCATAATCTATTGAATCCCTTTGAGCTCTAGGCATGCATATACATGTTCTTTGTCCAGACCCAGATCAGAGGGCTCCTAAGGAGACTTCTGATCAGGGTCTGCACTGTTTATCATTATATTGTAATACCTTGAGTGAAAACCCTAAATAGTAAAAATAGCCTAGACTAAATTGGTAATTGAAATTGTTCATTTGAAGTTTCAGGGAGGAAAACCCTTAAACCCTTTTATGCTGAAATTTCAAATTGACTCACCAATTACATTGACTCTTGATGGGTTTGTTCGAAAAATAGTAACATTATGTACATATGTATCTAAAAGTACGGGAAACATTCCAGACCCTGATAAGATGCTCCCACAAGATTTACACTGTTTACAATAACCCTCTCAGTTGGATTTACACTGTTTACAAGAGCACTCTCAGCTGGATTGACACTGTTTACAGATGAAATATACACAAGTCTGCACAGCATGAGTTTAATCCATTGCCCCATAGCCTATTTCTAGTTTTGAAGACAGGTGACCACTTAACCCATTACCCCATAGCTAGTTTCTAGTAATAGCCTATTTCTAGTTTTGAAGACAGGTGACCACTTAAAGTAGTTTGAAAGTAAAACAGAACGTGTCATAAGGCTTTACTTTCAGTCTGCTTTAAGCTACTATAGATCTGCTATAATAATGCAAGTATTTCTTAGAGAACATGTTTCATGACTGTATATATTGGAACTATTTATGGTGTAATGGGTTAACACTTTAAAATATCTACTGCCAACAGATATGCCCCCATTTCATCTCTTTGCAGATTAGTTACGAAAACGAGATTACCTTTGCAAATAGTTTGTATTCAGATGAAATTATGCAGCATCTCATCTGGATCCAAACTGTTTGCAGCCTCTACACTCTTTCGAAAAGATAACTATTTTGGTGAAATTTTAATTTTAGAACAGCAGTAGACAATAATTGTTGCAGACAACAATATTCTGTAAATATAAGGATCTACCGGTAACCAATTTCAGAATTTCTTAGATTGAAATTTATCAGCATTTAGTGACAGATATGGTAGATCTAATAATTAAACACGCTTCTCGAGTTCCATAGCAACACATTGAGCACCTGTACCTAAACCTCCACATAAGAGCCGCATTTGAAGATCCATTCATTGTACTTAAAAAATGTGGCAACTTAAAGGGACTCGCAACCGGATGGTGTACTTGTCAAAATAAAATAAAATACTCAAATAAAAGCAAATTTGTGGCATTATTTGGCTTTTGACATTAAAAAAATATGATCAGTCCAAAAAGTCTCAAGAATTGTCACCGAATCTTAGTTTTTTTAGATATTTTCCATCGTTTTTCTATAGTGTTAGCTAACGGTATAGTTGTTGTTGTTGCGTCTCTACACGGGCTCAGACATAAACCCGAGCCGAATATGTATAAATCAATCGCTACCAGTGAGGTACGTTAATTCATTACCATATAGATAGAGAGCCCCAGTAGCCGCGTGGTTAAGGCGTTTGCCTTTGTTTTCATGTTTGTCTCCGCATGGAGGGTCACGGGTTCGAATCCCACCAGAGCTTCTCCCTTTTTTTTTTTGAAATGCATTTTTTAACAGAATTTATTATCCAAAACTAAATCTTACCCATTTATATAAGCATTTGACATATATTTACAAATTACTATTTTTAATGCTAAATCCGGTTGCTTGACTTGACTTGATCCTGAGTTTATTTGTCATCTGCTGCGGGATTAGTCCCAGTAGCTGGGGTAGGCAGCAGGCGGCTAGAGCGTCTAACCCCTGATTTCCACGCTCCTCTGTTCTGTGGGTCTGTGTCACCCATGCCACAGGTGTGCAGGTCATCCTTAATACAGTCTGACCACGATTTTCTTGGTCTTCCTCTACCTCTGGCACCAGGAATGGCCATCTTCGTGATAGAGTTGGTGCAAGAAGTGGCACGCTCGACATGCCCGTACCACCTCAGACGTCTGGCTCTCAGTGATGCCGTGACTTCTGGTATCCCTATTTTACCATACAGCGTGTCAGTGTCGACTCCGTCGTCAGGTTTGACGCCGCAGATCCAGCGGGCCATTGCTCTGTCATTTCTACGTAGTTGTTGTAGATCTGAAGTAGATGGTGCCCACGCTTCACTACCATGTAGCATGGCAGAACGGACACACGCATTGAACACTTTGCCACGGGTTTTGAGGGAAACATGCTTCGACGACAGTATTGGCAGGAGCTTCCTAAACTTTCCCCAGGCAGTGCAGCATCTGGTGATGATGGCAAGTTCGCAGCCTCCCCCAGCACATAGCGTATCACCCAGGTAGCAGAAGCTGGCCTCAACATCAAGCTGGGAGCCATCAACGACGACCTGGGTAACTGGTCTTCCATCAATTGGACGTGCTTGGTCCAGGCATCTAGGACATACATAGTCCGGAATGCTGGTGATTCTTCCCTTGATGCCACTGCACTTCTTGGGCACCCACAGTTTGCACTGGGTGCACTCTATGCGAGCCTCTTTAAAGCAACATAAAAGTAAAATAGAAAGCTCCTTATGGAGCTTTCTGCTTTACATTCATCTTGCTTTAAGTAGTTACATGCCTTAAACACAATTTGATAAAGGTGATTTGCATTAACTCTTTGCATGCTGGGTGATTTTTCCGTCTGCAACAATTGTCGTCTGCTTATGTTCTAAAAGTAGAATTTTCTAATTTTCTTTTCAAAACAGGGTCAGATTGTCAAACAGTTTGGATCCTGATGAGACGCCGCGTTACTCAGTGTTTCATCTGGATCCAAACTGTTTGCAAAGGCAATCACTGTGGCAGATATATCCGCCGCTAGCATGCAAAGAGTTAAAAACAAACGTAATTATACAAAGTCTGATGTCAACTTACATTTGCATATAAGAGCACAATCATTGTAATATACCAGTATCCAAACTGTAACATCTCACTTCATGTCACCTATATAATATTGTGTTATTAGTTCCATAACCTATGGTTCCCTGAATACTGCTGTGCAACATAACCTGAGGCCTGGAACCAGCGGTGGAACACTTTTGACAGGCTCTTCTAATGCCAGCCGCAGAAAATGACTGCACTTTTTGTCGTGAAGGATTATTGATTTGTCATTGTCAACAACAAATAACTCTACCGCACTGATACAGCTACGGCGAAATATTTGATATTGCTTTCATTGGAAGTTTTATATCTGTTGCTATGGTGACAAAGCTTTTGGTGTATTAATTCTAAGACATTTATGTCTTTGACAAAGCTCATAATCATTAGTTTGATTGAGAAAGACCCCAATGAGGTATACAATATTTGGATCTGTGTAAAATCTAGACACATTGGAAATCTTCTCCACAATCATATTTGCCTTATAAAATTCCTCTACCTTTAATTCTTTTCTGCCATAGCTTGTTGTCAGCGTTCATGGCAGGCAGTCGTTTAACCCATTACCCCATAGCCTGTTTCTTGCTTTGAAGACATGTGATCATGACTTAACCCTTTCCTCCCTAAAACCTCAAATGGACAATTCTATTTTTCAATTTAGTCTAGTCCATTTTTTACCTTTGAGGGTTGATTTTTACAATGTATGTCCAAATGACAAACAGTGTAGACCCTGATCAGAGGGCTCATTAAGGAGCCCTCTGATCAGGGTATACACTGTTTGCATAGGACAAGTGTTCTCCACACATGTACGCTGTTTGCAAACGACGCATATATGCATGACTAGGGTTCAAAGAGTTAAAGCAGATTGACAGTAAAGCAGAATGTTCCATCTGGATCCAAAATGTTTTGACACTCTGATGCTGTTTTAAAAAGAAATAACACATCATGAAAAGAGTTATTATAGTTATAAAAGCTGAGCATTTTCAACAAGTAAAGGACTGATCGGTATCTCTTGACCGGTTGTCCAGACTTCAAACATAATCACACCCATACAGGATTTTAACCCTTTACTCCATAGAAGCGCCTTTCAGTGGATTTATTCCTTCACTGAAGAAAATAGTTCCAGTTTATTTAGTAATGAAGATTACAAAAACAAGAATGCACGTTCAATAAAAGCTTATGCCCCCAGTGGCATCCTTGACAATATATTCTGAATCTTTTCTAAGTCCAAATTAGGTCAGGTCAAACTGAGTTTTGGTATTATTGGTGAGTTGGTAATGGTCCAAGGCAACAACTGTATAAGTATCAAAGCATTGTAGTCAGTTGTGTTGATGCTAGACGAAACGGTAAAATCTAGTTAACCAAGAAATAGCCTATTTAAAACTTTCTAAGTCCAAATTAGGTCAAGGTCAAGGTCAAAATCAAAGTTTGGTGATATTGGTGGATAGGGAATGGTGCAAGGCAACAACTGTATAAGTATCCAAGCATTTGGGTAAGCGGTGTTGATGCTAGACGAAACGGTAAAATCTACTTAACCTTGTTACGGACGGATGCACAGACGGACGGACAGGACGATTACTATATGCCCCGCATCTGTCGATGCTGGGGGCATAAAAATATTTTCTATATGCTATCCGAGTATAATTTCACCATCAAATGCAATCAATATTTGCTTCCTATAGAAATACCTATCTTAAATGGACCAAACAATGAGCAGAATGTGTAAACTGTGACAAACATCTGATTTGGTTACCTTATCAACGTTTGCAACCATTTATACTACAGTTAATAATCTCACAAGTCATATATTTATAGATATGGCAGTCTTTGGTATGTAAGGGATGCAACTAGTGTTTAATGCAACATGTTTATCTGTACTTAAATTAGTTTCAAATTAAATGTTTCGTCATGCAGAATTATTTAACTTATTTTGCGTAACTATGCAAAATATTTTGTCTGCTTTTAAAATTAATCTGAACACACACTCTCAAGTTTCTGCATGCAGATAGATGTTACAGGTTGCTGATTTATTGTCGGCAGGCAGAAAGAGTGAAATGCTTCCATACAGACGAAGGAGTAGCCGGTGGCATAGAACATTGCGTTTTAGTAAGAATTTTATCGTAGTGGGCCTAGATCTACGTCTTGTATATATATTAAATATGAAGCTTTCGTGATGCGTGTAACAAGAATATTTGATGATTTTAATTAGTAGAGTTGCGAGATATTGGTCGCATACGAAAAGCGTCATTTGAGAAATTCGCAATCTGCTATATTGATCGGCGATCATTTTTGATTGGATTCTCTTAATTGTCATGTGCTAAACACCCCTCTTTTGTTTGGCAACTAGGGGCCCCTAACATGTCAATTAAGGATACCTCATTTACCACATGATCTCCTGTAAACTGCGAGTCCATTGGTCCGATGTTAAGGGAAGTGCCGTGGATTACATAACACAGTGGGTAATGTTTGCAAACTACGTACAACTTGACATGCGCTATCAAAACACTTACTAGCTGGTGGTGATAATAACCCTTCAATCGAGGACTAAAAGCGGACGATTAGCCTTGTTAGAAACAAGAATGCGCGTTCAATAAACACTTATGCCCCCGGTGGCATCCTTGACAATATATTCTGAATTTTTTCTATGTCCAAATTAGGTCAAGATCAAGGTCAAAATCAAGGTTGGGCAATATGGGTGGATTGGTTGTGATCCAAGGCAACAACTGTATAAGTATCAAAGCATTGTAGTCAGTTATGCTAATACTAGACGAAACGGTAAATTCTAGTTAACCAAGAAATAACCCATTTAAAATATTTTAAGTCCAAATTAGGTCAAGGTCAAGGTCAAAATCAAGGTTGTGTGATATTGGTGGATAGGGAATGGTCCAAGGCAACAACTGTATAAGTATCCAAGCATTTGAGTCAGCGGTGTTGATGCTAGACGAAACGGTAAAATCTACTTAACCTGTTACGGACGGACGGACGGATGCACGGACGGACGGACAGGACGATTACTATATGCTGCCGGGGGCATAAAAAGTAATCAGTCTCTTAAACAATTTAGATAATCCATGTTATGTTTTTAATAATAATAAACAAGAGGGTCTAAAGGCCCTGATATCGCTCACCTGTTAGAATGAAGCCTGAAAGCTTTACCTTTCTGTTTCACCCATTTTAATCTAAATCCATTCAAATTTGTAGTATAGCATGTAAACAATTTTGGAATACAAATATTCATAATTCTAGAATAGTAGAGTACATCAAGGGCAGATAACTAGAGCCTAAACAAAACTGAAATGAAGCCCTTTGAAGCATTACAAAGTATATCAAGGATAGATAACTATTGTCAATGATTAGATTTCAACAATAATTGCACTAGATCCTTTGATAACTTATAGCTACATACTTTGTGTGCAAGTATAATCAAAATCCATTTAAAACTGTAGTATAAACGCTGTTAGACATGGCATTTTCAGCAGTTCATGGGCAGATAACTCTTGACCTATTGGTCTGATTTCAACTATAATCACACTTATTCGAAACTCTTATGGTAATATACAATCTGAACAAGTTTGAGAAAGATTGGATAAAAATTGTGGCTACTACAGTGTAAACACCCTTAAATATGGCGTTTTCAGCAATTCAAAGGTAGATAACTCTCGACCTATTAGTCTGATTTCAACCATAATCAAACTTATTCGAAACTCTTATGGTAATATACAATCTGAGCAAGTTTGAGAAATATTGCGAAAATATTGTGGCCACTAGAGTGTAAACACTTAAATTGTTGACGACCGACGCCGGACATTCAAGGATTGCATAAGCTCACCCTGAGCTAGCTCAGGTGAGCTAAAAACTATTTTATCAGAGACAACTATTCAAATACTTAAATCGGATTCGAATATTCGGCCCTTATGCCAATATTCGAATAATCCACCAGAGCACCAAATAAGGGTAGTTTTTCAAAAACTAAAATCTTTATTTCTGAATTAAACCCTATGGTGTCACTACTCATTAGAATCGTCTCTTCGAGACGATTCTAATGAGTAGTAACACCATAGGATTTGGTGCTAAAAATAGTGAGAAAATGTGGGATTTGTTGAAAAAACTACCTCTTATCTGGAGCCCTGATCCACTATTCGGTCTCATCCCTAATTGTTACACTAGTTGCTTCCTGCTAAGAGTTTGCACTTAGTTTCTAAACACTGCTGTCAGTTTACCTCAAAGACTTTACCTACCTAATGCTAGTGACAGCTCAGTGTGAGTTTGTGTATAATTCCATCCCAGCTCGTGTGAGGCTGTGTATAATTCCGTGCCCTATTTAATATATGGAAACTAGCAGAAACATGTGAAAAGACACCTACCTACATGCACTGCATGCATGCAATAAATATTTACATTGGCCCCATTTCATTCCATTGAAAAACAGGTCACAGGAGTCGAACGTTTTGTGTGCATGGAAAGGTCTTGTCCATATACACACACATACCAAATATGAAAATAATATCTAAAGGGACATATGAGTTACAAGCATTTTCTTGAAACTGCTAACGCGAACGGCAACGTGACGCCAACGACTTGGTGACTACATAAGCTCTTGGACACAGTCCGGCGAGCTAATAAGGTACATGATAAATTTTGTTCCTTTTTTGAAAACATATTTTTCTTCAAAGTTTCACTTTAAATACATTCTCAATTTTTCCCCCATTTATTCCACATCTAAAACCAACCCAGAAATCCTTTTTACGATGACATAAGCAGATTGCATGCACCATAATTATCAAGCGTTTTTGTGATGCTTCTGGAGTCATATGGGATCAGGGTTCTGATGTATGAGAATCAAGGATGTTGTATTATCATTATTATGTCATTTCCAATTATCAACTCTTGGTATTCTACGCTGGAGGCCTGAAAGCCTGAAAGCCTAATTAATGTATGTTATGTTCATCTTGTCACCTACCTTAACCTTTTGCTCCAAAATGGCATATGTACACCTTTTTATGTTTTTAATTTATTTATTCCTCATTTCAAGAAAATAGTTCCACTTTAATTAACAGTCATGAATACCATTGCCTCTTACCATGCTAGCAGCGGATATTGTGCCATAGTGATTACCTTTGCAAAGAGGTTGGATCCAAACTGTTTGACCCTGTTATGCAAAGAAATGTAGAACATTCTGCTTTTAGAAAAACAACAAATGACAGTTGTTGCAGATAAATATATGTATTATATACCTAGTCTAAAGGCCATACAATCTTTTTCCGTATCAGATGGTCCGTATCAGATGGCATATATTATTATGCTACACAATGTTGACGCCACTGCTTTTATGCAACACAAGTTGTACATGATCTATTAATATAAAGAAGCGTTGCGCGTGACGTTTCGGAATTCCAGGTCCTATGCTATTTTTAAAAAAAGTTGAAACTAAGAATTGGTCAACTTTGAATAGTTAATTTCCATTTTAAGCGTGAATAACCCAAATCACCCACTTTTACTAATGTTTTCCTCCAAAGGATAAAGCTTAAAACAGTTCAACTTGTGCTCTGAAACGCTTAAATGATCGTTATTTGCAAAACGGATTCAATCGAGAACAAAGTGATACGTCATAAAAAATGATGGCGTAATTTATTGGTGGTCACATGACTTCCATAAATAGTTTTGCATAGAACTCAGGATTTTTAACATATAGAGGCCTGCATGTATGTGTATATTTGATTATTCGGTTGAACAATATATAGATCTAGATCTAGTCCCAAACAGTTTAGGTATATAATAAAAGGAACATCACCACAGTGTGTGATCCAGGGTCTTGTATCAGTTCTCGTTGGTTGTGTAATCCAGATCACACTCGAGGCTGCGCCTCTCGTGAGATCTGGATTACACAACCAACTCGAACTGAGTTTTAAATAAAAGGCATAAAAAGATGTATCTATGGAGTAATGGGTTAAAATGCTTGAGATGTAGTATTTCAACAAGATGGCTGTAAAACAGAATTAGCTATGAGATAAGAAGCTGTAATTCAATATTTGCTTGAAATCCAGGAGTATCTCATTGATCAATGGCTTGGCACCAGACATTCTGAAAGCTAGATATAAATTTTACTCGTTAAAAATGAAAAAATAAATCAATAGTAATTTCATTGGTCTGATGGTATCAACAATAATATGACTTGAAGGGACTCGTAGGCAATTTTTAGATATATATATCAATTCAAGGATACACAAAATAATTTTTGCAGCAAATTTATGATCCTTGCTTTGTGAAGGATATAAGCAAATGAGCTCTTTTAAAAGCTTAAAGGATATACTGGTAAATGTTTAGATAAGGACTATAGGCATTCAGATTCCGTTACTGGCTATGTAGACATGGCTTGATTAGATCCACTGTCAACCATCCCACAGCTTTTAACCCTTTCCTCCATAAAGAAGCACCTTTTAGCACATTCAGTTTATTCCTTCGCTGAAGAAAATAGTTCCAATTTATAGTCATGAAATATTTTATATGGAATATTTTCTTTATTCTAGCTAGTTGTAGCTTAAAGAAGGCTGAAAGTAGGCTGAAAGTAAAGTAGAATGTGCATTTAGGCACATTCTGTTTTACTTTAAACTTCTTTTAAGTAGTCAACTATTTTCAAAACTAGAAACAGACAAAATCTGGTAGTGAGAAAGCCGTTATTATTTCCTGTTAAACGAAAATGCAATGCAATCAAATATAGAAAATAAAGAAAGTTATTGAAAATGTTGTTAAAATATTTTTGAGTTGCAAAAAAATTTGGAGCCTGATTACACACCAAGATACTCAGCGTCTGATCAGGCTCCAAACTTTTTGAAATGGACATCTTAACAGCATAAACAAGTTTAAAGGCAGTATGTAAGCCAAAATAGCACATTTTTTAAACCTGATTATGGAGGCAATAAATCTGACAAACACATGAATTTGGTGGAAAAAAGTCGACTTTTAAATCGGTTTGTTGACATCCGATCAACGACGGAGATTTTCCGAGTTCGTTCGGCTTGCGTCCGGTAAAGATGTTTTTATAGCTCATTATTAGTGTTTTCTTCTGACTTGACAGTTATTTTTAGATTGGAACATTCTAAAACTTTAAAAGGGATGAGTATTCCCTACATCCAGCAAGAAACATTGATAGCTATATTTATTGTGCGCAGTATACAGTAGAGAATACATTTTTCTTTCCCGTTTAAACGCAATGCACTAAACTGTGGAAATTTACTTTTAGAATTTTTAACTATTATTTTTTAATCTGAGTAGCAAATAGGTTGGAGCCTGATCAAACGCCGGGTTACCCGGCGTCTGACCTGGCTCCAATCTGTGTGCAATGGAAATAATAGTTTTGTATACAAATGCGTTTATTGGGAAAGAATAAAATATCAGTAAAGTTAGCGCAGCGGTCTCATGCTGCACGGGAACCATACTTATCTCAAGTAGGAAAGTGTATGATGATGTAGTCGATGTTACCTTGCTTACAGTGGAGATAATGTTATTCTTTCCCAATAAACGTGTTTAACGCTAAAACCATGATTTCAATTGCAAACAGTTTGGAGCAGATCAGATGCCTGGTAACCCGGCGTCTGATCAGGCACCAAACTGTTTGCCGCTCAGACTAACATGAATGGTCAGAATTGTCTAAAGGTTGTCCATTTATGCGTATTATTGCGATGCGTTTGCGTTTCTATGCGTTTAAACGGGAAAGAATAACGTTTTCTCCACTGTTACCTTAATGGTTATGAACTATTCTGTTCTAAAAATAACCCAGACAAGTCAGGAAAATCGGATCGATCTCGTGACTCTAATTCAACCATGCGGAAATTCTCAGAAGCCGACACGAAGATTTGTTATGTAAACAAAAAGCTTATTTTTTCAACCATCTCGATAAGAAATCGGCACATTTATGTATGGTTCTTAAAGAAAGGGGGGCATGTTTCAGACACCTGACAACGGATCTGCTTAGTTTTAATACATAGAAAATGTTCTTATATAAGAAATTGCGCGATTTAAACATAAATTTGGGCGGTATTCTGGCTTTAAATTAAGTTTAATAGTCCTGAAAAAATAATGTCTTCTTCCCCGTTAACTGAAGGGTTTACTCTACATAAGAATATACATCCATAGGTGACAATCATATCCTGGGAATATTTATTAATCCTGACTTTTTGCTGCTAACCAAAATGACTTGACCTTTAACCTGCAAGCACAGATCCATTGGCAATAACAAACAGTCTGGATCCAAATCAGATACCAAGAAACTAAAGATACCAAGAAAGCTAAAGATACCAAGAAACTAAAGGTTTAATCAAAATTCACCCTTTGACACTGTTGTCAATATTTCATTGTTTTATGCCAAAACAATGAAACAAGAGGGCCTGAAGGCCCTGATATCGCTCACCTTTTATAATGAATCCTGATACCTTTGAATTTCACCTGTTTTATTCTAAGTCCATTCAAATTTGTAGTATAGCATGTACACAACATTGCAATATGACCCATTCTAGTATGTACAGTAGAGTACATCAAAGGCAGATAACTAAGCCTAAATAATACTGAAATGAAGCTTTTTCTAGCATTTCAAAGTAAATCAAGGGCAGATAACTCTTGCCACAATGATCAGATTTCAACAATAATTGCACTTCCTTTAAGAACATATAGCTATATACATTGTGTGCAATTATAATTAAAATCCATTGAAAATTGTGGCCTCTAGCGGGCAAACACTGTTAAATATGACATTTTCAGCAATTCAAAGGTAGATAACTCTTCACCTATAAATCCGATTCCAACCATAACCTAACTCATCCGAATTCTTATAGTCATATACCATCTGATGAAGTTTGAGAAAGATTGGATTAAAATTGTGTCCTCTAGAGTGTAAACACCCTTAAAAGTTAAATATGACATTTTCAGCAATTCAAAGGTAAATAACTATTGACCTACAGGCCCGATTGCAACCATAATCAAACTCATCTGAACTCTTATAGTCATATACCATCTGATGAAGTTTAAGAAAGATTGGATTAAACTTGTGGCCTCTAGAGTGTAAACAACCTTAAATATGGCATTTTCAGCAATTTAAAGGTAGATAACTCTTGACCTATCAATCCAATTCCAACCAGAATTGAACTCATATCCGAATTCTTATGCTAATATACAATCTGAGTAAGTTATAGATAGATTGGATAAAAATTGTGGCCTCTAGAGTGTAAACACTGTTAAATATTGCATTTTCAGCAATTCAAAGGTGGATAACTCTTGACCTATAATCCTATATGTCCAATATCAACCATAATCGAACTCATCCGAACTCTTATGGTAATATACAATATGAGTAAGTTACAGAAAGATTGGATAAAAATTGTGGCCTCTAGAGTGTATACACCAAAATTGTTGATGACGAACGACTGATGCCGGACATTCATGGATTACAAAAGCTCACCCTGAGCTAGCTCAGGTGAGCTAAAAAAAGGTCAGAGCTCCAGATATGGGGAGTATTTCGAAAATTTAAATCTTTATTTCTGTTTAATACCCTATGGTGTCACTACTCATTAGAATCGTCTTGAAGAGACAATTCTAATGAGTAGTAACACCATAGGATTTGGTGCTAGATTGAGTGAGAAAATGTTGAATTTGTTCTGTTTACTCCCCTTTATCTTGAGCCCTGAAAGATAATTTTGCAAATCTTTGCCGATGAAAATATGGCTTAATATGACAAGGTTAAGAGTTAACAAGACATCAGTTGGAATTGTGTGGCCTATGTTCTTTTTTTCTTGAATTACTTCTCTTCAGCAAATTTTATTGATCCAGAGATGAGGTCTCCTCAAGGGACATTCTGTGAGCTAACTTGGCGACAAATTTGAAACATGTCAACAGCTTGGCTTTCTATATAGTGTCAGAGATAAGCCTTAAAGGTATAAGGTGAGTAGTTTAACCCTTTACTCCATAGATATGCCTATCAACGCATTAAATTCATTCCTTCACTTAAGAAAATAGTTTAAATTCATACACTTATAAATGAATGTGTAGCATTATAGAAATATTTACTATATTCTAGCAGATGGTAGCTTAATGCAGGCTGAAAGTAAAGCAGAATGTGCCTTAAAGTTAAGGCTCAATCATTCTGCTTTACTTTCAACCTGCTTTAAGTGGTCACCTGTCTTCAAAACTATAAACAGACTATGGGGTAAAGGGTTTGATACCACAATCCTGATGTCTCCACGAAAAGGTGACTGCTCATTTGAATCACCTAAACCAATACCCCATAGCCAGTTTCTAATTTTGAAAATAGGTTACCACTTAAAGCAGGCTGAAAGTAAAGCAGAATGCGCCTTAAGGCATATTCTGCCTTACTTTCAGCATGCTTTAAGCTACCATCTGCTAGAATAAAGACAAGGGCCACTATGGCCCTATATTGCTCACCTGGTACACCATGTAAAACATTACCTATAGTGACCTAAATTTTGACTCAACATGACCAATATTCTACTGTGGCCTAGATTTCAATAAGGCAAACATTTTGACCAAGTTTCATCAAGATCAAGTGAGAAATGTAGCTTCTAGAGTGCAAACAATGTATTTTCATGATTTGACCTAGTGACCTAGTATTTGACCAGACATGACCCACATTCAAAATTGACCTAGATATTGAAAGGTCAAACAATGTGATTAAGTTTCTCATGAAAATGTATGAAATTTGTAGTCTCTAGAGTGTTAACAAGGTTTGTCTATGATTTGACCTAATGACCTAGTTTTTGACGGGACATGACCCATATTCGAACTTGACCTTGATTTTATCAAGACAAACATTGTTATCAAGTTTCATGAAGTTCCAATGAAATTTGTAGCCACTAGAGTGTTAACGAACAATTGTGGATGGACGATGGACGACGGACATCTAGGGATCCTAATAGCTCTTCTTGGCAATTCGTGCCAGGTGAGCTAAAAAAAAATCTTATCTTACATATTTAAAACTGTACAAATTTGAACTATTTTCTTCTGTTGAGAAATAAATTAAAGGTGAGAAAATTGTATTTATGGAGTGATCATGGGCTAAAAGAAGCAGTTCTAATGAGATGGCACAACACAGGATTAAAGGAGAAATTGTTGAAAACACTCTTTGCCATAGAAGAGCAGCTGAGTGCCCCTATCTACACCACATACTGTTAGTGCCATGGTTGGTTATTCAATGTATAGAGTACTGGTGGCAACTTTAACTCATTACCCCATAGCCTGATTCAAGTTGTGCAAATAAGTGACAACTTAAAGCAGGTTGAAAGTAAAGCAGAATGTGCCTTAGGGCACATTCTGCTTTACTTTCAGCCTGCTTTAAGCTGCCATCTACGAGAAAATAGAAATAATTTATTATGATGAATAATCAATATTCATAATTGTATAAATTGACTGTTTTCTTAAAAGCAGGAATAAATTAGAGGCGTAAAAAGGCTTATTTATGGGGTAATGGGTTAAGACACATTCTGCTTTACTTTCAGCCTGTTTTAAGCCACTATCTGCTAGTATTTAAGTAATATTTCTTATTGTACATTTGAACTCTTTTCTTTGGCGGAGAAATAAATTAAATGCGCTAAAAGGTGCTTCTATCAGGTAACGGGTTAAGCCATGTCAAAGTGTCTTACAGCTTAGATCCTGATAAGATAAATTTGATAATTATGTTATGATGAGTCTCATCAGGATCCAAGCTCAGGCAAGCTGTTTAACACTCTGTTTTGAAAAGAAAATCTTTAGAACAGTAGCAGATGACATATGTTGCAGACAAAAAAAATTACCAAGCATTCAAAGAGTTATGTCTTGCTAAAAACAGTATACATACCGTAGTAAAATATATCCAGACAGGGCTCAAGATAAGGGGAGTTTTTTTTTTTTAAATTGAAATTTTATTTCTGCATTAAACCCTATGGTGTCACTACTTATTAGAATTGTCTGTTCTATTAGTAGTAACACCATAGGATTTGGTGCTGAAATGATTGAGAAAATGTTGATTTTTTTCAGTTTACTTCCTCTTAACTGGATCCCTGTCCAGAGTTTCATAAATAGCAAATTAACTCTTTGCATGCTGAATAATTATTTTAGTCCACACTGTCTGCTACTGTTCTAAAAATAGATTTTTCAAGATTGACTTCTAGAGAGTAAACACCCTTAAATATGGCATTTTCAGCAATTCAAAGGTAGATTACTCTCTATCTATTAGTCTGATTTCAACCATAATTAAACTCATCAAAACTCTTACAGTCATATACAATCTGAGCAAGTTTGAGAAAGATTGGATAAAAAGTGTGGCCTCTAGAGTGTAAACACCCTTAAATATGGCATTTTCAGCAATTCAAAGGTTGATAACTCCTGACCTATTGGTCCGATTTCAAGTTTCAACCATAATCAAACTCATGTGAACTCTTATGGTTATATACAATCTGAGAATATTTGAGAAAGATTGGATAAAAATTGTGGCCTCTAGAGTGTAAACACTGTTAAATATGGCATTTTCAGCAATTCAAAGGTAGATAACTCTTGACCTATTGGTCAGATTTCAACCATAATCGAACTCATTCGAACTCTTATGGTAATATACAATCTGACCAAGTAACAGAAAGATTGAATTAAAATTGTGGCCTCTAGAGTGTAAACACTGAAGTTGTTGACGACTAATTCAAGGACATTAAGACATTCAAGGATAGCAAAAGCTCACCCTGAGCTAGCTCAGGTGAGCTAAAAAATCTATATTCTAGCAGCTGGTAGTTTAAAGCAGGCTGAATGTAAAGAAGAATATTCTGCTTTACTTTCAACCTACTTTAAGTGCTTACCTGTCTTCAAAACTAGAAACATGTTATGGGGTAATGGGTTAACCCTTTTGAAGTATTTCCCAATGAAGCACCTTTCAGCGAAAATACAAAATGCACTTTTTTATACCTCAAAGATCATAGAGATATATGACAATGAGACATAACCAGAATGAATGAATGATTGGTGTTTTATGGCCCATCAAGACATCGTCAGATACTGCCCATGCTGAAAATTCCATTCATCCGCATTTTGGTTACCAAAACATGAACATTATGAACAAGTCTACTTGGAATTCTACAGAGTTTGATAAATATTGCTCTAAATTGGTCTAATTGATCAGGGGGCTCCTGATTTGGATCTACACTGTTTGCATTAAAAAAAGTAATAAGTATATTTTAAACAGGTCCATGTTGTTGAAAGAGTTAATGATCGATTCAATTTGACTGGTACTGCACACAGAATGCTAAGTCATTAAGTGATATTTTAAATCTCATCAAAACCGAGACATCACAGACGATGTGAATACCCTCGCTCAGTTCTATTTATACTAACAATGACCTCATAAAAAGGGTGTTGTCTGTGAATATGTGGGTGAAATTTCGTAGTAAAGGAAATATACTCTGGACAAAATGAGTTACGACATATAAACATACATACATTTATCAATTGAGGTCAAGGTCAAAGTCACAGTGACCTTAAAGTAGTATTCAACACTCGGCCATCCCATGATGTACTCACACACCAAATTTGGTATTCCTAGCTGATACAGTACAGAAGATATGCTCCTGACAAGCTTTTTTTTAAACTTGAGGTCAAAGGTCAATGTCACAGTGACCTAAAAGTAGTATGTGACACTCCCCAATCCCAAGATGTACTCACACAACAAATTTGGTGTCCCTAGCTAATGTGGTAAAGGAGATAATATGCTCTGGACAAAAAGCATCACGTACGGACAAACACACACACATAGTCGTGTTTGCTTCATTGTGGACTATGCCTATTAAAACCAGCGTAATGGACACTACCAGAAATACTAGACATACCAAGCATTTAGCGATATTTTATAGTGCCGTATTGTGCTAAAATTTCATAGATATATCAAATGGTTTAATAAAAGCTAAAATAGTAAAAGTAGCGTAACCGATGTTCTGGACAAGAAATTTGTATTGTGGACACTGGGAGTGTGTGTATGTATTAGTTATAGTTCATTTTTTGAAAATTATGCAATATAACCTGGAGCGACCGTAGGGAGCGAACAGGTTATGTTGTATAAGTTTCAAACAAATGAACTATAACTGATTTACCGTTTGCCTCAAATATGGCACGTTGGCTAGTGTATGGCAGTTACCGTTCAACCTACTTTACCTATACTAAGTTATCGCTCAACCCAAATTACCGCTCGACCTAGTTTGTCAGCCAATGAAAGGGCGATGGGCGGTGCTTTGTATTTTCGGAAGCCGGCGAGTTCACTTTTACATATGACGTCACACGAAAAACTAGAAAATCGACCGGGAACCCTGTACGCGTGTAGAGCTCGCTGTAGGCATTTCCAATTAGAAACAAAACCGAGCATGAGCTAGCGTGTCACCCAAATGGAATTTAAAAATAGATTCAATTGAGGACGATTTTTATTTGTGTTCCGACAGTAAAGTGTTGAAAACTGTCGTGAAAGAGCTGCTGTGGACTGGCGTGACATGAAAATGCTTCATCAATTGATTTGCTAAAAAATACCAAGCATTAAGCAGCACCTGATCAACCAAGATTCGAGTCCTTTCTTCATTCATGCACTAATGGAGCCAAGCAATAATTGTTTTAAATTCAGTTTAGAAACCTCCCCACAAATTATAGGGTTAAAACATCCTAAGTCAAGAGCATTCTTGATTTTTAAATGACATTCATCTGGACTGTGTTGTTTAGTGCATTATACTATAAATGACAAAAATGCACATGTCACCGAAAGGGTTGAAGACGGGTGGCTGTTAAACGCAAGAATTAAACGCTTATAGGAGCCTCTGTATTGTTTGCCTTATGCATTGATAAAACGCAACCGTATTTTAGTACAATATTGAAAATAAGCACATTTCTTTCGAGACGTTTTACAGTCAAATATTTGTAAAACGATTACACAAAAGAAGACAATACCCACAGGTCGACTGCTTAACCCTCTCAACCCAACACTTATACAATGAACAATTCGAGTCTAGGCCATTTTGTAATAGGAGATCTGCGATGTGGTTCTACAATGTTTGCAGTGGACAAGTGTAACGGGTACATTTTAAAAGACGAGTGTACTCGTCACCTAGGGTTCAATGAGTTAATGCAGGACATGATTAATGCGTTTCATATTAATTTCATTATGCACTAACTATAGTCTCCTGTCTACAGAAATATTTGATTTATTCGGACCTCTTCATTGAAAGGCCGCAGTACATAGGTTATACAGTCGAATACCGTTACCTCGAAGTTGAACGGACCGTGAAAAAATATCGACGTAGCCGAAGTTCGAGCTAATGGGAGTTTCTCATTTGAGATCTGTATCGTCATATCGAAGTTTTAACGTTATTCTTGATCCTAGTGTTTATTGACAGTTGATTGGTAATTGAAAATAAATGCGTAGGAAAGGAGAATCTGACAAAATCTTCAACTCATAATTTTCAAATTAATGAAGGTGGTCAGTATTTTTAAAAGTAGAGAATCTACGCGTCTATTAGATATGATATGAGGGAGCGAGTAAACAATTTTCGTATTTTAATACATTTGGTAGATCTACCTGATTTCATCAGCATAAACATCCAGCGCATGGGTGCTAACACAATTTTTATAACATAAAATTAGGTTTACACATTTCATCACACCAACACAGTGAACTGTTTACACTTCCGGTGACGCTCTGGAAGCGTTAGTTGTTTACATGTTTAATTTTCAAAAGGGTGTGTCCGACTTCGAAACGCCGGCGAATTATTTCGGCGTTTCAAACAGAAGCGGCGTGTTTGAACTGACTTAGATAAAAAATAAATCAGAAATGAAATGTAACTTTTGTTTGATCTCACTACACTTATTCGCCGTACGGCACCTTCAGTCTGCACTACAAAGAATTCTGTAGTCTGATTTAAACAGCGCGGCTATAATTGTCCCAGGTTTGACAGAATCGTCATCGAAAATATTTATATTTACGCAAACTTCGTAACCAAAGTTATTCGGGAATTCATTAATAATATTGATCCAGTGCAATTAAGATGGGATTATCTTTCGTGCTGATTAGTGCAATTTCGGACATGTTCACTAATTTGGTGCTACAATCAGTCACGGTGGCCGAGAGCCATTTTTCGCACCTCCATCCAATGTTTGCCGAATGTGCGATATGCGGTAAGGGTGAGAAAAATTCTCTGGTTCTGAAAAATTACATCGACGTAACCGATAATATCGAGGAAACAATATCGAGCAAATGAGGGATTTACTATATAGATAAAGAAGGAATTTGCCGGGACCGGTGAAAAATATCGACGTAAGCGGAGTATCGACGTATCGAATATCGAGGTAACGGTATTCGACTGTACTGTAATTCGCAGCTGAGCGGTTGCTGTATGACGTAATGATGCGCTACGCTCCTCCTTAGCACGCGGTGTCCTTGACCGGTTCATGACTTGTTTATTTCTCTGCCATACCCAAGTACAAAATTGAACGAATATGCGATATATTTTTTCATTTCTCGCTGAAATGGAGCATTACCATTGGCTGGTAATCTAGGGCAAACGGTAAGATGTATGAACAGTCATCATACACACCCCCTTAGTGCATGAAGCACTTATAGTCGCGTAACGGGGCATCTGATCTCAATCTACAAAGCCTAACAAAACGTGTCAATCCTTGATCAAACCGTCTCTATTCATGGGAAAGCGTGAGAGTCTTTCATGAAAACGTAACAAAGCGTGTCATATCTTGGTGAAAACGTCTGACCTCGTGTCAGATCATCATACCAGATCGTAACACATCTTGAGACATCCTAAGGAAGCATGTCAAGTGGTGACAGATGTGAAGAATGGGGTCCCCACTTTGAACCAAGCTCTGTTAAGCTTTCCTACACTTTGAGTCAAGCTTTGCTGAGCTTTGTTACGCTTTATTAAGCTTTGATACGCTCTAGGTGCTTTAATCAATTCGTGACAGAGCGGACAAATTTTTTAACAGTTTAAAAAAGTTTGGCGCTCTTGCCGAATGTCCCACTTTACTCCAAGCTTTCCCATGATCTATTACGACCCTGACGCTTTATTTTAGCTTTGCTACGTTTTGGTGCCTCTTTAAAGCGTGTCAGTTGAGACTTGATTGACCTCACAGTTTTGCAACTTCTGAGGGTCAGATGGGCTTGTTATCGATAGATCTTATATGGAATCTTATAGTATACAATAGGGTTTTCTGCGTCAGATGGTATCTTTGTATTCACAATCGATAGAGAAATGACTGCGCAACAAGACTCGGAATGAAGTCGGTGTGTTTCACGAAGCATGTTTGCCGCGGGAGTTGGACACCTTGCCAAGGTATATACTATATAAAAAAAAATTCAAAAAATACACGGCTCCCTTATTTTCCTTCTTTCCCCATATAACAGGTGTCCGTTGAGAGGCAGTGACGTATGTCGATGCGGTCACGTGACCAGCACAGGTAATGACAGCGTCGCGAAAAAAATATACATATCGACCAGTTGACTTATAAATATTGACTTTATTTCGTTTTTATACGATATTTTGTGATTCTAATCGAGTGAAACCAAAATATGAGTTGTGGATTAAACCTAGAAAGTGTATTCCTGGCTCAACGGAAGATACGTTGCTGGTAAGTGTCAAAAAATAAAGATCGATTCAATATCGTCTTGCCGTAAACGCTTAAAACTTCAGTATGAACATTCAAACATGAATAAGAATGTGTTATCAATGTAGCCCATATTAAGATACAGTTATGGCGAAATTTTCATGTCAATCTGTCCACGCATTTTGCTATAAATTAAATTTTAATGAGGCCACCCACTGGTGCTTCGATTGAAGATTGATGCAATATCGTCTTGCCGTGAACGCTTAAACTTCAGTTCGAACATTCAAACATGAATAAGAATGGGTTGTCCATGTAGAACATATTAAGATACAGTTATGGCGAAATTTTCATGTCAATTTGTCCACGCATTTTGCTATAAATCAATTTTTAATGAGGCCACCCACTGGTGCTTCGATTGAAGATCGATGCAATATCATCTTGCCGTAAACGCTTAAACATCAATTTGAACATTCAAACATGAATAAGTATGGGTTGTTCATGTAGCTCATATTAAGATACAGTTATGGCGAAATTTTCATGTCAATCTGTCCACGCATTTTGCTATAAATTAAATTTTAATGAGGCCGCCCATGGGTCCATTCACACCTTCGTACAAACTGCCGTCACTTTTGATTCAATCGGCATTTTCCAAACACTAATTAATGTGTGTGCGATGCGCGGAGGGGTTAATTGATGCTCGGACTTTATTCTTATTATTCTTTTGTGTTAAACCTCGAAAAAGAGGCTTCTTTAAGGAATGTTTGTATTGTAAAATAACTGTAGACCGTATTAATTAACGAAGCAACTGATAAGTAATTCCAAATATCGACTTTTTTTCCCGATCGTCGCTTAAGCTTATATAATTCCCGAGGACCTGTTCTTGCGAAATCTCGCTCAACGGTCTCGTATGTATAAATCATTGGAGTTGTGTATCTCTGTTATACACTGTCTCTGGTTTGATCATAGAAACGGGTGTTTTTATGGTTTTATTCACTCGATTTGTGTTTAGAGGTGTTATATTCGGGCAAACCATGCGTCTGGCACCTGTGAAATTGACCAGGGTCGTAAGCCATGAGAGGATGCATCAAATCTTCTTAGTAACAACAACTACAACAACAATTTCACTAGAAATTAAGAAATTATACTACAGTGGTAGAAAGTGAAACCCCACCCATTCAATTTCCACATTGATTGAGCAAATTAGTGTAAGGGCAAAATGCGAATAAAACGCATGTTGCTTGATCGAGCATAAACGTGTATATCATTCTGAATATGCAAATAATTAAATCAAGGTAAATACAATAAAAATGCAATTAAATATCACACAAAAGCAGTATCTTTCTTACCAGTTTCCTTTAATTGTTATTTTATTGATTTGGTCTGCGGTAACGCCAAAGTATATCCGAACGCTCGTTTCCGGAAAAGGAAAGCCGGGCACAACAGCTGGCCGGGCTCAAATAACAACAACAACTATGGCAGCCTCCATGAGAGAAGCATTTCGGGGAGCTGTTGAGCGGATTTTAAACAGTTGGACCGTTCTGAAGGTTCTAACATTCTCCAATATTTCCATTTTCGTTTCATTAAAATGCAAACCCTATATTCGTGCGATTAGTATTTGATTAGTGCTGTCAGGCCTATCCTTGAGGAAACGAGTTGTTTCGGTCCTGGGTCATTTCGGCCTAGGCTGTGGTAGAACTTGGGAGGTCAATAAGAGCAAATTAGCAGCTTTTCACACTTAGCTATCTGGCAGTACTGTGATCTTTGAGAGACAGCAAAAGCTAAAGCATGTGTGGGTGGGTGCGAAGTGCAGATTAAAAGCAAATAAAAGTTGTGAAAGGAAGGGTTACTAGAATAACCGGAATACACCGAAATACACCTACTATGGCTCATGATGTATTTACACATTTTGTGTACTAATATATTAAATTTGCAAACGAAGTATGCAATTTGTGGGTTATAAATGTTTTTTTCTGTTGAAATCGTAACCGAAATCTACTTTGTACGGTGTAATTCTCACGTATGTGTAATTATCACATGATACCTAAAAAGTAGATTTCGGTTAAGATTTCAACAGAAAAAACATTTATAACCCACAAATTGCACATTTCCTTTGCAAATTTAATAAATTAGTACTTAAAATGTGTATATACGTCAACTGAAACTGTTTCATGATCCATAATAGGTATATTAAGGTGTATTTCGGTGTATTCCGGTGTATTCCGGTTATTCTAGTAACCGGAAAGGAAGACTTCAAAAGAAAGATTCCGTAATGGCTTTTAATTTAAGACAGCACTACGAAATCATCGCCAATAAAACGGCGTCTCTTCACATCCGTTGTGTAAAAGCCTTAATAGGATTCTACGACGTACTATATTCAGATTCAGAGAGAAGAATTAAAGTGAGACAGGTGTTAAAGTAGGTGAAAACAAAGTCGCTAAAAACATCCCAGGCCTCAGGGGCTGTTTGAAATAAGGGAGGGGTTCAGGGTGTTTCGGAACTCCTCCAGATCAGGCTGGATGACTGTCCGCCGGTAGGACTGTATTCTCTTGGGTCTGTCCTAATACCGCAAACCGCCTGTAAATACTTCAAACCACCTGTAAATACCGCAAACCACCTGTAAATACCGCAAACCAAGTTCATCCTAATACCGCAAACCATCTCTAAATACCGCAAACCACCATTAAATACCGCAAACCACTTCTAAATACCACAAACCACCTCTAAATACCGTAAACCACATCTAAATACCGCAAACCACTTTTAAATACCACAAACCACCTCTAAATACAGCAAACCACTGGAACTCATTTCTAAATACCCCAAACCACATCTAAATACCGCACACCCCCTTTAAATACCGCAAACCTATTTTATCCTTATACCATTAACCACTGCAACTCATCTCTAAATACCGCAAACCACATCTTAATACCACAAACCACCTTTAAATACATCCAGTTACACTTTCAAAAATTTGAATTTAGTGTAAATGACGTTATAAATGAAGTCATGAAAACGTGTTACACGTATATCAGGGTCCATCCTAATACTACAAACCATGCAAACCAAAACGTCATCTTCATAGGATGACGTCATATACATGGAAAACAGTGCTTGTCTGGTCACTACTAGTAGTTTGCGGTATTAGGATGAAATTGGTTTGCAGTGGTTTGCGGTATTTACATGACGTCTCATCTTTAGTTCATTAACGGAGTAAAAACGAATATTGCATCTGATCGTATTATAAACAAATGCGCCAAATACTTTATGAAGAAAGGATAGATATCCGTTGCTGTGAATGTTAAAATAGTTACTTCCCTTAGTTTTGAATGCGCTACTTACTTATGAGGATTTATTGGCGAGATACAACCCAAAACGGTAAAATAAAACAGACTTCAATATCATATCCGTGAAAAATAGATTTTGAATACGTTTGCGCAAAAAATGAACACGCTAAAAATTCATTTACAGTAGAATCGCTAAATTTGCATCTCGCATTAAAAACCACTTATACGGTATTGTCAATGCTAGACTTGCTGAAATGAATCTTTGAGTGAATAAACTTGTGAATCTTTCACTCCCTCTTAACCAGCATACTTACATGGAACCATGAGATGCCGGATAACATATTTGTCATTCCAATGTAAGTATTTCAAAGATTGAAACTTTATTATTTATATCATTATCTGGAACTAAGTAATATCTTTTATGATTCTAGCTGGCTGTCAGCCATGGGTTTGGAGGACTAGACAGTCAAGCGAAGGCAGAGTGGATGGTACAAGCAGTTGATCAGTGGTTTTCTGAGAATGGTTTGATATTTTATTTACCCTTTTCTCCATAGCCTGTTTCTAGTATTGAAGATAGGTGACAACTTAAAGCAGGTTGAATGTAAAGCTGAATGTACCTAAAGGCACATTCTGCTTTACTATGAGCATGCTTTATTATATCTTTAAGCTAGTTACCATCTGCTAGAATAAAGAAAATGTTTCTTATGATAATCAATTTTAATAATAATTCATGACTGTATAGATTGAAACTATTGTTGAGTTAAATGTGTATACAGCCAAACCTGTATTTACCCATTACCCCATAGCCTATTTCTAGTATTTAAGATAGGTGACCACTTAAAGCAGGTTGAGTTACTTTCAGCTAGTTTTAAGCTACAATCTGATAGAAAATTGAAACTATTTGCTATGGTACATGTATACATTTATGAATGTATAAGGTTGAACTATTTACTTCAGAGGATTAATAAAATAAAGGTGTAAAAATGCATATTTATGGGGTAATGGGTTTAGGGACCATTCAATACAATGCTCATACACAGTCTCTTATACCGGTAGTTACTAAATGCAGAATAAAACTAATGCAGAAAACTCCTCTATGAGCTTTCTGCATTAGTTTTATCCGGCATTTACACGGTAGCGGTCATTTTGTATACCATAAATCTACTGTAAAAATATATCCAAATCAGGTTACTTAAATAAGTCAAAACACCTTTTGAAGTTTTGTGAAATCTAGAGCCTGTTGTTGAAATCGAGTCTTGAGCACATAGGTGGTTTTAAGTTTTATAACCTTGGGCCCTGGTCACTCACTGTGAGTGAGTGAGTGAGTGAGGGAGGGCCCTGGTCAGACAACTCCTTCAGCTCTATTTTCAAAAATTGTAGATATAGACAGAGTTGCTGTATCTATTGATGACACTGTTGTATACATGATAATTTACATTGTAAAGAAATTAAAACTCACATATTGAGTTTTATGCCAACAGTTTACTTGTTTTTTACAGCTAACATTGAAACATATGAATTGGAGGATTTTCTGGCAGATGTTTTAAACCATGAATTTGATACCGTTGCTGATGATGGCAGTTTACAGGAGGTATGTAAGAACTTTTCATAACACTTCTAATACTAAATAAATGACAGCTTCAAAATTAGCTGCCTCCAGTTTTTTACAGGGCTCCAGATAAGGGGAGTATTTCAAAAATTAAAATCTTTATTTCTGCTTAAAACCCTATTGACACGATTCTAATGAGTAGTAACACCCTATGATACAGTGAGTGAAAAAATGTTGGATTTGTTCAGATTACTCCCCCTTATCTGAAGCCCTGATTTTACACTGCTAATGAATATTTTGTACTGTTGCTTATGTGGAAGTAAATGAGAGGCGTCCCTTTCCCCCCATAGAAGTGTCTTTTAGCACATTCAATTCACTCCTTCACTGAAGAAAATAGTTCCAATTTATACAGTCATGAATGTGTAACATGAGGAATATTTTCTATATCCCAGCAGATGGAAGCTTAAAGCAGGCTGTAAGTAAAGCACCTTAAGGCGCATTCTGGTTTACTTTCAACCAACCTGCTTTAAGTAGTCACTTCTCATCAAAACTATAAACAGGCTATGGGGTAAAGGGTTAAGCAGAGTAAAGTGCTAACCCATTACTCCATAAAAAATGCCTTTTTAGCTCGCCTGTTCGTAGAACAGCAGAGCTAATGTCATACCCCCGGCGTGAGCGTGGGCGTGAGCGTGGCCAAGATTAAAGTTTTTTGGACGGGTTGTTTTAAAGCTTAATATTTGTGCTAGGCTTATGAAAGTTTGTATGGAGGTTCATTTGGGGTTATACATTGATGTTATGAAGTTGGAATTTAAAAATAATTTTAATTTATGTCAATTTTTTACATGTTTTGGACTTCGGTTTTTCGACTACAAATTACCAGGTTAAAGTTTTTTGGACGGGTTGTTTTAAAGTTTAATACTTGTGCTAGGGGGCTGAAATTTTGTACCGAGGTTCATTTGGGGTTAAACATTATTGTTATGATGTTGGAATTTAAAAATAATTTTAATTTATGTCAATTTTTTACATGTTTTGGACTTAGGTTGACTCGACTACATTGACCAGGTTAAAGTTTTTTGGACGGGTTGTTTTAAAGTTTACAACTTGTGCTAGGGTGCTGAAATTTTGTATGGAGGTTTATTAGGGGTCAAACATTGATGTTATGAAGTTGGAATTTAAAAATGAATTTAATATTTGTCAATTTTCGACATGTTTTGGACTTAGGTTTTTCGACTACAAATCACCAGGTTAAAGTTTTTTGGACGGGTTGTTTTAAAGCTTAATATATGTGCTAGGGTGCTGAAATTTTGTATGGAGGTTCATTAGGGGTCAAACATTGATGTTATGAAGTTGAAATTTAAAAATAATTTTAATATTTGTCAATTTTAGACACGTTTTGGACTTATTTGTTTTGACTACAAATCACTAGGTTAAAGTTTGGACGGGTTGTTTTAAAGTTTAATATAACTAGACTAAGACTCACCATTCATTTAATAATCTATTTAAACTGAAAATTGATTTGTTTTCCATACAAGATATTTTTTAGACTTAAACTTTAAACAGGCGAGCATCAGGTGGCTTTGACACCCATTTCTGTTTATGCCCCTACGACGACCAGTGGGGGGCATACTCTTTTACTCCTGTCTGTCTGTTCATCTGTCCACATAATTAACTCCGCTTACAGTTTTAAAACTACAACCAAAATTTGGCAGAGTATTTGCACATATACTACAGATGTGCATTTAGGGTAGGGTTTTGATCTGCTTTAATTTGTCAAAGAATTACAGCCAGTTAAACTAAGTCACTTTTTTTCCTTATAAGGTTCATGCAACGGTACATACTTTGTCCATCTAACTCCTTCTACAGTTTTAAAGCTACAACTTTGTAATATGGCAGAGTATTTGCACATATACCACAAATGTGCATGTGGGTTTGGATTTTAATCTGCCTTAATTTTTCACAGAATTACAGCCACTTGAACTAAGCATTATAATAATAATAATAACGACTTTATTTACTGAGGCTACACATTTAGGCAAGCCCAATCTTCCATGTGGGCCTCGACATATATACATAGTTACATCATATTTAACAAATCATGAAACAAACAGAATACAAAATGTGGTTAAACTTATGTTAAAGGGCCAATGTTTGAAGAAACGTGTACACAGGTACTGTGGGATTGCCCAATGCAGGACAAAAGCAGAGCAAAAGTTCCTTTAGGACCTTCCTACCTAACTCCTGTCCTACACTAAGCAGCCACTTGTTTATATATAGAACGGAAAGTGGTTTTTTTATATTTTTGGGTGGCCACTTAATACAAGTTCAACTTCAATAATTTAGACAATAAAGCTACAAATAAAGAAAACAACTATTTAAACCATTACCCCTTAACCTGTTCTAGTATTAGAGATAGATAACCACTTAAAGCAGGTAGAAAGAAAGGCACATTCTGTCTTACTTTCAGTCCGCTTTAAGCTACAAACTGCTAGGATACAAGAAATGCTTGTCATCGAACATATTCATGACTGCCCAAAGGGGGCAATTTCTTCAAAGGCGTAAAAAGCTGTATTCATGAGATAATGGGTTAAATAACATGTTTAATGAAAACAATTTACATTGAAACTTTAAGTTGACTGGTACTTCATATTTATTACAATGGGATTATGAACTGTCTGCATGATTTAACCCCCCCCCCCATGGGCATCACACATGGATATTCATTGATATTGTTGAATTCAGGTGGCAGCTTAAGGCAAAATGAAAGTAAAGAAGAAAGCTCATGAATGAAGAAAGCTCATAAATGAGCTTTCTGCTCACTTTCTTCCAGCCTTAAGCAATATCCTGCCTTTAATAGAGTGGGTATGGCTTATGGTGGAAAGGGTTAAGTATTTTTATCTGCAGAGAACCTCCACTGCAAATAGGCTCTTTTGAAACCTCTTAAAGTATCAGACTGTCGTATTGACAAAGGTATTGTATTCCAAATTTTAGGACCTGAATAAGATAGTGACTTTCTAAAGAACTCTAGATTAGGTTTAGGAATATGTAATTCATTATTAGTTGCTGATCTAAGCTGACATATACCAATGGATTGAGTCTTTTTGAATTCGGATTGCATATATGCTGGAAATCTATGAATGTTAAAGGACTTGTAGAGGAGGATGGCTTTTTTTAATTCGACCCTGTCACCAAATTTCATCCAGCGTAGTTCTTTGAATAATGCCTCAGATGGTGTGTCATAGTTCTTATCTAGTATTATTCGTGCAGCTCTCTTTTGAAATTTAAGCATAAGATTTTGAAGTTCTTCAGAGCAGTTTCCCCAGATAGAACAGCAGTAATCCAAATGTGGTAGAATATAAGCATTGAAGAAGAGTTTGCGGGTGTCAACATTTATGTATTTTTTTATTCTTAAAAGCAAATATAGATTTGCATTACACTTTTTCAGAGTTTGTTGAATTTGGTTTTTCCATTTTAAGTTATTGTCTACCTGAACACCAAGAAGTTTCTCAGACTCTGTGTACTCTATGGTATCATTACTTAAAACTAATTGAAAATCAGAGTTTGATTTGATTTTGTTTAGAATTTGTGACGATGAAGAAATGTACATAGCTTTTGTTTTTGGCGTGTTAGGTATCATTGCATTTTGATTACACCACTCTTGTATGGCATTAAGCTCTGTCTGCATTATTAAATTTACCTCTTGTACTGAATGTCCTTAAACAGTAACAGTAGTGTCGTCAGCAAACATGTCGGTCAAAGATTGCTCGAGGTGTAACGGGAGGTCATTTATGTATATAAGAAATACAGTCAAACCTGTCTTATGTGACCTTCAAGGGGAGAGACACAATAAGGTCACATAAGACAGGTAGTCGCATAAGGCAGGTTATCAGTTTTCAGGGGTAAATAAGTATACAAATGAACACCATAATTATGGATGTTTCTCTGAATAAAATTATATATTAACCCTTTCTACCAAAAGCAATAATTAAGATCATTTTCTATATTTTCAAACAAAGTTGCATTGCTATTATGACAAATAGATCTACTTATTTAACTTGTCGACTATTCATCCCCAGTTGATCAAATACTATAAATGATCCAATCAATCACCTGAAATATTCATCGGTCTGGTCTTTTTAGAGATTTATTCCGTAACAGGTTCGACGAAAAAGTTTAAATTTGTCCTTCAATTCCGTTGTATCTGATAAACATGTGTCCAATTTAGGATCGCTTTCTCAGTCTATTTACTGTATAATTCATATTCAGAATCGCGTCTTATGGAGTAAGAATTCGATCCCAGAGTGTGTTAGTTGTTTTTTGTCTCTGTTGTCTCTCTCACAGGTAAATCTTTCCCGAAATGTCCACGTTTAGTGTCGCGTCTATAATATCGCGCCGCCATTTTGTTCAAGTCAATTTCAAAATATGACAGCTCTATTTTTAACGTCGTTTTATTTGTCAATATCTCCTATTAAAAACACAGTCTTACAAAGTAGAAAAAAAAATACTTTGTAAAACCGACGGAAGAAAAGACGCTTAAGAACCATCTTTTTATTTGTAACACACTAATACACATATGCCGAAATCCAAGTGTTCGCAACGGCATATAGGAATGTGCATAGAAATTCTGATACGCAATTTCGGAATATTGCTTTGTTTTCTAATGTGATTTTTCATAATGTATAGTACGAAAATCAATTCAAGAAGCTAACTGTCGGTTTACATGCATATTAAATGTTAATTACACGGGTATTTTCGCAAAATTTACGATTATGATACGCCGGCTTTTATACGACATAATTTCCCCCATCTGTTCTTTCGTAATGGAGTGTTGGATTGGGAACGACTTTTTAACCCCTTTAATCGTAAATCATTCCCGGAATAGTTATTTTCGGGGTAAGAAAAGCATTTTTTGTCGAGTTCTAATAGTTATTTTTATATTTAATTCCTTTCGGTAACTCAATTCTCCAAATTCATTCCCAAATCAAGATCGCCGTTGAACTATTTACCACAATTTGTCTATTTACAAACTATAACATGCAGTTTTGGAACGTGAATAACTTGTTTATAAAACAAAATTTCGGAAATCTTTTTTTCAGAATGAAATATTATCAAATATAATTTAAATGAATATTAAACAAAGATGTTGTATATCACTTTTTAGGATAACTAAATAAACACTAGACATTTTGATCTAACATACAAACAAAGGAATATTCGCCTCCCGGAAATGAAAACTGAAAAATCGATAATGACCGGCAATTATCGAGTCGCTGCAAACAGGTGCGTTAAAATGGGACTTTGGGAGCGGCATATTACGGTCGTTAGTCGCGTAACACAGGTTTGTCGGTATACACAGTCTTAACATAAAGGAAAATGTGTTGGGAGGAATTTTTAAGGTCGGCTAAGACAAATAGTCGTTATATAGGGACGGTCGCTATGACAGGTTTGACTGTAGTATAGGTCCTAGAACAGAGCCCTGTGGTACTCCAGAAGATATATGAAGTGGATCAGACAGGTTGCCACAAACTGATACCTTCTGGGACCTATCGTTTAGATATGATTCAAACCAAGTTAGTATTACGGTCGATGCTGAAATGTTAATGCAATGCAATTTTTGGATGAGAATGGAGTGATTTACAAGGTCAAATGCTTTAGTTAGATCATTATTATAGTAAGTTGACAATTTTGATCCTTTTGTTTTATGTTTTAGGCCACAAATTTCACCAAGTTACTGTCTAACAAATAGCATGGGCATCATATTTGTTTTATCGACAAAGCCATCTCTCTAGTTATGCCTTTAATTTATTCCTCCCAAAAAGAAAATTGTTTCACTTAATACAGTCATGAATATGGACCATAAAAAATATTTCTTTTTTCCTAGCAGATGGTTGCCATTTCTCCAGAATTTTCTGAAATCTTCCGATTTTTATCTTAGCAGATGGTAGCTTAAAGCAGGCTGAAAGTAAAGCAGAATGCGCCTTAAGGCGCATTCTGCTTTACTTTCAACTTGCTTTAAGAAATCATGCTTGAAAAATAAAAAAATTGGAAATATTAGGATATTTGAAGATCACCTTATGGCAGCCCTGTTGTCTAAGCAAGAAGTAAAGCAGATGCTTTTTGTGCCTTCAATGCCATTTGATGGACAGGAGCAGGGTTAGAGTACCTCTTGTTGTTTACAGATGTCTAGGATGATCTGTGGTTGTTACAAACTGTGTCAGGACGGTAATGAGAGTGAGCTTAAAGCCAGCCTTAGTAAACTGCCCGAGCCTGCTGTACAGAACTGTGTCCAGCAACATGTGCAACAAGATGTGCAGGTAAGACATTCTGTGCTTGTGTCTTTATCCTCAGTGACAGCATGCCAAAGGCTCAAGGTGAGCTATTGTGATGGCCCTGTGTCCGTCCTAGTCTGTCCATTGGTCTACCCGTTTGTCATCACCATCTTCTTTAAACGACATCTCTTCCTTAACCCATTACCCCATAAATACGCCTTTTTACGCCTATAACTTATTCCTCCATTGAAGAAAATAGTTACCTTTTATATACATTTAATCATGAATATGTATCATAAGAAATATTTTCTAAATTCTAGCAGATAATGATTTAAAGCAGGCTGAAAGTAAAGCAGAATGCGCCTTATGGCGCATTCTGCTTTACTTTCAACCTGCTTTAAGTGGTAACCTATTTTCAACACTAGAAACAGGCTATGGGGTAATGGTTTAACTACTGGTTGGATTTTTACCAAATTTAGCAGGGTTGATCCTCATATGATTTTCTTTCAAAGTTGTTTTAATAGTTTCAGGCCATTGCATATATAGGTCACAGGAGCTAAAAAATAATGATTCAATGAAAACTTCAAAAAATCTTCTTGTCTGAAACCACAGTGCCCTGAGCTTAGATATTTGACATCTGCAGGTGCTCTATCAAGATTGTTCAAGTTATGTCCCTGTGGTAAAAAATAGCCCCCTCCTGAGGGTCACAGTTTAAATGGTGTAAGTATAGTGAAATCTTTTACCAATAGTCTCGGGTCCTTAACCAATATTGTTTAAAATTGTGTCAGTCTGTTACATATGACGAGGTTTTCACTGCTTGTCATTGTATTATAAAAACACCTCTAAATAGTAGGGATGTTAACGGTTAAACGGTTAAACTTTAGAACCTCGGTTAATCGGTTACACTTTTCCTTCAAAAGGTTAACCTGAAAAACTATAAAAAGGAATTTGGATCATAATGTTTGCTGTACCTAAGCAGCAGACGACAGCTTTCTTGCTCGCTTAAACTGCCCTGACATCTCATTGAAATATAGCGCTGTGGCATGTATACAGTGGTTGCCAGATAAACCTGACATGAAACATTTGACATGTTGCCAATTGACTAGTGTTATTGTCATGATTTTAGTAGATTAAGCTTAGATTAGTGCCTTATTGTAAAGAAAGGTGTAGAAAACAGAACTTGTTTGGGTAATTTAGGTTTAACTTCAGACACACCGATCCTGATATGCTTCGATTAATTAGATCTAAGCGTTTCATCAATCTGGATCGAAACTCAGATAATGTCTGACAGCGTTTAACCTGATAAGACGCCGAATTTATCAGCCTGTGATGTATACATTTTGAAAACAGCCTTGATCCTGATCGGACACAGTTAAATCAGTGTCTGATCGTAATTCAAGCTATTTGATATCAGCTGAGCCACGTTTAAATATGAAATAAGGGTATGTTCGATTCAATTGAGATCAAATTATTGAAATTCAACTTATAAAATACTGGTACGATCGATTAAAGCGAGTTTGAAGTATCGAGCTTCGACTGTATTTCTTATTTTCATCTTTCAGGATGAAGATGGTGGTGGCGATGCCCCAGTACAGTCATCAACACAACAGTCAACACCCAACCATCATCAACAACAATCAGCAGGTAAAAACAGGAACTGTTTAATTGACAGCTCTTGAATTTTGATGGACCAGCCTCCTATCAGTCAATCAGATGTTTTACCTACATAAATACATTAATATGCAAGGTTTATGTTTTAATAGCTTTTTATAAGTCAGTGCATATAGTATCCCATAACAATCTCAATAAACTATGCTTTCAATATGTGAAAAAATAAATGCATATGGTTTTGAAAAACTTGATAAAAAATTGTATCAAAAGTAATCCAGCAATGTGTCTTTGGCAGTGTTATATGTCAATAAAGTTCATTGTCCTTTGTACGATAGTAGCATATTATCCTGTCACGTGCCTGTTTTCCTGACGGATAAAGGGGTGACAGATAAACTTTGCTTTATTATGCTATGTGGTCACATGACTGATGTTATTATGTCAAGTGGTCACATGACCTGTAGCCGGAACTACTTTTTTCACCGAAACGCTTATTTTTCCCGCTGTTAGGAAAGGTATTCTAAAACTCTTTCAACAGAATCCCAACGTGTAACGACGTTTATTCGAACTATTCGATGCAATCAAAGCGTTATAGAGTACGCGCCACTAGTCACTTGCTGACATACTTCTATAATTGTCCACCTTTTAGATTTCCTGAGTGAAAAACACTAGATTTTTAAAGGTTCTTTTATTTCTTTTAAACGTAACTAGGATGTGACGTCACTGACGTCATCTATATAATAGCACGCTTTCCTAGAATAACATAGTTCTTTATGTGAGAGTCTTATCTGGACCAAAAATGACTCTAGCTTTAAAAAAAAAAGCATTCTCTATTTATTTTACTATTGTGACAAGGATAAATAGAATATTTGGTTCCTATCTTTGAATGAGAAATGTCATCTGGCTCGGCTTCTGAAAATATCAGGTTCGCCTGCGGCTCACCTGATATATTCATCCGCCTTGCCAGATAACATTTCTCATTCAAAGCTAGTCACCAAATATTCTCTATTTATAGGGGTAGTGATACTGCAATTTTAAATTTGTGAAGGCATGTGAGGTTTTTAATGGTCACAAATAATTTTCATTGCGATGTGGAAGCCTCATATACTGTTGCAAATTTTAAAATTACAGCAAGATTAACACTATTCTAATGCAATCCATAACAAGGAAATACGAGAATGGCTAAAAATAAGTTCCGCTGTAAAAATGAATGTCATCAACAATTGACTTTATGGAGCAAAAATATAAATTGACATATTATTTTGGGCAATTTTGTTAAAATGAGTTATCTCCCTTCATAAGTACATACAATCACATCTCTATTTAACACAGAGAAACTGTTTAAAATGTTGTCTGCTAAAGTTTTGTAATTGGTTTTCTGTTTTACATTCAGCTTGCTTTAAGCAGTCGCCTGCTGTAAACGCCAAATCATTAACCCTTAGCCTGCCACTCACGACTATAGCTCCATATACAAATGTTGTCCGAGTGTCAAACAGCTTAGATCCGGATGAGACGCCGAGTAACTCGGCGTCTCATCCGGATCTAAGCTGTTTGACACTCTGACAACATTTTCAGCAATTTTGAGCAACTTTGAAGCACTTTGAAACTTGAAGCAGACGAAAATTATAGCAGACGACAATTTATTTGGCGGGCTAAGGGTTAACACAATTTAGTGGTTCTAATATAGGGATTTTACTGTACTGTAAAATAATTCCAGATATGGAAACAGATGAAGATGGATGGCAGGTGGTTAAGAAGAAAACAAAACGTTGAGATTACTGTGCAATAGATCTTAGAAACTTTTACAATATACTTATGTACATGCTTTGTTTTCATTGTGTTTTAGATGTATCTGTTAAATAAATTAATGTACCCTGCCAAAGACAATGTTTCTGTTCTGTTTATTCTGACATACCTAGAGGTTTCTATGGCTTGATCCAGGGGCCCATCTTATGAAACATCATACAACAAATATTGTCGCAAGTCAGATTCTTACAGTTTTGACTTACAACCATTTTTGTCGTACTAGGTTTCGTAAGATGGGCCCCAGAAGAATAACTTTTGAACATTGCTTTGAGTCAAACCAGTTTAAGAAATTGTTTCTCAGACAAAAGCTTACAAGTGAGTTGGTGAATCACTGTCAAGAATAACTGAGTCATCCCAAAAATTGAAGTAGACAATTCAAGTTTCCAATAATGTCTAGTCTATTTTCAACTATACAATGTTTAAAGATGTTTGTTACAAAATATTGAAAAATGACAAACAGTGCAGACCCTGTATGCATAGGACAAGTACAGTGGAGAATCTGTTATTCTTTCCCAATAAACGCGTTTACGCTAAAACTATTATTTGCAGTGCAAACAGTTTGGAGCCAGATCAGACGCCGGGTAACCCGGCGTCTGATCAGGCTCCAAACTGTTTGCCACCAAGATAAACATAACCCGGCGTCTGATCAGGCTCCAAACTGTTTGCCACCAAGATAAACAAGATTTATCAGAATTGTCCAAAAGTTGTTCTTTTCTACGTTTTAGTGCTTTGCGTTTGCGTACGTTTGCGTTTAAACGGGAAAGAATAACAGATTCTCCACTGTCTATTCTGAGTATGTACACCATTTGTAACGCTTAAGGCACATTCTGCTTTACTTTCAGCCTGCTTTAAGCTTTAATCTGCTAGGATATAGAAAATATTTCTTATGGTACATTATCCATAACTGTATTAAGTGTAACTATTGCCTTCAGTAATAATAAATTAAAGGCAAAAAAGGTGTATTTATGGGCTAACCCTTTGAACCCTAGTCCCGCATATAGGCGTGCTTTTCAAACTGTACATGTGAATAGTACACATGTCCTATGCAAACAGTGAAGACCAAGATCAGAGGGCTCCGAAAGGAGCCCTCTGATCAGGGTCTTCACTGTTTGTCATAATTCCAAAAAATGACAAAAACAACCCTTAAAATTCAGAAATGGACTAGACTAAAATCGAAACTGGATTTGTCCATTTAAAGTTTCAGGGAGGAAAGAGTTAAATAAAAAAGCTCCTGAAGCTGCAAACTGTCTTTATCAAGAAAGTGTTCACAGCATGTATGACCTCCAGCTTTCATAGTTGCAGCACACATACCATAGAACAAGACCTTGCCATCCATGTGAAAATTTTGACCCCTTTGACCTTGACCTCAGCCTCTGCGTTTCAGTTTAAGAAATTTTATGTTAAGTTTTTAAAAGTGCTCACAACTCTATACCTTTTGAGCTACAGCTGTCCTGCAAAGAGTGTTACCCCTGTGAACTTGACATGTGCGTTTAAGTTTCGAAATTTGGGTTATAATTTTGAAAAATGCTCACAACTGGTATACCCTTTGACCTACGGCTTTCATGATTGCAGCACCCATAACTGTACCTTGAAACAAGATCTTCCATCCATGTGAAAATTTTGACCCATGTGACCATGACCTTGACCTCAGTCTCTGCTGTTAAGTTTTGAAATGTACCAGAGCTTTGTTGTCTTCAGACATCTCTTGTTTTGTCTGCAAAATTGTTATCTGCTACTGTTCCAAAAAATTGAATATTGGGATGTCCCTGTGTCCGTCGTCCGTCGTCGTTAGTCGTTAGTCGTCCGTCGTCGTTAACAATTGCTTCAAATGACATCTCCTCCTATACCGCTTGACAGAATTCAATCAAACTTTACAGAAATGTTCCTTGGGTCAAGCTCTTTCAAATTTGTTCAAAGAATTAAAAACAATGCAGAACTCTGGTTGCCATGGCAACCAAAGTGAAAAAATAAGGAAATCTTAAAAAATCTTCTTGTCAAAAACTGCAAGGGCCAGAGCTTAGATATTTGGCACATAGCATCATCTACAGGTCCTCTATCAAGTTTGTTCAAATTATGCCCCTGGGGTTAAAATTGGCCCCGCCCGGGGGTCCCAGATTTACATAGAGTTATATAGTGAAATTTTCAAACGTCTTCTCCTCTGAAACCAATGTGGCCAGAGCTTTGATATTTGGCCTGGTGACACTTCTAGATGTCCTTTACCAAAATTGTTCAAAAGGTTCTGGTCAGTTGCATAACTAGGTCACAGGAGCTAAAAATAGATTTTTTTCATTGAAAACTTAAAAAAATCTTCTTGTCTGACACTACAAGGGCCAGAGCTTAGATATTTAGCACATAGCATCGCCTACAGGTCCTCTATCTAGTTTGTTCAAATTATGTCCCTGGGGTCAAAATTGGCCCCGCCCCGGGGGTCTCAGTTTTACATAGAGTTATATAGTGAAATTTTCAAACGTCTTCTTCTCTGAAACTAATATGGCCAGAGCTTTGATATTTGGCCTGGTGACACTTCTAGATGTCCTATACCAAAATTGTTCAAAAGGTTCTGGTCCGTTGCATAACTAGGTCACAGGAGCTAAAAATAGATTTTGTTTCAATGAAAACTTAAAGAAGTCTTCTTGTCTGAAACTACAACGGCCAGAGCTTATATATTTGGCACATAGCATCGCCTACAGGTCTTCTATCAAGTTTGTTCAAATTATGCCCCTGGGGTCAAAATTGGCCCCGCCCCTGGGGTCACAGTTTTCCATAGAGTTATATAGAGAAAATTTCAAACGTCTTCTTCTCTGAAACTAATATGGCTAGAGATTTTATTTTCGGTATGGTGACACTTTTAAATATTCTTTACATAATTTGTTCAAATTGTTCCGGTCTGTTGCATATCTAGATCAGTCCTGGACATAAATTATTATCTCCATTTTTTCAGCTATTCTCAGGTGAGCGAAATATGCCCCATGGGGCTCTTGTTTTAAAAAAAAACTGTGAGGTCTAAGTGTCAATTAGTTTGGATCCTGATTTAACGCTGCATTACAAGGCATCTCATCAGAACCATCCAAACTGTTTACAATGGATATCAAGGTTTCACGGCAAGCATGCAAGTTTAATTGGATTTTTGACAAAATTCAATCAAGTGTGAAATGTACATGAGCATACACAGCCCTTACCGTATCAAGACAATCCTGGATCAACTTATTATTCAACCTATTACCCCATAAATACGCCTTTTTACGCCTTCAATTTACAATCCTGTATAACTTATTATTTAACCCTTTCCCCCCCATAGAAGCGCCTTTTAGCGAATAGGATTTATTCCTCTGCTGAAGAAAAAATATCATTTAATCAGTCATGAATATATAATTATAGTTAAAATTTTCTGTATTCTAGCATGATAGCTTAAAGCAGGCTGAAAGTAAAGCAGAATGCGCCTTTAGACGTATCCTGCTTTACTTTCAACCTGCTTTAACTCTTTCCTCCCTGAAACTTTAAATGGACAATTCCAGTTTCGATTTTTGTCTAGTCCATTTCTGGCTTTTAAGAGTTGTTTTTGTCAATTTTGGCAGTACTGACAAACACTGAAGACCCTGATCAGAGGGCTCCTTTCGGAGCCCTATGATCTGGGTCTTCACTATTTGCATAGGACAAGGGAACTATTCACATGTACACTGTTTGAAAATGACGCCTATAGGCGGGACTAGGGCTCAAAGGGTTAAGTAGTCACCTATCTTCAATATTAGACATAGGCTATCAGGTAAAGGGTTAATATATACTCTTTGTATGCTGGAGAATTTTTTAGTCTGTAACAATTGTTGTCTGCTGCTATTCTACAACTTGATTTTTTTAAACAGGGTCAGAGTGTCAAACAGTTTGAATCCTGATGAGACGTTGCGTAATGTGGCGTCTCATCAGAATCCAAATTGTTTGCAAAGGTTATCATGGTTTAACTCTTTCCTCCCTGAAACTTTAAATGGACAATTCCAGTTTCGATTTTTATCTAGTCCATTTCTGGCTTTTAAGAGTTGTTTTTGTCAATTTTGGCATTACTGACAAACAGTGGAGACCCTGATCAGAGGGCTCCTTTCGGAGCCCTCTGATCTGGGCCTTCACTGTTTGCACAGGACAAGTGTACTCTTCACATGTACACAGTTTGAAAAGACGCCTATATGCGTGACTAGGGTTCAAAGGGTTAACAGATAGCATGCTTAGAGTTAAATAGGAAGTTAAGTAAGAAAATTTAAACTTCCCAGTATCAAAACTGGCTTATCATATGACACCTTCAAACAGGATATCAACTATGTAGAGCATAGAGTTGAACTCTTTGTGAACTGTAAGTAGAATGGTGATTACCTTTTGAAACAGTTTGGATCCACATGCGCTGCTATTGTTTAATATTTAGGGGTGGTTTTATAATGCAATGTATACTGCAAAATGACAAACAAACAAAAAATCTTTTAATTGCATCCTGTATTCCTACAGGATCTTTCTGCTTTACTTTCATCTTGCTTTTAGCATTCGCTTGTCTTAAACACAGTTGGACATAGATGATTTTCACTTATGGTTTTGAAGGAAAGGGTTAATCAATTCATTCAACTATTTAGTAATGTTAAACCCTTTACCCCATGGCCTGTTTCCAGACTTGGAGACTGGTGATAACTTAAAGCAGGTTAAAAGTAAAGCAGAATGCACCTTAAGGCACATTCTGCTTTATTTCCAGCCTGCTTTAAGCTACCATTTGCTAGAATATAGAAAATATTTCTTATGATACATAATCATGACTATAAATGGGAACTATTTTCATTAGGATATGAATAAATTAAATGCATAAATATGTATATCTATATGGAGTAAAGGGTTATCCCATTAACCCATAAGTAAGTCTTTTTAAGCCTATAATTTATTACTCCACTGAAGAAAATAATTCAAATTTATATAGTATTAAATAAGCACCATAGAAATATATTCTATATCCTAACAGAATGTAGCTTAAAGCAGGCTGAAAGTAAGGAAGAATGCGCCTTAAGGCGCATTCTGCTTTAATTTCAACCTGCCTTAAGTGGTCACCTGTCTTGAAAACTTGAAATAGGCTATGGGGTAAAGGGTTAAGCCAGTTTGAGTTACCTAGGTTCCACTGTATTACAAAGTCAACCATGAAATTATATAACCGACAATATTGAAGATCATATCAGATAATGGATCATGTTCTTGACACATCTTAGCAAAGAGAAAATATTAATTCTTTGCACGCTAGTGGCAGAACAGTGATTTTCTTTGCAAAACAGTTTGGATCCAGATGAGACCCTATGTGGCATCTCAACAGGATCCAAAATGTTTGACTCTGACCTTGTTTTGAAAATAAATTTTGAAAATTTTATTTGTAAAACAGTAGAAGACGACAAAATTGAATGTTGCAGATGAAAATATTAACCCTTTGAGCCCTAGTCCCGCATATTGGCGTCCTTTTCATACAGTGAACATGTGAGTAGAACACTTGTTGTATGCAAACAGTGAAGACCCAGATCAGAGGGCTCCTTTCGGAGCCCTCTGATCAGGGTCTTCACTGTTTGTCATAATGCCAAACAATGACAAAAACAACCCTTAAAAGTCAGAAATGGACTGGACTAAAATGGAAACTGGAATTGTCCATTTAAAGTTTCAGGGAGGAAAGAGTTAACCCAGTATGCAAAGAGTTGACACCTCCTATACAATCACCAAAAGAATACAAAATCTTGTTGTTTTTGTTTAACTCATTCACCCCTGAAATGTCAAATGTACAAATATTTCAGTGAAGTCTAGTCCATTGTTGGCTATTTAGGAGGTAGGGTTGTTTATTTGCAATATTTTGCAAAAAGACAAACAGCGTCAACCCTGATCAGAAGCCCTTTGGTCTGGATTTACACTGTTTGCATAGGATAAATGAACTGTCTACATGGTTTGGAAAAGATGCATATATTTGATGCTAGGGTTGAATGCTACCCCCCCCCCCCCCCCCCCCCCCCCCCCCCCCCCCCCCACTAGAAATGCCTTTAACACTTTTACCTATTCCTCATAGAAATGGTTTCTACCTTGTCCACAAAGTGGTGGTGGGGGGGCATATAGCGTTACCTTGTCCTCAATACAAAGTTACGAACCATGCAACTTTAACCCATTACCCCATAGCCTGTTTCTAGTTTGAAAATAGGTGACTACTTAAAGCAGGTTGAAAGTAAAGCTGAATGCACCGTAAGGTGCATTCTGCTTTAATTTCAGCCTGCTTTAAGCTACAATCTTCTAGGATATAGAAACTATTTTTCATGATACATATTCATGACCATATAAGTACAAACTGTTTTCTTTGATGGAGGAATAATTTTAAGGCATAAAAAGCCATAATTATGGGGTACAGTGGAGAATCTGTTATTCTTTCCCAATAAACGCATTTACGCTTAAACTATTATTTGCAGTGCAAACAGTTTGGAGCCAGATCAGACGCCGGGTAACCCGGCGTCTGATCAGGCTCCAAACTGTTTGCCACCAAGATAAACAAGAATTATCAGAATTGTCCAAAAGTTGTTCTTTTCTACGTTTTAGCGTTTTGCGTTTGCCTACGTTTGCGTTTAAATGGGAAAGAATAACAGATTCTCCACTGTAATTGGTTAAGTTATAGCGTCGGGATCAGTTGTGGACGAAGTATTATCATGCAAATTCTTATGCTTATTTATGCATCTCAATGAGTACAACAAGTTGCTTTACAGTTTGATAACCTTCACCTTGATCTCTTTGACCTATATTAAGGTTTTGAATTTAAGTAATTTATGGACTTACTGGTAGCACTGCAGCTAGGATCATGCAACTTCCCATCATGAGTACAGCATGTTGCATGGCAGTTTTATAACCTTTATGGTACTAGCTTTAAATCTGTTTGGATCTTGATCAGACAAGTTAACTGGCATCTGATTGGATACAGCTTTATAAGAATAAGTCATACATAAATAAAAATTGATTCAAAATTTGTACTTTGCTTGGGAAGATGAATATTTTGTCTGTTACCTTTAGCCATATCACATGCGCTCTTATAATAGTCAATCTTTTATTAAACAACCATTCAATAGATGAACCATGTACAGGCACCATCACAGGTATTTGCTTTACCAATTTATCCCAAGTGACGAGTATACTCATCAATAACAAGCAATTTACTTGTGAAGAGAATACTAAGTCTTGTCCTATGCAAACAGTGTAAACCCTAATCAGAGGGCTCCTGCAGGAGCCCTCTGATCAGGATCTGCACTGTTTGTCATTTTGCAATATATTGTAAAAAAATATCAACCCTATATACTATATAGTCAAAAATTGACTAGACTATTGGAAATTGAAATTGACCGTTAAAAGTTTCAGGGAACATTGAGTTAATGCAGGATTAGTTAATGCTGCAGGAACTTTCTGCATTATTTTCATCATTCATTAAGCAGTCGCCTGTCTATGGAGAAGATTGCCATGCCATTTTAACTCTTTGAACCCTAGTCATGCATATATATGCGTCATTTGCAAACAACGTACATGTGAGGATTACACTTGTCCTATGCAAATAGTGTAGACCCTGATCGGAGGATTCCTTAAGGAGCCCTCTGATCAGGGTCTTCACTGTTTGCCATTTTGACATAAATTGTAAAAGTCAACCTTAACAAGTCAAAAATGGACTAGACTAAATTTAAAATTATAATTGTCCATTTGAGGTTTCAGGGAGGAATGGTTGCCTAACACAAGTCTGACAGTACCCATGTTACTGTTATCTTACTTTACTTTGACACTTTGAGTACTGTAATAAAATATTTATTGTCTTCTCAAAATGACATTTGCTTTAACTCTTTCCTCCCTGAAACTTTAAATGGACAATTCCAGTTTCCATTTTAGTCTAGTCTATTTCAGACTTTTAAGGGTTGTTTTGTCAATGTTTGGCATTATGACAAACAGTGATGACCCTGATCAGAGCCCTCTGATCTGGGTCTTCACTGTTTGCACAGGACACGTGTACTATTCACATGTACACTGTTTTAAAAGAATGCCTATATGCGGGACTCGGGTTCAAAGGGTTAATCTATTCTAAGACTGACTCTTAGCATCTTTGTATTTGCAGATCCAAGGGTGAATGGGAGTTTTTTTTAACTGCATTTAAATTTAATTTCACTAAGAAGCTCTCCGCATTCATCCCTCAAGATATACTATTGAAATGGTTAACAGTTTGAATCCTGATAAGACACCTTGTAACCAGGAGGCTGAAGCTAAATAATATGTAATGTCATAACCCATTACCCCGTAAATACCCCTTTTTACGCCTCTTAATTTATTCCTCCACTGAAGAAAATAGTTCCAATTTATAAAGTAATAAATATATATCATAAGAAATATTTTCAATATTCTTGCAGATAAAAGCTTAAAGCAAGTTGAAAGTAAAGCAGAATGTGCCTTAAGGCACATTCTGATTTACTTTCAACCTACTTTAAGTGGATATCTGTCTTTAAAACTAGAAACAGGCTATGGGGTAATGGGTTAAGGCACATTCTGCTTTACTTTCAGCCAGCTTTAACCTATTATCTGCTAGATTAAAGAAAATATTTCTTAAGATTCTTATTTGTAACAGTATAAGTTGAAACTATTTTCTTCAGTGGATGAGTAAACCAAAGGCGTAAAAAGGTGTATTTATGGGGTAATTGGTTAAACAACTGTTTATTCTGCAGTTATAGAAATACAAAATGTAGTGTATTGTAAACTTGTGTTTTTTTTGTCAATAACACTTTAAGACCTTCACCATCAAACATTCTGATAAAATAAATTGTCAAAAAAACTGTGTACAGATAAACTTGGATATAGCACCTACCCAATAAATAAATACAATATTATTAAAAAAACAGACAACCGCAGGATGAAACTAATGCACAGAGCTCGTTTAAGAGCTTTCTCTATTACTTTTGTACTACATTAATCTGTTGCCTTTATATCCTTAGCAAGCCCGGCCGATTTTGTACACATAACACAGACACTACTGGACTAGTTTGGAGCTCATTTTCTGAATAAACACTACACTCTGACATCTCAAAACTACTCTGACGTGTCAAAACGAAACTGAAAGTGACAATCTATTTTTAGAGGCACTATATTTAAGTCGCGTTCACGCAATGCGCGAATTAGTTAAAAAAAAAAAAAAAAAAAAAGTGGATCCTGAGCTCAGTTTGAGCTCAGTTTGAGCTTTGTGAGCTTTGTGTTGACATGTCAGTGTTACTGAATTCCAGCATGAGTGCTATTATAACGGGTTTTGACAAAAAGGTAGAGTACATTTTAAACAGAAAGTAGAAAGATGGACCGTTTCGGCCCCTCTGGCTGAAAGTGTCACATTTTGCAGGAGACCATTGATATTCTAGAAATAGACAGTGCCGAACCTGGCCTTTCAGAAAAGTCTTCCAACGCGATGTGCGAATCATAACTTTTCATTCTACGGGAGCCAAAATGTGCCATAAACGTCAAAACGTTTTAATACGTTATGGGCGTGGAAAGGATATAAGACAAGAATATCTCTTTCCATGTACCCTAACAGCCCAACCATGATAACCTTTACAAACAGTTTAGATTGCGGCATCTCATCAGGATCAAAACTGGTTGACACTCTCACCTTGTTTAGAAAGGAAATTTGGACAAAACTATTTTTAGACCAGTAGCAGACGACAATTGTTGCAGATATAAAAATTACCCAGCATTCAAAGATTTAACCCTTTGAACCCTAGTCCCGCATATAGGCGTCCTTTCAAACAGTGTACATGTGAATAGTACACTTGCTCTATGCAAACAGTGAAGACCCAGATCAGAGGGCTCCGAAAGGAGCCCTCTGATCAGGGTCTTCACTGTTTGTCATAATGCCAAACATTGACAAAAACAACCCTAAAAAGTCAGAAATGGACTAGACAAAAATGGAAACTGGAATAGTCCATTTAAAGTTTCAGGGAGGAAAGAGTTAAATTAGTTTTCTTCGGTGGCTGTATACAGGTTTCACCGTACTTTTATTATCCTGATAAGCTTCCCTCCTCAATAATTTCAACGGATTTTTATCCTTTATAAGTAATGCAATCACTGACACAAGCTACTAAAATTCTCTCAGTTGGAACAGATTTCAACATTTCGTAACACTTAATTGCACAAGTACTTTAACCTAATACTGTCCTGAATATTCTACTTTTTGAAAAATGACTAGTTTATGCAGAGTTCAGGGCTGATTCCAGAAAAAATTAAGAAAGTAACAAACAGTGTAGATCCTGATCAGAGGGCTCCTTTTAGGAGCCCTCTGATCAGGATCTACCCTGTCGTATCAAGGGATGTATGTACATAATGTATACTGGTTTCTAAACACTGTAAGGGTTACATGGTTGACTAGAAATAATTTGATTGTCATAAATATGTATAGATATGTAAAGTTGCTTTTTAAACAGTGGGTGAAGGCAGGAGTATGATGGACTGCCTGAAGATCACACTTTTCTGTTGTATATTTGGACAAGAGATATTAATCTCTGATGGACATTATTCCATTGTTTTCCATAAAGACTGTCCAGAGGTTTGTATATCATTGTTTTTGTCTTTTGTCTGTCTGTCTGTCTGTTTGCTTGTTTGTTAACAATAAACCTGTTACCCCATAGCATGTTTCCAATTTTAAGGACAGGTGACTACTTAAAACAGGTTGAAAGTAAAGCAGAATGCTTTACTTTCAGCCTGCTTTAAGCTTTCATGTGCTAGAATACAGAAATTCTTTCTTATGATACTTTTTTTTATCTCTGTATTAATTGGAATTATTTTCTTGACAGGAGGAATAAAATAAAAGCGTAAAAAGGCATATTTATGGGGTAATGGGCTAAGCGCAAAAATAGCTAAATATGAAATAATTATAAATGGAATTTACAGCCTGCATTCATTGGCATTTCTGTAGTTATATGGAACTTTACAAATCTACAGAAACTACTTGTTCTTCTTCATCAATAATGGCAAACATTCAAACTCGAATGTGAAGGACATGCATGTGGGTTAAGAAGAAACGATTACCATACAGTTTTGAGCTACTCAGTCCACCCAAGAGTAGAGTTGTTCTGCATGTGCAGGTGATAGTGCACAACCTAACAACCAGAAAGAAGACTTGAGTAGCTTACAATATGTACATGGCTTTATTGTGCAGAGGAAAAAGAGTGTTAGTGATGGTTAAAAGAAAAACATATACAGCCTATAGATCAGTCCATGTAGCCAGTGCTGACCTGAATCCTGGGACCGAGTCAGCACTATGATGTGGAAGAGAGTTGCCCAGTGAGGACTGTACGGGGAAAGTATGAACATTTGAATGTATCTTTGGTATGTTTTACTAAGTCTTATGACTGCTTGTGAAGGGTCTAGATTGTCTTGTGTGTGGCTGTAGGTAGGTGTTGATGTTTATGGCTATCAAGTTTTTAGCTCACCTGGCACGAAGTGCCAAGGTGAGCTATTGTGATCGCCCTGTGTCCGTCGTCGTCGTCCGTCGTGTGTCGTCAACTTTTTAGTTAAAGATCTTCTATTTGGAAACTACTGGGTCAATTTCATTAAAACTTCATAGGATTGTTCCTTGTAGGGTACTCTCTCAGATTTCTTGAAATATAGGTCATCCAATTGAAAAAACTTTAAAAATCTTCTTGTCAAAAACTGCTGGTCTGAATTGAAAATAATTTTACCCAAATGTGCCATTGGTGACCCTCTATAAGATTTCTTAAAATAATGTTCCTATCTTAAAAAACATGGCCGCCAGTGGATGGTGCAGATTTTCCTTATATGGCTATATAGTGAAAACTTTAAAAATCTTCTTGTCTGAAACCGCTGATCCAATTTGAAAATAATTTCACACAAATGATCCATGGGTGACCCTCTACCAGATTTTTAAAAATAATTTTGATATCTTAAAAAACATGGCCGCCAGTGGGTGGGGCACGTTTTCCTTATGATACTGTATAGTAAAAACTTTAAAAATCTTCTTCTGTGAAACTGCTGGTCCAAATTGAAAACAATTGTACGCAAATGATCCATGGGTGACTCTCTACCAGATTTCTTGAAATAATTTTGATATCTTAAGAAACATTGCCGCCAGTGGGTGGGGCACGTTTTCCTTATGATACTGTATAGTAAAAACTTTAAAAATCTTCTTCTGTGAAACTGCTGGTCCAAATTGAAAACAATTGTACGCAAATGATCCATGGGTGACTCTCTACCAGATTTCTTGAAATAATTTTGATATCTTAAGAAACATTGCCGCCAGTGGGTGGGGCACGTTTTCCTTATGATACTGTATAGTAAAAAATTAAAAATCTTCTTCTGTGAAACTGCAGGTCCAAATTGAAAATAATTTTACACAAATGATCCATGGGTGACCCTCTACCAGATTTCTTAAAATAATTTTGATATCTTAAAAAACATAGCCGCCAGTGGGTGGGGCATGTTTTCCTATATACTGTATAGTTAAAACTTTAAAATCTTCTTCTGTGAAACTGCTGGTCCAAATTGAAAATTATTTTACACAAATGATCTATGGGTGACCCTCTACCAGATTTCTTAAAATAATTTTGATATCTTAAAAATCATGGCCGCCAGTGGGTGGGGCAAGTTTTCCTTATATTTCTGTATAGAAATTCAAAAATCTTTTTCTCTGAAACTATTGGTCTGATTTAAGAATATTTTTTAAAAATTAATGATGGGTGACCCTTTGCCAGTTTTCTTCAAAGAATGATCTTCCTAGCTCAAACAACATGGCTGCCTGTGGGTGGTGGTTAATTTACCGATGATGGCTTATAGTGGAATTTTATCATTACTGGTCCATTACCATGACCGTAAACATGGGTAACAGGTGAGCGATTTAGGCCGCATGCAGCTCTTGTTGACAGTCTTGTAGATAGAGGATCGTACACAAGTGCTCATTATTTATCATTCTTAATAAAGGAGTTGATTAAAATAATATGACCCGAGCTTTGGCGAGGGTCATATTAATTTAAGTCAATGAGTTTATTAAAAGTGATAAGTAATGAGCACAAATGTGAGATTCTATTTTTCTGACATAACTACCTCTACTGTCAAAAGCGAAAAGCGATTGCGAATATCCTTGTCTCTAAAAAGTGTGAGATCAGCTTGATGACATCACTATATAACATAATTGTTATCTATTTGGATGGCCCTTTGTACGCCGTCTTGCGTTGTGGGTTGTCCCTCATCGATTACAATTGTTTCAAATGACATTTCCTCCTATACCCCTTGATAGATTTCAACCAAACTTTACAGGAATGTTACTTGGGTTAAGCTATTTCAAATCTGATCAAAGAATTAAAATCAATGCAGAACTCTGGTTGCCAAATTGAAAAAATAAGGAAATAGTTTGACCCCATGAATATGCCTTTAATGTATTCTCTCACCAAAGAAAATAAACCCAATTTATATAGTTACGATAATGAACCATAAATAATTGTTTCAATATCCTAGTAGATGGTAGCTTAAAGCAGACGCATTTTGCTTTACTTTCAACCTGCTTTAACCCTTTACCCCATAGCCTGTTTTTTAATTTTGAAAATAGGTGACTACTTAAAGCAGGTTGAAAGTAAAGCAGAATGCGCCCTAAGGCACATTCTGCTTTACTTTCAGCCTGCTTTAAGCTACCACCTGTTAGAATTAAGAAAATATTTCTTATGATACATATGCATGGCTTTATAGATTGGATCTATTTCCTACAGCGGAGGAATAAACTGAATGCGCTAAAAGGCGCTTCTATGGGGGAAAGGGTTAAATAGTCACCTGTCATAAAATTAGAAACAGGCTATGGGGTAAAGGGTTAATTCTTAGCATGCTTGTTTTGAAACATGCTAACCTTTGCAAACAGTTTGGATCCTGATGAGACACTGCACTATGCACTCTGTCTCTGTTCTATTTTGAGAACAGTAGTAAACAACAATTATTGTTGCAGAAGAAAAAAATACCCAGCATGCAAAGAGTTAATACAGACAGGTAGTTACTATGATTAAATCTCCATCTCTAAAAGTCTTGCATGACTGGCTTTCACAGGGTGTGGTAGCTTCTAAATATAGCTTGATACATTTTTATCATATCAACGAAATTTATCATGTGTAATCATGTTTACAACGCAAAATAATAAAAAACGGACTAGATCTAGACTAAACTGGAAACTGAAATTGTCATTTTGAAACTTCAGGGAGGAAAAGATTAAAACAAGATGAAAATAAAGCAGAAAGCTCACTTAGGAGCATGTCTCTCTGTCATTCCCTGATTAACCAGTGGTTGCTGAAGCAGCAGGTGCTCTATCAAGGGCTGTTCAAATGTAAAAGGTTAAGGTCATCTGCCATCCACTTAACCCTTTACCCCATAGCCTGTTTCTAGTTATGAAAATAGGTAATTGCTTAAAGTATGTTGAAAATGAAACAGAATGCACCTAAATAATGCCTCGCTCACATTTGCTGCGGCGGCCGCACGGCTTGTTATTTCTACGACGAGTAGCAATTCCACGGCCGCCGCAGAATTCCTACCACACCGTGTGTTGCGCTCACATTTGCTGCGGCTGCCGCACGGCAAATTTTTATTTTTTGAGGTTAAAAAACCTGCGGCCACAGTACGGCCACCATGCGGTCACCATACGGCAGCCGTGGAAGCTCCACCAGATGCTCTGCAACCAAAGTTTTGCTCCTGCTACATAACTTGGTTTTGCTCCATGTTCACACAACTCATATCAGTCCAACTACATCATGAACTCAAAGGACACATTTGGACAGCATTTAAGAACATCTAAATCAATTTTTAGATAATACACATGTTTTACATGTATGAACAAAAGTACAAATGCACAATAGGAAAAGTGATGATTAAGTTCCATGGGCCGCACAGTGGTCGTACAGCGGCCGTACATAGACCGTACAGCAGCCGCAGAAACACTCTGCAGCTAGTATTTTTTACGGCGGCCGTAGAAATTAAAATTCGCGTTATAATTTTACGGCAAGCTCTACAGCCTATAAAATATTGGGATACGCTGTGCGGCTGCGGTACGGCCACCACACGGCTGCCGTAAAATCTCTACGGCCTCCGCAAGATTCTCCCGATTTTACGTTTCTTTGGCCGCCGTAGAGCAAATGTGAGCGCACTTTAAGGTGCATTCTGCTTTACTTTCAGCCTGCTTTAAGCTACCACCTGCTGAAATAAAGAAAATATTCCCGTGTGATACATATTCATGACTGTATAAATTGCAACTATTTTCTTCAGTGGAGGAATAAACTGAATGCGCTTAAAAGCATTTCTTTTGGGGAAAGGGTTAAGCTACTGAACCCTAGTGATGAGTATATACATCACTTACAGTCACTTTACCTGTAAAGAGTTCACTTGTTCTGTGCAAGCAATGTAGACCTAGAATGAATGAAGGGTGTATTACGGGCATGGACACAAGATGGTCATTAAGAGCCAACTACAGTATAGACCCGGATCAGAGGGCAAACATTTATAGGATGCTTCTAGCAAAATTATATTGATGCTGTTTTGAAAACAGTGAAGAGCCAGATCAAACAGCCCCTCAAGCAGCCATATTATCAGGGTTTGCACTGTTTTCTTATAGAACCTGTCTGTTATAAGTATACACTCTTTCAAGTACAACTTTTTCTTATTTTATTAGATTTAATTTATTGTTAGAAATAGTTCTAATTGGAATTAATTTCTTCAGTGATGGAATAAAATGAGTATCTATTGAGAAAAGGGATAAAGCACATTTTTTCTTAGAATCCTTGTTATATGGGAGTAAGTATAATGCTTCAGTTAACTTGAACTCGCTTATGTTGAACGTACCTGTATTTGAACATGGCTAAGCCACATTTATACTTCATCTTAACCCTTTACACCTTAAATTTACTTTTCCACTGGAGAAAATAGTTCAAATCTTAATGTGTACAGTCCTAAATATGTATCATAAGAACTATTTTCTATTTTCCAGCAGATGGTGGGAAATCAATGAATGGACTGGGGTAATGTCTTTAACCCTTTCCCCAATAGAAGCGCCTTTTAGCGGATATGATTTATTCATCCGCTGAAGAAAATAGTTCCAATTTAATCAGTAATGCATATGTATTATAGGGAATATTTTCTATATTATAGCACATGATAGTTTAAAGCAGGCTGAAAGTAAAGCAGAATGCGCCCTAAGGCGCATTCTGCTTTACTTTCAACCTGCTTTAAGTAGTCACCTATCTTAAGTAATAGAAATAGGCTATCAGGTAAAGGGTTAAAGACATTTCCTCAGTCCTTTGATGGAAACATGGAGGAATTATACCGGTATAATTCCTCCATGATGGAAATCATTTCCCCCCTAATTGTTACTTTAAATTAATGTTAAAGCAGGAGCAAAAGTGTGCACAGCCAATGTCTCCAATCTCAAATTGTCTATAGAGGCCCTGACATACTCACACTCAATGTTTTTTTCAATGGGTTTTACTAACAAAACTATCAAAAATAAAATGCGGGCCTCACTTGAGATGCTTCAATAATTCCCAGTAATACAGGTATGTATGAAAATCATGATTTTTGCAAGGGAATTGCCTGTATAGGGATTATCACAGAAAGTAGAACAGGAAGGAAATGTCTTTTAAATATGTATCTATGGATTTATCGAGACTTGACTGTAGCTATAAACTAATTAATTCAAGATTTTGATAGAAACAAACTCTTATTTCAGCCTGTTTTGACCACGTGCCCAGAGAATGGGCAACAATTACAGCCTATCCAATATGACATCCCTATGAAGATGGTACCCAGACTCACTGTAACACAGCTCCATGGTGATACAGTAGGCATTTTGTCATTGAAAACTGACACCATCTGTAAGTGAATCTTCATTTAAACCATTACCCATAACCTGTTTCCACTTCTGAAGACAGGTGACCACTCAACCCTTTCCTCCCTGAATCCTCAAATGGACAATTCTAGTTTTCAATTTAATCAAGTCCATTTTTGACTTTTTGGGGTTGATTTTTACAATATATGTCATACTGACAAACAGTGTAGACCCTGATCAGAGAACTCCTTAAGGAGCCCTTTGATCAGGGTCAACACTGTTTGCATAAGAGAAGTGTACTCCTAACAGGTACACTGTTTGCAAATGATGCATGTATGCGTGACTAGGGTTCAAAGATTTAAAGCAGGTTGAAAGTAAAGCAGAATGTGCCTTCAAGGCACATTCTGCTTTACTTTCAGCCTGCTTTAATCTTCCATCTGCTTGAATGGAAAATATTTATTACGGTGCATATTTAAGACTGTTTATAGTCAAACTATTTTCTGCAGTGTAGGAAAAAATATATAGAGGATAACTGTTTTTTTCAGTGTAAGATCGAAATTTAATCCATTTCGTGAACATCAGACGTTATATTTTCACGAGTGGCGAAGCCACGAGTGAAAATATAACAGTCTGATGTTCACGAAATGGATTAAATTCGATCTTACACTGAAAAAACACAGTTATTCTATTTATTTATGCTTTTAAGCCACTTTTTAAACGAAATTGTTTAAAAATTGAAAGCGAACGTACATTATTTATCCCGTGTTGAGCCCCACGTTTTATGTCGAACACATGTGCGTGACCGTTGGCGGTATAATGACGTCATCCGAATGACTTCGTTGCTCCCGAGTTTGGATTCGTGCTCTTCCGGTGAGTAGTTCGCGACAAATCGGACTGCCGGAATTTAACGATAAGACACGATTGACTACGATTCTTGGGGAGCCCTACGGGGAAAATTCATAATAAAAGCGATTGGTGATAATCCACTGCAGTGGATTACCAAGTGATCATCCACTGCTATATCGTGGTAATCCACCGAAAAGCATAAATAAACCTGTATAATAATGGTGTATACAGAGCTCCAGATAAGGGGAGTATTTCAAAATCTAAATTCTTTATTTCTGCATTAAACCCTAAGGTGTCACTACTCATTAGAATCGTCTCTTCGAGACGATTCTAATGAGTAGTAACACCATAGGATTTGGTGAGAAAATGGGTGAGAAAATGTTGGATCTGTTCAGTTTACTCTCTCTTATCTGGAGCCCTGTGTATAATCATATGGAGTAATGGGGTAAAGACTTCCATAAATATAAAATTTGTATATACTTGTCTATATGGGCAATTAAACATATGTATTTACATACATATATTTATGATAAATGTGCTTACAATTAAACATTTTAATGCTTCAACAAATAGATGAAATGTTTTTAAAACATTTCCATGCCCACATACACTCAATCTATTTGAATGACAACCCTTAACCCATTCACTACCATGGTGTTATCTATTTTAACCCTTTCTTCCATTACCTGGTGCATATATGCAAATAACTTTTATCCTACTGTGTTTAACCCATTACCCAATAGCCAGTTTCTAGTTTTAAAGATATGTGACCACTTAAAGCAGGTTGAAAGTAAAGCAGAATGCGCCTTGAGGCGCATTCTGCTTTACTTTCAGCCAGCTGTAAGCTATTATCTGCTAGAATATAGAAAACATTTCTTATGATTTTTATTTTCGAAGGTATAAATTGGAACTATTTTCTTCAGCGTAGGAATAAATTAAATGCGCTAAAAGTCGCTTCTATGAGGTAAAGGGTTAAGGAGCTCAGTACATTCAATTTGCTTTAACTCATTACTCCATAAATACGTATTTTTATGGCTTTGATATATTCCTCCATTGAGTAAAATATTTTAAACAGTCATAGATATGTATCATAAATATGTTCTGTATTCTAACACATGATGACTTAAAGCAAAGTAGAGAAGAATTTGCCTTAAGGAGTTTTCTGCTTTACTATCAACCTGCTTTAAGTGTTTGAATATCGTCAATGCTTGAAACAGACTATGGAGTAAAATTTTGTTTAACAGCATCTAAAAATATTCATTTGTGTTGCTGATATGGAAGAGTATGTACAGGTGCATTAACCCATTACCCAATAAATACACCATTTTACATCTCTCATTTATTCCTCCGCTGAAAATAATAGTTCCACTTTATAAAGTGATAAATATGTACAATAAGAAAAAATTTCTTGATACTCAACAGTCAACCCTCTCTTTTACAACCAATAAAAATAAGACTTAATGGACTGTATGAATGACAGGTGGCAGCTTAAAGCAAAGTGAGAGAATAATAGAAAACTGCCAAAGAAGCTTTCTGTTTTACTTTGACCCTGCTCTAAACAATCACCTTCTTAACCCTTAGCCCGCCAAATAAATTGTCGTCTGCTATATTTCTCATCTGCTTCAAGTTTCAAAGTGCTTCAAAAATGCTCAAAAGTGCTGAAAATGTTGTCCGAGTGTCAAACAGCTTGGATCCGGATGAGACGCCAAGTTACTCGGCGTCTCATCCGGATCCAAGCTGTTTGCATATGGAGCTATAGTCATGACTGGCAGGCTAAGGGTTAAACACAAAATCATTAACTTAACCCTTAGCCCGCCAAATAAATTGTCGTCTGCTATATTTCTCGTCTGCTTCAAGTTTCAAAGTTGCTCAAAATTGCTGAAAATGTTGTCCGAGTGTCAAACAGCTTGGATCCGGATGAGACGCCGAGTTACTCGGCGTCTCATCCGGATCCAAGCTGTTTGCATATGGAGCTATAGTCATGACTGGCAGGCTAAGGGTTAAACACAAAATCATTAACTTAACCCTTAGCCCGCCAAATAAATTGTCGTCTGCTATATTTCTCGTCTGCTTCAAGTTTCAAAGTTGCTCAAAATTGCTGAAAATGTTGTCCGAGTGTCAAACAGCTTGGATCCGGATGAGACGCCGAGTTACTCGGCGTCTCATCCGGATCCAAGCTGTTTGCATATGGAGCTATAGTCGTGATTGGCAGGCTAAGGGTTAACTCATTCACCCCTTAAACTTTTAATGGACATTTCCAATTTCAAAATAAGTCAAGTCCATTATTGACTATTTATGGTTGATTTTAACAACACATTTCAAAATGACAAACAGGGTAGACCTTGATCAGAGGGCTCTGATCAGGGTCTACACTGTTTGCATAGGACAAGTGTAATCCCCACAGGTACACTGTTTGTAAATGCCGAGTATACTCGTCGCTAGGGTTGAATGTGTTAATGTAGTGGTCGATATAAAGAGGTTTTCCTGTATATAAATGAACTGAAAGATAGACTGAAGCTTCATGAAGAATAAATGATTGGAGGTGTTTTGCAATACCTAAATTCTAGGACTTTCTACATTTCACTTCAATGTTTGAAACATGTGACTGCTTTATCCTGTTACATTATACCCTGTTTCTAGTTTTTATTTAATACAAGTGACTACTTTCAGTAGGTTAAAATCAAAGTAGAATATCGCTTAAAACACAGTTTACTTTACTTTCCTCCTGCTTTAAACTACCATTTGCTCTTTAGGAAGTCCTCTGATCAGGATCTACACTATTTGCAAAAAAGTATATACTTGTTTCCTGCATAGAAAATGCTGCTCATGTGTAAGCTTACATGTTGTATTTGAAATAAACATGTTGTTTGGGAAATTGGGATGTATCTGAAGCATAGCTAATGTAGGGGGATGATCGGGTCCTACTTATTCATGCATGGTTTAAGGGGTTAACTTCAGTCAGGGCTCCAGATAAGAGAGAGTTTTACGAATAAATCCAACATTTTCTCACTCATTTGAGCACCAAATCCTGTGATGTTACTACTCTTTAGAATCGTCTCGAAGAGACGATTCTAATGAGTAGTAACATCATAGGGTTTAATGCAGAAATAAAGATTTTGTTTTTGAAAAACTCTACTTATCTGGAGCCCTGTTTAGTAATAAAACTTTGCATATAGTACATTTAATTGTATCAGATAAAACTCCTTTCATCTAATTTTATGTAGCATGGCTTAATACAGTCACATACACAGTTGTGGATCCAGATCAGATGGTTGTATGGATACACTGTTTGGCATTAATGTCTTATGTACTCCTTCAGTTATTATTATTATTATTATTATTATACCAGATTTATATAGCGCTCTTTTCACACAGGGATTGTGCGTTCAAAAGCGCTTTACATGAAATAACATAGGTATATGTACCTACAAATCTAGAAAAGACAAAATAACTACAATTAGATCTGAAATAAACATGAATAAAAATACCAAAAAAATGACAGTCCCCCAAAACGGCGATCACATTACCCCCATCAATCAGCAATGACCCGACCGACTAAGTATTGCCGACTGATATGAATAATGGTAGAGCGCCAAAAGCAGGCCATTGACAGAACACAAATAACTATAATTAGATCTAAAATAAACATGAATAAACATACAAAAGACAGCCCCCAAATGGCGATCACACTATCCCCATCAATCAGCAATGAACAAACCGGCTAAAGATTGCTGACCAATAGAAATAATAGCAGAGCGCCCAATGCAGGCCATCTAATGTAACAAAACTAGGAAAAATAGCATGCGACCATAACTAAAAACTCTATAGAAGATCAATAACATTATTAAAAATGGTGAAAGTTATAATAAAGAGAAGGAACTAAGTTGATGAAGTCAAACAGGGTTTAGTATTAACTCTTTGCATGCTAGCGGTGGTTATATCTGCCACAGTGAATGCTTTTGCAAACAGTTTGGATCCAGATGAGACGCCGCATAATGCGGCGACTCATCAGGATCCAAACTGTTTGACACTCTGACCCTATTTTGAAAATAATTTTTGAAAATTCTAATTTTAGAAAAGTAGCAGACAAAAATTTTAGCAGACGACAAAAATTACCCAGCATGCAAAGAGTTAAAGCAGACATTAGTGTAACAGGTAAGGGTAGTAAAGTGCAGTCTGTCATTAGGTACTTACCATTAATAATTAAAGGCATTTGCTTGCTTAATTTGTTACTCCATAGCCTGCTTCTAGTTTTTAAGACAGGTTAAAACTAAAAGTAGGTTTTAAATAAAGCAGATATAAGATGACTTTATTTCCTATATGCTAGCTGGTGATAACTTAAAGCAGGCTGAAAGTAAAGCAGAATGCTCCTAAAGGAGCATTCTTTTTTACTTTCAATCTGTTTTAAGCAACCACTAGTATTGAAGAAAAAAAACCCAGCCATGGTGGGAGGAGCTAATTTAGAAAAACTAAATTGCTTGAGGAAAATATTATTTTTTGTCATTGGAAATACAACTACATGTAAATATTAGTGTTTTATACACTTAAAAGTAGAAAATTACAGTACATGTTTTACAATATTAAAGATTTGATTTTATCTTACTTTTACTGTGTCTCTGATCTTGGTCTAAACTGTTTGCAATGGACATCAGTTCTTTGAGATCAAACACATTTTAGTGGGGGGGGGGGGGGGGGGGGAATAGCTTTTTGCCATCATTTGATTCATTACCTACTATTATAATTATATATCAATTTTCCTCTTTTTGTTGATTCAGTACAATGACGTGTCTTACTTCAGAGCTCCAGATAGGGGGAGTATTTCAAAAACTAAAAAATTTATTTTTGTATTAAACCCTATAGTGTTACTACTCCTTGAAATCTACTCTTCAAGATGATTCTTATGAATAGTTACACTATAGGATTTGGTGCTGAAATAGGTGGCAAAATGTTGTTCCGTTTACTCCCTCTTATCTGGAGACCTGCTTAGGTTAGTTCTTTACCATCCAGTGATGAGACCATGATTACTGAAGTAAAAGGTTTGGAACAAGATGAGACATTGCGTTACGCCCACATCTCATCAAGATCCAAACCATTTGACACTCCTTAAGTCTGATATTATTTATTGTTGTTGTTGTTGTTGTTGTTACTATGAAGGTTATACGTCAACCTGAAACCATATATTGAAGCTTCCTTCCATGCCTTGTGCCTTGGTTGACATCGACTCCCTTTTCATTAGGATGTTTTTAATTTATTTCAGTATAGTTTTAGTGTCATCAAGATGAATAAAACAGCAAAATTACTTACAGTCCATCAATGAACAATAGTCAATATTGCTTACAGTGGCAATTCATACCATTTGGTCAAATTGACACCTTAAATTTTAACTCAAAAAATCCTTTTATGTTCATTCACGCATTTATATACAGGTTACCAGACGTTTCGCTACCATGGACGTTTCGCTACAGTCGTTTCGCTACCCAACTTGAAGTCGTTTCGCTACCCCGGACGTTTCGCTACCTGTACGTTTCGCTTCCCAATACTTAAATAGGGGAAACTTAATGAATATGTAGTAATTAAAACTCGGAGAATCAATTTAAACCATGAATAAAGAAAAAATAATATAAGATGATGGAAGTTTACCAAAATAAACTTGAATAAAATTAGAAGAGTTAAATTCCAGAGTTAATATTGTGTATATGTGTATCTAACGCACGCGCTGGAAAATTATTGAATATGTAGTAATTAAAACTCGGAGAATCAATTTAAATCATAAATAAAGAAATATAAGTATAATTTGATGATATTTTACCTAAAGGAGAAAAAGAGTTCAATTTCAGAGTTATAATTGTCACGGAGGACTTACACCGTGCAAGTCCTCCGTGTAATTGTGTATGTTTATTTAACCCTTTGAACCCTAGTCCCGCATATAGGCGTCCTTTTCAAACAGTGTACATGTGAATAGTACACTTGTCCTGTGCAAACAGTGAAGACCCAGATCAGAGGGCTCCGAAAGGAGCCCTCTGATCAGGGTCTTCACTGTTTGTCATAAAGCCAAACATTGACAAAAACAATCCTTAAAAGTCAGAAATGGACTAGACTAAAATGGAAACTGGAATTGTCCATTTAATGTTTCAGGGAGGAAAGAGTTAATGCATGCGCGATGAAAATGAATGATTACATTCCTAATCATTTTAACTTTCGAATTTACATGAAATTTTACTTTAAGGAATAAATTATAAATTAACCACCCCCACCTTTGAATAAAATGTGTTTGTCATCATTGTGTAACTTGGCATCTGATCAAGTTACAAACTGTTTGACACCCATATCTTTATTAATTAATTCCTTAGCTGCCTTAGATCGTGTAGAAAGGTTATTTGCGAATTGTTTGCATCCTGATCAGACTCCCCCGCAGTGCCATTTGCAGGCTGGTGCTGTAACAGTAAAATCTGTGTTAAAATAAGCGACTATTTAAAGCACCCGCATAATAAAATGAAATGCGTATAGAAAGGTACTGCTTAACGCATGACAAATGTAACGTAGAAAACTCATAGAAGAGTGTTTGCAATACTTTTGCCCTGCATTTAGCAGATATACATTGTCTTTGAAGATCACCCTGCCATATACAGGCACGTGCCGATTAATTGCTTAATGTTTGACACATGTAACGTAGAGCTTCTGCATTACTTTTGCCTTTCATAAAGCATATATACATTGTCTTTAATGTAAAGTGTGATCGGGGGTACGGCTTCAAAGGGGCTATTACAACAAGCCAAAGATGAATCACACCTTTAATGGGATCGAACAATTAATGTATCGCGTGTCAATCACTGGCGGCACACTTTGCACGTGCGCATGTCGTAGATAATGTTACCTTTGAGTATCCAATATCCCTAAATACATTTACTTCACATCAAACATGAGAAGCCAACAATTTAATGTACATAGATATTATATTATCTCAAATATAATATAGTTATTTATTACACCTCGCTTTGAGTTACAATGTTAAATTCCCATAGACCTACAGTTAACATTTTGCATGTCTTTTACATCTATACTGTCACTCTTTATGATATTCTTTTTGTGACGTCATTCTAAAGGACATGGCTTTTTTACTACGTCCGAAAACGTACTGTCAGCCTTGACATGCCAATCGCTATTGGATACATTGGAACGTTTTAAAGAGTGGTAACTTATAATCAACTTTTGGCATTTTCTGTACAAGTTGCTTCCTTTTGTCCATTCCTTAACGATTTGCCATAATTTCGGAAGAGGATATTTGCCACCTAGATAATGTAAAGACGCTGTTTCTTCAATTTACTTATCATAACGTTCTTGTTTGTTTACTTGTAATATAATTATAAACAATGTGACGTCGTAAGACGGCGACGTCATTTCCCGCGTTATGTACATGTCAGCGCTAAATTGGTGTTCACAACACATTTTATAAAAGACGAATAAAACGATTCCAAAGCCAGGGTTGATAAGCTCGGTGTAATAAAATAAATATTAGATGTCAGTTTGCATGACATTCAAATTGTCAACCCTCGAAAACAAGAATGTCACCCTCGGCTACGCCTCGGGGTGACATGCTGTTTCTCGGGTTGACAATTTGAATGTCACGCAAACTGACATCTAATATTTATATAATATCGTTATTTTACAAGCAATAGCCATATCTTCTAAACTATCTTCTTATACAGACACCATGTGTATGCGCCGCGGGGTAATGGGTTATTTGAAAAGATTAAATGCATTATTTGTGCTTATGTACATGCGTCACATTGTTTTGTTTTGTCTATAGAATTTTAATGAAACAATAAAGTGGATTACTAGAATATTTATCAGTTTAATTTTTATTCTCACGTCCAATTGATATTAACCCATTTAGATCTACTGTTTAATCGCTGGACGTTTTCATTATACCAATACAAAGGTCAAGAGTATATAGCAAACAGTGCAGACCATGATGAGACACCGTGTAATGCGACATCTCACCAGGGTCTACACTGTTTGACATTGTCCACTTTAGTTAAATGGGGGGTGGGGGGGGGGGGGGGGGGGGGCTCCGCGGCCTAGTGGTATAGTCACTGTGACTTACATCACTAAGCTCCTCACCGCTGTGAGTTCGAATCCCAGTAGGGTCGTTCGGATTTTTCATGTGGGGAAGCTTCCAGCTGGCTTGCGGAAGGTCGGTGGTTCTACCCAGTTGCCGATTTGTGCCTGAAACAGTGCATAAAGGACTTCTGGGGTCTTCCTCCACCTATAATTAGCTGGACATCGCGATATGACTGAAATACTGTTGAAAGCGACGTAAAATCAAAACAAATCAAATCAAATCTAGGGTTAAATGGGTTAACACACGTATACTTGTTAAATTAAAAAGCCATTCTCATATTTAAATCTTACTTGATTCATAAAGATATGTAAACATCTTTTTAACCCATTACCCCATAAATACGCCTTTTTACGCCTTCAATTTATTCCTTCACTCAAGAAAATAACTCCCAAATAATGCAGTCATGAATATATATTACAAGAAATATTTTCTATATTCTAGCAGACGGTATCTTAAAGCAGGCTGAAAGTAAAGCAGAATATGCCTTAGGCACATTCTGCTTTACTTTCAACCTGCTTTAAGTGGTCACCTGTTTTGAAAAATAGAATCAGGCTATGGGGTAATGGGTTAATAGAATTAATGCACACTTACTTCACGACTGTTAGGCTTATGCAGACAGATTAGATCCAGACCAGCGACCGAGAAACTCGTCGTCTAACATGGATCCATTCGGTTGGCTACTTATTCTATCATTAACACCACATTTATTTCAAGCTCTACCCTGCATTCTAAGGGTCAACTCGCATAAGTTGTATGCGTAACGACTGTTCACATATTTCGCCATAAAATTATTTTTTTTCTAATAACTATAATTAATTTCTAATATATAGCCATTTAAGGTCCCGACGACAGGCCGCATAACAAGGCGTCTCGTCTGGATCCAATCTATTTATATAATTTTGAGTCTGAGGTAGCAATTACGCTAGCAAAGTATTATATTTATAGGCCTACATAAAATATAGCAGCATCTATTTTTAGTAGGCCTAACTAACACGATTTTTGTCAATAAATCGATCATTTTTTTCGATTATTCGTTCAAAATTAAGTTTGTAATACACATTTTAGCTTAATAATATATCGCCATATCTTATTTAACCAAAAAATATATATCATTTTAAAAAATTGGGTAGCGAAACGACTTACTGGTAGGTGGTGAAACGACTGTAGCGAAACGTCCGGGGTAGCAAAACGTCCAGGGTAGGGAAACGCCGTGTAGCGAAACGTCCGTAAACCTATATACATGTATTTAACTTCCAGCTTCAAGCAGGTCCAAGCCTTTGGTAAATCATACCATCTTGAGGCTGTCTCTATCAGTCAGGGGTAACTCTAGTGATGTCAAGTGTCTCAATATTAGTTATCCTACAGTGCCAAAGGTAAGTTTGTAAACTAACTCTTGGCATGCTGGGTAAATTTTTCGTCTGCAACAATAGTCGTCTGCTTCTGTTCTAAAATAAGAATTTTTCAAAATTTCTTTTAAATTCAGTGTCAGGATGGCAAACAGTTTGAATCCTGATGAGACGCCACGTTACGCGGCGTCTCATCTGGATCCAAACTGTTTGCAAAGGTAATCACTGTGGCAGGTATATCCACCGCCGGAGTAAAAAGAGTTAGATCTAACATTATGCACAAAAGTGACAAAATCATAATCAACTTCAGAAGCAGTTCGGAGCCAGATGAGACACCAAATTATGCGGTGTCTCATCAGGATCCAAGCTGTTTGACATTCTAATCCAATTTTGAAAAGAAAATTTTCAAATTTCTATTTTAAGAACAGTAACAAATGACAAATATTGTTACAGACAACGATATTACTTAGTGAGCAAAGAGTTTAGGGAATTTATCTCATGACTTACATTGATTTTGTTAAATCATTGATGCCTAAAACTTCATCAAGTCTCGTCCAATATTGACAATTTAGGGTTGTTTTTTACAATGATTTTCAAAATGACAAGTGTACTTTTTGTACTCTTCTCAGGTACAGTGGAGAATGTGTTATTCTTTCCCAATAAACGCGTTTACGCTAAAACTGTTATTTGCAGTGCAAACAGTTTGGAACCAGATCAGACGCCGGATAACCCGGCGTCTGATCAGGCTCCTAACTGTTTGCCACCAAGATAAACATGAAATATCAGAATTGTCCAAAAGTTGTTCTTTTCTACGTTTTAGCGTTTTGCGTTTGCGTACGTTTGCGTTTAAACGGGAAAGAATAACAGATTCTCCACTGTACATGTACACTGGGTTAATTTTTTTTTATAGAACCACTATGAATATCTATTATTTTACGAAAAATAAACTAAAAAATCCATCATTTGAACTATCATATTGGCTTATAAAAGAAGGAAAAATTTCTTCAGGCCAGAGTGCAAGCTCATGTTACAAAGATCCTATTAGAACATAATGCATACCCTGATTAGACAGCTCTTTCAAGTAACTGTCTGATTTGGGTCTACACTGTTTTAACACATTACCTCATAGCCATTATCCTGTATTGAAAGATAGGTGTCCACTTAATGCAGGTTAAAGTAGGCAGGATGGGCATTAAGGTGCATTCTTCTTTACTTTCATTCCACTTTAGGCTACCATTTACTTGTACATGTATATGGAAAATATTTAATATGGTACATATTTCAATAATGTATAAAGTGAAACCATTTTCTTCAGTTGAGGAATAAGTGAAAGGCGTAAAAAGGTGTATTTATGGAGTAATGGGTTAACCCTTTAACCCATAGCCTGTTTCTAGTATTTAAGATATGTGACCTATTAAAGCAGGCTAAAAGTAAAGCAGAATGTGCCCTAGGGCGCATTCTGCTTTACTTTCAGCCTGCTTTTAGTTACTATCTGCTAGGATATAGAAAATATTTCTTATGGTACATATTTATGACAGTATAAAATGGAACTATTTTCTTTGGGGGATGAATAAAATGAATGCGCTAAAAGTCGCTTCTATAAGGGAAAGGGTTAAAAAAGCATGAATATAAACTATTAGCTAAAGAAGAGGCATAGAGGAAGGTTGTAATGCATTGTGAATCTGTGATGAATATGGAATGTGTTAATTGCTAGGAATACTGTATCAAACCGCCACCAGACAACTCAGCTGAGATAACTTTGGAAGTGATTGCCCCCCCTGATAAGTCATGTGAGTGTGACATCATCAACTTGTCATCAGCATCCCTGAGGAAGTGCCAGAGGGGCTGCAGTAAAGTGGCTAGTGTAATTTCTACAGAAACTGTCACCATTGGTGAATGTTAGTACAGTTATATCTATAGTCCATGACTTTAAGTTCTCTAAAGATAAATGTCTGCTTAACCATTTACTCCATAACCTGTTTATGGTATTGATATTTGACTACTTAAAGCAGGTTGAAAGTACAGCAGAATGCACCTTAAGGCGCTTTCTGCTTTAGTTTGAGCCTGTTTTAAGCTGCCATCTGCCAGGATATAACAAATATTTCTTTTGATACATTGCTATGACTGTATAAATTAAAACTACATGTATTTTGATAAATTTAATGTGTTAAAAGGTGCTTTTATGGGGGAAAGGGTTAAGCTTTTGAACTGATATACACATGTACATGTAGTAAAATAATAGTGTTGAGGTTGATAAGCTTTTCTTTAGTCTTTATTATTTGAAATTTAAGTTGATATTAGGTGAATCTTTGAAGTAAGTTTGTTGAGGCAACACAATTTTCCGGTTCCATGCTTATAAAGCATTTGAGTTGAATCTGAAATCTTTCTCAAGCCTAGGCTCAAATCTGACCAATCAAATGCTTGAGAATGCACAGAAGGAACTCCACATCTGATCAGAATCCAAATTGTTTGTCACATGAATCACCATGGAAGTCTACATACATTTTCTAACAGTTTGGATTCTGATATGCTGCTTGAAACCTGGCATCTGACCAGAATCCAAACTGTCTGATAGTCAGTAAGAAATTTCTCTAGTCCACTCATCTATAATTTGAATTTGAGAAATAAATAACCCATTACCCCATAGCCTGTTTCTAGTTTTGAAGACAGGTGACCACTTAAAGCAGGTTGAAAGTAAAGCAGAATGCGCCTAATGGCACATTCTGCTTTACTTTCAGCCTGCTTTAAGCTTCCATCTCCTAGGATATAAAAAAAACTCTCTTATAGCATATATTCTTGACTGTATAAATTGGAACTATTTTCTTCAGTGGAGTATTTATGGGGTAAAGGGTTAAAGCAGATGACATCATGGCAGTGAAAGGGGTTATAACTATTAAAATTACACATTACAGTGTCCTGTACAAGCTTGAATCATGCAGAGCCTGAGGATGTGAAAATGGAACTGACAGTATGGGAGATAACTCTTGGTCAATTCAATTTCGGGGTATATGCCACAATGAACAATCCATACCTGAGGACTGAGATATTCATACACCCAGATGATCCCTACCAGCCCATGCCCATTGTAGATCTCAAGGCTGTCCCAGATGATGGGCATATTGATGTCACTATGCCAGGTTCATATACAGGGGAGGCAATCTTCTATGCTAAGGTAAAGGAAAGATAATTTCAGATACAGAACAGAACACCGAGTCTGTTCAAGGCAGTACAGAAACAAGTTAATTCTACACACAGATTACATCAGCTTATTGTAGCACAAAAGTACTGCAGAAAGCTTTTATAGCAGCTTTTTGCAATATTTTTCCAGCATTAAGCTGACACCTTAACCCTTTACCCCATAGCCTGTTTCTAGTTTTGAAAATAGATGACTACCTAAAGCAGATTGAAAGTAAAGCAGAATGCGCCTTAAGGCGCATTCTGCTTTACTTTCAGCCTGCTTTAAGCTACCATCTCCTAGAATAAATAAAATATTCCTTATGATACATATTCATGACTATTTCAATTGGAACTATTTTCTTCAGCGTTGGAATAAACTGAATGCGCTAAAAGGCGCTTTTATAAGGGAAAGGGTTAATACATGTATGTGTAAAAGTGGGCAAATTTAGCATATATAACCCATTACCCAATAGCCAGTAAAATACATGACCAGCGTTGTATTAACTGTGTCTACAGAATTTCAAAATTAATTTTTACTGAGTTGTATATAGTAAGGAGCATATGAGTCTCTCATTTTGATAGGCAGAAATTTGATTAACCCATTGCCCCATAGCTTGTATTCAGTATTGATGACAGATTGTTGCTTAAAGAAGGCTAAACGTAAAGCAGTAGGAGCAATCTACTTTACTTTCTGCTTGCTTTAAGCTTAGAGCTACTATCTCGTATTGGGATATGGGAAATATATTTCTTTGTTACATATTCATTACTGTATAAAGTAACTTAGAGGGCAACTGTGAAAACCTCAGAAGAGATGAAACTTGAATGACAAACCATATAGATCTTGATTTAAAGAAACTAGAACAATGAACAGTGCATACCCTGATCCGTTAGGCAGAATAGTGGACACCGCTAGATTGTCGATAAACTGCTCTACGATAGCGTGAGGGCCCGTCAATGTTCGGCTCTTACCGGATATTTGCTTCCGCAATCGATCGGTATTTACGGAAACTCCCGACGACTTTTTGAACATGTGAATTTTATTTTCAATTTGAAAAAGGACCAAATTAACATTAACTTACAATTCTTAAATTTATATCAAAAGAAAGAACAAATATTCAATTATACGAGCCCGTTTGCACAGAATTGATATCGATTTGTATAAATGCACAAGGTCGTGTTATATTAACCGTGTCGAGGCTTATTTTCAGCATTTTACTCTTTGTTTAATGTGATTAAGAGGTGTCTTTTTCAACTTAAAAAAGGACCAAAATCTTATTAAAATATTTTTTCAAAACAAATTTCATCATAAAGGAAAATGATTAAGCTAACAAGGACCGGTTGCACAGGAACGATATCTGTCCAGAAAAAAAAGTTATTACAAGTTATGTAAAAGTGCCCTTCTTATTTTAATGCGCGAAAATGAGAGCAAGTGAGCCACCTGAGTGTCCACTATTCTGCCTAATGAGAGGGCTTTTGTAGGAACCCTCTGCTCTGGGTCTACACTGTTATACAAGTTCTAACTTATCATTGTCCATCATACTAATTTGTTTCACTTCATTAACACTTTCAACCCTATCAATGAGAATATGGGTAATTTAAAAACAGTGTATTTGTGGGAAAAATCATTTGTCCTATGCATACAGTGAAGACCAAGATCAGAGATTTCCTCAAGGAGTTCAATAATTTCAATGATTTATAAAAACCAAATTGTCAAAAATGGACTAGATTGAATTAGAAACTGGAATTGTCTATTTGAAGTTTCTGGGGTGAATTAGGTAATAATATATTTTCAGCTGTGTGTTGGGTGTAGCAAATATGACTTCCATGAGTGTTATGATACTGAAGGTATACCCAGTAAACCACTGCCAAAAGGTAAGCATTTCTTTTGTTATATCCATTACCCCATAGTTTGTTTCTAGTTTTGAAAACAGGTTACCACTTAACCCATTACCCCATAGCCTGTTTCTAGTTTTGAAGACTGGTGATCACTTAAAGCAGGTTGAAAGTAAAGCAGAATGCGCCTGAAGGCACATTCTGCTTTACTTTCAGCCTGCTTTAAGCTTCCACTTGCTAAAATAAAGAAAATATTCCTTATGATACAATTTCATGACCGTATAAATTGGAACTATTTTCTTCAGTGTAGGAATAAATATAATGTGCTAAAAGTTGCTTCTATTGGGGAAAGGGTTAAAGCAGGCTGAAAGTGAAGCAGAATGTGCCTTAAGGCACATTCTGCTTTACTTTCAGCCTGCTTTAAGCTACAATATGATAGAATATAGAAACTATTTCTTCTGCTGTCTTCTCATCATGAGTCATGTATGTATTAACTGAAACTATATTTTTCAGTGGAGGAATAAATTAAAGGCATAATAAGGCATGTTTATGGGGTAATGGGTTTAGGTAGGAAGGGTTTAAATTCAACCCATTCAACAGCTACATAATTATGATATACATGTAGTCTAATGGGATATTTGGCATCTGACATATGGTGGAGAAGACATTATTCTTGCCAGTTTAACCAATTACCTATAGCCTGTGTTTCTAGTTTTGAAGACAGATTACCTATAGCCTGTGTTTCTAGTTTTGAAGACAGATTACCTATAGCCTGTGTTTCTAGTTTTGAAGACAGATTACTTATAGCCTGTGTTTCTAGTTTTGAAGACAGATTACTTATAGCCTGTGTTACTGGTTTTGAAGACAGATTACCTTTAGCATGTGTTTCTAGTTTTGAAGACAGATTACCTATAGCCTGTGTTTCTAGTTTTGAAGACAGATTACTTATAGCCTGTGTTTCTAGTTTTGAAGACAGAATACCTATAGCCTGTGTTTCTAGTTTTGAAGACAGATTACCTATAGCCTGTGTTTTTAGTTTTGAAGACAGATTACCTATAGCCTGTGTTTCTAGTTTTGAAGACAGATTACTTATAGCCTGTGTTTCTAGTTTTGAAGACAGATTACCTATAGCCTGTGTTTCTCGTTTTGAAGACAGATTACCTATAGCCTGTGTTTCTAGTTTTGAAGACAGATTACCTATAGCCTGTGTTTCTAGTTTTGAAGACAGATGATTGCTTAGCCCATTACCACATACAAACTCTCACTCTGAATTAGTGTTCTCTCCTCTACTTAATCCTTTGCCTATACCTAGCTATGATGCGGTGAGGAAGAATCAACACCCATACAAATTCTCACTCTGAATTTATTGTTCTGTCCTCTACTTAATCCTTTGCCTATACCTAGCTACGAGGAGGTGACATAGAATCCACACAGACTCTCACTTTTATTTCTTGTTATCTCCCCTAATTAGTCCTAGGCCTATATCTACATGTAGCTATGAAGGGGTGAGGAAAAATCCACCCCACACAAACTCTCACTCTGAATTCTAGTTAATCCTATGCCTATACCTAGCTTAGCTATGAGGAGGTGATGAAGAAACCACAGACTCTCACTTTGAATTCTTGTTCTCTCCACTAGTTAATCCTATGCCTATACCTAGCTTAGCTATGAGGAGGTGATGAAGAAACCACAGACTCTCACTTTGAATTCTTGTTCTCTCCACTAGTTAATCCTATGGCTGTACCTAAGATGAGGAAGAATCCACACAGACTCTCACTTTTAAGTCTTGTTCTCTCAACTAGTTAATCCTATGGCTGTGCCTAAGGTGAGGAAGAATCCACACAAACTCTCACTTTTAACTGTTGTTCTCTCCTCTAGTTAATCCTATGGCTGTACCTGAGATGAGGAAGAATGCTCACAGCTAGATACTCACTTTTGATTCTTGTTCTCTCCTCTAGTTAATCCTATGGCTGTACCTGAGATGAGGAAGAATGCCTCCAGCTAGACTCTCACTTTTGATTCTTGTTCTCTCCTCTAGTTAATCCTATGGCTGTACCTGAGATGAGGAAGAATCCTCACAGCTAGACTCTCACTTTTGATTCTTGTTCTCTCCTCTAGTTAATGCTATGGCTGTACCTGAGATGAGGAAGAATGCTCACAGCTAGACTCTCACTTTTGATTCTTGTTCTCTCCTCTAGTTAATGCTATGGCTGTACCTAAGATGAGGAAGAATGCTCACAGCTAGACTCTCACTTTTGATTCTTGTTCTCTCCTCTAGTTAATCCTATGGCTGTACCTGAGATGAGGAATAATGCTCACAGCTAGATTCTCACTTTTGATTCTTGTTCTCTCCTCTAGTTAATCCTATGGCTGTACCTAAGATGAGGAAGATTGCTCACAGCTAGACTCTCACTTTTGAGTCTTGTTCTCTCCTCTAGTTAATGCTATGGCTGTACCTGAGATGAGGAAGAATGCTCACAGCTAGACTCTCACTTTTGATTCTTGTTCTCTTCTCTAGTTTATCCTATGGCTGTACCTGAGATGAGGAAGAATGCTCACAGCTAGACTCTCACTTTTGATTCTTGTTCTCTCCTCTAGTTAATCCTATGGCTGTACCTGAGATGATGAAGAATACTCACAGCTAGACTCTCACTTTTGATTCTTGTTCTCTCCTCTAGTTAATCCTATGGCTGTACCTAAGGTGATGAAGAATGCTCACAGCTAGACTCTCACTTTTGATTCTTGTTCTCTCCTCTAGTTAATCCTATGGCTGTACCTGAGATGAGAAAGAATGCTCACAGCTAGACTCTCACTTTTAACTCTTGTTCTCTCCTCTAGTTAATCCTATGGCTGTACCTAAGGTGATGAAGAATGCTCATAGCTAGAATCTCACTTTTGATTCTTGTTAATCCTATGGCTGTACCTAAGATGAGGAAGATTGCTCACAGCTAGACTCTCACTTTTGATTCGTGTTCTCTCCTCTAGTTAATGCTATGGCTGTACCTGAGATGAGGAAGAATCCTCACAGCTAGACTCTCACTTTTGATTCTTGTTCTCTCCTCTAGTTAATGCTATGGCTGTACCTGAGATGAGGAAGAATGCTCACAGCTAGACTCTCACTTTTGATTCTTGTTCTCTCCTCTAGTTAATGCTATGGCTGTACCTAAGATGAGGAAGAATGCTCACAGCTAGACTCTCACTTTTGATTCTTGTTCTCTCCTCTAGTTAATCATATGGCTGTACCTGAGATGAGGAAGAATGCTCACAGCTAGATTCTCACTTTTGATTCTTGTTCTCTCCTCTAGTTAATCCTATGGCTGTACCTAAGATGAGGAAGATTGCTCACAGCTAGACTCTCACTTTTGATTCTTGTTCTCTCCTCTAGTTAATCCTATGGCTGTACCTGAGATGAGGAAGAATGCTCACAGCTAGACTCTCACTTTTAACTCTTGTTCTCTCCTCTAGTTAATCCTATGGCTGTACCTAAGGTGATGAAGAATGCTCATAGCTAGAATCTCACTTTTGATTCTTGTTCTCTCCTCTAGTTAATGCTATGGCTGTACCTGAGATGAGGAAGAATGCTCACAGCTAGACTCTCACTTTTGATTCGTGTTCTCTCCTCTAGTTAATGCTATGGCTGTACCTGAGATGAGGAAGAATCCTCACAGCTAGACTCTCACTTTTGATTCTTGTTCTCTCCTCTAGTTAATGCTATGGCTGTACCTGAGATGAGGAAGAATGCTCACAGCTAGACTCTCACTTTTGATTCTTGTTCTCTCCTCTAGTTAATGCTATGGCTGTACCTAAGATGAGGAAGAATGCTCACAGCTAGACTCTCACTTTTGATTCTTGTTCTCTCCTCTAGTTAATCATATGGCTGTACCTGAGATGAGGAAGATTGCTCACAGCTAGACTCTCACTTTTGATTCTTGTTCTCTCCTCTAGTTAATGCTATGGCTGTACCTGAGATGAGGAAGAATGCTCACAGCTAGACTCTCACTTTTGATTCTTGTTCTCTCCTCTAGTTAATCCTATGGCTGTACCTGAGATGATGAAGAATACTCACAGCTAGACTCTCACTTTTGATTCTTGTTCTCTCCTCTAGTTAATCCTATGGCTGTACCTGAGATGATGAAGAATACTCACTGCTAGACTCTCACTTTTGATTCGTGTTCTCTCCTCTAGTTAATGCTATGGCTGTACCTGAGATGAGGAAGAATCCTCACAGCTAGACTCTCACTTTTGATTCTTGTTCTCTCCTCTAGTTAATGCTATGGCTGTACCTGAGATGAGGAAGAATGCTCACAGCTAGACTCTCACTTTTGATTCTTGTTCTCTCCTCTAGTTAATGCTATGGCTGTACCTAAGATGAGGAAGAATGCTCACAGCTAGACTCTCACTTTTGATTCTTGTTCTCTCCTCTAGTTAATCATATGGCTGTACCTGAGATGATGAAGAATGCTCACAGCTAGATTCTCACTTTTGATTCTTGTTCTCTCCTCTAGTTAATCCTATGGCTGTACCTAAGATGAGGAAGATTGCTCACAGCTAGACTCTCACTTTTGATTCTTGTTCTCTCCTCTAGTTAATCCTATGGCTGTACCTGAGATGAGGAAGAATGCTCACAGCTAGACTCTCACTTTTAACTCTTGTTCTCTCCTCTAGTTAATCCTATGGCTGTACCTAAGGTGATGAAGAATGCTCATAGCTAGAATCTCACTTTTGATTCTTGTTCTCTCCTCTAGTTAATGCTATGGCTGTACCTGAGATGAGGAAGAATGCTCACAGCTAGACTCTCACTTTTGATTCGTGTTCTCTCCTCTAGTTAATGCTATGGCTGTACCTGAGATGAGGAAGAATCCTCACAGCTAGACTCTCACTTTTGATTCTTGTTCTCTCCTCTAGTTAATGCTATGGCTGTACCTGAGATGAGGAAGAATGCTCACAGCTAGACTCTCACTTTTGATTCTTGTTCTCTCCTCTAGTTAATGCTATGGCTGTACCTAAGATGAGGAAGAATGCTCACAGCTAGACTCTCACTTTTGATTCTTGTTCTCTCCTCTAGTTAATCATATGGCTGTACCTGAGATGAGGAAGAATGCTCACAGCTAGATTCTCACTTTTGATTCTTGTTCTCTCCTCTAGTTAATCCTATGGCTGTACCTAAGATGAGGAAGATTGCTCACAGCTAGACTCTCACTTTTGATTCTTGTTCTCTCCTCTAGTTAATGCTATGGCTGTACCTGAGATGAGGATGAATGCTCACAGCTAGACTCTCACTTTTGATTCTTGTTCTTTCCTCTAGTTAATCCTATGGCTGTACCTGAGATGATGAAGAATACTCAAAGCTAGACTCTCACTTTTGATTCTTGTTCTCTCCTCTAGTTAATCCTATGGCTGTACCTGAGATGATGAAGAATACTCACAGCTAGACTCTCACTTTTGATTCGTGTTCTCTCCTCTAGTTAATGCTATGGCTGTACCTGAGATGAGGAAGAATCCTCACAGCTAGACTCTCACTTTTGATTCTTGTTCTCTCCTCTAGTTAATGCTATGGCTGTACCTGAGATGAGGAAGAATGCTCACAGCTAGACTCTCACTTTTGATTCTTGTTCTCTCCTCTAGTTAATGCTATGGCTGTACCTAAGATGAGGAAGAATGCTCACAGCTAGAGTCTCACTTTTGATTCTTGTTCTCTCCTCTAGTTAATCCTATGGCTGTACCTGAGATGAGGAAGAATGCTCACAGCTAGATTCTCACTTTTGATTCTTGTTCTCTCCTCTAGTTAATCCTATGGCTGTACCTAAGATGAGGAAGATTGCTCACAGCTAGACTCTCACTTTTGATTCTTGTTCTCTCCTCTAGTTAATCCTATGGCTGTACCTAAGATGAGGAAGAATGCTCACAGCTAGACTCTCACTTTTGATTCTTGTTCTCTCCTCTAGTTAATCATATGGCTGTACCTGAGATGAGGAAGAATGCTCACAGCTAGATTCTCATTTTTGATTCTTGTTCTCTCCTCTAGTTAATCCTATGGCTGTACCTAAGATGAGGAAGATTGCTCACAGCTAGACTCTCACTTTTGATTCTTGTTCTCTCCTCTAGTTAATGCTATGGCTGTACCTGAGATGAGGAAGAATGCTCACAGCTAGACTGTCACTTTTGATTCTTGTTCTCTCCTCTAGTTAATCCTATGGCTGTACCTGAGATGAGGAAGAATACTCACAGCTAGACTCTCACTTTTGATTCTTGTTCTCTCCTCTAGTTAATCCTATGGCTGTACCTAAGGTGATGAAGAATCCTCATAGACTCTCACTCTGGACAAGCACACATGTGGTACTTGGTGTTCTGGCTGGACTTGTGTTAACTGTTTGTCTCATTACCATCATTGTCTGGTACAACATAAAGAACAAAAGAGGTAAGGATTTTTATACTTAATTCTTTGCATAAAAAAAAGTAAAGTACCAGTTAAAGTCTACTTTCAGTCTGAATGACCGCTCAGCCGACTGTACATTTACCCCCTGGTCATTGAGCCATCTTGCCTACAATATTGAGCACTGCTAACATATGGCGCTAAAGCAGCCGCAGTACCGGCTCAGACCCTCACATGTACCCATTTTAACCCCTGGGTGGAGAGGAGCAATTCGCGGTACATGTCTTGCTCAAGGACATTCCTGTACATCATCAGGGATTCGGAAAAAATCTCCTAGTCAGACCTCTGGTCCGGCGGGGGATCGAACTCACAACCCCTGGTACCGTAGTCCAACAGTGTTACCACTGGACTACTACCGCCGGTAAGTGGTTGATAATTTTTTTCTGCAACAATAGTTATTGTTGCCTGCTACTGTTCTTAAACTAGAATTTTTATATTTCTTTTCAAAATAGAGCCAGTGAGTCAAATAGTTTGGATCCTGATGAGACACAACATTTTGCTGCATCTCATCAGGATCTTATCTGTTTGAAAAGGTTATCATTGGTGTCATCCTGCACTAACATACTAAAGAGTTTAGCTATTGCCTCTACATATATATATAAAGGTATGCTTTACTTTCATCTTACTTTAAATGTATGCTTATCTCAAACATGGGAGAAAAGGGTTAAAGAGATTTAGTGTTCAATAAGTTTTTGATAGAGAGAAAACAGAGGAAGGAGGGAGGGAGGGGGAGAGAGAGAGAGAGTTTTTTGTAGACAGTCAAGATCAGGTCTTTTCAAGACGATTCCAAAGAGATATCACTAGACAAGATTAGATCGGGAAAAAATTAATTGAGAACTTTATAATCTGACTTACAACGTTTCATAAGACAGGCCCCAGGTGCGGCAGCAGTAAAAGTCTGTCTGTGAGGATGAGCCGTAAAATACTTTAGGAGTTTTCTTCTAATCTTTTAGCCTATTTTAGACAATCACCTTACTGTTATATTATGACAAGCTATGAAGGAAAACTTTATGTCTGTAGTTTCAGGACAAAGTGAGAAATATCAGCTTGAGATGGTGAGCAACAACAAAACATCAGAGAGTGTACCCTTGACTCGAGTCGGTGACTCCAACCAAAGCTGTGAGTATACCTGGGGCCGTTTCATAAAACTTTGTACGACAAATGTTGTTGTAAGTTAGATTATAAAAGTCTAAATTATTATTTATTTCTCCATCTAATCATGTCTTGTGACATCTCTTTGGAATCGTCTTGAAAAGACGATTTCAAAAAGATGTTCCAAGACAGGATTAGAAAGAAAAATCAGAAATTAAATGTTTTTTAAAAATTTTACTTACGAACGTTTTTGTCGCAAGAAGTTTTATGAAACCGACCCAAATCTGTAGTTACAGTCCAACCTGTCTTAAGTGGCCATTTCACAAAAAGTGCCTGATTAATAATGTGGGAGTTTTCTGCATGTTCTTTGTTCTGCATTAATGTGGCTTATTGAAGATGGTGTTACATAAAATTGTGTCCAAACATTGAAATTTAACCAGGTGTCTATTTTAAATGTCGAGAACAAACCATGTTGAGAATCAACCAGGTGTCTGTTTTCAATGCTGAGAATTAATACAGGGCTTATTTTCAACATTGGGAATAGACTCCAGGTCAATTCTCAACATCGATAGTTGACCTCCTGGTGAATTTTCAACAGGGTCAAAATTTCATGTAACACTGAATTAAAGAAATGCAGTAATGAAAAGCAATCACATTGTCTTTTATAGGATGACATTTGGCTGTACTCATTAACCCTATTAGGGCATTTAATTTATTCCTCCACTGAAGTAAAAAGGTCCAATTTATACAGTCATGAACAATGTATATGAACAAGAAATATTTTGTATATCCTAGCAGATGGAAGCTTAAAGCTGGTTGAAAGTAAAGCAGAATGCACCTTCAGGTGCATTCTACTTTACTTTCAGCCTGCTTTAAGTGACCACCTGTCTTCAAAACTAGAAACAGGCTATAGGATAAAGGGTTAAGGGTATTCAAAGGATATTGAGCTCATATCTATGTTTTTCAATTAAAAACTGAAATGTCTCTATAGTTAGTTTGAGAAAGCTGAAGATATCATGCAATATTAGTTTTCAGCTATAATTCGTAGTGCAATAGCGCAGACGTGTGTGAAGCTAATATTAACATGTGATTTCTAGCCGCTAATACACGGACCCTTAAGCCTTGGCATAAGGCTCTTTGAACTTATTTGCTTCATCTCTGAACTTTATTAGTGAGAACGCCATAATTACCAGGACTTACCAAGTCCTGGGTGCTCCGACAAGTCAACGGAGGAATCTACAAACACAACAACAACAACATGGCACTAAAAATAGTAAGCCCTTTCCTCCCCATGAAAATGCTTGTTAGTACAAAATGTATTCCTCTGACAGATATATTTTCATGCTGTTACCATGCCCCGTTAAAGAGCCATATAATGGTTTTCTGCATTCTGACAGGTAAATGCTTAAGCAGGCTGAAAGTAAAGCAGAAAGTTTTTCCTAAAGGAGCTTTCTGATTTACTTTCAGTGTGCATTAATCAACTGGAAACAACATATCAGGTGAATGGGTCAATAAATGATTCTGTTTGAATTTCAGGTGCTTTGGAAACCAACTGGCAAAAGGTTGATCTACCATCGGTCAACAATGAAATATATAAAGGAAGCAGTATGTTACTTTATCATCCAGACTCTAAATCCCATTTGGAAAATGTTACTGATTTGGTCAAGCACCTTAAACACCAGAGCATTTGCATAGAGGGAATGCCTGACAATCAGTTCTTTGAAAACTGGAGAGATTTTGCTGAAAAAGCTGGAGAAAAATACACAGATATTGTCATAGTGTTTTCAAATGGTCTTCACCAGCTCTTCAGTACTTACAGCAGTGGAGGTAGTATAGGTGGAAAAAACGTGGAATTGTGGGAAAGCCTTCTTCAACAAAGAAACCAGGAATACATACCGTGTGTGGCACTTACAAAGTTGAAATATTTGTACCAGCAAAGGCTGACATCTTTTTGCATACATTTTGTGCGATTTAAAGAAAGTGACAAATCACAGTTAAATGAATTAATATCAAAACACTTTTCTTTCTTACATGGAAATAATTACAGAGTGTATGTTTTACTGCCTTTGAAAGTTTTACAGAAAAATTCTATCGCTAGTGACAATAATTCTGCTTTAATGTGTCTCATACAAAACTTAAAGACTACAAATAAACAATACAACACGAATTTATTTCCTCCACACAATAAATACTTGAGAGACAATGATGACAATGTGAAAGTGTGATATACATGTATAGTTTATTTTACATGACTTTTATCAATCATGTTTTGTATTAAGTGACCATTCAATTGAAGATCAGCTTATTATGCCATAACACTACTCATTTTTACACCTTTACTCTTTCCTCCCTGAAACTTTAAATGGACAATTCCAGTTTCCATTTTTGTCTAGTCCATTTCTGACTTTTAAGTGTTGTTTTCGTCAATGTTTGACATTATGACAAACAGTGAAGACCCTGATCAGAGGGCTCCTTTCGGAGCCCTCTGATCTGGGTCTTCACTGTTTGCATAGGACAAGTGTACTATACACATGTACACTGTTTGAAAAGGACGCCAATATGCATCACTAGGGCTCAATGAGTTAAGTGACCATTCAATTGAAGATCAACCTACTACACCATAACTACTCATTTTTACACCTTTAATCCATTCCTCAACTGAAGATAATAGCTTCACTTTATACAGTAGTGAACATCCCCCATAAAAAATATTGTTCATATCCTTGCAGATGATAGCCTAAAGCAGGATTAACCCTTTCCTCCCTGAAACCTTAAATGGACTATTCTAGCTTTCAATTTAGTCTAGTCCATTTTTGACTTTTCAGGGTTGATTTTACAATATATTTCAGCATGACAAACAGTGTAGACCCTGATCAGAGGGCTCCTTAAGGAGCCCTCTGATCAGTGTCTACACTGTTTGCATAGGACAAGTGTACTCCTCACATGTACACTGTTTGCAAATTACGCATATATGCATGACTAGGGTTCAAAGAGTTAAGGTTAAACAGACTGTGCCCTAAGGGGGTCAAGTACGGTATCTTCAAAACTAGAAATTGTTTATTGAGTATAGGGTTAAAACGATAATTGTTTCCTTCACCTTTCTCGCAGTGTTTTAAAAGGTGTTTGGTAACCTATTACTCCATAGCCTGATTCTAGTTTTGAAGACAGATGACGGCTTAAAGCAGGTTCTGCTTTATTTTCAGCCTGCTTTAAATTATCATCTGCTAGGTTATAGAAACTCTTTCTTATGATACATTTCCATGACTGTAAAAAGTAGTACTATTTTCTTCAGTGGAGGAATAAATCATAGATGTAAAAAGGTTTAGTCATGGGGTAATGGGTTAACCCATTACCCCATAGCCTGTTTCTATTTAAGTTTGAAGACAGGTTACCACTTAAAGCAGGTTGAAAGTAAAGCAGAATGCGCCTTAACTCTTTCCTCCCTGAAACTTTAAATGGACAATTCCAGTTTCCATTTTAGTCTAGGCCATTTCTGACTTTTAAGGGTTGTTTTTGTCAATGTTTGGCATTGTGACAAACAGTGAAGACCCTGATCAGAGGGCTCCTTTCGGAGCCCTCTGATCTGTGTCTTCACTGTTTGCATAGGATGTGTGTTCTACTCACATGTACCCTGTTTGAAAAGAACGCCTATATGCGGGACTAGGGTTCAAAGAGTTAAGCATTCAGCTATCATCTTCTGGGATTTAGAAAAGGTTTCTCCTGGTACAGTTTCTTTACTATAAAAATTGGAACTATTTTTTTCAGTTGAGGAATAAATTAAACTTGCCAAAAGACTCTCCTATGAGGGAGAGAGTTAAAGCAGGCTGAACGTGATAACCCCTGCAATGCTGAATTTTTGTTTTATCGTTGGGGCAACGTTGTTTGCCCTCTGGGCTATTCATATATACGGCCGTTATATCGCTTCAGTTTCCGTTTTCAAAGTGAACAACCTCACACTTTAAAGCAACAACCCTCATTAATATCTATCCCATACTTTCCGTCAAAGAGTACCATTCTAGTCTACCTCAACCTCTCCATCATCTTTGATGTGCATCGCCAATATCATGCCAAAAAATTTAAACTTTAACCTTACAGTGTACAGTTGATCTTGAATCAAGCGACTCCTTAGTGTATAAGTGTATATACATGTAGTAGCATATGCTATAGGTCTGTGTGGTATAATCCATTGTATAAATATCCACTGTAGAATCTTTCTATTTTTTGCGTGTCATGCATCTCATAACAATAGGTATGTATTGTATATAATGTTGCACATAAACCCTCTATTGCATTGTCGCTTGGCGCAGGATTGACTGTCTACTTAAGAAATGAACTGATTTTTTTCGGCGTTCAAGCGAAATGAACGACAGAAAATTATCGGCAAATTACATGAATCGCGCTAGCGATTCATAGTAAATTTGCCGATAATTTTCTGTCGTTCATTTCGCTCGAACGCCGAAAAAAATCAGTTCATTTCTTATATTTACAATATATTTGCTGTAATTTCTAACATTAAATAAACATTTTGTCAGTACGCATGTATGTTTAATCCATATTAGAGGTCGATAACACGAATAATGTGTACCCTATAAGCAATAGCCATGACCGATTTACTGAATCTGTGTACATTCGAAAGCAGAAAAAATAAGTTCCATTGTCAACAACTTGACAGTTTGGCGCGAAAAATGCTGATTTATGACGTCATTAGAAGTGACGTAATTTTAAAGTAGGATACATATATCGGGGTTTTATTGTCATAAAGAAACGCAGATATAGGCCGCTGTTTATAAGGTAGATTCTTATGTCAATTTTCTTGCAATTTATCTCATTTATAAAGAAGAATATTAGTCGAGAATGATGGTTTCCACTAGTAAGAAGGCATAGATCGGTTAAGAACAAATTTTGAAAAAATCCGCCAAATGTGTGCTGCCCCAAGTTCCAAAGATTAATTCGCGAATGAAAACTGCATATGCCCCGCCTCCCCTTCGAAACTTTTCCACAAGTCCCGCCCTCTCGAAAATTGGTGTTTATTTGAAATGAACACACTTTTTGTCAATGGAATTGAATGGGGCGATTGTAAATATTGACATATTGTTACGTTCACCAAACATATTCCTTTATTCCAAATGTTTATTTGTTAATCGTGATTGTTTTCAGCCACCAACTAGGAGAAGAACTTTTAATAAGTAAACATTGCTTTCGTTCTCATCCTAAAGTATATTTATGTATGATTATAAAATATGTACTATGTTTGAAATAAAATATGTTTAAACTAAATGCTGAATTTTCAAATTGACTCTTCCCGTTTTTAGATGAATGGCAAGGTTAATTTTACTCTCGATGGATTTACTTAAAAAAATGAAAAGATGAAACTACATTTAACCCATTACCTCATAAATATGCATTTTTACAACTTTTAATTCTTCTTCTACTTCAATTGATACAGTCATGAATATGTCAAGCAGATGATAGCTTAAAGCAGGCTGAAATTAAAGCAGAATGTGCCTAAAGGCACATTCTGCTTTACTTTCAACCTGCTTTAAGAGGTCACATATCTTCAATACTTGGAACAGATTGTGGGATAATGGGTTAACAGTGCATATCCTGATCAGAGGGCTCCTTCAGGATTCCTCTGATCAGGGTCTACACTGTTTGCAAATGATGTATATACTCAGTAACTGTCACTTGTCCTTTATACTACAAATGGATCTTATTAAGAATGTTGGTTTTTATATTGTTTACTTGTTTTGTGACAGGTAAGTTGATTATTTTGTTTTCATGCTCAAGATACTAGGATGCTAAAAATTGATGCATTCCTTTTAGTAAGTAAAGCATGACTTTTAGTATGCTAGAGGCGAAACCATGATAACCTTTGCAAACAGTTTAGATCCTGGTGACACCCCACATTATGCATGGTTTCATTGGAATCCAAACTGTTTGACACTCTGACCTTGTTTTGAAAAGAAATACAGAAAATGTTATTTTTAGACCAGTGGCAGACAAGACTTACAGATGAAATATTACCTAGTATGCCGAGTTAAATGGTTAACACTTTCTGATATAGATCCAAGCTGATTGCAAAGTTAATACTATTTGCATGTGCTTCAAGCCAAAAAACTGTTCTGCTCAATATTGATGTTCACAAATTTTGATGTTCTGCTCAATATTGATGTTCACAAAGGGAGACCATCAATGACTACTTTGAAACTAGTAAAAGTTTTCTCCCTTGTTGATTCCTTGTATTATTGAGGATATCAGTTTTATTGTAAAATAATTGCTCATGTTGCATTACTAGTATGTTATATTATGAATATTGAATAAAAAAAGGTCATTGTTACCTCATGTTGGCTTTAACCCTTTGAACCTTAGTCCCGCATATAGGCGTCCTTTTCAAACAGTATACAGTAAAAAGTGCACTTGTTCTATGCAAACAGTGAATACCCAGATCAGAGGGCTCCTTATGGATCTGGATCTTCACTGTTTGTCATAATGCAAAACATTGACAAAAACAACCCGTAAAGGTCAGAAATAGACTAGACTAAACTGGAAACTGCAATTGTCCATTTGAAGTTTTAGGGAGGAAAGAGTTAATTAATAACAACTACATGTATCTATCCAGGCTTCAATATTTTATTGTACAAAAGGTAAGCTAACCCTTACTGCATGCTAGCCCGTGATGAGTTCAGTAAAGAAATTGATGGCTGCCGATGGTTATCTATTGCGAGTTGGCTACCGGTCTGAAATACAGTGGAAGAAACGTAATTATTTCGTTCAAACGTAAACGCATTGCAATGAAATATAGAAAATGACAACATTTTGAAAATTCAGACTACCAGTTTTAATCTGAGTGGCAAACAGTTTGGAGCCTGATCAGACGCCGGGTTACCCGGCGTCTGATCTGGCTCCAAACTGTTTGCAGTGAAAACAATAGTTTAAGCGTAACCAGGGTTATTTGGAAAGAAAAATATTCTCTACTGTACTCGGCATGCTGCACACAGGGCACAAACTGCTGACCTAAACAGCAAAAAATGGTAAATGAACACGCTACAGATATATTCACTGTTTGACAATAGTGTACCATGTACTCAAGGTCTGCACTGTTTGTTCTTCTTTTAAATATGTAGGGACACATCTTACAAGATTTATACTAAACTTAATAGTTTTTTTTCCTAAGTAGAGGTCCCGCTCGCAATGTAAGGTTAACTAGCATAGTATTAGAAAAAAAAAAAAATAGTTCTTTATCCTAGCAAATGGTAGCTTAAAGCAGGCTGATTGTAAATCAGAACATGCCATAAGACACAATCTGCTTTACTTTCAGTCTGCTTAAAGTCTGCTCGAAATATAATGAACAACATATTGAAAGTATCATACAGTAGAACAGATGTTATTCTATGTCATTACATGTATTTCTAGCCAGTCAATTAATAATTTTCCCAATGAATATTCATATACATGTATAATACTCCACCAAATAAAAACATATATCATCTGAACTATTACATTGGGCAATAAAATAAGACCAATTTTCTCACTGGAAAGAGTGCAGACTCACATTAGACAAACCCTATAATATGAACACAAGACTGATCCTGATCACACAGCTCATTCACTGTCTCAAAATGCATTAATCCATTACCCCATAAATACACCTTTTTACGCTTTTAATTCATTCCTCATCTGAAAATAGTTCCATTTTATACAGTTATGAATATATACCATTTCCTCTATATTAGCTGATGGTAGCTTAAAACAGGCTGAAAGTAAAGCAAAATGCGCCTTAAGGCGCATTTTGCTTTACTTTCAACCTGCTTTAAGTGGTTACCAGTCTTCAATACTGTAAACAGACTTGGGGGGAAGGGGTTAATACAATAATGCTAAGAAGGGTTAAAGCTGAAACAAAACAATAGAGGTAGATAGTAAGACTACAGAAATACTACATCTGGCATCTAAAAAATAAGTACAGTAAAACCTCGCTATTACGACCACTAAAACCAATGCTAATTGATTGAATAATAGGCAGGTGACAGCTTAAAGCAATGTGGCAGTGAAACAGAAAGCTCCTACAGGAGCTTTCTGTTTCACTGTCACATTGCTTTAAGCTGTCACCCATCGTAAACACACTATTAATTACCACAATTAAGTGGTCGTAATAGAGAGGTTTTACTGTACATGTAATTACAATTTGGAAAATTTTAAAATATACATAGAATGATGATAATAAGCATGATAGTGTTGATGGTAATTGTAAACATGATATTGCTGATAATGAAGATTTAACATGATGTTTGTGATACTTGAGTGTAACGATGATGATGATGGTAAACATGATGTTGATGATGGTAAACATGATGTTGATGATGGTAAATATGATGTTGATGATAATGATGGTAAACATTATGTTGATGATCATGATTGTAAACATGATGTTGATGATGGTAACCATTATGTTGATTATAGTAAACATGATGTTGATGATAATGATGGTAAACATGTTTTGTGATTATGATGGTAAACATGATGTATGATGGTAAACATGATGTATGATGGTAAACATGATTTATGATGGTAAACATGATGTTGCTTTTGATAATGTTGATAAAAATTATGGTGTTACTACATGTATTAATTATGAAAAACATGATTGTATAAATTTTGTAAAAATTATAGTTAAAACGCTGTTACACACAGTTTGTGATGATGGTAAATAAAAACTAATGATAGTAAACTTGATGATGTTTGTGATAATAATGGTAAACATGACGATGTTAGTGAAATGATAGTAAACTTGATGATGTTTATGATGACCATAAATATGAAGGTGTTGATAATGGTGATTGAAGTTGCTGATAGTGGGGTTAATTATGGTGATGATATTGATGATAATGCTGGACAATTAGAGAGTAGTACTTCACCAGATCCATTTTGAAATATGAAATCTTATCTATAAAAGTCATTTGTATCTCACAAGATCCAATTTGATATATGAAAACTTATCTATAAAAGTACCGGTAAATAGTATCTCACCAGATCCATTTTGATATACAAACCTCTCTATTACAACCACTTAAACAAAGGTTAGTTGCTTATATTAAAAACAGGTGACAGCTTAAAGCAAGGTGACAGTGAAACAGAAGGCTCCTAGAGGAGCTTTCTGTTTTACTGTCACATTGCTTTAAGCAGTCACCTGTCTTAACACCTAATATGGAACACAATTTAGCGGTCATAATAGAGAGGTTTTGCTTTACATGTATAAGAACATATCAGCTCAATGAAGAAATGTTAGAAACTAAGGCATCCAGCTTGTGTGTATTACCAGCAGCCTCTTCATGTGTAAAATAGTAACAATGGACATTATTAGTTCTGTTCAACACTTCATACTCTCTATAAAAACATGCCTTGAGTTTTTCCCCATTTTCAACACTGTCACAAATTATGATAAGATGCAGTAGAAAGTCTGTCCTTTGTGGGTTTTCAAGAATTTTCACTCTTACTTTGTCCATTACTATGCATGGGATATATTCACCACATCTCTCTTTAATTAATTTCTTGAATTCTTCACTTTCCATGGCAGGATTTTCTTTAGTTTTATAACATGCACACAACTCCACAAGTCTTGCTGATAAGAAGATGACAATATTTGGATGACAATCTACAGCCCCCTCGGCGTAGGTCTGCCAATTTTCAAAGTTTGTGCACACCATTTCCACACCCTTGTCACGTATTTGCTTTGTCAAAATTTCAACATTTGTAACGTGTGTTTCTGTATCAGGATGATACATCATCATTGTTTTTAAGTTAAGGTTAGATGAGTGCACTGTGTTTGTGTCTTCAACTTTCTCAGGCTTGTCATCAAAATAAGTTTCCATCTGAGTGTGGGTCCTTGTGTCCAACAGCGGGGAAACAACAGCTGAGTCGGTAACTGAAATGGAGAGAGGCAATGATTTTCATTTAGCTTACTACAATAAAACCACTAAATTACTAACACTAAATTACTGTATGTTAATGTTTGGTTTTTTGGACAGGTAACTACTTAAAGTAAGGTAACAGTTAAACAGAAAGCTCCTTAAGGAGCTTTCTGTTTTACTGTCACCTTGCTTTAAGCTGTCACCTGTCTCTTATACAATAGATTATCCTTCATTTTAGGGGTTTTACTGTATTATTACAGCATTAGATACAAAATTACTGAAATATGCCGCGGCTGAAAATCTCCCTCTTGAGACCCCAAATCTCCCTCTTAGAAATCATGAAAACCCCTCTTGAGAGTCAAAAAAAGTTGGGAAGCATGTGTATAGTTTAACAGAGTTCAAGTTTAATTCAAGTCTGGTCAAGATAATGCACTGATCATTTCTACCAAGTTTTCAATACAATAGAATTTCAGTTTAAGTTTAACTAGTACAAGTTTCTACACGGCACACACTGCACAATGGACAAAGGCGGATGGTGATTAAATTATATTATAATGTGAGATAAAAATTTAGAATTAATTTAACCCATTACCCCATAGCTTGTTTCTAATTTTGAAAACATGTTACTAGTTAAAGCAGGTTGAAAGTTAAGCATAATGCACCTTAAGGTGCATTCTGTTTTACTTTCAGCCTGCTTTAAGCTACCATCTACTAGCGAATACAAAATATTTATGCACATATTCATAATTGCATAAAGTGGAACTATTTTCCTAAGTGCAGGAATAAATAGAATTTAATAAACGGCATAAAAAGGCATATTTATCGAGTAAAGGGTTAACACATTACCCCATAGCCGATTTCTATATTTGAAAACAGGTGACCACTTAAGGCACACTCTGCTTTACTTTCAGCCTGCTTTAAAGACATACTCGCCTATATTAAAACTGTTGAAAAATAAACTTCTTAAATACCTTGATTACTATATATTTTCTGATTTGCAATACATTTATTACCATAAAAATGAATTTTGAAAAGTTCTCATTGGTAAATTATGTAAAATACAGTCCTTTCCGTACAGGCACTGTTTCAAGATTTGAAAAAACTGTCCCGAGTAGCAGTTCTTGTAGAAATAATGCTTATGTTTTTATCAGCAGCACTGTAAATGCTTTAAGTAACTAAAGCTTTATCAAATGCTGTTGTATTCACATACACTCATATATTTACCAATTTAAGCAAATATTGGATGAATATTTCTCATTTTTAGGCCAACAGAGACACTATTTGGCTATTGGGGGAGGTATATTTTCTGCATAAAATCTAAGGGGGTAGGGTTAGAATTTTGACCATATTTCATAAATGAACATGGCGACACCTAGGTTTCTTTACACCATTTGATAAGAAATACTTTAACCTAGATGCCTAGAAAGTTTAAAGATTATTTTTTGGATTTTTTTTTACATAATTGATGTATTTTTGAGACATTGGCAAGAAAAAATGTCTTATTTTTCCGGTTTTCAGCATTCATTTTAGCCCAAAAGCTCATTAAAAAACACAAGAAAGAGCTTTAAAAAGTTAATTTCACACTTGCTTGTGATAAATGAATGCTAGAAAATTAAAAAGTGTACTAGAAATATGTTATTGTGTAGTAATATAAGTGCATTTGTCCCTTATGACGTTTTCTGCTCTGACAATGAGCAAATGCGGCAAACGTCACACTTTTCAAAGCCAGCTAGAGCTGAAAAAAGCATGGCAACCCCCAATTTTTATTTTAGCAATTTGCTTATATAGACCTTAATTTAACTTGTAGAACTTTTCATGAGATTCTGTCGAATTTTTCAAATACGCAAGTATCCCTTTAAGCTACTATCTGTTAGAATATAGAAAATATTTCTTATGATACTTATTCATGACTTTATAAATTTGAGCTATTTTCTTCAGTGGAAGAATAAATCAGAGGCGTAAAATGGCGTATTTATGGGTTAATGGGTTAATTAAAGTGGCTTACAATAAGAATATCTATATCACCTGTATGCTGCATTTCAATGTTTCCATTGTTATTGAGAATGTCTGAGTTGCCACTCTGGCATTTTCTTTGCTGTATGAAAAATATTATAGACGTCACCAATCCAACCATAGCAACTGCAGCAAGCACACCAAAAATAACAACCACTGAATTCACTGAGGTCTCCTTGGCTGCAAATATAAACAACAAGCATTGGATTAACACATTCAACGCTAGCGATGAGTATACTCATCATTTACAAACAGTGTACCAGTGAGATTTATACTTGTATCATGCAAACAGTCCGTCGTGCGGCGTCAACAATTTTAGTGTTTACACTCTAGAGGCCACAATATTTATCCAATCTTTCTCAAACTTGCTCACATTGTATATTACCATAAGAGTTCAAATGAGTTTGGTTATCGTTATTAGGTCAAGAGTTATCTACCTTTGAATTGCTGAAAATGCCATATTTAACAGTGTTTACACTTTAGAGGCAACAATATTTATCCAATCTTTCTCAAACTTGCTTAGATTGTATATTACCATTAGAGTTCGAATGGAGTTCGATTATGGCTGAAATCAGGCAAATAGGTCAAGAGTTATCTACCTTTTCTCCGGATTTTTCCTAAATCTCCGGATTTTTTCCCTGTTCATGGTAGCTTAAAGCAGGCTGAAAGAAAAGCAGAATGCGCACTAAGGCGCATTCTGCTTTACTTACAGCCTGTTTTAAGTGGTGGCATGTCAACAAAACAAGAAAAAGGCTATGGGGTAAAGGTACGATTCGTTAAATCGCACTTGAAAAATGCAAATTTTGAAATCTTAGGATTTTTCATGTCAATTTATGGTAGCCCTGCTACTATACTAGAATTATGAGGTTGTATTCCAAAATTGTTTACATGCTATACTACAAATTTGAATGGATTTAGATAAAATGGGTGAAACAGAAAGGTAAAGCTATCAGGCTTCAGTACAACAGGTGAGCGATATCAGGGCCTTCAGGCCCTCTTGTTAAATATATTTTTAAAATCATCCCTAAATAGTCAAAAATGGACCAGACTTATTTTGAAATTGGAATTGTCCATTAAAAGTTTCAGGGGTGAATGAGTTAACAATATATCTGCAGAATTAACTCTGTCTAACAGTTTGGATCCAGATGAGATGTTGAATAAACTTGGCATATCATTAGTATCCTAACTGTTTGACATCCTGACTCTTTTTTTACCCTGGCCTTTATATATGCAGAGGCTTATAATTATTGTCCATCCCGCATCCGTAACATCACTTACTAAAGTGCTTGAATACTTATGCAGTTTTTGCCTTGGACCCTTCCTAGTCCACCAATATTACCCGACTTTGATTTTGACCTTTTTACGCCCCTTATTCATAGTCCATCAAAGGACTGAGGAAATGTCTTTAAAACAAGAAAATGTTATTGATCAAAATTTACTTACCGAAGATGTCAAAGTAGGCTACAGCATGAATGTTACTGTCTCCAAAAGAGTTTCCACATGCCATATTTATTGCTTCCATTTTGCGGTCCATCTCATTAAGACTAACTTCCCGGGAAAACTGGCATTTTCCATCAAACTTTTGAAGAAAAAAAAAACATGAAAAATATTATGAAATAATTTACAATTAACTTTCATTTAGATACACGCAGAGAGAATTATTTGTTACAATAGCTCAGCTATTTCAATTTATCATTTTCCCTCATAAACTTTATTTTCATTCTTTTACAATTAAATGTAATGCTGGATACGGTTTCAGCTGCAACTATTGTATTCTGTTACACTAACTTTTCTAAAATAGAATTAAAAAAAAAAAAAAAAAATGTGTCCAGCTACTGAAACCGTCACTCACCAAACTGTATAGTTGTCAGGAACGAGATTCCTCATAGCCTGTTTCAAGTATTAAACACAGGTTACCACTTAAAGCAGGTTGAAAGAAAAGCAGAATGTGCCCTAAGGCACATTCTGTTTTACTTTCAACCTGCTTTGAGCTACCAGCAACTAGAATAGACTAGAATAAAGAAAATAGTTCTTATTATACATATTCATGATTGTATAAATTGGAACTATTTTCTTCAGTGGAGGAATAAACTTAATGAAAGATGTAAAAAGTCGTATTTATGGGGTAATGGGTTAATAAAGAAACGGTCACTCACCAAAACTGTATAGTTGTCAGGAACGAGATTCTTTGTAATATTGAACTCTCCTCTGCCATCCTTGAAATTGGATGTGTCCTGAAAAACAACAACATAATTGTGTTAACCCACCACTCTATAAATATGCCCTTTTAAACCTTTAACCTATTCCTCCACTGCAGAAAATGGTTCCATTTTATACAGTCGTTAATATGCACCAGAAGAAATATTTTCTATATCCTAGTAGATGTTGGCCAATAACCCTTCACTGCCTTACCCCAAGTACAAGCCATGTGCAAAAAGTTTTAATCCTGATCATGTAAATGACCCATAATATCATGTTTGATCAGGACCGGAAATATTTGACACTCTTTTCAATATTTCTTAACCCTTTACCCCATAGCCTGTTTCTAGTATTGAAGATAGGTGACCACTTAAAGCAGGTTGAAAGTAAAGCAGAATGTGCCTTAAGGCACATTCTGCTTTACTTTCAACATGCTTTAAAAAAAAAATCATCTTCTTGAATACAGGAAATATTTCTAATAATAAATATTCATAACTGTATAGATTGGAACTATTTTCTTCAGTGGAAGAATAAATTAAATGTGCTAAAAGGCGCTTCTATGGGGGGAAGGGTTAAATCAAAACACCTGAAATTTAATTTTGAGAAAAAAAAGCAGATGACAATTGTAAGTAGGTTAGAGGTGAAACTATGATAACTTCTGGAAACAGTATGTGTGAGACCTAGGGTAATGTGGCGTGTTATCAAGATCAGGAGCCCGTTTCATAAAACTTCGTACAACAAATGTCGTCCTAAGTCAGATTATAAAAGTATCAATTATTATTTATTTCTCCATGTAATCCTGTCTTGTAACATCTCTTTGGAAGCGTCTTTTCAAGACGCTTCCATAGAGATGTCACAGGACAGGATTACATGGAGAAATCAGAAATTAAATGTATTTTTAAAGTTTAGACTTACAATCGTTTTTGTGGTACTAAGTTTTATGAAACGGACCCCTGAACTATTTGACCATCTCACCCTGTTTTGAAAAGAATTTTTGTTAATTCTATCTTAAAAACAGTAGCCGAAGACAATTGTTGCAGTCAAAAAAAATACCAAATATTCAAAGATTTTATTTTAAGAGCTTAATATGAGAACAACCTAAACTTTTAGAGAGATATTACTGAGGGCAATACAGTAGTTCCCCTCTATAACGACCACTAAATAGAAGGCTAATTGTCTGTATAAAGGACAGGTGACAGCTTAAATCAATGTGAAAGTGAAACAGAAAGCTCCTGTATGAGCTTTCTGTTTCACTTTCAGATTGCTTTAAGCAGTCACCTGTCTTAAACCATTAATATTTGACACAACTTAGTGGTCGTAATAGAGAGGTTCTACTGTACTTACAATGGATCCTTCATAAACATCCTGGCTTCTATTGAAAACTTTGACTGCTATTGGGCCAATCATGGGAGGCAATCCTTCCAGTCGTATGATCAAACGTTTATCCAGATAACCAATCTCGGACTTGAACAGGCTCCTGTCTGCACATGTGCATAGCTCATACTCATTTTCTCCTGCTGCAACCATGTACAAAAGTGAAAATAAATAAAAATAAATTAAATAGACAAGATACCTAGCAGGGCTCCAGATAAGGGGGGTATTTCAAAAACTAAAATCTTCATTTCTGTTTCTGTCACTACTCACTAGAATTGTCCCGAAGATTCTAATAAGTAGTAACATCATAGGATTTGATTTGAAAATAAGTGAGAAAATGTTAGATTGCTGCAGTTTACTCCCTTTTTATCTGGAGCCCTGACCTATAGTCATAATTATAATAAAACATTTCAGATTAATAAGTAGACTTAAGATACCTAGTCATATCAAAAAATATTTCAAACAAACACACAGTTGGATATTTATAAGCAATTTACACATTTGGCTGTTGAGGAAAAGGTTAACCCTTTACCTGATAGCCTATTTCTAGTACTTAAGATAGGTGACTACTTAAAACAGGTTGAAAGTAAAGCGCGCATTCTGCTTTACTTTCAGCCTATTTTAAGCTATCATGTGCTATAATATAGAAAATATTCCCTATAATACATATTCATTACTGATTAAATTTGAACTATTTTGTTCAGCGGATGAATAAATCATATCCGCTAAAAGGCGTTTCTATTGGGTAAAGGGTTAAAATGATTATCATCATTCCCATATAGGTGAAACAACTCTTTATTATATCAGATATAAAATTTGACATTACCCAGAGACAGTGGGTACATGGATTCTTGTGAACAATGTACACCACAGATTTTGCTACCAACTAGTGCACGTGTCTGACGGCAGGGCTGTACACTACTGCTGCGACGGCCAGGAAAAGTCCAAACCTGACTGGACAACATGATTTGGCTGGATGTGTCATCAATAAGCTTCAAACAGGTCAGAGGCAAGTGCAGGTCAGGCTAGAAAACCAACAAATTCAAGTTTCATAATCTTGTATAAGTTTAAAGACATTTCCTTACCTTCTTTCGGTGATAACGCCTAGTCAGGCAGTTAAACACCGCAGTTTCCTTGCAAAAAGCATGCATGTTATGCACATACCTATAGCAAAGAACCATTGAAGCGTCTCATGTGAGGCCCGACTTTTATTTTCAATAGTTTGGTTAGAAATAACTGAGATTAGTAAAGCTTATGCTCCATACTTTTACAGTCACTTTCATGCCTGTCGAGAACAATTGGGGGGGGGGGGGGACCATCAAAGGACTGAGGGAATGTCTTTAATAGAACTCTTTCAACACCATGGACCTGTTTAAACTACTCATTACATCTGCAAACAGAGTAGACCCAGATCACAAGGCTTCTTTAGGGGCTCTCTGATTTTAGTCTACACTGTTTGCTCATTTAGACTAATATTTGTTAATCTACCCAGAATTCTTAGTAGACTGGTTTATGTTTTGGTAACTAAAATGATCCACAAAGGATTCTATTAACTCACAAGAGTTAAAAAGTTTACAATGTATTTAGTGATGATCAGTTGATTTTTATCGCACTGCGACACAAACTTAATCATTTAGTATTTTGTCACCATTCAATGAAGCAGGGCTGCCATAAGTTGACATGAAAAATCCTAAGATTTCCAATTTTGCATTTTTCAAGTGCGATTTTACGAATCGTTTCTTTACCCTATAGCATTTTTCTTGTTTTGTCGACATGCAACTACTTAGAGCAGGCTGTAAGTAAAGCAGAATGCGCCTTAGGGCGCATTCTGCTTTACTTTCAGCCTGCTTTAAGATACCATGTAGTGGAGAAAAAATTCGGGATTTAGGAAAAATCCGGAGAAATGGCAGCCCTGATGAAGAAAAGTGGCAATCTCAAATCTTGGAACATGGGTCACAACTTGACTCATTCATCCCTGAAACTTTTCATGAACACTTCAAGTTTCCAATTATAAGTCCAGCCCATTCATGACTACATGCATTTACAGTTGTTTTCTGCAATATATTACAAAATGACAAACAGTGCCAACCCTGGTCAGAGGACTCCTTTAGGGAGCCATCTGATCTGGGTCTACACTGTTTTGCAGTATAGGAACATGACATTGTGTACTCTTCATAGATGTAATGTTTGTATTTGATGTGCATATATTTATGTCACTAGGGTTCAATGGTTTAACCCTTTGAACCCTAGTCCCGCATATAGGCGTCCTTTTCAAACAGTGTACATACGAATAGTACACTTGTCCTATGCAAACAGTGAAGACCCAGATCAGAGGGCTCCGAAAGGAGCCCTCTGATCAGGGTCTTCACTGTTTGTCATAATGCCAAACATTGACAAAAACAACCCTTAAAAGTCAGAAATGGACTAGACTAAAATGGAAAATGGAATTGTCCATTTAAAGTTTCAGGGAGGAAAGAGTTAACCCTTTACGCCATAGATACACCTTTTCATGCTTTTGATTTTTTCCTCAACTGATGAAATATTTATACAGTCATGAATGTGCACCATATGATTTTTTTTTATGTTTTAAAAGATGTTAGCTTACAGTAAGTCAGACTGGTGCCCGCTTTACTTTCAACCTGTTTTAGTTGTCACCTGTATTCAATACTAGACACATGCTATGGAGTAAAGGGTTACTTAAAGGACATAAAATGGAAATAGATTGTTATGCATTATTACACAGTGGTCTATATTCTAGTATCTAAAATGTGTTTTATTTTACAGAAATGAATCCACCTACCCAGTAATGGTTGGCTGTAGTATTGGAAATCTTGAAGAGCAAACATTTCTGGTCCAGTTTTTTGTCATAGTCAGTGCGGTTATAGCTTACCCATTCAAGATAAAGTTTCTTTGGATATGCACCATCTGTAAATATGAAATGCTGCTATCTAACTCTACATATTTGCTGCTATCCATTAATCAATGAAATTGTCATGACATGTCATATTTTCAAATAGAAAACGCTACAAATGTACACATTTGCTGCTATCCATCAATCAATGAAATGTTCATGAAATGTCATAGTCTCAAATAGAACACACTACAAATTTACTCAGTTATTGCTATCCATTAACCCATTACCCCATAGCCTGTTTCTTGTTTTAAAGAAAGATGGTCACTTAAAGAAGGTTGAAAGTAAAGCAGAATGTGCCTTAAGGCACATTCTGCTTTACTTTCAGCCTGCTTTAGGGGCTACCACCCACTACAATACAGAAATATTTCTTATTATACATATTCATGTTTGTATAAATTGAAACTATTTTCTTCAGTGGAGGAATAAATGAAAGACGTAAAAAGTCGTATTTATGGGGTAAAGGGTTAATCAATGAAATACATTTATCTGTGTAATTGTCATGACATGTCATAATCTCAAATAGAACAAATCACACTTGTACTCAGTTGCTGCTATCCATTAATCAATAAAATAATCATGACATGGTATATTCTCAAATAGAACACACTACAAGTGTACATAGTTGCTGCTATCCATTAATCAATGAAATTTTCATGACATGTTATAATCTCCAATAGAACACAATATACATATACTCAGTTGCTTCTGTCCATTAATCAATAATTTAATATTATTTGTTTTCATTACATTTGGTTAGCTGTGATTGGCTGTAATTTTTGTTTCATAACTCCATGAAAAAAATAAAATTCAGGCCATGCCTTGTCAGCACTACTTTCCCTTAGTCCAACTGCTCTTCACAAGCGCTGCATGAAGCAGGATGCCAAATGACGTCATTGACGTCGAAGTTACTACAAAACAACGTCGCGTTTTGGCGGAAAATAAATATGGCGGAGGGACTACAACCTACATTTTAAAAGCGTTACAAAAGAAAATTCGCGTCAGATTCTCTATTTAACTACTTTCTTAAATTCAGAAGTGATATTAAATTATAAGTAATAATTCGCAGTTTCATACAGTGTGACCAGGTTTTTTTTTCATACCTCCATGAATACAATAAATATTCGAATTATTCCTTAAATAAAAAAGTCATGACATGCTATAATCTCGAATAGAACACACTACACCTGTACTCAGTTGCTGCTATCCATTAATCAATGAAATAGTCATGACATTTTCATGAACTTAAAGTGTAACATATAAGCCACTCACCTGCACCTGGTGCTATTTCAAGGTCAATTTTGAGGTAATATTCGCCATTCACAGCCACTGGTGTCATTTTAGGAGATGGCAAGTCTTCATTGGCATTGTATCCATTGCGAGCTCTCCGATTTCTCACCTTGTCCACCCGCGAACAATCTAGAAACACATACAGTGTACAGTAAAACCGTGTACAACAGCTTAACCCTTTGAGCCCTAGTCCCGCATATAGGCGTCCTTTTCAAACAGTGTACATGTGAATAGTACACTTGTCCTGTGCAAACAGTGAAGACCCTGATCATAATGCCAAACAGTGACAAAAACAACCCTTAAAAGTTAGAAATGGACTAGATTTAAATGTAAACTGGAATTGTCCATTTAAAGTTTTAGGGAGGAAAGAGTTAACTCATTCACCACAGAAACTTAATCGACAACTCCAATTTCCAATTAAGTCAAGTCCATTTTTAACTATTAACCCTTTCCCTAATAGAAGCGACTTTTAGCGCATGTTTTTTATTCATCCGTCAAAGAAAATAGTTCCATTTAATACTGTCATGAATATGTACCATAAGAAATATTTTCTATATCCTAGCAGGTAGTAGCTTAAAGCAGGCTGAAAGTAAAGCAGAATGCGCCATAGGGCGCATTCTGCTTTACTTTCAACCTGCTTTAATAGGTCACATATCTTAACTCCTAGAAACAGGCTATGGGGTAATGGGTTAAGGGTTGATTTTAACAATATTGCAAAATAACAATCAGTGCAGACTCAAACCAGAGCCCTCTGATCATAGGAGCCCTCTGATTAGGGTCTACACTGTTTGCAAATACTCTTTGCAGGGACACTTCTTGTTAATGATGAGTATACTCCTCGCTAGGGTTGATTGTGTTAAATAGAGGATCATAAATTCCTTTGGATTGATATGAAAAATATATCACAAGAATGGGTTGTTATCTGTTCAAAAACGATTCTGCAGGACGAGTTTTTTTAACCAGATAACAACCCATTTGTGATATAATTTTCATATTATTCTATTTATTATATACATTTTAATTACATTTTTTACTGAAAAACACACAAAACTAAAACTGCTATCACTAAAGGTGATAAATACCCCCACTCCAACTAACCTGTCACAAACAGCACAATGACATGTGGAAAGAATAATATATGCTTATTAAGGAACAAAATTTCAAGTTGAAAAGGGGCATCATTCTGTCCAATTTTATGCAAGAGTTGTCAGACTTTAAAGAAAAGTCTCACAATACAACACTAATAATGTTTACCACGTTTGAAGACAATATCATGAATAGTTTTCAAGAAAATGGCATGTTCAAAGAAAATAGAACAAAATTTCAAGTTTATAAGGGGCATAATTCTGTCATTTGTCGGTAAGAGTTATGTAACGTTTGCAACATCACACTTATAATGTGTACCAAGTTTGAAGACAATGTCATAAATGGTTTTCAAGAAAATGACATGTCCAAAGAATTAATGCATAATTTCAAGTTATAAAGGGCCATAATTCTGTCAAATTTTGTGCAAGAGTGTCAAACTTCATGAAAAGTCTCACAATACAACACTTATAATGTGTCCTAAGTTTGAGGACAATATCATGAATAGTTTTCAAGAAAATGGCATGTTCAAAGAAAAAATTCTCAATGAAGAGACAAAAAAAATGAAGTTAAAAAGGGGCATAATTCTGTCAAATTTTGTACAAGAGTTATGAAACCTGTCAATGACTGTCCCCCAAATAACATTGATAATGTATACCAAGTTTGAAGATGGTATCATAAACAGTTTTTAAGAAAAAGGCAAATGTCCTGGAAAAATGTGATGGACAGATGGACGTCCTCACAGATGGACATTTGTTGGGTATTTTCTTTGTTTAAAAGTACCCAACAGCAACAAAAATACCCAACAATAACAATAGGGTAATCACGGAATGAATGGAATCTATTGTTCTCCCTACCCAACATAGGACCTTTCGTGTGCTCGGACAGACTGACGGACGGACAACGTGATTCCTATATAGCCCCCCACCACCGGTGGTGTGGGGGCATAATTAATTGTTTACGGGGGATGTCACTTAAGATATAGTGACGAGACGTCACAAAAAATGATATCATCACTAGTGATGATATCAACTGTGACTATATGAAATTTATCTAACTGAGAAATCTCTATAAATCATCGATAGGTATATAACAATAACGAATCACAGTCATCCTTAACCCTTAGCCCGCCAAATAAATTGTCGTCTGCTATATTTATCGTCTGCTTCAAGTTTCAAAGTGCTTCAAAGTTGCTCAAAATTGCTCAAAATTGCTGAAAATGTTGTCCGAGTGTCAAACAGCATGGATCCGGATGAGACGCCGAGTTACTCGGCGTCTCATCCGGATCCAAGCTGTTTGCATATGGAGCTATAGTCGTGAGTGGCAGGCTAAGGGTTAATATTATCCAGAATATTACTTAACCTGTTATCCCCACTGCCTGTTTCTAGTTTTGAAACAAGTTATCACTTAAAACAGGAAGTAAGAAGCAGAATGTCCCTTTACTATTTTCTTTCATTAATATGTCATTATTAAGCCTTTTCTATGTTGTCGTAATGCTTTATACATATTTTACTGATACAGGTAGAAACTGCCTTTTATTTGCATCATTATATCATATCTATTTTACTGTACATGCATGTAAAAACTGCTTCTTAACCCTTTCCCCCATAGAAGCGCCTTTTAGCACATTCAGTTTATTCCTCCACTGAAGAAAGTAGTTCCAATTTATACAGTCATGAACATGTATCATAAGAAATATTTTCTTTATTCTAGCAGGTAGAAGCTTAAAGCAGGCTGAAAGTAAAGCAGAATGCGCCCTAAGGCGCATTCTGCTTTACTTTCAACCTGCTTTAAGTAGTTGCCTATTTTCAAAACTAGGAACGAGCTATGGGGGAGAGGGTTAATCATACCCTTTGCACCATTCTTTCTCACCTGTTGGACATACATTATACTGATTATTATTTATGATGTTTCCGACTTACAATAAAGTCTAGTCCATTTTTTTTTTACTATTTATGGCTGATATACCGGTAAGCAATATATTGCACTATGACAAATAGTGCAGATGACCACGATCAGAGGGCTCATGTTGGAGTCCTCTAATCTTGGATCTTCACTGTTTGCATCCATATACGCATTACTACAGATAGTTATAAATGGGTTTAACCCATATCACCCTCTCACTGTATAAATTATGGCTATCTTTGATACTCTGGTTACAACATTTTAGAGGCATTTCTGGGATACAGACTCGTAGTGACTCAGGTGCCAAATAAAAGGGGTTGAGAAAACTTCTCTAGTTCTTAACCCTTTACCCCATAATCTGTTTCTAGTTTTGAAGACAAGTGACCACTGAAAGCAGGCTGAAAGTAAAGCAGAATGTGCCTGAAGGCACATTCTGCTTTACTTTCAGTTTGCTTTAACATACCATCTCCTTGGATAAAAGGGTATTTCTTATGGTGCATATTGATTGTATAAAGTGGTACTATTTTCTTCACTGGAGGATTAAATCAAAGGCATAAAAAGGTGTATTTATGAGGTAAGGGTTAAATACAGTGCAGGATACTGATATCTCTTTTGACAGGTGATTGCTAAATACACATCAAATGTAATGACAGGGCTGCCATAAGTTGACATAAAAAATCCTAAAATTTCCAAATTTGCATTTTCAAGTGCGTCTTTATGAATCGTACCTTCACCCAATCGCCTGTGTCTAGTTTTGTTGAAACGTGGCTGTTTAAAGCAGGCTGAAGGTAAAGCAGAATGCGCCATAAGGCGCATTCTGCTTTACTTTCAGCCTACTTTAAGCTACAATGTACTAGAAAAAAATCCGAAGATTTAGGAAAAATCCGGAGAAATGTCAGCCCTGTAATGAAGAAAAGCTCCAACAGGTGCTTTCTGCATTACTTGTGTTTTGTATTAAGCTGACATCTGTCTTAACCCATATACACCTTTTTACACCATTAATATATTTCTCTACTGAAGAAAATAGCTCCGCTTATACAGTCATGAATATGCAGAATAAGAAATAAATTCTATATCCTTGCAGGTAGTAGCTAAAGCAGGCTAAATCCTCTCAGATGGTAGCTTAAAGCAGGCTGAAACTAAAGCAGAGTGTGCTTTAAGGCACATTCTGCTTTACTTTTAACCTGCTTTAAGTGATCACCTGTCTTCAATTCTAGAAACAGGCTGTGGGGTAATGGGTTAAAGACTTACGGTATAAATTTTGTACGTCTTCAATGACTGCTTAACATAGGCTGACAGTAACAACACTATTTGTTGTAGGTCCCCTTAGTTTTATGACCAGCACTTTATTTATACAGTAAAATGTCTCTATAACAAAATTGTGTTAATTACTGGTGACTGTTTAAAGCAAGGTGATAGTAAAACAGAAAGCTCCTTTAAGCTGTCACACATGTCTTTTATATAATCAATTATGATTGTAATAGAAAGGTTTTACTGTATGTAAAAGATACCATATAGACCCCTTGTTAAGACTATGAGTCTATTTCCCTGCATATATTGTTCCTATACATTTTATATCCATCCACCAAATTAACCCTTAGCCCGCCAAATAAATTGTCGTCTGCTATATTTCTCGTCTGCTTCAAGTTTCAAAGTGCTTCAAAGTTGCTCAAAATTGCTGAAAATGTTGTCCGAGTGTCAAACAACTTGGATCCGGATGACGCCGAGTTACTCGACGTCTCATCCGGATCCAAGCTGTTTGCATATGAAGCTATAGTCGTGAGTGGCAGGCTAAGGGTTAAGCTTTATGACATAAGCTGCTCAGCTGCAAGCCTCTGGTTAAAAGCACCTCCCTCTTCCTACAATTTCACTTCATATCGGTTTGTCCACCCTATGATATATCATGAATATTATACATAAGAAATAGTATTATTGTAAACAAGTGTGTATGAATTAATATATAATTTAACATGGTCTAATGCTAAGGTTTAATATAAACTTTTTAACTTTTATATTAATCATAGTTATATGAATGTGATATCTACTGTCAGTATGAAAATCTTAATGTTATTAAGACTTTCTATTTTCTACCTGAAAGGCTGCCAGATTTGTCAAAAGCAAACTTTAACATAATGCGTTTGGAAGAAGTAAACACCTACTAAAACATAATTATGATTAATAAGATTGTTAACCATTCTTAATTTCACAAATACATTTCTATTGTATTCCTACACACATGTGTACGGATTGTACTATTTGTGACGCTGAACTGTAATGTTCAAATCCTGAAATAAAAATCCTGTTATGTACTATTTAACCCATAACCTAATAGCCGGTTTCTAGTTTCGCTTAAAGCAGATTGAAAGTAAAGCAGAATGTGCCTTAAGGCAAAATTAATATAATTAGTGTGGCAAACAGTATGGATTAAGATGAGATGCCAATTTACTTGGCATCTCAATTGGATCCAAGCTGTTTGCAATAGTAATCATAGATATGCCCACAGTGCACAGAGGATTAAAGACTATGAAGAGGTTCACAATCAAATGGTTGCTCTAAAAAAATCTGTATTTTCTAAATATCATTGCATTGTATTTGCATCTAATTTCAGAACAGTAGCAGACGATAATTGCTGCAGACGAAAAATATTACCCAGCATGCAAAGAATTAAACAGGAAATAATAATGTCTTCTCCACCATTCACTAGTTACAATGGTATATACTAGCATAATTTTTATTTAACTCTTTCAACACCATAGACCTGTTTAAAATATAATCATTACATTTACAAACAGTGTATACCCAGATCAGAGGGCTCCTATAGGAGCCCTCTGATCAGGGTCTGCACTGTTTGCTACTACACAGAATTCCAAGTAGACTGGTTCATGTTTTGGTAACTAAGAGGATCCACAAGGGAACTCAATAACCCACAAGAGTTACTTAGTGCTGTAAGAGTTAATGCATGTCCTCATTGAAAGAGGTGAAAAATACACAGATATCATAAATTCCTTTGAGCTATGTCAAGAGAAAAGGGGCACTCAAGCACTAAAGGTCCTGACAAGTGGCCCCTTGAAAACCCCTCATAAAATAAACCCTTTTCTACATGATGATGAACCCTTCTCCCACAGATATAAAACTATGAACATATATTATCTTAACTATTACATGGGCTAATAAAATAAGGGAACTTTCCCAGGGAAAGAGTGATGCCTCATGTCAAACAGTTTCAATTAGGAACTGTCTGATCTGGTTCTACACTGTTTTCAAAGGATTCAATATATACACTACAATAATAGCAAGAGATGGGTAAATCCATATCAAATAAGATTATTATCAGTATCAAAATAATCTGCAAAAAGAAAATCATATTAAAGTTAGGATTTTATGTTTGTTTCGACTAATGAAACAGCAATGGTTGTACTAAACAGTTTGACTCCTGATCAGACAGAGGCTGAGCTGAATGGCATCTGACCAGGAACCAAACTGTTTGTAAATATAATGAGGATGAAATCCTGCTTTAAAGACCATAAATATAGAATATTTTCTAATTAAAGAAAATTCACTCCTTTAAGTAGGATGAATGTAAAGCAGAAAGTTTTCTGCTTGACTTACATCCTGCTCTAAGCAGTGCTTTGTCATTTTAGATTGAAAAGTTTCTGTACACATAGGTGGAGATGCCGTTGTTCTTTCCTGTTTAAACGAAACTACATTGTATATGTAAACCCAATGCAATTAAACATAACAAAATTTAATGACAATGACAACTTTAGGGAAATGTTGATGCTCATTTTAATCTGAGTTGCAAACAGTTTGGAGCCTGATCAGACAGCAGGTTACCTGGCATCTGATCTTGTTTCAAACTGTTTGGGCGAAATAAGTGTTTTAGCACAAATACGTTTATTGAGAAAGAATAACATCTTCATCGCTGCATGCATTTCACCACAGCCACTTATAAAGGTATACAGTAAAACTTCTCTATTATGAGCAAACACAAAACTGTGTTATTTATTTGGGGTTTATGACAGGTGACTGCTTAACCCATCACCCCTTAACCCTTAGCCCACCAAATAAATTGTCGTCTGCTATATTTCTCGCCTGCTTCACGTTTCAAAGTGCTTCAAAGTTGCTCAAAATTGCTGAAAATGTTGTCTGAGTGTCAAACAGCTTGGATCCGGATGAGACGCCGAGTTACTCGGCGTCTCATCCAGATCCAAGCTGTTTGCATATGGAGCTATAGTCGTGAGTGGCAGGCTAAGGGTTAATTAATCCTTTTTACGCCTTTAATTCATTCCTTCAATGTACCAAATGGTTTTACTTTATAGAGTTAGGAACATGTACTATTAGAAAGTCTTGCTATACCATAGCAGATGATAGCTTAAAGCAGGCTGAAAGAAAAGCAGAATACTCTCAACCTGCTTTAAGTCTCAGGTCAACTATTTTCATTACTAGAAACAGACTATGGGGTGATGGGTAAAAGCAAGGTGAAAGTAATTATTTTAAAACAGAAAGTTTGTTTATGCTTTCCTTTCACCTTGCTTTAAGGTGCCACCTGTATTTCATATAATCAATCAGCATTCTTTTGAGTTGTCAGAATATGGAGGTTTTACTGTACATTATTTGCAATGCTCTGGTACCCAGTTTCTTGACTAACAGCTCTTGACTATGCTAGCATTGGTTCCCTGCACATGCACCATGTGACCACTACTCACCTTCACATGGCATATCATCAGGGTTGTATGCACACTCTGAAACTTTTATATTTGTTTCAGTATAAAATGTTTGTCTCAAAGGGATTTGTTCTTTGCAAGCTAAAGAAAAATGTTTAATGTGATAACCCTTGCAAACAGTTTGGATCAAGATGAGATAAGGATTAAATCAGCATCTCATCAGTACAGGGATATATATATGTCCCTGATCAGTATTAAAACTGTTCGACATTCTAACCCTATTTAGAATTTTAAGAACATTTTAATTTTAGAAGAGTAGAAGACATTCAGAAAATTCGTATACGAGCTTTCTGTCTGACTTCTGTTCTGTGTTATATAAGCTGCTTCCTATAACTATAGAAGTACATGTATGCAAATCCATCATAACTTGAATGACTGGAAACATATTTAGCATCATTTTGAAACAGGTTTGATCAAGATCAAATATCAAGTAATTTTATACTTTTTATCACATGAATAATATTCATTGAAATATTAGGAAGCAATTGGTAGCAATCCAAAGGCTTAATGATGTTGTATTTAATTACAGTTTTCCCTCCCTACACAATGACTCCCTCTTTACAAAAACCCTTGCAGCAGTTCCCTAAACAGGACAATCATGTCTAACGCTTTTACTGCTGCAATATTGTCTGCATGCTTAACCCTTAGCCCGCCAAATAAATTGTCGTCTGCTATATTTCTCGTCTGCTTCAAGTTTCAAAGTGCTTCAAAGGTGCTCAAAATTGCTGAAAATGTTGTCCGAGTGTCAAACAGCTTGGATCCGGATGAGACGCCGAGTTACTCGGCGTCTCATCCGGATCCAAGCTGTTTGCACATGGAGCTATAGTCGTGAGTGGCAGGCTAAGGGTTAAAATAGTTGTCTGCTGTTTTTTCTCAAAGTTACGTGTAAGTGGAAAATTGATAGAATAAATATAATGACGAGTGACAAACAACTTGAATCCAGATCAGTATTCCTGATTTTGGTTCAAGCTGTTTGCAAATGTAAGCCAAGTCTTAATTGTCCCTCCCTATAAGGACTCCCTTCGAACAACACACACAATCTGTGTCTCCAATTGGGTGTCGTTTTAGAGAGGGAGCACTGTACTGCAATTCGTTTGTATGTTATATCTGTTATACTGAACATGTTTGATGATTGTGCAAAATCAAATTTCAGTTTGTCTGAAGAAAATGTTTAAAAAGTTCAGTTCACTCCCTCTTATCTGGAGCTTTGTGAAAGTATGCTATGACTTTTTCAGCACTAAGTTGCCACTTAGTTCTTAACAATCTGACTATGGTCTTTCTTTTAAATGTTTGCTAAACACAGGTACAAAATATTACCTTGCTTTATATACAGGTCTATCCTTAGGTCAACTCCATCAGGTTTCTGCAAGAAAAATAGACAGCTTATTATTTCCTATACAGAAAGTATGGGATCCATGAATACCAATCATACAATTACAATACGCCCGTCACATGCATTTTAAAATGTAGCCATACCAAAACAGGTACAAGGTAAAGTGAACAACTTGGGAAAAGGGACATAGCACTGAAAATTGGGGGTTACATGGAAAACCCATAATAATAACAATTTCTCGTATCACCATATCAAATCTAGAAGGAATTGAACTGAGAATTAAAAAGTTCTTGCCTTTCCTACACAATGCCTGTATTTGTCAGTAAAAGGGGCATTACACTGCTAAATTTACTGCAACAATTCGGAAACACTATCTTATTTGAGCTTTTGTGGTATGGTATATTTGTAGCAAGTTTCATTTATACCCGTTAATGCATAAAGGTAACAAAGCATTTGCAAGAAAAAGTTAAATAACAGAAAAGGGACATAGCTCTGAAAAAAAGAGTAACATGGCTTTCTACAAAAATGTCAATTTTTGACAATGAAAGGAACATAATAATGAAAGGAACATAACTTTTGAGTGTCTAAGACAATCTTGCTGATTATCAAACGTGACCGAATCATTGTGGTTATATACATGCTGACCAAGTTTCAGAAGGATTGGAATAATTTTGATTGAGTAAACGAGCGTACAAGTCTAAAATTCACAAAAGTGCCCATTGTTTGACAATAAAAGGGGAATTACTCTTGAACGTCTTGGGCAACCTTGCTGGTTATCGAACTTGATCGAAACATTGTGGGTTTTCACATGCTGACCAAGTTTCAAAAAGATTGGTATAAATTTGGTTGAGTTATAGAGCGGACAAGTCAACATTCACAAAAGTTCCCTTTATTGACAATAAAATAATTACTCTTGAATATCTAAGGCAATCTTTCTGGTTATCAAAATTGATCGAGACATTGTGGTCATTTACATGCTGACCAAGTTTCAAAAGAACTGGAATACAATTGTTTGAGTTAGAGAGCGTATAAGTCAAAATTCACTAAAGTGTAAATTTTTACAATAAATGGGGCATAACTCTGGAATGTATGGGGCAATATTGCTAGTTATCGAACTTTACAGAGCCATTGTGGTCATATACATGCTGACCAAGTTTCAGAAGAATTGAGATAAATTTATTTGAGTTAGAGAGCGGACAAGCAAAAGTTAACGGACGGACGGACAGCGCAATAATACGTCCCGTCTAAAGACACTTAAAGTTGCTCCTTGATAATAGATTTTGATTTTTCAAAGCCCAAAGTTGCATGCACGGACAAATCTATAATTATATGCTCAAGCAAAAGTATATTTCCAGGGACTACGTGTATCCTAATTTGAGGTATTTCCCTAAACCTTTCCATCATAGTCATTCAAGTGCCTAAGATCGCACCTATTCCTCCATATAAATACAGGTACCACTAATTATCATTAATTACACAGGGAACGGACATGATAGATTTTCAAAATATTTGTGACAAAAGGTATACTATAGAAAGTCTTTATATATACATTTTGTCACAAATATTTGGAAAATCTATCGTGTCGGGTCCCTATGGTTGAGTTCATCAACTTAAACAATATAAAAATAAAGTAGAAAGCCCCAATCGTAACTTGCCTTAAACAAAGTAGGACATTGCACTTTTGGATGGGGAGGGGGGAAGGATTAAGCAGAGAATGTTGTTTTGCTTGTGGTGATTTTGTAGAAACAGACAGAGTAATGAGAGCATCAACACGTTCACGCCCTCTTTATCTCATGCTGAGATCCTGGGACAATTTCATTGACATATCAAGGACATGATGGTTCAGTTACAACAGGCATTATGTTTAAGGCATAGGTCAATCAAGTGTACTCGTAATACGTTCAATGTGTAGAGTCACTAGTCGCTAGGACTCTATGTGTTAATACTAGAGTAGATGAAATGAACCAAGCTCAGTGAACCTAGACTTGAATGTTATTCACTCCTTTCAACAACAAAAATATCTATATGCAAACGTCTCAAAATTTGTACTCATCTTCTTCATGCCTATAATGTACCGATTTCATGTCTATTTATGGTCTACAAACCATAACATGATTAACAATCTCTTAGCACTAAGGACTTTTATTCATCTGCAACAAGTGTCATCTAGATGAGACGCCAAATTACTTGGGCATTTTGTAGTTTCAACATAAGCATGCAAGTAGTTAATCCTTTTCACGCCAAAGTCCTTATAGAAGTCGGCTTCGAAACAGTTTGAATTCAGATCAGACGCCGCGTCATTGTTACAAACAGTTTCGATCAATATCAACCCCTAAGCTTGACATTCAGACTCAAGTTTGACAAAACTTAAATCAGAAACAATTAAATTTACAAAGATACTTCAGTTGACAATATAACACTTGAAACTTACTTAGCATGCTAACAGATTATTTTTGCATTCTGTAGTGACTAAACCGTGATGATAATGCAAATAGTTTGGATCCAGATGAAACGCCGCGTTATGCGCCATCCCATCAGGATCTTAACTGTATGACATTTTTAAATACTATTTCCAGAACAGAAGCAGACGACAACATTACTTAAGTGTTCAAAGAATTACCTCTTACCATGATAGCGGCTGATATGTCCCATATTGATTAGTCTACCTTTGCAAACATTTTGGATCCATATGGATCTCATCAGGATCCAAATTGATTGTCACTCATGCAGACCCTCAGTTTTGAAAGAAATTAAGAAAACTCTATTTCTAGTAGCAGACGACAATTGTTGCAGACGAAAAAGTTACCCAGCATGCAAAGAGTTAAAAACAGAAGTAATGATGTCTGCTCCGAAAAGTATCGTCGGCTCTCATTCTGATTTTTACACTTTTATCTTTATACTTGCTGGTATACAACACAACTTTCAAACAGCTTGGAGTCTGTTCAGATGCATTATTGCACTGTTCGTATCTAATCTTGATGGAAATAGAAACTCATTGCAATGGTCAAGAAAAGAGAACTTGATTTCTTCTGTGAAATGGTTAAGTGTAGATCTATATTCATAAGGCTGTTTAAAAATATAAATTTGACAGAAATATTCGTGAAGATAATTTCCTATTCATAAAACCCTCACCGTACAACGTTTTGATCTAATTTAGATATGCCGCTACAATCAAGCCTGTAGTTAACAACTATTTAAGATGTTTTAGTAGTCTTTAGGACAGCATGATGCTAGACATCAGTAATGTGGAAAGTTCCTGCAGTTCCTGAGTTTCTTTCTGCATTACTTATGTCCAGCATAAAGAAGTTGACTGTCTAAATTTGCCTCATGTCTTTTTAATATATATTTTTTCAGTCGCTGTGATCTTCAAAGCAAGTTATATCATAGTACATGCAAATTCATAAATGAATGCATATTACATTGCACTTCTGCAGTTAAACACATTATTAGAAATTGTATGACCCTTTGATCAATACGCCATTTAAAATCCAGACACATGTTTCAGTATGTAAATCATGAACTGAGAGAAATAAAGGAAATTTGAAATTTGAGTATAATTCTGAATTACTTATAACGATTACATGTACATGTACATGTATATGCAATGTTACAAACAATGCACTATATCTATCGCAGCCTCTTTAAATATAAATCTGGCCAATCAAATGCTTGAAAACGACCCCAGACTCAACTCACACTCTTTATAACCTTAGGAGAACTTTTGTGATAACTATTGCAAAGGATGTGGATTCTGATGCAGAGTGACTCAAAATCTAATCTGACTCCAAACTGTTATGGGCTATTTCAAAAGTACTCTTCTAAATCAAATTGCACCGTCTGAGGCATTCACGGCATGGTAAAACAAAATGGTTACTGTCTGCAATACATTTGTTGCACATAATGACCCATCTCTCTTAAGAAATCAGTGTTTTATTCAGAGTTTTTTTATTGAATGACTGCCCCATTTTATATAGAGTTAACTGTAATACAGTATTGTTTAACTCTTTGCATGTTAGTTAATATTTCCGTCTGCAACAGATCAAAAAATAGAATTCAAGTTCAAAATTTCTTTTCAAAACAGGATCAGAGTATCAAACAGTTTGGATCCGCATCACACGGCGTCTCATCAGGATCCAAACTGTTTGCAAAGGTTATCACTGTGGCACATGCCCCTTCCCCACCCTCCCTAGTAGCAAAGAGTGAACTCTTTCAACATAGAATACGAGTATTGAAGATCGTTGCAAACAGATTGGATCCTCTATATTGAGACCTATTTAGTTTCCAATTTTTTTCGTCACTTGTATTCAATTTCTTCTATCATATATAAATGAGACTGAACCAATAACTGAATTTAAGCTTATGGCATTTTCAGAGGACGATATTTACTAAGTGTTTAACACATTGCCCAATAGCCTATTTCTAGTTTTTAAATCAGGTGACCCCTTAAAACAGGTTGAAAGTAGAGCAGAATGTGCCTTAAGGCGCATTTTGCTTTACTTTCAGCCTGCTTTAAGCTACCATCTGCTAGAATATAGATAACATTTCTTATGATACCCATTCATGATTGTATATTTCTGAACTATTTTCTTCAACGGAGAAATAAATTCAAGGCATAAAAATGCGTATTTATGGGGTAATGGGTAAAAGAGTTAACCCTTTAACTGCCTTACCCAAAGTACAATGATTATTTGCAAACAGTTTGAATCCTTTCAGATACCGCGATAAGCGGCGTCTGATCAGGATTCAGATTGTTTGGATCGACATTTCTGCTGGAAAAAAATGAAAATAAAAACTTGAGAGATAAAAGCAGACGACAATTGTATAAAACAAATGACGTCACGACATTGAAGGTGTTAATGAATAGATGAGGAAGTATCGTAACCTAAATAAAAAATATAAATTAAGTCAACGCCTAACCTACTTTTTAACCCTTAAACCACCACAGGTAACTACAGTCGACTTGGATCCTGATCAGGGGTCGCGTAACGCGGCGTCTGATCAAGTTCAAAACTGTTTGCCAATTATTTCTATGTGTTCGGTCATTCTGTCTATTAACTCATTCACCCCTGAAACTTATAATAGATAATTCCAATTTCAAAATACGTCTAGTCCATTTTTGACTATTTGGGGATGATATTAACAATATATTTCAAAATGACAAACAGTGCAGACTCTGATCAGAGGGCTCCTTACGGAGCCCTCTGATCAGGGTCTACACTGTTTGCATAGGACAAGTGAATTGTCCTATGCAAATTAGTGTAATCCTCACAGGTACACTGTTTGTAAATGACGACTATACTTGTCGCTAGGGTTTAATGTGTTAATTCTACTGCTGAAACAATAATACAGACCGCAATTTTAAAGCAGACAAAATTATGGCGGTGAAAGAGTTAAAGCAGGCAATAATTTTCACAGTTCCATTTTTTTTAAATGAAACATAATTTAAACTTAAATACAGACGATTTAATTAGTTTGTATTTTTCCCTGATTAAGTGCCGGGTTACTGTTAATCAACAGCTTTCTGATCTTGGCCTTCACTGTGTGTCCAATTATAAGGCAAGTAAACTCTCCACAAGTACACTGTTTTCAAGTCAAAGAACGAGTATACTCGTCGCTAGGGTTCAATGTTCTAAGAACCAACCAAACAAGTTTCGCTATAATATACTTACTCTTATCGTATGCACAGCCGGACACGCGTCTGTGAGTTCAAGAGCATATCCACTGGAGAATTGAAGAGTAGAGAGCAGCAATACAAACACCATCTTCACTGAAAACATCGCCATCGCTATCTGGAAAACAAAAAAACCAGATTGAACAATCAGGAACGTACAGTACCACCCTCCCCCCTACAACTTCCCTCCCAATAACGACTACTTTCTTACAACAACGCTCGCCGCTGTTCCCAAAACAAGACAGTTTTGTCCAACCTTTTCACTGCTGCAATATTGACTGCTTAAAATTGTCTGCTGTTTTTCTCAAAGCTACATATTTCACACTTTGACAGAAAAAAACTTAATGACAAGTGACAAACAGCTTGAATCCAGGCACTGTCTTCAGGCCTCAAAGTTATAAAGCTTTTGAGTTGAGCCTAAAACCGTTCTCAAGCATTTGATTGGTCAGATTTGAGTTTTAGCTGATTGAGTTGAGTCTGAAATATTTCTCAAACATTTTGATTGGTCAGATTTGAGTTTTTCTTATTGAGTTGAGTCTGAAATAGTTCTCAAAGCATTTGATTGGTCAGAATTTAGTTTTTGCTCAGCAAAAACTCAAATCTGACCAATCAAATGCTATAGAACGAATTCAGACTCAACTCAAAAGCTTTATAACCTTGGACCCAGATCTAACAAGCTTTACCGACAAAGAAATATGAAATATACTGGCTATTCAAATTAGTTTAACTTTCCATAGGACTCATCATCCAGTCGAACACAACAATGTACAACTTAAATCAGGATGCAAGTAAAAGAAAAAAGGTTCCTAGACCTACATGACCTTCTGTTTCACGTTGAACCTGCTGTAAGCACTCACCTGCTTCATACACGCACATGCATTAACAATGAAAATAATCCTTCACTACTCAGGTAATGGTAATCTTTATTGTAGATTACTATACATGTACTACATTTCCGTCTTAATGGCACCAATGTATCCATAACAAAAGTGTTTACGAAAACTAGTAGGTGAAGTTTTATATCTGAGTTACGATAATGGGAATTCTATGTAGGGAAGAATTCAATGCCAATATGGCATAAGAAATAAAGGCGTTCAATGTGCTTCAATTATTAGATAGAAGCTCGGACCAACTGCTTTTGTTTGATAATGAGAAATATGAGAAGAAAATTGACACGTTTATGTTGATTTCAATGGATCTGTTACGGCCGTTCTATACTTTAATCGATCAGATTTGTGCTACTATGCTATTTAACACTGCAATGTTAACAACATCATATAGGTGACTATTTATTTACTTCTTCAGCAGTTCTCACAACTCAAGATAAGGGGCATCATTAAACAAGAAATATCTTTAAAAAAGATATTCGGCGGAATGAGTGGTTGAACTAAGGCTATATAGATGGGTGTGCAAAAATTGAATGAAATTGAGGTTTTCAAAGAATTGTAATATCTTTGATTGAAAAGCAAAAAATACAAGTATTCAATTGAAACAGTAACTTTTATTTAAAATGCAAAACTATCATGTACAAAATGCAAAACAAAACAATAATTTAACTCATATCCTAGCTACTGGTAGGAGATCCTCACATTAATCTATTGTTCTTTATGTCAAACTTCATTCATAGAGTTTCTTGAAACAAACTATAGCATAAACAAATGTACAGATACAACAATCTACTGTACTTCACTCTTGTAAATAATGATGAAACAACACAATTGTGTTTAACTCACTTGAGGCTATTCATATATAAAATATTGCTGTTAATGTATGGCAAATGTGTACAAATAGTTAACAATAGAAACAAATTGGTTGTAAACAATTACGAAACACCTAGCTTCCTCTGTATATCTATAAATAGATTTCAGATCATATCTTAAAATAGAAGCATAATTTTGTCAACAGTGGAAACTTCTGTGGCCTATTCATCAGCCCAGTGCAGTAAAAGCCAGCCTGTATCTCTAAATTCTACACCCACAGTCCACATCATGTATAACTGTAATGGAACATAAACCAGCCTACAGGGCTCCAGATAAGAGGGATTAAACTAAACAAATCACATTTTTTCACCTCTTTTAGCACCAAACCCTTTGGTATTACCACTCATTTTGATTGGCTCGAAGAGACAATTCATATGTATAGTGACACCACAGGGTTTAATGCACAAATAAAGATTTTAAGTTTTGAAACAATTCCCTTATATGGAGCCCTGGCTACTATCCAATCAGACTATTCAGTTTTAACAGGTGCTCTTAATTCTAAATTTCTGATCAAATATTATTGGTTGAAATGTGTGGCCAAATATAAAGTGTGTCTAAATAGAAAACAGTCAGCTTCGCCGAAAAACACTAAAACAACATGTGTGGACTTCGTCACTTAGTACAATAAACCGGTATTTACTGCTTCATGTACCCACCAAACCCTATGATGCGCCTTACTTAACCCTTTCATGATCAAATTTATCGTGAGGTTTTAACCCTTCACTGCCATATTGTCGTCTGCTTCAATGTTGTTGTCTGCAACATCGATTCAAAGTAAGATTTAAGGCAGTATAACTGACGTACTTTCAAAACAATTGGCAAAAGGTTTTGATAACGCGGCGGCTGATCAGGATCAAAAACTGTTTGCAAATGCGCTTTATGACGTCATTTAGCGTGAAAGGGTTAATCTTCGATATGATTCTAGATAATTAGAATATGGTTTGATGGAAAATGATTTTTATGCTCCTGTGCCTCGTCGATGTTTAGTTGGGAGTATGATTTTTTCACCCCTGTCTTTTCGTCTGTTCGGACGTTCGTCCGTTCACATATCGATATCATTAGGGACTCTTTTTAGCAAAATCACTGGATTGCGTCCCTTAAAGACCTAGTAAAGAAGCCGAAATACGCATTGTGGTTTTCTCCCTTTATTTCAATACATGACAGATTCCCCATGGCAGTTTTATGATACCGCGCAATTAAACGCGCCAGGGGGTCACCCGATGATAATGCTATGGTCGGTAATTTCCGTAGGATTAACGAGTGTAACAGCTTGAAATCATGAAATATAGTGTAATTCAACTTAAAAAATACTGTACAAGACACTAATCTATTTTTCTGAAATTTATATCATTAGAAAGAGCAATGTTTTCTCAATTTACCCATAACGGGGCGGATATTTGATTTTGATAAATAAATTGCTTTTAAGATCCAAGAAAGGTACACCACTCCCACGTTTTTGCATATTCGTATAAGAATATATAGGCAGCACTTTACTGTTTAAATAATCAAAAAAATACTATTGAAGATGAAATATTATCTTAAAACAAAATATACCATCATAAAGTGTAGATTTAGACCATTCAACTCATAACGGGGCGGATATTGTGATTTGAACAATAATGGTTTTATTGCAGTTACAAAAAAAATTCGTTATATATTCTATGTAACCTAAATTGATGGCTTATTGCTGGAAAGTCGCTATCGGCTTATTTTTCAAGGGGAGTAACTCCCTCGATTAAGCCAGGCAGCATTTCACTAAAATAGTCCCTATTGATGGTACATGTCATGTCCGCCTAACTCCCCTACAGTTTTCAATCTACGAACTTTTAATTTTACATTATAGATATAATACATGCGGTCAGGACGCTTACAAACTAAAGGTGGAGTAAGACAGATACAGTTTGTACTATATATATACGGACGGATGGACGGACATGGGTAAAGCAGTATCCCACCCTCCCACACACACTGAAGAAACGTAGCGGGGAAAGGTTAATTTGGTACGTCTTAACGCAAAGCGATTTTAATTGGAAAACTGTTGACAAAATTGCGATCTGCGGATAGATATTGACAAAAAGGTTACGGGTAAATAGGTTAATTTACTGTTACTTGAGTAATCTTGCAAATTGTACCAGGGCTGCCATAAGTTGACACAAAAATCCTAAGATTTCCAATTTTTCAAGTGCGATTTTACGACTCGTATCTTTACCCCGTCGCCTGTGTCTAGTTTTGTTGACATGTGACTGGAATAATCTTTTTATTCTAGCAGGTGGTAGCTTAAAGCAGGCTGAAAGTAAAGCAGAATGCGCCTTAGGGCGCATTCTGCTTTACTTTCAACCTGCTGTAAGCAGTCACCTTTTTTCAAAACTAAAATCAGGCTATGGGGTAAAAGTTAAGGCGCATTCTGCTTTACTTTCAGCCTACTTCAAGCTACCATGTACTAGAAAAAAATCCGAGAATTTAGGAAAAATCCGGAGAAATGGCAGCCCTGTTGTACCGACACTGATCAATAGTGTCATCTGAATACCTCTTTTCTGTGCACATTGAATGATCTGAGTCGCATAATCAGCACATTATAAAATTGTTATTGAACACATTGAAAACTTACTTTTTACTGAAAAAAATGTTTTATTTCTTATATACAACGGAGAAAAGTAAAGGCATTCATTGCCAATAAGTGCCTTCGTGCTAAAACAGTGTTGACCGTTGCAAACAGTTTGAAGCCTTGTTAGACGTCGCCTGACAAGGATACAGACTATTGTCCACTTTACTCTTTGCATGTTGGGTAATTTTGTTCGTCTGCAACAATTGTCGTCTGCTACTGTTCTAAAAATGCAATTTTCTAAATTTCTTTTCAAAACATGGTCAGAATGGCAAACAGTTTGGATCCTGATGAGACTCCGCATTACGCGGCGTCTCTTTTGGATCCAAACTGTTTGCAAATGCAATCACAAAGGCAATGTATCCGCCGCTAGCGTGCAAAGAGTTAAAAAAAAAACTAATCGTCAATAACTTAAAAAAAATCTTTAATTTTGCAATATGCTATTTTTTTTTTGTCGTTTTTTAATGTTATGTTATAAATCTAAATCGCTATAGCAAGAGACGTTTTTTGGACGAAAATTACCTGATTAATAACCTGAATTAAAACACCGAGTAATTCTATGTCAAATAGCATGCAGCGACTACGGAATATCAAATAAACGAATTAGTTGTCCTCATGAAAAATGACAAATTGATGCAGAAGAAAAACTAATAATGAAGAAAGCCTCCAAAACAAGATCAGTATGAGTATGCAGCTTTGGAAGGACATACGTCGTATTTAAATGAAAAACGTAAATTAAGTACATAAAGTTTGGTTTTTACCAAATAAAACATCCAAAGAAAACGCACCGTTGCGTTTTAACTTACCCCGTCTCGTTTGAGCTTTATTTATTATTGCGTGTATTTTCAGTTAACCCTTTCACTCTTAATGACGCCAAAAAGCGTGTTTGCAAACAGTTTGGATCCTGATCAGACGCCGCGTAACGCGGCGTCTGATCAGGATCCAAAATGTTTGACATTCTTATTCAAATTTCTTCAGCCATACTGCCTTAAATTTAACTTTGAAACGATATTGCAGACAACAATATTGACGCAGACGACATGCTCGAAACTGTTTGCAAATGCGCTTTATGACGCCATTGAGAGTGGAAGAGTTAAGTACCTTTGATACCTACATAATCCATCCTTTGTTAATATTCCAAACATTAAATATTTCAACCAAAGATCTATCACCTTTTATGCCTACCCTATTGATGGTACCCGAGTACCCTGTCAAGTAATGTACTGTGAGTGCCCTGTTATTACCGACCTGTTGCATGTAGAGATAGACGGGAACATTTTTCTTGTTTAAATACTGGTTATTTCAAAACTTTTCAACGACCTTGAAATGAAAATTGTCTCCGGATAAAAAAAATCGTCTGCATGAGTTTTAAATCTTATATTTTAAGACATTGTGACTGAAAAAAAGCGGTACGAGTTTCGAACAGTTTGAATCCAGATCCGACACAGAGTTACTTGTTTGATATGGATCCAAACTGTTTACATACATGTATATCAGTGGCGTCGTAAGCTTACATGTTGTTGAACGAGTTGAATTTCGAAGGCCACTCATTGACATTGTAAAATACCTAAATAAATAATATAACGAAGATACGCCCCTGGCATACTTATACTTCAAGGGTAAGTTTTATATAAAGAGAAAGTGTTCATCAATACGCCATAGTATTCGAGCATTTGGTAGATTTAACTCTTTGTATGCTGGGTAATATTTTTCGTGTCTGTTACTGTTATAAAGTATATTTTCAAAACAGGGTCAGAAAATAAAAAAAGTTTTGCCCATGATGAGACGCTTCGTTATTCGACGTCTCAATTATTAGGATCTATATTGTTTGTAAATGTTTACCGCTAGCATGCTAAAAGATAAATAAATCGGTGCCAAGCGAAATTTTACTTCAAAGAGACGTTGTAGAAAATATGTCATTATGCCCGTTTAAAAACGCAAACGGAACGCAAAAGCAATTCAATAAAATCTAGAAAATCACATTTGTTTAAAAACATTACCCATTTAGTCTAATCTAATTGGCAAACAGTTTGGAGTCTGATCAAGCTCCAAAATGTTTGCAATGGACATACAGTCGAACTTCGATATCTCGAACTCGGTTCGGTCGAACATTACCCGTATTTCAAAGTTAAAACGTGGCTCAGCCACGTTTTAACTTTGAACTACTGGTATGTTCGACTGAACCGAACATGAAATAATGTAATTCATGTGTCGAAATATCGGTTAGTTCGAGTTTAGCGAGTTCGAGATATCGAAGTTCGACTGTAGATCTAATATAGTTTTAGCATTTATATAAATGCATTTATCGGGCAAAAACGTCTTCTCAACTGTAACAGAGGAGACTAGCTAGATCTTCCTCTAAAGCTTGGTCACAATTTAGGATATTTTGTGATAAATATTGCAAGTTGTCTGGATCAAGATGAGACGCCATATTGACTAAAATCGTCTGACACTTTTGAATTTCTGAAAGAAACATTAAACTTTAAATTCCTGCATACGACACATAGTGCAGTTGCCGAGATTATAACAGGCAAACGTTCCAGTTGAAAAACATTCAAATAGCATATTAAGAAATACAAGCATGCCACAACCCTTTCTCTTTGAGTAAAGTGCCAGCGTGTCATCTACCAATTAATGCCACACTTTATACATAATTTCACAATATGCCTTTAAAGTTTAAATCCCTTCAATAAATTTGTCGTTTATTTAAAAAAGTTAGATTGTTGAAATTTCCACTGAAACACATGATGTCAAACAGTTTGTATTCAGATCAAACGCTAAGTTATTCGGCTTCTGATCTTGATCCAAACTGTTTGAAAATGCCATTGTTGTTGGTAATGTAAGTGAATGAGATTAACACCACTTATCGATTGCATGTCAGTCACGTCTACTTTTATGACATCCAACCATCTCTATGCTGGAAACCAGTATAATGTATATTTTGCAAACATTGTAGACCCTGATTAGAGGGTTCCTTTAGAAACCCTCTGATCAGGGTCTACACTGTTTGTTTTACTTCAATTTTCTAAAATATTTTCTATGAAGAGTCCTAAAATTAACAAAAATTGGTATTTTTTCAAAGTTAGAATATCAGGGCTGCCATAAATTGATTTAGAAAAATCCTAAGATTTCCAAGTTTTCTATTTTTCAAGTGCGGTTACTTAAAGCAGGTTGAAAGTAAAGCATAATGTGCATTGAGGCACATTATGCTTTACTTTCAATCTGCTTTAAGCTAGAATCTGCTAAGATAAAAATCCAAAGATGTCGGAAAATGCGGAGAAATGGCAGCCTTGGAATATTCGATTTGAAAAACGTTAGCATTGAAAGGGTTAATAAATATGGAATGAGTTGGCTCACCATAAATCAACTTAGACTGTGGGCCTTTCTACAAAGGGACAAATAATAATCTACTGATAAAATCAGCATAGAAATTGATTGAGAAATAGGCTATATACAGAAGAGACCGACTATAATGACCTCTCAATGTAAGATTCGATCTGGGTGCTCGAGGCAATTGCTTCTTAACCCTTTCATTGCCAAATTTTCCGCGAGTTTTTGGTACGTCTTCACCGTTTCATTGTCGCCTGCTTCAATTTTGTTGTTTGCAATATCGTTTCAAAGTAAGATTCAATGTAGTATGACTTAAAGCATATCGGTACGAGTGGCAACCAGTTTGGATCCTGATCAGACGCCGCGTTACGCGGCGTCTGATTAGGATCCAAAATGTTTGCAAACGCGCTTTTAAGCGTCATTGAGAGTGAAAGGGTTAACTTATTCAGTCCCAGTGACGAGTATTCTCTTCTTTTACCAACAATTTACCTGTGAATAATACCTTTGTTCAAGGTAAACGGTATAGGGTCTGCACTGTTTGTCATTTTGCAATATATTCTTAAAATCAACTCTAGATATTCAAATCATAGACTATACTTAGTTGGAAAATTTGAATTGTCCTTGCTTAATTAGGAGCTACCTGCTTAGTTTAATTTAACCCTTTCTTCATCATGGGTGACCAATTTCGACTTTGGAAAATATTTGGATGCTGATCAGACCCGGCGTCATACGTTTGACAATCATTTTGACATGACCTCAGCTAGTTTGCCTTAACTCTTACTTTGAAACAATAGTACATATAACCAAACAGTAAAAAGTGGTCGACATTAAGGCGACAAAGAACAGACGATAAAAATGGTAATGAAAGGGCTAAAGCTGTCAACAGCCTGTAGTTATTGTGGAAAGAGAAAAATAGCTTGATCGACGCATGTGACCCAATGTCAACACAGATTGAAATTCGAGGGTGTATTTAAACTACATTGAACCATCGGGAATTTGAAATTATAGTTCACACTAAATATGTTATTTTTTAAAGCATCACAATGTGCGGTGTATCTATATTATAGAACAGAACAGAACAGATGTTTTATTTGACTTAAACATACAAGCTCATCATCATATATATCATTATATCAATGTCACGTCTGAACGATGCATGCCTTTCGTTATTTGGCACTGATTTGTTATGATTTTACGTCGCTTTTAACTGTATTTCAGACATATCGCGACGTCCAGCTAATAATGGGTGGCAGAAGTTCCCAAAATCCAAATAACCATTGCACCGAGGTTAGGCAATTAATGGGTTAAGACATAGGTGTTCGACTAAAAAAAAAAAAAAAAAAAAAAAATCGTCTACTGTAGTGCTAGATCTATCATATATGATAGATCTAGCAATACAGTAGATGAACTTTTATTTATATTTTTTTAGCCGGACACCGATGGGTTAAGATAGAGATTGGACATCGTTTCGATGTATCTAAGTCAAAATAACAATAAGTTTACATTTTTTTACAGATGAGCGCTTGATATTTTTCAGACTTTGTATTAAACCAACAGTACATGGCTAATTGTGAAAAGGCGTGATCGCTGCAAGAAACATAATTGGATCACATCAGTCTGTTTTTTACTGTTTTTGTTACTTTTTTGTCCCTACGTAATTTATTGTGAGTACAACTATCTTGACTACATGACAACCGCTATCTTCTCTTCTTTTCTTTCTGCTTGGTGCTGACAAATAATTCACGTATCCTACGTTACCTGCACTTCCTTACCCAGGGTCCAAGGTTATAAAGCGTTTGAGCTGAGTCTGAGTGAGTTCTCAAGCATTTGATTGGTCAGATTTGAGCCTAGGCTCAAATGACCAATAAAATGCTTGAGAACGACTTTAGACTCAACTGAAAAGCTTTATAACCTTGGACCCAGCCCTTATCCCATCGTAACTCTTTCGATGCCAAATTAATCTTGAGATTTTTACCCCTTCACCGTTTGATTGTCGTCTGCTTCAATATTGTTGTATGCAATGTCGCTTCAAAGTTAAAAGTATGAATGAAGAAATGTCAAAAAGACTGTCAATCAGTTTGGACCCTGACGCGCAACGCGGCGTCTGATTAGGATCCAAATTGTTTGCAAAACGCGCTTTTTGGCGTCATTGAGAGTGAAAGGGTTATTCCATTCCCAATATTATTTCCAGTGTTTAGACATCATTCCGGGCATTTTGTTTTCCTTTCCATCTGATATAACCCATTATCCCATAGACGTGTCTTTTTACGCTTTAAATCTATTCCAGTCAAATAAAGAAAATAGTTCCACTTTATACAGTCATGAAAAAGAACCATAAGAACCTAGTAGATGGTAGATTAGAGCAAGCTGTAAGCAAAGCAGAATGCATCTCAATACGTATTCTGCTTTACTTTTAGTCAGGTTTAAGTGGTCACCTGTCTTCAAAACAAGAAAATTATGTAGCTATGGGGTAAAGGGTGAAACCCATTCCCAAGTAAAGTTTCCAGTGTTTTAGGCATCTTTCCTGTGCATTTCGTTTTACTTTAAGTCTGATATAAATATTCGCCTGTTAGAGTGTAGAAATGGTTCCATATTTCCCTTTCTAGTGGCTCATAGAGCATGGCATAGAATCATGAAAAGTGCATATTCTATGAGGAATAGGAAGAGAAGTTGAAAGGCCTGTCTACATGGAATAAGTTAACCCTTTCCTCCATAGAAGAGCCTTTTAGCGAATATGATTTATTCCTCCGCTGAAGAAAATAGTTTCAATTTAATCAGTCAAGAATATATATTAAAGGGCATATTTTCTATATTTTACCACATTATAGCTTAAAGCATGCTGAAAGGAAAGCAGAATGCGCCTTAAGGCGCATTCTGCTTTACTTTCAACCTGCTTTAAGTAGTCGCCATATCTTCAATACTAGAAATAGGCTATCAGGTAATGGGTTAAGACGTCGAAATGCGCTTCTATGGCATGGAGTAACCATTATCCTGTCATGTGCGACTTGACTTGACTTTGCAAACGTTTTGGGCACAGTCACCTGATCAGAGTCTGGACTCAACTGTTTGACACACATTTTTATCATTTAGGTTAATTTAGGCAACACAAAACATAAAGACAAAAAAACCGTGATTATTCAGACTGTGTTTATGGCAGGGGTATGGTTAATACAAACTGCGTAAAAACGAGTTCTATATTTCTTTCTATTCTTTTTTTTTAACTGAAAAAACCCCAAAACACAACACATGCGCCAAACAATCCAAAAGGCCAAGTTCTTAATTAGACTTGCGTTAGCTCGAGCTCAAAAGATGCAGGCTGTCACCATTACTCAACTTGGCTCCAAACTGCCTGCTGTTCAGATAAATTCTAATCGTCAACATTTTCAAAAAATATTATATAATTATCTACACCTTTATTGTATTGTGCTTTTGCATTAGGAAGGTTATAGAGCGGGTATAACGCCTTCTCAACTGTATATTCGAGAAAAACTTGTTAAAGATTTCGCAGCAAGATATTAGCCTCATTTCTTGGTTATCAGCGCATTATGTTTAGTGTTGCTAACAAACAAGCCGACTTTGTTGATAAAGCTTTCAACTTCACTTGTGTTAAATGACCACTGATAGCAGAAACATTGAAATCTGTAAAATATGTATGCCTACTTAATTCAGAACAAAATGTAATGCAGAAAGTTCCCAAATGAGTTTTCTGCATTACCGTTGTCCTGCAATAAGTAGTAAGTTACCTTAAACACAACCAGTATGACTATGTTCTCCTCTATTTGATGGCCACTTAAGACAAGTATGTCTGTATTTGATAAATGAGATGTGACAAAGAAATAGGCAATGCTATCTAGACACCTAAATGACAAGGTAGCTGTTGCCTATAATGATATTTAAAAAAAGAAAAGAAATGAAGCCATACGCTTTACTGACGTACTTCAATTATTAGCTAGCACTTGTTTTTACGTTATACACCACTCCCTCCCCACAACGGCCCTCCGAACAACGATTGCATCCTTACAACAACGCTTGCCACTGATCTCCAAACAAGACACTTATGTCAAACGGTTTACTGCTGCAATATTGTTTGCTTAAAATTGTCGTCTGCTGTTTTTCTCAAAGTCACATTTTGGACATTTTGACAGAAACAAACAAAACGACGACGGCGTCTGATGTGGGTTCAAGCTGTTTGCAAATGTAAGCCAATTTCCCTCCCTACAACAACTCCCTCTGAGCAACATTCACAATATGGGTCTCCAATTGGGTGTTGTTGTAGAGAGGGAGCACTTATAACGTGTTCGTCCCCCATATGCCTCTACTGTACATCATCCGTATACCTAGTTACAGGCGACTACTTGACCCGTTACCCCATAGCCTGTTTCTAGTTCGGAAGATAGATGACCACTTAAAGCAGGTTGAAAGTAAAACAGAATGCGCCAGAATGCGCCATAAGGCGCATTCTGCTTTACTTTCAACCTGCTTGAAGCTACCATCTGCTAGGATATTGAAAATATTTCTTATAATATATAATTATGACTGTATAAAGTAGAACTATTTTCTGTAGTGGAGGAATAAATTAAGCGCGTAAAAGGCGTTTATTGAGTAATGGATTACAACTATTTCACTATTGAAAACTACATGTATAAACAGTGCATGTGTGCGTACTGCATTGGCAAAAATGTTAAGGCATTCGACTGAGATCCAAACTGTGTGACCTTGAATGTTTCTGATCAGGGTTTATGTTACCAGTATTCCTATTGTCATATGTTTATCAGAGTTACTTAATAGGGCTTACGAATAGGTATTCCCAGCGTGGGCATGTATTTTATTATTCGTGTTTGACAGCCTAATCAGTTTGTAATGCTTTCATTGCTATGCGCGACTACACTGTCATCTGAGAACAGTTTGGATCCAGAACAGGCACAATGGAATTCGGAGTCCGATATTGATGCAAACTGTTTGTCAATATGGTCGATGTTCGATATGTTAAAATACATACAATTAATAAAGTAAAAACACGTATTAGTATAAGAGTGTTGATTATTGCATTGAAAGGGATTATTAATGGCCATGTGAACATACAAATACAGATAAGACCCTGCTTTATATAAAGTCAGAAAAAGGTTTAGCGTGGGAATACTAGATGAAGATCAAATGAAATGAAAAAAGTCAAAAGCAACAACCCTGATATCAAACAAAATTCTCAATACGGGAGCCAAACAGAGGTTTGTGTATAACATTCATTTTTGGGGGAAAAAACTTTTCCTTCATAAATGTAGAGTGTGGTGATTTTAGACAAAAGTCAGTTTAAGCCAATATGAAAGAAAAGTCAAATACCCCATGTCGGGGCTTTCTGCTTTAGTTTTAACCCTTTCCCCAATAGGAGCGACTTTAAGCGCATTTTATTTATTCCTCCGCTGAAGAAAATAGTTCCAGTTTGTACAGTCAAGAACATGTACGATAAGAAATATTTTATAATTCCTAGCAGAGGGTAGATTAAAGCAGACTGAAAGTAAAGCAGAATGCGCCTTGAGGCGCATTCTGCTTTACTTTCAATCTGTTTTAATTGGTTACATGTCTTCAACACAAGAAACAGGCTATTGGGTAAATATTTGTCAGGATGTCAGGACAGTTTACTTTAGCCCGTTTCCCTTTACATGTAGCGCAATGTGCCTATGTAGTTTGTCAAGAACAAGCACGACCGGAAGCCCCTTGACCAAAAAGGCCCTTTCTACGCAAAACACGTTGAAGTTAGTGTAGGGAAACCTCTTCCAATACAATGGAACATTTCCGAACGTTTTGTGCTCGTACCGAAATAATCCTTAGTTTTGGAATAGACAGGCCTTGCAAATAGTGTACATGTATACACTGATCAAACTTCTCCTGAAGACGCAGTATGATCAGGGTCTACATGGTTTGCCATTCAGTTTGCAGCTTTTGGAAAAATTACTGTTCGATAAAAGCAATTTGTTTAAGTTTTATGATAAATACAACAGATACACACGGTGTCTCAGTTTTAATAATTTTTATTGTATACCTTTAAATATCTTACCGTTACATAAAGTGCTAAAGTAAGATACAGTTTAACCAATCTACTGTGAGTCCGCGACCATTCTTAAGAATACTTATTGATAATGTTAAACATATATGATAGTTTTAAGAAAAATAGAAGTAACGCAGAAAGCTCTTTCGGCAAAATTATGCTGCATTTTCATCCTACTTTAAGCACTCGTCTACCTTGAAGATGAAAAAAAACACACTTTACTGTTCTCGTAACCAGGGACGTATATTAGAGAATCTATGTCCCTGTCGTAACAGACGGGTTTGCATAGATCAGTTCCTATATTGCTTTCAGATCATGGTTTAACACGAACACACGAGACACACTGAACACAGTCTGCATGGTTTCCAAAATATTATAGAAGTATTAACCCGTTAACCCATAAATACGCTTATTACGCTTTCAATTTATTCATCCCCTTAAGAAAATAGTTCAAATTTATACAGTCATGAATATGTATCATAAGAAATATTTTCTATATTTTAGCAGATGGTAGCTTAAAGCAGGCTTAAAGTAAAGCAGAACGTGCCTTAAGGCACAATCTGCTTTACTTTCAACCTGCTTTAAGTGGTTATCTGTATTCAAAACCAAAAAGTGGCTATGGGGTAATGGATTAATACACACAACGCAGTAAAACGTACAGGAAATCCAAACTTAGCAAAGGTATAGAGGAGAAAAAGCTCTATAACGTCCATTAAATTAGGTTAATTATCAGGTTTTAGGACAGGTGGTTGCTTTAAAGCAATGCGAAAGTAAAAGAGAAAGCTCCTTAAGAAGCTTTCCGATTTACTTCACTTTTCTTTAAGCTGTCATCTGTATTTCGCATAAAGTCGATTAGCATTTTTTCAAGTGGCTGAATTAAGAGGGGTTTACTATATATTTCTGACAAGAGTCTCTTAAAAGCTTTTTGCTGATTATTGCTTATTAATCATGAAGCGATTAGTCATTTCAACAACTGTATTAGTCCTATAAATCGCAGTGCCTATCTAAATAGGTAAACAACAATCTCCACTTCAACAGGTTGATAAATTATATAAAAAAAATAGCAATATTTCTCGTGATTGTCTCAAGTGAATGTTCACGTGCATGCATGAAAGCCATAAAATACTGTTGTCTAACTATACGGTCAAACTTATCGTACTTAACCTATTTATATCTGGATATTGCAGCGAACTCTTACCATGTCCTTAATGGAAGATCCCATTCACGATATATAATAAATAGTGATCAAAACACCGCAATGTTTCTTTAAACAGTTGATCAATTAAAATGCAATAGCAAACAGTGCAGACCCTGATGAGACGCGCTTAACGTCCATGTCTACCTTTTTTGGACAACAGATATTATTAAATTTTACTTAATAGAAATTGAATTAGCAGTTTTAAATACAAGTGGCAAATAAATGCATAACAAAAGTAACGCAGAAATCCAATTTAGGAGCCTTCTGCTTTATTCTAGTTATATATCCGTTAAGCAGCTGCCTGTTATAGATACATTACAAACGACTCTTTACAGTAGTGCTGTTCTGAGTTTCATTTCAATCTTTAGTACGCTCGTTCCGACTGAGGATGGTTATAGAAACATCCGCCTTTAATAAAACTCATGCTTGATTTTATTAATCTGTTGCATACAGTTTGACCTAGAAAAGACGTCATGAAACTGGACTTTAAACTGTTTTACCATACAACACAACAGCTGAAAGCTACAGCACAGTATATTAGAAGTACACGTCTTAGTATCTGACATGACCATGTTAAAACATTTGAACGCAGAAGTTTAGTTTAAACACATTTTATTTCCAAAGTAATTTACAAACATTCATTCTTCACTTAACATAGAAATAAAGGAAAAAGGGTTAGGTCACAAGTTCTAACAGAAGAAGAAGATTCACACTATATACGTGTTATATGTCAATATTAATTAATTATAAACTGTTTTATCATACTATATGTATACGTGTTATATTTCCAGATATTTTAATAATAAATTGTTGTATGACACTATAAACGTGTTATATATCAAGATATATCATAAACTGTTGTATTATACTAAAGTACGTATTGTATGTCAAGATATATAATTCTAAACTGTTTTATCCTACTATTTACCTCGTATATGTCGTATATGTCAATATATATCAATTACAAATTGATTTATCATACTATATACGTGTTATATGTCAAGATATATTAATTATAAACTGATTTATCTAATATATACTTGTTATATGTAAAAACACATTACATGTAATTATTAACTGTTCTATTATATTATTTACGTGTTATATGTCAAGACATATTAGTTACAAACTGTTTTATCATAGAAAATACATGTTATATGTTAATATATTTTAAGCATAAACTGTTGTATGACACTATATACGTGTTATATATCAAGATATATTAATCATAAACTGTTTTATCTTACTAAACACGTATTGTATGTCAAGATATATTAATTCTAAACCATTTAATCATATTATATATGTCGTATATGTCAATATATATTAATTACAAATTGATTTATCATACTATAAACGTCTTATATGTCAAGACACGTTACACACGTAGTTATAAAAATATAAACTGATTTCTCGTACTAAATTCGTGTTATATGTCAAAACATTTTAACTGTTTTATCATACTATGTATGTGGCATGTGTCAATATATTTTAATTATAAAATGTTTATCATACTAAATACGTTGATTCGTTTTGTCAAGAAATAATAGTCCTCTTCAGTACGTAATTAATAATAAATTATTATAAACTTATTTATTTAATATATATGTGTTATATCTTAGTTTTCAAAATATATTAATTATAAATTGTTCTATCGTACTATATACGTGTTATATGTCAAGACATATTAGTTACAAACTGTTTTATTATACTAAATACATGTCATATGTTAATATATTTTAATCATAAACTATGTTTCATACTAAATACGTATTATATGTCGATATCTGTTATTATAAGCTGCTTTATGAAACTGTATACGTGTTAAATGTCAAAACATATTAATTATAAACTGTTTTATCATGCTACCTACTTGTTATATGTCAAGATGTGTTAATCATAAACTGTTTTATAATACTATATACGTGTTATATGCCAAGATATATTGATTATAGACGGTATTATCATACTAAATACGTGTTATATGACAAGATGTATTAACTATAAACTGTGTTATCATACCATGTAAGTGTTATATGCCAAGATATTTTAAGTATAAACTGTTTTATCATAGTATATACGTGCTATATGTCAAGTTATAGTATTAACAAATTGTTTGATCATACTAATACGTCATATATGTCAAGATATATTAATCATAACCTGTTGTATCAAACTTTATACGTGTTCTATGTCCAGATATATATTATTCATAAACTGTTGTATCACACTATATACATGTACGTGTTACATTTCAAGATATATTAATTATAAACTGTTTTACATTACTATATATCCTCCATTCTCATACAACGAACCCTTCCTACATATCCGGAAGCCGCACAAAAACGCTTTATACAGCGCGTGCGGGTTGCTTACGTCATCGCAAAAAGCGGTTCCGGTTAGGTATTACATGTAGATGCGGGCAGCATAATAGCCGAAAAAAGTGCTGAAGATTTTAAGGGGAGGGCTGTTACTAACGTTGTAAGAACTTGTAGCCCGACCCTTTTGCACATATATTTGTATATAAGATACCATTTTTGTTAATTTGAATTGTTATATTAAGCTTTGTACAAATATTGGGCAATAAAATATGTTTAAACTAAAAAAGTGCTGAAAAAAATTGGAATTTTAGTGAAACTTTGAAGAAAAATTAAATATTCAAAAAATGAATACCAAAATTGACCACGTACCTTATTTTTTTAATGTCCCTTTGTAAAATGATTCCGAATAACACATTTTCCAATATAACTCTAAATGTTTATTACGTGTAGCGAGTGTCTGGAAATTGACCTTTCTTATGCAGTATATATTTGACCCGGTTTCAGTTAGAAAACTATTTTTTCTCCATATTCGTTCAATGTATCTCCCAGTTTCCATTTAAATTGATTCCCATTATAGTCCGTTTTCACTAAGGGTTCCGGACAAACGAATGTAGATGATACGTGTTATATTTCAAGATATTTCAATAGTAAACTGTTCTATCATACTATATATACGTATTATATTTTAAGATATTTTAATTATCAATTGTTTTATACTAAATACGTGTTATATATCAATATAAATCAATCATAAACTGTTTTATCATAATAAATACATAGCATATGTCAAGAAATGTGAATCATAAACTGTTTTATTATACTATATACGTCTTATATGTGAAGACATGTTAAACACGTAGTTATAAAAATATAAACTGATTTCTCGTACTAAATTCGTGTTATATGTCAAAACATTTTAATCATAAACTGTTTTATCATGCTATATACGTGGCATGTGTCAATATAATTTAACTATAAACTGTTTATCGTGGCATAGTTAATATAGTTTAATAAACTCACCTGTGAGTTGGTCGGCACGTCTGCTGCGTAAGGTGTCCTTCCTTATTCTATCATAATATCGTCTGCGCCAAGACTGTCGTCTGCAAGGAATAAAAAACAAAGTGTCCGTACATTGACTGAGGATACGACGACACGAGCGTGTTCTGTATAAGACTCTCGACTATTCTTTTACCCATTCCCCAATAAATACGCTTTTTAAGCCTTTAATTTATTCCTCCACTGAAAAAAATAGTTCCAAATTATACAGTCATAGATATTTATTGTATGAAAATTTTCCAATATTCTAGTAGATAGTAGCTTAAAGCAGGCTGAAAGTAAAGCAGAATGTGCCTTGCGGCACATTCTGCTTTGCTTTCAAGCTGCTTTAAGTCTTCACCTAACTTCAAATATAGAAACAGGCTATGGAGAAATGGGTTAACACAGTGAAGCCTAGCGACGAGTATACTCGCAATTTACAAACGGTGTACTGATAAAGATGCAAACAGTGTAGACCCATGTCAGACGGCGCCTTGACGAGCCTTTCTGACCAGGACATTCACTGTTAGCCGTTTGGCAATATAACGCATAAAAAAAACAATAAATAGCCAACAAAGAATTAGACTTGATTGGACGCTGGACTTGGCCAACAGTCTTCTAAACAAGAAACAAGCTAGATGTCTATGAGCGAACTGGTTTACCAAGGTTAATGTCAAAGAGTTTGGATCCTGATTATACACCGTGTTACTCGAAGTCTGATCAGGATACAGATTGTCTGCAAATGCGAGTGAAGTCTTTTATGGCGGTAAATCGGCTAAACCATATTGGAATATTGGTATTATAATAAATTTTTAATCAGTTATTAGCTTGGTTTCGACTTTCTCATCAATTTGATTCTGAACAAAAATGAGCAACAGTGCATACTTTAGATGAAGCATTAAATTGATTAATTGCACGTTAAGTCGTCTGCGAGTGTCGTCTGCTACTGTTTTAAAAAATGTTTTCAACATAGAATCAAATTATCAAACCGTTGTGAACCTGATGAGACGCCACGAAACACGATGTCTCATTTGGATCCAAACTATTCGCAAAGGCGATTTCGCTGATAGCCTGCAAAGAGTTAAGCAAATTTGTTAAACATGTATGTTCCTGAGGTTTTGGGGGATTTTTTATTTATTCAACGCGTTTTAGTTATTGAAGCAGTTTGTTAAACCCACGCAATGCATACACTTTGTTTAATTTCTAGCATGCTATTCATGATAACTGTTGTAAACAGTTTCGAGACACCGTTACGCGGTGTCTCATCTGGATCAAAACTGTAAACTGCAAAGGTAATGCAGGTTTCTTCGCCAACATGCAACTTCCGCTGTTTCGACATAGGCTGTTTGACATATAGATACAGGCTGTCTACACCCGGAATAACTTATGAATATTTAGATTGCTTAGTTGGACGCATAGATATATATCATTCGGTTGTATGTAAACAATATGCAATTCCCCACGCGCGGCTATATCCTCTATAATATACTCAGCCAAAAAAGAAAGTACCCGCTTTGTATTCTAAATTATCAGCGTTTTATACATAAACTGTATTTAATTTTACTTATATAGAAAGTTGCAGAGGACATGAAATCACTGTTGCTAAATAACTTGCGCATTGTATTGAAAATAACAGGCCTATAACTCAAAACAACATTTTTGCTTAGAAATGTTTTCCACAGACGAGAAACAATGGTACTCATATTCAGCAGCTAGAAATTCTTCTTGAAGAAAAATAAAATCTCATTAGACTTTAGGTCATCACAATATTCACCACGTTATTAAGACTGGAAACTCAATGTTTAAAAAATTTGAATACAGTATTCAGTAAGTTTACGAATTAGGGATTTCTTTATGGTGGATAAATGAATTGCAGAGAGCTCCAATAACAGCTGTCTATTCCAAGACAACATACTATACAGCAATGCAGAAAGCTAAAACTGGACTGTAATATAAAACTTCCTTTCTCCATTTAGCTGCCACCTGTGTAATTGCGAGTGTAATTTTAAGTCGCGTGAGCACTGGTGAAAACATGCCGCGTCATTGCTGATTTCTGGTCAGGATTTGTCATAAGAGTTGTGAAAGACCAGTTATAAATCACATTGCCACTCAAAAAGGTAAATAAAATTCCTTTCAGTACTGAGCAACGGCCGTCAGTTGAAAACAAGGTCTGCTAGAATTCTAAAAATTATGCTTCGGCCATCTTTATATTTACAGAACCAGAATCTGAGTTAGAAACAATTTTGATCCAACTCAGGCACCGCATCGCGTGGGACCTGATCTTGATCCAAACTGTTTGAAGAAGTTTTCAAAACAGGAGTTCAGTGTTGAAAGTGTAAAATCGATTTGCAGATTTATACAACCCACCAAGTAACCGCCAAGTCTCGAGTACATATTTCCAATGCATGTGCATTCATGTATGCTATAAATAATCCTTAACCGAATTTTTCATTTTCTTTTATCTTTAACACGCTAGTTTTCCTCTGCAACATTTGTCGTCTGCTGCAAACGCAAGGTTGATATACCTGCATCGTCTGTAAATGAGCATTAACCCCTTCCCTGCTATGACGTCATCAAATTTAAACAATTGTCGTCTGCTTAATTTCTCAAATTTGAATTTAGATATTTTGTCTTATGAAGTGTTGAAACGAGTGTCAAGCATTGGATCCTGATCAGACGCCGCGTGACGCGGCGTCTGATCAGGATCCAAACTGTTTGCAAATAACTATTATATTCGGGGTATTGATCAAATATGTATGTAACTAAAGTTATAATCCTATACTATATTCCTTTAACGTTCAATGCTTGCATTCAACTGTCTAAATAACATATCTCCTGCCTAATGCGATTACATGTCCTTTTCAAATAATTTAGATCTAGATACGACGAAACTCATTTTCACTACTGGTTTTTTTGCTTGTTTGTTGATGCTTTTTAATTTTAAAAATGAATGAATGTAATTTGAGAAAAGTTGCAAAACCAAATTTAAAGCGGACTAGATCTATAGATCATTGAAGAAGAAGTGTTTTAAGATAAACCGACATAATTATGCACCGTTTTTTAAGAAAAAAAGAATGCATGCATTTTAAACCGCGAATACTCTCAAGAAGGCAATGCCTGACAATAAATAAAATTTCCTTTTTTTCAAAGTCAAACCAATTTACAATTTCGCTGCGATCTAGGTAAACACTGGTAACTTTGCAGTCCGGTTATGTTAGTTTTTTCTACCGTGACGTATCTCTCTCTCTCTCTCTCTCTCTCTCTCTCTCTCTCTCTCTCTCTCTCTCTCTCTCTCTCCCTATCTCTCTCTCTCTCTCTCTCTCTCTCTCTCTCTCTCATAGAAAGCAATTGCCGAAGTAAGCATAATTATGTTATAACGCGTCTACCAATCCACACTACATTACCGCGGCATGTCCAGTAAATTTGAGCACTCAGTTTATACTTCGTATCGACAAGTGCTTGAGTAATTTAACAATTCTCCTGTCGTAAAATTGTCGGCCCTTACATTGTCGTAAAAGTTTTATAATGCGTAGGGTTTTTTTAAATAAAAAATTACACAAAATCACTATTTAAAGCGTATCAAGTAGTTTGAACCAATATCATACGCCGAGGTAGTCATAAATTGATATGGATCCAAACTGGTTCCAATACCACTCAATGGTTAGCAGACAGAGGGTTAACCCTTTCGACCCTACATCCCTCTGTAGAGATTACTGATTACATATGCAAACAGTGTCGACCCTGATCAGATGGCTCCTGTACGAGCCCTCTGATCAGGGTCTGCACTGTTTGATATTTTCATTCGTTTTGGTTGTCATGTCAAAAATGCAACGTTAGACTGGTTCAAAATGCCTCTACTACAGTGGAGAATGTGTTATACTTTCCCAATAAACGCATTTACGCTAAAACTATTATTTGCAGTGCAAACAGCCTGGAGCCAGATCAGACGCCGGGTAACCCGGCGTCTGATCAGGCTCCAAACTGTTTGCCACCAAGATAAACAAGAATTATCAGAATTGTCCTAAAGTTGTTCTTTTCTACTTTTTAGTACTTTGCGTTTGCGTACGTTTGCGTTTAAACGGGAAAGAATAACAGATTCTCCACTGTATATAGAAGAGTCCAAAAGGATAATAAATACCCACAAGAGATATTTAGGATTGAAAGGGTTAACCCTCATAGTGCTAATAAAAACGCAACCTACTGTCCTTTTCACTCAGCTTTGTCACTCGATTTTTATCGATTTTTTTTATATTTTAATCAATTTCAGCTTTGTACCTACATGAGCCGATCAGATCGTTTTTTACGAACTCGCATGCAAAGTTTAAGTAATATCGGGACCGTGAGTAGGGAGATATCCTAAATAAATAGTTTTTTCCTATAGTAAACTTGGGATCAGCTGTGTATGCAAATGGCCGCTGTGTGTTTTAATATTCTTTTTAACAACACCTTCAAAATAGCGATGTAAAATTCTACTTTTATCTTAATTTCACGTTAAGATTACCATTCACGGATTGGCAATATCATTTTTATGTTTTATTTTAATAGGCCTTCTCCACCTCTGTAAAAATAGACTGTCCCACAACGTCACACACTATTCACAAAGTCAGCCATTTTGTAAACAACTGAGGCCTATTTCACTATGGGGAAAATACATTTTTCACGATCATTTTTCACTCACAGCCTGGATAAATCTGAAATTTTACATGTGAGTTCGTAAAAAACAATCTGATTGTCTCGTGCAGGTACAAAGCTGATATTGTTTGAAACAAAAAAAATCTTGATAAAAATTGAGTGACAGAGCTGAGTGAAAAGGACAGTAGGTGTGCATGAGAACACTTATACAGCGCTCCCTCTCTACAACGACAACCAATGGGAGACACTGATTGTGTGCGTTGTACGGAGGGAGTCGTTATAGAGAGGGAAAATTGGTTTACATTTACAAACAGCTTAAATCCAGATCAGACACGCGGCGTCTGGTCTGGATTCAAGCTGTTTGTCACTCATCATTAAGTATTTTTCTGTCAAAATGTCGAATATGTAATTTTGAGAAAAACAGCAGACGAAAACTTTAAGCAGACGATATTACAGCAGTAAAAGCGTTAGACATAATTGTCCTGTTATGGAACTGCGACAAACGGCGCTGTAAGGAGGGAATCGTTGTTGGGAGGGCCGTTGTAGAGAGGGAACACTGTAGTTGTTGTTTACAAGTGTTAGTGTAACACTTCATTTATCTAAACAAGTTGATCTATCTCTTTGAATAATTAGATAGAGAAGCTTGAAACAGTAAGTCTCTAAATCCTCAATAAATATTATGATCTGAACATATCGATTCATATTTGCACGATCAACAATTACACCTTCCCAACTGATGTCAACTAATTTTAACCCATTTAAGCCTGGTGTCTACTAAAGCGTTACCGTATACGCAGTCTCTCATCGGGCTCTTCACTGTTTGCTGCATCGTATGAAATAGTATACGCTGCATTGTCTTTAGATCACCCTTGTTAACTCTTTCCTCCCTGAAACTTTAAATGGACAATTCCAGTTTCCATTTAAGTCTAGTCCATTTCTGACTTTTAAGGGCTGTTTTTGTTAATGTTTGTCATATGACAAGTGTACTATTCACATGTACACTGTTTGCAAAGGACGCCAATATGCGGGACTAGGGTTCAAAGGGTTAATCTAATATGAAATATTCCAGCAAGTATATAGGGAGAGTTCCGATTTCAATATTCAGGAATATATGGGTTAGCGTTACCTAAACTCTTTCACTGTCAAACGTCACTATTTTTGTGTTTGCAGACAGTTTTGATCCTGATCAGATAACGAGTACCACTACCTCGGAGTCTGACCAGTAGAACCCAAACTGTTTTATCGATGTTTCTTTTAAAAAATGAAAGTAGATTGGAAAATTTTCAAGCACACTGTGTCATGGCAACTATGTGGTCAGTGAAACCTCTATATTCCGCCCACTAAAACGAAAGCTAATTGGTTGTATAAAAGACATGTGACAGCTTAAAGCAATGTGACAGTAAAACAGACCGCTTAAAGCAATGTGGCAATAAAAGACAGCTTAAAGCAATGTAAAAGTAAAACAGAAAGCTTCAAAAAGAGTCTTAAAGCAATGTGGAAGTAAAACAGAAAGCTCCCAAAGGAAACTTAAAGCAAGAGGACAGTAAAACAGAAAGCTCCAAAAGGAGCTTCCTGTTTTACTGCCACATTGCTTTCAGCTGTCACCTGTCGTGAAAACCTTATAAAGAACACAATTGCGTGGTCGTAATAGAGAGAAGTTTTACTGTAGTTTCCCATTTTTTCTTAACCGTTAGCCCGCCAAATAAATTGTCGTCTGCTATATTTCTCGTCTGCTTCAAGTTTCAAAGTGCTTCAAAGTTGCTCAAAATTGCTGAAAATGTTGTCCGAGTGTCAAACAGCTTGGATCCGGAGCCAAGCTGTTTGCATATGGAGCTATAGTCGTGAGTGGCAGGCTAAGGGTTAATTTTTTATGTAGATGTGATTTTATGTTTTATTTCCTGATTAACAAAGACTTTTGGTACGTGTCCTAGTTTAGCCCCATCTTGTCAAAGAGCTAACCATTTTTTCTGAAATAATAGTAAGGTTGCGATGAGCAGACACAGAGCTAACCCTTATAGTACTAATAGGAACCCAAAATTTGTATGCATGACGATATTTATATACATGTATGTCGCTAATGTTAGTATTACAATTCACGTATCAATTCGACAGTACCTTCGAAGCATTAGAAACAAGAAGCTCTATACAGTTAGTTCATAATTTCCCAAAGAATACTTTGAGCTGGGCCTATCAGTTGCACGCTGAACAAACACACGTTCCCGAATGATGTCAGTATATTTGGGTGGTTTTTTTTTCATTTTGGACATAGCCTTAACTCTTTCACTGTCAAATGCGACTATTGTTTTGGATTGCAAACAGTTTGGATACTGACCAGTAATTCAGCTTCTGATCAGGATCCAAATTGTTTAATACAGTGGAGAATACGCTATTCTTTCCCGTTTAAACCAAACGAAACGCAAACGCAAAACACTAAAACGTAGAAAAGTGCAAATTTTGGACAATTCTGATAATTCATTTGTATCTTGGCTAACCGGCGTCTGATCTGCCTCCAAACTGTTTGCAATGGAAATATTAGTTTGAGCGTAAATGCGTTTATTGGGAAAGAAAAACGTTTTCTCCACTGTACCTGTACCGATGTTTCCCCAATCAAATGCCACAATTATACACTACAAAAGAATTTCAGACGACAACTTTTAAGCAAAAAATATTATAACAATTAAAAGGTTTTTTTTCAACAGTGCAATATTTTCCTACCTTACTTAATGTTTTGTTCCTATTATTTGTTATGATATTTAAATTCCTGTTTAACAAAGACTTTCGGTGCATATCTTCTGGATTTACGTCAGTCAGTCTATACACTAAGTTAACCTTATTTTGCAAAGGTAATTATTGTCCCGCTAAATTTTTGTCTTGACCTATCATTAAAAAGTACCATCTGCAAATTCAGTTTTTACTAATCTTTGATGGACGCGAGCCTAACATGGTATGTATTTTTTTTATCAGAAGCCACATTTGATCAGACTCGTGATATTTTTATCTGGGTTCCATCTGTTTGCAAATGCTCGCAAAATCGAATGGAGGGGTGTGAAGGGTTTTAGTACTTTAAAGAGTTAAAACGGTTAAGTCATTGAATACAGTCGTAAACTTTTGTTTATGTTTGGGACGCAGTAGGTGGTGTAAACACCAGTCAACTACAGCGCTCCCTCTCTACAACGACACCCAAATGAGAGAGAAAAAATTGCGTGCGTTGTTCAGAGGGAGTCGTTACGGAGGGGAAATTTGTTTACATTTGCAAACAGCTTGAATTCAGATCAGACGCCGCGTCACGCGGCGTCTGATTTGGATTCAAGCGGTTTTCACTCGGCATTAAGTTTCTTCTGTCAAAATGTCCAATATGTAACTTTGAGAAAAACAGCAGACGATGACTTTAAGCAAACGATATTACAGCAGTAAAAACGTTGGACATAAATGTCTTGTTTGGGGAACTGCGGCAAGGGTCGTTGTAAGGAGGGAGTCGTTGTTGGGATGGCCGTTGTAAGGAGGGAACGCTGTACCAACCTTTAGCATGTTAAGTAGGTTATCGTCTGCAACAATTTGTCGACTGTTATAGTTTTTTAAAAGTTGGTTAACGTGTCCTTCCCTTCGCAATTTCTCAGTGTTTCACCAGGATTCAAAATGTTTGCAACAGTTACAACGAATTAGCTCGCCGAGTACAGATGATTAAACCTATCTCTTGTTAATTGAGTCTTAACCAATGACTTAAATAATAGTTAGGATCCAGAAGAGACGCCGAGTTTGATACGATCTAATTGACATTCGTCTTCGTGTTTCTGACAAGAAAAAAAAAAGCAATATAACTTAATTTGAAAAGAAATTTCTCGAACTCGCTCAACTCGAATTATCAGATATTTCCAAACATGAATTTGCCTTATTTCAAGCTTGGTTTAGGTGAACATATCTGTGTTTCAAAGTTAAAACGCGGCTTAGCCGCGTTTTAACTTTGAAATACGGATATGTTTGACTTAACCGAGTTCGAGATATCGAAGTTCGACTGTAGTCTATAATATAGCAAAAGAAAGGCATACATCAAGGCAAAAGGGGTTTCTTAACTAGGACATATAGTTTCTAAAGAAAAATTATATGAGATATTTTCCTGTTTTCACAATTCTTTGTTTTTGTTATTTGATCCAAGATGCTGGCGATAATTCATGTCCTGTTTATTAAATCATTGAACCCTAGTGACGAGTATGTTCGTCATTTAAAACAGCGTACCTGTAAAGAGTACGCTTATCCAATACAAACAGTGTAGACACTTATCAACATACCCGTTTAGGCGCCCATCGATCAGAGATTGCACTGTAAGTCATTTTTACAATTAATTGTAAAACAACCCTTAATAGTCAAATACGGACTTAACTTACTTTGAAATCCGATTTTTTCGAATAAAAGTTTCCGGGGTGAATGGGTACACAAAGGCTCATCTCACAGTTTACATACACTCACCTTTATACCGACACATGAAACAAGCATTTATTATAACGAAGATAATAAATATTATAAAGAGGGAAGTAAGATCGTATAAAATATCAAATTGCCATTATCTAATATGCCTACATCTTTTCGACTTTATCAAAGACAATCACGTTCAAAGCGATACTCATCTTTGATTCACAAGCTCATAAACAATACTCAGATTTCCAAATTTTCAAGCGCGATTTTAGGAATCGTACCTTTAATCTTTTCTCTGCAAGACTCTTTAGTGACATTACCATAATTATGCAAACAGTTTGGATCCAAATAGAGCGGCGTCTGGTCTGGATCTAAACTATTTGACACCCATATTAATGTTTCCTGAGTAAAATAAAGCATGGAATTTGAAATTTTAAAAGTAAGAGTAGATATCCGGAGATTTCGGAGAGATTCAGAAAATTCCGAAGATTTCGGAAACATCTGTAAAAATGGCAGTCCTGGATTTAATTGCTGACTGCATGCATGAAACAAAACATGTGAAGTGTATTTGACAAATTTGATATTCGTGTTTATGTGTCAGTGTTCTGTCATACGACAAAACGGTCTTAAGTTAAACATTAAAGTACGTATAATTGATGATTCCTCCGTCTAATCCTGTATTGTGACATCCTTTTGGAATCTTCTGTCACAAGACAGGATTAGACGGAGAAATAAATAATAATTGAGAACTTTAGAATCTGATTTACGACCGTTATTGTCGTACAACGTTTCGTAAAACGGGACCCTGGTGGACAAACTTCTGAATAACTAACTTTTAAGACAAGTCTTAAACTGTCAACGAAATTGCTGTGAAAGGGTCTTTACGGTGGCTCTGATCAGAATTTACAACCATTTCCAAAATATTCATATACATGTACTGGTTTCCAGCACAGAAGGGTTAAGCGACCACTGACTGACTGAATGTTTGCTAAATATAGATACCGCAACCGTGGCCTATAGGGGTAAGGGCGCCCGCCTCGGAAGCGGAAGGTTCGAATCCCGGAGCCGGATACAGGGTTGGGGCTGATATGGCCGGTTGGTGAGCCGCCAGCTAGTTAAACGAATGGTTACCGTAGGCCTATCTCTGCCAGGCACCCGGCAATAAGAGAAGGGATTCGGGAGGTACTGTGCGCTGTGCGCGCAAAAAGGATAGGTGTCTCATAAGCCAAACTGGCTGACCCTTTCAATAGGGGTGACACTATAATAAACAAAGCCTTTACCCTATAGAAGAAAATTAGTGAAGTAAAGGCGAGATCTGCTTTACTTTCAACCAGCTTTAAGTAGACACTTATTTGATTAAAAATAATAGAAACAAGCTAATGGATTTGTTAAGGCAGGTGACTGACTAAAAAGGAAGATGAAAGTAAATAATAAAGTTCCTCTCCACCTGTAGTCAACACCATCAATGGATAGTCATTTCATTATCCGTGGTGTTTTATAGTGAAAGAAAAGAAAAAAAATATTCGAGTCTAAAAAATCACTGTGTTAAACGTATACACACTTTCTCATTTACGTGTCGCAAGCCGCCAAGTTCTTCTTAATGCAAAACTCTTCACTAATATTTCAACAAAAGTCTTAACTTTAAAAGAACCCTAACCCAATTTTCCGATAAAATAGTCAAGTTTAAAATTGCCCAGTCGCTTGATTTGCAAATTCTATTCAAATCGGGTTAATAGTACATGGAGTAAGAATTTGATAAACGAGCAGGCGAATAGCCCTTTTTATACTATTTTTTTCATACGGGGTAGATCTATTCTACTAAATTTGGTAAAATTCATGTTGATTTAACCCTTTCCCCAATAGAAGCGCCTTTAAGCGGATATGATTTATTCATCCGCTGAAGAAAATAGTTCCAATTTAATCAGTAATGAATATGTATTATAGGGAATATTTTCTATATTATAGCACATGATAGCTTAAAGCAGGCTGAAAGTAAAGCAGAATGCGCCCTAAGGCGCATTCTGCTTTACTTTCAACCTGCTTTAAGTAGTCACCTATCTTAAGTACTAGAAATAGGCTATCAGGTAAAGGGTTAAGAGATGTTAAAAGATTAGGAAAACAATGCAGACCCTACCCAGATGGGTCCTCTGATCACGATCTTCACTATTTATTAAATATACATATTTTTTATTTTCATAGAAGTGTTAAGCCTGTCTGAATGATAGACGGGGGGAATTGGGTTGTTATAGTCAGTAGGAAGACATTAGTATTATACTTACTAATGAGATATAATATACAATATACATACAAGCACATACCTCGCTTCCTCGTCAAAAACCACCCTACCCAATCATGGCCAAACTAACACATTTCTTCCTAGTTCAAACTGTTATGTAGTAGATATCTGATAAATTGAATTTATCGAGGCAGCTGATTCGTGGCGGTCACGTGAACGCTGTATAGATATCGTCTGCTTCAAACTGCCGTCTAGTGTAACTCATTGAGCCCTAGCGACGAGTATACTCGTCATTTACTAGCAGTATCCGTGAAGAGTACACTTGTCATGCAAACAGTGTAGACACCGACCCTGTGCTGTTCGGAGGGAGTTGTTATAGGGAGGGAAACTTAAGACTTGGTTTACATTTGCAAATAGCTGCAGCTTAAATCCAATTCAGACGCCGCGTCAGGATTCAAGCTGTTTGTCCCTCGTCATTTTATTTCTTCTGCCAATATATCCACTAATATGTAACTTTGATAAAAAATTTAAAAAAAAAACAAAAAAAAACAACAACCCAGCAGACGATAGCGTTAGATATAACTGTCTTGTTTAGAGAACGGCGGCAAGCATTGTTGAAAGGAGGGGCTCGTTGTTGAGAGGGCAGTTGTAGGGAGGGATTACTGTATTGTTAAAATCAACCGTTACTAGTCAAAATGGACTAGACTTAATTGAATATTGGAATTATCCATTAAAAAGTTCAGGGGCGAACGAGTTAATTCTGAAACGTGTTATGTATTCTCTATTCTGTACATGTACGATCTTAGTAAACCATTTGGATCCAAATCATAAGTCGAGTAACTCGGCGTCTGATCATGATCCAAACTGATCTGAAATACTGGTTCCCTGTGCAAATAGTTTTGCTACTCGTCTGATCATCATCCAAAGTGTTTGACTTTTGTGAAAGACACTAGTACCGATATATCCATATACAGTGGAGAATACGTTATTCTTTCCCGTTTAAACGAAACGAAACTCAAAAAACTAAAACGTAGAAAAGTGAAACTTTTGGACAATTCTGATAATTCATGTTGATCTTGGCTCCAAACAATTTAGAGCCTGATCAGACGCCGGGTTACCCGGCGTCTGATCTGGCTCCAAACTGTTTGCAATGGAAATAATAGCTTGAGCGTAAACACATTTATTGGGAAAGAATAACGTTTTCTCCACTGTATGCACAATCGATTTGAATTCTTTTTGAAGACACTAATTCTAAAGCAGGCGATAATTTAAATGGACATTTGTTAATAGTGTGACTATGAATAAATACGGCCAGGATGTCGGAAGCAACAAACCCAACCAGTCTGGATCTAATCATTAATTTACATTTCCTTCACCCTATTCCCCCGACACTTTTAGCTTCCAATTAAGTCTTGTTCTTTTTAAACTATTTAATGTTTGCTTTTCATAATATGTAGCCAATTACAGCAATAAACAGTGCAGACTCTAGACCGAGTCTACACTGTTTGCATAGGACAAGTGTGAAGGTACAGATACACTGTTTGTAAATGACGAGTAGACTCGTTGCTAGAATTCAATGAACTAATCCCTACACTGCCTTAGACCGAGAGAAAACTTTAAAACGAAAGGGCATAGTAACCCTTTCACACTCAATTACGCTAAAAAGCGCGTTTGCAAACAGTTTGGATCCTGATCAGACGCCGCGTAAGGATCTAAACCTTTTCAACTTTCTTTAGTTGTTCTGCCTTATTTTTTTTTAACTTTGAAACGACATTGAAGACAACAAAATTGAAGCAGACGACAATGAAACGGTGTAGAAGTAAAAATCTCACGAACAATTTGGTTGTTAAATAGTTAATTCGACTGGTGATCCTGCTCAAATGTGGAGTTAATCTAAGTCTGGCAATGCATAATACAGTCTGGTCGGTACTAAACAGTTTACACAGTAATGTACAGTTGAAAAGATGTTATTATTCTTTCCATTAACCGCGTTTATGCTAAAACCATTATATATCCATTGCAAAGGGTTTTGCGCCAGATCAGACGCCAGTTGACCCGGCGTCTGATCAGGCTCCAAACTGTTCGCCACTCAGATGAAAATAAATCGTCAGAATTTTCAAAAAGCTGCCACCTTCTAAAATAAAATTGTATTGTGTTTGCGCCTCGTTTCGTGTAAAAAAAAGTATAGATCTACATATACACCCGTACAGTGAAGTGAACGATTTGGATAACTCTATGGACTCTTCGATTGGCCTATCGAACTACAGTCGAAACTCGATACTTCGAACTCACTTCAATCGATCGTACCAGTATTTCAAAAGTTGAACTTCGATAAGTCGACCATGCTTAAGTCGGATATACTCATAATTCAAAGGTTAAAACGTGGCTTAATGTAGACATGTTCGAACTTACGCGAGTTCGAATTATCGAGTTTCCACTGTATTTACATAAAGACAATTTACCCTCTTTATTATATTTCAAATCAGTTATTGGTACAAGACTCGAAGACCATTTTTTACAAACCTGGCATAGTATTGTTCGTGAATCTGCTAAGTGCTTTAATTACAGAACTTATAAAACCACTTTACAATTTGATAACTACATGTAGATATATTTCAATATTTTACAAATTAAACTTGCTATCACGTTTTGTAAATTTCGTTGAACAAACTATAAAATGCCCATTGAAAGTAGGTGATATTTTAATGCCGTAGGAAATAAAATATTTTGTAGTTTATGCAAAAATTCAAACGTAATTGGTGATTATTTTCCTTATCTGTTTCAGTACTCATTTTTTTCAAAGAAGACAGAAAGAAATAACAATTTCTGGACATTTCCTAACACAGTCTTAACCTCTCTAGTTTTAATTTATCAATTTTGTTTTTCATTATCATTGGGTGTTTTTTTTCAAGTTAAACACTGTTCTTCCTGTTATACATGTTTACCCAATGTTGGAAACATGCTCTATGTCACATGCTCAGATTGGGTCTTGACTTATCTTAACCCTTAGCGTGCTAAGCGCGACTTGGCTAAAATTTGCAAACAGTCTGGACCCAGATCAGACGCCGCATAACGCGGCGTCTGATCTGGATCCAAACTGTTTGACACTCATATTTATCGTTTCAATTTTATAAAATTGTAAAACATGCTTTTTACATATTTTGCAGACGATATATTTGAAGCAGACGACAAATAAGCATGATAAGGATTATATTTATAAACTTGTAAAACTTGTAAACGGGATAAAAAATTCTTCTCCGCTGTACTTATTTCGAGTAGAGCTAAACAAGTTTAAACGGAGCGTAGCTGTTGAGTATCTTCTGATAACAAATAAGTGTTTAATATTATTGTTTTCAGGAAAACTGAAATCACGAGTGACAAACAGGTCGTGTCTTGAAATTATTTGAAGTCACTTAAATTGATTTATTTTAGATAAGAAAAATAACAATAGTGAGATAACGCGTGTTTGGCAGTTTATATTTTATACAGCCGAACTTCGATATCTCGAACTCGTTTAACTCAAACATACCCGTATTTCAAAGTTAAAACACGGCTTAGCCGCGTTTTAACTTTGAAATACGGGTATGTTCACCTAAACCAAGCTCGAAATAAGGCAAATTCTTGTTTCGAAAGATCTAACAACTAAATACTCGACTACTTCAAGCGTCTCCTGCATTTTTTTCAAACTGTCATTTTAATTGTAGAAACCTACATGTACGATTGAAACAGGATTGCGCCAGTACACTGAAATCACTTGGTTAAAAACTAAACTGCTTTGTTAGCAGTCAACTGTTTATAGGGTTTATGCTTAGTCCATTACTCCATAAATAGTTGAATACGCATATAGTTTCATTCCTCCGCTGAAGAAAATAACTTTACAGTATGTCGTCAGGAATGTATGCCATAAAAATTGTTTCCATATCCAAGCAGATTGCAGTTTAACGCAGGCTGAGCGTAAAGAAGAATACGCCTTTAAAAAGGCACAATCTATTTTACTTTCAACCTGCTTTAAGTGGTTATCTATATTAAAAAAAAAACAATCAGGCTATGTGGTAATGAGTAGCTTCAGTACAGTAGTAAGCACTTTGCAGTAGCAGGTTACTTGTTGGACATACATGTATATAGATTACATCCAGATGAATTACACAAAATAATAATAATCTGGGTTCGAATTGCTTGACGCCCTTGCTTTTCGGATAGTAGGTCTATTTTTTAACTTGAGGAAGCTGCAGAAATCAACTAAGAGAAATGTTACAACGAATTTCTGTGTTTGCAGACGAAAATTAGAATCTACATTGATTACATTGCTGATACATTTCGGCGCCAAATTATTCGGGATATATTTATCCCTTCACCGTTCCATTGTCGTCTGCTTCAATATATCTGTTCCTGCAATATCGTTTTAAAATAAAATTCCTATGTAGTATGACTTATGACATAATCAAAACGAGTGTCAAACAGTTCGGATCCTGATCAGACACCGCGTTATGCGGCGTCTGATGAGGCTCCAAACTGTTTGCAAATTCGACTTTGTGCGACATCGCCGACGAAAGGGGTAAAGGGTGTATAAACCAATAGTCCCTTTTTTTTAAGAAAAAAAAGCGTTCAATCCATGTTTGACTGTACATAGTTTGTAAACCTGCTTAAAGATTAACTCATCGCATTAATACTTCGCCCGTCAGTCGCGTCTTTACTGGAATTTCCAAGCAGTTTGGATCCAGATCAGATGCCGCGTAACGCGGCGTCTGATCAGGATCCAAACTGTTTAACACTCGTGTTTGTGTTTCCGAAAACTAATATTTCTTTAAAATTAAAGTTAAAGACAAAATTGCAGACGGCAAAGATAAAGCAGACGATATTTTTAGCAGGCGAAGGATTTATACCTCCTCAGTCCTCACTGTCATTATACGTAGCGTATTTGCATAATTACAAAATATCGACAGCCTAAAATTATGTCACAAATATAGTACAAGGCGTCATGAATTAAGAGACACCATTACACAGTGTGGATCCTGATCAGTAATCTACATGTACTAGGTGCCTGATCAGGATTCAAACTGTTTGCAAATGCAGCCATTCCAGTCGACCAAGGCAGTGAATGGGATATACCTAGAGAGAGATAGAAACTTTCTAACCTCTTGTGCGTTAAGGGCGATTTTGTCAGGACTCTTGCAAACCGTTTGGATCCAGATGAGACGCCGAGTAACTCGGCGTCTCATCTAGATCCAAACTGTTTGACACTATGGTGATATTCCCTAAAAGGGAATATAATTCAATCAACCCTGAAAATTGTTGCAGACGACAATTTTTACAGACGATATTTACCTAGCTTCCTAAATATACATTCTAACACATACCTTGTTTGTCACCGACATAGACATGCCACGTAATTCCACTTATTTCACATCATCAAACGATATTACATTTTTTTTGCCGTCACATAACATTCTGAAAGTCAATTCACTATTTACAACTTACATCGTATAACCATGAACAGTGAACCGAAGTGTACGGGTAGGTCTGTTCAAATGGGTATCTATATACGTTATCCAAAGTGTATATACTTTTTAACGTGGGCTTGACCTTAAACCTACCCGGTATCTAGACTCGCGCTTTAAACAGACTACATACACTGAGCGGCTAAATCGATAACGATAAAGCTTTTCGTGGAAGTGCTCAAAGACGAGAACAATTTCGATGGCAGTAAAAATAACTTAACAAGTTCATTCTTTTCAGTCACAAGGTTTTACGTTCGATTAACATTTATTCGAGTAGAAATTCAATTACAGTGAAAATCAAAATCTATAACGACCACAAACGTGTGTAAACAACAAGCTATTTTAGGCGAGTGGCTACTAAAGAAAATAGAAGCTTTTTGTTTTATTCACACATTTCTTTAAGCTGTCATCTGGCTTACATACAACCCTTTAACCTTCTGTTTTGGGGCCTTAACCCTTAGCCCGCCAAATAAATTGTCGTCTGCTATATTTCTCGTCTGCTTCAAGTTTCAAATTGCTTCAAAGTTGCTCAAAATTGCTGAAAATGTTGTCCGAGTGTCAAACAGCTTGGATCCAGATGAGACGCCGAGTTACTCGGCGTCTCATCCGGATCCAAGCTGTTTGCATATGAAGCTATAGTCGTGACTGGCAGGCTAAGGGTTAATAGATGAATGTTTTACTGTATAAGCTATTCTAACCCTTTCACAGCCCAAATTTACCATGTACTTTAACCGTCAAAAGTGGTCGTCTACAATACTATATATGCCAAATTCATCTTTTTTTTTAAGTTTTGACTAGAAACATTAATGCGAGACAAAACTGTCAGGATTCTGACCAGACGCCGCGTTACGCACATGGCGATGCAAGGGTAAAGGTACATGTACATCATTGTCTTTTGTATGTTTATACCTTCATTATTTTAAGACACGAGACCATCCCTATTGTTCAAAACATTTTAATTCATTGTCCCATAGCCTGTCTGTACATAGTTATGAAGACACGTTAGGTTGAAAGTGAAGCAGAATCACGAATGCTTTAAGGCGCATTCTGTTTTACTTTCAGCTCGCCCTGCTCTAAGCTGTTAGGATTTATATATATCTTACGGTACATTTCAATAACTGTATAAATTGTGGAACTACAGTCATAGGAATAATTATTCGCCACCCTACGAATTTTTGGCATCTTTTCCACACATTTTTCGGCGGAGCTGACTGTTTTCTATTTAGACACACTTTAATATTTGGCCACACATTTCAACCAATAATATTTTATCAGAAATTTAGAATTAAGAGCACCTGTTGAAACTGAATAGTCTGATTGGATAGTAGCCAGGGCTCCAGATAAGGGAATTGTTTCAAAACTTAAAATCTTTATTTGTGCATTAAACCCTGTGGTGTCACTATACATATGAATTGTCTCTTCAAGACAATCAAAATGAGTGGTAATACCATAGGGTTTGGTGCTAAAAGAGGTGAAAAAATGTGATTTGTTTAGTTTACTCACTCTTATCTGGAGCCCTGTAGGCTGGTTTATGTCCCATTACAGTTTTACATGATGTGGACTGTGGGTGTAAAATTTAGAGATACAGGCTGTCTGTTTACTACACTAGGCCACAGAATTGACAAAATTATGCTATGATCTGAAATCTATTTATAGATATACAGAGGAAGCTAGGTGTTTCATAATTGTTTACAACCAATTTGTTTTAATTGTTAACTATTTGTACACATTTTCCATACATTAAAAGCAATATTTTATATATGAATAGCCTCAAGTGAGTTAAACACAATTGTGTTGTTTCATCATTATTTACAAGAGTGAAGTACAGTAGATTGTTGTATCTGTACATTTGTGTATGCTATAGTTTGTTTCAAAAACTCTATGAATGGAACAATAGATTAATGTGAGGATCTCCTACCAGTAGCTAGGATATGAGTTAAATTATTGTTTTGTTTTGCATTTCTGTACATGATAGTTTTGCATTTTAAAAATAAAAGTTACTGTTTCAATTGAATACTTGTATTTTTTGCTTTTCAATCCAAGATATATATTCTTTGAAACACCCATCTATATAGCCTTAGTTCAACCACTCATTCCGCCGAATATCTTTTTTAAAGATATTTCTTGTTTACATTACTGGTGATACCACACAATTGTCGAACAAAATATTACACAACAGTGTAGGGCAGTTTAAAAGTTAGGGTGTTGACTTTTCAAATATAGATCTATGCTCTGCTGTTCGGATCAGTACATCTGTTGCTAGGCAACTTTAGAATATAAATGAAAAAAGTCGACTCGTTCCACTAAACTGGTTGCCATGGTAACAAATTGGACAAATAACTAGAACTGAAGAACGTTTTTATTTAAAAACATATTCTCCCGCACAATAGTGTGCTTTCAAAAGGAAAATAAAGAAAGTTAAAGAACTTGTTAATGTTCAAGTTTACTGACATGTGATAAATGCTAAAATTAACATGGGAGTCTATGGGAAATCAAGTTTACCGACTAAATTTTAGAACTGTGTGACTGACCATGAAGTTACAGAGCTTTAGAATGACAATTGCTTATTTTACTATTAATCGTATATGTAAGGTGTTCGTTAATCCGGTGTAGTTTTACATAATTTTCATCTATTGTTACCATGGAAACCATATAATGTGAACATGGTTCAAATTTTGCACGTACATTCTAAAATCACCTAGCAACAAGAACCATTGAACCACATGCTTAATTTGAGACTAGAAAACATTTTACGGCTCTTTGCTCAAACTCTTAAAACCAAACATAAGTACAATGCATGTTGATTAGAGTTTTAATTCTAATAAACAGTTGAGGAATACTGATAAAAATAAGCAACTTTTTCGCATGGTGGCGAATAATTATGTCCACTAAGTTGATGAATAAATTAGAAGCGCTAACGTGATGGCTCTTCTATTTGGGGGGAAGGGTTAAACGCTATACGCTTCAAACGGCGCATGTGCTAACATTTGCAATAGAGTGTTAAGAGCCAATCGGATTCCGAGTAACCCGCTGTCTGGTCTTGTTTGATATCAAAATAAAGTTTGTCAGTTTAAAAATATTAAAAACATTGAACCCTAGCGACGAGTATACTTGTCTTCTTTAGACAGCGTTCCTGTGTATGTTAAATTTTTTGTCATCACAAACAGTGTAGACCCAGATCAGAGGGTTCCTAATCCAAGTTTAATCTAAATTCATTTAATGGATTGAAGTAAAATTAAAGCAGAAGCATGAAAAGCCATTCAATCAAAGAGCAGATTTGAGAGATGTGACGGCTAAAGGTATTTGATCAGGAATATGGCAAATGTGTGAAAAGGTGATAGTTAGGCAGGAAGAGTTGAATCAACAGGGAATATTCCATCACGACAACGATACTATGCTACATCGAACATAGTTGATTAGTAAAGACGTCTCCGGGAAGTTAAAACTAGCCAGTGACAACTGTAAGTTTAATTTCTTACGACACCTACACTGTGCTGATAAACAGCCTGATTGCGAAATGCGACAGTCGCATAAAGCGCGCAACGGGCGATATTGATAACTATTTCAAACAGTTTGTATCCAGATGAGACGCCGAGTAACTCGGCATCTCATCTGAATACAAACCGTTCGACAAGCTGAAATCAAATTGCTTAAAACCAAACCGATAAATCAACAGTGAGAACTATTGCAGGCGACATTTTAGCAGACGAAAACTGGATAACACTATCAAGGTTAAACGATTTGTGGTTAAATCTTTCTCTTTCTTGCCTATAAAGTACAACCCTACACAAGGCACCTCATACGCAGTTCTAGCTCTCCGAACTGGGTTTTTATTGTTTGCATATTGCAAATGTAGTATTTACAGGTATATTGAAGAAGAGCGTATATATGCGCCACTAGGTTTCAATGGGTTAAGTAGATATTAATTGGTGTTGAACAAAGTGGCTAAAGAGGTTGAAAACCAGATGACATATTGACGATTTTAGAAAACAAGAGCCCAATGGCTCTAAGGCGCTCACCAGAGTACAAAAATCAATGATTTAACTAGACTTAAAGACTTCCTCAGTCCATTGATGGAGCCCCCCCATTGTATTAGAGGTGTCAGTGTTCCCACAAAGCATGTGCAGCACAAGCTGCTGGAGGGTAAACCAATCTCAGTTTACCTGGTGAGGCACATATTATACTCATGCTCTAGTGCTTTTCAATGGTTATTTCTAACCAAACTATCAAATATAAAGGTCGGGTCGCACATGAGACGATTCAATGGTTCTTTGCTATCGACATGTCCACAAGACCCATGATTTTGCAAGGAAATTGTCTGACAAGGCGTTATGATCTAAAGGTCGTCGGGAGATGTCTTTAACACTAAAGGTAACTAGAATACTGACAAGTCAGAAAGGGCCCCGCAAAAGGAGTCAGGAGGAGGAGGGCACAAGAAAAAACTGCAGATTTTATACAAATAAACATTTTCAGGAAGTTTTGTAAAGATCCGATAAAAAATGTTTGTGTTAAGGTGGTTCGCGGGTCAGCTTATTCTGTGTCAGAATTCTTTGAAACCTTGATTAAATTGAAATATACCATATGGAGAGTGAAAAATCGTTAAAATAAAAAAAAGTTACAGTGCCGTTTATTTCTGACAGGACCTTTTGTCGAGAAAAGCTCCTTTTTTAATAAACAGGAATATTTTCTTTATAAAATGATATAACTCAATAATTTCTGTACATTCAAGTAAACTGTACATAGACTATAAGATATTGGGCAAACAAAAGTATTTCATGACATATTTTCTGGAAATATCAATATTTTAAAAAAGTCAAATTCTGAAAATCTCAAATTACACAAAATCTAGCTTTTTAACATACACTAATGTTACTCTTATTAGATAGATATAACTTATTTCTACTAGTCACAAAAATTTAATGAAAATCTACAGTAGAGTTTACCTTTTATACATGATTTCCTGAAAGTCTGACAAAATGTTAACACAAAACGAGTAACCTCCCTTGAGTTCAACTTTAAAATGCCGTCAGCTCTAAATAATACCATAAGTCAAACCTGTAATAAGGGACCATTGAATACAGTAGTCTGTAGATCTTTAAAGGCAGGTGACTGCTTAATGCATAACAAAAGTAATGCATAAAGCTCCTTTAGGATCTATCTTTTAGCATTATTTTGTCCTGTGTTAAGCCGCCATCTGTCATATAGGCTATAAATCCTCACTAATTTAGCTGTCACTTGACTATACATGCATCTATACATGAATTTACTAGTCACTAAAATCGGACAATTTGTTATAAAAAAAAAGTTTTGTAGCGAGTGGGAATCGAACCTAGAACCTTAGGCTTGCAAGTCAATCACCGTACCAACTGCTCTAACAGGGAAGACACTGAAGTAGATCAAACTTTTCTTTATCTAAATTTTCTACTATAAGCACGTGCCGCAAAGATTAGGTGAAAGTCATCAGCATTTCCGGAACTCGAGATGCGGGCCGCCCGCTGTCGAACCACCTTAAGAGAGCGGACAAGGCTGAAACAGTCATTTTTGTATAATTCAAGGACATTAACTCTAAATTGCCTTATGCAATTTCAGTAGTTATCAAACTTGGCTTAGCTTTTATACATGTACCAATAAACATTTTCAGCAAGTTTAGTGAAGATCAGAAACAAACTGTTTGAGTAAGGGAGCGGACAAGGCTTAAACAGCTATTTTTAAATAATTGAAGGGCAATAACTCTAATGTGCCATAGGTGATTTGAGTGTTATCGAACTTGACCTATATTATATACCAATAAACATTTTCAGTAAGTTTGATACACATCCAATTCAAAGTGTTTGTGTTAGACAGCGGACAAGGCTGAAAGACATTTTTTAATAATTCAAGGGCAAGAACTCCAATATGCCTTATGCGATTTGGTCAATTATCGAACTTGGCCTAGATTTTATAACAATACACACTCTCATAAAGTAAGGTGAAGATTGGATAAAAACTACTTGAGTTAGAGAGCGGACAAGGCTGAAACAGCCATTTTTTAATAATTCAAGGGCAATAACTTCAACATGCCTTAAGCAACTTAGGTAATTATCGAACTTGACCTAGATTTTATACCAATACACATTTTCATAAAGTTTGGTGAAGATTGGATAAAAACTATTTGAGTTAGAGAGCGGACTAGGCTGAAGCAGCCATATTTTAATACATGTAATTCAATGGCAATAACTACAACATGCCTTATACGATTTGGGTAATAATCGAAGTTGGCCTAGATTTTATACCAATACAGAATTTAAGCAAGTCTGGTGAAGATTAAATAAAAATTACTTGAGTTAGAGAGCGGACAAGAAAATGTGTGACAGACTGACTGACGGACAAGGCGATTACTATAGGGCACCCACCTCTCGGTGGGGCCCTAATCAATACCCGCACTAGTGCATTGTCACAAGACGTAAATGTGTCAGGGTAGTGTTGATGTGTCTACTTCATATGAAAAATTCAACTTTCTATTTTGAAAGTGGCTTCTCAGCTGCTTCTTTGATTTGACCTAATGACCAACGTTTTATAACTCTATAATGTCACAACTGATAGGCGTATTTAGTTTGTATGCAACAATTATTTTGTTAGAGCACAAAGTACCCTTGTAATCAGGATTGACGTCATTTCAACGTTTCCTCATTCAGAAAATTGGATTTTAGACCAGCAACAGACGACAATTGTTGCAGACGAACCCAAGTCTACCAAGTATTCAGAGTTAAATCGAGTTGAGTAAAGAAATTAAACGGCGTTCTTTTATCGACATAAATCTATCTGATTATCAGTATTTTCATTAAAACTGCACTTAATATTGAAGAAGCTTGTTGGTAGTTTGATACCCGCTGTGCTATACTTATGGAGAAGACCAACGGGGCGCGTATATATACATTTTATTTACACGCTGTTCATGATAACTCAGCGTCTTACATGGATCCAAAGTCCATGGCATCAACCCTAGCGATGAGTTTACTCTTCATTACTAAACAGTATACTTATGGCGCGTACTATTATCCTATGCAAACAGTGTAGACACAGATCAGAGGGCTCCTGAAGGAGCCCTATGACCAGGGAATGCACTGTTTGCCATATATTACCAAAATATAAACCCTAAATAGTCTAAAATGGACTAACCCTGATTCAGTTAAAAGAGGTAACTGATTTATCAGTTCTCATTGATGAAAAATGACACTTGCAGACGCAACTTTAGTGTACAATTAGCGGCCTATATTTAACTCTTTGCATAAGTTTTGTTTTCGTTTGCAACTAGTGTCGTCTGCTACCGTGTTAAAATTATAAACTTCAAAATATCGTTTTAGTGTCAAACAGGTTGGATCCCCCGCGTTACGCGGCGTCTCATCAGGATCAAAACTGTTTGCACAGAAAACATGATTCTGTCGTTAGCGTGCATAGTTAGATGGACCTTCACTAATTACTATGGCCTACATTTGTCAATTTACGCGGCGTCTCATCAGGATCAAAACTGTTTGCACAGAAAACATGATTCTGTCGTTAGCGTGCATAGTTAGATGGACCTTCACTAATTACTATGGCCTACATTTGTCAATACGTGCTTAAAACTTTGATACTTTCTTTCTGAATGACAGAAGCAAAATAATCATCTGGTGAAAGGGCTGCCCTCTTGAAAAATGGTAAGATTTCAAAATTTTCTATTTTCCAAGCGCGATTACTTAACGCAGATTGAACGTAAGACAGAAAGTGCCTTAAGGCGCATTCTGCTTTATTTTCAGTCTGCTTCAAGCTACTATCTGCTAGGACAAACATCCGAAGATTCCGGGGAAATGGTGATCAGATGATTGTGTGTCGAGTTCTCTGTTTTCTTCCGGCGAACCCTTTTCACATTTTTGTGTCCATGACGATTCGGCCGACATTGCTCTCAGGATTTGAATTCGTACGCGATGCATTGTTCGTCTGCCAAACGAGCCTGCAGCAGTTGATGTTATAGTTGTGCCAATGCGTTTAGAAACGATCACCAAGAGAACCCAACAGTCTGGACATGGGCGCTTTGATCTGGGTATACTGTTATATGCAGTAATTGCTTTCTGCGTGCAACATTTTGACAGCAGTATCGTTGTCTTATGACCAAGCTGAACATTTTCTTTTACCAACCGGTATGGTTCAGGCAAGTTTTACAAAGATAAAATATGTAAAACTCTGCCAAACAGCTTTTAACCAATTAAATTCCCAAAACAAAGGATTGAAATGCAACAAGTCTATTCATGATAAAGTAAATGTGTACATGTAGCCATTTTAACACGTACATGTACTGATACATATTGAACCCCATACGTCCTATGCAGTCAGTGTAGATCCAGATCAGACGGCTGCATTAGGATATCACTTGTATTGATAACAACAAATCCATCTTAGTCTGTATCCGTTAAACTCTGGATTGGTCATATTAAACCCATTACCCTATTAATACCTGTGATTATTTCCTCCATTTAAGAGTTACTCTCTATGTAGTCATTAATATGCACCTTAAGAAATATTTACTATCAGATGGTAGCTTAAAGCAGGCTGAAAGTAAAGCAGAATGTTCCTTAACCCTTTATCCCATAACCTGTTCGTAGTATTGGAATAGGTGACTACTTAAAGCAGGCCAAGTTGAAAGTTAAGCTTTACTTTCAGCCTGTACCACCTGCTAGATTCATGACTGTATAGATTAGACTTATTTTACTCCGCAGAGGATTAAACGGAATGCGCTAAAAGGCGCTTCTATAAGGTAAAGGGTTAAGAATGCCAGCTTAAAGCAACCATCTGTCTTCAATACTGAAAACAAGCTCTGGGGGCATGGGTTAAGAGCGATTAATAAGGGGACTTTTGTAAGAAACAAAGGCCACCAAAACTATAATACAAATTGAAAAGATTTTATTAACATGTTTTATTTTGTAATCTATGAAACAAACTTACATCAACACCAACCTCACAGTCCAATATCAATGGTTGTCCCCCCAGTCATGTCTTCAGTTATCTATCTTGGCAAAATATTGCCAAAGATACTACTAAATACTGATAGCATTTCCCCAATCCTTCAATGGCAGCTTCTAGTAACATATAAAAATAAGCCACAATGAAAGTAGACACAGGCATCAGCAAAAATTTACACTTGAAAACTCTTACCCATATTTAAAAGTTAAAATCTGCCGATGCCAAATTTAAACTTTGAAATATGGGCATGTTCCAACTTCAGCAAGCTTGAGCTATTGAATTTTGAACTTTATTTGCCAATTTAACAAGAAATGTAATCCTACCTGTATTGAAAACAACTATGTGTATTTGTATGTAACAGTAATGTATAACATCTTTTAACAGACCAGTCAGAAAAAAATGATCTTTTAAGGAATTGCAGGCCGAAAGTACGGGTAATGCAAACATTTTTGTACTAAATTTGTCCTGCATTACCCCTTTACCCTATAGCCTGTTTCTAGTTTTGAAAGTGACTACTTAAAGCAGGTTGAAAGTAAAGCATAATGGGCCTTAAGGAACATTTTGCTTTACTTTCAATTTGCTTTAAGCTATCATCTGCTAATTTTATGTAGAACGCATTTCTTATTGTGCATATTCAAAATGTATAAATTGAAACTATTATCTTCAGTGGGGGACTAAGCTAAAGGTGTATTTATGGAGTAATGGGTTGAGCTACCACATGTCTTAATACTAAATAACAAGACTTTAATGTATTGCTCATGAGCCATTTAATTTAATTTAAAATAATTTTAAATAATGAATATAGCTTTACACATTGAACCCTAGCAACGAGTATACTCATCTTTTGAAACTGAACCTATAAAGAGTAAGTTTGTCCTAGGTAAACAGTGTATACCCTGATCAGTGGACCCTTAAGGAGTCCTCTAATCAGGGTCTGCACTGTTTGTCAATTTATTATAAACTGTCATTATTGGACTAGATATAATTGGAAACTGAAATTATCCATTAAAATTTTTTCAGGGGTGAATGAGTTAAGTCCAAAACATGCACCAGTGTTCAAAAGAACACACATATAGTCATATCTCGAAGTCGGTTTTGTCGAACATACCAGTATTTCAAAGTTAAAACGTGGATAGACCATGTTTTAACCTTGAAATATGGGTATGTTCGACTTAACTGAACATGAAATAATGCAGTTTATATGTCAAACTATCGGATAGTTTGAGAAAAACGAGTTCGAGATATCGAAGTTCAACTGTACATGTTACTAGCAGAAATCTAGGAAATGCCCCTCATGAAGGACAGATATCATGCTAAATTACCCCTGTGAATCTAGGATTCCAACTAGTCTTTCATCCGGTCACTTTTTACAGAATTTGTTAAAAGAGTGTTAGTAATAAGCAGTGTTTTAGATAAAGCAAGAATTTCACTACCATCCTTATATTTTCCAAAATATATAATGTGATTACTCATCAGTGTTATCTGAGACAATTCTTATGAAAGCCACACCTTAGATATTTTTGAGACATAAGCCAATGATGCTCACTAGTTTTATATACTGTATATACAGATAGATATTTTTTTACTAAGTTCAGCTGATAAAATAGTAACAACAGCACCCCCCCCCCCAACACTTAATTGTTACTGGGGGATTTATTTGGAACCCTGTAATAAGTAATAAGCACAAGCTGCAAGTTAATTGAACATGGTGTCAAGAGTAAATTTGAAAAGTCAAGTAACAATGATTTACAAAACAACACATATACCCTTAGAATCTGGTTTTGTTTGAATGAAGTCCGACGATATTGAATAATACCTGATCCCCTCATGTAAGGGATCTGTTCATACAAATATAATAAAAATTTAGTTAATTGACATTGTCAAAGTTATTGTGGCAATAGCTCTAGATAAGGCGAGTACATGCATTCAAATCCTTATACATGTATCTCTACTTAACCCTATGATGCAAGTACTCATTAGAATGGTCTTGAAGAGATGATTCTAATGAGTAGTTCCAACATAGTATTTGGTGGAGAAATAAAATAAGAGAAAATATTGGAAATGTTCACTTTCTCCCTCTTGGTCACCACTCCTGATTTATGTACAAGATGCGCATGTGTGTGTGTGTGTGTGTGTGTGAAGAAGACACATGCAGTAGCCTGTTGCAATAAAACTCTTTCCTCCCTGCAACTTTAAATATTTACAATCGCCCCATTCAATTCCATTGACAAAAAGTGTGTTCATTTCATATAAACACCAATTTTCGAGAGGGCGGGACTTGTGGAAAAGTTTCGAAGGGGATATGGGGCATATGCAGTTTTCATTCGCGAATTAATCTTTGGAACTTGGGGCAGCAAACATTTGGCGGATTTTTTCAAAATTTGTTCTCAACCGATCTATGCCTTCCTACTAGTGGAAACCATGATTCCCGACTAATATTCTCCTTTATAAATGAGATAAATTGCAAGAAAATTGACATAAGAATCTACCTAATAAACAGCGGCCTATATCTGCGTTTCTTTATGACATTAAAACCCCGATATATTTATCCTACTTTAAAATTACGTCACTTCTAATGACGTCATAAATCGGCATTTTTCGCGCCAAACTGTCAAGTTGTTGACAATGGAACTTATTTTATTCTTCTTTCGAATGTACACAGATTCAGTAAATCGGTCATGGCTGTTCCTTATAGGGTACACATTATTCGTGTTATCGACCTCTAATATGGATTAAACATACATTCGTACTGACAAAATGTTTATTTAATGTTAGAAATTACAGCAAATATATTGTAAATATAAGAAATGAACTGATTTTTTTCGGCGTTCAAGCGAAATGAACGACAGAAAATTATCGGCTAGCGATTCATGGTATTTGCCGAAATTTTCTGTCATTCATTTGGCTTGAACGCCGAAAAAAATCAGTTCATTTCTTAAATGGACAATTCCAGTATCCATTTTAGTCTTGTCCATTTTCTGATTTTTAACGGTTGTTTTTGTCACTGACATTATGACAAACAGTAAAGACCCTGATCAGAAGGCTCCTTTTGGAGCCCTCTGATATGGGTCTTTACTGTTTGCACAGGACAAGTTTACTATTCACATGTACACTGTTTAAAAAGGACGCCTATATGCGGGACTAGGGTTCAAAGAGTTAACTCATTTACCCCAGAAACTTCAAATAATGTCTTGTCCATTTTTGACGAATTAAGGTTTTGTTGCCAAACAGTGCAGACATTGGTCAGAGAGCTCCTGAAGAAGACCTCTGATCTGGGTCTTCACGTTTTGTATAGGACACCTGTTACTATTCACTGGTATACTATTAGTAAATATCAAATACAGTAGAAACTTGATACTTCCAACTCGCGTTAGTTCGAACATACCCATATTTCAAAGTTAAAACGAGGCTTAGTCACGTTTTAACTTTGAAATATGGGTATATTCGACTTAAGCCAGATCTACTGATCTAAATTCCACTTATGAAATACTGGTACAATCATTTAAGCGAGTTTGAAGTATTCAGTTGCCACTGTATACTCGTCGCTAGGGTTGAATGGGTTAACAAAACCTCACAGACCCAGTACTATGTCAGAGCTTTGTGACTATCATAGCAAATAAAATCGTTTTACAGTCATTGCGATCATTGATTGGATTTAGATTTTGTTATTATTTATCTTCGATTTAACAGTATTTCAGTCATATTGCAACATCCAGCTAACTGCAATTGATTGATGATGCATGATGATCGATAAAGACAGATGACTACGCCTGCTAGATACAGGACAAAAGAAATTAAGAAAGCTCATTTCTTTTGTTACGCATTAGGCTGCAGCCTGTTCTTAATATTACCATGCTGGTGGATTATTACAAGTCTTACTGTACAAGAAATTCCCATTATCACACAGCACAATTTTATTCATCCATACAGTCAGGTTTAATTATATACAAATACTTACAAGCAACAACACTTAAGTAATTTCAAAACAAAAATCATTAGTGTAAAAGAATACAGTTATATTAGCACAACTTGTTCAAATATTTACAATCTTTACATCAGTTACAGAGACAGGGCCCCAGATAAGAAGGAGTAAAACTATACAAATTCAACATTTTCTCACTTATCTCAGCACCAAATCCTATGGTGTAACTACTTATTAGAATCGTCTCGAAGAGACGATTCTAATGAGTCGTAACACCATAGGGTTTAATTCAGAAATAAATATTTAAGTTTTGAAATACTCCCCTTATCTGGAGCAAACATTTTCACTCACACAATCGGCTAGATTTTCAAACTGACTATGCCAGCAGTTTCTGCCATTTTCAATTTAATAAATGCATTGAAAAATATTAACATCTGTTTCAACAGTGAAGTCACCCCAACATATTACAATACAATCATGTCAGCACTGAGATGTAACAAAACTATTCCCCCATTAAACAAAACATAAGACAAGAAACAAAAGTAACTAGCACTTGGTCAAACAAAGCACACAGATATAAAACTATGGTCCATTCAGCACATTGCACAAATTTAGAAACTTTGTAATAGTAGACATAACAAGACTTGCAAGAACCGAGGGCCCGGCTTATGAAACATCATATTACAAAAACTGTCATAAGTCAGATTCTAAAATTCGCAATTATTATTTATTTCTCCATCTAATCCTGTCTTGTGACATCTCTTTGGAATTGTCTTGAAAAGACAATTCCAAAGAGATGTCACAAGACAGGATTAGGAGGAGAAATCAGAAATTATATGTGTTTAAAAGTTTTGACTTTCGACCATTTTTGTCGTATGTTTCGTAAGACGGGCCCCAGGTGTACAAGTATAGTATTTATATATCACAATCCAGTCCTCATTTACATATTACAATAACATCATTATGCATATCTTATAAATAAGCAGTCTGGCACATTCTATATTGTTATGCTATGGTCATGTGTGTAAAATGTCTGTATCACTGGTTTTCATGGTGAGACTAAGCCAGTCCAAATCCCTCCGAGCACTCGTTAATAGCCAGAAGCAACATATGGCGTAATTTGTCGTAGGTTTCGTAAGCAGGCAGGTCCAGTTGGTTAAAGCTGAAATGAATGATGGGTACTTCTTAAGCATGTCATAAAGATTCCTACTAGCATAAATAGATAAAGACAAACACACTATACAATTAGTTACAATTGAAATTAAGCACAATTTAACTGGTGTATTCAAAAGGCATGTCCATGAAAAACTTGAAAGAGAATCTGCAGATCCTTGCACTAAACACCCCCACCTCACCCCAATTAAAAATAAAAGTAAGCAACATAGCCAGAACATTTAAACTGATAAGCTAAACATGTATGGAAAATATACAGCCAGTTTAACAGCAAGGTTTTGTCAATATCAAGTATGTTGGCTGCTGAAAACGTTGGTTGCAAAATTTAGAATTTTGCTCAGATTACTACAAGGACAGGAACTGAGTGACAAACAGCAGGGCTGCCATTTCTCCAGATTTTTTCGAAACTTTAAAATTTCATCCTAGCAGATGATAAATAAAAGCAGGCTGAAAGAAAAGAATAAATGTGCCTTACGGCACATTTTGCTTTACTTTCAACCTGCTTTAAGTAAACGTGCTTGAAAAATAGAAATATGGAAATCTTAGAATTTTTCATGATCAACTTATGACAACCCTGAAACAGTATGGATCATAAATCACACTATGTTTAGTGGTGCCTGATCTGAAGCCAAACTGTTTGCAAAGGCTTCCGGTGTTCAAAGGGTTAATGATTCTACAGTCTATTCAACTAACCAGGTATGTGCTGCAGGCAGTCTGTCAGTCGACCTGTCATCACGGTGAATCTGGAATTTCTGGGTGCCATTCATTCCCTCCAGATGGGCAAAGCCTTGTAGTGGTACCTTTGATGTGCCAGTAACAAACTGCAGGAACCGAGCCCGGTCAGCCTGGTCAAATGACCGCAGAGCTCTCCAGAACCAAACAATCTACAAACCACAAAATACTCAGGTAATTACTGGCAGTAATCTTCACAACAAGGTTCTTGTTTACTACAATTTCTCTTACAAATGTTTACAACTGTCAAACTTGTCTTGAAATGTTTTCACCAACCATTGATTGAAGAAGTGCCCAGATCTCTCTATACATAACTGAAGTTTGGTGCAGTTACTACTTACATGTACTAGTAATCTCCAGATGCCATAGATATGCATTTACTTTATTCTTCAACTGAAGAAAATAGTTTCACTTTATACAATCATGAATATGCACTATAAGAAAGTTTCTATATCCTGGCAGATGAATTAGCTTAAAGCAAGCTGAAAGTAAAAACAGAATGCATCTTGAGGCTTATTCTGCTTTTCATTCAACCAGCTTCAAGTGGTCACCTGTCTGCAAAACTACACACAGGCTAGGAGTAAAGCGTTAAAACTAATGCAGAGAGCTCCTGAGCATTCTGTATATTCTTTTATATCCTGCATTAAAACACCATTAGTAACAACTGCTGACGAGGTTTACTTTGAATGATTACTTAATAGATGTTTTACTGTCAGCTTTCTGATAACCCACACTTAATCTTGCATTAGAGCCACCGTTGTAAAGACTGCCCTTGCATAATCACATCAGTTTATTAAGTGCACATCAAAATTGACTGACCTGTAAAGAATTGGGCTGGTATTTGTGGTACTCCGAGTTAGACTTCAGTTCCTCTATATCAAACGTTGGCAGGCCAGAGATCAGCAGCTCCAACTCTTGTTCATTGAAGATTGAAATAAGCTTCTTTGGTATAATGTCATAGAAGCCCTCCATGAAGGCATTAAGCTGCTGACGAATGGCCCCTGTCATTTTCATCTGGCAAACTAACTTGACATAGTCATATTTTGTCTCATCAGTCACTGGAATGTTCCTACCATTTGGTATCAAGTCACGAACTTGACTCACTCCAAACTCTTGTATCTGGAAACAATAAGGAAATTTGTTTTCAAAATTTTAATATAGAAAAATCTCCCCTCAGTGATTTTATTACCTTCGAGTCACCAGTCCTGTACTCATTCAATTTCCAGGGACTCATTCATCAAAAGTTATGAATTCCTATTTTTTGGCCCTTATTTATTTTTAGCCTCAAGGACTCAATATTTTGTCTCAGGGACCCATTGTTTTACAGAACTTGCATCCCTAGGACTCATTATTCTAATTTCTAAATTAATCAAGGCTTTTAACAACAGATGACCTTTTAAGGCAGGAAGCTCCAGAGGGATCTTTCTGTACTACGTTTGGCCTGCATTAATCATTCATCTCCCTTTAAGACTCATTTTTAAAAGTATATCATTCAAGAGAGGCAATACTGTAGAACAAACTTATCAACTTATCAATACAAACTTTTTGGTCAGGATAGGCATTTTGGTGAATGTGTTCAACCCATTACACATTTAACTTTATATTCCTCCACTGAAGAAAACAATTCTACTTAGTTAAGACATGCAAATGCACTATAAGAAATATTTCCTACATCCTAACAGATGGTAGCTTAAAGCAGGCTGAAAGTAAAGCAGAATGGGCATTAATGTGCACTCTGCTTTACTTTCAACATGCTTTAAGTGGTCACCTGTATTGGAAACTAGAAACATGCTATAGGGTAATTGGCTAACCTTATTGTACAAGAATATTTTACTTTGCTCTTTACTTGTTTCTGAGTTTATTGATTATCTTGGCAAGCAATTTAGATCCGGGTGAGACACCAAGTATCTTGGCATATCATCTAGACCCGAAATTGGATGCTCAGTTTGTACTTCCACAGCACTGGAAAGGAAGTTTTCAGATGAAAAGAAGACAGCATTCTTACAAGTGAACATGCTTTCGAGGAAAATTAACGGGTAAGCGAAGGGGAAAGGTAAGAAGCTAACCAAAAAGTTTCTATTCTGTTCACAAATTTTACTTTTGTTTGTAGACAATATAAATCAAGAGAATTCCTAAGCCTGTTTCTACTAACTTGCCTTATATACACCAACATACATCATATATAATTTATTATCTACTTTAATATAGAGTAGTGCTCTGTATTAACTCCCTGTAAACAGGACTCTTGACCAGGTCTGGTTTTCAAAGAGTTTACTGTACCATCTTCTGACTTCACAACGCCATACAGGGAAACCCCTCTAAACCGGACATGTGTGGGGACAACATAAATTTCCGGTTTAGAGGGGTTTCTGGTTTAAAGGGGTTTTAACCCATCGCTTGTTCCTAGTATGGAAGATAGCTGCTCACTTAAAGCAGGTTGAAAGTAAAGCAGAATGCGCCTTCAGGCGCATTCTGCTTTACTTTCAACCTGCTTTAAGCTATCATATTCTAGAATATCGAAATTATTTCTGATGATACATATTCAGTGTACGAATAAATGAAGGTTGCAAAATGGTGTAATGGGTAGAAATAAAGAAGGGTTGGAAACTGGACCAACGTTTTTGAATTCCGGTATTTAGAGGTTCCGGTTTAGAGGGGTTTCACTGTATATGTGACAACTCGTTAGAACATCTCTTCATGGTAATCACCCCAAGAGTTTGGTGGATAAAGGAGGAAAGGGTTGAACATACTCATTTCATTAAAATCTGAAATCTGATCTTGTCTGAATTACTACATACCTCTGTGCTGAACATCAGCTCATAGCCCAAGTCTTTGACAGAATTTTCTAGCAGAAAAACAAGTCCCTGGTAAAAGGAGTAATCTTCACTTTCCATATCTGTATACCTGAAATTTTCAAACAGAAGTTGGATGAAGTCTCCGTAAAGAGAAACAGTCCAATGACTACAGTAAAACCTCTCTATTACGACCACTAAATTATGTTAATAATTAGGGTGTTTACGATAGGTGACCGCTTAAAGCAAGGTAACAGTGAATCAGAAAGCTCCTTTAGGAGCTTTCTGTTTCACTGTCACCTTGCTTTAAGCTGTCACCTGTCTATTAAACAATCAAGTAGCCTTCGTTTTAGTGGTCGTAATAGCGAGGTTTTACTGTATTTTTAATCAAGAAAAGATAAAAGCATAGAAAGTCATTTCTTTGAAGAACAGGTCAAGGTATTCCTATTAAAAGGGAAAGGGGGTAAACAAACATTGTTTATAGCTATATAGTTGTTTATGTCATTATCTATACATTCATTTACCTTACTCATACACACATAAAATTCTATGCATATATAAATTGAGTCTTATAATATTGAACTGAAACATGATTAAATATAGTTATGGAATGAGAGTACAGTAAAACCTCTCTAGTACGACCGTTAAATTGTGTAATTAAGTTTTTAGGACAGGTGACTGCTTAAAGGCAATAGTAAAACAGATAGCTCCTAAAGGAGCTTTCAGTTTTACTGTCACCTTGCTTTAAGATGTCACCAGTCTTTTAAATAACTTACATTAATTAGCCTTCTTTTGAGTGGTTGCAATAGAGAGGTTTTACTGCAATTTAAATCACTTACTTGACATAAGATCCAATGATGTGTTTGTAGAAAGACCTAGTGAAGTAGCATTCCATCAGCTTGTTGTCATAGATGGCTTTAGCAATGATGCGACCCACAAACTTGAAGTAGCTCAGGTGATTGCTGTTACAGTGTGAGGATTCATTGATGGTATATGTTACTCTATCCCCCGGTGACGTGCAAAACAGTGCATACATGGGGTTGAATATTTCACGGGCTATAATGATGTACCATTCCCGCAACAAGCCACCTGCATCCTGGCCGTCCTCACCTGTTGATAAGGTAGAGACAATAAAATACAGTAAAACCTCGCTATTATGACCACTAAAACGAAGGATAATTGATGGATAATAGAGAGGTGACAGCTTAAAGCAAGGTGACAGTGAAACAGAAAGCTCCTGAAGGAGCTTTCTGTTTCACTTGCACCTTGCTTTAAGCGGTCATCTATCGTAAACACCCTAATAATTAACATAATTTAGTGGTCGTAATAGAGAGGTTTTACTGTAACAACATGCTGAAGCTGCGATGATATCAGGTAAAACACGCCTTTCTCCTGCTTTAGGTATTTACCAAATATTAACTCTTTTAATGATGAGTTTTCAAATGGACTTATATATTATCAGGTAATGTCGACTCTTCTGGCATATGTCCCCTTAACAATACAAAATATTACAAACAGAGCCTGATGAAGGGACTTCTTTTGCAAAGGGTGGTTCAACACTACAAGGGTAAATTCCATGAAATCCTCTAACCCCTCTCAAAATCTATATAAGCAGCACAAGTAACATTTCAGCTCTTGGTCTTGTCCTAACTTCCCAAGAGAGTACATATGCAACCCATAGCTATGATAAATGAAATTTATTCCTGCCAAAGAAGGTTTGGTTTAGTTTAACACCAAGATCATAATTATCAAACATGCCCATACCTTCAAAAACAATGTAAAATCTGTGTTTCCATTCTTCTGGCGTTCTCCTGAACAACTCCCTAAATGAATCTTCAAACACAAGATCTCTCCGGACATGTACGGCTAGATCTTCTCGCCGTATGCCTTCATCCATTCTCTCTAGCTCTTGTCTGAAATATCTTCTCTTGACATCAAAGTCCAGGATGCGAGTGTGATCAACAAGCACACAGAAAGGCCCGTCAGCAAGAGGTGTGGTTGACTGTCTTAGTATTTGATTCAGAACTGTGCGATGGGTTTCTACAATCATCAGAAATCAAGGACATCATTACATGTAAAGCTGACTATAAAGCTTAACGAATGTCTACATACTCCTCAAGTTAACCCTTAGCCCGCCAAATAAATTGTCGTCTGCTATATTTCTCGTCTGCTTCAAGTTTCAAAGTGCTTCAAAGTTGCTTAAAATTGCTGAAAATGTTGTCCGAGTGTCAAACAGCTTGGATCCGGATGAGATGCCGAGTTACTCGGCGTCTCATCCGGATCCAAGCTGTTTGCATATGGAGCTATAGTCGTGACTGGCAGGCTAAGGGTTAATAACATGGCTATGTTTCAAGCTCATCAGGTTTGATTTGATATTTGTAGTTCTGAAAATGCTGATTTAGAGCATAAAGCTTGAAAGTCTGAAAACTTCCAAACCATAGGAGCTAGACAAAGTATGTGTTGCATATGTGGATAGAAGAAGAAACAGGCAAACAGACGTAAAACAGTAGGCCTTGACTATTAACTGCAAGAGCATAAAAAGAACCTTATTTTTAGCGAGTCATTAAAATGATCTGAAAGTATGTTCACCTGCAAATCTGAGGAACTTTTGAGCATCTGGAGATAAATTAGACATGGAGCTGGTTGCCTGTACGGAGTTCTCTCTGGATAAAGTGGGGTTGTCGGAGGATGAAGGTTGTGGAGAGGCCGGCATATCCATGTTGAGATGGGCTAGCTGGTCTTCTCGTTTTGTATGCTTGCTGTCCTTTTCTTTACTCTCCTTTTCACCTATTAACAAAAATATCCCATTGTTAAAATTCCAACCTGGATCATTAGAAATTTCCCAATTGTTGATAAAAATTCAGCAGCCATACATGTGGACAAACATAAGAATTAGCAAAGAAATTATATGTTTATCTATTTATCATTGGTTGCAACAGATTTATTTCAAGTCTTTTAAACCATGCCGGTCTGTATGCATATCCTAGTTTCTCATACACAGGTAAATTTAGCTATATATATTATATAATAGTTTGACTGGGTTATATGACAAAGAATAGGTAAATTTGCAATAATTTCTTGTGCTTCCAATACAGTTTGGTAGAGGCATAAAGGAGAACATTTTGGAACATTTTAGTTTATGCTCATATTATCTGTAGCTGTGTTTTCACCAATTGTTTGAGGACTAACCTGCATGAACCAAGAAGAATGCTTCGACAGCTGGCTGGAGTATGAGGACTGCATGCTGATCTGGTGTTTTATCAAGCTCTGACAGGCACTCTCCAAGAGTGAACCACAGTTCTTCAAGATCTATTTGTTCACTAAGGCGAGGAAGTTGTATCTCTTCTTCCTTCGAATTTTCTCCTGATGCACCTGTACAACAAATAAATTCAATCTTTAGACAGGGCTCCAGATAAGACGTAGTTATTTCAACAAATCAGACATTTTATCACTCATTTCAGCACCAAATCCTATGGTGTTACTACTCATTAGAATCGTCTCGAAGAGACGATTCTAATGAGTAGTGACACCATAGGGTTTAATTCAGAAATAAAGATTTTAAGTTTTGAAAAACTACCCTTATCTGTTGCTCTGTTTAGAGTGCAGGGACTAAGTATATATGCATCATTTGCAAACATTGAAAACCTACAGCAGAAGGTGCCTGCAGGAGCCCGTTGATAAGGGTCTGTACTGTTAGTCATACTTTTAAATAGTGTGTACTAATCCCTTGGAACAAGATAGTAGTGTCCTATGGCAATTATGCTGAGTAACAAGTACACTTGAAAGGCACTTATTCTGTTTCCAAGTTTGGAAAACAGGTGACCACATAAAGCAGGTTGAAAGTAAAGTAGAATGTGTCTGGAAAGTAGAATATGCCTTCAGCCTGGTTTATGTACCTTCTGCTTGGATGTTCATGAATAATTTAAAACTATTTTTTTCAGTGGAAGAACAATTTAAAGGTTTAAAAAGAAATATTTATGGAGTACAGGGTAAAACTGGAGTTAAATTATGGTACCAATCATTGCTCTTTTTTATACCTGGCTTGTCCGTTTCCATTGGGGATTCTTCAGATTGCTCATCTGTTGTAGCATCAGATCTTTCAGCAGTTGGGGCTTGTCCTTCAGCAGTACCAGCGGCTCCATGTACTGGGGGCACATGAGGTGAATCAGGAGCATTCAGATCATCAGAAATATTGATCTCCACTGCTGGTGGTGGCTCTCTGCGACTAACAAACTGCATGATGGCATCAGCTTCTGCCTCAAGCATGGCCATGGCCTCTCCAATATGCCGAAGATTCCTTGTTGCTGAACTAAGGTCTGCAAAGTAATCAACCAGTTTATAGATTGTCCTAGTCCAACACAGATCTAGGGAACGGCATTACTAATGTTGGTAGAACGTGTGGCCCAACACTTTTGGTTTTATTATTGTAAATACTGAATCTTGGGTATATTTATCCCAAGCATGTGATAGTACAAATATACTGTCTATTGACTCAAAATACTGGATGAACAGATAAAAACAAGGATGTACTTAAGCCTTAGTATCAATCATTGAATCCTTTCTGTCAGGGTAACGCCTTTATCTATTCCTCATACAGATGATCTTTCATACCTTAACTATGTCCTGATAAAGGGCCATAGAAACGTTTCCAACATCTTGACAGGGGATTGCTTAAAGCGTGCTGAAAGTAAATCAGAAAGCTCCTTAAGGAGCTTTCTGCTCTATTTACAGCATGCTTTAAGAGACCACCACACCAATAAAATAGGGTTAGGTTTAAAGAACTTACTAGAAGGTCTTTTCTGGTTCTTTTTATTTGCTGATCTGGCTGCTTGCCGTAGCTGTATGATAACCTTGAGTATTCGCAGGAAAAACTGCTGACTAGATGCCTTGCTGGTCAACGCTGACATGGAGGCCACTTGTAACTCCCGACCACCCTTCAGCTTCTTTGGTGCAGTAACCACAACATTTACTCCTGTGTACCTGTAAAGAATAAACCATTTTATGGAAACTAGATTGACATGTAGTGTTGGTTCAAATAGTCGCTCGTGCTCGGTTTGTATATTTCACTAGACAATAACCTCGATATGGCAAAAATCAATTATACAGTATGGCAAAGATCAATTATTGAACCCTAGTCCCGCTTATAGGCGTCTTTTTCAAACAGTGTACATGTGAATAGTACACTTGTCCTGTGCAAACAGTGAAGACCCAGATCAGAGGGCTCCGAAAGGAGCCCTCTGATCAGGGTCTTCACTGTTTGTCATAATGCCAAACATTGATAAAAACGACCCTTAAAAGTCAGAAATGGACTAGATTAAAATGGAAACTGGAATTTTCCATTTAAGGTTTCAGGGAGGAAAGAGTTAGCAAGCTGGCTTAAGCATGATGAAAGTAAATTTTATATATCTATCCTTTTTTAAGCTATCATTGTGACTCTCCTAACATATCCAAGTTTTCCTTTGAGTTGTTGTAATTGTCTGGGCTAAGCTTACACATAGAAAACAGTAATTCAGTCGCCTTAACCCTTTTATCCACAGCCAAAGTACAAAGCACCTATAGCCAACTGTGGCAGGGTATTACTGAAAGCAAGACGAAAGTATAGCAGAAAACTCCTTTTGGAGCTTTCTGTTGTACTTTCATCTTGCTTTATGCTGCAAACTCTATTTAGCAGCATCAATAAATAATCATTTGTACCTCTTATATGGTGGAAGTGGTGAAAGTGTCCTATGACAAATATGTAAAGGAAAGTGTCTATAGACTCTATACATCAGCCATCAATTGTTAATGAGATTATCAGCTGACAAAGGTATTTGAGTAAAGATAAAGATGATTATTACTAGGTAACAACACTACCACTGACAGCACCAGAATTTTGGAAGTTTTGAACAAAGTGACATGTAGTAATATCTAAGGATGAGGGACCTGAATAGATACACCAAATTTCTACAACTTTCTGCAAATGTCATATCAGTACACTATTTGTTACAAAACCTCTGCTGAAATAAATACATATGTCAGACTTTTTTTTTTAAAGTGTTTTACATGTGCCACAATATGGTTGAACTCCAGTCAACTTTTCTGGTTGCTTTCTAAAAGCCACTACAAATTAATGACATGCTGCTTACTTGTCTGCAAGAACACCCTTCCCTTGACTAGATGTAGCAGTGTCCATATCTTTGCTGTCCTCTGGTTCACCGTCTGGACTCAATTTTTGATTCAAAGCACTAAGATCTTCTAAAAGTTGTCTGTAAAATTAATTGCATGATATTGGTAACGTGTATCAACAGTGTCTTTAAATTTGAAGCTACAACTATCATTAACTAGGAAGGAAATGTTTTACATAACAATCATTTCACTACTGCTGGCAACTTACTACCTTCAAACAATGAATCAATTACCAATTAAAAACACCTTTAATTTATTCCTCCACTTAAGAAAATAATTCCACTTTCTACATTCATGAATATGTATCACAAGAAATATTTTTTATATTTCTAGCCGATGGTAGGATAAAACAGGCTGAAAGTAAAGCAGAATGCGCCTTAACCCTTTACCCAATAACCCGTTTATAACATCAAATACAGGTGATCACTTAAAGCAGTTTGAAAGTAAAGCAGAATGTGCCTTAAGGCACATTCTGCTTTACTTTCAAGTTGCTTTAAGCTACCATCTACTAGGCTATATAAAAATATTTGGTATGGTAATTGTTCATGAGGGTATAAACTGGAACTATTTTCTTCAGCGGAGGAATAAATTAAATGCTAAAAGTCGCTTCTATTGGGGAAAGGGTTAAGGAGCATTCTGCTTTACATACAACCTGCTTTAAGCGGTCACCTGTCTTCAAAACTAGAAACAGGCTGTGGAGTAATGAATTAAAATGCTGGCAGCTGTTTGCCATCTGCTGAAACATATTCAGTCAAGTCTCTTTACAACTGTCTTGGTGCCCTAAATTTTGTGAGGTTAAAATAGAACTTAGTGACAACTCGATGAAGAAACAAGGTCTCAAAGATCTTTGGTAAATGCAGATTTGTCTTGGTGCCCTAAATTTTGTGAGGTTAAAATAGAACTTAGTGACAACTCGATGAAGAAACAAGGTCTCAAAGATCTTTGGTAAATGCAGATTTCTTTTTAATATTTTTCTTCATTTTCTTTTAACCCTGCATTAAGCAACCAGTTACCCCCGTAACAAAAACTGTCCTTGAATCTTCTGTTGAACGGTTGCTTGATAGAAGTTTATAGGTTGAACATAAAATATCTTTGTATAATCTTACACAAGTGCTCATTACTTATAATTTCTAGTACTAAAATAATATACTTGATGTCTGATAAGGCTCAAGACTGTTTGCAACGGATATAATTGTTAAAGCACAAACAAGTTTATCAAGGTATATAGTATTGAAGCCCTGATTGTTTATCTTACCTGATATGGGAGCAAACCGTCTGTCCTAGTTCTCGTGCACCAAGTAAGAGAAGTTTCAGAACAGCACCGCGTGTGGCACTACTGGCAAAGGACAACTGTAGCAGCAGATTAGTGGCATCCTCTAAACCTTCCTCAGAACAAGACTTGGATGTTAACACTTGAACAGCCATCTCCAAATGGTTCTCTATAATAGCACTTGCTTCTTCCACCTCAGGTTCTGTGGGGAATAATACTATATCAGTTCTCATTCTGATTTAGACTGCATTCACAATCTAATCCATTACCTCATAAATACTTTTACACCTTTGATTTATTCCTCTACTGAAAAAAATAGTTCTATTTTATACAGTCATGAATTCTTTCCTTAAGAAATAGTTTCTATATCCTAGCAGATTGAAGCTTAAACTAGGCTGAAAGTAAAGCAGAATGCACCTGAATTTACTTTAAACTTGCTTTAAGCAGTCACCTGTCTTCAAAACTAGAAACAGGCTATGGGAGTATGGGTTAATCGATTAAACAGGGCTCCAGATAAAGAGCCACTATCCACTTATTTACTAGTGTTGGAAAATCTGTTTCAAATCACTATCGATAATCGAATTGAATCGGGACGGCCATTTCGATTAATATCGGAAAATAACCGGAGATTTCAATATCCATATATTTATGTAGGGATATATTCCAATGACAGTTGTAAGAACAGTGTAGATCAACAGAAATAAACAACACAATTAATTTGTAAAATTGCAAACAGTGCAGTGCTAGATCAGATAAATTTTATAAGAGCTCTCTAATCTGGGTCTGCACTGTTTTACTATATCCCTAACTCCCTTTGTGTAGATACTTTTTGTACAGTACTCCTGAATGTCCTTTGTATTTCCTCTTAAGGCCTTTCGCATACGGAAGTCGGTCTTACGGGCGAGCGGAAATGCGTCTTGACGACATAGACTTTTTCCACACGTGCTTATACTAGAACATTTACATAAAGGAAATGTTGATACGATTCAGTATAGTTCTTCATAGCGCAGTCGATACAGTGATTGACTAGCACGCCTAAGGTCATAGGTTCGAGGCCTATTCGGTCCAAATATTTTTTTTAATGAAGTGTCTGATTTTATTGACTTGTCAATCAATAACGCAGTGATCAAGGGACATGTTATGTTTTGTCTTCGTTGATTAGAATAAGTGATGCTTTAAACGGTCCAATTATACATGTCCACTTATATGCATGTTTTAGTTTAATAAAGTCAATAAAATTGGTATACATGTATAAGATTTGATCAAACTATAAAGCCACACATCGCAGCTTATCAATACGTCAGCCTTTTCAAGATCGATATTGCCCATTATAATGTTTAAATGACATAGTTAATCTTGAATGCAAGTCCATAAATAAATAATAATGCATTTTAATGACAGAATTTCAATTTTAAGGTGGGTAACTATCTCAACTTCTAATTTCCCACATTTTAATAAGAAAATCTATTATTACAACAAATCCTGACTGTAATATTTTCTAATTTTTTCTGACCAGCTATTTCACCAACTATATATTTGAATAAAATAAAAACATATATACATTGTTTTTGTAATTCAACTTTTTAGCTTTTTGCAAAATTTAAATAGCTGATAACATCTTTCTGAACACCTTTATTCAAACTGTTTTTAGCTTTTATTGTAATGAATGTTGTGGACTACTTATTGCGTGAGACTTATAGTCATTAGCTTCTCCTTTTTTTGAGAAAAATAAAATATATCATCAAAATTCCAGGTTTTTGACAGAAAAAGAGACCTTAAAGACAAACCAAACGATAAATTTTGCCTATATTTTCACACATTGTTTCTTAGGCTATTAACATTCTTCAAGTAAAGTTTCATAACACCTTTCATGAAATTTAAGCTAACACGCGAGCTACCTTAAGTCTTTGACTTTATATTTTCATTTCTATCTGCTATCTGAAGATTTATCATGAATTAGAGAAAACTACGTTTTGCCCAATTACGGATGTACATCAAGACTTAAATGTTTAAATAAACCACCTTTTTTTTGTCATAAAATCGGATTATCTTTGTTATTTTTCTGCTATATTTTTTTCTTATTGGTTGGGGATAAAATTTGTTTGATAATAATCGTTATTGACCGACAAATGCAGACAACCTCCGAGTATAAATTATGAATGACGCAAATTGCGAGGAGCTATAATTTGTTATGTGACCACGAAATCATAATTGCTTGGCTTATTCATAAGGATAATAGGCAAGGTGTTCCGATTGTATTGACACCGTTGTAAAATGGCTGTCAGTTGACATGTGACTGTTTCGTAATCCCTGCATCGAGGGCATAGCCTACTCAGAGGTATGCCGATAACTGTCCCCTGCTGAGAGGCCCCTAATTACTACCCACAGATTAATTAGCAAACTGATAAGAATAACTTTACTACCCACTAGCGTGTTGGATAATCGCAATGGTTGACCGGAATGGGCGCAATGGGGTCTAAGCGACATCGATTATTCGGCAGCACTATCGATTGTCGCCGATGTGACACACTCAGCGACGATTATGGATAATAGTCGATAATCGTTTCATCACTATTATTTACCATCTCTTTTACTTGTTCTCTCTGTCAATCTTATTTGTCACAACTCTTTAGAATAATTGCTTTCAATTCTAACGAGGGGTCATTATCAGAGTCATATCATTGAGTTTGATAGAGACAAGGATGTAATCATTCGAAATCCTCACCATATCTGGAGCTCTGATCTGAATATCCTGAGCACAAAACTATGTAGCCATCAATCCATGCATATCAATTCTACCTAAAGAATTATTCTATGTATTGAATACATTCTTTCTAAAACAAGCCTTTTTTCAAGTGCGAAATATATTTTCCAAATTTTAAACATGCAAATTGGATTACAAATACTTCTTGGCCCCTTCTGCAATTCAAGTTTCCAATTAAGTCTAGTCAATTTGTTCTGTTCTGGGTGGTATCTTGCAACAGGAGCCTTGACCTTTGTCTGACATGATCCAACTTGTATTGTGCTCAAGTGTTACTGGGAGTTGAGTATACATACAAAATATAAAGTCTCTCTTACATGTAGTTCTTAAGTTATGGCAAAGTAAACAATCTGTCTATTTGACCTCTAAATGACCCTGACCTTTGTCAAATATGACCCAACTTGTACTGAGCTAAAGAGATTCTTGAGTTTAGTACATATGCCACATATGAAGTCTCTATAGCATGTGGTTCCAAAGTTACGAACAAAGTTATGGACAGACAACGCAAAAAACAATATGCCCCTGACAAAGTCGTGCAGAGGCATAACAACTGAAATCAGAAGCTCAAACTTTTATTTTTGTCTGGTAAATGGTAATACCTTTCTTTGTTTCTGGTTTTGCTTCACTGGTATCAGATGGCACAGTTTCAGGGGGTGGGGTGGCAACAGCCTGGGTTCCTTGTTGACTATTTTCCTGACTAGAAGCCTGTAAGAGAGTATCATACATGTAGTTCATTACCATGCTTAAATCTAAAATCTTAATGCCCTACTTTTTCTGTAGAGCCCTCTGGTTCTTTTACATGCTCAGTGTATAGCACTGATACATGGGACCTCCCTTTAAAGTCTTATCCAAAGGATGTGGTGCGGTTGTCTAAAGAGGACATGATATACACTCAATGGGCAATGGGGTTTTTCAATGGGATTTACTATAAACCTAACTATCAAATATAATAAGGTACAAGTCTCACATGAGATGCTTCAATTTCTAGTTTTGAAGACAAATGACCACTTAAAGTAGGTTGAGAGTAAAACAGAATATGCTTAGGCCCCCTCTGCTTATTACTTTCAGCCTGCCTTAAGCTACCATCTACTAGGATATAGAAAATATTTCTTACAGTACATATTCATGGCTGTTTGAAGTGGAACTGTTTTTCTCAGGAGGAATAAGTTAAAGGAGTAAAAAGGCATATTTATGGGGTAATGGGTTAGAATAAGTTTTCTCACCTGGTTACTAGAAGGTGGTGCTGATGCATTCACTCTTCTACAAACAACTTGAGGTAATGCCTCGAAGGCGGTTGATGTTTGAGATATAGCACTTGTACCAGGACCATTACGTTCTGGATCCACTAATGATACAGTGACAAGTCCAAGTAGCCGCAGTAATCTATCTGTTAGCAGCTGACTACGTTTTATCACAGGATGTGACAGCATTAACATTAGCTGTCCTAATGGCGACGTCTCATAGTCTTTGAACCCCGGGTCGTGTTCATTGCTAGCACTACTGTGTATTCTTTGTATACCCTTGCCTTTTTTACTATTACATTGAGAGTCTAGTTTCACTAGTAATTCCCAGAAGTCTGTATCTCTAGCATCAGATCCAGCCTCCTGCTGCTTCTCTCCTTTCACTTTAGGAGTGGATCCAGTGCTAGGGACTGCACTCGCAGTTTTACTATCACTATCCTTTTCTTTATCACATTTTTGGACTTCTTTCGCCTTGTTCGGCAAGAAATGACACCTGAACATTCTTGCAAGCGAGATCAAGGCATCAAGCACATGGCGACAAACAACAGGGGCAGCCTGGGGATGGACAGTTACATGAGCATTGCCTACACTGAAATGTTTTTTGCCTCCTGTTCTTTGAATTTGAAAGACATTTGCTCGACAGCCCAGGGCTGCCTCTAAACTGATTGAAAGCCATGAGCCATGATTTCTAGCTTCTACTTTGCTACTTCCAGCAGGACCATCAGTCTGCATTGGTTGTTGAGATTTCTTGAGCTTTCCCTTTTCTGGTGTTTTTGTTTTCTCCTCTATCTCACTTTTATAATCTCCAGTTCTGCTCAAAATTGACAGCATGGATCGTATGACCCAAGACCTTGTAGGTCCATGATAACACAGATTTCTCAGCACACGATGCAAGCGTGATGTATTAAGCTTTGGTTCATCTACAAACAGTAACACTAGAAGACATGTTAATGCCTCATGGTCCAACAAATGTCTGCCTCTCAATCTCACAGGATTTCCAAATCCAACATTCTCAGCTCCTCTACCACCTCCATATCTCCAGTTTTGTCCCGACCTTGGTGCTCTACCCAAGGTATATCTCAAAGAACCTGCAACACACAAACATCTGATAACTAATGAAGACCAATTCAAATACAGTTGAAACTCGATAATTCAAACTCACTTTAGTTCCAACAAACCCATATTTCAAAGTTAAACCATGGCTTAGCCATGGTTTAACTTTGAAATACGGGTATGTTTGACTTAGGCCAGTTGGCATTATCAAAATTAAACTTATGAAATACTGGTAAGGCTGATTTAAGTGAGTTAAAAGTGTATAAATAAACTTTACCTAGCATAACCTACATATCCACAAATAAAGTTAACGAGAAGTAATTGCTTTAAACTGTACCTTATATGCATTTTATTCAAATTTCATATAACAAGAGTGCCTTGAGGGCCCTGATATCATCCACCTGTGTAAACTGAACCTGATAGTTTTACCCGTGAGTTCCACCCTGTAAGGCCATAACCAAAACAAGTTTGGTTTAAATCCATTCAAATTTGTAGACACTAGAGTGTAAACAATATTGCAATACAACATATTCAAGTATAGTTTGAGTACATCCAGTGTAGACAACACAATGGGCTGATTTCACCCAAATTTCACCGTATCCCCAAACTTATACTCGTATACAGTGTGTACAAAAACTCAAAATAAAATTCAAAACTGTAGTTGCTACAGTGTAAACTTTTAAATATGGCATTTTCAACACATCATGGGCAGATTGAGAAAGATTGGATAACATTTGTAACCTCTAGAGTGGTAAACACTAAAGTTGTTGATAGAAAACATTCAAGAAGCACAAAAGCTCAGTGGGCATAAAACTCTCTTGATATATTTTCAAGACAGGTCTACATTATCCTCATTATAAGAAATGTAACATCTATCTCATAGTAATATTTATCTCTTTACTTGATATCCTTTTTCCAGTATTGAAGATAGTTGACTACTTAAAGCAGGTTGAAAGTAAAGCAGAATGTGCCTTAAGGCGCATTCTGCTTTACTTTCAGCCTGCTTTAAGCTATCATGTGTTTGAATATAGAAAATATTCCATATGATATAATATTTATGACTAATTAAATTGGACCTATTTTCTTCAGCGGAGGAATAAATTATATTCCCTAAAAGGCGCTTCTATGGGGGAAAGGGTTAACCCACCAGCATGTCTAAGAATTGAAGAAAGGGAGCCTCCAGAGCCTGGTGGTTGAAACAACATCTCCTGCATGACTCTTCTATTGCGACTTTCTAGCTCTCTCCTCAGTGACTGGGCCTCAGCAGCAAGATCAGCAGGCAATACGGACATGATACTGTCATCCATGTCTGCGAGTACAGACTGCCTCAGGGAGGACGGCAATGTGGCAAAGAAACTAGCAGGATCTACCGGAGCATCAGGATTAGTGGTGGCTGTTGTCTGGGCACGAACTCTCTCCTGCTCAATGCGTTGCTGAGCAAGGACCTGCAGTAAAAAATAACAGTACAGTCATAATGATGTTTTAATCTATTACACCATAGCATGCTTTTAGTTTTGAAGACAGGTGACCACTTAAAGCAGGTTGAAAGTAAAGCAGGATGCGCCTAAGGCGCATTCTGCTTTACTTTCAGCCTTCTTTAAGCTACCATCTACAAGAATAGAGAAAATAATTCTTTTATGGTAGATATTCATGAATGTATAAATTTGAATCTATTTTCTTGAGTAGACAAAAATTAAAGGCGTAAAGTCGTATTTATGGGGTTATGGGTTAAATGCAAAATATCTTTATGCTAATACCCTTTTTAGGTTTGATAAAACTTTCTCTAAAAAGATGAACTGAGAGTCACATAGAGAGGTGTCTGCTTATGCTGCATGAAAAGTACTGCAAAAAGCTGTGAATGGAGATTTCTGCAGTATATTAGTGCGAAGAGATTTCTGTTTGTCTTGAGTGGGTGGTCACTGACGAACATTTCATGACTATCAAAATATGATCATTCCTTAGAAATTTAATATGAAACTGCCTGCTTAGCAAGTGTACCAAAATTCTGACAATTTGAAAGTAACTATCACCAATCTCCTTGAAAGACAGCGGGTAAGAAAAGATACATAAGATTTTAATTTTCATACAGACTCATTGTGTATCTCTTATTTAACCCCCTACTCCATAAATACACACTTTTACGCCTTTAACTTATTCCGCTTACTGAAGTAAATAGTTCAAATTTATACAGTAATGATTATGTATTCTAAATATGTTTTCTAAATTCATGAAGATTTCAGCTTAACCCTTTACCTCATAGCCTGTTTCTAGTTTTGAAGACAGGTGAATACTTAAAGCAGGTTGAAAGTAAAGCAGAACGTGCCCTAAGGCACATTCTGCTTTACTTTCAACCTGCTTTAAGATAAAATCTGCTGGGCTATATAAAATACTTATAATGGTTATTGTTCATGAGGGTTTAAACTGGAGCTACTTTCATCAGCGGAGGAATAAATTAAATACGCTAAAAGTCGCTTCTATAGGGGAAAGGGTTAAAGCAGACTGAAAGTAAAGCCAAATGCGCCTTAAAGTGCATTTGGCTTTACTTTCAACCTGCTTTAAGTGGTCACTTATCTTCAATACTGGGAACAGGCTATGGGGTAAAGGGTTAACACTTTCCTCTATGGCCATATGTGCAAATCACCTATATCAAACTGGATTTATGGCAAGTGGCTTCTTCACAAGATGAAAGTACAGCAGTATGCTTATATTTATAGGAGCTTTCTGCTATACATTCATCTTTTTCTAAACTACAATCTCTATTTAACATTGACATTGATTAACATTGATTTGACACACTTATGTGGAACAGTACGACTACGCATTCCAAGGCGTTTCTGCAGGGGAAAGGATTAAATGTGTCGGTCTTTTACCTCTTCCTGTATAGCAGGGGGCAGAGCAGCCAGGAATTCAGGATTTACTTCCATAGCGCCAGGCGTGTCAGTGCTTTGCTGTTCCTGAGTCCGTTGTTGAATTCTCTGCATCCGTAAGTGGTCTGCTATGACCTCTGCCCGAATGTTCTCTGGAAGAGCAGCCAGAAAGGAAGGGTCTAAACCCTCTGGTACCCCACCCTCACCACCTGAGGCACCACTGCTAGAACTTGGCCGGTTCCCATCAGCTGGAAGCTGGATGTTGGCAGTTCTGTGAGTAAATATGTAGGAATTCTTACATAAGTACAGAAATTTAGATACAGGTCATATCATGGTAATTGTACTGAAATGCACATGATTATAGGAAATTATCAGTGGAACCAATGTTTACTGAAGCTTGATCGCTGGTTTTTGTGATAGATGAAAAAATTCAGGCAGCATTAAAATGTCCAACCTCTTTGCAAAAAAATAATTGTAACAATGATCATTTGCATATTGAAAGAAATTAAAAGGTTCCCTTATTATCTATGTTGTTTTAATTTAACCCTTTGAACAATGAGTCTTTTTGAACAACGAGTAAGTTTTTCATCTGCAACCGCCGTCATCTGCTACTGTTCAATTTCTTTTACCAAAAAGGGCCCAAGTGTCAAACAATCAGGATCCTGATGTGCCGCAGAGATACCCAGCTTCTCATCTGGATCCAAACTGTTTACAAAGATAATCATTGTTTGGCCATTGGCAAGCAAAGATTTGATTGATTCAGTTGGGTTTTACGGTATCGCAACACATAATTTGGTCATATGGCACAAAGATTTGAACTATCAATGGAAAAACTACTTAATCTTGAGAAGGGAAGGTGGTTTCAGTAAGCCAAAAATGGCTGTTCAGCAGTATACAGTGCTCCTTCTCTACAACAACACCCAATGGGAGACAAAGATGGTGTGTATTGTTCGGGGGGAGTTGTTATAAGCAGGCCTTCAACTGGTCTCAATGCAAAAAGTAGGAAGATTTTCAATTGTATAGTAGGAATAGTAGGAACTTTTTTATACAAATGTGTACAAAATAACATACGGATTCCTTGTGCTCATAGAAATTGAAGCGAACGGCAATCTTGAATGAAATATATTCTCACCCAAAGACATTTTTATTCTTTGGGTATATTTCGGTTCCACAGGCCAAAAAAGCGATCTAACAGGTGATGGGGGTCCGGTGGCACTACCCCGAGAAATTTTTGAAATCAAGCGCTTCAATTCCTGCATTCTTGGCCATTCTGAGGGTGCTTGAAGACTTATTAGGCAAAAGTAGAAATAGTAGGAGGTTTTGGTAGAAAAGTAGGAAAAAAGTAGGTAGGGTTGAAGGCCTGTATAAGGGAAAATTAAGATGCGCTTTACATTGGCAAACAGCTTGAATCCAGATCAGACAGGGTAATGCACCATCTGTCTGGATTCAAGCTGTTTGTCACTCGTCATTATATTCCTTCCGTCAAAATGTCCACTAATATGTAACTGAGAAAAGCAGCAGACAACAATTTTAAGCAGACTATATTGCAGCAGTTCCGAGGGCTGCTGTAGGGAGGGAGCACTGTACCTCGATCTTGGTGGGGTAAACATGGACTCAGTTCCTTCTGGAGCAGTTGCTGGGTTGCTGAGAGGTTGGTCAGTATTTGCCTCCTGTGGGCTCTCTGAAACACCAAATGGTCATAAAGACCTCATCATTGATAAACAAACTGATAACTAAACATTACTATACTTACAGCTAACACTGAAGTTAACAGGCTGAACTTTACATATTCTGTGTTTAACTTTCTTTAACAGTATATCTAGAGCTGTTGTTACTTTCTAGAGCTGTTGTTACTTTTTTTTTGATAGAATTTAAGATTCAAGAACATTATTGAGTAATGTAAAACATAGACATGTTTCTTATTACATGATACAATGAATACATCTGATCCATGACAATATCATTGTATGGACCCTGTCAAACATAGCTGGGTGGCATTTTTTTATATTGATATCAGAGCTTGTATTCACACAAACATTATTTTTGATAATTTAATCAAGCCTTTCCTCAAAAGCTGTTTTCTTTTCTTCCTTACTTACAGACTGCTTTAAGCATTCATCTAAGCATGAAAACACATCTCTTTGAGAAATGAAATATCAACAAGTGTCAGGAAGGCATTACTATGCATGGAAAAAACTATTGTAGTACAGTAAAGTTCCGCTATTAAGACCACCTGTGGTACTGACAAAAAGTGGTCTTAATATCGAGTCGGTCTTATTATTGAGACCCTTGATATCGATGAGGATTTTTGGGCAGATATAGATAGATACCCGTATGTATAAGAAACCTATTTTGAATAGATCGGCACAAATAAGCCTATTTCAAACAACCATAATTTTTTTTTTTTAAATACACATATACACAGAAACTAAAAACTGTCATACACATGTAATGAAGATTCAATAATTGAATAAATTATTAATGTTAGCACATAAAGAGGGGCATTAGCAGTGTAACACATAGACTATAATCTATAAGAAGTGGCATTTCAGTTTGGATCCTGACCAGACTCCAAATTACTTGATGTCTGATCTGAATTAAAACGATGTTTCAATAAAAAAAATCTTAGCACATAAAGATGGGCCTTAGCACATAGTCTATGAGTTTCAGTGACAAAGAAATATCATTTTGGACAGTTTAGATCCTGAACAGATTCCAAATTGTTTGATATCTGATCTGGATCTAATCCTTCACACGACATGTTTATGAAGAAATTCGTCGGGTTTAATATTATTAATTATCCAAAGTTCGACCAATTATTTCATTGTTTACAAAAATCATCTTTCGAGATAACCAATAAAAAATAATTTATCAAACATAAAACTCGATTGGGGCGGATCAGATGAAAGTCTAAAGTGATAAATTAACATTTTAATTAGTAAATCACACGCTTGTAAGTATTTTACTAATTAGCCCAATTATCTCTCCCTCTGTCATCGAGTCCGATGTATGCGCTACAAACAGTTTTTTCTGTAACTATATTTGGCCTAATGCGAGATAAACGAAATATACATGCACCAATAGAGCAATCAAGAGATTAAACAAGTGCCGTATTCATCATACTTTCGCATTATTTTTAGTTATCTGCTATCAAAACATTTCCCTCGTTGAAGCATCCCTATTGTTTAATCGGCCTTGACCTCTGCCGTAAAGTAATCGGTGTTTGTCGTAAAAGTGTCAAACTGGCTTTTGTCGCGACCGGCGAAGTGTGAACGCCTGCCCTTAATATCGGACCCTAAAACAACACTAATCGGTCTTTTGTTCTGGGATTAGTGGTCGTAATACGGAATAGCGGACCGGTCTTAATCACGGACCATATGACCATTAAACTATGAAGGGATATATTCCGTTCTTTTAAAAAGTGGTCGTAATTTCGGACCGGTCTTAATTTCGGACCGGTCGTTAAGCGGAACTTTACTGTACATATATAACAGAGATCCAGATAAGGGGAGTATTTCAAAAGCTAACATCTTTATCTCTGCATTAAATCCTATGGTGTGACTACTCGTTAGAATCGTCTCTTTGAGACTATTCTAAAGAGTAGTAACACCATGGGATTTGGTTCTGACATGAGTGAGAAAATGTTGGATTTGTTGAGTTTACTTCATTTTATCTGGAGCCCTGTATTACCTGATGTTGATGAATGAACAGTGGCAGCATCTGAGCTTGTTATATTAGAAACTTCTTCAGGGGTGATCTCCTCTATTTCCTCTGTGTCAGACTCGTCTATCTCGTCAGCTTCAGACTCTGGCTGCTGAAGTGTGAACCACGTAGAAGATGGGCCCCTAGGTTGGTCCGATGCCTGGCTTCTCACTGCTTGAGATGTCGGCTGAGACTGTGTGTGATCCATTCTGCCAACATCTCCATCAGGATTTAGCAAAAGAGATGCCAAACTGCTCATTTGTGAGTTCGGAGTAGTACTGTCATTGTTGGCAGTAGTAAGAGGAGTCTCAGGATAACCTATGTTTCGCTGGAGGTACGAGTTGAACAAGTCAGACAAGTTGCTGTTGGAAGATAAGAATGATTAACCCATTACTTTATAGATACACATTTTCAAGCCTTTAATTATATTCCTCCAATGAATAAAATAAGAAATATGTTCTAGGTCCCAGCAGATCGTAACTTAATGCAGCCTGAAAGTAAAGCAGAATGCTCCTTAAAGTGTATTCTGCTTTATTTGCAACCTGCTTTAAGTGGTCTCCTGTTTCAAAACTAGAAACAGACTACATGTATGTACAAGTAGTATCGGGTTAATACCTTAATACTTGTGAGAACAGTTAACAATCCAATCAATTCCATCAACTTGTTCACCAATTACTACACTATAAGACTGGTAACTGTTTTATACTCAACCTACAATAAACTGAAATATCAATCTTAATATTTGCAATAATGCTTGAGTGTATTTCTTAACCTTTTGACCGACACTCGGGCATGGAAAGTAGTATTAAAGAGATACTGTACAAAAGGACAACAAAGATCTGACAGTGTTATACTTGAGGTGTTAAAAACAAAGTTTGCTGTTTTCATAAAGATATTCTAAATCATTAGCTTACGATGAAACTCTTTAAAATAAATTACCTGCCTCATAAATATTCAATGAAAGTCCATTCAACCCATTAGTCAATAGATATGCCTTTTTGTATATTTAATATTATCATCCACTGAAGAAAAGAGTTCCACTTTATGCAGTCATGGATATATATCATAAGAAATATTTTCTCTATCCTAGCAGATGATAGATTAAGGCAGTGAACCTGTTTTAAGTGGTCACCCGTCATCAAAACTAGAAACTGACTATGGGAACAAGGGTTAACAATATTTGATGAAGTGAAAAACCATGCTTAACCCTTTACCCCATAGCGGATTTCTGGTTTTGAAGATAGGTGGCAACTTAAAGCAGGTTGAAAGTAAAGCAGAATGCGCTTTCAGCCTGCTTTAAGCTAGTATCTGCTAGAACACAGAGAATATTCCTTATAATACCTATTCATGTCTGTATAAATTGGAACTATTTTCTTAAGTGGATGAATAATATGCTAAAAGGCGCTTCTAGGAGGGAAAGGGTTAATATTCACCTTCTTGGTGCCATTGGTGTTGTCAGAGTTATACCGCGATCTGTTGGTGTATAACTGGCTGCTGAGGGTATTCCTGTTCCACTTGATGCCTGGGTTCCACCACTTCCTGCAAACTGAGACATGGGTGTAGACAGCTGAGAAAGGTCAAAGTTCGGCAGTTGCATGCCACCACTAGATGACACAATTGGTTCTGCTGGTACCACTGGAGCTGGGGCAGGCTGTGTGGGTGGGGCAAAGATCTGAGCAGTAGAAGGGGGTGGAGCCACTACAGGCAGGTCACCAAACACAATTCCAATGGGAGACTGCTCTGGAATGGGCACGGGATCAGATAATGACTGTATTTGTCTCGAAGGTTGAGGAACAATGTCTGGGGTTGAAGGCTGCTGGGCTGTTGTTAGCGGTGGCATGGCCTGGAAACCTGTCACTGGCTGGGTTGACTGGGTCACTGATAGGACCTGATCAACAACTCGTCCTGCTATCACCTGGGCTGCTGCAACCGCCTCTGAGGAACCTGAAAAAATACCTCCAGTGTTCAATATGTTATGAGGAAGATTTACAGGAAATGTTTCAATGATGGAATAAGTTACCAAACATCATGTCATTTTAGTCTATTGAACGGGATTTTGTTAGGGTTTTCTTCCACCCAAAGTATTATTCATATGGAGATAGTGCTACCACATTGTGATAGTACGCAATAGACACATGGCATGATACTACACCCAGTCACATAACAAAGTTACAATCTGACACCTGGCGCCGAGGTTATAAAGCGTTTTAGTTGAGTCTGAGTGTGTTCCCAAGCATTTGATTGGTAAGATTTGAGCCTAGGCTCAAATCTTACCAATCAAATGCTTGGGAACACACTCACTCAACTAAAACGCTTTATAACCTCGGAGCCTGGTTGTATTACCCACCTTTTAACCCCTTACCCCAGAGCCCTTTTCTAACTTTGGGGTGACCATTTAAAACAGGTTGAAAGTAAAGCAAAATTGGCATTTAAGCGCATTCTGCTGTACTTTCAGCTTGCTTTAATCTACCACCTGCTAGCATATGGAAAATATTTATGGTGCATAATCATGACTGTATTAAATTGAAGCATTTTCTTCAGTGGTGGAATAAATCAAAGGTGTATTTATGGGATAATGCCAAGTGTACATGTACTACTTTCAAATTTTAACAACTTTGGTGTGTCGCACCCAGGGATCGAACTGGTAACCTTCAGAACAAATGCTAAAACACTTTAGACTTAGCTACGTCGGCAATTGAGGACAGCTTTAAAAATACTCCAAGTACAATTACAAATAATTACCAATAAAACTTACTAATTATTTGCCTTGATGTTGTAGCTGTGCTCATTGTCAAGGCAGTTGTGGGCAGAGGAATGTTGCTTACATCCAGTGGATCTGTACTTCTTACTGACAAATCCTTCACTGTTGTAGCTGTGGGTGATACCTATAAAACAAATTTTGTCAAAACAATTATTAACTCTAATCATGCTAAGTGCGAATTTGTTAACATTTGCAAACAGTTTGGATCCAGATCAGACGCCGCATAATGCGTCGTCTGATCTGGATTAAAACTGTTTGTTACTCGTATTCAACTTTTCTTCTGTTTCAAACACATAAAAAGAAATTTCAAGTTTTTTAGTAGACAATATATTTGAAGTAGATGACAATTCAGCATTGTAAGAGTTAAGCAGGGGCATCCCAAGTAGTCCAAATGCATTTCTGTACCTTATTTTACACACATGGTCATTCAGTTATTTGCACCACTATTAAAGTTAGTCATTTGGGCTCAACAGAGTGCCAACAGCATTCCAATCAGTGGACACTGTGCCTACTTCAGCAGAGCTCCAGATTAAGAGGGAGTAAACTGAACAAATCAGACATTTTCACACTTATTTCAGAAGCAAATCCTATGGTGATACTACTCATTAGAATCGTCTTGAAGAGACGATTCTAATGAGTAGTAACACCATAGGGTTTAATGAAGAAATAAAGACTTTAGTTTTTGAAATACATGTACTCCCCTTATCTGGAGCCCTGTACTTGAGGCAGGTCTAGTGCTGCCATATTGTGATGGCACGCTGTAGACACATGGCATGATATCACATTCAGTCTCAATACAAGCTGACACTAGGCAGACTGTTGCCGCCATGGATCAAACTTTTGACCTTCCATACCAAAAGACAATACTCTATCTGATACTACACTATCAAAATTTCTTTCTTTTTCATTACAATACATTTTACGCATGAAGAGTTGTATCTCATTTACTAACCTCCATTTTGGTTTCTGCGTTATTGCCAGCATTCTTGTTTCCCTCTTTCTTTGCTTCCTCCGTTGCCTTTTTCGCTGCCTCTTCCTCCTCAGTCTTCTTACGTTTTTCTCGTCTTTCAGCCAACTCATCATCTCTATGTTTCTCCAATTCTTCAACAATCTCTGGCTTAAGGGCTGAAATGTTTCCAAGTGCATATTTTGTTGTAATTTGTTTGCCTCAACTGGGTTTTTGGTCCCAGTATGTTGTCAAGCAAAATTATATTAGTTCAATCCTTTGGTTCCTATTTGAACTTTACCACAAAATGTGCTGTAATTTAGTTTAAACTTGATGGAAACCAATCCAAATGGACAGAGCTAACACTATGAGCTACCAACAAGTCAATATCAAGGTCTCAAAATAAGAGATAGTAAACTCAACAAATCCAACATTTTCTCTCTCATTTCAGCACTAAATCCTATGGTGTTACTACTTATAAGAATCGTTTCAAAGAGTAGTAACACCATTGTTTTTTTTTAAGGCAGAAATAACAATTTTAGTTTTTGAAATACTCCCTTTATCTGGAGCTCTGCATTATCACACAACTTTTATAGTTATTACATTGAAAGCAAGAAAGTCCTATCACTTCTCCTATCACTACTCACAATCCTGATCCTATCACTACTCACCTGCCATACAATCATGGACACTGTCTCCATCCAGAACTTTGGCTTCCTCCGACCAGCGAGACAATGTACTGGGCACTGCTGACAAAGTCCCCATTCCCAATGAAGGACCTGCATCTTGGTACGAGTCCTGCAAGCCACACAAACATCGCTTGTATCAATATCTCTTACCCTATTCTCCACAGAAGCACCTGTAGACACTTCTACATACTCCTCCACATAGGCAACAAACAAATATTCATTTCTAGTGTTCAATACAGGTGACAATTTAAAGCAAAGATGAAAATAAAGCAGAAACACAGTTAGAATGAATGAGTAATGTTTTACAGCCCACAGTAAGCTTCATGTTATCATCTGCTAAATTATAGAAAATATTTCTTATGATACATTTCCATGACTATAAATTGAAACCATTTTCTGCAGTGGAGGTGTATTTATGGGGTAATGGGTTAAATACTATTACACTTGTACTGTTTTCATTTGATATGGCATGTAAAGGAAGACCAAGACAAAACAGGAAACCTCCCAACAGCTACAACTATGTGCTTGTTATTTACCTGGAAGAGCTCTTCTAGGATTTCCTCCTCAGGTCTAGATATTATCCTCAGATCGTTATTGGAGAGGACCACCCTGGTGTGTGTGGGTCCAGCCTGAGTGCTCAGAGTGTTTGTCAGCTGTAACACATCAGCAGCCGTTGCAGGACCAAGTAACCTGTAATTCAACAATAATGCTTCACAGCTCCACATATGACATTTTCAAAAGTACATTGCCCCCTCCCTACAACGGCTCTCTCAACAACAACTCCCTTCTTACAACGACCATTGCCCCAGCTCCCTGAACAGGACAAGTATGTCGAACGCCTTTACTGCTACAATATCGTCTGCTCAAAATTATCTTCTGTTTTTCTCAAAGTTAAATATTGGAGATTTTTTTTTTTTTACAGAAAATAGCCTTATTTACGAGTGACAAACAGCTTGAATCCAGATCAGACGCCGCGTAAAGCGGTGTCTGATCTGGATTCAAGCTGTTTGCAAATGTTAAACAATTTCCCTCCCTATAAACAATGAACACCATTTTTGTCTCCCATTGGGTGTCGTTGTAGAGAGAGAGTGCTGGAACATCATTTCTCAATCAAACCCTATAATAAATCTACTCAGTATTGTCTTGAAGAGAAGATTTTTATCAATAGTCAGAAAATTTGTTTTAGTTTACGTCCCTTTCTGCCAACTTTGAGCTAAATGAACGTCTGTGAGTTTCATTTTGTTCCCTGTGGAATAAACCAAACCAAGAAAGAACCAGGTTTGGGGAATAGTCAGTGCTTTAATGTTGCAGTCAACCCAATACTAATATTGAGGTATCAATATGTTCTTGGCAAGTCTGCTTTTCTTCAGATAATACTATCAAAATTTGCTAGTTTGTTTTAATTTATGTCGGATTTGCAAACTTTGGGCTTAATGGACGTCCTAAATGGAAGCGTATACACAGGAACATGGGTGATGCACTGCTCTTTTTTTACATAGCCCACTAGTTCTTTTACATGCCCAGTGTATTGCATCGATACATAGGACCTTGCTTTAAAGTCTTCTCCGAAGGCCTAGTTCTGGTTGGGAATCAAACACATGAAACCTGGATTGAAAGTCTAATGTGTTAGCACAATACCAGGGTCCACCAGAAGTCACAGCATAGGGTATGTTGTGACATAAAGGATAAAATAGCATTTGGTCATTTCCAGTTTACCCCTCTTATCTGGAGCACACAGTTCATTATGCAGCGATCTTTGCTGGAAGAGAGTTCACTACTCTGCTTAATGAACTGTGCTCTAGGTAAGAGGGGGTAAACTGAAAATGGCCATTTTTTCCTCTTATGTCTCAATAAAACCCTGTGCTGTTACCACTGACAGACCATGGTCTAGTGGTAACACTTTTGACAGTCAACCCACCCAGCATGACCAAGTCCTTCAGATGAGACTTTACTTCAAGGTCTTATATATCAGTGCTATACACTGGGCATGTAAAAGAACCAGGATCCAATGTCATCAAGAGTTTGAGTTGAGTGAGATCGTTCTCAAACATTTGATTGGCCAGAATTTAGCAAAACCTCAAATCTGACCAATCAAATGTTTGAGAATGATCTTGGACTCAACTCAAACTCTTTATAATTTTGGAATCAGAGAGCTCTAACAAGAAATCGCAGGACATGGCCTGAGTTCCTCTGTTTCCACTTCCTTCTCTATGGTGCGTCCATTTAGCCCAAAATTGGCAGAAATCGACGTAAATTCAAACAAACAAAATTAATGTATTAAGTCTTTGTTTTGCTGAGCATGTAAAGAACCAGAGGGCTCTATCAAAAAAGATCTGGGCTTTGCCCGGGTTTCTCTGTATCCCCTTCCTTTCTCTGGGACGTCTGTTTAACCTAAGGCTGGCAGAAACAGACTTTAAATTAAAATAAACAAATGTATTAAGTCATTGATTTGCTTGAATGGATAGTATTAGGCAGACTTGCCAAGATCATATTGATACCTCAATATCAGTAGTTAGAAAAAGTTGTTTCTTGAGCATTGTTTTAGGGAGCAGTCTTATAGAATGTTAACCAAATATCAAGTTTGTGAGTTTCATTTTGTTCACTGTGGAATAAACCAAACCAAGAAAGAACCAGGTTTGGGGAATAGTCAGTGCTTTAATGTTGCAGTCCACCCAATACTGATATTGAGGTATCAATATGATCTTGGCAAGTCTGCCTAATACTATCCATTCAAGCAAATCAATGACTTAATACATTTGTTTATTTTAATTTAAAGTCTGTTTCTGCCAGCCTTAGGTTAAACAGACGTCCCAGAGAAAGGAAGGGGATACAGAGAAACCCGGGCAAAGCCCAGATCTTTTTTGATAGAGCCCTCTGGTTCTTTACATGCTCAGTGTAAAGCACTGATACATGGGGCATCAGTTTAAAGTCTTTCACAAAGGACTTGATTGAAATACAATCACAGCTGTATTCAGCAAAAGAAGAACTAAGGACAGTTTCTTGCTTGCACAGAAGCCATAAATGACTTAATTACATACTCCTCAACATTAACGATACATTAGCAAGATGAGTTTGTGAAACACTATGCCCCAAGATGTGACCATGACCTCTACATCTGACATGACTCAACTTAGCTCAATGGACTTCTTGAGTGAACATATGCCTATCATGTGTAGTTTTATTTATGGCCAATGTTAAATTCAGCTTCTTTGACTTAGAAATGACCTTGACTTTTAGCATGACCAAAGTTGTACTAAGCTCAAGTGCTTCTTCTATTGAGTACACACACCAAATATGAAGTCTCTACCACATGTGGTTTTCAACATTATGGTAAAGTTTATAAGTTGTGGACAGGCAGTCAGATCAATAACCATTTACTCCTGACTATGTAGTGTATGGACAAAAACATTCATTGTTGGTGCTAAACACAGGTAACAGCTTGTTGTTTGAATATTTCTATGTGATTGAGATGATGTACTTTGTACAAATCCGAATAAAATTATGTTCTGTTCTGTTCTTAAGCAAGTAATTTGCTCATGTGTTTACATCCCCATCTGCAAAGCATTGAGTAAACAGTAAAATGTTAGCCCATTTAAATACATAACAATGGCCTCCATATTCAAATGCTCAAACTTTAAACCTGAAGCCATTTCTTTCAACTTTCAAATGGTCAAACTATCAAACATAAAAACATTTTAGAAATGGCATAGGCCATTGTTTATGTCGAATAAAAAGTATGTATGTATGTATAAAACAGATTAACCCATTACTCCATATATACACATGTTCATGCCTTCCACTGAAATAAATAGTTCCACTTTGTACATATACCAATATGCACCAGAAGAAATACTTTCTATATTCTAGCAGAGGGTAGCTTAAAGCAGGCTGAAAGTAAAGCAGAATGTGCCTTAAGGCACATTCTGCTTTAATTTTAACCTGCTTTAGGCTATCGGGTAATGGTTTAACTCACACAACTTTCTCTCAATAAGTTACATTTGCAGAATACCTTTGTAGAATAACAGGTGGGTTTGGTTGTCTTGGAAAGTTGACATGTAAAGTCTGGGTACTAGGATTAAATCTGCATAAATTCCTCTGTCTGCCTCTCTGAGCTCGCTGTAAGCCTGATACCTGTGCTTCAGTCTGACGTACAAGTAGAGGGTGAGTGGCCGTCACATTGCTAGGGGCAGGTGGCATACTGGGTGCTATAAAATACATGTAACATTATACATTACTTTATTGATATCTCTATCACTAAAATAGGTTGCTCTGTAAACAATAACTTAATTTTCTGTAGACAAGACTTGCAGCAATGTTACCAGGAGAAAGCAAGAGGCACACAACACCCTGAAGCACTCATCTCAGACCAGACAATGTAGAACCACACCTTCTGGCGGCAATGTTTTTTAATGGATCACACTTCTTTAAACAACTTTTAAAGTTACTTTAAAAAACAGTTAACTGAGAAACATTTTGGTGAAAGCCAAAATTAAAATTGAACCAGTCATTCTGGAGAAGCAGCTTTTTCTATATATTGTGCAAGGATGCCACGGCAACAAGACTGGTGGCTCCCATCCACTATCTATGAACACCTTCAAAGCTCAGCACCACAGTCTGTATCTGACCAACCTTGTTTACAATTTGTTTCAGAGCAGAAGTCGTTTACAATTGGTGACAGGAGACACACAACATCAACAGAGGTATTACAAATGCTCACCTTGAGCTCTTTTTGCTCAGGTGACACTAATAAGTATGAAATCCTTCATAAAACTGCTACCACAAGCAAGTTAAACAGCAACATCAGGGGCCCGTTTCATAAAGCTTCTTACGACAAATGTTGTCGTAAGTCAAAACTTTAAAATACGTTTAATCTCTGATTTCTCTATCGAATCCTGTCTTGTGACATCTTTTTGGAATCGTCTTTTCAAGACGATTCCAAAAAGATATCACAAGACAGGATTAGATGGAGAAATAAATAATAATTGAGAGTTTTATAATTTGACTTACGACAACATTTGTCGTAAGATGTTTTATGAAACGGGCACCAGGTCCCCAGGTAAGAAGGAGTAAACTCATTTCCCAGCATTACCTCCTTCATGTCTGCATCAAACCCAATGGTAAGACAATAATTCATTGTCGTGTTGAGACAATTCTAATAATGTTCGGTAGTAGCTCTAATTAAAGAAGAAAACTTGTTTATTTGTATAATTATTAGAGATAGTTAGTTCTAAACGGAACCGCATAGTCTTTTCAGGTTTCGTAATGTAGCACATCGTAGCAGGGTTCCAGTGAAATAAACATTGACAATTTCGCAATGCATTTTATACAGCCTCGATAACTAACGAACATATAGTCTCACACTAAAGGATTTATGCAGACATAATAAGGATTTTAGCTTTCACAGTACTCCCTCTATCTGGAGCACTGATTGTGTATAAATATTGTATAAATTTACAATAAAGCTACAAATATCTTGCAAACATCAGGATCAAAACCTGCTCTAACCCTAATGTTTGCAGAGTTATTTGATGTTTAAGGCACTTGTTCAACACTTGGTGCAGCATGCAATCACTTGACCCTTTCCTCCATAGCCAGAAGTGCAACTTACCTACAATTTTAAAGGCTGGTATTTGCTTATGGTAAGATGAAAGTAAAATAGGAAGCTCCTATAGGAGCTTTCTGCTTTATTGTCATATTGATTTAAGCAGCTAACTGAACCCAGCACCATTAAATAATACAGTAGAACCTCTCTATTACGACCACTAAATTGTGTAAAATATTAATCGTTTAAGACAGGTGGCTGCTTAAAGCAATGTGAAAGTGAAACAGTAAGCTCCTGTAGGAGCTTTCTGTATCACTTTAACATTGTTTAAGCTGTCACCTGTCTTTTATACAGACATTTAGCCCTCTTTTAAGTGGTTGTTATAGTGTTACTGTATTCATTTGTGATGCTTATATAGAGGAGTAGGAAGAGGCAATCTATGGTGCTTGTTCAGAGGAAAGGGTTAATTCCACAGACAATAGGAATACCTGCAGAGTCATTGCCATTATTATCATTATCATGGTGGGAGATTGGCAATGGGTAACTGCGGATGTGACCTCCATCTAAGGAATTTAAAACTACATGCTGCTGATTGGCCCCTGTAATAAAGAAATATCACAAGCTGTGGCCAACGGTTTGTGTAACATGCAGTTAGCCTATTACTCCATAAATATGCCATTTATGCCTCTAATTTACTCCTCAGCTGAAGAAAATAATTCAATTTTATACAGTCACGAATACATACCATAAGAAATATTTTATATATCCCAGTAGATATTAGCTAAAAGCATGCTGAACGTAAAGCAGAATGTGACTTAAGGTGCATTCCGCTGTACTTTCAACCTGCTTGAAGTGGTCACTTGTCTTCAAAACTAGAAACAGGCTATGGGGTAATGGGTAAAGCTATCCAAGTATGCCCAATCAGCAAAATGATATTTTTTCAATATATTATTTCATTAAATTTTAAAATCTATGAAAAATAATAATGGCTGATCTACTATTTATCTGGAACAAGTACTGATGGCCAAGGATAACAAACCTGAATTCTTATTTAACCCTTTCCTCCATAGCCCAGTGCATATCACCTATATCCAACTGATATTGTATGTATAAATACTTCAATCTTCCAGGCAGCTGACAGCTAACAGCAAGGTGAAAGAAAGGCATAAGACGCCCTTAGCACTTTCACATTGCTTTAACCCATTACCCCATAAATACGCCTTTTAACGCCTTTAATTTATTCCTGCACAGAAGAAAATAGTTCCACTTTTTACAGTCATGAATATACATCTTTAGAAATATTTTTCTATATTCTAGATAATGGTAGCTTAAAGCAGGCTGAAAGTACTTAAGGCACATTCTGCTTTACTTTCAACCTGCTTTAAAGACATTAAGCCAGTCCATTCACTGATTCCCCCCTCATTGTTCTCACTTGGTGTGAAAATACAGGTAGATCACGAGAAAATTGCTCAGGTAACGACTCAGCCATCTGAATCTTTGAATAGAGGCCCTTACATAATAGATCTCAATAGGTTTTTCAATGGGTTTTACTAACCAAGCTATGAAATATTAGGTGCGGGCCTCACATGAGACGCCTGAATGATTATTTGCATAGACGCTAGCCGAGTTAGTGCATGGGCTCCATGCTTTGACTCAAACTTTCTACGGTGTAGGTGTTACCACCCAAGCTTGGTCATGTAATGTCTTTAAGTGGTCTCATATCTTCAATACTAAGAATAGGCTTTGGGGTAATGGGTTAAGCTGCAACCAGGGTTCAAGGTTATAAAACTTTTGAGTTTAGTCTCAGATTGTTCTAAAGCATTTGATTGGTCAGATTTGAGCTTTTGCTCAGCAAAAGCTCAAATCTGACCTATCAAATGTTTGAGACTGTTCTTAACACAGTCTGAAAACAATCATTTGAATGCATTTATCAGGGCAAGATAAAAGTGCATTTATTGCTTATATAAATGCAGAGGATGGGATGAAGGCATCCTAGGGTGCTTATGAGGGAGAAATGGTTAAACCACAGCAGTACTGACCTGTTGGGAACATTTCATCAGCATGGATCACAAATGTATCATTGAATGGTCTTCCCATAGATGTCTCAACATTCTGGTAATCATCGTTGTCAGCTTCCATATCAGAACCCTGTAAAAATCAATACCATAATAATAATTATTGCAGTCGAAACTCGATACTTCATACTCGCTGAAGTTGAATCTACCCATATTTCTTCAGTTGAATTTAAGGCAAACATACCCGCATTTCAAAGTTAAAATGTAGCTGAGCCACGTTTTAATTTAGAAATATAAATAAGTTCGACCTAAATTAGTTTGCATTATCAGGGTTTAAATGTGCATGTATTATGACTTGCTGGGAAAAACAGCAGCAAAGTAACCATTTCCCTCCATACAAGAGCCTTAACCATATTTTCTTTGTAAAATTATTTACCGATATTAACTGGTAGTTACAGTAATCTTCAAGATATTGTCATTCCAGTGAATATGTATATGACAAATATACAACAGTGTGACATTCTAAAACTCATATAGGTTTCTAATCTGTTATTGCAGATAATCTGAAACAAACCTGATGGGGAAAACTATTGCTCTAAACAAACACTATTTGATCTATTAAATGAATAATGCCAGAAGTATAAACTAACATCAAACTTTGTTCACTGTGCATTGAACCAGAGCTCCAAACAGTCTGGACACTTGGCTTCAGTGACAGGGCTTTGATTTAGCTGCTTTCATGATAGTCTGTATACTTCTTTTACTGAAGTAACAGCATCTAACAGCATCACATGATAGTGAACATACAGTGGAAGTGTATGCTTTTTAAATATTGAAAAAACAAGGCATTCATAAACCATACAAAACATTCACAATTTTGTTTTTGATGCTTCAGGGCTCCAGATAATTTTGCTTCTAATCAGTACAGTACTGATCAATTTTGAAAACAATTAGTCCCCAGATTTTTTAATCAGTACACATGGATTTTCAATTCATCGGTAGATCGCGGGTTAAATGGCCAACTTTAGAAGAAAGGAAAAATAATGCCTCAGTAATTATGCTATACAAAGTTTCAAATAACCTAATAGTTGTAGACCATAAACATCTACATCCATCCAGAAATCTCAACTTTGTCATACCTTTCTCTACTAGGACACAGTATCACTCAAACTCATTCTTTGCACGTACCATCAGACTTTGGAATAAACTACCACACAGCACTTAGGCCAGTGACAGTCTCACAAGCTTCACTGCCAGCCTCAGATCTCACAACCCCTAACTGCATAAGTTGTTTTTAAACATTTTTTAACCTCTGTTTATAATTGATCTTTCAGCTCTGCATTGTTTATCATTATGTTTTACTTTTTTTTAACACTGTCCCCAACCTCCCTGTCATTGTCAGAAATTGACAGTAGGGAGTAATAAAGTAGAAGTAGAAGATAAAATGTTACATTCTTGAAAATCGTAATTTACCTACATGTATGTAAATTACGATTTTCAAGAATCTAACATTTTAGCCGCTTATGCTGGGTTTTTTCTCGATGAAACTATGTTCGAATTTATGTCGTTCAATAAACTACCACAAGTTTCATTAGGTGTTAGTTCCTTTTAAATCAGATAGCAGACAACCGACGGTTTTCAACTTTCTATCGTTTTTCTGACTCTTCCATGCTAAGATTGACATTTTGTTGCGAGGTTTTCAACCAAAACACTTTTCGGAGAACTTGGATTTTATCGTTCATATATCAATGCAGATATAGATGTATATGCGAGTGCGTAGTAACCTCCCTTTGCTAACGGTGCGCAAGTAAAAAATCACCATACGATAAAACGAAGCTTCACAACAAGACCGCAAATCAATAAAATTAGACATGTCGCGGTTGACTATTTGCAAATATCGGTATGACAAAAACTCGGCTTTTGAATTGATACACGCGCCCCGAGAATTTCTCGCGTACACAGTACTTCAATATTTTAAAATTAAAGCGTACACGGTCGAAACGTTCGCGTATTTCACTGAGTACGCGGGCTTATCTGGAGCCCTGTGCTTTGTAATATATTTTCATACAATACAAAATTGCCATAAAGCATTTTCTGTTTTACTTTAAGCCTGCTTTCAGCTGCCATCTGCTACGATATAGTAGTTTTCACTACAGCCATGAGGAAAACCTGGCCCAGTTACAAGAGGCTGAAAGAAATCTGGTAGAGGGTTAGCCAGGGATAATGTGTGATTCTAAAATAGCTATCTGCTTTACCTTTATCTTGCTTTAAGCAATATGTTGCATAAGTGGCTATGGAGGAAAGGGTTAAATGATACATCTATGATCAACACATATCTCAAGATACTGTTGTTGCCTTCTGCTTGAATCAGAAGATTGTAATTATAAATTCTGACTTGATTTGAAGGCTGTTGCTGTAGCTAACATAGAACTCCACTAACCGTCATTTATTCACAGCCAGTGGGAAGGTGTTAGCATATATATAACTATATACTGTTCAGATGAGTCTCTTTATAATTTTCATACAAAAAATTAAAACTCCTGCAGGAAATTTCTGCTCAACTTTTAGCTGCCCATGTATATCTCCTTTTAGGTAGCGACTAAAAACATTTGACTGCTTCATACACAACAACCTTAAGGTGCGTTCTGCTCTACTTTCAGCCTGCTTTAATCCATTATCCCATAAATACCCCTTTAATTCATTCCTCCTCTGAAGAAAATAGTTACAATTTATATGTAATATTTTCAATTTTCAAGCAGATGGTAGCTTAAAGCAGGCTAAAATGAAAAGCAGAATGCACCTAGGTGCATTCTGCTTTACTTTCAACCTGCTTTATGTGGTCATCTATCTTCATATTTAGAAACAGGCTATGGGTAATGGATTAAGCTACCATCTGCTAGGATACAGAACATAATTCTTATGATGAATATTTATCACTGTACAAAGTGGAACTATTTTCTTCAGTGCAAGAATCAATTAAAGGCTTAAGAAACGTATGGATTAACATCAAATATTGTTCACAGTGCTTTGAACCAGAGCTCCAAACAGTCTGGACACTTGGCTTCAGTGACAGGGTTTTGATTTAGCTGCTTTCATCATAGTCTGTATGCTTCTTTTATTGAAGTAACAGCAACTAACAGCATCACATGATAGAAGATATAGAGGAAACATGCTTTTTAAATATTGAAAACAAGGCATTTATAAACCATGCAGAACATTTCACAAATTGATTTTTTAACAGCAAGTGGGAAGGTGTTAGCATATATATACTGTTCAGATGGGTCTCTTTATACCTTCTTACAAAGATTTAGCTCCTACAGGAAATTTCTACTCAACTTTAGTTTGAATTAAGCTGCCATTTGTAATTTTGCTTTGCAATAAACTGCCATCTGTATTAATGACTGCTAATTGGTCATCGTTTGAATGTCCGCTTAAACCGTTACCCCATAGCCTGTTTCTAGTTTTGCAGACAGGTGACTACATAAAGCAGAATACACCTTAAGGTGCATTCTGCTTTACTTTCAGTCTGCTTTAAGCTACCATCTGCTATGGAATATGGATATGGAATATTTTTTATGGTGAATATTTATGACTGTATATAGTGGAATTATTTTCTTCAGTGGAGAAATCAATATAAGGCCTAAAAAGGTGTATCTATTGGGTAATGGGTTACTACAAGCTTGAGGGTATATGGAACCTTAAAGCTAAAACCTCACCTCATCATCCTCATTGTCGTCATCCTGATCATCTTCTTCATCATCATCATCGTCATCTTCATCATCATCACCATCGTCATCGTTGTCATCATCATCAGCATCTGAGGCACTATCAGCTGTTTCGTCATCGTCATGAAGTTGATCTGTAATGTCTGGAAACAGAACAGATTTGGCATTACATTAAGACAATTGCTTACTACAGTAAAACCTGTCTTAAGCGGCCAGTGAAGGGAAGCAGCAAAATTGGCTGCTTAAGACAGGTGACCGCTTAATCCAGGGGCAAGAAAAATGACTAAGTTATTTTGAAAACGGTCACAGTTTCGTTTCGCTATTCATTCCTATTTAAAAAGTCAACAACATATTAAAAGTCCTCAAACTCATACAGAAGTGTATGACCAGTACACTTTTTGATTATAGAAACATTGACACGAGCATCAGTTACTCGGCGTCTGATCTCCATATCAAAATGTGCTGGTAACATAATGTTCATTTTCGGAAAATGGAATACAGTAGAATCTATATGTTGTTTCATTACACTTACGTTTGTACACGTATTTTTCTGTGCCACGGAGGCAGAATCCATGTGCGCGTGTCTACGGATTTTCCGGAGCTCAGTTAAAACTTTACAAATGTTGTCAAACGTACTTTCAAGTCAGCATTAGAGATTAAAAGTCAAAAATCGGTCGACCATTTTGTTCAGTTCTGATTGTTGTCGAGGAAATTAATTGCAGGCTGGGAAATTTAACACCGGCTATTTTTACACTAGGGGAACACCCCAGCATCCTCGAATTACGCAAGTTTTGATTGGTGGATAGTATTCATTTGCATAATAACGCGAGATTTTCTCCGAAGTCACTAAATCTAATTTTAGTGATGTACATTACACATAAGAACAACGCGGGCCGTGTAATTGACGATTAATTAAAGAGTTTGATACCAGTAGCATATGCTGTGTTATTTAGGCGGTTATTAAGAGTGACACGTTCGACAGAAATCATAACACGTGTATTCAAGTTGCCTGACCGTTCATTACAGTGGGTTTGATATGGAAAATGTTGATTACGTAATCGCTAATCTCCCAGACAAACTTGTTGATAATAACACGCCCCGCCGAGCACGTAAGTTGACAAGTTGAGGTTACAGACGGATCGACGCGTGGATTTGTTGAATGACACAGGTATTCAGGCATATCACACTTCAGCGGGCGGCCACTTGGCCGTTTAATACAGTGTGGAAACAGTGTTTGGGATGAATTTTTCTGGCCGCTGGCTGCGTTATACAGGTGACCGCTTAGTCAAGGGGCAATATAGAATGAATTCAATCGGGGGGAGATCGAACTGGCCGTTAAAGCCAGGTGACCGCTTATACCAGGTGACCGCTAGGACAGGTTTTACTGTATATAATTCTCATGGAAACACAACAGATCAGAAGATGGCATAATTTTCAATAGAATAAAGTAATTATAAAACTTCCCCAAAGAAATATCCCATCAATAAATTTCAACAAACAAATACTTAGGTTAGAAATTTGTTTTTAAATGTGACCTAAAAATAGTATTGTAATTTTAACCCAAGCTTTACAAATAAAGAATACATAATTTTTTGCCAACAGTGTAGAGAACTGCTATTCTGACCAGCAGCCTGTTCAGTTACCACTGTTTGCTGTTTAGGTTAGCAGTTTGTGCCCTGTGTGCAGAGTACAGGCGAGAAAACTTATTCTTTCAAAATAACTGCTTAAACTATTATTTTCATTGCAAACAGTTTGGAGCCAGATCAGACGCCGGGTTACCCGGCGTCTGATCAGGCTCCAAACTGTTTGCCACTCAGAACAAAACTGGTAGTCAGAATTGTCAAAAAATTGTCATTTTCTATGTCATTGCAGTGCTTGCATTTGAACAGAAGGATAACGTTTTCTCCCCTGTATTTCAGACAGGTAGCCAACTCGCAATTGATGGCCAACGGCGGCCATCGATTTCTTTACTGAACTCATCGCTTGGTATACTCTGTCAAACTTTTAAATGTTTCAGGGATAGCCCTCTCAAGAATCAATGTGAACTGACCATTACAATGAAGAGATTATTTGAAAATTCAACAATGAAAGGATTAACCCATTATCCCATAAATACGCCTTTTAACACCTTTAATTAAGTCCTCCACTGAAGAAAATAGTACAAATTCATATTGTCATAAAAATGTTGCAAAAAAAATATTTAGTAATTTTTTATATTCTAGTAGATGATAGCTTACGGCAGGTTAAAAGTATAGCAGAGTGTGCCTTAAGGCACATTCTGCTTTACTTTCAACCTGCTTTAAGTAGTCACCTGTCTTCAAAACTAGAAACAGTCTATGGGGTAATGGGTTAACACAATTACGCCTATCCACACCTCTAATTATTCCTACACTAAGAAAAGTAGTCTTTAGCTAGGATGTTCCAAAATGAATCATAAATTTCAAGCACTTTTTCCAGATAGAAGCTTAAAGCAAGCTTAAAGTAAAGCAGAATTCTTTACTTCCGACCTACTTCAGAACTAGATACAGGCTATGGGGTAATGTGTTAAGATGAAGACCAAATGTTTATACTCTGGGTGTGATCAATGTCATCATCCTCTCCTTCAGAGATAAGCTGACTGATCATTTGGGAGTCGTGATGATCATCTATCACACCTTCTTCTATATCCACATCTACCAACTCATCTCCCTCACCTTGAGCCTGGTCTGAAAATCACATCAACAAAATAACAGAAATTAATGTTACTAAGCAATAAAGTTGCTTTCTTTCAGACCCTAGCAAAAGTTTTAACATATTTAAATGGTGATAGAATTTTCTATTCAAAGCATCCATGCCCGTTATTAAACTATACTCGCTGTTAAAGTATCTTACATGATCACTGTTTATGAAATATAAAAGAACAATTGAATTACGTATCAATTGAGTTTTTCTGAGTTCCCATTTTGAAATTCTGTTAAGATTTAAGGAAAATGTATTTCTGTTTTATTAGTGAAACCTAAACATCGATCGCATCATCAACATTTCTAAATAAACTAAAATCCTAAGGTTTGCATAAACTCTTCCAGAGGATTCTAATAGAAGTTACACAATAAGGATGTGTGCAGATATTAACCATTTGCTCCTTAGATATGCTTTTTATGCATTTAAATCATTTCTCCATTGAATAAAATAATTCCATTTTATACAGTAAAATACTTTATCCTAGTTGGTGGTAGCTTAAAGCTGGCTGAAAGTAAAGCAGAATGTGCCTTTAAAAGGCACATTCTGCTTTACTTTCAATCTGCTTTAAGTGGTCCCCTGTCTTCAAAACAAAGAAATAGGCATCGGAGAAAAAGGTTAAAAGACAAATATTGGTAAAATTTATGAGCCAAGCATCATAGAATAAATTCTTAATGAGTACATTACCTGTTTCCATAATATCTGCAATAACTTGAGATTCTGGGTGTACAGTGGTATTTCTACCTAGAAGGGTATCTATGACCTCATCCAGTTCTGAGGCATCTGCTGGTGGCTCTATCACACTGTCTTGGTGGGTCTCCTCAAGACCTCCAGCACTACTCGTATTTAACACTTCCTCTATTTGGACTTCATTGGCTTCTGCTTCATTGGCACTCACTGCCGGTGCTGCTTCTACATTGTCACAAAGATAAAATGCATTAACCATTATTATGTTTTTCACATAAATGCTCATCATCTACAAAACTAGACATTAGCAAACAGTGTAGACCCTGATGAGATGTCGCGTTACGCCAGGTCTAATCAGAGTTTTTGCTGTTAACAATTTCATATAAAATGGTATACTCATTACACTGTATGGACAAAAATACAGCACACTTTTGATCACTCTTGAAATATATAGATCTATAATGAAATCTTCCACCCAGCGCTTCGGGGGATGTTCAATGCAATATCCTGGCATAAATGCCAGGGTTAATTTTCAAATAAGATCATTTTCTGGTCTCTGGCCAATTCATGTTGCCTCTCATGGGGTTAGTGAACACACTATTTAAAGTGCAGATTATTAGTGCAGATACTAATCAGAGTACTCCTTCAAAAATATTTAATAAAATGGCAAACAATGCAGAACCTGGTCAGATGGCAGATGATGTATAATTTATATACTCAACTCCTGCACAGCGAAGGATAAATTTGTTTATTGAAAATGATGATGGTTGTTTCCTGTCTTATTAACATTTTAAACATTTGGATGAAAACATGACTGACTTGTAATGCTGAAGTAGTCGCACTGTTAAAAATATAGTACTTCTAGCAAAAAGATGTTTTTATATATAGTAACAACAACCTTTTCTTCCCTACAGCTATTTCTGAGCATGATCAGTCTTGAACAATTTCAATACTGATAAGACGCAATATCAATGTATAAATATGATATCTGAGAAGAATCAAAATTTAGATTTTGGCTGTACAAATGTACTTAGATCACACAGACCATAGAGAAATGAGTTTAGACAGGAGAACAAGTTAATGTACCTTGAGTATTTGGTATAGTGCTATCTACAATCTGGATGTTGGCAGTGTCTGTTTCCTTTGGTTTTGGTTTGGCAGCAACACTCTGGACAGGTTGGTTAACACTTCTAGACAGAGTCTCCAGTGGTTTTAGTGCAGCATTCACAGTAGATGCCATGTATGGGCTAGATAAATCCAAACTATACGGAATACGAGCAAGATCAGTCACTAGTCCCCTCTTTAACAGGTTCTTCACAATATTGTTCATAATACACTGTTGACCTTTGAAAACTTGGTTGGGTATTTGACCCTGACTTGGGCAGGACTCTATCATTGTGCTGATTATGCTTGTTAATGCCTGCACCCTGGAATGTTTATCTGCACTTTCTGGCAGAATAAGTGCTCTCTGTAATGCTGATTTCACTTCACTGACTAAAGTCAACTGAGCATCTGGACTATGGTTACATGAAGCTATACTAGCTATAAACACACGAGACAAGGCTGGACAGTCACGATCTCCAAGATTGGAACTCGGGTGAAGTAGATGATCTAACACAAATGCCAGCATAGAGCAATCCTGAAATACAAGAACTTATTATAAATGATCATATAAAAGAAAATAATGATAAAATTTGATTGGCAAATCTTTTGAAACATGTGCAGGTGCTGGTCAAGTCATGTTCTCAAGTTTTTTTCAAGAGTGTGCTTTATTAAGATTAAAACTTAAAAGGTTCTTTCACCCTTTACTTTCTAGCTGTTTCAGTGTTTTTGAGAGGTAGTTGCTTTAAGCAGACTGAGATAAAGCAGAACATTCCATAGATTATTGCATTATTTTCAGCCTGATTTAAGAAGTCAATGTCACATATATTTCCTATCGTTTTTATTAGGACAAGTTAGAATTGTGTACAGGCATTTCATATGATGGAAACAGTGAGAAACTGTCATCTGCTCGAAATATTGTCTTCTTATTTACACAACCATGAATCAAGTCACAAACAGTTTAAGACTCTGATCAGCCCCTACATTAAGCTTGCCTGTTCTGGATCTTTAACTGTTTGCAAATGTCTTAAGTGTTAACCCATTACCTCATAGCCTATTTATAGTTTTGAAAACAGGTGACCACTTAACGCAGGCTAAAAGAAAAGCAGAATAAGCCTTATTTAAAGACACATTCAGATTTACTTTCAACCTGCTTTAATATACAATCTGCTAGGATATAGAAAACATTTCTTATGGTGCATTTTCATGACTGTAAGTTGGAACACTATTTACATGGCAATGGGTAAATAATGGCTGTATTTACCTCCTGTATAAGTTCTGACTGTCCAACAGGGTACATATGCTGTGTTATTAGCTGTGTACAGTTACAGTAGCACTTGATTATCTCAGATAACATTCTCAATATGGCAGATTTAGGCAGTAATGGCCGCTGCTGGCGAGTCTCCTCTGCACTCTTCCCTTCTTTTGTAGTATTTTTTGTAGCAGATGTACCATCAGAGTCTGCAGTACCCTGTGAAAGATGAAAACATTGTCTAATCAATAATGTAGTAAAAACAAAAATTTAACATTGAACCAACTTCAAAAGAAGTCGTCAGAAAAGCATTACCTCAATTGTAGTTGCTCCTTTGCTGTGGCTACAAAAATCTACTAAAGATTTTCTGAAATCAAGGCTCTAGATGACCTGCATATTTCAAATATTTAAATCCTTACATCTTAACCAAACCCTATGTTCTAAATAATCATTGTCTCTTCAATTCTAATGAGTAGTCAATACATAGAGATTGAATGAAATGTTCCGTTTATTCTCTCTTATCTGCAACACTGTGAAGTACATTGCTGATGAGCAAGGGAAATAATATAATAATTACTAATCAAAAATGACAAATGATATCTTTATGATACGAAACTAAGCCTTTTCCTCCACAGAAACACCATAATGTACTTTTAATAACTCCTTTAAATAACGGCTAAAAGAATTGATGGTGTCAGGAGCTTTCTGCTTTACTTTCATTTTTCTGCCACTTAATCGGAGCTGTCTGCTTTACTATCATCTTGTTTTTAAGCAGATGCCTGTCTTAACCCATTACCCTGTTTCTAGTTTTGAAGATAATTGACCATTAAAAGCAGGTTTAAAGTAAAGCAGAATGAGCCTTAAGGCACATTCTGTTTTACTTTCAGCCTGCTTTAAGCTATTATCTGCTATAATATAGAAAATATGTCTTGTGGTTCTTATTTGTGTCAGTATAAAGTATTTTCTTTAGTAGAGGAATAAATTAAATGCATAAAAAGATGTATTTATGGGGTAATGGGTTAAGCTCAGTTGGATAAATGTGATTTTCACGTATGGTAAGGGAACTTTCTCAAAGGGTTAAAACTGCTCACCTGTTGTTCATCATCTTGGTGTAGTATCTCAGCTGTGCTATTTTGCCTTGTTATCTCTGATTGTCTCTCGGTCAGCTCATTCACTACCTCTGCTATTGCCTCTGCTAAGGTCTGAGATGACTTCACCTCGGAACTGTTGCTATTGCCTGAAATGTATATATTTTGTCCTGATTTATCCAATACCTACATCAGAGCTCCAGATAAGGGGAGTATTTCACAATTAAAACTATTTATTTCTGCTTTAAATCCTATGGTGTCATTACTCGTTCGAATCGTCTCAAAGAGTAGTAACACCATAGAATTTGGTGCTGACATGAGTGAAATAATGTTGAATTTGTTCAGTTTACTCCTTCTTATCTGGAGCTCTGCTACATTTTAGTACTGCTAATATACTTGGTACAACGCTTTGTTCTATCAACGAGAAACACCCCTCTATTGTAAACCTTTCCTGCACAGTGGTTTCTTAAATCAGACAAGATACTGTTAAGCAGAAGTTAGAACCATATCTACGAGCTCACTTAAAAACCTACATACTATTTCTATTAACTAATGTCAATGGACGTTATATTGACAAAGCATAAATGTGTTACTGTTACAAGATCACACAATATCATCTCATTGCATATTATGTGTGAGCAAAATTTCACCAAATTCCATTTATAAGCCTTGGAGTAGGTGGAAGGTTTTTCTACACACACACACACTGATATTCAAATACAATGTACCCCACTTTGTTGTGTGGTATATCTGTGTAAAGATTTATTGAAATTGAGAATCCAGACAGACACTAATGTTTTCATTAAAGACTGAAACCCTTAAGAGTGACCAACCATACAATAAAATACTAAAGTCAAACTCTACCAACATGCATGACAAATATGTTTTTTACTTCCTACAAATTAAGAAGTTATATAAAATTACTTAAAAAACAGTTAGATTTAACCAACCTTCTTCTGAGTTCCAGGCGTATTTCACAACCAAGGCATCAAGTAAACTTTCTATCACATTTTTCATTGGTGAGTCCATGGTTGTGACTGTCATCTGTTTGGTGGGAACACACTTCAAGATACGTGGCACATTTGGACCAGTAAACCGGGATTCGTCATCTTCATCTGAAACTAGAACTGTAATACAAAGGCTACCTAACACTCCCATATACTAATCCTTCTCATGCTTATAGAGTAATCAGACAGATCCTTAACCCATTACCCCATAGCTAGTTTCTAGTATGGAAGATAGCTGACCACTTAAAGCAGGTTGAAAGTAAAGCAGAATGTGCCTTAAGGCACATTCTGCTTTACTTTCAGCCAGTTTTAAGCTATTATGATTATCTGCTAGAATATAGAAAATATTTCTTATGATTTTTATTTGTGACAATATAAATAGAAACTATTTTCTTCTGTGGAGGAATTAATTAAAGGGTAGAAAGACGTATTATGGTATTTATTCCTCCCTGAAACCTCAATTGGACAATTCTAATTTTCAATTTATCTGGTCCATTTTTGACTTTTTAGGGTTGATTTTTACAAAATGACAATCAGGACCTTAAGGAGCCCTCTGATCAGGGTCTACACTGTCTGCATAGGACAAGTGTACTCCTCACATGTATGCTGTTTGCGAACGATGCATATATGCGTGACTAGGGTTCAAAGAGCTAATTAAGAGGTTGTCTGATCAGGGTCTGAATTGTTTTCTTAACAGATCTGTTTTAATATGAGTTTGCACCTTTTCCAGGAGATGAATTTCCTTATTCCATTAACTGATGTTATGGTTCAAATTACTGATATTTCATAATGGGCAGACTTTTACATACGAATATTCACCATTAGAAAACTAATACTCCTCATCTTACAACATTTCATCCATGGACAAGGGGCTAAATTGTCTATGAACTAAATAATCAAGCTTGAATATCGTAACTTCCGCAGACACAAAATTCTTTTGAATACAACTTTATTCCCTCTGCTTGATATAATTCAGTGTGTCTATAAAGAAATAACAAAGGCTTTTCAGGCAGACATATTATTTCAATGTGCGTGTGTGTGTTTATTTCTATTAGAGGCTTACATTTGTCGACCGGAAATCCCCTTTTTGATGTCTCCCATCCCCCGCCCTCCCACTAGCCAACCCAACAACATACCCCTTTCTAATGACCGGGTTTTTCATTGAAAACCTGGTTAATGAATATAACAACTGCTATGCCTACTTCTTTTCGATGGTGGTGGCAATGTTACTCTCATGCACTCTTTCGCTAGTTCAGAGAAGAGCTGTGGATTGCGGCAGGCTGCTGGACTGAGCACTCTCAACAAATAATGCATTTCCTTCGCACCAATGCTTCCACGAGAAACCCCACTCAAGCTGGACCCTGCACCTGAACAGGTGTTTTTAATCACCTAAAACAGAATTGATAATTGGCCATTACAACAATATACAGTGAAACCTCTTTATTACGACCACTAAATTGTGTTAATTATTAGATCTTTCAGTCAGGTGAAGCAAGATGACAGTAAAACAAAGCTCCTTTAAACAGTCACCTGTCTATACAAACAGCTTTCTTTTTGTGGTCGTAATATAGAGGTTTTACTGTATTTAAAATATTTTATCATTTACAGAAATGAGAGATAATACATGCAAGATTTATGTAAATCTGTTATAACTGACAGGCAGTTTACAATCAAATATCACTTTTCTCTATGATAGTAGATTATCTTGGGAATACTTCAATTTTATTTTACCAGCCATATTGTAGAAACTTTAATCCTAAAATCGGACCAGGTATCAACATGTTACGATGCAGAGACATTACCAATACTTTCCCCTGTTCTTTACTATAAATTCAAAACCATTTAGAACTTTTTACCTTTTCCATGCAATATCTCAAGGAAGCAGGTTCTTCAAGAATATGGCGAAAAATCAGTGTGGTTAGAGAAAGGAAACCCTGAAATGCTGAAGCTTGTGTAAGCGCAAGAATCAGTCGAGGTCCACCTAACTCTGCAAACTGAACAGCATACTTGTGGTCCCTCGTCAGTCGTAGAACAAGCCGCAAAGCTGCATGTAACGTCTCAGCTTCCACAGGTATACCAATCATACTAACTATAGAGCTGAAAGTAACAGTAACAAATCAATAACATGTAACATGCCAATTTTAAGGGCTGTCCAACAGTACAAAATTAAAATCAAACAATGCAGACCCTGATGAGAGGCTGTTTCCTGAATAGCATGGGTTATGCAATTATTTCTTAAATAAGATACAGGTCAATATTCATCAAATAACCCTAAGAAATTAGAATATGTATGGCCTATCTAATATCAGGTTCAGGGACATGATTTCACCAGATTAGGTAGAAACAATTATAATACAGAAACGACAGTATGACATAAGGCATACCAGTACTCGTAATACCTGTTGAGTTTTATCAATATATAGTACAACTTATGTTGAGTTGCCACATTAATACAATAAATAAGCAGTCTTGAGACAGATTCAAAGTAACACATGAAGGAGTCACCATTCCGTGGAAAACTATATGCTTCATCAAAGAGTGGTCACTAAAAGCAAGTCTGACAGCACATTCTTAACCCATTCCCCACATAGGTAAATCATACGCCTTTGATTTATTCCTCTACTGAAGAAAATAGTTCCACTTTATAGTCATGAATATGAACAATAAGAAAAAGTTCTTAATCTTAACAGATGGTAGTTTAAAGTTGGTTGAAAGTAAAGCAGAATGTGCCTTAAGGCACATTCTGCTTTACTTTCAACCTTCTTCAATGGATCACCCATCTTCATAATTAGAACCAGGCTATGGGATAACAAATTAATAAAAATTATTACATAGAAATGTAACAAAATCATACCTGACAACACTTGTAGTTTGATCAGGAGTTAGTCCAGATACAACACAGGTGTGTTTTTTACTACTTGTCGAGGGCATTTCTGTGTCTGTGTCCATCTTAGTTTCTGGAGACTGAGTTGTATTCTCCTCCTTCTTCTCATTTGTCTGTTTCAGCTCAGCTGACGAAGGACGTGTTAACATGATAGGTCTTCTGTTTGATGTCTCCTCATTGATCTACAGGGTGGCAAATAACATTTGCATGAACACATGCTCCAGATAAGGGGAGTTTTTCAAAAACTAAAATCTTTATTTCTGCATTATAGACACCCATTGGTGTCACTACTCATTAGAATCGTCTCGAATTCTAACGAGTAGTAACACCATAGGATTTGGATTTGTTCAGTTCACTCCCTCTTATCTGGAGCCCTGTAGAACATATTATTATACTAAAAATAAACCAAGGCCGAGGTTTTAACCAAGTCTTGAAGAAACAGCTCCAGATAAGGGGAGTATTTCAAAAATTAAATCTTTATTTCAGCATCAAACCCTTTGGTGTAACACCATAGGATTTGGTTTTGAAATGATTGAGAAAATGTTAAATTTGTTCAGTTTACCCTCTCCTATCTGGAGCCCTGCAAGAAAGCTTGAAGTTATTCAGTGGGACCTGGTTTTTCAAATCTAATTACAGTGACTTTTAACCAAATCTGGATTCCTTAGATGCCTTGGCATAGAGGTAATCTACATTTAAAGTTTCAAAGCACTATGTTACAATCCCTACTTGGGTATATTTTTCGAGCGACAGATACTTTATCTTGTCCTTTAAACGCCTGACCTCAATCTGTAACACTTAGCAGCCAATTCATGTAAACTATTATCTGGTATGTTTACTACTAAAGCAAACCTCAATTCCTACTTTATATAGGAAGTTGTTGAGTAGAAAGTTTTCCTGACTGTTACAGCACCCCTGAAATCTCCCTTGGAAAAAAAATCCAGTATCGCTAGCTTTATGTCCACATCAGCTTGCTAAACTCTTAAATTTGAAGACAATCGATTAATCTAAACTATTTGACTTATCAAACTGTTCTTAACCCAAGAAGCAAGTTATTATTTCAGAGCTTAGTTGTCTAAAAACTTGCTTAATATTTCCAAAAATGTCAATCTAAATGCCCGCATTAAGCATTCATCTACAATAATCCAAATGTTTTGAGGTCAGGTGACTGCTAAAAGCAGAGCATTCTTCTTTCATTTTATTTTAAGCTTCAACCTTAAGACACATGTTGCTTTACTCCCAGGCTGCTTTAGCTACCATCTGCTAGAATCTAGAAAATATTTCTTATGATGTATATGCATAACTGTATATATTGGAACTCCTTCTTTAAGTGTAGGAATATATTAAATGTGTAAAAATGTGTATCTATGGAGCAATGGGTTAACTCATTCACCTCTGAAACTTTTAATGGACAATTCCAATTTCAAAATATGTCTATTCCATTATTGACTATTTAGGGTGATTTTAAAAACATTTTTCAAAATGACAAACATTGTAGACCCTGATCAAATGTCTACTTAAGGAGCCCTCTGATCAGGGTCTACACTGTTTGTATAGGACAAGTATAACCCTATCAGGTACACTGCTTGTAAATGATGAGTATACTCGTTGCTAGGGTTGAATGTGTTAAAACAGTGTTGACTGTAGCTGTATATAGAACAGAAAGTTACAAGTACCTGGACCATAGAGCTAAAGTGTACGGTATATCTTCTCCGCCCTGCTGTGAACCTCACACTATTCTCTCCTGACTGGTATGCATCATCTATGGTTTTGTTGTTTCCATTGTTGTACTTGCACCAACGACCAGTGGTATCATCAAACCATTTCCATGTATGACAGTTGGTCTGGAAAAGTAAGAGAAACTTATCATTGAACTCGAGTAGAAATTGGCAAGATTACAACAAACCACAACTACAAACATTCTATAAAATAAACTTTCTCTAACTATACTGAAACACTAAAATTGCAATTCATATACAGAAAGGCAAAAACAACATGATGAGTTTGTGAATTACTATGCCTCCTGATCTGACCAAGACCAAGAGTTTCTAGAGTTGAGTACACAAGCCAAATATGAAGTCTCTATCACATGTAGTTCAAAATTTATGGCCAATGTTTAATTCAGTCTAACCGACTGTTAAATGACCTTGACCTTTGTCTGGCATGGTCCAATTTGAACTGACAATTTGAACTGAGCTCAAGAGCTTCTCGAGTTTATCTTGAATTAAGTAGGCATAATCTAGAACGGCTATCACTAAAGGTGATAAATACCCCCACTATACAGCACTCTGTCACACTCTGCAGAAATTTTCAATAAGGTTTTACAATAAGGTCAAAGGTGTAAGGTCAAAATGACTTAAAAATGGTATATGACACTCTGCAACTCCTGCGTAACATTTATGCCAAGTATCAAGTAAATCAGGTTGAAAGTGAAGGAGGAGTTCGCCGTACAAGATTTTGCCTGCCAATTTTAAGGCCAAAGGTCAAGGTCAGAGATTTTGTGTATCAATTTTTAGTGACACTGCAACTCCTGAGTAACATTTATGCCAAGTATCAAGTGAATCAGGTTGAAAGTGAAAGAGGAGTTCAAAGTACAAGATTTTGCCTACCAATTCTAAGACCAAAGGTCAAGGTCACAGACACCTAAAATTTGTGTCTTGCACATCTACTACACCTGAGTAACATTTATGCCAAGTATCCAATGAATCAGGTTGAAAGTGAAGGAGGAGTTCAAAGTACAAGATTTTGCCTGCCAATTTCAAGACCAATTTCAAGGACAAAGGTCAAGGTCACATGGACCTGAAATTTGTGTCTTTCACATCTACTACACCTGAGTAACATTTATGCCAAGTATCAAATGAATCCGGTTGAAACTGAAGGAGGAGTTGAAAGTACAAGATTTGCCTGCCAATTACAAGACCAATTTCAAGGCTCAAGGTCAAGGAGACCTGAAAATTTGTGTCTTGCACATCTACTACACCTGAGTAACATTTATGCCAAGTATCAAGTGAATCAGGTTGAAACTGAAGAAGGAGTTGAAAGTACAAGATTTTGCAGACAGACCGACCGACGAACCGACAGGCTGATTCCAGTATAACCCCCTCAAACTCTGTTTGTCGGGGTATAAATATGATGTCTCTATCATATGTAATTATAAAGTTATGGCCAATGTAAAAATTCAGCCTTTTTACCTATAAATGACCAAGATGTAGTTAAAAAGTTATGGCTATTACCAAAACAACAAATTAACTTTTTTTTACGTATATGCATTATCTTAAATGAAGTATTACGGGGAGGACACCCTATGAAAAGCAAAGACCTGAGATGACAAAAGTGATACACAGATGATCGTAATGGATCTGATAGCTTAATTCAAACTCTTGTTAATCCGAAATTATTTTCTTGGTCCCATGGAATTAGAATTAACAAGAGTGGACTGTATTTTCAGTCGGGAACTCTATTCATTGAATCACAATACTGAATTTATAAATACTAAATATCAACTTACTAGTGTTTTCTCTGCTTCTGATTTGCGTTTAGATATTACAGAGACTTTCTCATACAAGTCCAGCAGTAGTAGCAAGGGAGCCAGCCATCTAAATAGAAAATATACACAAAATAAGTATGGTTATTCAAGACCAATCTAAATATACAAAATACTGAAAGTCCAAAAGAGGTCAAGGTCAAATTGAGGTTAGGTGGATTGGGAAAGATTCATTGCAACAACTGAATAAGTATTCTAGAAGTGATGTTGATGCCAGAAAAATGGTAAAATCTGATTTAACCTCGTTCACACAGGCAATCACTATACTGTATCAGTGGTAATGTTAGCCAAGTGGATAAAAATGTGCTAGTGAGATGCAATATTTAACGTACTTTGGAGTTGTGGCATTCTTGACAGCCAGTAGATAGTCTTTGCCAGCACACATCACCTGGACAAGCAGGTCTGTGAGATTATTGGTCTCCAAGGCTTCAGCACATGGCATCATGGTTTCCTAGAATATGTACAACATCTTTACTCAGGGCTCCAGATAAGTGGAGTATTTCAAAAACTAAAATCTTTATTTCTGTTTTAAACCCTATGGTGTCACTACTCATTAGAATCGTCTCAAAGAGACGATTCTAATGAGTAGTAACACCATAGGATTTTATGGTAAAATGACTGAGAAAAGTTTGGATTTGTTCAGTTTACTCCCTCTTATCTGGAGCCCTGTTTACTATGCTGCAATTTCTGCATTAAAAAGTCCTCACCGTCAGCCACTCTTCTCCAAGCATAAGTCTGGGTTATTGAGCAAGATTGCAATCAAGTCCTACATTTTTTCCTTGAAAACTACACAACAGTTGATCTAACAAAAAACACAAATGCACTACATATGTTTTTAAAGTCTTTAAACACTTCGGAAACAATTTATTAACTATACAGAGCTCCTGAGTATTTCATACTACTTTTCCTGTCTACAATAAACTCTATGTTGTGACTGCTCATTAGAATTATCTCCGAGAGAAGATTCTAACCAGCATTCATAACAAAAGGTAACAATATAAGGAAGAAGGTGTTTAAAATGGTAAGTTTACCCACTCTTATATTGAGCACTGACAATAGTAAGAAGTATGTTATGAAACATTTTTTGATCATTGATGCATGGCTGCTGATGATGTTGATAGCTTTCCATTACAGAACAGAGACTGGCATAAGTCAACAGGTACATATGCACAAGCAACTTTTATCATATCTGTTGGCTTGTTAGCAATTTAAAACAGGATTCTGTAATATACTAACTTAATCCCAGGTTTTTGGTGACAGTTAATTATTTAGTACAAGTGACATACCTCAAAAAGCAAACTGAACAAGTGTATCCGAACAGCAAATTTGGCAGCCTCTGTCTGGGTCTGACTCTCATTCCCCTCAGATGGTATAGAAAGAGCAAGGATCCTTTTGGCCAGAGCTTTCACCTACAAGTACATCTTTATTGTAGGTGCATGTGCACAATGGTGCACCTAACAAGAGACCCAGAGGGTCACATTTCGCTCACCTGAGGACACTGTACCATAGAATCTGACTGCGCAAGACAACATTTTGATATAGCTATGACCCAGGTCCCATAATTTGATCTGTGTAGAGGACCACAATGCGAAGCTACATGTCAGATATTAATGATCTGGGCCTTACGGTTAAAGAGAAGAAGATTTTTAAAGGTTTTCCTATAACAAGAGGGCCATGGCCCTAAATTCGCTCACCTGAGGACATTGAAGTTTGTACCTAAGTTGACTGGGCAAGACAACATTTTAATATAACTATAAATGGAGTTATCTTCCAGACAAGAAAACATGACAAAAGTGAATTTTGTTGCCAAGCTTATGACCCTTATCCATGACACATCCTCTTATCAAGCTATTTCCATTTCCAATAAATGATAATTATTTCACTAGCGTCAGCAGAACTGGAATTATTTTATAAAATATGACAAAGGGGAAAAACTAAATATTGCTGCCCTTGTGCATGGCATTTTCTCTCATCAGTTTCTTTCCATACATAAAATTTCATTACAATAGCATCAGTAGAACTGGAGTTGTCTTCTTGACAAGAAAATATCACAAAGGGAAATAACTCAAAAAACAATGTCAGAGTTATGGCCTTTGCAAATGGCACTTCCTCTCATCAGGCTCTTTCCAAATAGGCAATTTCATTTTACCCATTACCCCATAGCCTGTTTCTAGTTTTGAAAATAGGTGGCCACCTAAAGCAGGTTGAAAGTAAAGCAGAATGGGTCTTAATGCACACGTTTGCTTTACTTTCAAACTGCTTTAAGCTACCATCTACTAGGATATAGAAACTTATTTCGCATCTTACATTTTCATGACTGTTTAAAGGGGAATTATTTTCTTAAGTGGGGGAATAAATCAAAGGCCTAAAAATGCACATTTATGGGATAATGGGTTAACAAACGTCAGTTTTTAATGGGGGAAAGGGTTGAATCCTGGACAAGAAAAAATGACAAGACATACAGATAACTGTGACAAAACCAATATTAAACATATGTATAAATATGGCATAAGACATAATTACATAACTGTCAGTGGATCACTTCCAGATCCTGTTTCTTTAAGTATGAAGCAGACTGAACCATTTCTAAACTTTAGCAGACAACATGTTCAGTTCTGTTGGCCTGATCACTGAGGTCAAATATTATGCAAGAGTAGCGTAGCATTAGCAGCTGCTGGGGGCTTACCCTTACCAGACTGAAATGATGTCTGCTAAATACCTACTGTATGTGAAAAATGTACAATTTTTTTTTTTAGAAAATGTTAAGTTGGTAAATGAGTGGCAAATAGTTTGGATCCAGATTAGATGCAGCATTATGTTGCATCTGATCTGGATCCAAACTGTTTGCAAATATTGGCTATTTGCCCATAGTATATTAAGGGTAACTCAGGTAAATACAATTCTGCTTAAATCAAAAATACTGTGAAACCTGCCTAGAGCAGCACTTAAACTGTGCAGGGTGGTGTCAAATGTGACCCTAGGGATTTCATTTTAACAAACTATAGAGGGATCCACCAGGAGATTCTACTGTACAAATATCAAAGCTTAGGGCCTAGTAGTTTTGGGCAAGAAGATTTTTTAAAGTGTTTTGCTTTTTTGCTTTTTCAAGCAGAGTTTGTGCTTTTTTTCCTTTCATTTGAACAACTTCTGTAGAGAAGCATCCAAGGAACATCATGAGCAGTTTGAACTGTCCCTACAATCGGCGGGTTCAGAGGAGATGTCGTTTGAAGTAAATGTGAACGGACAGACGTACTACGGACGGTGAGCGGTCACAATATAGTAGAGGGCATTTAAAAATTTTGGGGAAAAAAAATGCACAGAAATGATTTTTGTGTTTTCATATGCTCCAATATGTACCGAATGACAGAAAAAAAGTCTAGGAAAATCAAACGATGCGAAATATGATTTTTTGGGGTAAAATGGTTGAATTGATAAACGAAAATGATAATTTTTGGAATTTCCATACTGTGACCCTGGGTATTAACATAAAGGCTTCAAATCTACAAATTAGACTGGCAGTTATATCCACTGTGGAATAGTACTAATTAGGATATATACAACTTTCAAAAAATGGTTCTTTTTGGGTGAAAATCATGAAAATATTAAACAAAACCCCAATTTTTGGAGATTTTAGTAGAGCTTCCCTGGTGCCAAACATCCAAATAAAGGAAAAGATGCACAGAAATAGTTTTTGTGTTTTCATATGGTAGAGCATGTACCAAATAACCGAAGAAAAATCTAGGAAATTCAAACTATCCGAAATATGTTTTTTGAGGCAAAATTGTTGAAATAATAAATGAAAACGCCAATTTTAGGGATTTCAGTACTGTGTCGTTGGTTATCATTATAAAAGCTCCAAATTTACAGGCTAGATACTGATACATCTCTATTGTGAAATAGTACTATAAGGATAGCTTAAACTTTGACAAATGAATTTTGGGGTAAAATTGTTGAAATAATGAATGAAAACACGAATTTTTGGGATTTCCCTACTGTGAACGTGGATATCAATATAACAGGGCACGACAAATCCTGTGCCCGGAGCCCGGCGGGCAACCACATCTTAGGCTTGGGCACCCATATTTTTCAAACTGAAGCCCGGCGGGCACCCCCTAAATTCCAATTTGAGTAGCCCGGGTAATTCCATTTTCAGAAAATCTCTACGTTATAAAATCTTGAATTTCGATAGAGCGTAACGAATTTGGTCAACTAGATCAAGGCTAATTGTTAAATTGAAGGGACAAAGACCCCCGTGGACACTTATCAGTGTTTGTATAGTAGTGCGGGCGACACAGGTCTTGATAATCGGTGATTAGACACCCCAATTAGCACTTCACGGTCAAATAAACACCACGCTTCCAGGTTGTCATGGCAGTAAATATTGTGTAGACGAATCGGCGGTTACAGTCGGGTACACTTGCAAATTTACGCAAACGAAAGGGAAGATGTTGCGTGAACGTAATGTGTACAGTAAAGCATAGACTGTCACACCCGTTTTTGTCTACGTTTACAACAAGCTACGAACGATACAGAAAACGGTAAAAAATGAAGTACGCTAATATAATTTAATGCGGTACAAGTAAATATGTCGCTGTTTTACCGTGTGATCAAAGTTGAAATATATTCCACAGTAGAACTAGAAGTAGTTTTATAGTCCATCACTCAAAAAATGTCTGCTAACTAGTACACAACACATTTCGGGGTCCGCACATTTGGAATCATGACGTTGACGTTATTGACATTGAAATAAACACAAATAGATCAAAGGGTTTATATGGCGGGGTTCAACAAGGGGGAAATACGTCGTGAGGAAATGACAGTATAATTTGGAGGCAGGGCACGGTTATTGCCGTGATATTAAAGTTGGGTTGAAGTTTGACCACGCCTGCTGAGTGGGTTGACACATTGTGTTTGTTTAATTGGTTATCAAAAAAAGGTGATTGACAGTCCCGGACAATGAGCTAAGTAAACTCAGGAGTCGGACATTTCTTTCCCCGTAAAATGAAATACAGATGATTATTTTCCATTTTAAAAACAGAAAAATCACCCCGAATCTAAGACGTGTGTCAACGACAATTAAGCGGTCACGAGCGAATCAAGGAATTATGTTGTATAGTTCCGTGCGCGAACAATAAGATTATTTCGATACGGTCGATAGTTCAGGACAAACATTTTAGATGAATGCTTAACAGAAATTAACATTTTATCATTTTATTAATTGATTTCCGCCACACAATCCTTTGAATAACCACGCTTACGAACCTTAAGTTGCAAAATGGCGGGGCGCCGTTCTTTTTGCTTTGACGGGTACGTGTATTTGTGAGTAAAAAAGACATTCTCCAGCGCATCCATTAAGATTTATCATATAAATTCTTCTATTGTAGGATACTTTTTGTGTAAATGTATGTTAAGTTAAATATTGCAACAAAGAGTGCGCGTAAAATTGATTTGCAATCAGTTTTCGCGGTAGAAATTTGGTTGTCAAAACTTTCTACTGACGAACTAACCGCACCTATTTTATAATTTATGACATATGCGGAAGAAGAAGGTATGCAATGGTCGTCTGCACAATTTTGTCGTCTGCAACTATTCTGAGTTTCTCTGTTATTATTTTTATGAATTTTCTTCCATAAAATATCAGAGTGTCATACAGTTTGGATCCAGGCGTCTCATCTCGATCCAAACTGTTTGCAAGCCAGGAACTTTCATAATTAAAAAAAACCAAAACCACAGGATGAATTAGAATCTAGATCTACCCTTTTTAAAAAAATTCAAATAGGCTGGATGGAATGTAAAACTGCTCATTTTAGAACAAAAATTAACAACAACAACAACAATAAAACTTACTTACAGCTGTGGCTTATCAATGGTATTTGATCAAGCAAGTCATTTATTTATCAAAATGTATTAATTTATAGATAATATAAATATAACATTGTATAAAACTTGACTATCGCCATTCGGCTCCAAAGCAGAACACTTTACTTATAACCTGCTTTAAGTGGTCACCTGTCTGCAAAACTAGAAACTGGTTATGGTGAAAATTATGGGTTAATGCAGTCAGTGAATGAAGGGTTCGCTTTACACTGATAATTTGGTACATCATTTTGTGCGGAAAAAATCAGGGCAACCAAAAAATAATTCTGGTTGCCCTGAGGGCAACCAGCTTTTAATAAAATTTGTCGTGCCCTGATATAAATACACCAAATATGCAGGTTAGACAAAAAATCATTTTTACTGTGTAATGGTACTAGTAAGGATAAATAAAACTTTCAAAAAACTGGTTTTTTGGGTTAAATTGTCAAAATATTAAACCAAAATCACCAATTTTGGGGATTTTCGTAGACAATCCCTGCCATCGAAATCAAAAGTGATTTATGTGTTATCATATGCTTTAATATGTACAAACTAATAGAAAAATCATCTAGGAAAATCATACAATACCAAATATGGTGTATTGAGGTAAAATCGTTGAAAAATAAAATGTAAATATGCTTTTTTGGGATTTTACTACTGTGATGGTGGCTATTAAAATAAAAGCTCCAAATCTACAGGTTAAACAAATATTCAATTGCGCTGTGGAATGGTACTGATAAAGATGAATAAACTGTCAAAAAACTGATTTATGCAGTAAAGTTGTTATAATAATTAAACAAAAAAACACCAATTTTCGAGATTTAGCAGAGATCTCCTGACCTGAAAATTCCAAATAAAGCCTTATAAGCAAATAAAGGGAAAAGTATTTAGAATTGATTTATATGTTTTAGTATGTTTCAATATGTATTAAATAACAGCAAAATAAAGGAAACTCCAACAAAGCCAAATATGACTTTTCGGGGTAAACTGGTTAAAACAATTAGTTTAAATTTGAATTTTTGGAATTTCCACAACATGGCTTTTAAGATATAAATGTAAAAGCTTCAAATTTACAGGTAAGACACATTATACTTTGTACTGTAGGCTATATACTCACTCTGATTTGGGTCCTCAAATGATATAATTATATTCTTGTTCCGCATACAACTAGGGTTAAGTAACAACCTATATTTGGCATCGCACACAATAAGGGTTAAATTACAGCATTTTGACAATTAAACCAGTGTACTAGCTTAGAGGCAGCATTTAAAATGCCGCTTGTCAAATCAGAGTGTGCACTGATAGTAGATAATAAGCACCACAAAACGAATATTGAATGTTATTGACCTGGTGATATATACACTATCAGTTATTTCATATATATAGCAAGCACTGTTAGATCAATTAATTACATAAATTACATGTACGATGTATGCCCAATGTGCGTATACTATGATTTGCTGATATTTCATACAGTTGTCAGATTCCATTATTACAGCTCAAAGTACAGGATAGCTCATGTCTATTAGTTTCCAACCAACATCAGAACCAACCAGTTTTGCGCAATAATCCAACATGGCAGAAAATTGTTCGTTCGTTTATGTTTTGATTTTTTTTATTGGTGGAGGGGTGTATTTTTCCAAAACCCTATATATTTATAAATTGTTATGTGTGATTTTGGATAAACTAGTTACATATCTCATTTAAAAGGACTGTGTCAAGCCTATTGATTTGGAGTTTTTATTATTAATTCATATCCTCCCCCATATACAGAAATTAAAAATTTGCTGTTTTATGTATATTTTTTAATATTTTCCTCAAAAAGTTATTTTCAAACTTTGTATTTATCATCTTTAGTAAGCTGTTGTTTTGGAAAGAATATATAACTTATTTGTGCATTTGAAGCTTTACTGGGCATATCCACAGTCATAAAGTCAAACAACTGGGCTTGACGTGTCAAAGGTCAGCAGAGTCCATTTTTAAGGAGAGCAGCATTCCGCATGTTCTCCGACCATTTTCATACAATCAAAATTAGTATAAATATTAGATACAAATGAAGGCGATATTATTGTTAGCACTTTAGAGCAGTAGGTAAATATAGGTACACAGAGTGTATTGCGATAGAATTATTTTAATAAGCGTAGGTTCGAAACCCGCGTCGACCTCAAACTTTTTTTAATCTAAAATGAATTATCTAATTTCATACTGTGTGATTATACTAACAATTTATACACATGTTCGTCAAATTTGGGGCAGGGGTGCATGGATTTCTAGCCCTATATCAGCCATTCTTTCAAAAAACAAATCGATGATAAAATATGAATATCAATATAAGTTTTAGTCACTTTCTTCATGAGGCTTTCTGTACTACCTTAATGCAATGTAATTATATAATCTTTAATATTGTTTTGGCAAAACAATATCATAGGTTGCTGCGAGATTCGAACCCGTGCTTGATAAAATGTTATCCGATCATATACTTCTACCTACGTCTTATCCACTACGTTATGTTTCCAATAACTAATTCGTTTATTTGTACCGATAACCAAACCTTTTCCTTTAAAACTTGACACGGGGACATCTGAAATGCTGATTCCCCTTATAAATGGACTTGGCCACCCTTTGACCCGTCAGACCTAGTTGTTTGACTATAGTAATGAAATTCAAAATGGTAGTTATCCTTACTTATAAAAAGTTTCCATTTATATATTTGTCTTAACTATATTTTTAAGTTTTACATTCATGTTATATTGCTGTAACAATATACTGAAGATATTGTCTTTTTGTTGAACTATTATAAGTTATACATGTATATTACTTCATTGAAACTTATATAACTATGCTAACAATTACACTGTAGTGCCTTGATGGTCACATCCAATGCCACTGTAAAAATCCTCAGTGAAAACTGTTTTCGTTTAACTTATATCTTATCACCAAAATTTATTAATTTTAGAAATCATATTTTATTTGTACTAGTGCTATAGGCTTTATTTCATGGTGCCTGTTGCCTTTTAAATGGATTTGGAGCTTTTTTAATCATATTTAAAGTCACAATACATTAAAAACATGTGTCTGTTGAAATGTTTTACCGGTTGATTTGTCTTTACTTTAACTAAGCTACATTAAACTGGTGTATGTGTGTAAGTTATAGACTTTGAACGTTTGGTTTCATATCTAAGGTCACCGTAGTGAAGTGAAAAGATAAGGGTTTTCATTTTAAAGCTTAATTCATCCTTAATAGTACAAGGCTACAGTGCACAGTAATATGTATATTACCTGTACATTTGTAGCTTCTATATTCCTGTCTAAGGCCAAAGTGTGGAATTTCCAAAAACATGCATTTACATTAATTGTTTTAATCAGTATACCCCAAAATTTATATCAGCTTTGTTGGATTTTCCTAGATTGTTTTACAAACAAGAATTGGTGATTTTGGTTTAATATTTTGATAATTTTACCCCAAAAAACAGCTTTTTGAAACCTTTATTTATCCTAACAAGGACCATTCTAAAGTAGACCTGAATATGTGTCTAGCCTGGATATTTGGAGCTTTTATAGTGATATCCATGGTCACAGAAAGGAAATCCCAAAAATTAGCTTTTCAGTTAATATTTCAACCATTTTACCCAAAAATCATATTTCGGATTCTTTGATTTTCCTACATTATTTGTCTGTTATTTGGTACATATTGAAACATATCATTACTGATAAATCAATTCTGTGCATCTTTTCCATTAGTTTGATTTCAATCTCAAAATCTGTCAAATATCCCCAAAATATGAAATTTTGGTTAAATAATTTTACGATTTTACCCCCAATTTTTTTTTAAAGTTGTATTTATCTTAACTAGGGTCATTCAACTGTAGACATGAATATTTGTGCAGCCTGTAGATTTCGAGATTTTATATTGGTATCCTCGATCACAGAAGGGAAATCCCAAAAATTAGTGATTTTAGTTATTATTTAAACCATTTTACCCAAAATCATATTTTGCATCGTTTAATTTCCCTAGACTTTTTGTCTGTTATTTGGTCCATATTTAAGCAAATAATAACATATAAATCAACTCTGTGCACCTTTTCCTTTATTTGCTTTTAGATGTCAGGGTCTGTTTGAAATCCTCAACATTTGTGTTTTTTGTTTGATACTTTGACAATTTCACCCTAAAAATCAGCTTTTTGAAATTTTTATTTATCTTAACAAGTACCAATCCACAGTTTACACGAGTATTTGTATATCCTGTAGATTTCGAGATTTTATATCGATATTCTCCATCACAGAAGGGAAATCCCAAAAATTAGCGATTTCAGTTATTATTTCAACCATTTTACCCAAAAAACATAGTTTGCATTGTTTGATTTTCCTAGACTTTTTGTCTGTTATTTGGTACATATTTAAGCAGATAATAACGTATAAATCAACTCTGTGCACCATTTTCTTTACTTGCTTTTAGATGTCAGGGTCTGTTTGAAATCCTTAAAATTTGTGATTTTGGTTTAATATTTTGACAATTTCACCCCAAAATCATTTTTTTGAAAATTTTATTTATCTTAACAAGTACCATTCCACAGCTGACATGAATATTTGTCTAGCCTGTAGATTTCGAGATTTTATATCGATATCCTCGAGCACAGAAGGGAAATCCCAAAAATTAGCGATTTCAGATATTATTTCAACCATTTTACCCCAAAACCATATTTCGCATCGTTTGATTTTCCTAGACTTTTTGTCTGTTATTTGGTACATATTTAGGCAAATAATAACATATAAATCAACTCTGTGCACCATTTCCTTTATTTGCTATGAGATGCCAGGGTCTGTTTGAAATCCTCAAATTTGTGATTTTGGTTTAATATTTTGACAATTTCACCCCAAAAATCAGTTTTTTGAAAATTTTATTTATCTTAACAAGTACCATTCCACAGCTGACATTAATATTTATCTAGCCTGTAGATTTCAAGCTTTTATGTTGATTTCTGCGATCGCAGTTTGGAAATCCCAAAAATTCGTGCTTTCACCTATCATTTTAGCCATTTTACCCCAAAAATCATATTTCGCATCGTTTGATTTTCATAGACTTTTTTTTTGTCATTCGGTACATATTGGAGCATATGAAAACACAAAAATCAATTCTGTGCATTTTTTTTCCTTTATTTCGATTTTTGACGTTAGATGCCCTCTACTAATAGCTCACCTTGAGCCTTTGGCTCAGGTGAGCTAAAATCTGATAAGCCCCAGGGCGGGGCCATTTTTGGCCCCAGGGTCAAACTTTGAACAATCTTGGTAGAAGATCATTAGGTTATGATACATACCAAATATCAAAGGTCTGGGCCTTTGGGTTTTTGAGAAGATTTTTTAAGATTTTCTTATGCATTAAAAGTTGTCTATAGGGTCATGTTAGAAAATCTGGTCCCACAGCAAGGGGAATAACTCTAGCCAAGTTACAAGTTTATTTTCTTGTTATGGCCCATATGGGCATGTAACATAGTAACATAACATAATGAAACAAAGCATGGCATTACAGTTGAGATAGATCTGTTTTAGTACAAATTAGTGAATTATCAATTTGTAATTTTTTTATCAGAAAACGAACAATCACAATGTGTATGGAGGGATGAGAATTCTTCTATAGCAATCAATAGATTTTTTAAATGTATACACTTTCTGTATGCGAACTGAGTAGACCCAGATCAGAGTTGACCCATCTGTTCCCAATCAGCCCATATAAGGTGTCACTATGAGGTAAAATATTAAAGAGTGAGAAAAGGAATCCGACACCTGTCCTCCCCCCAGACCACCAATTGCAGGTCTCAAGGGACAACCCGTGACAGATCCACAAGATTTTATTCCCATCAGACATTTAATATGATGTAAACAAAAACATTAAAAAAACAACCAACCATAAAAGGTGACAACTACAGTCGACCAATAACTACAACAGCATAAAAATATACATTTACATGTCCACCCGCTCACCCCGAGAATCCCGGTGTCCACTTTCAATCACCAATCCATTATCCAACCCATATCATTATAGATCTTTTGCAAAAGAAACAAGAGCCCCATGGGGCATATTCGCTCACCTGAGAATAACTGGAACAAGAGCCCCATGGGGCATATTTCGCTCACCTGAGAATAACTGACAAAATGAAGAAAAAGATTTATGTCCAGGAGAGGGTCATTTTTTACCCAATTGGCATAATTTGAACAACCTTGAAAGAGGACCTGTAGGTGATGCTATGTGCCAAATATCTAAGATCAGGGTACTAGGGTTTTAGACAAAAAGATTTTTTTAAGTTTCCATTGAAACAATCTTTTTTTAGCTCCTGTAACGTTCATTATGCAACAGACAGGAAACATTTAAACAAAATAGGTAAAGGACATCTAAAAGTGTCACCATGCCGAATATCAAAGCTATGGCCATATCAGTTTCAGAGGAGAAGACATTTGAAAATTTCACTATATAACTCTATGTAAAACAGTGACCCACCGGGTTGGGGCCAATTTTGACCCCAGAGGCATAATTTGAACAAAGTTGATAAAGGACCTGTAGGTGATGCTATGTGCCAAATATCTAAGCTCTGGCCGTTGTAGTTTTTGACAAAAAGATTTTTTAATTTTTATAGAAAAAATCTATTTTTAGCTCCTGTGACCTAGATATGCAACAGACCACAACCATTTGAACAAAATACATAAAAGATATTCAGAAGTGTCACAATACCAATTATCAAAGCTATGGCCAAATTAGTGTCAGAGAAGAAGACGTTTGAAATTTTCACTATATAACTCTATGTAAAACTGTGACCCCTGGAGTGGGGCCAATTTTGACCCCAGGGGCATAATTTGAACAAACTTGATAGAGGACCTGTAGACAATGCTATGTGCCAAATATCTAAGCTCTGGCCCTTGTAGTTTCAGACAAGAAGATTTTTTAAGTTTTCATTGAAAAAAATCTATTTTTAGCTTCTGTGACCTAGATATGCAACCGACCAGAACCATTTGAACAAAATAGGTAAAGGACATCTAAAAGTGTCACCATGCCAAATATTAAAGCTCTGGCCATATTAGTTTCAGAGAAGAAGATGTTTGAAAATTTCACGATATAACTCTTTGTAAAACTGTGACCCCCAGGGCGGGGCCAATTTTGACCCCAGGGGCATAATTTGAACAAACTTGATAGAGGACTTGTAGGTGATGCTATGTGCCAAATATCTAAGCTCTGGCCTTTGCAGTTTTTGACAAGAAGATTTTTTAAGATTTCATTATTTTTTCACTTTGGTTGCCATGGCAACTAGAGTTCTGCATTGTTTTTAATTCTTTGAACAAATTTGAAAGAGCTTGACCCAAGGAACATTTCTGTAAAGTTTGGTTGAAATCTGTTCAGCGGTATAGGAGGAGATGTCATTTGAAGCAATTGTTAACGACGACGTACAACGCACACCGCACGACGACGGACACAGGGCCATCCCAATAGCTCACCTTGAGCCTTTGGCTCAGGTGCGCTTAAAATGGAGATATTGATTTATGTCCAGGACTGACCTAGATATGCAACAGACCGTAACAATTTGAACAAAATATGTAAAGTATATTTAAAAGTGTCACCATACAGAATATAAAAGCTCTGGCCATATTAGAGTTAGAGAAGAGGACGTTTGAAATTTTCTCTATATAACTCTATGCAAAAAAACTGACCCCCGGGGCGGGGCCAATTTTGACCCTAGGGGCATAATTTGAACAAACTTAATAGAGGACCTGTAGTCGATGATATGTGCCATATGTCTAAGCTCTGGCCCTTGTAGTTTTAGACAAGAAGATTTTTTAAGTTTTCACTGAAAAAAATCTATTTTTAGCTCCTGTGACCTAGTTATGAAACGGACCAGAACCATTTGTACAATTTTGGTATAGGACATCTAGAAGTGTAACTATGCCAAATATCAAAGCTCTGGCCATATTAGTTTCAGAGAAGAAGACGTTTGAAAATTTCACTATATAACTCTTTGTAAAACTGTGACCCCCTGGGCAGGGCTAATTTTGACCCAAGGGGCATAATTTGAACAAACTTGATAGAGGACCTGTAGGTGATTCTATGTGCTAAATAACTAAGCCTTGGCCCTTGTAGTTTCAGACAAGAAGACTTTTTAAGTTTTCATTGAAAAAATCTATCTTTAGCTCCTGTGACCTAGTTATGCAACGGACCAGAACCATTTGAACAATTTTGGTAAAGGACATCTAAAAGTGTCACCATGCCAAATATCAAAGCTCTGGCCACATTGGTTTCAGAGAAGAAGACGTTTGAAAATTTCACTATATAACTCTATGTAAAACTGAGACCCCTGGGGCGGGGCCAATTTTGACCCCAGGGGCATAATTTGAACAAACTTGATAGAGGACTAGTAGATGATGCTATGTGCCAAATTTCTTAGCTCTGGCCCTTGCAGTTTTTGACAAGAAGATTTTTTAAGATTTCCTTATTTTTTCACTTTGGTTGCCATGGCAACTAGAGTTCTGCATTGTTTTTAATTCTTTGAACAAATTTGAAAGAGCTTGACCCAAAGAACATTTCTGTAAAGTTTGGTTGAATTCTGTCAAGCGGTATAGGAGGAGATGTCATTTGAAGCAATTGTTAACGACGACGGACGACGCACAACGCAGGACGCCGGGCCATCCCAATAGCTCACCTTGAGCCTTTGGCTCAGGTGAGCTAAAAATGATCTCTTCACCACTGCATTGTTTGTAAGTAACATATACACTGTGACACTGTTGCTCTCAGAGGCAAGCGGGTTTAGGAACGCAATTCACAAATTATGCATACCCCGAACTGAGGGCTCCTTTGGGAGCCTCGAAACCAGGGCCTACATTGCATGAATAAACAAATGAGTAACACTCCATTGCGCTGCTTGTAAATGATGCATGTATGCATCGAAGTGGCAAACAACGCAGACCCCAAGCCCCAATATCTTCCAAAAGATTAAATTGCCCAACATAGCATACCAAGGGAGGTAACTCAATCATCATCAAGTACTACAATAACAACTGTTCTCTCCCCTACTATGTAGATTGAAAGGGAGATAGACCCTGTTACATAATTATCTGTCCAAACTAGTAGGCTAAGTAGCATACCAAGGTTCATCCCATGAGACAATAGGGCTCAAGTGAAAAAAATAAATAAATATAATCAACTGTCATTTAAACATTACAACTTGTTAAACACGCACCATTCTGTCAAAACTCACACTGGACCAACACATACTAACGAGCTATGGGTGAAAAATCACTATCAATTGAAACAAGCCATAATTTTCTTGCAAAATATTGTTAATTTTAACAAAGTATCTTTGCTTTCGGCATTCATAAGACTATAACATTTCCTTTCGGTTGGATAAGTGTAGAAATATTCGTCCAAGTATCTATTTCTGTCAGCATGGAAATGATTGCAGTTAAACAGGTAATGGAATTCATCACCTAATACATTACTATTACATAAATGACAAGTTCTTAATTCTCTTGGAGTATTATTAAATCTACCCTTTTCAATTGGCAGTTTATGATCCATACATCTGAATTTACATAACAATATAGCAAGGTCATTTGGTAACAAATGAAAGTATTTTTCAAGAGCAAATTCATGTTTGTACAATCTGTAGTTCAGGCATTTACTATAAACTCCTATAGTACTGTTCCAATTTTGTAAAAATTGGTCTTTGATTCTATTTTTAATCATATTTTTGAAAGAGTCAGGATATTGAATTTTTTGATCATGCCAATAATTAGACAAACCTAATTTATCTAAACTGTCGTTGACGTATTTTAACCAACCAAAATTTAAATTCTGATTCCTATATAATACAAGACATGTTCTGTAAAGAATGCTACTGATTTTGTCCTCTTTGGAGTTTACTATCTTGCAACAGTAATTCAAGACTCTACTTTTGATATGAGCTGATACTGGCATAACACCTAAATCACCATATAACATACAATTAGGTGTACTTTGTTTTAATTTTAGAATCAACTTAAGATACTTTAATTGAAATCTATCAATGACATCAACATTTTCTACCCCCCAAACTTCAGAAGCATACAATAGAATGGGAGCGATCATGGTGTCAAATAAATGTATTTGTAAGTCAATTGGCAAATGTAATTTTCTGGATTTGTTTATTACAGAGAACATAGCCCTTCTTGCCTGGTCAACTAAAAAGGACTTGGTGAGTGTGAACTTACCATTGTATGAAAATTGGATACCCAAATATGAAAAATGATCAACCATCTCTAGTATACTACCTTCAAAATGAAATTTTTGAGCATTGTTCAAACCTCGTCTTGATTTCCAGAATATTACTATTTTAGTTTTAGCAGTATTTACCTGTAGCCCCCAAATATTACAATAGTCTGACATTGCATTTAAGGCTAATTGAAGGTCATTTTCAGTTTCTGCTAGGATCACAGTGTCATCCGCATACAACCACAGATACAGCTTAAAATATACTTCAATATCATCATCACTTAAGCAAAGGTTCACTGTATCGGACAGCAGATTAAGACCATCATATTTACTTGACATAAAGTTGCACAGACCGTTAAGAAACAAAGAAAAAAGGACAGGTGACAAATTTTCGCCCTGCCTTACTCCAATTTGGCTTCTGAAAAAATCTGATATAGAGTTCTGAACTTTAACACAAGACTTAGCCTTCTCATACATGTTATAAATTATCTTAAAACACTTTCCATCAATGTTGAACAAGATTTTGTTCCCCCTTGCCACTGATGCTTCTGACAAAGTTTGGTTGCAATTGGGTCAGTGGTTTCTGAGGAGATGTTGTTCGAAAATTTGAACGTACGACGTACACCGGACGCCAGATGACGGACGGAATGGTATCACAATAGCTCATCCTGAGCCTTTGGCTCAGGTGAGCTAAAAAGTGCCCCTTATCATAATCATCAGAATTGATGGCGTAGAAGTAATGAATAGAAAATAGAAAATAACATGTTTTAAAACCACAATTTTATAAACCATTAAGTTGAAACAAATACTGTCAGTAAACAAAGCTGCTGCATATTGGAAACTTACTATACTATTAACAATAGATACACATTTTTAAGCATTCAGTTTATTCTTCCATTGAAGACAATAGTCCCATTAATTTATACAGCCATGATTATGTATCATAAGAAATATTTTCTGTTTCCTAGTAGCTTAAAGCAGGCTGAAAGGAAAGCAGAATGCGCCTTAAGACGCATTTTGCTTTACTTCCATCCACCTTTAACTGCTCAGCCATTTTCAACACTAGAAACATGTTATGGGAGTAATGGGTTAATTTATAAATTTCAATTCAAGGCATGACTTACATTTCACCATTTCCAATGCCTAGCTCTGATGAATGCTTGTTCTCAAAATTAACAAATCAGCAAACTATTTTAAATGCTGAAAACAATCCAGAGCTCCAGATAAGGGGAGTATTTCAAAAACTAAAATCTTTATTTCTGCATAAACCCTATGGTGTTACTCCTCATTAGAATCGTCTCGAAGAGACGATTCTAATGAGTAGTAACACCATAGGATTTGATGCTGAAATGAGTGAGAAAATGTTGGATTTGTTCGCTTTACTCCCTCTTATCTGGAGCCCTGCAATCTAATGCTTCCAGAACAGCTATTCCCAATCGAACAAAGACTTGCTGGTAATGTAAAATACAGATGATAGTTTCAAGTAGAATAAAAGTAAAGCAAAGCTTCTGTATTATTATCTCATCCTGTTTTATTCTGTTACTTTAATTAAACACTGAAAAAGCGTTCTTAGGTTCTGCCTGTTGTCCAATCCTTTTCTTTGACTAAATATTATTTAAACTAAAGGTTTCTTTTGAGTGGCTCTAACAGTTAGATTTTACTGTACTATCTGACTGATATGTTTCTATAAACAGTAAAATCTCCCTATTTTGACCACTGAAAGAAGGCTAATTTGATTACATAAAAAAAAGGTGACAGCTTAAAGCAAGGTGACAGTAAAACAAAGCTCCTACAGGAGCTTTCTGTTTTACTGTCGCATTGCTTTAAGCAGTCACCTGCCTTAATACGGTCACCTGATCATTAACACAACTTAATGGTTGCAATAGTGATGTTGTCCTGTATCTTACCTCCTCTACTAATGTTGTGAGCACCATATTCTGCCATTCAATGCCATTTCTCTGTGTAACAACTGTGATAAGATCACATACCCTGTACACAGTTTCTGGTAGTGTGTCTAGAAGAGCCAGACAACCTGAAAACACATCAAACTTACTGTATCAATAATAACATTTTTTTTCACTCTACCCATTACTCCATTAATCACTTTTTTATGCATGTAATAATCTCTAAGGAAAATAAATCCCACCTAGGAAGTCTTGAATTGAAAACACAGACAGGTTGACAGTAAAGCAAAATGTGCACTAACCCATAGCCTGTTACTTTTTCTTATGATACATGTCCCTGACTGTATAAAATGGAATTGTTTTCTTCAGTGGACGAATAAATAAAAGGTGTAAAGACGCGTATTTATAGGGTAATGGGTTAAAGAGAATTCTACTTAACTGTCCATTTGTTTTATTCTTCAAAACTAGAAACAGGCTATGGAGCAGTGATTCAGATTGGGCCCGGCCATCGGCAAATTGCCGAAAGAAAATGAAAATGGCCGAGAAAAAATCATTTCGTCGGACATAAGGGCCGGTAGTTTTAAAGATTGGCAGACACAATGGTCGGTATAATTTCCGCTGAATACGACAACAGAGACGCAGATAAGCTTCGTTTTGTCTTTTTAACTAATTAATTTCAGGAAAAACGAATTGATTTCAAATTCTTATCGTTCATCGAAATACGAATTGTGCCTTGAGATGTGTCGTTGTAAGGATTGATTTCCGTGTGGTAAATATTTACTTGTGCACCGTTAGAAAAAGGGAGGTTACTAGCTGTGCACTCATAAATATATCTATATATATGAACGATAAAATCAAAGTTCTCCGAAATAGTGTTTGGTAGAAAAACTGTCAACAAAATATCAAAATCTAAGCATGGAAGAGTCAGATAAACGATAGACAGTTGAAAATCATTGGTTGTCAGCTTTCGTATTTAAAAGGAAACAAACAAGGTAATAAACACCTAATGAAAATGTTGGCAGTTTGTTGAACGATTTGATTTCAAACGCTGCTGCATCGGTGGAGAAAAAACCTCACTGCTCAGAAGCGGCGAACTTTTTAGATTCTTGAAAATCCTAATTTCACATATCAGTACCAATTACGGTAGCAAGTTTCTGTTTTAACAAGATGATTTAGATTTAAATAAGATTTGAGCTGTTTGATTATGGCCGAGACTTTTTTTCTTTGGGACAGAATGGCCGAAAAAACTTTCATCATTTAGGACATGTGTCCAATAGTTAGTAGGCCCAATCTGAATCACTGATGGAGTAAAGGGTTAAAGGGGAATGGTGGAGGGCCTTTCCACAGGACAAGTGCTGTTGTTTATGATAATCAATAGGTGGCTATTTAAAGCAGACTGAAAGTAAAGCAGAAAACTCCTGCAGGAGCTTTCTGCTTTACTTTAAGCCAGCTTTGGGCAGTCATTAATCAGGATATAAGAAAAGTTTCATATAGATCATTATGCAGTACATATCAATGTAAATTTTTTTTTTTTTTTTTTTTTTTTTTTTTTTAACCCTTTACCTGATAGCCTGTTTCTAGTATTGAAGATAGGCGACTACTTAAAGCAGGTTGAAAGTAAAGCAGAATGCGCCTTAGGGCGCATTCTGCTTTACTTTCAGCCTGCTTTAAGCTATCATGTGCTATAATATAGGAAATATTCCCTAAAGTACATATTCATTACGGATTAAATTGGAACTATTTTCTTCAGCGGATGAATAAATCATATCCGCTAAAAGACGCTTCTATCGGGGAAAGGGTTAAAGAGAGAAAATGTGTACACAGAACTGGGCCAAATTTCTGCCCCAAAGTTATGAGAAAAACATAGTGAGTATTGTAAAACTACAAATCACCCATTATGTATTTGTGTATACACAGAACCTGATCAGCTACCATATCGGATGCTCTTTAGGTTATATAAAATAAATATTAACTGTAAGAACAAACCTGGAAACAATTTTGCAGTGAAGTCATCTAGAACAGCTTTATCAAGAGGTTCTTCTGTATTCTGTTTCTCTTCCTCAACCTTCTTCACTTCCTTCTGCTTCTGTTCCTCTTCACCCTTAGGAAGCAAACCAACAAAACTAAATATATGGTTGTTTTTTTATTGATTATAGAACTTTTACTTCACTAGGAAATGGCAACTATGATTTTAATACTTTGAATCTTTCCCCGCTTTTTGTAAAACAATCAGGGTTCAAGGTTATGAAACTCACTTTTTGAGCATGCAACAACCAAGTTTCTTCTCAAAAACATCTGCTGGAGTATGGAAGTTTGATCAAAATATGCAGAATGATCCAAAATTTGAAATGTGAAACAGAAATTTAAAACATCATTGTTTGTAGGTCTATTCCAGAGTTTCCAAAACCTGCTGCTAAACTAAGAATGCTTTTTTTTTTTAGATTGGAAACAGACTTTTGGAACGACTCTGAATATTTTCTACAAGATCTAGTGGTATACGCAGACGGCTGAAGTGTTTTAATGTGAGAATGATTTAATTGGTTGCATGCTCACACTGAGTAACTTTCATAACCTTTGACCCTGTATTAAAAAGGTAGATTTTTAAACACTGTCAAATCAATAAAATTGACGGAGATTTTGAGGAAGTTATCCTTTATCACACAGTAAGTCAATTACCTCTGACAAAGGCTGCATGTCTTGGCCAAGAGACATGGCAATGGCTTGCAGTATTTGTTGATTTTCTGACAGGTCAAAATTCTAAAGAAAGAAAAAGAAGTCGAACTATTAGCACTAAGTCTTGATTTATTTTTACAGAAGGTCTTTAGAAATATGGCTCGCTAAGTAAAAAAAAATGAAATTTGAGTCTGCAAAACTGATAACAGTGAAGATGAAAATATATCCATGCCAATATAAATATGATACAAACCTGGTTGGGCTTTGTAGGTAAACATACATTTAAACCTGGTTGGGCTTTGTAGGTAAACATACATTTGTCTTCTCATGGAAATATTCAAACATTTTATAGGGACTGACAACCAGTTTATACATCAAAGTTAAGACAAAGGATGCCACCCCTAGCTGCACCCCTGAACCATATACATGTATGCAAAAACTGTTTACTCAATGAGCCCTAGAGATGCATATATGCGTCATTTACCAAAGTGTACATGTGAAGAGTAAACAGTAAAGTCTCTGATCAGAGACTTCACTGTAATTTTGCAATTTATTACCAAAAACAGTCTAAAATGGACCAGCCGTTATTGCAAACTAGAATCGTCCATTGGAAGTTTCAGGGGATGAGTTAATTCTTTGAAAAATTAAAGCATGTCAAAATCTTGACCATATGCACATTTTTGGTATATATGAAAACATCCTGTTAAGTTATTAAGCTTAAAGCTTGAAAACTGAAAGAATTAAATGGACATATGTGGATGCCAGATGAATGGGGTTAGGTAAAACAGTATGCGCCCAAATAATCGTCATGGAGATATAAAAAAGTCCAACACATTTTTTTTTGTAGTTAGGATTTGAACCTGGGTCCCAGCAAGTGTTGTCAAAACAACCATCTTCTTGTTGTCATCAGTAAAACATTGCTATTCATTTATTACAATTCTCAAAAGAGAATAAAGAAAATTTTGAAGGTCAATTGACATATGATCTTCAGCTATGTGACCAAAAGTCAAAATAAACGGATCTTGTGATGTGCCTTGGGTATTCAATTTGTCAATAAGCTTATCAAAATGTCCTTTATTAAAAACAAAGGCACATATTTCTTTCTTTTTTAATTAACCCTTTCCCCCATAGAAGCGCCTTTTAGCGAATGTGATTTATTCCTCCGCTGAAGAAAATAGTTCCAATTTAATCAGTCATGAATATATACTATATAGAGAAAAATCTTCTATATTCAAGCACATGATGGCTTAAAGCAGGCTGAAAGTAAAGCAGAATGCGCCTTAAGGCGCATTCTGCTTTACTTTCAACCTGCTTTAAGTAGTCACCTATATTCAATTATAGAAATAGGATATCAGGTAAAGGGTTAAGTTGCTAAACTCATTATCTAGTTGTCAGTCTCATAATGCTTTAGTGAAGACATCAAACTTGAACATTATATAAAGGGTTTTACCTGTGCCGGTGGTGGGAAGTCGGTAACAGAGTTGAGGAGGTAATCTGTGGCTTCTTCCAGTGTTTGAGTATGCAGCAAAGCATCAACACATCGAGCCCTCGTGAAACCCATCTCACTTAACTGTAGAAAACAGTCAATACATCAAAACTTTTATATGCACAACATTGCAGAGATTTTTCTAAAGCTCAAGTATTCATGAGAGTCAAACGGCAACCTAACTTAAAGCCATCACCTCTAAATGACCTTGACCTGATGCTGACATGACTTAAGTTGTAACAAACTTAAGCGATTATTGCACCTAACTTAAAGCCATCACCTCTAAATGACCTTGACCTGATGCTGACATAACTTAAGTTGTAACGAACTTGAGCGATTATTGATTTGAGCGCAAATGCCAAATATAAAGTCTCTATCACATGAAGTTCTAAAGTTATGGCCAAACATATAAGGCTTTGGACAGACGAACACACACTCACAGATTAGAAACAATATTCCCAACTATCTAATCTTGGGACATAAAAATATTTGAAGTGTTCAAATAACTCACTTCTATATGAAGTCCTGACCATCATTTCATATAATTTAAAGCAAAGTAATTTCATTGAATGTCCCATAACTATTTTCAACCATTCAGGGTTCCAAATAAGGTGGAGTAAACTGAACAAATCAAACAATTTCTCATTCATCAACACGGAATCCTATGATGTTACTACTCATTAGAATCGTCTCTTCGAGACGATTCTAATGAGTAGTGACACCATAGGGTTTAATGAAGAAATAAAGATTTTAGTTTTTGAAATACTCCCCTTATCTGAAACCCTGACCATTACTCGTAATAATGAGCACCATACCTGTTGCACATGTGACTCATTGACTGGTGGCTGTGAGCTGTTTGCAGTTGTCCCTGTTCCAGCTCCTAACCCTACTGCAGCAGCTACCAATCCCCTTGTTGTGAGAGCAGAGGCAGCAGATGCTGCAGCCCCAGATGTACTAGCAGTCTCTCCATCTCCTGGCTTCTCCTTTGCTACCATCTCCTGGAAATGTTTTTTTATGTTTTAGATGATTGCTTAAATATGATTGAAAGTAAAGCAGAAGACTACTTTCCTTTCAATCTGCTGTTAGCGTAAGCTAAAATGATAAAGTTTGTATTTTAGATGTATGCAATGTAACTCATTAAGTAAATGGTATCACATGATGTTGATATGAAAGGTTTGAAGATGTTATATAACCCATTGCTCAATAAATACCCCTTTTTATGCCTCTAATGCATTCCTTCTCTGAGGAAAATATTTTCCCTTTATAAAGTAATGAATATTATAAACAATAAGAAATATTTTCTATATGCTAGCAGATGTTAGCTTAAAGCAGATTGAAAGGTGCATTCTGCTTTACTTTCAACCTGCTTAAAGTTGCCACATGTCTCAAAACTGGATACAGGCTTTGGGGTAAAGGGTTAAACTAATGGACTAGATTGATTTGATTTTGATTTATGATTTTACGTCGCTTTTAACAGTATTTCAGTCATATCATGGCGTCCAGCTTTATTACAGTTGGAGGAAGACCCCAGAAGCCCTTTATGCACTGTACAGACATAAACCGGCAACTGGGTAGAACCACCGACCTTCCGCAAGCCAGCTGGTAATGGACCAGAATGACCTCTCACATATAAGACACTCCTCCAGTTATATAGAGATGCAGTGATATAGTTGAACATTATTTAAAATTGTGGTTGTTGTAATTTACTAAAGCACTGTGTATTTTGTTGAGAAAAACGTCTCCCCCATATCCCCTCAAAGGTTTTATCCCTTCAAAAGTGTTGGCTGATATATCCATTTGGTATCTGCTAAAGAAGGCAAGGATCAAATGACAAGAATCATTTACCTTTATGATGCCTTCTCCCTTCACTACATGGCACAAAATAGCTAGGATGGATTCTGACATTCGACTCCCATACACCTTCAGAGGCTTCTTATTCCACAGGTTCATCACTGCATTGAACGCAGCTTTCTGAGTGCATATCAAATACTGGACTGGATCAAATGGCAAAAATCCAGGCTGACTAGGTTTGGATGGAAGCTGGTGTAATGTTTCCAGAACTGTTTTAGGATTTACCATCTTCTCAATCAGCATCAACCAGGCATCTAGAAATTCCCCTGTACCCCCTACAACAAGAAAATAGTTCCATTTTATACAGAGAGGAATGTGCAACATAATGAAATATTTCCTAAACCCTAACATATGCTAGCTTAAAACAGGCTGAAAGTAAAGCAGAATGTGCCTTAAGATGCATTCGGTTTTACTTTCAACCTGCTTTAACTTATCATCTGTCTTCAAAATGAAGAAACAAGCTATGACATACAGGATTAAACCTTCCAGAAAGATATCTCATCTGCTTAACTTTTTTCACCCAATTTTATTTCTCAAATCAGAAATTTCTGTCATTTTAACTAAAGACATGGGGATATGAGTGTCAAACAGTTTGGAATCCTGACCAAATGTCAAGTTAATCAGCACCCGATCAGATCTGGATCCAAATTGATGGGGGGGGGGGGGGGGGGGGGGGGTTTGCATACCATATGTTAACTATAGTTCTGGCACCGTGGCAATTCTATTTTGGTGTTGAGAATGCTTGAACTATTTTATTTTTTTCAGCATATAATGAACCCCCCTAATTCCTCTTTACTCCTCTTTACTCTGTCTCTATATAGACTTACCAGGTAAGTTAGGATCCTCTAGTCCATCTGTCAGCGGCACTTTACCATCAACAGATAATGCCCAATTAAAGGCCCTGAAATATACTTGCTATTTAGCTATATCATAATACAACATAGATTATCGCTTGCAATACACATAGTAGAGCTCCACATAAGCTCACATGAAATTCATCATCAAACATTTTAATTCAATTCATATCTAAATTATTTCTCATTTAATCCTTTAACCCTTTCCCCATTAGAAGCGACTTTTAGCGCATTCATTTTATTCATCCGCCAAAGAAAATAGTTCCATTCTATACTGTCATGAATATGTACCATTTAAGCAATATTTTCTATATCCTAGCAGATAGTAACTTAAAGCAGGCTGAAAGTAAAGCAGAATGCGCCCTGTTTTAATAGGTCACATATCTTAACTACTAGAAACAGGCTATGGGGTAATGGGTTAACCCCTTGACTGCTACAATATTTTTTGGTTTGCAACATAAGTAGTTTGCTACAGTTCTAAATTAAATTTCAAATACATTATTTTTTAAAAATAGAGTAAGATTGTCCAACAGTTTGGATCCAGATAAGATCCTGCATTACTTGGCTTCTCACCTGGATCCAAACTATTTAAAAATGTAATGACCATTTTGCTGTTAGCATGCCAACAGTTAATTATTATCTTGTTGACTCACTGGAAAAGAGCATCCTGTCCTCCACAGGCATGGAACTTCTGGAGCATCAGGTGATATGGTTGTTTCTTGTCATCAAATAGCATTGGAGAAGTGAACCCCACAGAACAAACAAGGAATGTAAGCCTGTAAACAAGTCATTTCAGTATGTAGTCGAGCTTGTGTAAAGCATGAAGCCACTTTTTGAAGAAGCAAAGAGCTCTCTATAGAGAGATAGCAGCTTAATGTAGGACAAAAGTAAATCATTAGCAGCTTAATGTAGGACAAAAGTAAATCAAAAAGTTTGTATAGGAGCTTTTTCCAATACTTTGTTCTTTATTAAGCAGGCAAATTTTGAATAGTGAAAATTCTAATTCTTAGTAACTATGATTTAAAATGACGACCTTGATAAGTTTTCTTTGAATATCTTGCATATATATACAAGTCTTTACATAAAACACTTTAATTTGAACGAATGCTAAATCTGGGTAAAAATATGAAGCCAACAAAGGGATTTCTTGACTAGAATTGCATCCTAAAAGTTATGCAGGGAATATAAAGGGCATCCTATTACAACTACAGCCAACTTCGTGTTAGAGGTCATTCTTTGCAGAATCATAGATGACAGTGGGAGCTTAACCCATTACTCCATAAATATGACTTTTTACGCCTTTAATTAATTCCTTCACTGAAGAAATGAGTTCTGCTTTATGCAGTCATGAATATGTATCATAAGAAATATTTTCAATACCCTAGCAGATGGTAGCTTAAAGCAGGCTGTAAGTAAAGCAAATTGCACCTAAAAGTACATTTTGCTCTTGCAGAAAGTTTACTCCTAACATTTCAAACTTTCTATTAACTACAGATACTTAACTAGATAATATATTTTTACACAAAACTGTATAGGAAAGTTATAATGTTGGCATGGTTATAACTTACCTAAGTTTTGGCACAGGAGAATAACTGGGTGGTTCCCACTGGAGTCCCTCTGTTAACAGTTTACATAAAGCTTTAGCTACATTCTGTGCTGTAGCTGAGGGCACAATAGGAATAGTAGGGAGCATCTGACTGCCTCTCTGTCTCACTCTCGTCCCTACAGACAGTTTCACAAGGAGACCAAACAGTTCCGCTAAAGCTCTTCCCAGTCGTGATGACACTGATAACAGTGGCTTTAGTTGTTTTACTTGAGCCTGAAGGGCTGGTGACAGTTTTGTTTTCTTCCCATCTTTTTCTGTGGTAGGTGCATCTTCTGTGTCCATACTTATAGGTGTATCAGAGGTGGATAAAGATTCCATAGCTTGACTGACACCATTACTACCCCGTTCAGCTGATGACCTACTCAATCCTGATGCTTCTTCATCTTTCTCATTTTCTACCTTAAAGTCCTTTGGCAATAATTTTTCCATGTCAGCATTACCAAACTCACATCCTGATGGTAAGATATCTTCACTACACAAGGCTAACAAGACAGTACTCTCCCACACTAAAGATGTATATAATTTACTTAGTCCATCCAAAACCTTTAATCCAAGTTCTGAACCCCAGTGATTCACAGATATTGTGCGTATTTCAGTCTGTAATGAAAAGCAATATTTCTGAATGTTTAACACAATTATTTTCTTCAAATTTCAGTAAGTAAACAAAATCAGATGTATTTTGATTCAAAAGATTGGCCAGCATAAATATGTATAGGTAGACAGATTGTTGTCTAGCAGAAACAAGACTGCGCGTTCAATAAACGCTTATGCCTCCGGTGGCATCCTTGACAATATATTCTGAATTTTTTCTAAGTCCAAACTAGGTCAAGGTCAAACTGAGCTTGGGTATTATTGGTGAGTTGGTAATGGTCCAAGGCAATAACTGTATAAGTACCGAAGCATTGTAGTAAACAGTGCTGATGCTAGACGAAACGGTAAAATCTAGTTAACCAAGAAAGAGCCCATTTAAAATATTCAAAGTTAAAAAAAGTTCAAGGTCAAAATCGAAGTTTGGTGATATTGGTGGATAGGGAATGGTCAAAGGCAACAACTGTATAAGTATCAAAGCAGTGTAGTCAGTTGTCTTGATGCTAGACGAAACGGTAAAATCTAGTTAACCAAGAAATAGCCTATTTAAAATATTCTAAGTCCAAATTAGGTCACGGTCAAGGTCAAAATCAAAGTTTGGTGATATTGGTGGATAGGGAATGGTCAAAGGCAACAACTGTATAAGTATCAAAGCATTGTAGTCATATGTGTAGATGCTAGACGAAACGGTAAAATCTAGTTAACCGAGAAAGAGCCTATTTAAAATATTCTAAGTCCAAATTAGGTCAAGGTCAAGATCAAAGTTTGGTGATATTGCTGGATAGGGAATGGTCCAAGGCAACAACTGTATAAGTATCAAAGCATTTGGGTAAGCGGTGTTGATGCTAGACGAAACGGTAAATTCTACTTAACCTTGTTACGGACACATGGACTGACAGGACAATTACTATATGCCTCCGCATCTGTCGATGTCGGGGGTATAAAAAGAAAGTTTAACAGTAAAGGAAGCTATGTCATATTTAAGAATAACACTGACATTTGGTTATTATACAAAACATCCGCAACCAGACAAGTTAGGACCCTCTCGTCTTACACATTGTTATGCATAATGCAGGTCAAAATGTTTTGTAATGCAGAAGGTTCCTACCAAAGCTTTCTGCTTCACCTTTGTCCTGCATTAAGCTGCTAACCTGTGTTCAAGATATTAATATCTTATAAGTGGCCACTTAACAAGTCAATAAAAGATCTCAAGCATTTTCACCTTTATGCCTCCACTAAACATTATCTTGTGACTATTCCATAAGAATCATTCAATATACTAAGATTTAGTGGATGCATAATGGTTTTAGCATTTCAAATACACTCCTGATCTGAAACTGTGTGTTCACTAACCTGTCCCATTCTACAAACATGCACAAACATCATGATGTAGGCATGTGCAGATGCCAGGGCATGGAGCAGTGGTGTGGCTGTAGGAGACAGTGTGGCGTCTGGAATATGGGACACACTGGCAAGCTCTCTCAGTAACACTGATCCTCCGGGAGACTCTAAAGGCTGATGTAGAGCTTCAAGTTTCTCCAGCACATCATTCAACTTCTTTAAGCCTTCATCCAAAACATGTGGATCTCTCAGTAATGTCTAATAAGGGAAAATGTATAATGTCATAAACTTTACTACACATGCTTTTAAACATTCACTAATTCTAGATTCCAACTCTTAATTTGACCAATTTCTAGTCTATACTGGATTATAGCTTTTATTCATTTATCTTGTAAAACTGGCTTGTATCGTTTTGATTTGTTTATTTTGAATTCATGTCCTTTTCTGCCAACTTTGGGCTAATTGGACGTCCCAGAGAGAGGGAAGTGGATACAGAGGAACCTGTGTGCGATGCCCTGCTATTTTTCAAATAGCCCTTTGGTTCTTTTGCATGCCCAATGTAAAGCGTGATACTTATTAAGGGACCCCAGTTTAAAATCTCATCGAAAGGACATATATTGTATAATTTGTATTGTAATAAACAAGCGAAGTGAGCCAAAAATGGCTCAAGTACCATAACTCTTGCAAATATAAAAGATTTTACCATTTATCATACCATTTAAGGTCCCATGGATATAAGATCACACACCAAAGTTGGAGAAAGTGTGGTGAAAACCATGCTAAGTTATCAGAGCAGTCACTTCATAATGCAGGTTAAAGAGAATGCAGAAAGATACTGTAAAAGCATTAAGTTCTACATAAGTTACAATAAACAAAAAACAAAACAAGACAGCAAACAAGAAACTGTCTACAACATACGAGGATAGCCTTGCAGACACTTGCTACAGCCTGACAGGCTGGTGAGGCTGGAAACTCCACTGGTAGGTTTGGAAGTCCTAGAATGTCCATCAGCTCTGGAAGACCTTTCTGTGCAACAAACTCTCGACAATGATCATCTGTAGAATTATTGCTGAGGATAGCCTCAACAAATTTCATCTGAAAAATAAGAGTTTTACATAGATGAATAAATAATTCTTAGTCAAACAAGGGCAATAACTCTGCAATGACAAATCTCATGGTTATCTGCTGTCTTGAAACTGAACAAGCATTAAAAGTTTCAAGTTAATACCTATTGTAATTATTGAGAAATTTCAATTTACAAGTTTTATGTAAATAAAAACAAGGGCATAACTCTGGAATGGCAAATCCCCGGTCACCTTTCTTGTTTGAATGAGTTGCCCTTTTGTAATAACACAAGTATTTAAAGTTTCAAGTTAAAACCTTTGACAGTTATTAAGATATTTCAATTTACAAGTTTTAAGTAAATAAATCAAGGGCAATTACTCTGGAATCACAAATCACTGAGTAACCTACCTTGTTGTAATGAGTTGTCCTTTTGATACTTAACAGGTATTTAAAGTTTCAAGTTAATATCTTTCATAGTTATTTAGATATGTTAATTTACAATTTTTCAGTAAATAAAACATGGGCAATAACTCTGAAATGACAAATCCCTGGATTACCTGCCTTGTTGTAATGAGTTGCCCTTTTGATACTAAACAAGTATTCAAAGTTTCAAATGGAGACCTTTGATTGTTATTGAGATATGTTAATTTATAATTTTTAAGTAAATAAAACAGGGGCAATAACTCTGGAATGGCAAATCCTAGGGTTACCTGCCTTGTTGTAATGAGTTGCTCTTTTGATACTTAATAACTATTCAACGTTTCAAATGGATACCCCTGATAGTTATTGAGATATGTTAATTTATAATATTTAAGTAAATAAAACAAGGGCAATAACTCTGAAATGACAAATCACAGGGTTACCTGCCTTGTTGTAATGAGTTGCCCTTTTGATACTAAACAAGTATTCCAAGTTTCAAATGGATACCTTTGATAGTTATTGAGATATGTTAATTTATAATTTTTAAGTAAATAAAATAGGGGCAATAACTCTGAAATGACAAATCCCAGGGTTACCTGCCTTGTTGTAATGAGTTGCTCTTTTGATACTGAACAACTATTCAAAGTTTCAAATGGATACCTTTGATAGTTATTGAGATATGTTAATTTATAATATTTAAGTAAATAAAACAAGGGCAATAACTCTGAAATGACAAATCACAGGGTTACCTGCCTTGTTGTAATGAGTTGCCCTTTTGATACTAAACAAGTATTCCAAGTTTCAAATGGATACCTTTGATAGTTATTGAGATATGTTAATTTATAATTTTTAAGTAAATAAAATAGGGGCAATAACTCTGAAATGACAAATCCCAGGGTTACCTGCCTTGTTGTAGTGAGTTGCTCTTTTGATACTGAACAACTATTCAAAGTTTCAAATGGATACCTTTGATAGTTATTGAGATATGTTAATTTATAATTTTTAAGTAAATAAAACAAGGGCAATAACTCTGAAATGACAAATCCCAGGGTTACCTGTCTTGTTGTAATGAGTTGCCCTTTTAATACTGAACAACTATTCCAAGTTTCAAATGGATACCTTTGATAGTTATTGAGAAATGGACTCTTACAAAAACCTTAAGCAAAAAACTTAACCGACGCAGACGCTGACGCAGACGACAGGGTGACGACAATAGCTCGACTTTTTGAAAAAGTCGAGCTAAAAACAGTCTATCTGGCTATTACATTACTATTTATTAGAAGACCAATTGTAATCTTAATTACTTGATGCATCTTAATCGAGTGGTTATAAGTATTGATTGTAAAATTGCATTCTGCATTACCATAGTGGAGCTGATACAAATGCTGTATGTGAAGTGACCTTGACTTTACATGATTTGACAATGTTCTGGGGCTTCTTTAGTGCAGTATGCATGTCAAATAGAAAGTGTCTTATCACATGAAATTTCATGGCATTGGTGTATCGCCGCCTCAAAGCAGCAAAAGCAAGATTAGCATACTTTAATGAGATATAGCTTAAAACGAAAACTTATCAATGCAGAAAACTCTGAAAGGCTGACTACAACAACACTGAACCAATGTGCTGCAAAAGCTATACCTTAGTAGTCTCCCTTCGTTCCTTTGTCAAGGAGAGATAAAACTGAACGAAAACATGATTACAACTTATGGCCTCTCTGCAGATAAAAATATAAATTCTGCATTATCAAAATGAAAACATACCACATTAAGAACATAGTCCATTAGTGGAATTGCCTGCTTTTCTGCACCATTGTCAGATGTTGCAACACTGAAAAATAATAGAACAAGAATTGTAAGAAGTCAACAAAGCTTCTGGATGGTGTAAACGCAGATGCTGAGGTCAAACTCAAAGGGGTAAAAAAGTTCACATGGATAAAAGATTTTGTCTATAGACTGTGTGCTGCAAGTATGACAACTATCAGTTAAAGGATATAGTAGTTGTGAGCACTTTTCCAAACACATTGAAAGCCTTTCAACATACATCTTAACTTCGAAGCAGACACCAAGGTCCAAAATTTCACAGGGTTGGATTGGTTTGCTTTGTTTGTCAAATTATGAATATGTACATTATTCTCATTTACATTAACCCTTTCAACCCTAAACATATCTTGTGGGTGTTTATTATCCTTTTGGACTCTTCTAGTACAGGTATTCGAACCAGTCTACTGTTGCATTTTTTATATGACAACAAAATGTAATGAAAATATCAAACAGTGCAGACCCTGATCAGAGGGCTCCTATAGGAGCCCTCTGATCAGGGTCTACACTGTTTGCATATGCAATCAGCAATCTCTACAGAGGGCTGTAGGGTTGAAAGGGTTAATACTGTATGAAACGCTATCATTCAACTGGCTACTCACGTCGTGCTCTCTGAAGGTTGAGGCGATGTCTTGGCCTCGGGCTCCTGAGATTCCGGTGCGTTACTTGGCATCTCTTCTTCATCCTCCTCCTCGTCAGAAGACCCGCCCTCCTGAGCCTGTGGCGAGCGTGGGTTCAAGATCTGATCGGCCTTAGGTTGGGGTTTCTGACACACAAACTTCTTATCTCTGCCCATCATGTTTACTTCTTGCAATAGCTAGAGAATAGTCATTAGTTGTAATAAGTCATACTGGATTCAACAACACATAAAATACAGTCAAAACAAGTGTCAAATGATCATTCAATGAAGAAGTGATATCTCTTCTAAGATCATAAGATGGCTGCATAATGCAGCATGAAAATTATGTAAAAAGCTGTCCAGGAGCTTATGTAATTTTCATACTTTATTAAGCAACCAACTGTATTAAATATTGCCAATGGGTTTCTACTAAATGGTTGTTTGAAATGTTTTTGAAGCTCACTGGATAAACCCTTTTTTCCTGTCCAGGGATGTTACTCACCACTCTTTCAAACAATTTGATTTTTCTCAAGAGTGACAAAATAAACCCATTTGAGGATTTAGTTCTGATATAAAGTACAAAACCGCATTAATTCTTTGCATGCAACCTGATGGTAACAATTTCATTCCAGATAAGATACTTAGTAACTTTGCATCTCAGTAGGATCCAAACTGTTTGACACTACAGTAAAACCTCTCTATTACAGCCACTAAAACGAAGAGTTATTGGTTGTATAAAAGACAGGTGTCATCTTAAAGCAAGGTCACATTAAAACAGAATGCTCCTAAAGGAGCTTTCTGCTTTTCTGTCACCTTGCTTTAAGCAGTCACCTGTTATAAACACCTAATAATTAACACAATTCAAGGGCCGTATGAGAGGTTTTACTGTACTTTAGAACAGAAGCACATAACAGTTGCAGATAAAAAATAACTCCGCATTCAAAGAGTTAATATCTGTATAGTGCATAATTATGTTTCTGAATAGTTGCAACTGAACTACATGTACCTTGATAATTGCCTTTGTGGCATCTGTCCTCAGGGATGGTTGGTGTCTCATGAGTTCATCCATAGCGTTTCCTAGATTACTGGCTGTGTCTCCTATAATCACATGAAGTAACAACTATATGCAATGCATTACTACAATCTGTGCTACTAAACAATACCACTATATCAAACTACAAAAGAAAATGCATCTTGCGAACACACTTCAAATTCAAAGTTATCCCCCCCCCCCCCCCCCCCCCCCCCCCCCCACTTTAGAGAATTTCCTCAATAAATTATATTCCCCAATACAGGATTTACTAAACAAATTTTAGAATATAACCTACATTTTCAACCAATCAAACTGCCTTTTGCACCCCATTAGGTACGGCACTTAATCATTAAGAATCTTGACTTCAAATGGTGTCTGCACGCGGTAAAGATAACTCCGCCTAGTAGCAACTAGTTGTAAAGACTGCCTTATTTGGGCGATCTCACAACCAGAATAAGCCAGCTTTGTTTACTATATGTGGGAATTTGATGATGCTCGGCCAATAAAAATATAGGTTATATTCTAAGTATAGTCTCATTTCTTTAATCAAGTTTTAGACCTTGATGCTTTATCTTAACCTTTTACTCCAGTCTGATTCTAGTTTTCAAAACAAGTGACAACTTACAGCAGGTTGAAAGTAATGCAGAATGTATACATATTAAAGCACATGAAACACTTATTTAGCCTGGAAAAAAGCTAAATCTAAGCTCACTCTTACCAAAGGGATCAGCACTTCTTCTCCTTCTCATGGCTGGCAAGTAGTCAGGCGAGAGTAACACTTTAAATAGTCTGTCAAATGGTCTACACAGAACAAAAGACTCTAGTCCCCGAGCATTTAAACACAAAGCACTGAACACATTGGGCAGAGAGGCTAACACTTCCCTAGTAGCAGGAACCTAAAACAGGAATATAATGTCACAATAGATTTTTTCTCCAACAGTATTTCAATTATATAGAGACAATGTCTACTTTAAACAGATACAGTGCGGCCACATTAAGATAGTGTCCCATAGACACATCATTGTGACATGGCATGATATTGCCCCCAGCAATGCTGATTGGACTTTTTAAATGTCTTTTTCACCCATGCTTTTCATTTTTAATGTGTTTTCCGTGAAATATAATGCTGTTAAACGCTAAAAGGCACCTTATCTGGAACTCTGCACATGACATGATATCTCTTCCAGTCATAATATAAACTGACACTGGGTCAAACAGTCATGACAGAGGAAAAGTTGCTGGATCAACACCTCATTTACATTGAGATTAAAAGTATATGGATTCAGAAACTCCTGCTAGAAATCAGAGATACTAAATAAAATTCTAGCTTTAGTTGAACTTCTATAAATTGCTGCTTAAGATCATGCAAAGGGAATAGTGCTCCTAATCTTGTGCCATGTGCCCTAGAACTATATTTTGGCACTGCAGGCCTGGAAAGCAAATTGCACTGAACACACACAAGGTGCATAGATCCAAACTGTATATTTATAAGTACAAAATTTACCAAAGGAATTACTTAACAAGCAAATTTTTTTTTAATAAAACAAGATTTGTTGTGAAACACAATGCTCGCTGATGTGCCATAACATCTTAATCATATTGACCTTTGCCTCACATGACTCAAGTTGTACTGAGCTAAAGTGCTTCTAAGGTGCAGTACACATGTCAAATATAGAGTCCCTATCACATGTAGTTCTAGCCTTATTTCAACTCTCAAAGTTATGGATGGACATAAAAAGAGCCACACAGAGAGACCAAAATAAAATGCCCCCGATCTTTGATCTAAGGGGCATAGAAATGGAATAATGATTGAATCAAGATGGCAATTTGGACACTAATTGCAATGCATTGGTACTTTGACTTACATCTTTGATAAGAAGAGCGTGAAGAACAACATCTGTTAGTCCATTATCTTGTAGTGAGGAGAGCAGAGAGGGTTCTTGGAACACATACACAGTCACAACATCAGTCGCTGTAATTTGAAGACAATCATTTCATACTGATTTAATCAATTCCCCCATAAATACACCTTTTTATGCCTTTAATTTGTTTCATCACTGAAGAAAATAGTTCCATTTTAAACAGTCGTGAATATGTGTTATAAGAAATATTTTCTATATCCTAGCAGACAATAGCTTAAAGCAGGCTGAAAGTAATGCAGAATGCGCCTTCAGGCGCATTCTGCTTTACTTTCAGCCTGTTTTAAGTAGTCAAATGTTTTCAAAACTAGAAACAACCTATGGGGTAAATCCATATACAGTCAAATCTCGATCCATATACATTCTAACCTTGATAACTGGAAGTCAAAACTTTGCAATAACGGTATTTTCGACTTATGCAAACTCAAGTCATCAGAATTCAACTGAAGAAATACAGGTTATTTATCCTTAAGCAACTTCAAGTTAGTGGTGTTTGACTATATTAAATGAAATACAAGTTTCAAACCATCATTATCAAGAATTCAACATATTTTTGAAAGGCAATAAACTCTTTGATGGAATGTTTTTTACAGGGAAACTAACATCACAATTTTTTTTATATATTCAAGTGTTAGGTGCATTTTTATCTATATTTATAAATTAGAATGTAATCAAATACAAAAATGATTTTTAAATGTTCTTTCATGGCAATTCAGAATTCAATTCAGATCAGACACCAAGTAACTACTTCTGATCAGGATCCAAAGTATCTGACACTTAAAATTTTTAAAACAATTAAATTTGATATATAATTGCAATTTTTAAGTAGATAACAATATGGCTGTGAAAAGATTTTACAATTTAAGGTTATACCATACCTAACAAAAACAGTGAGGGGCCATAGTATTCTGCATTGCTGATAATATGCTTCAAAGATTTGGGTAAGGATCCTTCCATCACTGAAAGTAAACAAGTACATTTCAAAATAATCAATACAAGCTTCAGTCTATTCCTAAAATTACTTTCTATAGATAGACAGTATGAATAATTTTAAGCAGAACATATTACATTGAATACCATAATTTAAGACTACAAACATATTTTTAAAACAATGATCCACTGCATCAAGCTTGCCAATAAATGCAAACATTTTGATAGTCCATAAATGATATAAACACAATAACCAGTGTTTTCTCGAGAGCGCGTTTTTGGCGCAGAAAATTCACGTTTGGCGCAACCAAATTTGTAACCTGCGTTTTTCTTGACGCAACAATATTTCAGCCCTAAATTGTATCTTTAACTCCGAAGAAATTGCCATCTTATAAACCGAAAGTCGGCGTCGAGAAGCAGTGATTCTGTTTACATGTTGCTGTTATTTTGCGCATGCGTGAGCACCTTGCTGGCCTCAATTCCGGTAGCCTGGTTCCCTGTCTTCATCACATTCGGGAACCTGACTAAAATTACGGTGCAATTTCCCGTTCAAGTTACGTATCTCGGTACGGCTTCGACGATTTCAAACCAATGAATAGTTATCAGTAAACGTTGAATATTTTATTACCTTCGATCCAATACAATTGTTTCTTATAAATAAAGACGTGCAACTCAAATAATAATCTTCAATTATCAAATTGTGTGGAATTATTACGGATACAGAATATAATCCGACATATTTCCAGTACCGGACAATATTAAAACGTCTTCCCGCAATATGTCAAGTTGAATAAAACTTTACGAAAGCTCCGAAGCAACGGAGACAAATTGCATTTTAATAAAAAAAGAAAACTCTGATTACGGTGCTGATCGTAAAAAATCAATGCCTTGAAGCAGAAAAGAATCAAACGAGTGAAGAAACTGCATCCAAAACAGCGTCGGCAGCGAACCCGGTAACGAACAGCATGCATGGTTTGAGAAAAACTTTCGGCTACGGTATGAAAGTGGCAAAAACGGGAAACTCCAGAAAAAGACAGATATTCTTTCAGTAGATCATAAGATGTGAGCTTAACTATTTGTTTCAGTCAAGAAAAACACAAGTATTACTAGCTGTTTCTGACTTGGAGCTTCACTCTTATTGAAACTTTCTGTAAGTTTAAAGTGAGAGACAGGCCGAACGTTGAATTTCTGTTGAATTTTGATTATTACCTGCATTCAAAAAACTGAAATTTTCAAGTTAATTAACCCTCTCCTATACACCTTTGAAGGTCTTCTGCACCTTGCTAACAGAGCAGACCATTACCAAACAGATGTTAAAGCTACACTACTTTCTCATAGATCATAATAACTTAGAACCTGTTCTGCTAACACTTCAAACCAACCGTGCATAATCAGTTGTAACACCTTATATGCATTAATTAAGATAATTCAAGTCAGAAATATATATGACCCCTGATTTTTCTAAATGACCCCCACTTTTTTAAACAGGGGGTCAAACTTGACCCCCTAAATTTTGGCTCTAGAGAAAACACTGAATAACGTAACCAAAGAGATTCCAATAAGCAGTCACAACATAGGATTCGGTAAAGAAATATAGGAGAAAATATTGAATCTGTTCGGTTTACTCATTCTTACTTTGGAACCCCAAGAAGCATTTTATAACTTATATGCACAAGTCTCCCTACTTATAGTTTTTACTCACAGTGTCTCATACTCTCTGAAAAAGATGGATCTGGTATGGCCTTCTTCAGGAAGTTCAGCATTGACTTTAGTAGGGCAGCACGCTGAGGAAAACACTGTCGTCCTATAAATACATTTGGTTCCAAAACTATTATTCAACACTATTATGATACGGTATGAATGTAATAACTTTCACGTCTTTTGATATTCAGAGGAAACTACAGTACAATCTTTATACAACTACCACTCAGAAGATGAATAAACAGTTTTATATAAACATGGCAGCTTTTAGCAGGACCAAAGTATTGCAGAAAGTACTTTTTTTGTATTCTTTTGTCCTGCATTAAGCAGTAACTGTGGTTAAAGGTTGGCATTGACGGTGTATACAGGTTTGACAATAGCTAAAAGTATAAGGACTATACAAAAGCTCCATGATAATACATTTGTATAACCATTACAGCTTTAAATTATCATTTATTAAGTGAAATAAGTAATTCATTCTAAATTCTAGTTTTGCTATATTTCACTGAAGAAGAATTTTTTTTAGCAAACATCTGTAGCTGCTGTCCATAAGAATCCAGATCATAATACACTACATAATTTCATTCTAAACACTCAACTTATTGCTAATCAAACTGTGTTCCCTAAACATGAAGTGGAAATATTTTCCTTTTTTACAGCAGTACACAAAGAGAGACATCATAAAATTCTCTTAATTCATGATCCTTATCTCAAGATTGTTGGTGCAATATAATCTCATACAAGACCATTTGAAATGAAGCCTGATAGCTTTACCTTTGAATTTAACCCGTTTTATTCTAAATCCATTCAAGTTTTGTCGACCTACTGTAGTATAGTAGAGTACATCAAATGCAGATAACTAGAGCCTAAACAATACTGAAATTAAGCCTTTTTCTAGCATTTCAAAGTATATCAAGGGCAGGTAACTATTGCCACAACGATTACATTTCAACAATAATTGCACTCCTTCCAGAACGTATAGCTACATCCTTTGTGTACAAGTATAATCAAAATCAATTGAAAACTGTAGTTGCAAGAGTGTAAACGCTGTAAAATATGGCATTTTCAGCAATTCAAAGGTAGATATCTCTTGATCTATTTGTCCGAATCCAACCATAATCACCCTTTTACGAACTCTTATGGTCATATACAATATGGGCAAGTTTGAGAGAGCTTGGATAAATATTGTGGCCTCTAGAGCGTAAACACTGTTAAATATATCATTTTCAGCCATTCAAAGGGAGATAACTCTTGACCTATTGATCCGATTACAACCATAATTGAACCCCTTCGAAGTCTTATGGTAATATACAATCTGAGAAAGTTTGAGAAAGATTGGATAAAATGTGTGGCCTCTAGAGTGTAAACATCGTTAAATATGGCATTTTCAGCAATTCAAAGGTAGATAACTCTCGACCTATGAGTCTGATTTCAATGATAATCAAACTCATCTGAACTCTTATAGTAATATTCAATCTGAGCAAGTTTAAGAAAGATTTGATAAAAATTGTGATCTCCAGAGTGTAAACACCTTTAAAAATGGCATTTTCAGCAATTCAAAGGTAGATTTCTCTTGATTTATTTGTCCGATTTCAACCAAAATCAAACTCATCCGAACTCTTATGGTCATATACAATCTGGGCAAGTTTTAGAAAGATTGGATAAATACTGTGGCCTCTAGAGTGTAAACACCGTTAAATATGGCATTTTCAGCAATTCAAAGGTAGATAACTCTTGATCTATTTGTCAGATTTCAACCAAAATCGAACTCTTCCGACCTCTTATGGTCATATACAATCTGGGCAGGTTTTAGAAAGATTGGATAAAATACTGTGGCCTCTAGAGTGTAAACACTGTTAAATATGGCATTTTCAGCAGTTCAAAGGTTGATAAGTCATGACCTATTTGTCCGATTTCAACCATAATAGAACTCATCCGAACTCTTATGGCAATATACCATCTGAGCAAGTTTGAGAAAGATTGGATAAATATTGTGGCCTCTAGAGTGTAAACACTAAAATTGTTGACGACGAACGACGCACGACGGACATTCAAGGATTGCAAAAGCTAGTGTTGTAGCGATGATCGATTATAATCGATCATCGATCGAAAATGACCATAATCGAACATAATGGATCATGATTTGCCGTAATCGATTATGTTCGATTATTTATGATAAAGTTATGAAGCATAGTGCATATAAAAGACAGGTTGTAGCTTAATGCAGGTTGGAAGTAATGCAGAACGCTTCTATGGGAGTGTTCTGCATTACTTCCAACCCACATTAAACAATAATCTGCCTTTCATGTGTTCACTATACATGTATGTATCCTCAAAGTATGGTTAAGTAAGCTTTGACTCTAATGTTAATCTGAAATTGTTTTACTTACTTGCACCAAATATATAAATGAAACAGTTGATTCCCAACCAAGAGATTATTCAAACAATGTTTACCCAGATGAACTGCCGCAGCAATAGTAATTACAGGTAGTAAAAGAAGTGGTATACAATTAGTACAAAGCAAGCTCAATTAATTTGCAAATAAAAATAGGACATTAATTTAACTGTTTTATCAAATTGCTGCTTTGATTTTTATTTTGCTTCATATGGGTGCATTGTTTGCAAAATTATGTAGATATATATAACATACAAATGCAAACATGAGTATCACATATATTCAGCTTTTCAGAGTACATATATAATAGTTTATGTTAAAACGATTATATAATCGATCATCGATCGATTATGGTTACCAATAATCGTTTATAATCGATTATGGTTTTCGGACCGATTATACAACACTAGCAAAAGCTCACCCTGAGCTAGCTCAGGTGAGCTAAAAATCCTGTGCAGAGAGTTATATAACATTACCAGTTTTTGCAGCAGAATAGTCTGGCATGGCGTGTGGTCCTGCACTACTTGAGGCTGTAGATGGTTGAGGTTCAGCCTGTGATGTTCCTGATGAAGGTCGCTTCGAGGCAGATTTCGATGCATCTTCTGGGCTCTCCATGACATCGGTCTCCATTGCAAGGGGTGGGGACTCTGGTTGGGAGTCCATTGAGGAATCCATTCTGTTTGGACGGATCTCAAATGGCTGTTCACGTCTACAGATACTTGCTTCATGCTGAAAATATTCAAATTATTATCAAATGTTAGCCAAATCTCAGATGTAGGTGACAATAATTTATTACTCCACTGAAAGGTGCAAAATCTGTAATAATTAAGTAATTTAAGTAATTAATTAAGTAAGTTAATTGCTTGATGGGACCAAATCAAACATTCATACTGTTCAATTTTCCTGATGGTCACAATATTATTTCCATAAAAGTTGCATCAGGAAAGGATGAGCTTCACACAAGATTTTGACTTCCAATAAGGATGCAATTAACTGTCGTAAGTGTATTGTATATTTCTAACTGATGTCTTTAACTATGACTGTTTCACACAATCCATCAGACCTGAGTATGATAGTCGAGGTATCATTGAATCACTGAACATGATTGACCCAATCTAAACTGTTCCAATTTTAACAACAATAACAGTGCTCTAGGTTACAGTGAGAAAATTCAAAAGTTTCTCTTTGTCTTCACGAAACCCTATATTGTGATTACTTACTGTACACATACCAATGTTTTATTCAGAAAACCAAAAAGATGGATTCAATCAACTCTTTCAACATTATGACACTAAGCTATTAGGTTCCCTTGTGGATAATTTTAGCTACCAAAACATGGGTACTCATGTAATGAGTATATGTCAACCAGGTCAATGGTGTTGAAAGAGTTATAGATGCCCTCGTATATGGCATGCATGACAATAGTCGCTGTCCAACATGTGTCAATGTCAAATGGAGATTGGGTGGATTGGAAACAACTTAATGTATCAAAGTGTTCTAGTTAGCAGCGTTGATGCTAGATAAAAAGGTCAAATCTGGTTAACCTCGCACGGAAGAACAGAACAAAAAGTTTTAAATGATAAATACCTCAAGTCTGTTGATAAAAGATGTTAATCCACCCTGTGTCTGGAAGGCTGCCATGTCAAGGTTTGTAATCAGATCTACCACTCTCACAGCCCTGGTTGCAAACTAAAGAGAACATTCATAAACACACATATAGGATCTTACGTTTGTGTTTCAAAATCTATTCTATGTATTAAATAATTATTTTAGAGAATGCTACACAAAAGGGCTTTGAACAGTTTTTCACTGTTTTCTAAAAGCATGAGTTTAATATACAGTAATGCAATAAATTAAGAAGCACCAATGTAAAGATTCTATCTATGACGTTACCTAGAGATGTTGGGGTTTTCTGTGTATTTTCATCACACATAAAATTTGTGAGTGAGCGAGTTTAGTTTATTGTGCCACTAGCAATAATTTAGTTTTATTGAGACGGTGTCTATTTCAGACAGATGTAGTGCTGCCATACTGTGATAGCAAGCCAGACACATGGATTGATACCAAACCCAGTGAATATTACAAATGGACACTGGTCCGATCAGTCACATTTCATAGAACATGTTTTTGCCTTTAGTGAAAGGCAACTACTACTGTCAAATGTTATATATTCCCCTTAATGTGCCAGAAACAGTTATATACACCATTTGCAAACTGTAATTCCAGATCAGAGGGCTCCTGAAAGAGCCCATCGATCAATATGCACGGTTTGCCATTTAAATATCTTTTGATAAACCTCTGAAAAGTCAATGTTAACCTCTTATTATTATTTCAACAATAATACTGCCGGATAAAATATCTTGCTTGTCTTTGCTTTGTCACCAGTCCACACATTTAGACTTGATACATCTGCATTCCAATTTTTTAGCAATAAAGTTAAAACGAAAACATATGTCTTCGCTATTAACTCTTTGCATGCGGGGTAATTTTTTATCTGCAACAATTGTCGTCTGCTTCTGTTCTAAAATTAAAAAATTTCAAAATTTCTTTTAAATTCAGTGTCAGAATGGCAAACAATTTGGATCCTGATGAGGTGCCGCGTAACGCGGCGTCTCATCTGGATCCAAACTGTTTGCAAAGGTTATGCCTATGGCAAATATATCCGCCGCTAGCGTGCAAATAGTTAAAATCTAAAGTTTTATGACGACGAAGATAGAACAGTAACATATTTATGTCTTACTTTCACTGCGATGAGACAAAATGGTGCAGTCCATCAGGGCTTCATTTCTCCGGATTTTTCTAAAATCTTCGGATTTTTATCCTAGTAGATTGTAGCTTAAAGCAGGCTGAAAGTAAAGCAGAATGCGCCCTATGGCACATTCTACTTTATTTTCAACCTGCTTTAAGTAATTGCGCTTGAAAAATAGAAAATTTGGAAATCATCAGATTTTTCATGATCAATTTATGTCAACCTTGGTCTATTTGTAAAGTCAGCAGAGTAAGTCGACACATGTAGTTTTCTACTATAACAAAATGTCTAATTCATTTATTTTTTTTGTAACAAAACTTATTTTGATGTATGAAAACATATCTTACTTGTATGAGATAAAGGTGAATGAAAGTTAATTGTACAACTTACTGTAATATGATCATGGCCATCCCCATACCAGTTGATCACTTTGAGAAGAGACTCCATCATACCACAGGACACAAGAGCTTCAACACCTGCTAGACATATGCAGGAACAATGTCAATGAGAGTATAATTAATCTAGTTTATATTTTGACTTCTTAGGATGGTTTTTTAACCCTTTCCCCTTTTAGCACATTTAATTTATTCCTCCATTCAAGAAAATAGTTCCAATTTATACAATCATGAACATGTATCAAAAGAAATATTTCCTATATTCTAGCAGATGGTAGCTTAAAAAGGTTGAAAGTAAAGCAGAATGCGCCTTAAGGCGCAATCTGCTTTACTTTTAACCTGCTTTAAGTGCTCACCTGTCTTCAAAACTAGAAACAGGCCATGGGGTAAAGGATTAAAGCATATTACAAAATGGCAAACATTGCAGACACAGATAGGAGCCTTCTGGTCTTGGTTTATACTGTTTGCATAAGATAAATATACTCTTCACAGGTACACTAATTGATAGGAATGTGTATACTTGCTGCTATGGTTCAATGGGTTAATGTTTAGCTGTTAAATAATTTTAAGTAGAATAAATGTATACATCTGATCGCAGCGAAGGATTTTCTCACCATTTTCATAACTAGCTAGGTGGTACAGGAAGGAAAACAAAGCTGTTGCATATGGCTGCGGGAATGGTTTCATTTCTTGGTCTGAAAATAAAAACATTTAAAGACATAAATAGCAATACTCACTACTACTAATCAAAAACTAACAAGGATTAACAACTTTCTTCATTGCCAAAGAGCAAATTACTCGTATCCAACTTTTTAGATGAATGTGACAGCTGAAAGCAAAATGGGTGTAAAGCAGAAAAGCTTCTGAAGGAACTTTCTGCTTGAAACAGACACTTTTCTTTAAACACCCAAAGTGAGCAAAATGTACAGTATTTATAATAGCGGAATGAAATTGTATTAAATTACACTATATTAATAGTAATGTTTATGTTGTTCAGTTATATCTCCCAAAGAATCCATTGTGGAGTTCACATCTCTTCTCTATAAACATTTTTAATATGATTGATATTGCTTTATAAATCTTCACTTACTCAAGTTGTTCTCTAGACAACTAATTAGTTCATTTAAGCTTCTTAGGTTATACATAACATAGTAGAATAAAACTATAAGCAAACAAGTACTTAAGGTTTCTATAGATATTGACACAATCTGCTTCCCCGTCCCACAAGCACATTACCCAAACAATAAAATGTTAAGTTTAAAATAACCTGTCATGTTTTGAATACAGTTTCTAACAAGAACTGGCAGGAAGCCATGGTAGGAAGCTGCCCCCGTTGCATCTATGATGTTGTTTAATCTGAAAATATTAAAAATAAACATGTACTAAAAATTTAAACTTTACAGGCAATTTCTCAGTAATGTTATAAAAGCAAAGTACAGTCAAACTGTATTAAGAGACCTCACAACAAAACAACCTGGAAATCACTAAGGGCAGGAGACTGCTTAACTTTTCTCCTGCTATAAGCGTATGAGTCAAGCATCGATAAATCAAACTGCTCAACACTCGGAATATACTTCCGTCCATAGCAATAGAATAAGGAATGTCATTTCAAATATGTAGAATACAACATTTTCAAGACAATGAAATAGTTGAACAGGAGAATGGTTCATTCATGAAAAAGATAATGCAGAAAGCTCCTGTTGGACTGTATGAGAGTTAAATCATTTTGTGTTCAGACATCTGTTACTGAAATAACATGAATAATTATAAGCAGGTGACAGCTTAATGCAGAAAGATCTTTTCAGAGATTTCTGCATTTCTTTTATTCTGCATTAAGCTGAAACCAGTCCTAATGACTCAAATTGTTCTTCTATCAACCCATTACCCCATAGCACGTTTCTAGTTTTGAAAATAGTTTACCACTTACAGCAGGTTGAAAGTAAAGCAGAATGTGCCTTAAGGCACATTCTGCTTTACTTTCAGCCTGCTTTAAGGTTTCATCTACTAGCATATAGAAAATATTTCTTAAGATATATTTTCATGACTGTATAAATTGGAACTATTTTTCCTCTGACAGTGGATGGATATCCTAAAGGTGTAAAAAGGGGTATCTATGGGGTAATGGGTTAAGTAGTCACATGTAAAGATGCTCACCTTGGATTTCTCTCTAGGTGTATAATTGATGTCAATGTCCTCAGTGCTGCACTCTTAATGTCCTGGAAAAGAATGCAAAAGTCTCAGTTAAGACTGCATATAACAAAATTCAACAAAAAGTTACAAAATGAAGAAAAATGATTTTCTTTAAAATTATTCGCAAACAGTTTGGAGACTCATCAGTCACCAAGCTCCAATAGGCCTCCAAACTCATAGCAATGGGCACTGATGGTTGAGCAGAAGCATCTTCATTGGGAAAGTATTTTGTATTCTCCCCTTTATACATGAAGGTGGTCAACTAGAATGGCAGTCCTTACACCTGATCTCCAGGTATCTCTTTCTCGAGGGTCGATTGCAGCGAGGTTCCAATCTCTGCAAGCCCTCTCTGTCAATAGTTCGAGACCTCAATGCTTCCTTACACAATAAGTGCTTATTACTAGTTTGACTGAAAGTTGTGATTACAACCAATGCTTCTGTACATAAATTATAAAATTGCCAATGATCAGATCTTACCACAAGGTTGGTGTCTTTCAGTTCTACAATGTCAACAAGTTCTTCAATAAACCCAGGATACAGCAAGGAATTGATGTTTTCTTGAATTGCATTTGAATACACTGAAAATAGAAGGTCATTGGGTCATGTTGAAAACCAAATAAGAAGGTGAGTTTGGTGCACTTATCATAAATTCTAATTTGTAAACGCTAAATAATGAGCCAGAAACAAACCCTAATACTAAACGAAACTTTGCATCTACAAACAAGAACTAAGTCATAGCAAGTGACAAATGTCCTCAAAGTGTTGTATTAAAACTGTAATGCATTTCATTGTTAGCAGACGTGTGAATCTACTCATACACCACATTTATTATTGTGGTCTGCACAAGCTTTTCCTGTACCTCAGCAGCGTTTTTTTTCCTTCTTTGGACGGTACCCAGGAAATGACCCGTTCCCGATTGGAACAGGACCCGTTCCCAATTCAAAGAAGGGACCTGGCAATTTGGTAAAAATAGTATTTTCAGTGAAAAAAAGAGAATTTCTGTCACTAATGTTTGCATTGCCTGTTGATATGAACTGCATAATTGCTACTTGATAAGTTAGATCAATATAGGCCTACATATATTATAAAATAAACTTCCCAATTTCTTTTTTGTCATCATTTCACAACTTGTTTTTTTCCCAATTTGAAGTTTACGCGACAAGAAAAATTCCCAATCTGAGGGGTACCGAACCGTTCCAATTGGGGGAAGAAAAAAACGCTACTCAGGACAAAGGTCAATGTGACCTAAAAAGGGTCCCAAGATGCATTCACATTCACATTCGCCATGCCATAATTCATCCCATCAGAAGACAGGCATACTTAAAAACTACACTTGAACTTACCTAATATGGCAATAGACTGCAATCTTGCTTGAACACATTGGATCCTTGACTCATACTTTGAAAACAGGTGTGCAAGTCGAATATGTGTGTACAGCAATGTCTACAATACAAAGTAAACATTTCCAAAATCAAAAATTGGATATCTTTGAATAAACAAAGAGAGGAATTTCATATTACTTCATAACATGTCACATAAGTGCAATTCAATCCTCCATTCCAAATTTATGGATTTAAATTTTATATTAATGCACTAGTGCATAAATTTGTTAATTGGAACATCAAATTTTGTTAAATCAGTCATTACTATATTAATTAATATTCAATTCACTTTCAAACAGTTATTTACCAACAATGGCATACATTTATGCAAAGTAAGAGTATTAAGTAATTAGCTTATAGTGATGCTCATAGTTAATTGTAAAGGTAGACCTTAGTATAAAAATGTTTTTCCTCAAAGAAATAAGAAATAAAGAAGTTCAATCAAAACATTGGTTCAGGTTTTATGGTTTTGCAGATACCCACACGAATGCTAAATTACCTGTTTGTCATCTGGTATTCTGTATTTGCTGACAAGCTCCTCCATGATCTGACTGGGCAACTGTCTGTACTGGTCAACGCTTTCTATGTGAATCGAGGTGATTATGTTGGAGGAGCCCTATAGTAAAACAATCAGTTATTAACCCTTTCCCCTTTGAAGACTTTCCCCTTTTCCCCTATATTAAATGCCTTTTGATGCTATTCTACCATGTCATGATAGTTTTAGGAAACGTTTTGGGATCATTGCATATGCAGTGTTGCACCTAGAGCGCGGCATTGCGGGATTCCCGCAATATTTTTTACTTGGACCCTTAAAATTCGTAACAGTGCGGGCGTACGGGCGCAATTTTCGTCTTCCGTACCTTTGCTCTATTTACTATCCTTTCCGCCGATTTACTATCCTTCATTAATAAAGGTAGACTGTGCGCGCGTGTGTATACCAATGCAGTTAAATGGCTACGTAAAACCCGATAACCAGTCTTAAAATTACAACTATCCTTTCCGCCGATTTACTATCCTTTATTAATAAAAGGTAGACTGTGCGCGGTTTATATGCCAATGCAGTTAAATTGCTATGGTAAAACCCGATAACCAGTCAAATTTACGCATGACTTGACTTCACTTCTCATCGGATTGGAGAGGAAAGAGCAGACGAAACGCGAAGCGTGACACCTGATGAATAAAACCCCCATCTAAACAACGTGCTGATCAAACTCTTCCAACTTTGTATGTACCAAAACAATCATTACAAGTTATTTAAAAATAGACGAACATCAGTTTTCCCGTCGTGTAAAAGCCTTACCGGATTACCGAAAATCTACTAGACGCAGTAAACATGTTCAATATCGTAAACACTAATTCTATTTTAAAGGAAAGCCTATCATATTTTTAAAGGCTATTTTAGTGTGACCCCCAAAAATTTCAAATGTCCCCCAAAAATTTTGACAGCGCGCCACCGTGTCCCCCAAAATTTTGGACCTAGGCACAACACTGCATATGAATGCTAACAGCTGGTTTAAGTTGAGCCGATAGCTCCTGAAGCAAATTTCTACTTTACATTAAGTCTACTGTAACCCATTCCCCCTTAAACACGCCTTTTTATGCCTCTAGTTTATTCATCCACTGAGGAAAATATTTCAAATTTACACAATGATTAATATGTACCATAAGAAATATTTTCTATATTCTAACAGATTTTTGCTTAAAGCAGGCTAAAAGTAAAGCAGAATACGTCCTAAGGCGCATTCTGCTTTACTTTCAACCTGCTTTAAGTAGTCCCCTATCTTCAAAACTAGAACCAGGTTATTGGGTAATGGGTTAAGCTACCAACAGCTTTAACAATGTATCAGAGGAAATTGTTTATTAAATAACACAACTATCTCATGCCATTGCGTAAATACCAATTAGCATCCACATTTGTGATATATACATACCCTTTTGCCACTTTTATCCTCTGTGTTTTCATGGTAAAATTCAAAGTGTAAAGTTGTGGAACTACTCGGAAAAGTCTGAAAATACCGAAAATCAGAGTCAATTCTGTACCTGCATCTTCCAATAATAGAGACTGCATTTAACACAGCAGCATATGTACAGATTTCTAGACATTTTGGGTCACAGACACTTTGCTTAGGAAATAATGCTGTGCTACAATCAACTATTTCATACTTAAAATTTAGTATAAGTGAAAGCCATATGTCACTGCCTTGTATATGATGAACATGACTGTAGAGCGCCAGATACAGAGAGGATTTCCCAAAGCTAAAATCTGTGTCAACACAAAAGGCAATGAAGAAACTACTCATTAGAATCATCTTGCAGTTTGATGAAGGTGCTGACAATATCAAGGGTACTCGCTCATATAATGCACCCTGGCTTGAAGGTTATGAAATGTTTGAGTTGAGTCTGAGATAAGTCTCAAGCATTTAATGACCAATCAAATGATTGAGAACCATCTCAGACTCTAATCAAATGCTTTATAACCATGGATCCGGATAATACTTATTTTAGGAACAATAAACTGACTACAACACAAGTGCTAGGACTTACTGATATGGATACATCTTGACAACATTCTGCCAGTCCGAATCCATTATCTTTGCCACCCCAACTTTCAGCAAGATGTGTTAGGCGAACAATCAACCCCTGCTTTTTGTCTGCACCAAGTCTTGTGATAAAGTTGGATCTTTTGCTGAAAAATAGAATAACACATTATAAATATGTAGATGACAAAGCTCCAGTCACATATCCACATATGCCATGGCACTCGGCAATCAGCTATGAACAAAGTCTTGACATTTGGGATACATATAAATATTTGTTTTACACCTTACAAACAGTAAGAGAATCAGAGAAATTTTAAGAGCACAAGGGCACTGCCAGTATCCATGCAGGCATCAACTAGTGCCTGGATAGGCATCACACAGTTCTCATCAGATAACAGGTCAATTACTGCATGATATAAACCAATCATTTTACAGTACAGAACTGCCAAATCTGATGTGACCATGTCCTCTAAATGACCTTGACCTGTCTGACATGACACAATTAATGTTGTACTGAGCTCAAGGACTTGAGTACACATGTCAAATGAAGTATCTATCACATGTAGTTTCATAGCCAAGATGGGAGTTAAGAACAGACATTCATAGATAGACCAATAAACACACACAAAAATTACAAGTTATCGCCAAAGCAAACAAGACACACAGACTCACCGACAGAAAATACCATACGGTAACAAGTCCCAGTTTCAACAGGCATATAAATGTTTTGGTCCGATGCTTACTATTCTGGTTTTATCCTACTACTGGAATGTTGTGTATTTAACTCATTACCCCATAAAAACGCCTTTTTACACTAAGTTATCCCTCAACTTAAGAAATTAGTTCCAAGTTATACAGTTGTGAATATTTTCTGTATTCTAGCAGCTGATGGCTTAAATCAGGCTGAAAGTAAAGCAGAATGCGCCTTCAGCTTTACTTTCAACCTGCTTTAAGGGGTCACCTGTCTTCAAAACTAGAAACATGCTATGGGGTAATGGGTTTAATGAATGGACAATTCTAGGCTGATTTGACTGTGCAAGTATATAAGGTACTCATTGATACATCTACTAACCTGAACACATACAGCAGGTTAAGTACTTCCAGGACAACAGTCATGTCACAAGATTGCAGCAAGCTGGTTAAGTGCTCCATGGAGTTGTACAAGTGCCGAGAAAAACTGTGCTCTATCAGTGTAGATGTGAAACTCAGCACTTGTAGCAACAAAGTCTTCATCTATGAAATAAAACAACAAAATATTTCTTAAAATTATCTATATTTTTATAGAATGAGACCATTACGGCTTTTAAGGGATATGCAATGGTAACAGCCTTTGCATTGTGAACTTTATAAACATTACAATAATGCCAAATTGTTACAATATAAGCCTATCATTTTTTCCAAGCAAGGGATTTACTTATACATTTCTACTTTGATGGGGCTGTTTATTGAAAAAGCAAGATGCAATTTCCAAAATTATACATTGAAATCAAATTTGAATCGGTTCATACTTCCAAAAGTAAGTTGAAAAGTGCTAAATTGACAAAATCTCAGCAGATATTCAGTGTGGCTCTGACTGGTCATCAAACGTGCTGAAGTTATTGAATATTGTGAACATGGCTGGCAATGCTTAGATGTGGAAAAAATACAAATGTCAAGCAGACAAACATAAAATGCAAGTAAGGAGCTACATCTCCGCTTACAATGGAAATCAAACGGTTTAACTTGACAAATGTATCTAATTCAAGTTAACAAGACTGGACAATACTTTTGTGAGTGAGAGAAATCTTAAACATTTTTTCTTCAGATAGTAAAGGAGAACAAGCACCTTAGAGCCGATATCCCCTGCCGCAGCGATTGTCCAGAAGAAAGTGGCAAACTTTAATGTGGGAGGAAGGGGCAAATGGTGATCACCTGTCTTTAAAGATCAACATTGAAAAGCTTTTTACAAAGTTTTATAAAATACATTCAATTTTGTACATGTTAAAGCCTAAACAATACAAAAAATAAAGCCGTTTGTAGCATTTTAAATCTAAGTATGACAGGGGCAGGTAACTCTTGATTGAAATTCAACAGTAATTAAACACTTTCAAGAATTTATAATTGTGTGCAAGTATTATTAAAAAAAATTCAGAACTGTAGAATTTACTAGAGTGTAAACACATTTTCAACTCATCAAGGGCAGAGAATTCTTGACTAATTTGCACATTTTCGACAAAAATTGAACTCATTCTATAAATAATAGCCATATATGATTTAATTTTTTTTTTCAAAATTCATTCACATTTGTACACAATAGCATGTAAACAATAAAGCCATGTTGAGCATTACTAAGTACATAAAGGGCAGATAACTCTTACCACAAAGTATCCTTTTTTGACAATAATTGCAACCCTTATATTTATATACATCGTGTGTAAGTTAAATCAAAATCCATTAAAGACTGTAGTTTCTAGATGGTAAAAACTGTTAAATATGGTTTTTTCGACTCATCAAGGGCAGATAACTGTTGACTAGTTTCTCCATTTTCAAAAAGGATAACAATTATTTGAAAGCTAATAGCCATACATAGTTTAAGAATTTTTTTTATCAGAATCCATGCATATTTATAGATACTAGGATGTAAACAATATTAAAATAAAGCATTTTCTAGCATTTCTAAGTACATCAAGGGCAGATTACTCTTGCCACAAGTATCCTTTTTTGACAATAATAGCACACCTTCAAGAACTTGTACTTATAGACATTGTGTGCAAGTATCATTTAAATCCATTCATAATTGTAGTTGTCAGAGAGTAAAAACAGTGAAATATGGCCTTTTTTACTTATCAAGGGCAGATAACTCATGACTGATTTCTCCGTTTTCAACAATAATCAAATTCATTTGAAATCTAATAGCCATACATAATTCAAGAAAGTTTATCAAAATCCATGCATATTTATAGGCTCTAGTATGTAAAAAATATCAAAATAAAGCATTTTCTAGCATTTCTAAGTACATCAAGGGCAGATAACTCTTGCCACAAGTATCCTTTTTTTACAATAATTGCACACCTGCAAGAACTTGTACTTATAGACAATGTGTGCAAGTATAAACAAAATATGTTGAATACTGTAGTTGCTAGAGTGTAAAAACTGTTAAATATGGCATTTTTAACACAAAAAGGGCAGATAACTCATAAATTCCTAAAAATTTCTGAAAAAAAATTGATTTCCCACGGTGCTCCTATGATGACAAATAAGTATACCAAGTTTAATCCAAATCTGTTAATAGGTTTCGGAGATACAGTTGCGGACGGAAAACGTGACGGACGGACGGACAGCATTTTTAACACAAAAAGGGCAGATAACTCATAAATTCCTCAAATTTTCTGAAAAAAATTTGATTTCCCACGGTGCTCCTATGATGACAAATAAGTATACCAAGTTTAATCCAAATCTGTTTATAGGTTTCGGAGATACAGTTGCGGACGGAAAACGTGATGCACGCACGCACACACAGCCGGACGGACAGACCTAAAACAGTATCCCTCTGCCTTTCGGCAGGGGATAATAATTCGTAAACTATTGTCAGAATCTTGCTGCTGAATGATTTTCACCTACACTTTCCGCAATTAAGCATGCTAATCAAATTTCATCTAGAATCACAGACGAACATAACAGACACCCAGTGACCTGGAAACCCACGCGCCATGCGCCATAGTCACATAAAAATAAAAAATGTCACATAGAATTTCCAACTGGTGCGCCCAGCGTCTCGCCGATTTTATCTTACCATAATTTTCAAATGCAAAATGTCCTGTATGCTAGATGGCTTGATTCTATCGTTTAACAACTAATTCGTTTTTCTGGAGGATTTAATCGTCTTTTTTCAATAGAAATTAGCTGCACTTTGTGGAATTAAACATCGAAATTTACCTTAAACAAATCGAAACTTCTTGCCAATTCCGACATTTTTTTGTGCGAAAATAGCAAAGTATTCCGATTTCATTCCCAAACACAACAGCTTGGACGCGTATAACTCGTGAACATTTTATATGAATGTAGATTGACAGTTAATTTCTTGAATTGATTTTCCAGCGATACATTATGAAAAAAACCATTAGAAAATAAAGAGATATGCCGAAATTGCGAAGCAGAATTTCTATGCACATTTCAATAGGCCCTATATGTTGCGAACACCCGTGTTTTGGCATATGTGTATTACCGTTACGTGTGTTACAAGTAAAAAAGATGGTTCTTAGGCGTCTTTTTTTTTGTCGGTTTTACAAAGTATTATGTCTTTTTCATCTTTGTAAGACTGTTTTCAATAGGAGATATTGACAAATAAAACGGCATTAAAAATAGCGCTGTCATATTTTGAAATTGACTCGAAACAAAATGGCACCTCGACAAAATCGAGGACACTAAACGTGGACATTTCTGGAAAGATTTACGATTGAGAGATACAACAAAGTCAAAAGAAAAACCAGCACACGCCGGGATCGAATTCTTTCTTCATAAGACGCGATTCTGAATATGAATTATACAGTTAATAGACTGAGAAAACGATTCTAAATTGGACACTTGTCTATCAGATACAACGGATTTGAAGGAAAGTTTGAACTTTTTCGTCGAACCTGTTACTAAATAAAATAGCTGAAAACACCAGACCGACGGATATTTCAGGTGATTGATTAGATGTTTTATAGAATTTGATCATTTGGAGATGAATAGTCAACAAGTTATGTAAGTATTTGTCATAATTAATAGCAATCAACCCAACTCTGTCTGCTACAACAGTATGGGCTACACCCGCGATACGCCCTCTAGACTTAATTTAACAAACTAGAACGAATACAAATGCATAGGGTTGTGCACTTTGTATCATATGATTATCTATTTTTCAATCAGATATGCCACACACCTTTAGTTCAGAAATAGTATACCTGTTTAAGTTCTTACTTACGAATAAAGGTATGTAAAAAACATTGATTTTTATTGAAATCTAAGCATTTTAAAAATTGGCCCATAAAATTTCAAAATGTCACATAGATTTTTGAAATGTCACATAAAAAATTATAGATGATGGGCCATAGTCACATAGAAAAAAATTCTTTCCAGGTCACTGGACACCAAAGACAATATTACTTCTCATCTAATGATGGTCAAAAGAAAATGGCTTGACTCTTAGCTAAAAACAGACGAGACAGGGGCATCTATCCCCTCATTCAATATACATACAACACATGTTGTTAACTCAAATGATAGTTCTACCTTTTCATTTCCAACTATGTCACAAGCAATGGTCCATGACTTGTCTGTTTCTTTCTTACACGATTTCTCGAGTATCTCATCAAATATATCCAACACATCTGCCCAGTGGTACAGCTCACACTGTCAACATAAAATAAATCTTATTTACCCTTTACTCCATTGATAAGCATTTATTTAATTAATCCCTCCACTGAAAAAAAACCAGTTCCAATAAAGGCAATTTATAGTCAGGAATACCTATCATAAGAAATATGTTAGATATTCTAGCCAATAGTAGCTTAAAGCATGCTGATTGTCAAGCAGAAAACACTTTAAGGCCTGTTCTGCTTTACTTTCAACCTACTTTAAAAGGTACACTTTTTTTGCTTGGAGAATAGGTCCTTATATTGACCAGGATGCCACTGATAAATATAGTCCTCTCAAAATATACTCACGGAATTTAAAAACTGTGCATGATGGAAATTCATTTTAAATATACACTTTTCGAGTTAGCTCACATATAATTGGTTTGTACTAGGGATGGGACCGAATTTCCGAATATTCGAATATTCGCATAAGGGCTGAATATTCGAATCCCATTTTAGTATTCGAATAGTTGTCTCTGAAATTTTATTTTTATTAAAAACATAATATGGATTATTTAATTTATTTGAGAGACTGTTTCATTTTCTCCAACCAGGCTAAGTGTTCGCCATTAATCCTCGTGTGTAAGGTGATTATCACCCCCGGCTAGTCAGTGTTTTGATAGCGCCTGTCAAGTTGTACACAGTTTGCAAACATTACCCGCTGTGTTATGTAATCGACGGGCGCTTCCCGTAATTGACATGTTGGGGAACCCTAGTTGCCAAACAAAAGAGGGGTGTTTAGCACAGGACATTTAAGAGCATCCAATCAAAACAAGACGAATAATTGTTAATACCGCCAATCATAGCAGCTCAAATGACGCTTTTCGTAAACGACCAATATCTCGCAAACACTACTAAAAATATCAAACACTCTAGTTAAGACGTTATGTAAGCTTCATATTGGCCATACACAAGACGTAGATCTATAACGATCAAATTCTTACTGAAAACGCAACTATGTCACCGGCTACTGCTTCGCCTGTGTGAAAGAATTTACTCGTTCTGCCGACAAGAAATCAGCAACCTGTTTTGTTTATTACGTCCATTTCTGCCTGTTACATCCGCATGAAGAAACTTGATAATGTGTGTTCAGATTAATTTTAAAAGCAGATGAAACATAATTTTCAAAGCCGACAAAATATTTACGCAAAATAAGTTAATTGTTTCTACATGACGGAAGACTTAATTCGAAACTAATTTAAATGCAGATATAGACGTTGCGTTAAACACGAGTTACATCCCTTACATACGGAGACCGCCATATCTACAAAGATTAACTGTAGTAAATGGTTGCAAAAGTTGATATGTTAACCAAATCAGACGATTGTCACAGAATACACATTCTGCTCAGGGTTTGGTCCATTTAAGATAGGTATTTCTACGAAGCAATCATTGAATAATTGCATTTGATGGTGAAATTATTCTCGGATCCCCCCCCCCCCCCCCCCCCCCCCCCCCCCCCCCCCCCCCCCCCATCGGACAAAGTGTTTATTCCAGGCGAATTATTCGAATTATTCGAATACTTTAAGCGAATATTCGAATAGCAATTTGGGTCCGAATTCCCATCCCTAGTTTGTACAGCTGAATGATGTTTGTAGAATGTATTGGTTAATCTTTTCATGAAATTCACATGTTAAAAGATGTGTGTCCATTTTGGCATATATTGGCCTGTGCACTCATTTGTACAGAACATGTAAGTTTCAAAATGTTTTCAATATGTACCAAGTCTAAGTACTAAGAGATTGTTTTTAAACATAAATCAACGAACAAAAGCCGCATGCCGCCCTAAATCTATTGTGTTATATATTACTCAATGCAAAATTAAGTTTGTCGTTGCATGTATGTGGACTGTTGCATGAAGAAGTAATTCGGAATCTGTTTGTCATTAATGATTATTACTATATGAGCAAATTGGGAAAATATGGCAATGATATAAATAGTGCTAATAAAGGGTCACTTAAACAATATTCATTCAAAATATTATTGAATTCTGACAATGGTTTCAGAGAAGCAATTGTTTTTAAAAAAATTCCATCATAAGTCTATGTAAAACTGGTAAGCCCCGGGGCAGGGCCATTTTTGACCATGGGGACATGATTTGAACAATTTTGGTAGAGGACCATAAGGCAAAGCTAGATGCCAAAAATAAAAGGTCTGGGCCTTATGGTTTCAGACACGAAGATTTTAAAAGGTTTTCCTATATAAGTCTAATGTAAAATTGATAAGCCCCAGGGTGGGTCCATTTTTGAAACAGGGGTCATGATTTGAATAATTTTTGTAGAGGACCATAAGGCAAAGCTAGATGCCAAATTTAAAAGGTCTGAGCCTTACGGTTTCAGAGAAGATTTTTAAAGGTTTTCCTATATAAGTCTATGTAAAACTTATGATGTAAGTACGGAAATTGACAACGCCCTCTGGCGGCCATGTTTTTTGACGAATCAAAATTCTTTGATTAATTTGAAAGTATATTAATTGAGAAACATTTTGGTGAAAACCAAATTGAAATCGGACCAGTCGTTCTTGAGAAGAAGATTTTTTAAGATATTGTGCATGGTTGCCATGGCAACAAGACTGATTGCCCCACCCACTTTTTTTTTTTAACAATTTTAAAAGCTCACAACTACAGTATGTATTTGACCAAGTTTGGTTAAAATTGGGCCATTGGTTTCAGAGAAGAAGTTGTTTGAAACAAATTGTGAACGGACGACACCGACAACGACGTACGGCGACCAATCACAATAGCTCACCTTGAGCACAAAGTGCTCAGGTGAGCTAAAAATCAAGTAAGGTTTGTTTTGTCAACAACAGCGATGTCACCTGTTTACAAGCAGTCAGCATGTTAGAGGCAAGAATGCAGCAAACTAATGCCAAAGACCGATTTGGCGCTCATCGTAACACCATGTCGTCATTATGGAGACGTTATCAACAAGACACTACATTTACTCTATCAAATTGCATTTGAAATGAAAAGTATTTGTACGCAAAGCAGAAATCATCTTTTAGTATTTTTATATTGTTTGTTCATATATTTTCATTTTACATTAAGTACAAGAATATCGTACCCAACGATGGATGCTCCCCACAAAGAAAAAGCCCCAGGTATAGCATGTTTAGTAGGTGAACACAGTATCAAGTTTCATCAACTTAGGATGTAACATTCAGGAGATATGCTTCGGACAAAAATAAATTTATTATGAAAAAGGGAGGCAATTCAATATTTGGAGATGACAGAGTTATAATTCTTGTGTACTACACTTCTTTTTGTCATCCTCTAACACAGTATCAAGGTTCAAGTTACAGTGCGGCAGAATATTTGATTTTTTTAAAAATTTATGAAGAAAAAGGGAGATAATTCAATATTGGGAGATGGCAGAGTTATGGTTCTTGAGTACAGCACTCCCTCTTGTATCACTGTATCAAGTTTCATCAACTTACAATGCAATCCTCAGGAGATATGCTCCAGACAAAATTTGATTTTTTTTAATAGAAAAAGGGAGATAATTAAATATTGGGAGATGAAAGAGTCATGGTTCTTGTGTACTGCACCTCCTTATGTCATCACCTATCACTGTATCAGGTTCCATTAACTTACAGTGTAGCAGTTAAGAGATATACCCCGGACAAAATTGTTTTGTATTTTTAGAAAAAGGGAGATAATTCAATATTGGGAGATGACAGAGTTACCGTTCTTGTATACTGCACTTCCTTCAGTCATCCTCTATCACTGTTACAAGTTTCATCAACTTTCGTTGAAACGGTCCAGAGATATGCTCCGGACAAAATTTATTTTTTTAATGAGAAAAAGGGAGATAATTCAAAGTTGGGATATGCGAGAGTTATGGTTTTTGTGTACTGCACCTCCCCCTGTCATTTTCTATCACTGTATCAAGTTTCATCAACCTACAGTGTACCGTTCAAGAGATATGCTCCGGACAAAAAAGGGTGACGGACGGACGTGCCACCGAATTGGGTTAGAGGGCCTTTTCTTTTGTTATTTTCTTTTGTTCGAATAACGGGCCACGGCCCCTTAGTGTATTGTTACGGAATGAACTCTATTGTCTTCTTTTGTTATGTTTACCGTTATCTGGCCCTCTAACCCACTTTAGTGGCACGGACAGACAGACGGACGTTCTTACGCTACGATACTTATGTGGCTATTTTCTATTGTTTTCTCTTGCGTGGCTAGCCACACAAGAGACAATTTCTTTTTGCTCTAACTTGGAATAGAATGATCTGGAGGCTAACCCTACCCCTAACCCTATGTCCCACAACTGGCCAGGTTAATGTCACAAGCGACGGCCAGGTTAATGTTTTTCTATTATGGGGCTAAGAATTTTAGCCACATAAGTATCCTAGCGTAGGCAAGGATGGATACTCGGACGGACGGACGGACAAAGCGGCGACTATATGCCCCCCCCCCCCCCCCCCCACCCCCCCCCCCCCAAAGGGGAGCATAAAAAGGATAATCACACCAAACATACCTTTCCAAATGTTGTATTCTTCAAAGCCTGTAGCTCTGCTAACAGATTATCTGTAGATGTACTCTTTAATCTCTCAATAAATGGTTTACAGTCCGCTGGCTGAAAATGGAAATCAATCATATATGTATTTGAATTCTATTAAAACTTTGTTGTCTGAATTGAAAGCAAACAAATACTGCTCATCATTTTGTGTTGTATATATTGATGGACCCAAAACCCCCACAAACCACCCACTTCAAAACCATCATAAATAAAAAGGCTTCTCACAGCAAGCATACTTTCCCGATGACTATGCCCGATATATATATATTTGAGAAAAAATACACAAATTAGTCTGACAAGGGAAGCCATGCAAATCGAAAGTTAAATCTTTAATTTCTTTCAAATGTCATGAAGAGATGGTATTGTGAAAGGCTCCATTAGAAATGTTTGCATATGAAATTGATTTGGGAAAAAAACACTTGCTATTTGCTACTGTGGACATTTTCGACAGAAAATATCCAGTATAAAATGCAAATATGCAGTGTGTCACAAAAATAACAAAGTCAAATAAACTGAAAATAATCATAATTTTGAAACTGATACTTACAACATCCGTAGTGGACTTCTTTAATTTATTCCTGTCAATCTTCATCCTGACAGTATAGATCTACAAAAGAAACAAGAGTTAGCAACTTTGAAATTTGGTAAAACTTAAAATTGTCTTAATAAAATATTAGCATGCATTTCAAGATGTTAATACACAGGGTATGAATTAGAAGTGTAATGCTGATTTACAAGTACACCAGTTTAAAATATCTGGTAAACACAAAATGTATACATAGATGGAAGGGTTGTTTTTTTTGTTAATTATTTCAACCATTTCCTTTCTTAGAGATTGAATGTCATTACAGTGCTAAAAAAATTGGATAGCCCGACGCCCGGGGCTCCTATATTTTCAATTGGGGCCTGTCATAAATTATGGTGATAAAAAAAAAACTGATCATGCCCGCCGGGCCTGTCTAATTATGTAACTAAACATAATTATGCACTGTTCTGTTCAGTAGCCTGATGATTGCAGGATGTTGGCTTTACAAGCCGCGAAGCGTGTTATCTATTAAGCACTCAGTTTTACTAGTGATAATTACACAATCAGTGACCAATCAAGCGTGTTAGCATGTTTGCCTCTAATCAGGGTTGACTTTTACCATAAGATAAGCGCTTACGCCTCATGATCAATGTCTTGAGTCTGTTTCATTGAAATCTCACAGGTGTGTAAACAAAAGGATTTACGATTTTTCTGAAATTTCCCTTGAAATTACTGTATAAGGGTTTCACTCACCTATAATAACAATCATTATTCTCCAATGCATTAAATTTTCACTGTAAGTCAAATCATAACACTTTCCATCACTCAAACAAAGTTTAGAAACAAACTTCCAAATGTCCGCCATTTTGTCAAATTTGTCAACAATGGCGTCCTTCACATTGAATAAGCATATGAAAGAAGACAGGGTTATAGATAAGGCGCGTATTTGCGTAAATACGCAATTAAATACAGTAGAAAACCAATTGCTTTCAAATCCATGCGTACTGAAAATCAATTATTGAAAGGGTTTACGCAAAAGAATTCAAGCAGGCGCGTATCGTACGCAATTAGTCGCATTTCTCAAGTGTAATGACGGGATGTTTACTACGACACCGGGTGAATATTTTACTGATACACCGGTTAGACTGGTTATTTATTTCCAAGTAATAGCCTATAGGATTTATGCAGCGCCGCTTTTCGTTAGCCTCGTTTAAGTAGTAAACCAGTCACATCGTCTGCTAGAATTTCTTCTGTCAAAATGGCAGTGCGCGGACGGAAAAAGCGAACAGCGCAACAAAAAAAAACATTATTCAATTACGTTCAGCCTTCCGCGAACGAACCAGAAATAATTTGTAATGGTGTTATGAATGAAATTTTGAATGATGCGTGTAACAGCCAAAAAAGAGGTTGTTACGACAGTGCTAAAATTAGCAAAGTTACGGTAAAGGAATCCTGGAATGGCTTTTAAAGTTTCCGTGGCTGAAAATTAATGAATCCTACACAAACATGAGCTGTTGCATTTGTGTTGAAATGAGATCGAAACTGAAATTATCGAGTGTGGGCAAACGAGGGTACAGTACAATACATCAAACATTCAGCTTGTGTTTTGTATTAAATGAAAAAAAAAATAGAGTAAAAAAGCAATTCATATCAAATTGATGGAGTAACGGTTTTTTGGATACTCAATTGAAATTCAGAAAACCCAATTCTTAGAAAATAGAGGGAGTAAATACCCAATTAATGCAAAACCTTATCTATAACCCTGAGAAGAGATTAATTAAAGTAAGATTTTTATGTAAAATTGGTACAAAAGCAGTGTAGGGATGAGTTAAATGATTAATTAAGATAAAATAATGGATTATGATAATTGTTACTAAAAATAGAATCTGGAAATCCCATAAGAACCACTTAACAGTTAGAATCACTTTCCCTGACTTACAGAACTTAAAGCGACTCGCAACCAGATGGTGCATTAACAAGAGCACCGCAGTGCGGCAAAATACGCCCGTCACGGCCGGCGGGTGTCAAAGTCGTCCAGACTCAGGCTGACTGGAAAAAGTCGCCCGGAGTGTAGGCCCGACTATCGATCTCAAAAAGACTATGCTGTAGTATTGCGATAGCTCAAGTACTATCCCGATAGTATTGCGATAGTCAAGAAAAAAGTTCTGGGTTTTTTAAAAAATGCCCATTTTTGACAATAAAGGGGGCATAACTCTGCTAAAAATAGTCGCAAACGTCTGAAATTTAACAGGAACCAAAATTCACAGGTGCCTTCCCTGTATGATGAGAAAGCTAAATATGAAATTTGGTTACAATAGACAAAATGTAAGTAAAATTATTATCAGGAAACAATATATTGTTAAAAAAATTGTGTGAAGGGGCATAACTCTGAAAATACAGAGTCAAACCAAAAACCCGTAATATATATTAAGTCACTTCATTCATTGTATCACCATATCAAATTTGAAATCAATTGAATGAAAAATAAAAAAGTTCTGTTTTTTTTTTTAAAAATGCCCATTTTTGACAATAAAGGGGCATTACTCTGCTAAAAATAGTCGCCAACGTCTGAAACGCAAACTCGTCCGAACTATTGTAGTATGGAATATTTGTAGGAAGTTTAATCAAAATCGGTCAATAAATGAAGGTGAGAGAGCGCTAAGAAGAAAAGTTAACGGACGAAGTGTGGCTTATTTTAAATTTTAAGGATGTAAAGGGGCATAACTCTGCTAAAAATAATTTAAAAGGAACCAAAATTCACAGGTGCCTTCCCTGCATGATGAGAAAGATAAATATGAAATTTTGTTACAATAGACAAAATGTAAGTAAAATTATTATCAGGAATCAATATATTGTTAAAAAATTGTGTAAAGGGGCATAACTCTGAAAATACGAAGTCAAATCAAAAACCCGTAATATATGTTAAGTAACTTCATTCATTGTATCACCATATCAAATTTGAAATAAATTGAATGATTAAAAAAAAAGTTCTGGTTTTTTTTTTAAAAATGCCCATTTTTGACAATAAAGGGGCATAACTCTGCTAAAAATAGCCGCCAACGTCTGAAACGCGAACTCGTCCGAGCTATTGTGGTATGGAATATTTGTAGGAAGTTTAATCAAAATCGGTAAATAAATGAAGGTGAGAGAGCGCTAACAAGAAAAGTTAACGGACGGACGGACGTACGGACGGACGTACGGACAGCGCTGGGTATACCATAATACGACCGTCGATGACGGGCGTATAAAAAATAGTAATTTGTAAATATGTGTCAAACGCTTATATAAATGGTAAAGAATTAGTTTAGGATAAGAAATTCTGTTTAAAAAAAATGTATTTCAATAAAAAAAAATATTGGTCTCTGGTGGGATTCGAACCCGGGGCCCGGCATTGGCGGACAGAAGACAAAATAGGGGAAACCGCTTAGACCAATGGACCACGGAACTATCCGTTTATCTCGGGTCGATTTAACGTATTTCAATGTGTAGCGATCGGAAGTGCATACAACTTCGTAATTCGGCTCGTGTTTATGTCTGACCCTGTGTAGAGAAGCAACAACAACAACTATACCGTTAGCTAACGCTATGGAAAAACGATGGAAAATATCTAAAAAACTAAGATTCGGTGACGATTCTTGAGACGTTTTTTGGACTGATCATATTTTTTTAATGTCAAAAGCCAAATAATGCCACAAATTTGCTTTTATTTGAGTATTTTATTTTGACAAGAACACCATCCGGTTGCGAGTCCTTTTAAAAGGAAAATGAGACTGTCTTAGATAATTTACAAAAAAATCGGGCAAGTTCATTTGGGACAGGGCTTGTCAATTTTATAAGCCTACTTGCCCTGGGCTTGTCAGTCAAAAATATTTTCTTGAAGCACTGCATTATGTGATATATTTATGAAGTAACTTTAAGGAGAAATAAGCAAATGTACTTGAAAACTAAAGAAATTCCTGAGTCCAGCTTAACATTGAAGGCACAAAAAAAAACTCACTGGTCCTGCATAATAGACAAGGCAAAGCTCATGCAAGACCAGCTGAAAAGTGGAATTTTCAACCTGTTAAGTGTCCATCTAATGTGTCCATTCAAACCCACGACCACCTCAACACTATTCAAGGATTCAAATGACCAAACATATGATATAATTACAGGGATTCAGGGTTACAGATAAGGGGAGTATTGGGGTATTTACCCAATTAAAATTGTGGAAAAAGCAATTGTTTTTCACAACAAGGAGTAACAACAAGGGCCACTATGGCCCTAAATCGCTCACCTGGTAACCATGTACACCGTGTGACCTAGTTTTTGACCGGGCATGACCCTCATTCTAACTTGACCTTGATTTCAATGAGACAAACATATTGTTCAAGTTTCATGAAGATTCAATGATTTGTGTAGTCTCTAGAGTGTTAACGAGGTTTTTCGATGATTTGACCTAGTGACCTAGTTTTTGACAAGACATAAGCCACATTTGAACTTGACCTATATTTCATTGAGGAAAACCTTTTCATCAAGTTTCATGAAGATCAAATGAAATTTGTAGTCTCTAGAGTGTTAATAAGGTAGCAACCCCGATAAACGCCGATATCTACTTCAGAATTACCTGTTCATCCATGGGTAGTGTAGAACAAATCATGATTGCTTTATGAATAATATCTCAATTGAAATGAAAATTACTACGTTTGAAAGCTAATAAAATTTGCTTTCAAGTGATATAAGTTAAGCTGTAATAGAGTTTTTAAAAATAATCAATATTATTGGTAAAAGTCGGTTATCGGCAATTTTGAAGCCTCACAGCTTGGTATCGATTTTCTGCGCATTATTTTTGGTGGTGACCTATTTCATTCATGCGCGCGAAATTTTTGCATAAGTTAATATTAATGAGGTTCTGTTATCCAATCAGAGGAGAGAATGACCTTTCTGAATATGTTTGATACTAGTTGATCCGACTTTTGGTTCACGAGATATAGATCACCAAAGTTTAAAAACGATCTACACCAAAAACCCGAAATTATTTTTTTAAGATTCACAAACGATCGTATTAAGCACATTCCAAAGTTTCAGAAAATGTATATTTCAATGTTTTAAATTGCTGTTTACTGCCCCGGAACGAGTATCAAAGTTCAAAGTTTACCAAAATTTCTCACGCACTCGGCAAATCCAAGCGGCGGCCATATTGGATTTTTACCGGCGATCGATATGTTGATACAAATATTAGCGACCTAGGCTTATTGCCATGTATTTATGCAATATTATCCGGCTTTTGCCATTAATAAAGAACTTATTTATATTATTATTGAGTTTGATTTTGCTTTTGTAAAGAAACTACGACCAAATCGGGGTCGAAATGTAGCAGCGTAACAACGGAAATTTTTCCGATTTTTTCCGGTGCGAGATTCTCATTCCGTATACATCTAATTAAACTATCTAAGCTATTTCCTCTAAATATAAACAGCAGAACGATTAGATACTATAAATATGAATGTAAAATAAGTATATTATGTTCCAAACAAAAATTGTGTTAGATAATTTTAACTTTCTCTTTTGGTCGATCGCAGGTATGAATATACGGCTGTACAGTAATTCGGACATTCCATATTTCGGATAAGAAATTTTAGTCATTGATAATCTGAACTTTTGATGAAAATTAGTCAATCTTTTTAATGAATTCAGAAATAATTAACTCTTTTTCACCTTCAAAACATGTACCAAACGTTCAGCACTTTTCCTTCTGACTACTTTGTAGATTACAACTTCCAGCTCTGAGTGATTGTAGTCACAACAGTTATAATACCCTGATCAGGTCCTAGTTACTTCACTTGGCTTTTTTGATCTTGATCAAACATATTTACAAAAGTATGAAAAGTTTTCAAAGAGTTGAAATTAATGTTTTCTGTATTTTGCTATTTGACTATTCATGCTTTGCAGAAATACTTTACTTGTAAATCAGTTCTAGTTCTGATCAATCCCAATTTGTTCCTGGTTTTTTTTCACTGTCTTTTACTGATTTGGATCCAAATTCTTAGCAAATACAATATTAAGTTAAATAGCATTTTAACAGTTGAGAAACAACAAGACATCTATTATTAAATTTGGTAATTAATTTCTTGACATTGCATAAAGTTTCTAACATTAGATCTGACTTAATATTACAGAATGGTCTAGAACTTAAATATTTCCAACAATAATTTCAAAATATTTCAGAAATTTTTTAATGAAACTTTAATAAATAATTGGAATCTAGATTAAGATCTATAAACTGTAACTTCATACACAAACTACTAATAAAAGTAATTGGTTTGTTTTCTTATAGTTTCTGATCTCAAAATAGAAACATAGTCATCAGGATATAAATGAAAGCGTCCATGAAAGCCTTATCTGCTAAAATTCAGCTTCATGATCAATTTTAAGACTTAATTTTCTTTTAAACGAATGTTTATTTCACTCCATTTAACTATTTTTTATAAATCTTAGTGGCTGATTAATCAATAATACACAATTAAAAATACATGTCATCTTTTTAAAACTGATCTAAATACTTAATAATAAATAGAAATATATTTTTGTCCAACACCAAAATTAAAGAATTAAAATGTTCATGAATTTTATTGGAATTCTATTAAAATAACTTGTCAAACGATAAAAGCACAACAAATAAAAATGCATAAATGGCTTCTGCAAGAAATAATACAACATATTTTCAAATTTCATCAAGATATCTTGAAAAATAAAAAAGTTACAGCAATTTTTAAAAAGAGGTATCTCATTTTGGTTCCGTCGCGACGCGGATATATGCCTATGAAATGGGGGTAAATTTTTCCTAAAAATCACCGGTTTTAGGTAATTTAAAATTGCTGTAACTTTTTTTCTAGAAGAGATATCTTAATAATTTAAACTCTTTTACAAAGGTATCAACAAGACCTTTCATTTAAAACTACTTCTGTTACAATTGGTGAAGTTTAAAAAAATGACTGGGGATGCTATAATAAGGTTTTTCGATGATTCGACCTAGTGACCTAGTTTTTGACTAGACATGACCCACATTTTAACTTGACCTAGATTTCATTGAGGTTAACATTTTGATGAAGTTTCATGAAGATCCAATGAAATTTGTAGTCTCTAGAGTGTTAACAAGGTTTTTCGAAGATTTGACCTAGTGACCTAGTTTTTGACCGGACATGACCCACATTCGAACTTGACCTAGATTTCATTGAGGCAAACATTGTGACCAAGTTTCATGAAGATCCAATGAGATTTGAACCTGGTAGAGTGTTAACGAACAATTGTGGACGGACGGACGGCGGACATCCAGCGATCCTAAAAGCTCACCTTAAAAGTGAGAGATTTTTTTAGATTTATATGCAGGGTTTTCATTATGTTTTGGGGCAAGAGACCCCCCCCCCCCCCCCCCCCCCCCCCCCGAATCAAGCGTGCCATTTCCTGCATTTCTGAGTCATTCTGAGGGTGTTTGAATACTTGTTTTTGAGAATACTTGTTTTTGAGATATATTTTAAGGCAATAAAGTGTTAAATACAAAAATTTGGTATTTGTTTCAGAGTCAAATGTATATTTGTTGAAAAATTTCACTTGTCAAAGTCACATTTAATCCTAGCAATGAGTAAACTCATCCTTACGCTGGGTCCCGGAAAATTTTGGAATCAAGCTCTTCATTTCCTGTAATTCTGGGTCATTCTGAGTGTGTTTGAAGACTTGTTATTGAGATACATTTTAAGGCAATAAAGCTTTGTGTCAACAAACTTTTGGTTTTTTATTATTGAAATATCTCAAACAGGCCCAGACTTTCTAGTTTTGGTTTATGTTTATGTTGGTTTATTTCAACAATATTAATTATAGCTCATCTTGGCACTATAAGTGCCAGGTGAGCTAAAATTTGAAGGGGAAATAATATGATGATTAGATATCTATGTATGTACAAAGCATAGTTATGTTAGGGGCGTAGCTCGTCTAAAATGAAAGTGAAGGCATGACTTTTCTAGGGAGTCCGGAGGAGCATGCTCCACGTGAAATTTTTGAGTTCTACAACACTAGAAACGCATTTTAGGAGGGTCTGGAGAGGCATTTATATGAATAATTATTGAAATGAAAAGCTTAGATAAATAGAAAATTTTCTTTTTTGCAACAGATGAAGTATGCATTGGGCATTCTTTTAAAAAATCTGGTGTCATGTTGTAGTATATCATTGAGTCTCAGATCATAATTTATTCATAAACAAACTAGCTGCTTAAGTTATTTGAATGTAATTTTATTTTCTAAACAAGTTGATATAGCACACTACAGGCCCACAGGAAGTCCCAAGTAACTTCACCAATTAATACTAACATGAATATATATTTTTTATATATAAACCCCCCTTACATGTCAATTTTATTTCATTTTCTGCATTTTTACCTTTTTATTTTTTATACTTCTTAAAAAGTGTAGGTACGTGTCAAATTGCCTAATAGGAAGCTACTCCAAATATATGTAACTGAAAGGTAACTGTGAAACCAGTTTAACATTCATTTATTTTGCTAAACATTAAACATCAGTATTATTTCCTGGTTTGCTGCTGTGCTTGCAACTTATTCAATTTGAATAGCAGTGACCTGGAAACCCACGCGCCATGCGCCATAGTCACATAAAAATAAAAAATGTCACATAGAATTTCCAACTGGTGCGCCCAGCGTCACGCCGATTTTATCTTACCATAGATGGCTTGATTCTATCGTTTAACAACTAATTCGTTTTTCTGGAGTATTTAATCGTCTTTTTTTAATAGAAATTAGCTGCACGTTGTGGAATTTAACATCGAGATTTACCGGTAAACAAATCGAAACTTCTTGCCGATTCCGACATTTTTGTGTGCGAAAATAGCAAAGTATTCCGATTTCATTCCCAAACACAACAGCTTGGACGCGTAGATCGCGGTCGCTAGACGCACATTGCCGAAAACCATATGTGTAAAGCGCTTTCGATACACTGAGATTGTCGTCGGTCCGATGCATGATAAATCAAAATTTGAGAAGGAAACACGTAAATTTAATTTAGAAAATGCCTCCGAAGAAACGTAAACTTTTAATACCTGACAGCAGACAAAAAAAACTGCATTCTTTTTTAAGTTCAAAGTCTAGCACTGACGAAGACAGATCTAAATCAGAGGTTTCAGTCGAGGCCGATGTGCCCAGCCAAACGGTAACACAGATTAATTCTGAACAATCCAAAAGTATAAATGAATGTGACAAAGCTGCATCTTCCTCAAAGAAACAGAAAGAAAGAAAAATCCAAGACAATTGGTTCAAAATTTGGCCATGGCTGTACCATGAAGAAGGGGCAATGTACTGTAAACACTGTGTTGAATCAAAAAGAAACAATGTTTTTGTGACAGGTTGCCGAGTTTACAAGACTTCTTCTATGACTCGCCATGAACTTTTAGAGGAGCATAAGGCTTCCATAAAGGGTCCATCTCTAGCAAATGACTTTGAGCAAGCTGTAGCAAGGTCACATTCAAAAAAAGATAAAGCAGTGTTGAAGTGTGTTTCTACAGTCTTGTGGTTAGCTGAGGAAAATGTGCCTCTTACAAAATTTGATAGTATCTTTAAACTTTATAGAGAACTGGAAGTGCCCGATATTGAACCTTTACAGGTAAATGACAGAGTTCGGTATGAGAGCTACTATACAAGCACAGAGATTTTGGATGCCATTAGCTCTGTGATTGACAATGATGTAAATATGAAGATTAACAAATCCCCATATATCACAGTCTTAGCAGACGAAAGCACTGATCTTGCCAATAAAAAAAGAATGACTTTAAATGCACGAATAATTGACAGTGTTACTTGTACCCCAGAAACAATATTTTTACATGATGTTGAGTATGAGGATGGTACAGGGGTTGGCCTTGCATCTGTTATTTTACAAGAGCTACAAAAGAGAGACATTGGCCTTGATAAATTAATTGGATTTGGTTCTGATGGAGCCAGTGTCATGTCAGGAGGAAACAAGGGGGTAAAAGGTATTTTACTTGAAAGACAGCCACATTTAATTCATGTACATTGCATGGCACATAGACTAGCACTATGCACCAGTCAGGCGGCTGATGTAGTGCCAGCAATCAAAAGCTATCAGCAGTGGTTGACAAATATTTATTACTACTTTAGTCAATCAAGCACAAGGGAACAGGAGCTTCACAAGATTCAACAGGTGCTTAACAGTCCCATTCTTAAGTACAAGGAGATACATGCAGTACGCTGGTTATCTGTATATCAAGCAGTAGAGGCAATTTATAGAACTGTAGACCCACTTATAACATACCTACATCAGAGGGTTGCTGCAAAGGATCCAAAGTCCAAAGGCCTGCTCAAACAACTGGCTACTGTTGACTTCATTTATATAACCTACCTACTCATGGACACTTTAGCCATTGTATCCAAATTATGCCTTACCTTCCAAGAAGAAGACCTTGATGTAGCAACAGCAAAGGTAAGAGCATTTAATTATTTTTGGAGAGGTTTACAGTTTTGAGATTACTTTAACACACCAGGCTGTTCATAACTTAAACTGGTGTTTCATAAATAAAACCATATATAATTAATATTACTGTAAACCAGGCACAAAGCTTCCCCATGCACTTACTTACAGGAACAGTAACTAAACCTACTAATAAATACTCCATAGTCATTATTAAAATATTTTAAATTTATACATGCATACGTCATATATATATACCCAGCAATGCTTTAATATCTAATTATTGATGTATTCACAGGTGGCAGTTGACAGCTGTTTGTCTGATCTGGAGGCTTACAAAATGGGTACCCAATTATTCCCAACTCATCTGGAACAGTTTTCTACTGATGTCACCTGTGAAAATGGGCAGCATGTCTTCAAGGAACATCACTTGACCAAAAAGCAAACAAACTTGCCAGGCATTAAGAGCGGGTTCATAAATGCCTTGATTTCCAACATCACAAAGAGGTGCGTAGCTATAATCATTAATGTTACAAATTAATCAATGACATTTTATTTTTAGTTACAGAATAGTCAATACCTAAATGAAGACCCACATGTACTTTACAGTTTTGGATAATGTAATAAATAAAATTAAGATTTTAATAAATGGGGATAAATATCATTGATTTAAAACTTACCAATTCAATATTTTCAGATTTCCACAGAAAAGCCTAGTTGATGCATTCTTTGTCCTTGGAATGAGGGGAATAAATATGGGAAGTGATGAAACAGCAAGGGAATTTGGTGTTCAGGAGATTGAACTTATACTGAGCCACTTTGGAGAAGAAAAGGTAACTAAAGATTACTGTATACTTTCAGTTTCTAGACTAAGTACTTAATGAATGGAAAATTTAGATGTGCCATTTTACTTTTTTCTAGTGTAGACATTTAGCATGCAGGCTTCTCAGTGATCTCAAAATATTTATAACTTGTCTTATTTCAGAATCATAAAGGCACAGTATCTCTTCCTAAGGTGAACAAGAATGTAGTAAGGGCACAATGGGGCAAAGCAAAGGAGATTGTTAGGTCCATGAAATATCCAGTTGATAAATTTGTGGAACTGTGGCAATTATTGAGTACCCACCATGTTCAAGACCTTGACCAAATCATCAAGCTGGCTCAAATAGCCATGCTCCTCCCACTGCATACAGCAGACTGTGAAAGGACATTTAGCCAGCAGAATAAAATACTAACTAAATCAAGAGCCAATCTGAGCTCTGAGCACCTAGACCAACTCCTTAGAGTAAGGCTGTGTACCAAAGCTGGAGTCCCTATTGACAAAGAGAAAGTTCTCCAATTGTGGAAAAGCAGAAAGGACAGGAAGCTGTACAAATAATTTACTCTGGCATGGTCCACCCTTGTGTTAACCATTCTCCTGTTCAGTGCTGTTAACATAAAACATGTATTAATGTTTTTGAGATCTGTGAGACAGCTCCTGAAGTATATGTGTCTGATCAAGGAATTCCTTATAGGATCTATCTGACATGACACTTTTTCCTGTGGTTTCCCTTATAAGTTATTTTATCAGCTAATGTAATAGTTACTTAGTTAGTATGATAGATATTAATAGTTCAAGTTGGTAAAGTTTAATCAGCTAATGTTATAGTTGAGATCATAGATGTTCTAACTTCATAGTGAGTTACTGTTTTAGCATATATTGCCATGGTTACTTTCAGTAAACCTGTTTAAGTTCTAACTTACGAATAAAGGTATGTAAAAAAAAGTTGATTTTTATTGAAATCTAAGCATTTTAAAAATTGGCCCATAAAATTTCAAAATGTCACATAGATTTTTGAAATGTCACATAAAAAATTATAGATGATGGGCCATAGTCACATAGAAAAAAATTCTTTCCAGGTCACTGAATAGATGGCAATATGCAGTATTTATTAAATTACTCAATCATAAATATGTCGGTCTATCACCAATCGTTATTTTCCACAACTAGATATATACTGAATTCATTAATCTATGTACCGGGCCGAGGTCACACGTACGCGGTCGAGTTGACTCTGGGCCGATTTGAAACGGAATTCTCGGTCAATAATAACCGTAAACAAGACTGCGCGTTCAATAAACGCTTATGCCCCCGGTGGCAACCTTGACAGTATATTTTGAATTTTTTCTAAGTTCAAATTAGGTCAAGGTCAAGGTCAAAATCAAGGTTGGGTGATATTGGTGGATAGGGATTGGTCCAAGGCAACAACTGTATAAGTATCCAAGCATTGGAGTAAGCGGTGTTGATGCTAGACGAAACGGTAAAATCTAGTTAACCAAGAAATAGCCCAATCAAAATATTCTAAGTCCAAATTAGGTCAAGGTCAAGGTCATAATCAAAGTTGGGTGATATTGGTGGATAGGGAATGGTCCTAGGCAACAACTGTATAAGTATCAAAGCATTTGGGTAAGAGGTGTTGATGCTAGACGAAACGGTAAAATCTACTTAACCTTGTTACGGACGCACACACGGACGGACGGACGGACGGACAGGACGATTACTATATGCTCCCGCATCTGTCGATGCCGGGGGCATAAAAATCGAGTTGCTTCTAAAGCTTTTTTTCCAAATTTTCATCCATTACTGCGAAGGGAAACCGGCCGAATGTAGTTTCAAACATAAATAAATGCTTTAAAATCAAAGCAATGGTAGATCTATGTCCAAGTTTACGTTCGTGAATTTGGAGGGGCGGCGTTATATTTGCTGGAAGGACATTTAACATGAAGAAATGAAACAAAACAATTGCAAGATCACATAAACTGTGACACTCACTAAATACGCCTAGGGGCAATAAAGGATGGCTGCGTGGATCAAATTTTAAGGGTTAGATTTACTTTCTCTTTGACGTTACCGCGGGTTGTAATTGTAAACAAATTAGACTGGGTTACGTACATTTTACATAACGCTCTATACCTTATGATAAGAAATTGTACACCAGTCTAGCACGTCCCCGCGACAATATCCGAGGTATTCCAAACGGCTCGATTAATTACCGAATAATGCCGGAATAAAGAAAATATCTACTACATTTAATAACGAGAATACTACGATCAAATTTTCACACCTGTGCAAATTTCAACCGGCCAAAATGTCATTTCAACCGGCCATTACGGCCACCGGCCGGTTAATAATGAAAACCCTGTGATGAGAGAAATTTTAATTGGTAGTCTGTTAGTACCAACAACCACTACTGCTATATCTACTGCTTGAGAATTTTGTGTAAATAATATTTATATTCACATGGAACTATTATTCTTCTTCTCCTTATCGAAATCTAGTTAAAAGATTTAATCCATACCATTAATTGATAGTTTACCCTCACACGCCATTAGCGTATATGTTATCGGCAGATTAATTTTTGTCTGAGAGGTTCAGTTCGCGAAAACAAGTGACAAAAATTATCAGCGCGGTTAGGACGATAATCAAGGAATAAAATGAACAGTATTTTGGGGCATTGTGCAGTTATTCAATCAAGTGAAGGGAAATTACTTTCCTGTTTTCGAAAGAGAGCACAATCCCGTGACAGAGGACATACTTATCCGTCTGTAATTGTCAAATAGTCTACGTGGGGTCTGGTACACGTTTTAATCTGTACCGGATGTGTTTTTCTTTTATATACAAAATTCGGAACTCTCGGTCCTTTCCATTTATTGTAATGCTGTTATACTTATTGGTGCGCGGGATGCTGCGATTACGATAAAAGGTTTGACAAAATTGATCAGAAATGCTTGTAAATACCGGAAATATACGTTTCGCTCGTAAGTATCTGAGAAACGAGTGCGAGAAATATTCGCGTTATACAAATTTTGACGCGAATATTTCTTTCACTTTCATGCGAAATATCGCGGCCCAGAATGATCCCTGTAATTATGGTCCATCATCACCTAACACCTGTCCATCAATCTTTCAAAGCTTTCAATGGTCTACAGAGGATGTCAGCACAACTGCCATGTCGATAGTGTAGCTTATCTGCATGACAGTTGTGCCGATAGTACTAATTATCCGCATGATGCTCTTGAAGATAGCCCATCGTTTATCTGCAGGACAGTCATGTTGATACTATTGCTTATCCCATAAGCAATGTGGATACCTTGCTTTCTCTCCTTAATTGGTTGTGCTCAATCTGACAAGTGTAGGCGAAACGTTCATTACGTCAATTGTAAACTCGAACACCTGTGTCTGTCAGCACAGGAAAGATTAAAGCAAGATTCATCACATTCAGGAAATTATTTTTCCACCATTGCAGACATTCACATTCCTTCCACAATTTCCTGTGACCACCCATGTCATGGATTGTGTCATGACAAAAGTTTCACTGGAACTACCAATTTTTAAGTCTTTGGTTTGACCCGGCCAGGGATTGAACCCACAACCTCCCGCGTGGTTAGTGGTAGAGCGTCCGCTTACAGTGCGGGAGGTTGTGGGTTACATGCCACGCCAGGTCAAACCAAAGACTTAAAAATTGGTAGTAATGGCTTCCCTCCTTGGCGCTCAGGATTTCTGGTTAGCATTACAACTGGTTCATCGGTGTCAGGATAAAGTGACCAACCGGGTACAGTCCCAATGGTGCACCTAAAAAGTGTCCCTGCTCGTAGTATCCAAAAGGGTTGTGTAGCAGTATAGAAACAAACAAGCACTGCCAGGAGACTGAGAGCAGGTTATTGGATTCAAAACTACCAGCCCATTATCAGTTTTAATCACCTTACACTAATCTTGCACTCTACTGACTGAGCTAATTAGGTGACCAATGCTATGGCCACTTGCAGCCTCTGCAACCCTTTATTATGAACTATTTCCCCAAATTAGAATCCTTTCAAAACACTATTTGATGGCAGTACAGTATTATTGTGTTACTTATTCATTCTTCTTAGCTGATTTTAAGGTAAACCTAATTTCATTTACGTAAAAAATCTATAAAATATAGTAGCAAACAATGCTGGTTTCGTTTTCTCTCGTCATTCCCCACCCACCACATGGTCCATCGCATTAGTAATTAAAAATGCAGAGCAACAACTATATATACTTCTACCATAGCTGTGTGGGTCAGAATCTTCTAAAGAATTTTAAATTTCACCGAAAACATGACAATATGCTTTTTATCCTGACAGTCGCACTCTAACCTATGAAACGCCGATTTCTAGAACTTTTCAATAGAAAATGGCGGAATTTTTGCGCATGGGTGTATTAAATATGAAAGTGGAAGAGAAAATACTTCACAGAATATTAGAGAGGTTCCTTTAGTGTTTTTGAATCTGTTGGGTGTTGTTTTTCCTTCTGACCTTTTATCTTGGGTTTAATATGGCTTTTACTTACTGGAATCGCAAAATTCACCTCCAGACGGCTGCCATGTTGAAGATGTAGAAGATCCCGGATTAAATTGCCGCTTGTGCGACGAACAAAAACCAGTTGAAAATATCAAAGTACTGCAAGTCCCATTGGTTTTGTCCTTCTACGTATTCCTTAGGGTACAAGAACTAATATCAGTAATGGCCTATTGTGCTTGTATTTGAAATAAAGTTATCCTATGAGTTAATCAGAGTATGGTCAGAATCCAAACACTTTTATTGATTTTATTCTATGATCTTTATTCAATGATTTATAATATACCGGTAGCCTGCACAGGTTTTCGGCGCGTAAGCTATGACCCCCCCCCCCCCCCCCCCCCACACCCCCCATAAATCTTTCAAAATGAGTCAAAATACATCCATATGTTCAACAAACATCCTTAACAAATGTTTCAAGAAGTTTCAAGAAGTTTCAAAAAAAAAAAAAAAAATCGTATCATATATGTATACAATGAGAAGGTGGATGTGTATTCAGAGCCATCAACTTCCCAACCTTGTCATTTTGTCATTTTTGGACCGATTTTGACAAATGATGGCTTATTATTTACATTTAACAGTTCTGTTCAAAGAAAGTTAGCTCACAGCCCAAGCAAGACACGAGCACAAGTGAAGAAATAAAAAGTTCGATAGGCACCTTATATCGGAATCCTTCTGTCACCTTAATTTTTGGACTTGTTCGTCAGTCATTCACTGATTCAGCGATTAACAAGTGCATTTGCGACCATGCATTACACCATGGTACGGGTAATTAATAGAAAATGAAATATATAATAAATACCTTTTGAATTATCGGTAAATGAGCATTTCTGTTACGAAATAAATTTCTAGATAACTTTCGTTTTCAAGTCTGTTGACAAACGTATATGATCATTGGTCGTATTCGAATCATCGAGTTTGTTGTCAACGAAAACTGGGCGGAGCAAATGCGCGAAGATTTACTGATGACAACAATTTTGACCCGACTCGAATCGAAATTGTGGTCAAAGATTTGATGGTTTGACAACATTTTGTCAACGGAAAACATCAAGTGATGATTCGAATAGAACTTGTTGACAACTATTCCAATTCACGCGATAGTTGTCCTGATTCGAATACGACCAATTGAGACGGTTGACTTTTTGCGTCATTTCCTGCTTTGAAGCTGGTTCTCGGTTTCGCTAGAATGAGAATAGTTTGACTGGGCAACCAGTCGTTTGTTTGGGAAAATTTTGCGTGACGGATAGTTTCCGACTTAGGGGTCTCCCCACCCTTCGAGTCCCCATGCGCGTGTTCGCCGATTGCTTTGAATTTTTTACCAATTATCGTCAAAGAAAACTGTTTGCTGTAAACAATGAGCCATCATCTGTCCAGATCGTCCAAGATTTGACAAAATGACAGGGTTGGGAACTTGAGGGTTGCTTCTGCAAGGCGCTTTTTCATGGCAGCCTTTACTATTTTACTTATATAAATTAGCAAAAAAAAATTTTTTTTTAAATTTCATGAAACTTCAGGAAATGTTCTTTTATGGTGATTATTGAATGTATGGATAGATTTTGGGGTATTTTATCCACGTTTGGTGGTGGTGGAGGGGGTTATAGCAGCTAGGGGTAGTGTCATAGCCAACGGGCCGAATGCCTATGGTAGCCTGGTTACCTGTGTTTTCGCCACCCTTAAGCTATATTTTTCGTGCATGCGCCTATCTGATGTAACATTTCTTACTTGTTCACGGATCTAATTCTGAACTGAACCTTCAATAACAGGAATATATACAAATAAAACTTGAGAACTAAATACAAAGTGTAAACAACTGTTACCGTTTTCGAACGAGGTCAATGCTCTGGATCACCGGGATGCTTTCTTGTCAATTCGCACCCTCTGATGGGTCGTTCAATAATAAGGTCAATGTAGGCTCTGTCAGTATGTTATAGTTTGTTTCATGAAACTTGAACATTTTTTAATGAATAATTTTAATGAGTTTTAATAATAAACAAGTACAGTCGTCACACGTGACATATGCCCCCAAAGTGTTTGACACCCAAATGCATTTTGGCGAATTTTTTTTTACAGACAATGTAATGGAGGTGTAACATAAAGTTTTGATACTGTTAAAAATGACCCTGGAGTCAATTCTTAACATTAAAAACAGAACGGTTTGCGACACTCCTCAATAGAGATATGCTCCGGACAAGCTTTTTGTAAATTGAGGTCAAAGTTCAAGGTCTGAGTGACCTAAAAATGCTATGCGACACTACGCCATCCCAAGATGAACTCACAAACCAAGTTTCGTATCCGTAGTTGGTAAGGTTAAGGAGATATGTTCTGGACAAGCTATTGGTTAAATCAAGGTCAAATTTCTAGGTCACAGTGACCTGAAAGTGGTACGCGACACTCCGCCATACCAAGATGTACTCACACACCAAATTTGGAATCCCTAGCTGGTTAGGTATAGGAGATATGCTCCAGACAAGCTTTTTGTTAAATCGAGGTCAAAGGTCAAGGTCACAGTGACCTGAAAGTGGTGCGCGACACTCTGTCATCCCAAGATGTACTCACACACCAAAGTTGGAGTCCTTAGCTGGTAAGGTATAGGAGATATGCTCCGGACAAGCTTTTTGTTAGATCGAGGTTAAAGGTCAAGGTCAAGGTCACAGTGACCTGAAAGTGGTACGCGACACTCCGACATCCCAAGATGTACTCACACCCCAAATTTGGAATCCCTAGCTGGTAAGGTATAGGAGATATGCTCAGGACAATATTTTTGTTAAATTGAGGTTAAAGGTCAAGGTCAAGGTCACAGTGACCTGAACGTGGTACGCGACACTCTGCCATCCCAAGATGTACTGACACACCAAATTTGGAGTCCCTAGCTGATAAGGTATAGGAGATATGCTCCGGACAAGCTTTTTGTTAAATCGAGGTTAAAGGTCAAAGTCACAGTGACCTGAAATTGGTACGCGACACTCCGCCATCCCAAGATGTACTCACACCCCAAATTTGGAGTCCCTAGCTGGTAAGGTATAGGAGATATGCTCCAGACAAGCTTTTTGTTAAATCGAGGTCAAAGGTCAAGGTCACAGTGACCTTAAAGTGGTACGCGACACTCCGCCATCCCAAGATGTACTCACACACCAAATTTGGAATCCCTAGCTGGTAAGGTATAGGAGATATGCTCCGGACAAGCTTTTGTACACACACACACCCACCCACCCACGCACGGTGCGATTACTATAAGCGCCCAAAGCCTAGCTTTGGGGGCATAAAAAGTAACAACGGACAGGTAAATAAGTGATAACTTTTCTGTTAAATTGTGATAATAATTTGTGAATTATTGTTATTTTACCTGTTTCTTTCGTATTTTCGGCGCTCACAATCTTCCTTAATGAAACTGTCCAAGTATTCGGATATCCTCTGTAGTTTTCGGAAATCCTGGATAAGCCTGCTCGTGACGGAATTCTATTTTTTGCTTAGGGAAGTTAGGGGGCGAATTGACAAGAAAGGGGCGAATTGATATGAAGCAAGGATATATGTATATGTATTGCCCAGGGCTTTGCACAATAAAATACCTTAATATAATTTCATATAATTATCATATAATCATATAATATACTCCATCAGAAAGTTAAATATACTATTGTATCATGTGTTTAAAAAAAATAAATTGACAGTCCATATTAATTTTGGGGGGCATATCTACATGCCCCAAAAAATTAGGGATGGATGGTCAAATATTTTTTTTTTTTTTTTTTTTTATTTAATTGTGCAGAGCCCTGGGCGAACATAAAAATATTTCTTGTTATTAATCTTAAATATTATTGACCACTGAAACTTTAAATGGAGTCTCTAGCTTCAAAGTACACATAATGATGTCTTGTTCTTTTTTCTTTTAACTTCACTTTTTACTTAATTTAGGGGAGTTTTTGTCATATATTGCAAGATGACAAACAGTGAAGACCCTGATTAGAAAGCTCCTACAGTGATTAGAAAGTGTCATAGATTGAAGACTTAAGTTTGTCGATTTTGAAAATGTCTCTGAATTTATTCAATGGTGAAAATAACTCATTAAAACTTGAAAACCTGTATGGAAATGATTGATTGATTGAGGTTTACGACACCTCAACACATAAATGGTCATAATTATGGCCAATGTATTAAAATGAACCAATGTCTCATAAGCATTCTCATTCAAAATATTTTCTTCCATATCTCTGCAAGTGTTTTCTGTTTGCAAAGGACTAAGTACACTTGTCATCAGGGGTAAACTCTACCCTCCATATAAACATTAGTGCAAATCAGCCAACCTGTATTACTTAAGCAACCACTTATTGAACATATGAATGATGAACCTTCAGGTAGCTCACACATGAGCTTAATTTTAGTGAAAAGTGTTATTCTATTCAACAATGCAATAGATGAAATAGTTGGTCACAGAAAATGAGAAAAAGTGATAGTTTGGTTTTGTTGTAATTAAAGATTTTCTTTTAAAAAGGGAGAATTTTGAGATACAGTTACCTCCCTTGAAAATGAAAAAATGCATTAGTAGTTATTCATAGACTTGAATTTAAGGCTAATAATTAAGAAATAATAAATTCATACCAGTAGTTATTGTACAATAGAACACGGGTAGGAGTTGAGATGCGTAGTAATTAAATCACGAGGCTGAGGCCTTGTGATTTAAATACCAGCATCTCAACATCTTCCCGTGTTCTATTGCAAGATAAAACACTTATTTTGATTCTAACACTTTAATTTAACCACAATTTGCACCGACATCAAGGGCAACACTATATGCCCCATACCACTTTCTGGTACTAAAAAAAGGATCTCTTACAGCAAGACAAAACTAATGTAGAATGCGTCCATAGCAGCTTAATGAATTACTTTTTTTCAAGTAAGCCCTTAAATACCTTTAATAAGATGGGGAAATCTGTGACCTTCTCCGGAGTGTCAGCAGTTCACATATTTTATTGTACATCAAATAACTTAGTTACCCTTCCCGACATGTGAGTTTTTTGGGCACCACATTTTCTCAGGCAACATATTTTGTATAAGTTTGCATATGGGGAGCATAATAAACAAAAGGGTCTTCAAGGCCCTGATTTCGCTCACCTGTTGTACTGAAGCCTGATAGCTTTACCTTTCTGTTTCACCCATTTTAATCTAAATCCGTTCAAATTTGTAGTAAAGCATGTAAACAATTTTGGAATACAACCTCATAATTCTAGTATAGTAGAGTACATCAAGGGTAGGTAACTAGAGCCTAAACAATACTGAAACGAAGACTTTTCTAGCATTTCAAAGTATATCAAGGGCAGATAAGTATTGCCAAAATGATAAGATTTCAACAATTAATCCACTCCTTCAAAAACTTACAGCTATATACTTTGTGTGCAAGTATAATAAAAATCCATTGAAAACTGTAGTTGTAAGTGTAAACGCTGTTAGATATGGCATTTTCAGAAATTCAATGGCAGATAACTCTTGACCTATTGGTCCGATTTCAACCATAATTGCACTTTTTCGAACTCTTATAGTCATATACAATCTGAGCAAATTTGAGAAAGACTGGATAAAAATTGTGGCCTCTAGAGTGTAAACACACTTAAATATGGCATTTTCAGCAATTCAAAGGTAGACAATTCTTAAAGGCACAATACTACCGAAATTGGTGTTTAAAACGCACAATTTCTTATATGTGTGCATTTTTTATGTATTAAAACTAAGTAAGTGAAATCGCGTGTAAGACATACTTACCTTATCCTACCTTAATGTGACGAATTCTTATTATGTTGGTTTACATTTTAAGCGGGTTTGTTTACAAATAATACTAACGGGCTGGTTCCAAGAATTTTCGTAGGATTGCTTCAAGGTCATGTGATTGATACGAAGCACAGCTATAACTCATATACACTGTGTACAAAGCCGAACGAAGCCGGAACATTTCAGTAATAATTCGTCTTTGATCGAATGTCAACAAAACAAATTTAAAAGTCGACTTGTTTCCACCAATTTCACGGGTTTGTAAGCAATGTTGCCTCCATAATCATCAAGGATTACATCTTTTTATAGGTTTAGATTACAAATGTGCCTACAATTTCAGGTTTTGAAATTGCGCGATTTTGGCAATTTGACAGTTATGTTGGGACTTTAACATATTGGTCCGATTTCAACCATAATCAATCTCATCCAACCTCTTATGGTGATATACAATCTGAGCAAGTTTGAGAAAGATTGGATAAATATTGTGGTCTCTAGAGTGTAAACCCTGTTAAATATGGCATTTTCAGCAATTCAAAGGTTGATAACTCTTGACCTATTAGTCCGATTTCAACCATAATCTAACTCATCAGAACTCTTATGCTAATATACCATGTGAGCAAGTTTGAGAAAGATTGGATAAATATTGCGGCCTCCAAGAGTGTAAACACTAAAATTGTTGATGACGGACGACCCACATTTCATGGATTGCAATAGCTCAGGTGAGCTAAAAAAGCTTTTTTTAAAGTACTATATTGGCAAGTCGAACTCACTGCTAATGGGCTTGACTAAAAATAACAAACGCATGCATCATTTTTAATAGATGTTTAATTGTCTTTCAGTAATATTGCATATATTTCCCACTACAGCTTTCATAACTCATACAATATAATTCAGTCAAAAATTCACAATACATTCAAATCAAACTCAGTATCGACTGCTTTCGTTATACCATTGAGCGAAAAAATAAAGAAGCAATTTAAGGAGTCTTTTTGGTAAGTTTATGAATTATCTTCTTATTAACACAGTAAAACCTCTCTATTACGACCACTAAAATGCAGATGAATTGATAATATAAATGTGAAGTGACAGATTAAATCAAGGTGACAGTAAAACCTTGTTGACAAACAGTGAAGTCTCCTGATCTGGATCTACACAGTTTGCAAATAATTTATATCCATATATATGGTTCCAGCACTTTATAGATTAACACTATGATCATTTAGCAATTATGTTTGTATGTACAGGAAAACCTCTCTATTATGACCACTAAATTGTGTTATTTATCAAGTGTTTATGACAGGTGACTGCTTAAAACAAGTTGACAGTAAAACTGTCATCTTGCTTCAAGCAGTCACCTGTATTTTTAAACATCAACTAGCCTTCGTTTTAGTGATTGTAATACAGAAGATTTACTGTACATACAATTTCAAATTTAGCATCTCTCAAAGGCATTAAAAGGTGTACCTGTGGAGTAATGGGTTAAGTGCCATAACTCTAGCATTACTAGAGTGATCTAACTGGTTGTCAAACTAAACACAATTTGTCAATAGGTATGTATTCAACATTTCATACAAAATGAATATTTGCTCAAATTAGAAACCATACGAATTAATGTTGCAAATTTGAAGTCAATAAAGGGCACAGTATTATAAAATAGAATTTGGTTGATTACGTCAACATTCTGTCTTCTAAGTCTCACAATAAGCATATAAAATTAACCAACCTTGTAAACAAGGAGACTTGTACATAACAGCACTTTCATTTCAATTAGCACATACAAGTCTGACAGCTAAACCTATTCATGGATACCATGTACCCCCTCTATTACAACTAATAAAAGATGCATGAAAGACAGGTGTGACAGCTTAAAGGCTAAGTGAAAGTTAAACAGAAAGCCTCTAAAGGAGCTTTCTCTTTTACTGTCACCTTGCTGCAAGTAGTAGCAGTTGTTGAAATAGGGTTTTAACCCATTACCCCTTAAAAACGCCTTTTTACTCCTCTATTTATTCCTCCACTGAAGAAAATAGTTCCAATTTATACAGCCAAGAATATGTTTCAGAAGAAATATTTTCTATATTCTAGCAGATGGTAGCTTAAAGCAGGCTGAAAGTAAAGCAGAATGTGCCTTAAGGCACATTCTGCTTTACTTTCAACCTGCTTTAAGTGGTCACCTGTTTTCAAAGCTAGAAATAGGCTATAGGGTAATGGGTTGAGTCACTTTAACAGTATTTAAATCATATTGCGACTCCAAGAGACAAGTTGCTAGATCAACACCTCATTTGTAGCCACTTACCTAAGACCTAATAATTACATTTAACACAATTTAGTGGTCATTTTATAGGGGTTATACTGTATCCTGCAAGCAAATATACATCAACATGACATTCATCACAGACAACAAGGTTCTTGGACCCTGCAAACAGTAAAGATCCATGTAAGTCTCTACTCTCTATTATTGCAATGTATCATTATACTCAGTAATTGTTTTCAATATGGTGGCTGATCAGGGTCAATGTTTATTTGCTATTAAGACCACTAAAAAGAAGGCAATTTGATGATATAAAAGACAAGTGACAGTCTACAGCAAGGCGACAGTTAAACAAAGCCCCTAAAGGAACTTTCTTTTTAACCTTCTCCTTGCTTTAAACAGCCATCTGTCTTAACCCATTCCCCATAAATACGCCTTTAACTAAAGGAAATAGTTCCACTTTACACAATCAAGAATATTTGTCACAAGAAATAATTTTTATTTTCTAGCAGATGGTAGCTTAAAGCAGGCTGAAAGTAAAGCAGAATGCGCCTTAAGGCGCATTCAGCTTTACTTTCAACCTGCTTTAAGTAGTCACCTATATTCAATACTAGAAACCAGCTATGGGGCAATGGGTTATTCACCTAATAGTTAAAACAATTTAGTGGTCTTAATAGAGGGATTTTACTGCATGAAACACTGGAAAAGAACTGTACCATTTAGTTATTGCAATACCCTGTCATAAATATTATACAAAAGTCAGAAGTTAATATAAGTCAATATCATGATAATATGATTGTTATTAGGATAATAGATTCAAGATTTCTATGATTGAACAAATACAGAATTGACTATAAATAAACTGATCACACGATTTGAAATACTCAAAAAATATTAGCACAGACAATTTCTTGAACAAACATTTGAAATGTGTAGCAAAATATCAATAACAAGGTGCATGTGTGTGCGACACACTATGCCCTCATGACAAAATCAGTCTTCTTGACCTCTATATAAACCTTGACCTTTGTCTGAAAAGACCCAAGTTGTACTTAATAAAGGTATTATTCAGTGGAGTGGAGTACACATGCCAAATATGAGGTTTTTATTGGTTTTTATGGCCAAGATTTAAGTTGTGAAACGACAAACAGGCAGACCTAAAACAGTATGCTCCATGATCTTCGACCATAAAAAATCAAGATCTTGTATGAAACATTTTGTAAACAAGTATAATGTCAAACTTGTTTTAAGTGAGCACTGAATGAAGAAAACTGGTAAATCTTTAAAGCAAGATGTCAGCTTCATAGCAGTTCTCTGTACCCAATAACCCATTTATAACATCAAATACAGGTGGCCACTTAAAGCAGGTTGAAAGTAAAGTAGAATGTGCCTTAAAGCACATTCTGCTTTACTTTCAAACTGCTTTAAGCTACCATCTACAAGGCTATATAAAAATATTTGGTATGGTAATTGTTCATGAGGGTATAAACTGGAACTAATTTCTTCAGCGGAGGAATAAATTAAATACGCTAAAAGTCGCTTCTATTAGGGAAAGGGTTAAGCTACCACTTGCCCTAACAAGTACAAATATCCTCTTTTGCTAAGACACTGATTAAGTTTGACTCTGCTTTTTCTGCAATATTTAATTATGGTAATATAATATAGTCATCCATGAGTTAACCCTGTCAAAATTGAATACCGTAAGTACGAGTTGGCAGAAAATACCATTACCTGAAAAGTTTTGGTTTTATTTATACTTAACAAACTGAAGATGAGTGACTAACAGTATGGATTCTGACAAGACCCCACCAATGTTGAGTCCGGTCTGGATTTTGACATACTTAATTTACTCCTCCACTGAAGAAAATGGTTCCACTTTATACTGTCATGAAAATGCACCCCCATGAAATGTTTCTACATTCTAGCAGATGAAAGCTTAAAGCAGGCTGAAAGTAAAGCAGAATGTGCCTTAAAGCACATTCTGTTTTACTTTCAACCTGCTTTAAGTGGTCACCTCACCTGTCTTGAATACTAGAAACAGGCTATGGAGTAAATGGTTAAATGACTGCTAAGTACAAAGTTGACTGATCAGTCATCTCAAACTGAACACTTTCATACTGTTTGCTGCACGCTCACTTATCTTTATCAAACTTGTGTTAAGCAGCCATTCAATATTTATTATTAGATCTTCTTATTATTACTTCTCTCCATCAAAAAAATATGCTTATGAGAAGGGGCTGTTATGAGGTGCACCAGGGACTCTACCCGTCCAGTCTCTTTATCCCAACACCAACGAACCAGTCGAACTGCTAAGGAGGGAAGTCATTACTACCAATTCTTAAGTCTTTGGTTTGATTTGGCCTGTGATTGAACCCGCAATCTCCTGCTCTACAAGTGGACCCTCTTCCACTGAGCTTTGCAGACAAATGTGGCATGTTTAATGCCTGAGAAAAGTGAAACAAACTAAAGTGTAGCAGAATCAGTCATCTGATGTTTTCTTTTGAAGAGCGGCGACTTAACACAAATTTGATAATAGCTGATTTTGATGCATATTTCTCCATTTACATGTTAAAGCTGCAAATATACCAAATAACAAATTTTACATGTAAACTTACTAAATAACAGGTTAACATGTAAACTTACAAATAACAGGTTTACATTGAGGGGTGAATGCGAAACGATTCTAAGTGACTTAGGCTAGAATCTGTTTTTGCTTTCACCCCTTGACACGTAAACCTCCAAATAACAGATTTAGATGTAAACCTATCAAACAACAGATGTATATGTAAACCTACCAAACAACAGGTTTACATTGCTGTACATTAACTTATTCATTCGAAGACTTACTGTATTTGATGCAAAAACTGAATAACAATAAACTTAGAGCTTTTATAAAAAATAGTTTTCCATTCGCATAACTTACACGACAGATTTACATTGAGGGTGAATTGTTATTTGCATATCCATTAAGTTTTAACCTACATGAGTTTCGGCACACCATTGGTGTGCCGAAACTGTCATGTAAGTTAAAACTTAATGGATATGCGAATGGAAAACTATTTTTATAATTGAATATTATGCTATCCTAATGAATTTCTTTCGTAAACTTAGAGCTCCAGATAAGAGTGGGATTTTTTTAAAAACATTTCTAACATTTTATATAAAAAAATCCCTACATTGTGACAATTCTAATGACATAATTAGGTATGGTTTAGAAATAAGGGTTTCAGTATTTGATAATACTTACTTATTCTTTTAACCCACTACTGTTTAGATACACCTTTTAATGCATTGTAGAAAATAGTTTATACAATCATAAATATGTATACAAAGAAGTATTTTCTATATCCTTGCCAATAAAAATTAAAAGCAGCTTGAAAGAAAACCAAAATACACTTAATATTAAGGTGCAATCTCCTTTACTTTCAACCTGCTTTAAGCGGTCACCAGTTTTCAAAACTAGAACAGGCTGTGGGGTAATGGGTTAAAGAGTGGGCTTAACAAAAGGTTGACTTTACAAGTGTTCATTGAAAAATAACCCAAAAAGCACAAAAACAACTACCGGTATAGCAGATTTCTATCCAGAACTTCTATACTTTTTCGCTGTCATTTGCATAATATTATACAGTAAAATCTCTCAATTACAACCACTAAAATGTGTTAAATTAGGTGTTTACCACAGGTGACTACTGAAAGCTAGGTGACCATAAAACAGAAAACCTCTATAGGAGCTTTCTGTTTTACTGTCACCTTGCTTTAAGCTGTCACCTGTCTTTTATACAATCAATTAGCCTTTGTTTTAGTGGTCATAACAAGAGAGGTTTTACTGTCTGTAACAGTAATCAATATCAAAATTGCAGTATCTTGATCAGAGACCAGGTAGTTTAGTTTCTGGCCAGGATTCAAGCTTCTTCAGTCTAAATGCTCAAGGTTTAAATGTGAAGCATTAAAAGTGCAGACATTTTTAAGTAGTGGGTAATATGGCAGCAACAGAGTTATGTTTAACAGTAGAGTAAACCTGTTTTAAGTGATCATTGAAAGAAGCTGCAATGTTTTTAAGAGAGATTACCACTTAACTCTTTGAACCCTAGTCCCGCATATAGGCGTGCATTTCAAACAGTCTACATGTGAATAGTACACTTGTCCTGTACAAACAGTGAAGACCCAGATCAGAGGGCTCCGAAAGGAGCCCTCTGATCAGGGTCTTCACTGTTTGTCACAATGCCAAACATTGACAAAAACAACCCTTTAAAGTCAGAAATGGACTAGACTTAGATGGAAACTGGAATTGTCCATTTAAAGTTTCAGGGAGGAAAGAGTTAAGTGCAGGATTAAAGTAATACAGAAGGCTCCTATTACTTTTGTCCTGCATTGAGCTGCCATCTGTTATAAATACTACAAGTATTTGTCTTTAGAAATAACGTTTAATACAGGTTCGTCTGTATATCAGAAAGATTATCACAAAATTTAGAGATTCTTATCCTATTCTTTACACCTCACCATCCAAAGGAGCCCTCTGATCAGGGTCTACACCGACTGTGCAAGATGCATATATTGGTTAACCCCATAGTAAGGGTTAACGTTCTGGGGGTTTATTTGATGTAGCATTGTGGTGTTGATCACTTGTACTCGGGAGTATATTCCTTAAATGCTGACCGAGCAAAAATTGAAGAGACTACACCTATATTATCTACCTGTACTGATGAAATCAAACAGAAGCTCTTCTGCTATCCCCTGCATGGGTATAAACAACTAGCTGTTTTTCCCTTTAACCCTTAGCCTGCCACTCACGACTATAGCTCCATATGCAAACAGCTTGGATCCGGATGAGACGCCGAGTAACTCGGCGTCTCATCCGGATCCAAGCTGTTTGACACTCGGACAACATTTTCAGCAATTTTGAGCAACTTTGAAATTTGAAGCAGACGAGAAATATAGCAGACAACAATTTATTTGGCGGGCTAAGGGTTAACAGGGGTCCAGATAAGAGCAAATGTAATCAATCTTGTATTAACCCATTACCTCATTTTATTCCTTCACTTTAAGAAAATAGTTTCAATTTATACAGTCAAGAATATGTACCATGAGAAATATTTTCTCTATCCTAGCAGAAAGTAGTTTAAAGTAGGCTGAAAGCTATAAAGCAGAATACGCCTAAAGGGGCATTCTGCTTTACTTTCAATGTTGCTTTAAGTTGTCAACAATCTTCAATACTAGAAACAGTCTAAAGAGTGATGGGTAAAGCAACCACATGTATTGCATTTTCGCTGTTTAGTTTGTAGTTGCTTAAATACCAGATTGACTGTAAATGAAGTATTTCAAACGTTTTCTACTTTCACTAAACCCTTTCTTTTGACTTCTCATTACACTATATTCACAAAGAGACAATTCTATTGAGTAAGTATAAGAGTAGTCAGTGATCTAATATAGACCCAGTTGACCATATAACAAGGGCTTGAACTTGGCCATTAACTATGACTTATACAATATACAAAGAATTGATTAATAACCCATTACCCCATAGCCTGTTTCTAGTTTTGAAGACATATGGCCACTTTAAGCAGGTTGAAAGTAAAGCAGAATGTGCCTTAAGGCACATTCTGCTTTACTTTCAGCCTGCTTTAAGCTATCACCTGCTAGGATATAGAAACTTTTTCTTCCGATACATATTCATGACTGTATAAATTGGGACTTTCTTCTTCAGTAGAGGAATTAATTAAAGGTGTATAAAGGTATATTTATGGGGTAATGGGTTAAATCAGGAAAGTCTGTACAAACAACTCAAATGCAAAATTTCAATGATTATGAACACATAAAGGATTTTTCAGACATGGACACCTTGCTGAATATATAAAATATGAACTTGAAGGTAATTCATGCATATAACACTTTGTGCTGTAAAACAATTACATATTGGTCCTACAAAACTGATCTAAACCCATCTATACCCAGTGGATTCTTCCATGTAAATATATTGGATAAGTCCATTTTTTATGAAAGGGAGGCCTGGTCAAAATTTCCATTTTCCTTTTGTTTTATATTGAAATTCCTATCAGCAAACAGTGTAGACTGATCAGACGCCGCGTAATGTGGCGTCTGATCAGAGTCTACACTGTTTGCCTATATATCCCATACATGGGATCGTGGGCACAAATGGGTTAATCAAGATTAAATGGATTCCAAAAATGAAACAATAACATCTCTCAATAATGGACGTCCTGTATACTGATGCAAGATGCTATGACTGATCTTTCTGACAATAAATTCAAATGTTTCGTATTCATGGCAATGCACTGATGCGATGGCTATGTCTCCATGGAAATTGCACGTTCTCTCATTGATGACTGGCTGGTGGGTTCCTTCAGTATAGACGTTTCTCATAGCTGGAAAAGATACAAAACAATCTAGACAGGATGGAGTAAATTAAACAATTTTTTTTATCACATTTCCAAAAGCTGCTAAATAAGGACTACTCATTAGATTTGTCTTTACCTATTCCCCGATTATAAGTTTGTATTAAGAATTTCTAATAGTGCATATTCATTACAGTATAAAAATTAAGTGCAACTGTTTTCTTCAGTTGAGGAATAAATTAAAGGCGTACAAAGGCAAATTTATGGGGCAATGGGTTGCAGAAATTATTTATATCAATACGCCTTTTTTACCTATAATTTATTCCTCAACTGAGCACTCTTAGAGTAAAGGTCATTGTAAGTCTTTATTATATATGCACACCAACATTGACAAGTCTATGCTTGGCTTGTAACATACTGTTTACAGTTACAGGTCAAGTACCCTATACATTCTATACAACTCTCAGGTATGTTTTTCTTTTTATACATCAGTGTCATTTTAACTCTTTACCAGAGTCTGTTTCTAGTTTTGAAGACAGATGACCACTTAAAGCAGGTTGAAAGTCAAGCAGAAGTCTGCTTTACTTTCAGACTGCTATAAGCTACCACCTGCTAGGATATAGAAAACATTATGGTGCATATTCATGACTCTATAAAGCAAAACGTTTAAATGTGTATTTATGGAGTAATGGGTTACAAGTTATTTGTCATCTGGTTTGACTACAGGTATTCAAATGAACCCTTTTCCGGATAGTTCCACATTTTTATACATTTACCTTTTCCTCACTGAAGTTTAATGCCTTTTCAGTTCATAAATACTAGTCAAGGACCATACTTAACTTTTCCTGAATCCTAACATTTAAATCCTTAAGACAGGTGACCAGTTAACCCATTATCCCATGGCCTGTTTCTAGTTTTGAAGATAGGCGACTTCTTAAAGCAGGTTGAAAGTAAAGCAGAATGCGCCTAAAGCCGCATTCTGCTTCACTTTCAGCCTGCTTTAAGCTACTAGAATATAGAATATATTTCTTATGATATGTACTCATGGTTTTATAAATTGGAATTATTTTCTTCAGCTGAGGAATAAATTAACACGCATTAAGGCGCTTCTATCCGGGAAAGGGTTAAGCTATAATCTGCTACGATAAAGAAAATATTTCTTAAGATATATACTCATAACAGTGTAAAATGGAACTATTTTCTTCGGTGGAGAAATAATTTAAAGGCGTAAAAAGGGATGTTTATGGAGTAATGGGTTAATGCCTTTTTCAGTTCATAAATACTAATCAAGGGCCATAATTAACGTTCCTGAATGCTAACATGTAGATCCTTAAGACAGGTGACCAGTTAAAGCAGGCTGAAAGTAAAGCAGTAAACTCCTATAATAAAAGCACTCTGCTTTACTTCCACCATGCTTTAAGAAGTAAGCTGCTTTTAACTTTTAACATTAAGTTTGACATCACTCTCTTGCTTAACTCCTTGCAAGCTAGCGGTGGAACAGTGATTACATTTGCAAACAGTTACGATCCAAATGAGATGCCCCATTACACGGCATCTCATCTGAATCAAGATGCCACATTACCCAACATCTCATCTGAATCCAAACTGCTTGACATTCTTCTCTCTTGCACTCAAGAAGTTAACAAGTCCCTGTCAATGCTCCATCTACTGCAGCAAAGAGTTGCCTGGGCCCTGGCAACATATGCATAGTGCAGTGGAAACTAGGCAGCAAAAAGCAGAAACTTATAAAAAAAAAATCTGCCACATAAAACTGACATTTGTTGGGTTTCCTGGCGATGATCTGTGTAAGTAGAGGATTGTTAAGTTTCACTTGATGGCAGGAAATTAAATTATGTGGATGAAAGGGTTAAGCAGTTTTAAAGATTGACAATGATTTATTGTAAGTGATGTTAATAAGAGATTTTACTGTACAGTCCAATTAAGGACAGGTTTATCCCTTACATTGAGTTTACAGGAAAATGGGTGTGAAGCAGGTGGTTAAGTTGTCCTAAAATCCCTTTAACCCATTACACCATAAATAAGCCCTTTTACTTTCAGTCTGGTTAAAGCAATCATTTGTCTTGAATACTAAAATCAAGCTACAAAGGGAATGGGTTAACTCTTTCCGCCCTGAATGTTTAAATGGACAAATCCAGTTTCCATTTAAGTCTAGTCCATTTCTGACTTATATGTTAGCAGTGCTCAATATTGTAGGCAAGATGGCTCAATGATTAGGGAAGTAAATGTACAGTCTGCTGAGCGGTCATTCGGACTGAAAGTAGACTTTAAATTGATACTTTACTTTTACTTTTAAGGGTTGTTTTTGTCAATGTTTGGCATGATGATAAACAGTGAAGACCCTGATCAGAGGGCTCCTAGGAGCTCTCTGATCTGGGTCTTCACTGTTTGCATAGGACAAGTGTACTATTTACATGAACACTGTTTGCAAATGACGCCAATATGCAGGACTAGGATTCAAAGGGTTAATGTGATATTCAAAATCTAGAACCAAATCTTCCTCTTTACTGTGAATACCATGCATAAACTATTCACATACTTAACCTTTTACTCCATATATTTTATAGATACACCTTTAATTTATTCTTCAATTGAAGGAAATAATTTACACTTTATACAGTCATGAATATGCGACATAAGAAATATGTCCAAGCTCTTAGCAGATAGTGGGTTAGAGCAGACTGAGAGTGAAGCAGATGTTTCTCAAGACACATCTGCTTCACTTTCAACTTGCTTAAAGTGATCAACTGTCTTGAAAATTAAACAGGCTATGGGGGTAATTTGGTTAACCTTTTCCTCCATAACAATCAGTACAATCAACATATTTCTCACTGATATATAATGTAGAATATCCAGCCATGCTAAACATTGAGGTAGGTGGCTGCTTAAAGCAAATTAGAGGTAAAGTTTGTCTGTTTAACTTTCAGATTCCTTCAAGACGCTTTACGATTTAACACCATCAGTGATTCAATATTTGAGTTCATCGATCTGGCCCCAAGGTTATAAAGCCTTTGCGTTGAGCCTGGGTTTGTTCTCAAGCATCTGATTGGTCAGACTTGAGAATAAGCTAAAATCTGAACAACTGAATGCTTGAGAATGATCTCAGACTCAATTCAAAAGCTTTATAACCACGTACCAAGGGCATGGTAGTGACATCTTATGGCACTTATGCAGAAGGATAAAAGTGTACCAAGGCACTTATGCTGAGGATAGGGTTTTACTAGAAAAACACACTCAACTGACTTGTAGGCAATATCTAAAACAACTCTCTGTAGCATCAAGCTGCACTATGAACATGTATAGTAACAGTAAGAATACTTCTTCATAATGACAATCACATAACATACTGTATAAGGCTAGAAGGGTACAAACAAACATCCAACAACTTTAGTGTAGAGCAAGCAATGACAATAGATCGGTTTCTTTTTCTTATAATTTTTCAGAGTAATTGAATCATTTTTCCGGGCCTCTGCATTTTAGGTTAGGGCCTTAAATGACTTATCTTAACCCATTCCTCTATAACTATGCCTATTTTTGAAGACAGTAGATCACTGACACTTAAAGCAAGCTGAAAGTAAACTAGGATACAGTTCAGCCTGCTAAAGTTATCATCTGCTAAAATATTATTGATGACTGTATAATTTTCGGTAAAGGAATTAATTTAAGGGGTAAAATGGTATATGAATGGAGAAATGGGTTTAACAAGAAAAGTCCTTCTTTCGAGTCATAATAAGAGTTTTACTGTATCTCATTTTAATGAACTGCTTCTATATTATTTCAAATGTCAACTTGAAAACATGAGTGAGCTAAATGTGAATAGAAAGGTGAATGTTTGTGGTTTGATTTGCAGTGGTTTTACAACAAAAGAGTTCATAAGGATGTGCCCTATAAGGGGGGTTGGGTGTACATGGAAACTCTTGGATTCTTCTGATTCTTTAATGTGTTGTGTAAAGCATTACAGTTTTTGATGCAGAACTGGGGTCCACAAGACAGGCACATTCAGATAGGTAAGGGCGAAGGATAATTCAAATGAGTAAGTTTGTTAAATGTCGATTTCTGTGATCTATGGGCTAATTGGACGCCCAAGAGAGAGGAGAGCGGATAAATCGTTAAATCACTCTTACATGGAGCACTGATACAAAGAACCCAAAAATAGGCAACCCTGCGCTGCACAGGGGATATTAAAAGTTAACTGACAAAATCAACTGATTACAGAACCATGGTGTTACGATACAGTTCATGTTAGTGTGAAGGCAGATGAAGACATGTCAATTTTGTTTGATAAATTCTTCTTGGACATATCACAATGAATGATAAGGTCTGTGTATAAAAGGTGTCAATTGATCCAGGTAAAACACAAGTCCAGCAGTCTGTATTCTTTTAGCACACACAGTACCAGAGTTACAGAAAAGAGGAGTATCTCCAAAGCTAAAATCTTTATGTTTGCACCAAAACCCAACAACGTGACTACTCAATAAAATTGCCTCCCAGAGACTACAGTGAACCCTCTCTAACCCAGACAATGTTTTTCGTTGCTAAACCAATTGGTAACAGGTGGCAGCTTAACCCATTACCTAATAGCCTTTTTCTTGTATTGAAGATAGGTGAACACTTAAAGCAGGTTGAAAGTAAAGAAGAATGCGCCTTAAGGCGCATTCTAAGGCGCATTCTGCATTACTTTTATCCTGTTTTAAGCAACCATTTTCTAGGATATAAAAAATATTTCTCATGATACATAATTCATTATTGTATAAATTGAAACTACTTTCTTCAGTGGAGGAATAAGTGAAAGGCGTAAAAGGCATACTAATGGGTTAATGCAGGATACCAGTAAGCCAGAAAGCTCCCATTGGGTTCTTTCTGCCTTACTTTTATCCTGCATTAGGTAGTCACTTGACTTTTGTGTTTTACCTTCTTTCAAAAGAGTTTTACTGTATTCTAATAAGAAGTCACATAATCGGGTTTTGTGCAGACCAGATAGAAGTAAAAATGTCGGTAGTTTTAGTTGACTCCCTCTTCTCTGGAACCCTGCTAAGTACTCACCAGCTGATTATATAGCCAAAATACTGACAGAAAGAGAAAACACATATAGTCTATACAACACACAACACCATCTCACAAATTCAGGGCTGCCATTTCTCCAAATTTTTAAGAAATCTTCGGGATTTTTATCCTAGCAGATGGTAGCTTAAAGCAGGCTGAAAGCCTTAGGGCGCATTCTTCTTTACTTTCAACCTGCTTTAAGTAAATGCACTTGAAAAATTGAAAGTTTGGGAATCTTAGGATTTTTCATAACCAAGTTATAGCAGCCCTGCAAGTTCTATTTCAATACAATAGTTGTGCATTTGGCCAGCAGTTTATTCAGTTTTAGAAACATGCAGATATTAAATAAATATTATGTGTTACTATTATTTTTTTTAGAATTATTATTATCATTACAAATACTACTGCATTATTATTATTGCTATAATTGTCTCGTTTTGGTGTTGAGCGAGCGGAATAACCAACGAATTTATGGACAAACAAACTAATGGATGGACAGGTGTAAAACAGTATGCTCCTAACTAATCATCACAATGGTATTAACCCTTAGCCCGCCAAATAAATTGTCGTCTGCTATATTTGTCGTCTGCTTCAAGTTTCAAAGTGCTTCAAAGTTGCTCAAAATTGCTGAAAATGTTGTCCGAGTGTCAAACAGCTTGGATCCGGATGAGACGCCGAGTTACTCGGCGTCTCATCCGGATCCAAGCTGTTTGCATATGGAGCTATAGTCGTGAGTGGCAGGCTAAGGGTTAAACTCCTATTGGAGCATTCTGTATTACTTTAATACTGCATTAAGTCAAATTTATCTTCATCTTTAATGGCTGCTTAATTCTTTGCATGCTACGGGTAGATTCTTGATTATCTGTGCAAACAGTTTGGATCCTGATAAGACGCCGCATAACTGGGCATCTCATCAGGATCCACTCTCTAACCCTGTTTTGTAAAGAAATTAAGATAATTCTATTTTTAGAACAGTTGCAGACTGCAATTTTGCAGACCAAAAAAAAATACCCAGCTGCAAAGAGTTAAAACAGAATATAACCGTTTTATAGCAGATAATAACCAGGGCTCAAGATAAGAGGTAGTTATTTCAACAAATCAAACATTTTCTCACTCATTTCAGCACCAAATCCTATGGTGTTACTACTCATTAGAATCGTCTCTTCGAGGCGATTCTAATGAGTAGTGACACCATAGGGTTTAATTCAGAAATAAAGATTTTAGTTTTTGAAAAACTACCCTTATCTGGTGCTCTGATAACAAGGAGTAGCAAGAACAGAACTTCTCAAACTTGTGTTCAGCCAGCACACTAAGTAAAGGAACATGGAGAAGCTGCTCAACACAGGACAGAAGTAATGCAGAAAGTTTCTTACGGGCTCCAGATAACCCATTACCCCATTAATATGCCTTTTAGTGCATTAATTCATTTCTCCACTCAACAAAATATTTTCAATTTATAGTCATGAATGTGCATAATAAGAATCATTCCTTTCCTAGCAGATGGTAGCTTAAAGTAGGGTGAAAGTAAAGCAGAATGCGACTTAAGGCGCATTCTGCATTACTTTCAACCGACTTTAAGTGGTCACCTGTCTTAAAAAATTATAAAGCGGCTATGGGATAAGAGGGAGTAAGATGAAGTTTTTCCACATTTTTTCCTATTTCTGTCTTTACCAAATCCTGTTGTGTGACTACTTATTGAAATCGTCTCTTTATGACAGTTCCTATGAGTAGTCAAACCATAGGGTTTGTACAATGATTTTAGTCTCCTCTTATCTGGAGCCCTGCTTCCTGTATTACTTTTACCCTGCATCAAACTGAAAGCTTTACATAAAGTCCCCATTCATCTCTTCAGTGGTAGCAAACACATGTTCGAATGTTAACAGAATTTGAAAACTTGCAATAAAGTAACGACCTGTTTCACAACTATACACAAGTAACATACCATAACATGTGACACCAGGATCAGTTTCTACAGCGATATTGAGACACTTAGCTATAGAATCTAGACAATTCACTGTGACATTTAAACACTTCATATGACATCTATATAGTCATTCTGCAATGTCACCCCTTGAATTCTTTTCTATTTTCTGCTCATAAATTGAATTATTGGCCAAAAACCTTTTATCATTTCGACTGCAGTGGTTCTTTTCTATTGTTCAACTGGGGCCCGTTTTACTAAACTACTTGCGCAAAAATTTTGCGTAAGTCAAAATTTTAAATTTTAATTTATATTTTTTATTATCACTTGCTACAAACAGCAAATAGCCAGATCAGAAGACCCGCTTTTAGCGCGTCCTCTGATCTGGCTTTTTGCTGTTTGCAAACGTTTATGATCGAAAAACAAGAGTTAAACGATTTTGACTTACGCAAACATTTTGCGTAAGTTGTTTAGTAAAACGGGCCCCAGAAGAATAACTTTCACTATCTTGAGATGAGATTTGACTACCAGTCAAAAGAATACTATTCTAACTTTTTAATGTGTTGTTTTGTTTGAGAAACAGTTTAAAAACATACTTTAATACCCTAAGTCATATGAATTTATGTTGGTTCGTGAGGAAAGGTACTTCTACAGAGCATCTCTTCATTATGTACATACTATGGCAAAGTTATCACAATTTATGCAAAATAATTTACCTTATAATTATACTCTAGAAACAGAATATTTTACTAAAGGTCGAGTATTAGAAACTTGGTGAGTATAAACTTCTGTTATGTACAGTCAAACCTCTAACCATTCAATGAAGAGACAAGGAGATGAATGCAGAAAAAAACTAATGAACAAGAGGGCCATGATGGCCCTATATCAATCACATGAGAAACTGTTGTGTTATACTGAATGCAAACTGAAGTTTGTCATTGCATATATGTGAACTGTTTCATGTAGAAGTAACTGTACAAGTTTGTCATTATTATACTATTTGAGAAAACAGCTAAAATAATTATGAAACACCTTACAGTGACAGATCACAATAGCTCACCTTGCACTTCGTGCTCAGTTGAGCTAAAAACAAAAGCTCCTACATAAGCTTACTGTATTTTGTTCTGCACAAATCCATCACCTGTCTTAACTCTTTCCTCTATGGTCAATTACTTAAATAAAACTGTTAAGGCAGGTGACTGCTTAAAGCAATATTAACACTCATTTAGCTTCAAGCTGCTTCCTGTATTCAATGAATATTTACTAGTGATACTTAATTGGCAGAGAAGGTAGCATGGTTTAACCCATTAACTTATATAGCCCATTTCTAGTTCTGAAGATAGTTGATCATCTAAAGCAGATTGAAAGTAAAGAAGAATGTGTGTTAATTCTGCTTTACTTTAACCAGCTTTAAACTACCATCTGCTAGGATACAAAAATATTTTATTTTTGATATTCATGACTGTATAAATTTGAACTACATGTATTTTCTTCAGTGGAGGAACTTATTTAAGACTGTACATTGATCTTGTTTGAATGATTGTTGAGGTTTGACTGTGATCTGGCTAACCACGGCCATACTTACGAATGTAGGTTATGGACACCTCCTTCTATCTGTGCTGATGTTGTTCTACGCTCAAATTTTAATTCTCCTGAATACATCATAGACCTGAAATAAATACCAACATTAGCATTAGTCCAAACAATTATGATTCATTATATATTACCTAAAAGAATAAACATGTAATATCAAATAATCTGATAACTTGATCATTATTAACTCTGAATAGAAACAGGAAATGTCGCTGTTTTAAAATAAAGGTAATGAAGATAGGAATTTTTCTACCTATCTTTAAGCCAATATGAGCAATCTCAGTCATTGTAATTTGTACTTGCTATGATTTTAAGATGCTTTAACTCATTATTCCCTGAAATTTTCAATGGACAATTCCAGTTTACAATAAAGGCTGGTCCATTTTAAACTATTTAAGGTTGTTTTTTTTATAATATATTGCAAAATGACAAACAGTGAAGTCCCTGATTAGAGGCATCCTGTAGGAGCCCTCTAATCAGAGACTTCACTGTTTGTCATTAGACAAGTTTACAATTCACAAGTACACTTTTGGTAAACAACGCATATGTGCGTCACTAGGGCTCAATGAGTTAACAGTATTTCAATCATATCGCGATATCCAGCTAATACAGGTGGAGGAAGACCCCAGCAGTCATTGTAAAACCATGTAAACCAGATACAGGTAAACCCCTGCAGAACCTAGACATCTCATATTGATATGAACTGTTCAAAACTTTGCTGATATTTTCTTAGAGAATTAGCTGTTAAATCTATTATATATTAGACAACTGACAGTGATTGACGCATTTTGCAAATGTAAACCATCTTTAGCACAATAAAGACAACTTTAACATGCACTCTCCTTTGTTTTTCTGGAAGATGGGTTGGTTGTCTGTTTAAGGTAGCAGTTTAGGATCGATACTGCAAGCGGATTTTTCTAATTTATTGTCTTGATTGATGATTTTCCCCCCAATTGTATAGCTGACGGATGAAAATGGTACACATCCCATCAGAATATGCCAATTTACAAAAAATATTTTAATTTTTTACAATTTATAAGAACATTTAAAAAAAAAATTCAAACAACGATATCAAAGCCATCTTTATTTGTAACATGATTAAATTTGCCCAAAATACTCTTTATAAACATATCTAGCGATCCGTGTCTCAGATTTTTAAAATACCGCTTCAAACCTTTGTTATGTAACATCAAAGTTTTTTTACGGTTTAATATCGACCACTATTACGCAACGCTTTATAACGGATCACTGGAGCTACTTATAAAATTTCTGAGACATTGTTCCCTCGAGGAGATAATACCCTTTCATCTGCTTCAAACCGCACAAAAATCGAACCCCAACTGCGAAAGTTAGCGGTGTTCAAAAATACCGCTTGCTTCAAATTATGTCAACTCCAATTAACTGACTGATGTGTCAATTAGGCTCTCATGACCGCCCGGTATTCAACTAAGACCTTCTTTTTCAACAAATAACATGGCCCAGCTTATCATCAACCATTTCGTTAAACTCCGCCCAAACTAACAAAGCCAATCATATAAAAATAACGATTTTAAAACGGTAAAAGTCGTAAATCACCTCTGATAGCTTCAGAATAAACCACCTATCTAGTCATGTAATCTATGCAATTGAGGCACCCAACGGGGATTCTGATGCGTGATTTACCGGTAAAATGACCGAGAAAGCGTTTGTTTAAGCAAGAGAGAATTTGGTAACTTGTAGAAATAACCTTTATCTATCCGGATTTGTAAAAAAGTATAAAACGACTATTTTACCAATTACTTCGTAAAAAGCTACCTTAACCCTTTACCACATAGGCTGTTTCTAGTTTTGAAGACATGTGACCACTTGAAGAAGGTTGAAAGTAAAGTAAAATGGGCCTTAAGGCGAATTCTGCTATATTTTCAGCCTGCTTTAAGCTACCATCTGCTAAGATATAGAAAATATTTCATATGGTACATTTTTGTGACTGTATAAACTGGAAGTCTGTTCTTCAGTGGAGAATAAATTGAATCGCTATAAGGCGTTTTTATGGAAGAAATGATCAACAACACTTACCTTAAATGTGAAAGACTTTTCGAGCCAATGTCTTGGCAGCCATGCTGGACCCCGGCTATAAGATATGGAACAAACTTGTGGATGGAACCTTTGTCTTGTATGGACCCAGACACCCCTTGGGCAACCTTCAGCTTGTCACTCTCACTATAATACAATACAGTAAACCATACGATATTATCATCCTGAGCTACAGATAATCAGGGCTGCAGATAAGGATGAGTACACTGAACAAAACAAACATTTTCTCACTTATTTCAGAACCAAACCCTATGGAGTCACTACTCATTAGAATTGTCTCAAAGAGACAATTCTAATGAGTAGTGACTCCATATGGTTTAAAGCAGAAATAAAGATTTTAATTTTTGAAAAACTCCCCTTATCTGGAGCCCTGTGATAATGTCAGTATTTCAAATATTTACTTTCCCGTGTCTCCACTAAACTCTATGTTGTGATTACTCATTAAATCATCTCTTATGAGTATTCATAACAGGTTTTGTTGGAAACAGAAAGGCGAAAGCTTGTTAAAGAGTTTCAGCTCAATCACTTTTATCTGGAGCCCTGGAGACCAAATATGACAGCTTGTTTTTCAGTTTATAAGTCAATCATTAAATCGGGATGATAGTAAAACACAGGGCCCTTATTTACTTTCAGCCTGCTAAAGAGTATCAACTTCAGAGCTGTTTGATCCGGGACTAATCGTTTTCCAGGTGCCACCATTACAGGCTATTAGCAGGAGAAGGGGTTATTGTGAAACAATATCAATATTACACAAAATTTCATCCATAGCATTGTCAATTTCTGTATTTGCTCGGTCAAACCTGTAGGGTATTGTTGAATCATTACATGCCCCCTTCCAGCAAATGATGAGCCATTACAAAACTGTAACCAAAAGCAATGGACAGGCCAACAAGCTGACAGACTGATGCACAGATGCAGACTATACAGTAAAACCTTTTTAAAGTATGGTGCATCAAAAAGCTTAAATCAAGGCAAAAACTTAATGCAAGGCAAAAGTAAGGCAGAAAGCTCAAGGAGCTTTCTGCATTACTTTTGCCTTGCATTAAGCAAATAAATTGTCTTTGTAGATCCAAATACCTTATCATTGGGTGGCTGCTTAGTACAGGGTTTACTGTGTAGTCTGTTTATAACTTACCTGAAGTATCGACTTTGACTACTACGATGCTTCTCCATAGCATCTAGGGAACCCATACCTCTGTACTTTTTCAGACGAACACCATCAGCGAAAAAGTACTCTCCAGGAGCCTCTGACGTGCCCGCTAACATTGAACCCATCATCACTACAATTAACAACACCTGTTTGACAGTGTTTGTACATGGCAGCTAATAATTCAGAACTCCAGATAAGAGGGAGTAAACTCAAATTTTTCAACATTTTCTACTTCATGTCAGCACCAAACCCTATGGTGTCACTACTCATTAGAAGAACACCATAGGGTTTGGTGCAGACATAACAATTTTAACTTTTGAAATACTCATTGGAATAATCTCATATTGATTTTAACTCACTTTTAAAGTATTTCAGTTATATCGCGATGTAAAGCTAATTACACGTAGAGGAAACCCCGGATACCTGTCATACACTGTTTCAGACACAAATCCATTCTAATGAGTAGAAACAAGAGGCCCATGCCGGCCTAAATATCGCTCACCTGGAAAACCCTACAAAAGGGTCACATGACCCCTGGGGTGGGATCATTTTTTATTTACCCCAGAGACATAATTTCAAATATCTTGCTGATGAACTTGAAAATTAAGTGTTCCGTCAATTTTGTACATGGGTGGTTTCAGACAGGAAGACTTTTCATCGAAAAAAAACCTATATTTTTAGCTCATGTGACCCAGATATGCAACAGACCCAAACCATTTCAGCAATAGTGGTAAAGAACATCTAAAAGTGTCACTTCATAATGCTAAATATCAAAGCTTTTGCCATAATAGTTTCAGAGAAGAATATTTTACTACATAACTCTATGTAAAACTGCTACCCCTAGGGCCTTGGCAGCTTTGACCAAAGGGGCATTATTTGAACAATCTTGATAGAGGACCTGTAGATGATGCTTTATGCCAAATATCTAAGCTCAGGGTACTGTGGTTTCAGACAAGAAGATTTTTCAAGTTTTCATTGAAAAAATCTATTTTTAGCTTCTGTGACCTAGATATGCAACGGACCGGAAATATTTGAACAAATTTGAAGGAGGACCATACAAGGATCATTCCTGCCAGGTTTGTTAAAATCCATCCAGTATTTTGGAGAAGATGTTGTTTAAAGAAATTGTTGACGACGAACGGATGAACGAACGAACGAACGACGACAGACACAGAACTATCAAAAACAGTTTGGTTGAGAAAGATGCTGATACATGTATTCTCTCACTCTCTAGTATCCTACTTTTAAAATACCTATGTCTCAATCACACTACCCAAGAAGGCCCATGTAAAATTTTGTTAAGATATTCAGATTTATTCCCATAGCCTGTTTCATGGTTTTGAAGATATGACTGATATGTGACCACTTAAAGCAGATTGAAAATCAAGCAGAATGCTCCTTAAGGAGCATTCTGCTTGGCTTTCAATCTGCTTTAACTTCCTAGGTGGGGACTATTTCCTTAATGTAGAATTTATAACAAATGCAAACAGGCAATATTATTGAGTAATGGGTTAAGTATGTATGTTTTATCTTACCAGTAGATGCTCCAAGCGACAATGCCTTGATGAGATGTCCTACAGTGGATATACCCCCATCTGCTATGACTGGTACCCCGAATCTCCGTGCATATTCAGCCACTTTGTATACTGCTGTAGCCTGGGGCCTGCCCACTGCCATCACTGTCAGAAAATTTAACAATTTATTACTTTTAAATCAATGGCGCTAAAAATGTTAAGTACGGGGAAATGGGTTCATTTTACTTGTAAGGTCCATGTACTACAGCCCATGTTGACCTACCTTCTTGTGTGATACAGATGGAGCCACTTCCCATTCCAACTCTCAAACCATCTACACCTGCATCTATGAGGTTCTTAGCCTGGGCAGCTGTCACAACTGAAGATATCAAGAGAAATAAACTAGTTCTAAATATACCTTTCCATGTCTGAATTAACTTTTCTTTATTTGACAACTAAAAAGCAATTAACAAAAGATGTTTATGACAGTTTTATTACATTACAAATCTGAACTCTTTAAATACTAATTAGCTTCTTTAATTGCCAATTTGTGTCTACAACAGTTGTCATCTGCTTCCGTAAAGTTTTTAAGTGACCACTTGCAGCAGGTTGAAAGTAAAGGAGAATGCACCTTAAGGCACATTCTGCTCTACTATCAGCCTGCTTTAAGCTATTACCTGCTAGGATAAAGAAAATATTTCAAATGGTACATAGTCATGACAGGGTAAAATGGAACTGTTTTCAGTTGAGGAATAAATTAAAGGCATAAAAAAATGGTGTGCATGGAGTAATGAATTAACCCATAAATATGCCTTTTAACACCTTCAATATATTCCTCCAATGAAGTAAGTTAATACAGTCATGATTATGCATCATAAGAAATACTATCTATATCCTAGCAGATGGTAGCTTAACCCTTTACCTTATAGGCCCTTTCTAGTATTGAATATAGCTGATTACTTAAAACAGGTTGAAAGTAAAGCAGAATGCGCCTTAAGGCGCATTCTGCTTTACTTTCAGTCTGCTTTAAGCTACTTTCTGCTAAAACATATAAAATATTTATGATAATACATATTCATAACTGTATAAATGGGAACTATTTTCTTCAGTGTAGGAATGAATTAAATGTGCTAAAAGACGCTTCTATTGGGTAAAGGGTTAAAGCAGGCTGAAAGTAAAGCAGAACCTACTTGAAGTGGTCAACTGTCTTCAAATTTAGAAAAGGGCTATGGGGTTATGTATGAACTACTAGACATAATGAACTTACCATTTCCTCCAATAATCTGTAAATTTGGATGATTCTTCTTGAGAGCCTTTATTGTTTCTATCTGGTAGATTGAGTTACCCTGTGATGAGTCCTGAAAAACAATTTAAAATAACCATAAACTCTCTGAAAATCAAGCCCTTCTTGGCGGAGAAAACCCCTTGCTATAACCTTCTGCATGCTGTGAGCTAACTTGTGATATCTGTTGCAACCATTGTAACTCGCCATCTCATCTTGATCCTGACTGATTGACACTGATATTTACTAAAGAAAATGCCTTTAAATAATTATTGAGAATTATTGCAGATGATAAAGTTTGCAGAGAACAATTAAATAGCATGGTGGATTAGGGAGATATATAAGCTGCAATTCAAAAGTAGTGCAACTTGCAATTGTTCAATCCATTACCCAAGAGGTACCTGTACGTCTTGTTACACCTTTAGTTTCTTCCACCTTATCGAGACAAAAATATGTAACAAAAGAAATATTTTACATATGGTAATTGGTAGCTTAAAATAGGCTAAAAGTAAAGCATAAGAAATATTTTCTATATCCTTGAGGTTAATAGCGTAAAGCAGGCTGAAATTTAATATTGTGGAGAAAATGCCATGGAAAAAGCATAGACATTATTCAGGTTTATATAGGTTACAATCACAAACATAACTACCAACTTAATTACTAAAGCAGAATTTACCAGCATGGTGATAGAATAGGTAATATATCAAATATAAATCATACAGAACAAAGAAACTTTCTTATGTATCTATCTCATTGTACAGTTAAACCTCTCTATCACAACCACTAAATTATATTAATTATTAGGGTGTTTAAGATAGGTGACTGCTTTTTCACTCTCACCTTGCTTTAAGCTGTCACCTGATTTAATACAATCAATTAGCCTTCATTTTAATGGTCGTAGTAGCGAGGTTTTACTGTATCTCCAAATGAAATTTCTCAAAACAGAATGCAAACATTACAACCAGCAACTTTTCATCTCATTATTCAAAACTGCAAAAGTTCACACAGCTGGCTAAGAGTCTCTTTGCAACTCCATGCAACAAAGGCATTTCAGTTCTTTAATTAATCCCATCATTTGTCTACGCTGTTTGCAATGTTTGTATGTATTGTATTCAGTCCCAGCATTGTGGGTTAAAGAATTAAATTGTAGAAACTGATAATACATAAAAGTATAGTCTTAAATCCATCCCGGGAAATTCACAGCACAGCACACTATACCCACACATCACAGACAGAGCATTAAACAATATACTCCACCACCATGACAACTTTACTGTTATAAACTTAACCCATACATACACCTTTTTACACCTTCACCTTATTCCTCCACTGAAGAAAATAGTTACAATTTGTACAGTAATGAATATGCTTCCTTACAAATAGTTTCTATATCCTAGCAGGTGGTAGCTTAAAGCAGGCTGAAATTAAAGCCGAATGTCCATTAAGGCGCATTCTGCTTTACTTTCAACCTGCTTGAAGTGGTTGCCTATTTTTAATACTAGAAACAGGCTATGGGGTAATGGGTTAATACAGGAGAAATAATATGGAAGCAAGCTCAAACATAACCCCTTCACTACAATGACGACAGCTGCTGCAAACAACTGATGTTTGCTTTAATTTCTCAAATAAAAAATTGTGGTTAACTGACTAACTTAATATCTTAACGAGTGTCAAACAATTGAGCATTACAGTCTATCAGGATCCAAATTGTTTGCTAATAACCATTTAACTCATTTTCCCCTGAAAATGCCAATGGACAATTCCAGTTTGCAATAAAGGCTGGTCCATTTTAGACTATTTAGGGTTGTTTTTGTAATAAAATTGCAAAATGCCAAACAGTTAAGTCCCTGATCAGAGGGCTCCTGCAGGAGCCCTCTGATCAGGGACTTCACTGTTTGCATAGAACAAGTGTACTCTTCACAGGTACACATTTGGTAAAGGACGCATATATGCGTCACTAGGGCTCAATGAGTTAACTCGGGTAAGGCAGTGAAGAGGTTATAAAGCACAAATGATGATCAATGACAACTTGCAATAGGCAAAGACAACGGTCATGTCAATGTAGGAGGGTATGAACTCTTCCAATATTATTTGTGAAAGCAAGCAAACAACAACTATTAATACCAAGGAAAACGTAGAGAAAACTGGAGAAAATCTTATCTTTAGGGACAATGTAGAAAGCTACTGTAAAAACTTTCTGCATCAACCCAGTCCCTTTCTTTAAATATCTTTGTGGTCCCTGAGATTGACTCAGGACTCCAGATAAGAGGGATATGTATGTATGTTTGAGTGTGTGCGATTGTATATATTTTTATTTTTTTTGTATACAAATGATTAGTCTCGCTCAACTGGAATGATACGAACTTGACACTTCATATATACTAACTCTCCACTCGTTTCATGGAGCTAGTGTATATGCGTGCTATAATATGTATTTAGGCTTTGCCTATGGACGGAAAAAAGCAAAATTGTACTAATGAAAACGGAATAGATCTAGATCTATCGCCAGTGTGTGATCAGCGCTCTTGTATCAGTTCGTTGTGTATTCCAGATCACACTCGAGGCTACGCCTCTCGTGACTGAGATCTGGATTACACAACCGACTCAAACTTTTATTATAAACCTAAATTGTTTGGGACAAGATCTATATGTTGTTACCCAATAATCAAATAGATATATGAGCACCCGTGTATACAATGTTAAAAGTTAAAACTCCTCCGTACAGCTATATTATCAGGGCTGCCATTTCTCCGGATTTTTCCTAAATCTCCGGATTTTTCCCCAGGTTATGGTAGCTTAAAGCAGGCTGAAAGTAAAGCAGAATGCACCATAAGGCGCATTCTGCTTTACTTCCAGTCTGCTTTAAGTACTCACATGCCAACAAAACTAGAAATCGGTTATGGGGTAAAGGTACGATTCGTAAAATCGCGCTTGAAAAATGCATATTTGGAAATCTTAGGATTTTTCATTTCAACTTATGGCAGCCCTGTATTATAATGCAATCTGAAACTATTTTTGGATGTCATATGACCACCAATAATGACGTCATTATTTATATTGATGACGTATTGGTAAATCCGTTATTTTTATCGGTTCGATTGAGAAGTAGCTTTTTGCAAATACCGTTCATTTTTAGCGTTAAAGGGTATGAATTGAACTGTTTGAAATTTTGTCATTTGGAGGAAATCATTACAAGTGAGTGTTGTGGGTTATTCATTCTTAAAATGGTTTAAAAATATCACCGAAATCGGGAATTCCGAAACGTCACGCACAACTCTTCGTAAAAGCCGTGAAGTCATCATCCAAGATGTCAGCCCCCATGTTTTGTAGTTGCCTAGTTTTGAGGAAATTATTCACGCGCACATCAAACACTTTTCAAAGTCTGTCAGTGATTGAATAGCATTGGAATACCTTTGATTTTATCATGCATTACTTAAGAACGGAAAAAAGGTAAGCCTTTTTTCCGTATAAATGGTTTATAACCTGATTTTCACTCTGGCCTAAAGATATAATTGTTTTGTGTACTTGCTTACACCTTCGAATCACATAAGCTATAGTATATTTTGTGCACAGGCACTGTGTATGACTCCTCTTTCGTTTCGTTGGAGTCATATGCGAAATTGATTAAAACTGAATATACATAATTATTTCTGTCATGGTATCAATTAGGCACTGACACCAGTTTATATGACTACTATTTTGTTCTTCCATTTCTTCCCTTTGAGTCATTATGAAAAAAAGTGAATAAGTATTATCAACTCTATTTACTATGCTAACTAGTATGCATGTATGTATATATGTTTTGTGTGGTATTGTTTTGTATTGTATTGCATTGCATTGCATTGTATTGTATTGTATCGTATCGTCTCATATTGTATTGCACTGTATTGCATTCAAATATGTGTATATGTATATATGAGTATGTAGGTATATGTATATATGTGTTGGTGTGTATGTTCATATATATCAAATATATAATTATGTAGATAAATGTATTTTGGAAACTTGGGTATATTTTGTCACTTCAGTTGTTAAACATTTACATTTTTGTATATTGAATATGTTATATGTCAGGGGCCGGTGGCCAACATCATGAATAAACATTGTTGTTATTGTTGTTGTTGTTGGAGCCCTGTTGACTATTAAATTTATTGTTAAAGCATGAAATTGTTACATGTTTTCAATCATACTTAATCAACAAGTCTTATAAATTAAACAAATACAATAAACAATGTATTTGAATTGATGTCAATTAATTGCTTTACTAGGTTTTCTTTACTTTTCCCTTGACACGTATAAAAAGGAAGGAAACTCACACTGGTATCGCTTACCAGAACGATGAAGTCTGCTCCGGCTTGAACCAACATCTCAGCTCGTACTCTGTCTGCATTATGAGTACTGATTGCTGCACCAACACGAAGCTGTTTCCTGAACAACAAATGTACATGTAGAAATATTGATATTACAAGGATCCAGATAAGTGGGAGTAAACTGAATGAATCCAACTTTTTCTCACTCAATTAAGCACCCCATCCTATGGTGCAATATTGATTAGAATACTATGGAAGAGACGATTCTAATGAGTAGTGACACCATAGGGTTTAAAGCAGAAATGTAGATTTTAGTTTTTGAAACCACCCCTTATCTGGAGCCCTCAGGATAAGTTTAGTGCAGTCTCAATAAATGGAACTGGCTTCTAACATACCCTTATTTCACAATTAAAACGTGGCTTAGCCACATTTCAACTTTGAAACAGAGTATGTTAGTCATAAGCTACTATCTTTGGTAGAAATACTGGGAATTTCGGCTGAAACAAGTTCAAGCTATCAAAACACAACTGTATAGATCATTTTTAGCTATTATTGTTAATAGCTAACTTCACACTTAAGACATATTCCTCTTAGAAAAGCCTTTTCATTAATCCGTCAAGTTCTTATAAACAAACCATAGAACCCATTTTTTAAAAAGAAGATTTCAGCTTTAACCCTTTACTCTATAGCCCGTTACTAGTTTTGAAGACAGGTGACCACTTAAAGTATTCTGCTTAATTTTCAGCCTGCTTAACTACCATTAGCTAGAATATACCAGTGTTAAATCAGCCTGAACTACAGATGACACAAAACAGCTGAAGGACAAAACTTACTTCTCATCTAATGAAGCCAATGGATACTCTCTGTTCTTCTTTGTGTCTGTTCTTGCTATTAGTGCCACCAATTCTCCCTGGTCATTGATGATTGGTAGTTTACCTGGGAGGCACATAACAAGTATATATATCCCATAAGAAATGTCTTCATTACTTATATCCTGTATGAAGTTTTTACCCCTATATAAACTAGCACATTTATCACGTTCTAAGCGGGAGTAATCTAGAGCTATGTAACTATCAAAAACATGTACCGATAGTTACGAGTTTTTAATGTTCATAGGAACTTTTGTTGTTTCAATATTGCTTCAGTCAAATTTTGGGGCGAAATAATTGAGCAGTCTCAGGTCGTTAAGACCTTATGCTTGGAAAGTACCGAGGAAGTTTCTGTACATTTCGGCTAAAATATCAGTATTTACATCATTGTGGGTTTGTACAAATGACGAAAATTGAAATCCTACAAGCTGAAGTCACTTAAGATGAAATCTGGTGCAGCAAATAAATTTTTGTTTTGAGCTGAAATCATGAAATTTGGCATTTGCGTAAAACATTTTTTATATGGTATTGTCTGATCTATAACGATGACTGATAAAATACAGAAAATTATCTTCAGAAAGAGTGCTGACTCACGTCAGATCCTTCTAGATCAGTACTGTAATACTATGATCTAGGTCTACAGTTTTTAAACAGTATCAATATAATAATGGTTAAGTTCATTTACATCAAAAGTTACCTTTCTTGCTCTTCTGTAGTATAACATTGGCTTCCTTCAGAGTTACACCTGAGGGTGCACATACCAGCTGTTCAAAGGGTGTCATCACCTAAAATAAATGATACAGCTCCAGATAAGGGGGAATCTGAGCAAATCTCAACATTTTCTAACTTATTTCAGCAACAAATCATATGGTGTAACCACTTACTAGATTCATCTCCAAGAGATGATTCTAATGAGTAGTAACACCATAGGGTTTAATGCATAAATAAAGATTGTAATTTTTTAAATACACCCCTTATCTTGAGCTCTGTTAATGTATTGCAAATCACTTTACAAAATTAATGTTTTAGTTGATACGATATTGCTATTTGATTGTAAAGCAACTACATGTACCCATAAAACAATATCTAAATAGAAAGATGTTTTCTTAACTCTTTCCTCCCTGAAACTTTAAATGGACAATTCCATTTTCCATTTTAGTCTAGTCCATTTCTGACTTTTAAGGGTTGTTTTTGTCATTGTTTGTCATTATGACAAACAGTGAAGACCCTGATCAGAGGGCTCCTTTCTCAATTATTGCACATTAACCTATTAACCCTTAAATACACCTTCATTTGCCTTTAATTTATTCCTCCACTAAGTAAAAGAGTTCCAACGTATACAGTTATGAATATGTATGATAAGAACTATTTTCCATATTCTAGCAGATGGTAGCTTAAAGCAGGCTGAAAGTAAAGCAGAATGCGTCTTATGGCACATTCTGCTTTACATTCAACCTGCTTTAAGTGGTCACCTGACTTCACAGTTAGAAACAGGCTATGGGGTAATTGGTTAATCAAGTTCAAGTTAGTGGTGTTTCAACCTGCTTTAAGAGGTCACTTATTTGCAAAACTAATATCAGTCTATGGGGTAATGGGTTAAGCATACCTCCTTCACTGCTGTTTTCATTTCCTCTGCTGGCAGGAAGTCTATGTCTCGCTGTGTGACCAGGCCTACTAGCTTCTCACCCATGTGACCTTTCTCTGTAATTGGGATCCCAGAAAACCCATACAATTTCTTAGCTTCAACTAGGTCCTTTACAGTGTGCTCAGGGGACATGACAACTGGGTCAACTATAAAACCTTGCTCATATTTCTGAAATAAAACAAGAGATTCATTTAAATTGTCAAAAGAAAAGGCTAATTTCCGAAGTAGTTACGAAATCATAACCTTTTTCCAATTGTGTCAACTGCCTTCAAAAATAGAAGTACAAGGCTCCAGATAAGAGAGAGTAACTGAACAAACTCAACATTTTCTGACTCATTACAGCACCAAATCCTATTATGTTACTACTCATTAGAATAATCTCAAAGAGACATAGGGTTTACTGCAGAAACAAACTTTATAGTTTTTGAAATACTCCCCTTATCTGGAGCCCTGGAAATAGGCTATGGAGTAAAGGGTTAAGGCATAGATATAAATGTATTAATTTGGCCGTGGAAAAAAGGTCTACAGCTAGTTGCTGGCTCTTGATTAGGGCATTTTTAAGCGAAGCAATAATCAAAATGGCTCAGTTCTTACCTTGACTTTTCTTACTTCATTGGACTGGAATTCTGGTGTACAATTATGATGAATGACTCCCACTCCACCACACAACTGTATTTAAATTGAAACCATAATGTTAACACAGTGTTCATATGTGTTTTTTGCTTTTCTTTTCTTAGTCTGACATATAACTATACAACTACTGCAATAAGATATACTTCAAGAGGGACTTAAGAGTACAACCTGTTTACCCTGTAGCTTGTTTTCAGTATTGAAGACAGATGGTTGCTTAACCCTTTGAACCCTAGTCCCGCATATAGGAGTTATTTTCAAACAGTGAACATGTGAATCGTACTCTTGTCCTATGCAAACAGTGAAGACCCAGATCAGAGGGCTCCAAAAGGAGCCCTCTGATCAGGGTCTTCACTGTTGGTTATAATGCCAATCATTGACAAAAACATACCTTAAAAGTTAGAAATGGACTAGACTAAAATGGAAACTGGAATTTTCCATTTAAAGTTTCAGGGAGGAAAGAGTTAAAACAACCTGTTTAAAGCTTCCATCTGCTAGGATAACGGAAATATTTATGGTACATTCTCATGACTGAATAAAGAGGAGGAATAAATCACTAGCTTAAAGGAGTAATGTTGGGCTCCAGATCTAAATCCTATGGTGTCACTAATCATTAGAATTATCTCTTTGAGGCTGAAAGTAAAGCAGAATACTTTCAGGAGTAACCTGCTTTCGAAACAACTATCAGGCTATGGGGGAAACAGGTTAATGCAGAAATTTTTTCTCAGAATTACAGAATTTTTTGCAAAATCTTGTTCTACAAAGCAGCTCAAGTCTGTCTTGAAGACTAACAATGCAACTTGTTTCCAAATGTCACTTTACACTGAGCTTGACTGTTGTGAACTTTATGATAGGTTTATAAACTACCTGGTACCTATTGAACAAACTCCTACAGTAGAATCTAATAGAAAAGTAATATCCTACCAATGTTTGCTAAGCACTAATCAAAAGTTCAAATAAAACAGTTTCTCTGCCTTCAAAAGCCCTTAACCCTTCCTGTATCAAGACACACAAATATGGGCATCCTATGCAAACATAGTAGATCCAAATCAGTGGGTTACTCAATGAGCCTTCTAATCAGGGTCAGGACTTTTTGTATAGATTAAAATATTGAGAGACTATGAGAGTACACCTTCATAAAAATTCATCACTGATTGCTAATTTTTCAAAAATGAAAGATTCATTAAGTCTTTATAAAGTCAGCATATAAAAGATTTAACTACAAAATCAACAGTCTATCATTGGACAGTGTCACATTTCAAATCATTAGTTTTTATTGCTAATCTGTAAAATCTACAAATGTTCCGTTACAGTACCCCCTCCCTTCAGTGACAATATATGTAAAGCAGAACAGGCACATCCAAAGACAGGGGGCTGCTTAATGCAGGACAAAAGTAATGCAAAAAGTTCCTTCAGGGGCTCTCTGCATTAAGCCGTCACACGTTTTCAACAACAGCAATAAGTTTTAATTGATTGTTGTTGAAGAGAAGTTTTATTTTCAATTTAAAATACTGCTTAACCCTTATATTAGACCTCCAAAGAGGAAGCTTGCTCTTAACTCTTTGCATGCTAGCGGCGGATATATCTGCCACAGTGATTGCCTTTGCAAACGGTTTGGATCCAGATGAGACGCTGCATCATGCGGCGTCTCATCAGTATCCAAATTGTTTGACACTCTGACCATGTTTTGAAAAGAAATTTAGACAATTCTATTTTTAGTACAAAAGCAGACGACAAAATGTTGCAGATGAAAAAATTACCCAGCATGCAAAGAGTTAATGTTGGAGACGGATGGTAACAAAAGGCAGAATGAAGGTAAAGTATAATAATCTGTATACTAAGATCACTGCTTTACCTCAATCATGGTTAGAGCAGTAATCTGCCTTTTCAACCAGAGACAGGCTCATTTGCTGTCTCCATATTTGGGTTTTCAGTATTTGCATTATTTGAATTTAGTTCACATCAAAGGAACTGAATATTTATCTTCAAACTGAACTCTTTTTAGCTTTATGTAAACAATCAAAGAAATTTCAATTTTGACAGGACTACATTCTCATCATATTACACTTTTTAAACATATCATGTCACATATTTAATTTGATCTCAACCACACTTAGATTTAATAGATGTTGATATAAATATTAACGACACACTAATACAGTACAGCATGACTTACATCATGTGGATTGTGTGTTGAGGCATTAAAAACAAAACTTTGGCAAATATAAGTTAACCCTTTATCTCTAAGCCTTTTTCTACTTTTGAAGACAGGTGAGTACTTAAAGCAGGTTTAAAGTAAAGCAGAATGCGCCTTCAGGCGCATTCTGCTTTACTTTCAACCTGCTTTAAGCTACCATCTGCTAGAATATGGAAAATATTTCTTCTGGTATATGTTTATATGACACTATAAATTGGAACTATTTTCATCAGTGGAGGGATTAATTATTAAATGTGCTAAAAGGCGCTTCTATGGGGGAAAGGGTTACGGTAATACCTACCGCCATAGCTATGGCCATCTGTGCCTCTGTGACCGTGTCCATAGGAGAGGAGACAAGGGGGGCCCGCAGTGTGATCTGTTTCGTCAAGGCAGAAGTGAGGTCCTACAAATTAAATTAACCCAATGAACTATTACATGAAAACTTGAAATGACTTTCAAACAATGAAGACAGTTACCAATATTACTGTCAATTGCAGGGTTGCCATTTTTCCGGATTTTTCCGAAATCTTCAAATTTTTATCCTAGCAGATGGTAGCTTAAAGCAGGTTGAAAGTAAAGCAGAATATGCCTTAAGGCACATTCTGCTTTACCTTCAACATGCTTTAAGTAATCACGCTTGAAAAATAGAAAATTTGGAAATCTTAGGATTTTTCATGATCAACTTATGGCAGCCCTGCAATTGATAAACCTTTTTCATCCCCTGCATACAATTCCATGATGTTACTTCACATGATCACACTACTCACCACCAAAGAAAAACTGGTCTGGTAACAAGACACATGTATCATACTGATACACAAGTATTGTTTGTGTTTGAATGACAATATCAAAGCTATGATATGAGCATCTGATACTATCATGATTTATGATGAAATTATCAAATGAAAAAACCCTTTCTCATATCCATAAAAGATGAAGCTTAACCCATTACCCAAAAGCTTGTTTCAAGTATTAAATATAGGTGACCACTTAAAGCAGGCACATTCTGCTTTACTTTCAGCCTGCTTTACCGTTCCACCAACTAGAATATAGAAAATACTTTTATTATACATATTACTGATTCCAGATTGTATAAATTGGAACTATTTTCTTCAGTCGGGGAATAAATGAAAGAGGTAAAAAGTCGTATTTATGAGGTAATATGGGTTAAAAACTAAACTTGGCTAATTGGTTACAGTACCAGTGTTTAGCACTGTTTACTATTGAACTGCTGTCCTTGGAATATGTCTTCATCACTGTGCCTAACTGTACTGTGCTTATCCAAATAAGGATCACTATAAAAGTATGGTGAATGATAGGGTTCTAGGGTCACATTCTATATAGATCAAATCTTACAGGGTGATTTACTGGCATTCAACAGTTCTGACTGACTTATTTCATTCCTATATGTCATGGTATTTTAAGTCATATCAGAATAATAGAGTTCCAAACAAGGGGAGTATTTCCAAAGCTAAAATCCATAGGTAAACCAAATACCATGCTGTTACTTCGCATTAGAATTATCTTGAAAAGACAATTCTAATGAGTATTAACAACAGAAAGTTTAAGATAAGACACAGGCTTGGAATAAGTTTGCATCATGGTGATCCGATTAAATTGACTTCAATTAACCCATTACCCCATAGCCTGTTCCTAGACTAGTATTGAAGATAGGTGACTACTTAAAGCATGTTGAAAGTAAATCAGAAAACAGCTTAAGGTACATTGTGCTTTACTTTCCGCCACCGCCCAGCTTTAAGCTACCATCTTTTAAAATATAGAAAATTGATACATATTCATGACTGTATAAATTGGAACTATTTCCTTTTGTGGATGAAAATATTAAGGCATAAAAAGGTGTATCTGCAGAGTAATAAGTTCAGACCAGAAAGAAAGGAGAAAATGTTAAAAATATTTAATTATCTTCCTCTTATCCAGAGCCCTGGAATAAGTGTGCAAAATTGTGATCTGATTACATTGGTTTCAATTAAACGACATCTTGTTAACAATCCTATTTCTCAACAATTTAATTTGTTATGTAAACAAATAGTCAAGGACACATCAATATATCACAATCTGTTTTGAAACAATTAGCATTATCCAACAATCCCTTGAGGATATTGGATGTTCTGTAAATAACTGCATACGGTATATCAATCTGCAAAGAACAGTGAACTTGTTTTACCCCATTCCCCCATAAATATGCCTTTTTAGTTTTTACCCCTTTGATTTATTCCTCTACTGCAGAAAATAGTTCCAATTTAAAAAGTCATGAATAAGAGTCATAAGAAATATTTTGTATTTTCTAGCAGATGGTAGCTTAAAGCAGGTTGAAAGTAAAGCAGAATGTGACTCTAGGCACATTCTGCTTTGCTTTCAACCTGCTTTAAAACGTCATTTTTCTTCATAACTAGAAACAGGGTATGGGGGAATGGGTTAAGCAGCCATTCAAGAGTATCAACTAGCAGTTTATTATACAGGCTGCAGCTGAATCATCCGGACTGAATCAAAGCAGTCATATGTCTTTAATGACACATGCTTCTTCAGAGAGGTTGCTACATTCTTTGACCCATAACGACAAAGTTATGCATCATTTACAAACAGTGTACCTGTGAAAAGTTCACTTGTCTTATGCAAACAGTGTTGACTTAGGGGCCCTCAAATCAGAGTTTGAACTGTTTGTGACTTTGCAATATATTGCATTATTATTAACATGGACTAGACTTAATTGGAAGCTGGATTAGTCCATTTGAAGTTTCAGGGATAAAGTGAGTTAATATAAGTTTGTCTGTATTGATAGGTCAGTGTTAATAGAATGGCAGCTGGCTAGATAAACTCTACAAAGCGTGGTGGGGCTATCAATGTCAGCATGCTATTGTTGTCTGCAAAATTTGTTTGTTTGCAACAATTTTACAAGTTTATTGATCTGCACTTTATTTCAGTGTCAAACAAAGATCAGGTACTGAAGTTACTCTGCGTTTCATCTAGATCCAAACTGTTTGCAATTATATCAAAATATGATCTAAGTTCACAGGGGGTTGAATGTATCCTCCTCAGATACCCCACATCCATCCCACTCATTGAAGGAGTGGCAGCTTAACCCTTTACTACATAGCCTGTATCTAGTTTTGGAGATATGTGACCACTTATAACCCTTTACTCCATAAATACACTTTTTTACGTATTTAATTTCTTCATCCACTGAAGAAAATAGTTCTTCTTTATACAGTCATAAATACGAGTCATAGAAATATTTTCTATATCCTAGCTGATGATAGCTTAAAGCAGGCTTTACTTTCAACCTGCTTTAAGTGATTGTCTTTCTTCAAGACTAGAAACAGGCTATGGAGTAAAGGTTTAATGCTCCTAAAACTGTTCTATTAATTTAACCCTTAACCCCATAGCCTGTTTCTAGTTTTGAAAATAGGTGACTACCGGTACTTAAAATAGGTTGAAAGTAAAGCAGAATGCGCCTTAAGGCGCATTCTGCTTTACTTTCAGCCTGCTTTAAGCTACCAACTGCTAGAATAAAGAAAATATTTCTTATGATACATATTCAAGACAGTATAAATTGGAACTTTTTTCTTCAGCGGAGGAATAAAGTGAATGTGCTGAAAGGCGCTTCTATGGGAGTAAGGGTTAAGTGAATGTCTTTCTTCAACACAAGAAACAGGCTATGGAGTAACGGGTTACTGCAGGTTGAAAGTAAAACACAATGCTCCTAAATCTGGTCTATTTAAACAGTTGAGGGTCTTGGAGAGTTGTGCGTATTTCCAGGAAAGTTCACATGCATGTACCTACCACTTCTTCTGCTTGAAAGTCGATGAATCCTGGCAAGATAAGGAAATCACTGAAAATAGAAATGTTCAAAACATTTAAAAGCTGCACATCTGTTACATTAGATAGCAATCCATTAACCCATTATTTCATAGTTTGTTTCTAGTATTGAAGAGAGGTGACCAGTCACTAAGTAGGTTGAAGGTAAAGCAGAATGCGCTTAACTCTGCCTTACTTTCATTCTGCTTTTAGCTACCATCTACTTGAATATAGAGAATATTTCTTAAACAATCATGACTTTTTGTACACATGTATATTTGTAGTGGAAGAATAAATTAATGGTGTAACAAGCGCCTTAGAGCTGATATCCCCTGCCGCAGCGATTGTCCAGAAGAAAGTGGCAAACTTTATTGTGGGAGGAAGGGGCAAATGGTGATCAACTGTCTTTAAAGATCAACATTCAAAAGCTTTTTACAAAGTTTTATAAAAATCCAATCAATTTTGTACATTTTAAAGCCTAAACAATACAAAAAATAAAGCCGTTTGTAGCATTATAAATCTAAGTATGACAGGGGCAGGTAACTCTTGATTCAAATTCAACAGTAATTAAACACTTTCAAGAACTTATAATTGTGTGCAAGTATTATTAAAAAAAATCAGAACTGTAGAATTTACTAGAGTGTAAACACATTTTCAACTCATCAAGGGCAGAGTATTCTTGACTAATTTGCACATTTTCGATAATAATTGAACTCATTCTATAAATAATAGCCATATATGATTTTTTTTTTTTTCAAAATCCATTCACATTTGTACACAATAGCATGTAAACAATAAAGCCATGTTGAGCATTACTAATTACATAAAGGGCAGATAACTCTTGCCACAAAGTATCCTATTTTGACAAAAATTGCTACCCTTATATTTATATACATCATGTGTAAGTTAAATCAAAATCCATTAAAGACTAGTTTCTAGATGGTAAAAACTGTTAAATATGGGTTTTTTTACTCATCAAGGGCAGATAACTGTTGACTAGTTTCTCCGTTTTTCAAAAATGATAACAATTATTTGAAAACTAATAGCCATACATAGTTTAAGAATTTGTTTTATCAAAATTCATGCATATTTATAGATACTAGGATGTAAACAATTCTAAAATAAAGCATTTTCTATCATTTCAAAGTACATCAAGGGCAGATAACTATTGCCACAAGTATCCTTTTTTGACAATAATTGCACACCTTCAAGAACTTTTACTGATAGACATCGTGTGCAAGTATCATTTAAATCCATTCATAATTGTAGTTGCCAGAGAGTAAAAACAGTTAAATATGGCTTTTTTTACTTATCAAGGGCAGATAACTCATGACTAATTTCTCCGTTTTCAACAATAATCAAATTCATTTGAAAACTAATAGCCATACATAATTCAAGAAAGTTTTTTCAAAAATCCATGCATATTTATAGGCTCTAGTATGTAAACAATACCAAAATAAAGCATTTTCTAGCATTTCTAAGTACATCAAGGGCAGATAACTCTTGTCAGAAGTATCCTTTTTTTTTACAATAACTGCACACATGCAAGAACTTGTACTTATAGACAATGTGTGCAAGTATAAACAAAATATGTTGAATACTGTAGTTGCTAGAGTGTAAAAACTGTTAAATATGGCATTTTTAACACAAAAAGGGCAGATAACTCATAAATTCCTTTCTGAACAAAAATTGATTTCCCACGGTGCTCCTATGATGACAAATAAGTATACTTAGTTTAATCCAAATCTGTTTATAGGTTTCGGAGATACAGTTGCGGACGGAAAACGTGACGGACGCACGGACGACATTTTTAACACAAAAAGGGCAGATAACTCATAAATTCCTAAAATTTTCTGAAAAAAATTTGATTTCCCACGGTGCTCCTATGATGACAAATAAGTATACCAAGTTTAATCCAAATCTGTTCATAGGTTTCGGAGATACAGTTGCGGACGGAAAACGCACGCACGCACGCACGGACAGCCGGACGGACAGACCTAAAACAGTATCCCTCTGCCTTTCGGCAGGGGATAAAAAGGCATATTAATAGGTATATGCCTATAAGTGGACTAAGTAGCAATCAATTAGAAGATGGGTTATTAAGCCTTATGATAATAACCTCACTTACAGGCTGCATGCTCTAACCCTTTCGAAACCCCATAGAAGCGCCTTTCAACGCCTTTAGTTTATTTCTCCACTTAAAGACATCTCCTGACGACCTTTTGGTCACAACGCCTTGCCAGATTATTTACTGTCAATTTCCTTGCAAAAAGCATGGGTCTTGTGCATATTGAACCATTAATTCATCTTATGTGAGACAGGACCTTTATATTTGATAGTGTGTTAGAAATAACCATTGAAAATCACTAGAGCATGAGTATAATCTGGACCACACCAGGTAAACTGAGATTGTGTTGCACATGCTTTACAGATACATTGACACCTCCAAAATATGCTGGTGGTCCCTCAATGGACTGAGGAAAAGTCTTTAAGAAAAATTTTCAATTCATACAGTCATGAACATGTACCATAAACATAGTTTCTATATCCTAGCAGATGGTTGCTTAAAGCAGACTGAAAGACAAGTAGAATGTGCCTTAAAGAGTGCATTCCGATTTACTTTTAACCTGCTTTAATTGGCCACCTGTCTTTCAAACAAGAAAACAGGCTATGGACAGCCAAGTCTTAAACAATGGAAAACAAACTATAAATGAAATGGTTGTGGAAAAGAGATGATTCTAATGAGTGGTTTGTTGGAGACATAAGGATTAATTGTTTGAAATACTCTCCTCACCTGGACAATTGTCAGACAAATCAACACTGAAAATTAAATACAACCAATGCATGGCCAGTTTGGAAGATGGAAGAATAATGAAAACAACAGATTATATTTACTGTAATAATAATAAAATTATTTTAATTTAACACCATTATGAGTATACTCTGGCTTCCTCTATCTACAGTACTCCCTCGCTACAACAATTCCCTCCTTATAAAAACGCTTGCTGCTGTCCCCTAAACAAGACAAGTATGTCTAACACTTTCACTACTGTAAAATTATCTGCTTCAAATTGTCATCTGCTATTATTTTCCTAGGTTACACATTAGTGGATATTTTGAAAGAAGATATATGAAAAGTGACATACAGCTTGAGCTCACTTCAGACCCAATGTTACGCGGCGTCTGATCTGGATTAAAGCTGTTAATTGCAAAAGTAAACCCAAGTTTTAAATGTCCCTCCCTATAACAACTCCCTCCGAACAATACACACGATCTTTGCCTCCCATGGGGGTGTTATTATAGAGGGGAAGCACTGTATCTGAACACCCAAATCAAACTGAAAGAATAGTAATGCAAAAGAAATAAAGACTGTACAAAAATACAGAAAAGCACATGTGCAAAATATATAATATTGACTATGACATTTTAAGTGACATGTTTCTTTACACAAGAGTTAGAAAACATCATTACAGAGCTCCAGATATGCCAATATGGTGGGAATATTACAGACTAACATCCTTCTTTCTAAACAAACCCTAATTGTATAAATGCCTCGAGACAATACTTGTGAGTACAACATAGGGTTTGGTGGATAGATGCTAACAGGGAAAGCACTGAAACATGATACAGTATAATCCCTCTGATCTGGAGCCCTGTAATAAAAAACAAGTTTTTAGTACAAACTACAATGAACAGTCCAGGGCTCCAGATAAGAGTAGTTTTTCAAAATCTAAAATCTTTATTTCTGCATTAAACCTTATGGTGTCACTACTCATCAGAATCGTCTCTTCGAGACGATTCTAATGAGTAGTAACACCATAAGGTTTGGTGCTGAAATGAGTGAGAAAATGTTGAATTTGTTCAGAAAACTACCCCTTATCTGGAGCCCTGATGTCAGTCTAACCATTTCCTTCATAGCCATAAGGGCAAATCACTGTGTTTAGGCAGGTTCCTGCTATAAGAAACATGAAAATAAAGCAGAAAGCTCTTTTCCAGATTTCTGCTTTACTTTAATCATGCTTTAAGCTGTCATCTCATGATCTGCATTCAATAAATAACTATTCAATTGTGGGACTTATATGAAGTAGGTAGGTTTGGTTTGTTGGTTAGTTTGTTTAAGTCGGTTTCTGCAATCTATGTGCTATTTGGACACCCCAGAGAAAGAGGAGCGGATGCAGGAAACCCCGGTGAGATGTCCTATTATAATTCTTGACAGGGTTCGTTTTGATGCCCAGTGTAAAGCACTGATACATCGGACCTCGGTTTATAAAATTAAGTCTAATCCGAAGGACTTGGTCAGACGGGGATCAGAAGAAGGTAGAGATGCTCAAAATTTACAAATGCATTTCTGTGGAGGAAAGGGTTAATAAATTATACTGTAAGAAATTGTTTTACTGCTGGCAAAATAATTTACAACAGCAGAGATGGCAAAACTATTTTACCCATTACCCAGGGTTCGAATTTAAGCTCGCATACTCGCAAAATGCGAGTGGAATTTGTAAATTGCAAGTGATTTTTCCACGAACTCGCAAAAAAATGCGAGTACAGTTTAGCTAAACACAGTATAACGTCTGTAAGACTATGCTCGGTTTATTCCGTAACATTTCGAGTGGCGGAAATGGACGAGTAGACCAGCGAATACTTTCCGTAAGCCAATCATAGCTTCTCGGGCAGTTTCAACCTCTTTTTTGTCTGTAAGAATGACGTAATGACGGACTTTCCCAATTCTCATTGGCTAATGAAACGCGCACTTTGCTTCTTCGGAGTTCCGATGTGTAAACAAATCTAATCACAGACGCAACAACCGAAACCGTTCTTCAAAGACGGGGCCATTTAAAAGACTCACACGAGTACAAGTATCTTCTAATTCTACTGTGACATACAATGATGCTGTTTATTAACCACAGCCCTGAAATATACGACCAGTGAAAAAACGTTTGTATCGTAGACGGATTAGCGATCTAACCTGACCTAATTTTCGAGTAATGAAGTAGCATCGTGTGCGGCCTGCATAGTGCATACAGCATGCATTCTTCCTAATATCATAAAATGTAAGAAAAATACCCCTTTGTTATGTACACATAGTCTAGATATGAAAATCAAGATATTATCCCTTGTCAGCTGTAACCACAAATGTACAGTATGAAATACACGAAGTGTAGGTAGATCGTATTTGATTTCTACACAGGTCTGTGTCGGGTTAAAAGTTAAAACATATGTTCAGAATGACAGCTTAACTTTCGCGAGTAGGTTTTGCATTTTGCGAGTAAGTTCAAAAGTCACTCGCAAAAAAATGCAAGTGTAATTTTTAGCTAATTTCTAACCCTGCATTACCCCATAAATACGCCTCTATTTTATTCACTCACTAAAGAAAATAGATCCAATTTATACTGTCATGAATATGTATCATAAGAAATATTTTCTACATTCTAGCAGATGATAGCTTAAAGCAGCCTGAGAGTAATTCTGCTTTACTTTCAACCTGCTTTAAGTGGTCACCTGCCTTCAAGTTCAAAACTAGAAAAATTCTATGGGGTAAAGGGTTAAAACAGCACAGAATGCAATGACTTTTGGTGATACAGAGAAATCATGCAACTATGACCAGGGCTCCAGATAAGAGGGAACAAAGTGAACAAATCCCAACATTTTCTCGCTTGTTTAAGCATCGAATCCTATGGTGTGACTTTTCATTGGAATCATCTCGAAAATAAGTAGTTCATAAGAGGGTTTAATCCAGAAATAAAGACTTTAGGTTTTGAAATACTCTCATTGTTTGGAGCTCTGACTGACTGCTCAAAAAGGATTGCTTTCCGTGTTTAAAGTAGAAGGCTGCTTAACAATTTCCTCCACAGAAGTCACTAAGGAAGTATCTATTTATGCATCCATATCAGCACAACAGAATGATGAATGCTCATTGATGGTGTCGTAAAAATGTGATGGTCTAAAGCAAAATGAAAAATTTACCTACAGAACTGCAATTTTTTCAAAATTTTCGGGTTTTTATCCTAGCAGATGGTAGCTTAAAGCAGACTAAAAGTAAAGCAGAATCTGCTATTAGTAATTGCCCTTGAAATTGTTTTTAGAAATTTGAGGAATTTTCAAGATTAAATTATGGCAGCCCTGCATCTATGACAGCCTTATGCTTTAAAGACGTATCTGGGAGTTTTTTCTAGTGCAGAGAATGTTTTTAAACTTTGCATATAAGTAAATTGATATAAATGAAAGTAAAAATCGTCTTCAAAAACATAGGTCGCCTTGCTACTTTTTGTATAATTTACTCTTTTTTAGAAGTACTATATTCAAATTTTCCGAAATTAGGCCTCATAAGAAGAAAGTCCATCAAACACACAAATATCGATACTTCAAGTCCAATTTTAATTAATTACATGTATATGGAGTAGTGTTACAAATGAATGTAAAATAATTAGCTTTGAGTGGCATTATACAGATTTTACGCATAAAATATGTGCAAAATGAACTCGAAAAACTTAAAAAAATCGAGCCTTTTTGCAAAAATAAAAAATTCTAGCGCGGAGAATTTCCTATTTTTTTCTATAACAGTAGATAATTATATAACAAGTATAGAACCAATGAGAAAACAGTACCTCGCCTTGCTCGTTTCAGAGATATGTTCAATTTTATTACCTCCCTTTATCAGTGAATATGCACTTTTTTAACAATTTTTTTTTTTAATAGTCTAAATGTTTTACTTTATAAAATAATACCCACAGCTATACAGAAATGTCTTGCATTGTGACATATATTATGCACTTTAGAAAGTTCTGCTGAAAAATGCAGTGTTGTCATTATCATCTCAAGTCGGAGTGAAAAATGAAATGCCCCCTCCCCCCTCCCCCCTAAATATGATGCTGATGGTGCATAATTCATTCATTCTTTATTCACAACTTTATGTTTATTTTCACACATATTTTCTTTGGCTTAAAACCCATTAAAGCTATATAATAAATGAATAAAGCTACATAGAGCTGCATGCATATTCATACATCAAAGGGAGGTAATACATGTTCAAATATTTCAGTTCAGAATGTAGGAAGTATCCATACTCAAACACTGAATTTGGAATAGGTAACTGGTAAGATATAGGATATATGCTCAGAACAAGCTTTCTGTAAAATCAAGGTCAAAGGTCAAGGTCACGGTGACCTGAAAATGGTAAGCGACACTCCGCCATCCAAAGATGAACTCACACACCTAATTTGTTATCGGTAGCTGATGTGACAAAGGAAATATACTCTGGACAAAAAGTAGACCCACCAATAAACACATCTACAATCATTATTCAATGTGGGCAGTGAGTTAACATAACCATTCATAAGATAAAATATCATAACAAGAGCACCGCAGTGCGGCAAAACACGCCCGTCATGGCCGGCGGGTGTCAAATTCGTCCGGACTCAGGCCGACTGGAAAAAGTCGCCCGGAGTCTAGACCCGACTATCGATCTCAAAAAGACTATCACAGGAAGGGGCAATGTCAACACTAAATTCACTCCCTGTCACATTATGATTATTAACGCTGACTCGAGTCGGCGAGTTCCTGGTGAAAAAACTAATGTTTTCCAGAGATTTCGAGCACTTTTTTTGTCACAAATTATCCTGATTTGCGTCTCTTCATATCCCCAGGAATTTTAAAAGGTTTTTTTAACGATAGATAACGATAGTTGAGTAAATATTGTATTCGCGAAATCCGATGATCTAGACGCTGTTGTGATCGTAAATAATTACACCCGCGATAGGAAAATACAGAAAAGAGCGGAAAGGACATGCGCGTTTGGGATGCGCAGTAACAACTCCCGGATACGTCTTTAATATCATCCTGCTTTAAAAGTGACCTGTCATAATCCTTTCTGTTAGGGAAATGAGTCTAGATATTTTATTTTAACCATGTAGATACTGTCCAGTCCCTCTGATCAGGGTATGCACTGTTGACCATACTTTCAAATATTTAACTATAGTCTATAGAACTCTAGATAAAGTGCATATTTCAAAATCCCTAATCCGTATGCCCCCATCATTGATCAAACCCTATGGTCATATAGTGTGACCACTCAGAATCTTCACATTGCAATGATTCTAAATTCTAATTAGTGGTCATACTAGAGGGTTTGGGGGGAGGCATAAAGGTGGAAAACACTCTTATCTGGAGACCTGGGGCCCGTTTCATAAAACATCTTACGACAAATGTTATCGTAAGTCAAAACTTTAAAATACATTTAATCTCTGATTTCTCTATCTAATCCTGTCTTGTGACATCTTTTTGGAATCGTCTTTTCAAGACGATTCCAAAAAGATGTCACAAGACTGGATTAGATGGAGAAATAAATAATAATTGAGACTTTTATAATCTGAGTTACGACAACATTTGTCGTACGAAGTTTTATGAAACGGGCACCAGCTATATAAGCTCTGGAGGTAAGTATTTCTTAGGAAAAGTTCATATGATTTCAGAATACTTTAAGCAGCCAACTGTCAGAAAACAGGAAAAGGTTCCTATTGTTAGGTGATGCATGCATTGATTACAGTAAAAATTACAGCCATTTTGAATACTTAAAAGTCTAAACTGTATAAAATATATGGCAGCTTACCCATTTCCTCCACATTTTTAAGTGAAAATCTATTACATGACTGTATATTATCAAATTAATATTATCTCTGACTGCAATATTGGAGTAGGAAGTGGAATGCATGAAGTAAGATAAAGGTAAAACAGAAAGCTTCGTTAGATTTATTTAACACTCACCTTGCTTCAACTTGTATTAAACAATATAAGTCCTTGAATCAGCTTTAGAGTGCATTTATCAAGAAAGGGTAGAGCGTTCTATGGCACTTATAATATGGAGGAAACGGATGAATTATGATGAGATTAAAAGAAAGCCCCACTTCACTCATGTTTACTTGCATTAAAGTTATGTTTTGATCCTTTCCCTCAAAGCTTAGTGTATTTACACATGTTTACTAAGCACATACTGAGAGTAAGCAGAAAGCTCCCTCAAGGAAAGTTTTCTATGGCTAACATATCAATAGTGTCCGAGAAGATACAGTTAAGGCATATGATAAAAAAATATTTTATCAGGGAAAGGTTTGAAAAGATATTTGGCTTAACCCTTACTATCATAAAGTTTCAAATGGACAATTTTGTTTTCTTACAAATTATTTTCTCGCAAAGACTACTCCCAATTGTTACAAAGCATGAATGACATCATAGACTCTGACCAGAGGGATCCTCCAGGAGCTCTTACCCCTCCAATCTTGATCTACACTGTTTGCAAAGATATATATCCGGTTCTAGCTCTACAACTTGTACAAAGGTTAAACACCAAATGATAGCCTTTGCTTCAGTTGTCACAGCATCATGATCATGATTATATGCAATCTAACATACATTCTAAAATGGTCTATGTCTAGTTAGTGCCAATTCTTTAACCCATTACTCCATAGCAGGGCGACCAATCACGTGACTTTTGTATTGATAGTATTTACTAACAATGGCCGACAGCTTTCAAGAAAAAAGGTGAGTTTTGAATATTTCTTCGTCTATAGGTATTCTTGCAATCCGACTTATCGACCATGGTCTGGTCCACACATTTCCGGTCATTTTGGTACCAAAGGCTCAACGCCACATGCCATAGTTTCTTTGGAATGCTTGTCACAAGTTTCGAATTGAGGGGAAAGATTCTTAAATTTTCGGGATACGGTTTACTAACGAAGCTTATTTTGGCATCTAACTCGAAAACGGTGGTATATGTCCTGTGACTTCAGATGTAGAAACACATTCTACAAGATTCAGTTTGCCCAAAAATGTGTTTTTCATAAAATATCAAATAGTTCCGTGATAGAAAGGATGATGTACAAGAAGGGTAGTGTATTTTAACGAAATAATGGAGATAGAGTATACTAATCAAAATGGATAGAGTATTTTAATGATGGCAGTATGTCCAAAACGAGCCAGTTTGCATGGTATATATATACTTTGGAGTGGAGCAAACGGTTAAAGCAGTTAAACTTGACTTCAATCTAAAGTGTAACTTAGCTTGGCTTCTATCTACAGTGTGACTTTTATTTCAGATAATGGGGGAAAAAAGAACCACTTTAAGAAAGTACCTACGGCGAAGAAGTGCGGCGACCACAAATGTATGCGTTCTTCACACAGGGAAGAGGAAAAGAGTGGACACGCCGACTAAAAGACAGGCGCCATTAAAATCGCCATTCAAGTCGCCTCTAATAAATGTGCGCCTGCAACGAAAAAGTTTAAATCAGTCAAGTCTCCATACAAAGACCAAGTTTGTAAATTAAACTCGCCTTCGCCCAGAAAACTAAATGGCAAACAATCAACGTCCAGGAAATCACCAGCGCGATCTTTATTTTACACACCTTCGACATCATTAGCAGCACCACCAACGCATACTGTTCAGTTTGATGATGTTTGGGAAGACTGCGTTGACAGTCTGAAATAGTATCCACAGATAACATTTACTTGGGCGATCAACTTGAAACAGGTGTGTCTGACACAGAAGAGGAGCACATATAATGGCGAAAAATGCACGAGCTTATTCCGAGTGTTATGAAATCCCTTGCAGAACATGATGGCATGGACCATAGTATGTTGCGGTTCTTTGAAATGGTATCCAACAAGACGTTTCCCGGAGACAATAATTCAAAGTACATCGATGGTAAAAAATTAAACCTAACAACAGAAAGCCGGTATATCAACATTGAACAACAATCAGGACCAACAACATCAACAAGGCTTCTCAAGCAGAGATCTCCAGAATGGCATGCACTTAGAAAACAAGCGAAAATAACAGGAAGCACTGTGTACAAAGCTTTGGGGCTTGATGGACATTTAGATTATATGTTTAATTTTTTACCATCGATGTACTTTGAATTGTCGAAGAAAGCAAGATATCTGCACACCTTATCTGTCAACGCATCTGCTTTTCTGATGAAGTTGTAAATGTCGTACAAGAATGCTGTAACAGCGCTTATCGCATAAACAAACTTTCCCTTTCTCCATTCACTTTCACCGCCACTTCTCTCTATCAGTTTTTGTTTACAGTATTCTTTTCTTTCTCGTAACTTCTCAATGTCATACACTGCAACAGATAGTTTCTGCAGTGTTTTCAACAAGAACACAGGCATGTCTGACGTTTCTGACACGTCGTTATTGACATATACAGTAAATTCTGATCTATTTTCAATAACTTCGACAACTTCATTTACTTCTTGTAAACAACTTTCCAACTCTTGTTGCTTTTCTTTAAGTGACAATCCATGCTCAAATCCAAGGAGGTCAACATCTCCATACTCAGCCGTCAAGGCTTGCTTCAACTTTTTACCATCATATGTCAAACAAGCTGATTTTTTACTCAAATTGTCGCTCATTGATGAGATGACATCTGTCGGCACACTGATTTTTCTTTCTCCTTCTACTTTGTAGGGATCGAATGCGCTTAGAACAGAAGGGTCTGGGACCGCAAAGTTAATTTCAGAAGACTGCGGTTCGTAATGTCCACGATCAGCCATTTTCAGCACTGTGTCACCCTGACTTTTAAATCCTGCCATGAAATGTACAAATCTCTTGCCAAACATTCTCCATCCTAACTTCCAGAATTGTTTCGTTTCATTGGAATACCTCATGCGAGTAGTAGAGGAGCAGTCATACCACTTTATCACTTCCAACCACAGCAAGAAAGCAATGTTGTCCAAGGGAAACGTCTTGTTGGATACCATTTCAAAGAACCGCAACATACTATGGTCCATGTCATCATGTTCTGCAAGGGATTTCATAACACTCGGAATAAGCTCGTGCATTTTTCGCCATGATATGTGCTCCTCTTCTGTGTCAGACACACCTGTTTCAAGTTGCTTGCCCAAGTAAATGTTATCTGTGGATACTATTTCAGAACTGTCAACGCAGTCTTCCCAAACATCATCAAACTGGACAGTATGCGTTGGTGGTGCTGCTAATGACGTCGAAGGTGTGTAAAATAAAGATTGCGCAAGTGTTTTCCTGGACGTTGGTTGTTTGCCATTTAGTTTTCTGGGCGAAGGCGAGTTTAATTTACAAACTTGGTCTTTGTATGGAGACTTGACTGATTTAAACTTTTTTGTTGCAGGCGCACATTTATATAGAGGCGACTTGAATGGCGATTTTAATGGCGCCTGTCTTTTAGTCAGCGTGCCCACTCTTTTCCTCTTCCCTGTGTGAAGAACGCATACATTTGTGGTCGCCGCACTTCTTCGCCGTAGGTACTTTCTTAAAGTGGTTCTTTTTTTCCCCCATTATCTGAAATAAAAGTCACACTGTAGATAGAAGCCAAGCTAAGTTACACTTAGGTAGAAGTCAAGTTTAAATGCTTTAAAGGGACTCGCAACCGAATGGTGTACTTGTAAAAATAAAAGAAAATACTCAAATAAAAGCAAATTTGTGGCATTATTTGGCTTCTGACATTAAAAAAATATGATCAGTCCAAAAAAAGTCTCAAGAATCGTCACCCAATCTTAGATTTTTAGATATTTTCAATCGTTTTTCTATGCCGACTAGTAGACGGTATAGTTGTTGTTGTTGCTTCTCTACACGGGCTCAGACATAAACACGAGCCGAATTACGAAGTTGTATGCACTTTCGATCGCTACACATTGAAATACGTTAAATCGATCCGAGATAAACGGATAGTTCCGTGGTCCATTGGTCTAAGCGGTTTCCCCTATTTTGCCTTCTGTCCGCCAATGCCGGGCCCCGGGTTCGAATCCCACCAGAGACCAATATTTTTTTTTATTGAAATACATTTTTTTAAACAGAATTTCTTATCCTAAACTAATTCTTTACCATTTATATAAGCGTTTGACACATATTTACAAATTACTATTTTTAATGCACCACCTGGTTGTGAGTCGCTTTAACCGTTTGCTCCACTCCAAAGTATATATTATACCATGCAAACTGGCTTGTTTTGGACATACTGCCATCATTAAAATACTCTATCCATTTTGATTAGTATACTCTATCTCCTTTATTTCGTTAAAATACACTACTCTTCTTGTACATCATCCTTTCTATCACAGAACTATTTGATATTTTATGAAAAACACACATTTTTGGGCAAACTGAATCTTGTAGAATGTGTTGCTACATCTGAAGTCACAGGACATAAAACCGTTTTCGAGTTAGATGCCAAAATAAGCTTCGTTAGTAAACCGTATCCCGAAAATTTAAGAATCTTTCCTCTCAATTCGAAACTTGTGACAAGCATTCCAAAGAAACTATGGCATGTGGCGTTGAGCCTTTGGTACCAAAATGACCGGAAATGTGTGGCCCAGACCATGGTCGATGAGTCGGATTGCAAGAATACCTATAGACGAAGAAAAATGCAAATCTCACCTTTTTTCTTGAAATCTGTCGACCATTGTTAGTAAATACTATCAATACAAAAGTCATGTGATTGGTCGCCCTTCATAGATACGCAATTAAAAGTTACCAATTTATTTCTCCATTGAATTGAGTCATTCCACTTTAAAATAAATAAGAATGATAAGAAATATTTTCTAAATCCTAGCAGACGGTAGCTTTAAGTAGGTTGAAAGTAAAGCAGAATATGCATTTAGGCAAATTCTGCTTTACTTTCAGCCTGCTTTAAGTGGTCACCTGTCTTCAAACCTAGAAACAGGTTATGGTGTAAAGGATTAACTCACTGAAGTTTTGAGGTTACATTGATATTTTATTCCAAGTTAAATTCTAGTCTTTCTATCAATGGCTTTTACTAAAAGACCAAGACTCCAGACAAGTTGAGTAATCAAATACTAACTACCTTATGTCCCCACCAAACCCAATACTGTGACTACTAACTTACTAACAATGAGTTAGGTACTCATTAGAATAATTTTGAAGAGATAATTTTACTAAGTAGTCACGACATAGTTTTGGTGGAGACATAAAAGAAATAATTCAGGGTTCCAGATAAGAGGCTCTTTTGTTCAGGGAGTAAACTGAACAAATCCAACATTTTCTGACTAATTTCCACACCAAATACTATGGTGCTAGTACTCATTAGAATAGTCTCAAAGAGACATCTATAATTTGCAGTGACACCAATGGGTAACAGGGTTCAATGCAGAAATAAAGATTTAAGTGTTTTTTTTATATACTCCCCCTATCTGGAGCCCTGGATAATGTTGATGAGGATGAAAATAATCATTTAAGGTAACCCACTCTTATCTGAAGCCTCGAAGACATGCAACTTAAATGTGGACTATTGTTAGTTTCTAAAAGTCTTTACTCCCCAAAACTTTACTTACTCACTGTATGCTTCATCTTTTCCCTCACTTGAATCACTTAAAGCAAAATTAATTAAAACTTGTTAAGCAACTGTTAAACATGATGAAAATGCATGTATATTGGTGACCAAAGCATGCCAGTGACAGCCTCATTCCAACGCAGGGCTCCAGATAAGAGTGAGTAAACCATTTCCTTTACCAAACCCCAGGGCTCCAGATAAGAAGGAGTAAACAGCACAAATTCAACATTTTCTTACTCATTTCAGCACAAAATTCTATGGTGTTTTTACTCATTAGAATCGTCTCGCTGATTAGAATCGTCTCGAAGAGAGGGTTCTAATGAGTAGTAACACCATAGGATTTAATATAGAAATAAAGATTTTAATTTTTTAAATACTCCCCTTTTCTGGAGCCCTGAAACCCTATGTTGTGACTTGAACCATTCATTAGAACCATCTCTCCTAGGTATCATGTTTCGGTTGAAACAAAAGAATTTTAGTTTTTGACATACTAACCTTATCTGGAGCTCTGCACAATCACTTTTCTTCCAAGCATTATGGTTCTATATAATCTGCTGCTAGCATATAAGTTATGTTAACCGTTTCTAGCCTGAGAACTAGAGTTAAAGTTTATCATAGGTCTTCATTAATTTGTATTCTTAAACAAGTTTTAATGTACAGAAAGTATTCATATTAACAAATTGGACCCTAGCAACACAGAATTGTCCTTTACAAATAGAATACTTGACAAGAGTATACTTGCAAACAGTGTAGATCCCAATCAAAATGCTTCAACAGAAGGCTTGCCATAAGGGTCTGCACTGTTTGTCATTTTGCAATACATAATTAATATTGTAAAAACACGAGGTCAAAAGTGAATCTTTATGGTAATCACAAACAGTGTGTCAGATAAGGTGACTGAATTTCAATTATAAACTTAAAATACAAATTATGGTGTGATTCCCCATTAGAATTGACTCCCCATAAAATCTTACTCTTTTGGACAATTCTAATGAGTACAGTAACAACATAGAAATTGGTAGATATAAAAGAGAAATGGGTTGAAAATGATAATTTCACTATCCAATCAAGAGCCCTAATCAAGTAATGATTATTATAATATTGCTTATTCACATTATCTGTTATCATTAATCAATGAATGTATTGCTAGGTACTGTTCATGAAAACAAAATAACATGTTATAATCACACATGATAACTATCCATTACCTCATAGCTACTAGCTGGCTCCACCACTACTGATATGGTCTACAGATGATTGCTATTACATCTACATTATATAACCTCCCTTTCGCAACAAGACAGCCAGCCAAAATAAGAATCTATTTATAAAGACAGGTGACTGTTTAATAAAGGACTAAAAGTGAGGCAGAAAACACAATTGGAGCTTTCTGCATTTATCTGTCCTCTGTATTAAATCTGATCAGGTTAGCATTAAACAGCTGCAGAAGCTCTGCTAGTACTTGGGACTGCATGTTTGGCATTTAAAGGGTAGTGGTTCCCTTGAAAGGTCATACATTAAAGTTTATCTGATTGATATAGATTACAAAACTAGCTTTTCAGCAGTTTCAACTTATACAAGTAACTCTTAAAATTCTTAATGACTTATGACCTATCTTTGCTTTGCCAGGAAACTGGTGTGCTCTGCTCAGAGAAAGCCCTTAAGTCCAGATGGGCTACCATTGTTGCTTCCCACATCATGTGACATGCCCTATCCAGGATCACATTGTTGCCAAGTTGTGTGCAAACCAGTGCGCTCATGTCTGCCAGCGCAATATCGCCTTGGGGGCTCATGTCCACTTACCAATTTTGATACCCATCATAAATAACAGTTAACTTGTATGGTAACTCACAGACTATATATACAATACCAAAACATACGGTTACGAAACTTGTGGACTTTTTTTTAAGTAACAATTCAGGAAGAGAGCGTGTGCGGCCAAGAATAAAATGACAGGTGTAACTGTGTGGTTTGATTGCTCAACGGTTTGACACAGAGGGCTGGCAGAATAAGCCAGAGGCCCTGGGTTTGAGTCCCAAAATTTTCACCATGTTACATCATGATTCTAACCACAGGATCATACATGTGATATTTTCTTGGACCCAAATAGGGAGATCTGGAAATTTTAATAGGGAGATTGGGGTGCCAAATAGGGAGCTTTTTTCGCGACACTTTTTTCGCGACAAAACTAGGCGCAGGCGTTGAAAATCCCAACACATTTATCTATTTTCATAAGTTAAGCACAAATTGCTTATCTTTTTAAATCAGTGAATAGATAAGTCTATAGACCACTTATAATGACAGACAATTTTCACCCAGAGATAACTATAGTTTTTATAATACTGACATGGGCCTTTTATTCTAGCATAGGCTGAAAGTAAAGCAGAATACTCTTCAGGAGCAATCTGCTTCAGTAAAAGTTTAAGTCTGCTCTAAGCTAGATCTACCATATCTGCTAGGATATAAGAACTATTTCTCATGGTTCTTATATTATTCATGACTAGTAAAGATACACTCCAATCCCTTTAATCTATGTCCCTGCTATAGAGTAGATCTAGAAAGAGTTAGCAACTTAACAATCTGTTATTTATTAAAAGTTTGAAAACAGTATGGATCCAGATGAGACGCCGCATCATCTTATCTAGATACAAACTGTTTGACACTGATATTTTTTTTAAAGAAAATGCACAAAGATTAACTCAGAGAATTGTTGCAGACGACAAAGGTTGCAGACGACAAAGTCTGCAGACGATATTTACTAGCGCCATAAAGTGGGTGTGGTTTTAACAACGCTATTTAACGTGTCTAAATTTTCTACCGTGAAAACTGATTGCAAATAAATTTTACGAGCGTAACTGGTTGTAAAATCAAACTTAATAATTATACATTTGCACAAATCGTATGTAACAAACAGAAGAATTTAGGTCCAATGTTTAATTTTAATTAATTGTTAGAAAACGATGCTGGGGAAAACTTTTTAGACTAACAAAATATATGTGATTCCTGTAGCAAATATTAAGGGGCCCCGTCATTTTGTAACGGTATAATTTTCGGGAGCGCGACAAAACGTCGACAGACAAAACGCCGACACGACATATCATCGACAAGACAAAACGCCGACGTGACAAAACATCGACAAAAAAGATCGACAAAAAGACCGACAAACGTCGACAAACATCGACAAAGTTTATTTACCTAAAACTCATCTTTGAATATACATGTATATATGTTACAGGATCCCTGAACATTTTAGGGGTTACGCGTAATCACTTGGCGTTTTAGGGAATTGATGAAATGTCACATTTTTCATGGAATAAATACATTTGTTCTATCATAAAATTTCTATTGGTTTTAAACATCATGCTTTGAAATATCATGGTCTAATGAATATTCATACAAAGTTCCTTGCACAAGTGAATAAAACTAAGTTAACAGTGTTCATTTAAGTCAGGGCAATTAAAAAACCAAGACATCTGTCTTGTTAATAAGGTTAACAACATAGTTTATGCCTTTGAACTAAATGAACTAAACGAGGTTAGATTCATTATTTTAACCAAAAGTAATTACCAAATATTTATAAAACCTCAACGAAAAGCTTCAAAATTACAGGAAGAATACCTGTAAAATATACTTACCTGTAAAAATGCGACAAAAGATCGACACGACAAGTCGTTGTTTTGTCGTATCGGTGTTATGTCGCGTCGGCGTTTTGTCCTGTCGGCATTTTGTCGTGTCGGCGTTTTGTCTGTCGACGTTTTGTCATAGACCCTAATTTTCGAAGTATTTTTCTGTTACTTGAGTATTCAAAGTATATATTTTGTGGTGGAAATAAATTCATAAATGTAGCTTTCATATAAGATGTGTGTTTGTCCAGAACTTACAGAGAATTATCTGATTTTAATCCGACCCGTATCGGCGACATAGATCTTTAAAGACTTTATCCTTCGCATCACCGCTTCTAAAATTTGTCGTTGCTAGGTCTCAGATTCGGGGCGAACCTGTCAATCACTTTTTTTGATAACCAATTAGATCTACAACACAATAAATCGGTGTGTGTGGTCAAACATTGTTTGGCAGCCTGCCATGTATACATGCCATGTAAAGTGCTATCGACGATTGCGTAACGGGTTTACACGCACAGCGTTTTTTTTCACCCAATTGGGAACGGGGCCGGTACCCCTCAGATTGGGAATTTTTCAAGTCAAATTGGGAAAAACGAGTTTTGAAATGATGACAACGCAGAAATTGGGAATTTAAGTTACTAAACCGTTAGAACTGTTTATGATGGTAAACATGGTGTAAAAACTAAATCTACGCTGGGTGTGTTACTCACAGTAGACGCTGTTGCGGCCGAGACAGAGTTGGTGACTTGGTAAAATCCAAAATCTTATCTTATCTATCTCTGAATACTGCCAATCAAGCTCGCGAGTGTTAAGGCAGTGATCTAGATTCAAGTTCTTCATTATCGTCTTTCTCAAAACAATTCTGTAATACTTTGAATTATGGCTCATGATTGTTTTAATTGTAGGTTTTCTAAACAGAGTCAGACTGGGTTTGTAAACTCTTACCAATTTCAGCGGATTTTGCGATCACGCAACATTAACCAGTCTCGATTAAGGGGCATGTATAAATCTTCGCCCGGACCGTTTCCGATATTCGGCCGTAATCACTGGTATTGTTTTATACATACTCCCAAAAATGTCAATGGAGTTGCGTAACTTTGTATACATTTCATGAGACCACGGAATTATAAACTTCTGTATATTTCCTTGACGAGACATTCATTGTAGCAAAAGATAAGTTGAAACATGGATGGTTTGCTATGATTTAAAGGGAAAAAGTAATTTGACAATTGGGAAATATGTTTATTTTGATTGGGAACGGGTCCGATATTTGATTTCTTTTGATTGGGACGGGTCCGGTCGTCCAATTGGGACGGGTCCGGTCGTCCAATTGGGAACGGGTCCGTTCCCCGGACCCGTTCAAAGAAGGAAAAAAAACGCTGACGCATCAGTACCGTTTGGTGATAAGCGTGTGTATGGATTTAGCCAGGGAACTCGATCTGAAGCCAATTTTAAGAGTTTTAGAGTCGCAAACGAGGTAAATGATATAAAAGTTCATATTGAAAAAAATGAACCTGGTTTAATGAAATATCGGGAGATTTCGTCTCCCGACCGGGAGATCATGAGTAAAGGTCAAATTTAGGGAGCTCCAGACCAGATCGGGAGATATCACATCTATGTACTAGATCAACATCTATTTATCAAAACAGTGTACAAACATGAAATTGTTTACCTATGAAACCATATGGAGTGGTTACAAAGTTATGACAAAGAATAGGCCTACCAGTACTTGTTTTATTAAGTTGATATTTCTATTTATTTATTACTTCTAGTCAAATTATGAGGCCGCTTAAGTTTTACAACAGTTTTGTTTTGGTTGGATACCATTCAGCCTTTACATAATGAACAGTTCACACAGTGCAATAAATAGCTATTCAGGGAATGACAATGTTAGAGATTAATCATATGCAAGACAAAGAATCAAGTTAACTGAGTGCAGAAACGAAACAAACAAGAAGCTAACTACCCCTCCCTGTTACAGGAAGGACTGCCTAATTGAAGCGCCGCTCACACGGGTATTTCGTAGCCACATAGCCACCGTGTTTTACTTACTTGTATGTAAAACCATCTCCATGTGAAAAGAGTTGAGCACCTGTCAGACCATCGTCGGGCACATATCCTGTTCCACCAGTTATCAAGTAGTCTGCCATGCTGAAAACGGAACAAAAACAATCGTATTTCTTCACACACGAGTGTTTCGCATGTGTTGACAATGGCGGGAGTAAGCCTCGTTCTTGAACCGGAATCTCATTCGGGCTTTTCCGTAAACACGAGGACAGTCCGCGCCAATAGCGCCCGCCTGAGTAAAAAGATATACATACCTACAACATTACATCGATTTAAAATCAGTGTATCTAATTAATTATATAAGTTATACATTGATGATATTTAGTATTTAATATACATGTAGGCCTACATTCAAACTTGCATTAAGCGACCATTCAATAAATACCAAATAAGGTCTATATAATAGATCAAGAGAATGGACGTAAATTGTGCTGCCTAATTACTGGTTTAAGAGTGAATGAAAAGTAAAGCCACTCCAAGACCTGCTACAGTATCCTATCGTAACGATTATATAACAAACACAGAAACATCCCAACTCCGAGCAACAGTCTTCTCACTGAACCTCATGTGGCAGTCTCTAAAGGGATCGGTTCGGTACCCGGATTCTCCACCATAGAATATAACGTTTCTCGCTTGGACGGCTTTCGAAGTTAATGAAAATCATAGATAGGCTATTAGATAGGACTTCACTTCTATTAGAGCATCCCTGTGATAGCATCCAGTCGCAACGACATCCATACTGGCTTGAAGTGGCTATACAGACACACATTTATACATATAGGCCTAACAAGTCTCTTGTACAGGTGTTTTCTAAACGAAGGATACATTTAACTCATGCAGAAACCTCTTACAGCATATCATTATGTACGGCCCTACTCTTCATTTAGAAGATATAGATCTACTAATCATAATGTGCCTTCTGTGATTTAGCCAAGGAAATATACAGAAGAGTCTTTTTATATTTCCATGATTTAGCAGTAACATGGATGATGCCTTCTCTGATATTTCCCAAGAGAACTCCCTACCTTGTCCTGGTTATTGGGTAAAAAGTTAATGTTCATAAGATTTTGTTTCTGTTTATTAGACAGAGATTATCCCCTCTGCCAGGAACTAAAAGGACGGCTGGTCGGTGGTTTTGATCACATTCCCTGCTTAACAATGAATGAGATTGGCCGGAATCATCTTCCTGAAATCATCATCATCACATCTCATCACCCATCACCATTCATCGGCGCTATGTATGTCACAGGGCCGTAAAACCCAATTAATCCATCTGTGACATTTTACTTTTTACGCTTTTCAAAGAAAGGTCGCTTTATACAAGGTTACTGTGACCCTTTCACTACCAACATTTCCGAGAGTTTTTTTACCCCTTCACCGTTTCATTGTCGTCTGCTTCAATTTTGTTGTTTGCAAGATCATTTCAAATTAGGATTCAATGAAGTATGACTTTTAACATATCGATACGAGTATAAAACAGTCTGGATCCTGATCAGACGCCACGTAACGCGGCGTCTGATCAGGATCCAAATGTTTTGAAAACGCGCTTTCAAGCGTCATTGAGAGTGAAGGTGTTAATATTCTATCCAGAGCTATTTGATGCTAGATGAATTCCGGCTACTGTATAGACTTTGTGATGAATGTCAACAATTAACCCTTTAACCCTTTCACTCTTAATGCCGTCATAAAGCGCATTTGCAAACAGTTCTTATAAGGATAAAAACTGTTTGCCACTTGATTTGAAGTAACGCCAGTTATATAATATACTGCCTTAAATCTTAAATTGAAACGATAATGCAGTCAACAACATTGAAGCAGACAGGGACGTATATTTAAGGGATTGGAATCAAACCGAAGTCTCGCGAAAAACCGGGTCTTCAACGAGATCTTACCCACGCGTGTCCCGGTTAAGCTCTTTGTGTTGTGCTTTGTAATAGCTAAAACTTCTAACACGAGCTAAGTTATAATATACGACACGTTCCTTAAGCAGATGACGACATGACAGAGAAAGGGTAAAACTTCACGATAAATTTGATCATGAAAGGGTTAATAATATTACCCGACTTGGCCAACAGTTTTGGTCCAGATCAGCTGCCGCGTTGCTATTCTTTAGTTAAGAAAGCCACGGAGTAAATACAGATCTGTATTTACTCCGTGAGAAAGCATAACAATTGATTAAGTGTTTATTTCCGCAGACGATGTTTTTGCAGCAGATGACAATTCAGCATGATAAAGGTTAAGATAAACGTTTGTGAAGATCTAACTCTAAAAGCCTCTTTAACCGATCGATGCAGAATTCTGCAAATTATGTTCTGACTTACGAGTATATTCTGAACTATTGCTCTCAAGATTTAAACAAGTCTAGCTCAGTTCTAGCCTTCTCAGTAAAGAGTAAGCAGTATTATAATTTAAAATGAATGTATACGCTCGTACATTGATGTACGAATGTACATGTATACAAATCTTACAAAAAACAAGCATACACTGAAACTTTTTATTTCCCTAAACGATGGGTAACTTAAGATACCCTGGGTCCCTGACAAGTGTAATCTTGGTCAAAAGCTAAGCTGTCTGAAACAAGAAATATCTTTAAAAAAGATATTCGGCGGAATGAGTGGTTGAACTAAGGCTATATAGATGGGTGTGCAAAATTGAATTAAATTGAGGTTTTCAAAGAATATATATCTTGGATTGAAAAGCAAAAAATACAAGTATTCAATTGAAACAGTAACTTTTATTTAAAATGCAAAACTATCATGTACAGAAATGCAAAACAAAACAATAATTTAACTCATATCCTAGCTACTGGTAGGAGATCCTCACATTAATCTATTGTTCCATTCATAGAGTTTCTTGAAACAAACTATAGCATACACAAATGTACAGATACAACAATCTACTGTACTTCACTCTTGTAAATAATGATGAAACAACACAATTGTGTTTAACTCACTTGAGGCTATTCATATATAAAATATTGCTTTTAATGTATGGCAAATGTGTACAAATAGTTAACAATTAAAACAAATTGGTTGTAAACAATTATGAAACACCTAGCTTCCTCTGTATATCTATAAATAGATTTCAGATCATAGCATAATTTTGTCAATTCTGTGGCCTAGTGTAGTAAACAGACAGACTGTATCTCTAAATTTTACACCCACAGTCCACATCATGTAAAACTGTAATGGGACATAAACCAGCCTACAGGGCTCCAGATAAGAGTGAGTAAACTAAACAAATCACATTTTTCACCTCTTTTAGCACCAAACCCTATGGTATTACCACTCATTTTGATTGCCTTGAAGAGACAATTCATATGTATAGTGACACCACAGGGTTTAATGCACAAATAAAGATTTTAAGTTTTGAAACAATTCCCTTATCTGGAGCCCTGGCTACTATCCAATCAGACTATTCAGTTTCAACAGGTGCTCTTAATTCTAAATTTCTGATCAAATATCATTGGTTGAAATATTAAAGTGTGTCTAAATAGAAAACAGTCAGCTCCGCCGAAAAAGTAACTCTTTCAAGGTTGCAAAAATGCATTTTTAAGGTGCTCTCAAGCTGTGCATATCAATTAAGCAAGGTGTGTCTCTGTGTGTGTGTTGGGGGGGGGGGGGGTATTGATAGACGAACCAGTCGATTCAATACTACCAGCGGATTGCAATTGCCAATCCAAGAAATGGGGCAAATTGTGTGTTCAGGTGAGCTTAAAGGCGCGAAGTGTTCCGAATGGGGAGTTTAAAGACCGAGTGGTGTTGCGATTGGGCCTTTTACACGAGTTAAATTTAGCATATTGCACTTACGTGCGCAAGCTAAATATCATCACCGTGATAAAAAATTCAGCGGAAAATGTCATAAGCGGAATTGATAGATTCTAGCCCAGCTAGACGTACATAATTGTCGAAAAGTCCCAGTTTATTTCAAATTTTAGAACGTGAGGTTTTCCAGCCTAAATAAAATGGACATACATCTACCTAATAGTTCTACGTTTGTTTTATCAATGTCTTTTCATGTTAAATACTGTTCTTCCTGTTATACAAGCAATGTTATAAACATGTTCTATATGTCACATGCGGCTTAATAAGCTTGTAAGTTTACATGTAAAATACTTGTTTCCTTCTTTTGTCCTTGCCTTTTTGTAGGATTTTCTGGGACACCAGAGTCACTCTATCAGCTGAGCTACCGAGTCAATTTAATTGCTATCTTCCATTCTTGTGAGAGTCTTTGCGCAAATAAATCGTCCGTTATGGATTTGAATTTCGAATTTAATTACAAATATTTTGAGACAGAATAAGGCTTATTTCGTTCAATTTTTTTTTAACAAATTCAGTGGAGAAATATAACATATAAATCTATGATATTCCATATGTCAGACCTATTAACTTATAAATGTGTGTTTGTTTTTCAAAGTTTGACTGCACATGATTCTTCTTAGCAAACGGGTACAAATCTAGTAATTTAGTACCCGGTTTATTCATTGCGAACAAATAGTCGAACTTGTGCGTAATAGCGAATACTTTTCGATGAAGCATGAAACACATTTAACCCTAGCGACGAGTATACTCGTCATTTACAGAGTACCAATTAAGAGTGAATTTCCCCTATGCAAACAATGTATACCCAGATCAGAGGCCCCCGATAGGATTCATCTGATCAGGGTCTGTACTGTTTGTCATTTGGCATATTGTTTTGTTAAAAAAATCAAACTAGTATATATAGTCAATAATGGACAAGACTTAGTAGTGAAATGGATTTTTTTCCATTTAAAGTTCCAGGGGTCAGGTGTTCGATTTAAGACGGAAAACTGCATAAGTTGCAGGAAAGAAATAAAGCAGACAGGTTTTCTGTCCTGCATTAAGCTTCCGTCATATGTGCGTATTTTATTAATTTTTGCGTGGCTGCTTTCTCAATTCCCAGTAGGGTCGTTCGGATTTTTCATGTGGGGAAGCCTTCCAGCTGTCTTGCGGAAGGTCGGTGGTTCTACCCAGTTGCCGATTTGTGCCTGAAACAGTGCATAAAAGGCTTCTGGGGTCTTCTTCCACCTGTCATTAGCTGGACGTCGCGGTATGACTGAAATACTGTTGAAAGCGACGTAAAATCAAAACATATAGATCTATACATGTATATATATATTCTCAATTATGACCTAATTTCTCTATATAATCAAGTCCTTCAGATTAAACTTTATAGACCGAGGTGCGATACACTGGGCATCCAAAAGTACCAGGGAACTCTGTCGATAATAAGAGTAGAACATCGCGCATGGGTTTTCTGTATTCGTCCCCCTCTCTCTTGGGCGTCAAATTAGCCCATATATGCCATGACAGAAACAGACGTTATGTAACGAACAAACCTAACCAAACTTAATTTCAGTATCTTACGTGATGGAATGTTGTTGTATAATATTATTATTATGAATACATGTATAATATCTATAGCGAAGGATCTGGCTCATTTGAATTATTTACAGGATGGTAATTTATAAGCAAAACATATTTGAAAGGACCATCAACCGTGACTTTTTGCCACACGTTGATAAGGTATACTAATTCAATTTAAGCGACATTTTAAAAGAGGATAAACTTTTGGCTAAAAGATGCCAGATTAATGCAGAACAAAAAGGGTTAAAGAATTTTTCTATACATGTACAGTGGAGAATCTGTTATTCTTTCCCGTTTCAACGCAAACGTACGCAAACGCAAAGCACTAAAACGTAGAAAAGAACAACTTTTGGACAATTCTGATAATTCTTGTTTATCTTGGCGGCAAACAGTTTGGAGCCTGATCAGACGCCGGGTTACCCGGCGTCTGATCTGGCTCCAAACTGTTTGAACTGCAAATAATAGTTTTAGCGTAAACGTGTTTATTGGGAAAGAATAACAGATTCTCCACTGTATTTTTACTTATCTCCAGCATTAGCAGACATCCCAACGGATCTCTATTGAGCGATCGTATACCAAATATATATTAGGACAATACAGTGCTCCCTCTCTACAACGGCCTTCCCAACAACGACTCCCTCCTTACAAAGACAATTGCCGTAATTCCCGTAACGGGATACTTATGTCTAACTCTTTCACTGCTGCAATATCGTCTGCTTAAAATTATCGCCTGCTGCCTTTCTCAAAGTTACATTTTTGACATTTTGACAGAAAAAACCTTAATGTCGAGTGATAAACAGCTTGAATCCAGATCAGACGCCGCGTTACGATTCAAGCTGTTTGCAAATGTGAGCCGATTCCTTCCCTATAACGATTCTCTCCGAACAACGCACACCATTTTGGTTGGTCTGCTATTGGATGTCGTTGGATGTCGTTGTTGAGAGGGAGCGCTGTACAATCATGTAGTTTCAACCGAAGCCTCGTGCTCGGGGGTCATGCAAACATCAAGTTTAAACAATTAGCATCTGCTTTTATTTCTCAAATCTAGATTTTAAGTAGATCTAGTTTCAGTTAAGAAACATTGAAATGAGTTATGATGTTTGAAAACAGTTTGGATCCTGATCAGACGTCGCGTAACGCGGCGTCTGATCAGAACCCAAACTGTTTAGCATTCGTATTGATGTTGCTGCTATCAAAGTGCCCGAACTCCACATTAAATGAAAGCAAACGATAATTGTTTGAAGCAGATGACGTCACGACAGTGAAAGGGTATTGTAAAAAAAAATCTGAGTGGCTGTCAAACACAAGCTTGACTGTATATGGAAAATAATATAAAACATACATAAAACCTCTCTGTTACGACCACTTAAATAATGCCACTTGAGTTTATAATAGACGGGTGACTGCTTAAAGCAAGGTAGCAGTAAAACAGAAAGCTCCTACAGGAGCTTTCTGTTTAACTGTTACCTTGCTTTAAGCAGTCACCTTCCTTAAATACAAGATATTTAGCACACTATTTTGTGGTCGTAATAGAGAGGTTCTACTGTATTACACAATGGTGTATGTATATGACGATCTAATTGACGACTGAAAACTGATACCTTGGTTTAGATATTTAAATAAAGTTGAAAAGTATTTATAGTATACAATAAACCCCACCTATTATACAACTTCCCAAATTCAGTGAAGTTGTTAACCCATTGGATCATAATACACGTCCTTTACAACAGTGTACATGTGAAGAGTACACTTGCGATATACAAGACCCCTCTGATCTGTGTCTACATTGTTTGTTATCTTGCAATGTGTTGTAAAAAAAATCCTACATAGTCAAAATAGACTACACTTATTTGGAATCTGGAATTGTCCATTTAGAGTTTCAGGGGCGAACTAGTTAAAGCAGTCTTAAAAGCAAGATGGGGTGAAAGTAAAGGAATACAGGTATTTCTAAGGAACAATCTGCTTTACTTCCATCTTGCCCGAATCAGCTATAGATCTGTCTTTTTACTATTTCGCCACCAGTGTAAAAACCCTATATGACATTTACAAACAGTTTAGTTCCAAATCGTCGAGTAATCTGTTAAACCCTTTCACTCTCAATGACGACTTAAAGCGCATTTGCAAACAGTTTTGATCTTGATCAGACGCCGCGTAACGCGGCGTCTGATCAGGATCAAAATTGTTTGCCACTTGTTTTGAAATGATTATACTACCTTAAATCTAACTTTGAAACGATATTGCAGACGACAATACTGAAGCAGACGAAAACATGGCAGTGAAGGGGTAAAAACTTCATGATAAATTTGATCATGAAAGGCTTAAACCAAAGTGTTCAACATTCGTAGCAAACAGGTTTTAGAAAGCATTAGAATAAACTTGACATAACATTGCAGACGACAATCTTAGTCTGACTGCGACATAATATGGTGATGAAAATAACGAGGCCAAACGTTCCTTTGAGAGATTGTAATTATAGTGGTGTTTCCTTTTTTTCCTGTACTTCAAATTACAACATTATAAATATTTCACAGATATGTTTTCTTTTGATATTTCTTATAGAAATTCTTCGCCATTCAACATTGTTCATCCGTAGACAGTTTATGAACCCAGCCTGTCAAACTGTGCATCAGCCATATTTTAGTGGAGAAGTTACCCCTTCCCGGATAAACGAAACCAAACGTAGTCACAGCATAATAAAACGTAGAAAATGACAGCTTCTTGACAAGATTGGCGATTTATTCTAACTTGAGTTGATAACAGTTTGGAGCCAGATCATACCGCCGGGTTACCCGGCGTATGCTCTGGCTCCAAACTGCTTGCAATGGAAATACATGTAATATTTTTTGGCAAAATACGTTCATTGGGAAAGAATATAAATTTCTCCCCTGCATATGTATAAGCTGATGTTACCATAATACGGCCCAAAGAAACGGGAAACTGAACCAGAACATACTTCACGGAAAGCATATAATAACATGAGGCGAACTAAAGCATCATGTTTCATTTGTTGAAATATGAAATAAAAATGCCAAATGTAACAAAATGTAATCTAAAAAAATGGCTGCACTTCTTAAAAACCGTCAAATGCAAACGGCCATTGCAGTGTCTGCTATTTGCCTCCCAAACTCTGTGAAAATCTAAATCTGCAAATTAACCAATTCACTGCCATTATGACCTATTAACCTGCCCACACCCTGTCGACTTATTAGGCAGCTTTTTGTGAGCTACTACGCATAAGGTGCGAGGCCATTTCCGGGCGTTGATCGAGGCCACAAAACAAATGACAGAAGGATGCGTAAAGTTTCGTTTTTTGCTTCAAAAAGGAGATTTCTGCTTTTTTCTAGAAATCTGGGAATGTAGTTCCACGTAAAAAAAACATGTACAGTCGATGAATTAGTTATCATCATATGCTCCATTATTTAAGAAATATTTACAATCGCCCCATTCAATTCCATTGACAAAAAGTGTGTTCAGACGACAGACTACTAAGCGACCGATCTAGCTCCACACCTTTTGCAAAAACGACTGTAGATGCTTATGGTGGTAAAATGTTTTAAAAATACGTTTCGGCAAAAAGGTCAAAACTAACCCTCTAAGTGCAATCTTCTACATAAGTGCATATTTCTTATCTAGATCCAAACTGTTTGCCTGTCTTAGAGTTGTAGAACATGGCACTTACAGGGTTACCGTAATTGGTGGTCATTTTAGATATTTTGGGACCAGATCTAACAAGCAACTGGACGTCTAATAAGATTCAAAAACTGTTCCGAACTAAAATGAACATTTATTTCTATTTGTAAGGTATACACATCTCTTCATTTTAATGCATTGTTATTTCTTTAAGTTTCATCAACACTGAAAGAAGAACGTTATATAGAACTTTATTGACTGTGTCACGATAGCTTCATCTTTCAACGAAGCACTCACCATGAGTTAGCTTTCCTTCACCATAATTATATTTAGAAATCTAACTTGCATATTCAATCATCTTCATGTGTTTTCAGCGACGAGAATACTTCAGTAGAGAAAAGACTTGTCCTGTGCAAACAGGGTAGACGCATATCACAGGGCTCCTAAAGTTGCCGTCTAGTCAGGGTCTGCACCGTTTATCAATTGTACTTGCTTGTAAAATCAAACTCGTATAGTAAAAAATGAAATAGACTCGATTGAAAACTAAGGTTTTATGAATGAAAAAGTTAACGGCCGTTTAAAAAACGGAGATGAAAGGCTAGGTTACACTGCAACAAATGCCGAAGAATACGAGCTAACCGCTTCAAAAGACCGGATATTCTCACACTCTCGCTAATTTTACTAAAATGTTTTAAAAAATGATCTCTTTTGTTCAAAACATTGCTCTGGGCATATTCTCATATACATAATTTCTCAGCATTCCAATATATTTCATTTACATTAGTCATTCCAGGTGAGCGATTTAGGGCCGTATACGGCTCTTGTTGTCATTTGCACCATATCAGTCATAACAGCTAATAGTTGTTTAAATCATATCATATCCAGAAACATTAATTATTTAAGGCAGAACAAGAATTTTTGTATGTCACAAAGAATAGCGCGGAACCTGTACATGTACGTAATTGACATCACGCTAAATCGAAAACGAGGTGGTGGTTGATATTGACTCTTTTATTTTACTGGGAAGACACATGCGGAAACGCTCGATTATTATAATGTGACTTTTATCCTAATATCTAATAAATTGCAAAAGAGACCGTATTTCCCACTATACACCTATGAAACTATTTTATATCCAACCTTCAACTAAATTCGTTTGCTCAGTTTCAGGTTTCGGATCCTGTTATAAAACGTCATCGTTCGCAATTGGCGTGTTATTGTTTTGAATTAAGTTTCATTTCAAGAAGTCTGTAGACAGATCAGATATCGGATAACCCGTCCTCTGAATAGGCTCAAAACTGTTTGCGACTTGGATAAAAAAAATGGGATGGCAACGGTTAATCGGTTAACCGGATAACCGTTCGAATGTCTGATTATCGGTTCGAAAAATCGGTAACCGGTTAATCGTAAAATAAATAATAAAATGTTAAAGTTCTGAACTAAACAGCAGAATTTCCATTGATGTTTCTGTTTCAGAAGATATTCGCTGTCACACAGGCGGCGTTAGCTTGTTTAGGTCTGAAGGAGATAGCCCGAGAGTATGGGTCACATTAAACAAGAGGATTAAATAAACAGTCACATCATTACAGTTAGGTTTTGTTTTTGCAAAGCCTTCAACGATCTTTCACACACCGGCAACACTAATTTAAAAGTATACTCGCCATGGCTTTAAACAGGGATACCATTATGAGCGGGGTAGTTTTAAAATTACATGTATATCTAGCTTCTATATCAGACAAAACCCATCACTACATGTAGAAAAAACATATATTTAGTAAACGTACGATTCATGTGCAGTAAAATGCAAATAAGGTAATCCTTTTATATGACAGATGAAAGGATTGCGTTAATTTTATTCAAGTACACTGATCTGATTGATTTATAAAGACCTGCATCAAAAGGATTTTGATAGTTGGCATTGTGGTTGAATGTTATCGATTTGTTGTTTTTTCTACACTTTAAATGATCATTTAAAGATGACGACTTACATGTACATGTGAAAACTGTGTATCAATTAGTTCAAATCCCTTCATCGCCACAATGCATGCTTTGAAAACGTCGTCAGCACTTTTGTTTCGACTGTAGATTAAGACCGTTGTATTTTTTTGGGTCAATTATGAACAGGCATTACGGTAAAATTCAGAGACTTTACATATTACAAAACATATTTAATATGTTTTGAAGTCATAATAAATGTCAAAGGCTAAAATAGCACATTGTATATTACTGACAAGAATAAGGTCATTTTATATATTCCCGAGTTTACTATTACATATACCTAATGATTACATTACTAAATGCATTTTTACAACATATTATAGCTCGAAATCAGTGAGATATATTAAATAAATAGTGTCCTTTGTATGAGAAAATTTTATGTATTTCAATAAAAATAAATGAGGGAGAGAAAAAAACAACTCCCCTCCTCTTAGTAGGTTGTTCGGCTCTTATCAGGCACCTCATAGTCCCCAAGGCACCTCTTTTAGAAAAATTGGCATATAATATCCAACGGTGCGTGTTCCGATGCACATAAAGTATACCAAACAGTCAATGGTGTTCGTTTGCATCTTAAATCTGCGTTAGATGCATGATAAATTCGTGCATTGCAATTTTATGCACATAAATGTTGGTGTTTCGACCCACTTTCGGGTTAAAAATGATCGTGTGATGTTTGCGCCAAATGAAAATTGGGCGGCATATCGCAATAATGGAGCATATGATGATAACTAATTCACCGACTGGACATTTCACGTGGAACTACATCCCCCCAATTTCTAGATAAACGCAGAAATCTCCTGTTTTGAAGCAAAAAACGAAACTTGACTCACCTTTCTGTTTTGTGGCCTCGATCATCGCCCGGAAATGGCATCGCACCTAAGTCGTAGTAGCTCTGAAAGAGCTGCCTTATAAGTCGACAGGGTGTGCTGCCTAACACTATCATTGTTCTAAAATCGTCTGCTTAAATTTTTCATCTGCTTTTATTTGTAAACATCTTATTTGTTTTCTTTAACTAGCATGGAATGAGTGTTACACGTACATACACAGTTTGGATCCTGATCAGATCCTGCGTGTACCCAAATGATCTTTAAGCTGCTACATGTATCTATGTTTCAGCGGAGCTGTATGATTTCTATTTAGACCTTTCATTTGCAAATTCTCAACCAATGATAACTGGTCAGAAATCTAGGTTGAAAGTCACATGCTTAAAACTGAATGGGCTGATTGGATATGGGGACAGACTGATCTATTATACCCATTTACAAGTTTTACTGGAGATGAATTGTTAGTGCAATATTATAGACACAGTCTGTAATTGCTATGACAGCATGTTTCTATTTTTAGATAGGACATCTTTGTTTTAAGAAACTCCATTCATAAATGAAAAGTGATAGAACAGTAGATTTATGCAATAATCTATGAGCAGCAGGATACGGTTTAAATAATTGTTTGGTAATTCTGTAGAGGATAGATTTTTAGTAGCTATATTATACTACATGAAAGTTACTGTAATTGAATGTGAAATGTTAGTGCAAAATTATAGACACGGTCTGCAATTGCTATGTCAGCTTGTTTCTATTTTTAGATATGACAACTTTGTTTTAAGAAACTCCATTCATGAATGAAGAGCGATAGAACTGTAGATATGCAAGAATCTATGTGCAGCAGGATACGGTTTAAATTATTGTTTGGTAATTCAGTAGAGGATAGAATTTTAGTAGCTATATTTTACATGAAAGTTACTGTTATTGAATGTTTTGCTTTTCAATCCAAGGTATTACGTACAATTCTTTGAAACCCTCAATTTTATACATTTTTCACACCCATCTACAGCATTACTTCCAAAACGCTCTCCGCTGATATCTTTTTTAAAGATTTTTCTTGTATCACTTAGGGATAGCAACACCCTTTACGTAATCATACCTGTTTTGGCTATTGTATCTCTTGGCACAACGCTGACTTGCAGATTTAAAGCCCTGCAGCTCACCAGGTCCGCTGGTAGGTGGCAGAGTCCCACCCTCGGCGGTATGATTGGACATCCAAAATGCTTCACTGTGAAATAAAAGTTTGAAAAAGAATGTAAGAACGGTGTCACCACAGCCCAGATTCATTGCATTGCAAACATTGCAAGCAAACATGCAGAGAAGAACAAGTCAAGCCGCCGCGTCTTCACGCCTCATCGTTTTATTTTATATAAACATGGAATAAGGCAAACCTGTGTTCAGCGACAGGACTGCCTATGTTTCTTATTTGCAATGGTCGCTTAATCCATTTAAGCCTAGTGTCTATACTTAATAGGACATTGACAAACAATGGCGTCTTATCATGGTCTGTACTGTTTTCTATAGCATATGAACTACAATGTATTTTTTTGTAAGGGAAAAACACTGCAGTCACTTTTATCATTGTAGATACTAGATATATACACGGATGATCTAAATACACCATCATCCTTGTATCTATCTACAATGAAATCTTCCAGTGAAGCACATAGGGAGAGTTCATTACAATATCTAGTCATTAATGGGTTAATACAAATTGACTGTCAATGAAATGCTATACGACAGAAATTTATTGATAAATCTCATTAATAGAATTTGTCAATATTGGATAGAATGTTAAATACATAATATTTTTTGTTTACTTTCGATATGCTTTAGTTGTCACGTACTTTTAACATACCGGTAGTCAATGACCTTTGATTTGAGTTGTTGTAATATCAGGAAATGATTCATGGATTCTTCCATGTTTTATATTGGATTAGTCCATTTTTTATCACAGGGACGCCTGGTCAAAATTTTCATTTCTCATTTATAATGAAATTCTTATCAGCAAACAGTGTACACTGATCAGACGCCGCATCATGCGGTGTCTGATCAGTGTACACTGTTTGCATATGTCCCTTTTATGGGACGCTAGGCACAAATGGGTTAATATAAAACATATGACACCATGGTATATGTATGAGACGATCTAACTGATACCTTGGTTCAGATATTTAAATAAAATTGAAAATTAGTCCATTTTTTATCAAAGGGACGCCTGGTCAAAATTTTCATTTTCATTTCTCATTTATAATGAAATTCCTATCAGCAAACAGTGTAGACTCTGATCAGACGCCGCATCATGCGGCGTCTGATCAGAGTCTACACTGTTTGCCTATGTCCCATATATGCGGGATCGTTGGCACACATGGGTTAACCCTTCGTTGGCAATTTTTTTCGTCTTCTGGAACCACTCTGTCACGCCCATTATATCGTCTGCTTTAAAAGTGTTACTTAATTCTTTGAACCCTAGTCCAGCATTATCAAACAGTGTACATGTGAGTAGTACACTTGTCCTGTGCAAACAGTGAAGACCCAGGTCAGAGGGTTCCGAAAGGACCCCTCTGAGTAGGGTCTTCACTGTTTGTCATAATGCCAATTATTGACAAAAACAACCATTAAAAGTCAGAGATGGACGAAACTGACATGGAAACTGGAATTTTCCATTTAAAGTTTCAGGGAGGAAAGAGTTTGTTATTTCAAAATAAGATTTAAAGCAGTTAGATCGAATAGATATCGGTACGAGTGTTAAACGGGTTGGTTCCTGATACACAATATGTTTGCAAAGTCGACTTTATATGCCTGTACAGCGACATAAGGATTGATTGTAGATCTTAATCAATGTACAGGAAAACCTCTCTAATACTACCACTTAAGGAAGGCTAATTGATTGTAAGGACATGTGTCAGCTTAAAGCAAGGCGAAAGTAAAACAGAAAACTCATAAAGGAGCTTTCTGTTTTAATTTCACATTGCTTTAGGCAATCACATGCTTTAAACACGAAATAATTAACATTAATTAGAGGTCGTATTAGAGAAGTTTTATTTGTATAGACGAGATGAAGTTTATCTTCATTCGACGCTATATAATTAACTTTACACGTTTATTTCTAATGACAGGGGATTAAATATTTAGTTCGATCCACTATCATCAAATCAAATCAAATACTCTTTATTTCTCATCCACTGCGTTGCTTGTTCATACCAAGAGGACACTCTTACGGTATACATGTATGTCCCTTTTGTCGGAAGTCAACCTTACAATATCATCTTAGAATACTCAAACTGTATGTAGACACTAACTGTTGATCATCTTCAAATAACATTGTGCGTGACTCTGATATTAATATAGATAGATAGATATGATTTTATTCTTCCTTCAGACTAACAAGTCCATGAGGCATGTAATACATGTTGTAAACAAACATAGGCATGTAATACATGTACAAACAAACAGTTATGACAATAAAGATGCATTTAACGGAGAAGATGTAAGTAAAGAAAAAAATAAAATTATGATTTCAGTGATATTGACTTTAATCAGAATTGATATCATTATCACCATTATCATAACTTAATTTTCTTAAATCAAATATCTATTATATTTGTGTTAGAAAATACTCATGTTATAAGAATAAAATATATCTTATACTAGTAACATTTAAACAATTATTGGAACTCGAATTTAGACTAAAACATATATTTGCACCGAAAACTTATACTAGTAGCATTTAAACAATTATTGGAACTCGAAGTTAAACAAAAACATTCATTTGCATATAGAAAACCTTTACACCCCAGCAAACAGACTAGACGTAGACTGAACTACTCCAAACAAGCAGTTAAACCTGGTACACTTCTTTTGCCTGTAAGTACATGTACATGTAATTATGAAGAATTTGAATCATGTTTTTCATAACTACAGTAATAGTCATCAGATCAAAGAGGTTTAGTTTGAAATGCAAAGTGAACAAACATTGATAAATTTCAAACAGTCTTAACATCAAAACTAGTCATTAATTTTGTAAATTTCAACATACTTGGCCTTTTCCAATAATATTCTGAAATATATTTTATTCTTAGATCTTGGAATTGAATACATTCTAATACAAAATGAAATTCATCTTCCAAGGTGGAACATGCACTACATTTTCTATCATTGAATGCTATTGGCAATGGTTTATTCCATCTCCCTGTTTCAACTGCTAACCTACGAGAAGATAATCTAAGTCTACTCATAGATGTACAAAACTTCCCTACATTAACAATATTTAGGTATGGCTGTATTCCAAAATTGGATATTTTTCTGTAACACAGTGCTCTACTATATGTTCATACCCATGAAATGTAAATACTGGGCTATATAGAGCCCTGTTGTTACCAAGTGTAACCGGGCAAGGAAATAAAAAAAAAATCTGTTCTGTTCTGTTCTATTATCTCACGCTCTAAACATTAGTTATATATATTGATGTACAGTGGAGAATCTGTTATTCTTTCCCAATAAACGCGTTTACGCTAAAACTATTATTTGCAGTGCAAACAGTTTGGAGCCAGATCAGACGCCGGGTAACCCGGCGTCTGATCAGGCTGCAAACTGTTTGCCACCAAGATAAACAAGAATTATCAGAATTGTCCAAAAGTTGTTCTTTTCTACGTTTTAGTGCTTTGCGTTTGCGTACGTTTGCGTTTAAACGGGAAAGAATAACAGATTCTCCACTGTACATGTACTTACATTGCAAACAGTTTGGAGCATGTTAGACTTTAAATGTCTACTGTAAATAAGATGGTATAGTTTCCTGGTTATATTAACGCATTCACTGCCAACTGCCAAAAAGGTTACTTTGCATACAATTGGATACTGACCAGACGCCGCGTTACGCAGCGTCTGATCAGGATTCAAACTGATCGACACTCATATCGATATTTCTTCAGTTAAAAATGCTCTAAATCTGACTTGACAAAATATTGCAGACGGCACTACGAATGCAGACGATGATTTGGCGGCGAGACTGTTAAAGTAGACGATAGAAATTGGCAGTGAAAGGGTAAAACGAAACGAAACGCGGTGCAATGATTTGTTAACCATCCCCCAATAAAGGCGAATATAATTTATTCCTCCGCTGAAGAAAATAGTTCCAATTTTATCGGTCATGAATATATATTATAGGGAATATTTTCTATAGTCTAGCACATGATAGCTTGAAGCAGGCTGAAAGTAAAGCAGAATGCGCCTTAAGGCGCATTCTGCTTTACTTACAACCTGCTTTAAGAAATCACCTATCTTCAATACTAGAAAGAGGCTATCAATTAAGTAAAGGGTTAAAAGATGAAAGGTCCTTCAAACATACAGTATTTATATAAATACGAGTTACACATTTTAGCGTGTTTGGTCAGAATCCACACTTTTTGCAATAGGCATTATCGTTTTAGCACAAAAGTGTTTATTGGTAAAAATTAATGTACATGTACATGTATTCCCCGTGTACCTCTTTGCATCGCTGCTCGATACTCATGACTGGAACAATTCCCGACGCAGTCCGGGAAATCCCCTGCTCTCAAGCAGTCCATCGATTTTTTTCTTGGATAAGCTTACATATCACTTATAGAGGATTAGAGCATTGGATATGTCATTATCTCATATATGTACAATGTACATAATTCTGGTGCAACTGGCATAGAGGGTGCTAGTTATAGTCAATGTTTGACACGCAATACTCTAGTCGTAGGCTTAAACTAAGTGCAAAAAGGCTATCTATTGGTAATAGTGCGCTCACATTTGCTCTACGGCGGCCGTACGGCGGCCGCAGAGACGTGAAATCGAGAGAATCCTACGGCGGCCGTAGAGATTCTACGGCGGCCGTGCGGCGGCCGTACGGCAGCCGCACGGCGTATCCCAATATCTTACAGGCCGTAGAAGTCGCCGTAGAATTATAACGCGGAGTTATAACATTTTTTCATTTCTACGGCGGCCGTAGAAACACACGCCGCAGAGTGGTTCTACGGCTGCCGTACGGCAGCCGTACGGTCGCCGTACGGCCACCGTGCGGCCGCCGTAACTCGATGGTCAAATTCCCTATTGAGCATTTGTACTTTTGATCATATATGTAAAACATTAATATTATCTAAAAATGGATTTAGATGTTCTTAAATGCTGTCCAAATGTGCCCTTTGAGTTCATGGTGTTGCTGGACTGATATAAGTTTTGTTAACATGTAGCAAAACCAAGTTGTGTAGCAGGAGCAGCATTTTGGTTGCAAGGTATCTGGTGGGACTTCCACGGCTGCCGTACGGTCGCCGTGCGGTCACCGTACGGCAGCCGCACGGCGGCCGTACGTTGGCCAAGATTTTTTAACCCCACCAAAATAAAATCTCGCCGCGCGGCAGCCGCAGCAAATGTGAGCGCAACACACGGCGGCCGTAGGAATTCTGCGGCGGCCGGGGAATTGCTACTCGTCGTAGAAATGATAAGCCGTGCGGCCGCCGTACGACAGCCGCAGCAAATGTGAGCGAGGCATAAGAAACGGAGAGAGACTTGGTTTGAGGTCGTACAAAAATTGAAACCCATTGACAAGCAATTCGGACATCGATCAGACGCCGAGTTACTCGGTATCTGATCGAAAACTAATTGCTTACTAACTGTGTTTCTCGACTTCGACACTTGCACTGACAAAAATGCCACTTGTAATTCTATTAATTCAAGAGCGCATGATAAGGTTTAATAATGATTTAGTTGCTTTAATATGCTTATAATCTACACTCTCTTTTGAGTGTTTATTAAAAATCAGCAATGAATAAATACCATTTGGCGTTCCATAAAGAAACACCATGCCATACTCTAGATATGATGACTATTATAAACACCTCACATCCTTATGTCTAAACTAAATCCTTTTTGTCTGGTCACTCGTTAGAATCGCCTCGAAGAGACGATTCTACTGAGTAGTCGCAACATATTGTTTTGTGGAGAGAACATCTGAGAAATACTTAATTTACTCTTATAGCTAATCGTGAAAATATATGTAATTTCTGACAGCTATACATATTGTTGGTATGAGATATTTGTTACTTAAATACATTTTATACATTTGTTACGGTACTTCAATATTACAGGAATCCTAACACTGTAAGAACTTAGATGCACGTGGTAGCTTATAATGCAAGGGCGAGCTTGATACAAAGAGTTTCTTTTGTATTATTTGTCCTGCATTAAGCAATCATCATTCTTTTAAGACCCACGTTCTTCGTTACTTAGTGGTCGCTCCATACAGGTTGTTCAATTTTATCGATACAATATTTCTATCACCGCAACCAATTCAATCGTATAACTACTCTGCAAATTCCGACTGCTTTCAGGATTATAGCTATATAGAGGTGGTATTAATAACATTTAAATCTGGAACTTTGCAGTAACGGTGCACGCTTGGTGAATATCTCTGCACGAGAGTAAAGAAAACAATAACATTACTTAAGCAATAAACTGCACCATTGTAGGCGATGTTTATGTCTGGAGCGATTAAACAGATAACTTAAGAATTAAATGTGTATGAAAGAAAACGAGTTTGTGCTTAAACCTGCATGTCGATGATTATCTTGAATATACAATACCGTAATCTCTTTGTCCAGAACTTGCAAACAGCTTGAATCAGAATCAGAATCAGACGCTGAAGACTTCTATGACTACAGTTTTGAAGCAGACGTTTCAAAGCAGGTAGAAGGTTCAATTAGTTTGCCAAAATACAATAAAACACTGTGTTTAACTGGAAACTATTGCATTTTAAACCCTTCCTCCCATACTTTGTTTTCAGTATTGAAGTCAGTTGCTCAAAGCAGGCTGGAATAAAGCATTCTAAGGAACATTCTGCTTTAGTTACAGCCTTCTTTAATCTTTTGGCATTTTGCATCAGCCCCGTGAGCAGTTTAAATGGGGATATATAGTACAGTGCAACCTACAATGTCCCTCCCAACAACGACTCCCTCCTTACAACGACTTTTGCCTAAGTTCCATAAACAAGACAATTATGACAACGCTTTTACTGCTGCAATATTGACTACTTAATATCTTCGTCTGCTGTTTTCTTTCTCAAAATTAAATTTATGTGGATATTTTGATATAATAAAAATAATGACGAGTGACAAACAGCTTGAATCCAGATCAGACGCCGCGTAACAAAAAAGTTTAACGTTCCTGGAGATTTTCACGTACAAGTGGGAAACTCTAAAATCAAACCATCAGTATGTGTGAAGAATCTTGGTGCTAGATTAGATTCCCAAATGGATATGACACAGCACATTAACGCTGTGTGCAGGTCTGGCTACTCACAGCTGCGGAATATAGGTCATATTAGACAGTACCTTTCTCCAGAAGCTACAAAGACCTTGATCAATTCTCTGGTCACTTCAAAAATTGACTACTGCAACTCACTGCTGTATGGGATTCCCCAAAACTCATTATGCAAACTACAGCGTGTGCAAAATACAGCAGCCCGCATCATTACTAGGACCCCTCGGTACAATCACATCACTCCAGTCTTGAAGGATCTTCACTGGCTTCCAGTTCAACACAGAATTGAATTCAAAATTCTGACACTCACATACAAAGCCATGTGCAATGATTCTCCAAGGTACATTGTCAATATGCTTGACGTGTATAAACCTCGAAGAGAGCTGCGGTCTGCAACTAAATCAGTATCGCTGGTTGTACCGAGGAGTCGTTTGGTGAGGTTTGGAGATAGAAGTTTCATGCATGCAGCCCCAAAGCTCTGGAACAGTCTACCATCAGACATTAGAGATGCAAGCTCAGTTGCAGTTTTCAAAAAGCATCTGAAACACATTACTTTAATATTTGTTATTAGAACACTGCTACCTATGCGATATGTTCTTGCTGTAGATGTTGTGGGTCCAAATGGGAGTTTCTGGAGTATTATCTGGTTTTCGGTCTCTTATAGAAATTTTAGTTATTGTCGCATGCTATTTTTCCTAGTTATGTTACATTGGGCGGACTGCATTGGGCGTTCTGCTATTATTTCTATCAGTCGGAATAAAGAAGCCATTTGCTTCGTTGCTCTCGATTGTTGAGGTAGTGCAATCGCCGTTTTGGGGGCTGTCTTCTGTATGTTTAGTGGCCTTCATTGGGCGCTCTACTGTTATTTCTATCAGTCCGCATAAAGAAGCCATTTGCTTCGTTGCTCTTGATTGATGGGGTAACGTGATCGCCATTTTGGGGGCTGTCTTTTGTACGTTTATTATGTTTATTTTATATCAAATTGTAGTTATTTGTCTTTTCCTGGCGGCCTGCATTTGGGCGCCCTACTATTGTTTCTATCGGTCGACAATCAGAAGCCGGTTGCTTCATTGCTGATTGATGGGAGTAATGTGATCGCCATTTTGGGGGCTGTCTTTTATATATTTATTCATGTTTATTTAAGATCATATTGTAGTTATTTTGTCTTTTCTTGTTTGTAGGTACATTTGTGTAACTTCATGTGAAGCGCTTTTGAACGCACAACCCCCGTGTGAAAAGAGCGCTATATAAATCTGGTATAATAATAATAATAATAATAATAATATACCTGTATCATAATTTTACAAATAAACACAATAACTCCAAATCAATTAGCAAGCACTGAGAGAATTGAAGTCGCTTTATCGTTATTTATTACATACATTATTGGATAGTATATTCTTTAAATAGTTTCGTTCGACAGACGACAAAGCAATTTAATTTATCATTTACACCATTTTTGTTCGCACGACCAATCTAATCTCATAAGCAAACATAGAATTGTCAATTACTTATCACTCACAGACTTTGAAAGCAATCACTGGGATTGAAAGTGTCCTGGTTAATTAGTGTGTGTTATCCTGACATGTACAGTGGAGGACATATTATTCTTTTCCTTTCTGATTTTGTATGCCCATTGCAAACAGTTTGGGGCCTGATCAGACGCCGAGTAACTTGTCTGATCTGGCTCCAAACTATTTGCCATGTACTCAGATTAAAATAGTCGAAAACATTTTCAAGACCCTGCCATTTTCTACATTTGATTGCATTGAATTTGCGTTAAGTTAGGTTTAATGGGGGAATAATGTTTTCGCCACTGTACCCAGGGGAAATGACACACACGTTGAACAAGAATATAAGTTATGCAATAGAAATACAAGTCACGAGAAATAGGACCTCGGGCGAAAAAACACAATTGTATACCAAAATTACACATGTTAAACATATAAAAACCCAGGGCTCAAGGCTATGAAGCTTTTGGGTTGAGTCTGATATCGCCCTCAAGCATTTTATTGGTCAGCTTTGAGCTTTGCTTGGGCAAAAGATCAAATCTGACCAATCAAAAGTACTATTACCTTGGGGCCAGGGTTCCATATACATGTACATATAAACATTACATGTATTTCAAAATCTATAATCCTTATGTCAGCAAAACCTTATCTCCATGCTTATGAAACCAGATCTAGTCATACCGGTTCATTTGTACCCCCTAAGGTTAAAGGTTTTGGTCTCACATCATTTTCCTACAACGGATGTACACTATGGAACAAATTACCTGCACATCTCAGAAGTATATCAACTTTAGCAAAGTTCAAGAGGGGAGTAAAAGATCACATTTTAAGTCATAATATGAACATCTAAGAGAAATCTTTTGGTTAATGTAACTCATATTTAAGTAATATTTATAAGCATAGGATAAGATTCAATAATGTAACTCATATTTAAGTAATATTTATAGTCATAAGTTAAGATACAAAAATGTAAACTTAAGTGTATTGTCAATGATCTCATTCTAATATATTTTTACACAGATTGTAAACCTATTGTTATTTTTTTTATGGATAGTTTATTTCATACTTTTCTACGTCAGTCTATAACTTTTATCATAATTAAGGGTAGGGACTGGTTTGGTAATTAACAACACCTGTGGTATGAAATATACTCGGTATTATTTTTAATTTATTAATTTCATATTTAATCTTATTAATTCATAGATCATGCCTCTCTATGCCAGACCATCAATATCAATAAGGACCACAATGGAAATAAGATATGTTTTCTCTTTTTTGTGTAATCCCACGGGTGGTGAACAACATTGTTCCTCGTTCGTGGTATTTATAATCCTTGATATTGATGTGACCGACATAGTTCATAACACAACATATTATAATCATTGCAATTTTTATAAATTGTGTTTTGTTTTAAGATGTATGTGTGTGTTGTTAACTATTGTCATGTTACATGATATTGAAATAAATCTATCTGACGTGACTATGGTTATTCCTTCAAAACAAATGTGTTTATCAGTATACTAAACATGTTATGTCCATAGCAAACAGTTTGGAGTCAGATCTCACACCGGGTAACTCATCGTCTGACTAGGCTAAAAACTCAGATTTTAATATATAGAATCAAAGTTTCCTTTTCTGTCATTTTTTCTACATTTTATAGACTCGTTCAACCCATCAACCAACAGTGACACGTACATGTTTACGCATGTTTACGCATCATTAAAAACAATATACCCGTGAAGCGCATACTCGTCTAAAGTGAACAGTGTAGACCCAGATAAGAGGGCCCACAGGAGTCACCTGATCAGGGTCTACAGTGTTTTGAGTGATTTGGTAATTGTGATAATGTATTATACATGTATTGCAAGATAACATTAAAAAGTTAAACATATTTTATACTTGAAAAAACTTGAACGGTTCATTTGAAATTTCAGGGGTAAATGAAAATAGTGAAATATTTACTCAGGGTAGAAATGTAATCGTTATATGTTGATAAAGCCCATCCCTGTTAACACGTCAATGAAAATAATGTTTGTCTTCAATATCTATGGAGTTGGTTTCACAAATCAGTTTCCGATCTGGATCAAAACTGATTAGCACACGTATTAGTTAAAGCTCTTCAATAATTTCATTCATTTTTATTGAACAGAACAGAACATAATTGTCCACAACTCGTGTATAATGTAGATCTATCCGGTTTCATTCATACTACAATAGCATATACATATTTCATACTTAGTCTTATGACGTGTTTTTGGAATACAGTATATTGGTATGAATAAATAGTGTTCCAAGTTACCAATAAAATCATCATATACATCATTAATTATAGTATTACGGAAGATGAAAACTTCCTGGATACACCTTGCCAATTTAAAAGGCGACTTTTTGTTATTTGTTTGCATTAGTTTTGGGAATTTTAACATACTTGGTCTTTCTTAATGAATTATCTTTTTCGTCTTCAATATCAGCTGATTACATATCTAACATAATCTTAGATTTCGATCAATTTTATTTCATTTATAGGATGGCCAAAGTCCTTAATACAGTTCATACATGACCCACTGTGCGTGTGACCATCAGAGCATCAAAACATGCTGGGTGCATTTAACCCTTTCACTCTCAATGGCGCTTTAAAGCGCGTTTTGCAAACGCGGCGTCTGATCAGGATCCAAATTGTTTGACACTCGTATCGATATGGTTTAAGCCATACTACATTGAATATAACTTTGAAACGATCTAGAAAACAACAAATTTGAAGCAGACGACAATGAAACGGTGAAAAAGTAAACAACTGACGGAAAATTTGAAAGTGAAAGGATTAAGAACTGACAGCAAACAGAATAGTTGTTCAAGGATAGGCATGTATACTAGTACTACCGACAGCCACTCCTCCGAAAGCAGAACCCTTCTGGACATAGAAAGCTGAATGCAGGACAATATCACTGAAGAAAACTTCTACATTCTGCGTTAAAGTTATCCTGCTTTATGTATAGTAATAGTTTTGTATGTGCTCTATATACCGGTAAACCTTTTCGACCTTTTCATGTTTCATACTAAGTTTTGTTTTTTGTTTGTTTGTTTCACAAAAATAAAAGCTGAAACAGATCTAAATATTTGTAACATTTCCTCATCAAATTGTTTCATAATGTATGCAACAGGACAGTTTTGTATTCTGTAAACTTAATCATAAAATGCCATAATTTGCACATGTATAATTCGTCAACATAGAGAAGAAGTTATATAAATTTTATGTAACTTGTTTTCGTATTCATGCTAATTTTGAGCTCCGGTATAAACTCTTTCACTGCCTTGCATCGAGCATACTGGTAATTTGCAATCAGTTTGGATCCTGATCAGACGGCTAATAACGCGGCGTCTGATCATGATCCAAACTGATTGAAACTCATTTCAAAATACCTAAAGTTTAAATTTGAAAAATAAAGGCGGACGATAATTGTTTAAAATTGCCGGCTTTAGGGCAATGAAGGGGCTTAGAGGTCCGGTTTTCGGAGAGTACTCTGAATATTCATGTAATTTGGAGATGTAACAAAATAATAGGTGTCCGGGGATAAAATGTTTATTGTTTTCGACTATCACTCACTTAGACAAAATAGCCGTCTGTGGTTCGAACCCCGGTTATAGGCGGTCAGGGTTATCATTTGAGGAGGGCTTCAGGTTGGCTTGCAGGGTATATCAGTTGTTCTAGCTGGATACTAGTATTTATATTTGCACAAAAAACATTCAGTACTGCGTGCGGTGTAGTATCAGGACCCAAACTGTTTGACAGATCAACGTGTTAAGTCAACTACATAAAACAGACAAATAAAAGCAGACTGTAATTGTTTAAAGCAGATGACGGCATGACTCTGAATGGGGTTAAACGTGCAATCTGTTTGGTACACATCTGAACATACTGGTATTCTTCCACCTACGAATGTCAAAATATTGTTATAACAAACATTAACTAAAGTAAATAATAAAACATTCAAAGTTCAGTTGCTAGGGTTTAATAAAAGAGTTAATCTGAGACTATTCTAATGAGCAGTGACAACGTAGATCTAGTGGGATTTTTGTGGGTTTGTGTGTGTGTGTGTGTTTTTTTTTTTTTTTTTTTTTTTGGGGGGGGGGGGGGGGGGGGGGGGGGTGGTTGTCTTTGAAATACCGATACTCCCCTTAACCCTTTACCCTAGTCACGAATATAAGCGTCCTTTGCAAACAGTGTAACTGTGAGGAGTACACTTGTCCTGTGCAAACAGTGTAGACCCAGATCAGAGGGCTCCGGAAGGAGCCCTCTGATCAGGGTCTTCACTGTTTGTCTTAATGCCAAAAATTGACAAAAACAACCCTTAAATGTCAGAAATGGACTAGACTAGAATGAAAACTGGAATTGTCCATTTAAAGTTCCAGGGAGGAAAGAGTTATATGGAGCTATTGCTATGTAAGTATACTTAGTTGTATACACTTTTAATTATATTCTTCTTCTTGTTACATGCGATTCACCACCGGGTATTGCACATGTCATGCTTCAAAATCATATGTTTGGGTTAAATTGAAAAGTTTTATAGCCAAAAACAGCTGATTACTCATAGCAAGATATGAGTTAAGCAGAGCGTTAATAACGTTACCTCATTCACCCCTGAAACTTTAAATGGACAATTCCTATTTCAAAATAAGTCTAGTATGTTTTTGACAATTGAGGATTGAATTTTTAACAATGTATTTCAAACTGACAAACAGTGTAGACCCTGATCAGAGGGCTCCTTAAAGAGCCCTCTGATCAAGGACTACACTGTTTGCATAGGACAAGTGTAATCCTCACACTTACACTGTTTGTAAATGACGAGTATACTCGTCGCTAGGGTTGAATGTGATAAAAAACGGTTTGCTACTTTACTTCAATTCTTTAACCCACCACCTGTCCTACAGTGGAGAAGAAGCTATTATTTCCTAATAAACACGTTTTTGCTCAATTATTGATGTCCCTGGTGACTGCAAAATGTATTAAGACAGATCAGACGCCGGGTAAGCACACTGTTTACCACACATATTTAAATGGGTCGTCAAATAATTTTCAAAAGGTTGTCATATTCTCCCTTTTATTGCATTGGGACAAACGGAAAAGAATACTAGTAATTATCGTCTTAAACAATATTAAGGACTTTTCGTTTATGTATTCGGATTTTAGCAGGACTTGACTGACCTAATTTATAGAAATGCGCGTAGTAGCATATTACAAAACAAATTGAAGAATAAGTCATGGCATATTATTTCAATAAAAGTAGTACATGTATTTCATAAAGCTAAATATTCATGTCTGCATAAGGTTCTATAGACTGACTACTCATTAGACTCTATTCGACACCATAGGATTTGGTGCTGCATCAAAATGATGGAATTGCACAGTTTATCCCTACTTATCTGGGGCCCTGAATATTTTACTCTTCAAATTACATGAGCATGTGAGAAAGCTGGTCACCCCTTTCATTGCCCCCATAGCCCCAGATGAGGGGAATATTTCCAAAACTAAAGTCTTTATTTCTGCATTAAAACCCTATAGTGTTACTACTCATTAGAATCGTCTCTTCGAGACATTTCAAATGAGTAGTTACACCATAGGATTTGGTACTGAAATGAGTAATAAAATGTTGGATTTGTTCAGTTTACTACCTCTTATCTAGAGCCCTGTGCCATTGGTGACTGAAGTTGACTTTGCAATCAATGGTGTGGGTTCTGATCCAGATCCAGACTGTTTCATACTCGTTTCAATATTTTTTAAGGTTACAGAGCTCCAAAACTTTGAATTTGAAGAAAAAACCGATATTTTGTAAGAGCAAAGGTTAACTCATTCACCCCTGACACTTTTAATGGACAATTCCAATGTCTAGTCTATTTTTGACTAATGTGCGTTGATTGAACAGTAAATTTCAAAATGACAAACAGTGTAGACCCTGATCAGAGGCCTCCTTAAGTAGCCCTCTGATCAGAGTCTACACTGTTTGCATAGGACAAGTGTTATCATCACATGTACACTGTTTGTAAAGGACGACTATACTCGTCGCTAGGGTTGAATGTGTTAAAGCCTACGATACATTTTGGCAGGCAATGGGTTAACTTCGAATGCATAAAATAGCAGTTTAATGCACAACGCCCCTGTATCATTGCGCTGTACATAACTGATCTAGAACAGGCTTCTTTTTATACCGTAATATGAAACATTTATTAATTCTGACTTTAACAAATGGTTAATCGATTCTTACCCTGAAATGGTTGATAGTCGTGCTGATTATCCAGCCTCGGAATAAAATGTACGAGTGTCTCCAGACTCGGGGATATCTCAGACCGTCTTCTTCTGATGCAGACACTGAGCACGACTTTTTGCCTGCCCACTTGCAGCTCCTTTTATAGTCCTTATGTGATTGATATTAACACTTACGTTAATCAAAAAGTGTCTGCAGTTTCTAGTTCCGTATGCTGGTATGATCACAGATGCTATGCGATCGCTTTCATTTCCTGGAGTCAATTACCTCTAGCCTATTAACTCCTGTGCAAAGAACAGCTGATTAGGCCAAACAATCGAATAAAACCCATAGCCGTGCTATTCTTATTTAAACATTCCTCCTCCTGCTAAATATTCATGTATAAGACTCCGCCTACTATGAACATCTATCATAATATGAACTATTACTTTGGATAATTAAATAAGGAACATTTTCCCCAAGAAAGAGGGCAGATTGATGTCAGATAGATCCTATAAAAAACAGTGCCGACGCCGATCAGACCTCTTCTGAAGGATGTCTGGGTCCATGCTTAAAAAGCGTTTGAGTTGAGTCACAAATCGTTCTCAAGCATTTGATTGGTGAGATTTGAGCCTCGGCTCAAATCTCACCAATCAAATGCTTGAGAACGAATTCAGACTCAACTCAAACGCTTTAAAAGCACTAGATCAGATATAGGTCTACACGTACTTGCTTTCATTAAGCACAAATGTGCAGTAATGGCAGGAGAAGGGTTAAATCCGATGTCTTTACTCCTTTTTGCATATAGAAAACTCACTGTCTCTTTAAAACCGAAACGCGAACATTGTTATTTACATCACTTCTGGTTCATATAGCAAGTTAAATATTTATGTTGATCCACAATGAATCTATAAACAATGCAGCATTATAAATATCGATCGGTTACTGCTGTAACATTTAGGTCAATCAGTCAGCTGCTAGCTGCTGTCAGTTGCTGTCGTAATGACACAATAATCCGCAAGTATCTTAAAGGTAGCGACACCGATATTGTATGAACACTTAGAAAATAGCTGGCTGTTTTGTGTGATGTTTAAAAGGTCGAGTAGACATAACAAGTATGACTACACACATATCCACTGCACCATTCAGTGTATTTACTCGTCCGTGTATTACAGAGCGAATTTTAGCATGATCACAATATTATTTTGATAATGAGAAAAGGATTTTGCGCACGAGACATGAACGAGCACTTGTGCGCGTCACAGTCTTCCAGTTTCATAAATTTCCATGTACAAACCTTTCTGCTACGGTATTATCGATTAATCAGCTAACATCCATGGAAGAAACAGGCATAGGCGGGCATCATTATTTGAAATGTCACATATGAACAAAGTGTGTGAAATCGTTACCATGGTAACCTCCAATGCAATTGCTTATGCGATGAAAAGGACAGTTTACGGATGAAACCGGGGTTAATTAGTAGTTTCTGCCACAAGCTTGACTTGATCGTGGTGCTAACCCTTTATCTCGTAAGAAATTAAATGATGAAATGTTCGATATCAATACATTACGAGCAGATGCCATCTCTGCACAAGAGCTGCGTACATATCCTGTAAACCATGTCAGTGACCATCATTCTCTTCACTAAAATGACACCATTTGCTTTCAACATTTGTCGTCTGCTGTTATTTCTCAAATTTAAATTTAATGATTTTTAACAAAAGATATATTGAATTTTTGCAATATATCGAAAAATTGACAAACAGTACAGACTCTGTTCAAATGGCCCTCTGACCTAACTCTACGCTGTTTACTTATAGGTTAATCTTTAAAATAAATTCTCGTCGCTAGGGTTTAAGTGAGTTAAAGGCTGTATTAATTATGTTGGCATCTTTTGAACGTTCCCTGATCAAAAGGTTGGCTGCAGTACGGTTCAGATATACACGCTTTAACTGTTTCGCTGCCAAATTAGTCGTGAGACCCCTTCACCGTTTCATTGTCGTCTGCTTCAATGTTGTTGTTTGCAAGATCGTTTCAAAGTAAAATTCAATGTAGTATGATTTAACGAGTGTAAAACAGTTCGATCGAACCCTGATCAGACGCCGCGTGACGCGGCGTCTGATCAGGATCCAATCTGTTTGCAAACGCGCTTTTTGGCGTCATACAGAGTTAATGGGTTAATAAAGAACATAAGCGACTTCATTAACTGTAAGGCTTTATTTCAACTTGATAGGATTAACGTGTACACGTTGGTTCTTAATTAACCCATATTACGTAGGAAAATAGTTTTCCGGAACTTTCAACAAAAAAAGAAGAAAGTTTGGATCCAGAGCAGACGTCGATAACCCCGGCGACTGATCATGTTTCACACTATTTGTAACTTGGGTAAATTTATCTTTAAGTGTGTGCAGGAAAAGGACACTTAACCGTGAAATTAGAAAATTAAAAGCAGACGATATTTATCAGCGTTCAAAGAGTTAATGATGCTGAGCCAGCAAATCGATTGCTTCAACGATTGCTGGATTTATAACCTAATGATCTTGCATAATAGATATAGGTAGCAGGTTTTAACCCTTTTCCCGCCAAATGTGTCGTCTGCAAGTTTATGAGAAAAAAACCCACATTTGTTTTTAAAGTTTTGACTGAAGAAATATCATACGAGTGGCAAACAGTTTGGATCCAGATCAGACGCCGTGTTACGCGGCGTCTGATCTGGATCAAAACTGTTTGGAAAATCGGCTTTATTCGCTGATGGCATTGAAGGGTTTAACAGCACGCTCCATCAACGTGAGAGTTGATGACTGTAAAATGAAACCTTGAAACTGTATGTTTTACTGATACCTGATTAATTAAGCTTGGATTTGCCGAAATTTTGATTCCAAGAAATATATGGTAGGCTATAATGCGCGTTAACCCCCTTCACTGTCTTACCCCGAATACAATGGTTATTTGCAACAGGTAAGTTGGAACCTGGTCAGATGCGTAAACGGTGTCAGATCAGGATCAAAAACTGTTTGACATTCATTTCGATATAATCGTAGCAAGTTAACATAAAATTAAAATTTGAGAAATAAAAGCAGACGAGATCATGATAGTGAAGCCGTTAAACAATTTGCCAACCGATCGCGACCTTGCAAACGGCTCTGAACCTGCAGGCCAGACACTAGCATATGAACGTAGCATCTGCTCTGGATTCAATGACTAATTGACACTAACCCGAAGCAAACGATATGGATCCGGAGAAGGGTTAGTTAGTGGATACATGTAATTGACAGGATCGACATGTAAAATATAAGCATATGAATAGCTTTTATGACCAACTTAAGTTCGGTTGACCAATGAAACTAGAAGGGCATTGTTTCAATCAATACATCTACCCTACTGGCGAATGGTGGGCCATTTCAAAATTTGAACGAAGTCCAAGACGGACGGAGGAAGAAAAATCCTACAATTCATGTGTATCATTGGTAGGGGACTGGGGAAGGTTTTGTTCTCATATCCAACAGGTAAACGTTTTCCCCCGTTCAAACAAATAAAACACAAAAGTAATGCAATAAATAAATTTCAATTGTAGATCTATTTAAATATTAACTTTATCAATGATTTCTAAAATATTACCCCCCTGCCCCTATATGTGAAAGTTTTAGCCACCCTCCCTCCATATAGTGTGGACCAGGAGGAGTTAGCTACACAAAATAGTTTCCCTATATGGATCTAGTCAATATAGGAAAACAATCAATAGGACAACTTTTGACAAAAAGGTTGAAGCCAAAAGTTCGGAGCAAATCCCTCCATATGTGTAGAAGGAGTTAGCTGCATAATGTTTTAACAGACAGACAGTAAGCACAACATCAGTATGTCTCCTCCCCCTCCCCATACTAAAACTACCAAAATGTTTTCTAATGAGATCTTGTTTAATTATTGATAATTTCCTGGTAGAACATTTCACGTTAACACATGATTGCCTCTGCAAACAGTTTGGATCCAGATGAGACCTGCATAATGACTCATCTGGGTCCAAACTGTTGACCAATGTGAGAGACTTTTGCAGTTCAAATGAGGTTTATCTAGAACGTAATAAGAAGGGCCATGAATTGCAAAATGACTGAGCAACATATGAAATATTTTCGCAAATGCTATCTTAAAGCAGGCTGCAAGAAAAGTAGAATGTGCCTTAACCCTTTGAACCCTAGTCCCGCATATAGGCGTTCTTTTCAAACAGTGTACATGTGAATAGTACACTTGTCCTATGCAAACAGTGAAGACCCAGATCTGAGGGCTCCGAAAGGAGCCCTCTGATCAGGGTCTTCACTGTTTGTCATAAGGCCAAAAATGGACAAAAACAACCCTTAAATGCCAGAAATGGACTAGACTAAAATCGAAACTGGAATTGTCCATTGAAAGTTTCAGGGAGGAAAGAGTTAAGGAACAGGCTATGGAGTAATGGGCTAACCAGGAAAAACTGTAAGAGAAAAGGTTAAAGCCATCACTGAAACTTTTTTTATTATCATAAAGACCAATGACTTTCCAAAAAAGTATATTTTGGAACATTTTGTGAAAACATATTATCAAACATGAATGCTTAAAGAGCAATGGGCTATTTTCTTTTAACAAATATCTTTTCCAAAGTGGTTTTGACATGTTTTTCTTTAAATAGAAGATACAATTACATGTATTCTAAAATTAGTGTTGAAAAAGGTTGGGTCATTTTGGTTGTAACAACACACAAGATTGTGCTTGTTAAACAATATGGTGTCACAATGACTTCTAATTGTCTTTGACTTTTGCCTGACACGAGCCAACTTGTACTGAGCTCAAGAGTTTTATCAGTTGAGTACACATGCTAAATATGAAGTTTGTATCACAAAAGTCATGTAGTTATAAAGTTATGACCACAGGGATCTCATTTTATGATTGAAGATACATTTCATGAAAAAAAACCACTTTAATTTTTCTATGTTTATTTGTCCCTTGATTATAACTAAACAGTAACAAATACATGTACATGTATATGTAGCAATTTCTTATCAATATGTAAGTTCAAAATATATGAACATGCAAGTCACAACTACACTGCACATGTAACAAACACCTGAATCTATACATACTACATGCACAAATAAACATGTAAGTAACAAATACATAATAACAACTACATGTAGATATAAATATGCAACATATACAGTAACTGACCTTTCTATACATATATGTAACAACTACATGTACTTGTAGATATAAGAACAGGTTTGTTAGTAACAAATACATGTATGTGTAACAACAACATGTACATATAAATATGTTTAAGTAACAAATACATGTAAATGTCAGTACAAACTACTTGGACATAAAAGCAAACACCTGTGTGTACTGGTACATAACATGATTCTCAGGAAATAAAAATGAAGGGTTTTTTACCATTTGTTATGAAAGGGTCTTAAGCAAACATAGAGATAATATGTCATACCCTCAAACTTTTGTTTAGTGAATATTTAATAAAGAAACATGCTGATATTTAACCCTTTACTCCATAGATACACCTTTTTACTTATTTAATGCATTCCTCCAGTGAAGATCATAGTTCCATTTTATACAGTAATGAATATGTAGCATAAGAAATAGTTCCTTTTATTCTAGCAGATAATAGCTTAAAGCAGGCTGAAAGTAAAACAGAACACATTATGCTTTACTTTCAATCTGCCTGTCATCAAAACTAGAAACAGGGTATCAAGTAAAGTTTTATGGAACCATTTAATGTGTGACAAATGTAATGCACTCTCGTAGGAACTAGCACTCTTGTAAGAACTTTGTAACCCCTGTCTACCCAAATTGTCCTCTATTAACCCTTTCCTATACAGCCCAAAATGCAAACTATCTGTACATAACTGTGTTTACTCCATTACTCCCAAGCCTGTGTCTAATTTATTTTGGAAACAGGTGACCACTTAAAGCATTTTGAAAGAAAAGCAGAATGTGCCTTAGGGCACATTCTGCTTTTGTTTCAACATGCTTTAAGTTACCATTTGCTTGGATATTGAAAATACTGTTCATGGTAAGTTTCATTACTCTATAAATTTGAACAATTTTTCTAAGTAGAGGAATAATTTGCATAAAATTGTGTATCTATGGAGTAATGGACTACCCCAGGATACTGCTTTAACTCTTTCCTCCCTGAAACTTTAAATGGACAATTCCAGTTTCCATTTAAGTCAAGTCCATTTCTGACTTTTAAGGGTTGTTTTTGTCAATGTTTGGCATTATGACAAACAGTGAAGACCCTGATCAGAGGGCTCCTTTCGGAGCCCTCTGATCTGGGTCTTCACTGTTTGCATAGGACAAGTGTACTACTCACATGTACATTGTTTGAAAAGGACGCATATATGCGGGACTAGGGTTCAAAGGGTTAAGTAAGAGAAAAGAATAGCAGAAAGCTCCTGTAGGTACTTTTTGCTTTACTTCCTTCTTTCTTGAAAGGAGTAAAGACATCCATTGGTGCAAATGTGTAGAACAGGATCAAGTGACTGATTAACACAAGTTTTACTGTATTACAGTTGGCAAGACGGAATGACATATAAACAATAAATCTCTATAGGATAGACTGTTCATATCACAATACTGCGTAACACCATGTTTTGCAACAACTAAGAAGTGAAAGCCAGGCTAAAATACTGTAATGAGAAATGGTGCAAACTCTTTCGTCACTGAAACTTTTAATGGACAATTCCAATTTCCAATTAAGTCTAGTCCATTTGTTAATATTCATGGTTGATTTTTACAAACTATTGCAAAATGACAAACAGTGCAGACCTTGATCAGAGGGCTCCTACACTGTTTGTATAGTGGATAAGTTTACTCTTCACAGTTTTAGACCGTTTGTTAATGATAAGTCACTTAGTTTGAATAGGTTAATCTAGAACCTTAAAGTAGGAGATAAGTCTATATGTCTGGGGCCCCAATCAATGACAACAAAAAAAGCCTTTGGTCTTGCTTGCCCTTCTTTGTTGTGGAGAGACAAGCATTGATTTGTTATACCGGTATCTCTTACAGATCATGTAGTACAGTCGAACTTCAATATCTCGAACTCGCTTAACTTGAACTATCCGATATGTCGACACATGAACTTCACCATTTCATGCTCGGTTATGTCGAACATACCCGTATTTCAAAGTTAAAACGTGGCTAAGCCACGTTTTAACTTTGAAATACGGGTATGTTCAACTTAACCAAGTTCGAGATATCGAAGTTCGACTGTATTATAAAACAATAGTTTCTTGACCCTTCTCCCTCTGAATATATATAACTCTTCTTCTATAAACATATACCATCTGAACTATAACACTGGCTAATGTAATACAAAAAATCAGGAAAAAATACAGGCTAATGTCTGACAGCAGTACAGACTATGATCAGTCAAGATACTTCAAGGGGCTGTCTGATCTGGGTCTACACCATTTTTAAAAATCTTCAAGAGTTTAATTGAGTTTTACTAGTGCTATTTATGTTTAACCTGATTTATTACTTTTAAACTTTCAATAAGTATAAGCAGTTTCAAAACTTGTCTATCAAAATTAATATGAATTGAATGAAAAACAGTTTGAATCCCGATCAGATGCCAAGTACTGTACCATAGTGTCTGATAATGATCCAAACTATTTGCAAGTGTCGGTAAACTTAACACTAGCCACTAGTAAAGCATAACATATCAACAATCATGTAAAGCATCAGCAACTAAATACCAATTCCAAAGTAACTAACCCAACGTAAGAGATTCAAAATATGAAATTAATCTCAATGAATCCTTGTACAAGTACCAGTATTATGTTTTTTTGTATATTTCACCTGATATAGTCTACCTTGAATCAGACGCCCACTAAACAGACGATACATTGGTGGTAATTAGTACAGGTGGCAACTGAATGCTTGGCAAAATTAATGCAGAAAGCTCCCGTTGGAGCTTTCTGCATTTATTTTGACCTGCATTTAGCATTCACCTGAACATTATACTTCTGCATTAATACTTCATATCAAATGATGACTTAGTACAAGTTTCAATATAACCAATTCTTTTAATATCATTTGAATGTACAAAAAGAAACATTTCCAACTGCTAACTGAGCAATTCTCAAAACAATACAATTAATATTTCCCCTTCAGACACACTCTCTCTCTCAGATACATTTAACTCATGCTGAAATGACCATGCAAACTTGAAGGATTACTCAGTCAATGATGATGTTAGAAGACAAGTGGCAGCGTAACCCCTTTCCCCCCATAGAAGTACATTTTAGCACATTCAATTTATTCCTGTACTGAAAAATAGTTCATATTTATACAGTCATGAACATAATTATACTGTAGCATAAGAAATTTTTTCTATATTCTAGCAGATAGTAGCTTAAAGAAGACTGAGAGTAAAGCAGAATGTGTGTTATGGCACATTCTGCTTAAGCCTTTACTTTCAATCTGCTTTCAGTAGTCACCTAGTCTTTAAGAGATTACTGGTCTTCCAAACTAGAACAGGCTTGTATAATGGGGTTATGGGTTAAAGCATGATAAAAGTGAAGCAATCTAAGAAAGTTCCTAGCTTTCTGGTCTACTCTTTAATCCGCTTGTTGCAGCCAACTGTCTATTTAGAGCACTACACCACAAGTTATATGGCTTCAGCACATAGTTATATGGCTTCAGCACGATATAATAAGATGATTGATCCATATCACGTTTCCATCATGATAAAAACATGGGGTATGCGTTTAAAAACTACAACTTGCTTGAGAATCAGAGACAAGATTCCTCAACCCTGTCCTCCATAGCCAAAGTGAAAATCACTTACATGTACATTGTATATCTATCAACAATGTTTTTTCTAAAGCAGGTGAGTGTTTAAAGCAAGATGAAAATAAAGCATAATGCTCCTAAAGACACTTTTTACTTCATATACATTTGGCTTTATTAAGCTGCAGTTTGTATGATACATACTGTATTTCTCACCATCAATGCACAGTTGAAACTCGATACATGTGTACTTCGAACTCGCGTTAGTTCGAACATATTAATATTTCAAAGTTAAAACATGGCTTAGCCACGTTTAACATTGAAATACTTGTATTTCAACTTAAGCGAGATAGAGTTATTAAAATTAAACTTATGAAATATTGGTGATTGATTGAAGTGAGTTCGAAGTATCGAGTTTCGACTGTATATATAATTGTGACACATATGTGAAGGAGTAGATAGACATATAATAAAGTGTTTCTATTGAGAAAAGGGTGAATACTTTCCTCGATATACACACCTTAAGACACCTCTATCTACTTCTCAACAATATAGCAACAAATGAATATTTTATTGACACTTCTGAATACATGTGTCAGCTTAAGATAGATGAAAAGAAACTTTCATACTGTTTTGAGGAAATAACCTCTCATAAACACAGCTTGACAGAGGTGATTTGAACATTTGGCTATGATGGAAATGTTGAAGTCCCTGTTAGTCAACATTCAAAACATCTTGTGCCAATCTGGCAAACCGCAACACCAAATGAAGATCCTAGGTTAATTCTAAGAAAAAGAAAACAGAAATGACACTAATTACATGTTATAAATAGCATATTGCTTCAATTCTGCACTGCAATTTTATAACAGCAGGTTAATCCATTATTCCATAAGTATGCCCTTTTTATGCACCTTTAATTAAGTCCTCCACTGAAGGAAATAGTTTCTCTTAATACAGTCATAACTATTTACTTTCATAACCATTTTCTATATCCTAGCAGATGATCACGTAAAGCAGGCTGTAAGTAAGGATGAATACGCATTAAGTCATTGAACCCTAGCAGCCATGATACTCATCCTTTACAAACAGTAAACATGTGAAGAGTATATATGTAATTTGGACTCTCTGATCAGGGTCTGTATCGTTTGTCACTTTGCATTAACCCTTTCCCTTATAGAAGTGACTTTTAGCACATTCATTTTATTCATCCGCTGAAGAAAATAGTTCCAATATATACCGTAATGAATATGTGTCATACTTAATACTTTCCTTATTCTAGCAGGTAATAGCTTAAAGCAGGCTGAAATTAAAGCAGAATGCGCCATATGGCGCATTCTGCTTTAGTTTCAACCTGCTTTAAGTAGTCACCTATTTTCAAAACTAGAAACAGGCTATCGGGTTATGGGTTAAACTGATAAAAACAACCATGGCTAGTTAACCCATTACCCTATAAATATGCTTTTTATGACTTTAATTCATTCCTCCACTGAAGAAATTTGTTTCAATTTATAAAGTCATGGATATGCAACATAAGAGATATTTTCTATATCATAGCAGATGATAGCTTAAAGCAGGCTGAAAGTAAAGCAAAATGTGCCTTATGGCACATTTTGCTTTACTTTTAGCCTGCTTTAAGGGGTTATATATCTTCAAAACTTGTAACAGGCTATGGGATAATGGGTTAACAATAGACTAGACTTTCTTTGAAACTGAATGGTATAGGCAAATTCTGTTTTATTTTCAACCTGCTTTAAGTGGTCATCTGTCTTCAAAACTAGAAACAGGCCATAGAGTAATGGGTTAAACAGACAGACAAGAACAAGAGGGCCTGAAGGCCCTGATATCGCTCACCTGTTTTACTGAAGCTTGATAGCTTTATCTTACCGTTTCATCAGTTTTAATTTAAATCCATTCAAATTTGTAGTATAGCATGTAAACAATTTTGGAATAAACCTCATAATTCTAGTATGGTAGAGTACATCAAGGGCAGATAACTAAAGCCTAAACAATACTGAAATGAAGCCTTTTCTAGCATTTCAAAGGATATCAAGGGCAGATAACTATTGCTACAATGATTAACTTTCAACAATAATTGCACTCCTTAGAGAACTTATAGGTATATACTTTGTGTGCAAGTAAAATCAAAATCCATTCAAAACTGTAGTTGCAAAAGTGTAAACGCTGTTCGATATGGCATTTTCAGCAATTCAAGGGCAGACAACTCTTGACCTATCTGTCCGATTTCAACCATAATCACACTTATTTGAGCTCTTATGGTCATATACAATCTGAGCAAGTTTGAAAAAGACCGGATAAAAATTGTGGCCTCTAGAGTGTAAACACCCTTAAATATGACATTTTCAGCAATTCAAAGGTAAATAACTCTCAACCTCTTGGTCCGATTTCAATCATAATCAATCTCAATTGAACTCTTATGGTCATATACAATCTGAGCAAGTTTGAGATAGATTGGATAAAAAGTGTGACCCCTGGAGAGTAAACACCCTTAAATATGGCATTTTCAGCAATTCAAAGGTAGATAACACTCGACCTATATGTCTGATTTCAACCATAATCAATCTCATCTGAACTCTTATAGTTATATACAACCTGAGCATGTTTGAGATAGATTGGATTAAAATTGTGGCCTTTAGAGTGTAAACACTGTTAAATATGGCATTTTCAGCAATTCAAAGGTAGATAACTCTCAACCTATTGATCAGATTTCAACCATAATCGAACTTATCTGAACTCTTATAGTTATATACAACCTGAGCAAGTTTGAGATAGATTTGATAAAAATTGTGGCCTCTAGAGTGTAAACACCCTTAAATATAGCATTTTCAGCAATTCAAAGGTAGATAACTCTTGACCTATTAGTCCGATTTCAACCATAATCAAACTCATTCGAACTCTTATGGTAATATACAATCTGAGCAAGTTTGAGAAAGATTGGATAAATATTGTGGCCTCTAGAGTGTAAACATTGAAATTGTTGACGACGAATGACGCACGACGCACGCCGGACATTCAAGTACAGTCGAATACCGTTACCTCGAAGTTGAACGGACCGTGAAAAAATATCGACGTAGCCGAAGTTCGAGCTAATGGGAGTTTCTCATTTGAGATCTGTATCGTCATATCGAAGTTTTAACGTTATTCTTGATCCTAATGTTTATTGACAGTTGATTGGTAATTGAAAATAAATGCGTAGGAAAGTAGAATCTGACAAAATCTTAACTCATAATTTTCAAAGTGATGAAGGTGGTCAGCATTTTTAAAAGTAGAGAATCTACGCGTCTATTAGATATGATATGCGGGAGCGAGTGAACAATTTTCGTATTTTAATACATTTGGTAGATCTACCTGATTTCATCAGCATAAACATCCAGCGCATGGGTGCCAACACAATTTTTATAACATAAAATTAGGTTTACACATTTCATCACACCAACACAGTGAACTGTTTACACTTCCGGTGACGCTCTGGAAGCGTTAGTTGTTTACATGTTTAATTTTCAAAAGGGTGTGTCCGACTTCGAAACGCCGGCGAATTATTTCGGCGTTTCAAACAGAAGCGGCGTGTTTGAACTGACTTAGATAAAAAATAAATCAGAAATGAAATGTAACTTTTGTTTGATCTCACTACACTTATTCGCCGTACGGCACCTTCAGTCTGCACTACAAAGAATTCTGTAGTCTGATTTAACAGCGCGGCTATAATTGTCCTAGGTTTGACAGAATCGTCATCGAAAATATTTACGCAAACTTCGTAACCAAAGTTATTCGGGAATTAGTTAATAATATTGATCCAGTGCAATTAAGATGGGATTATCTTTCGTGCTGATTAGTGCAATTTCGGACATGTTCACTCATTTGGTGCTACAATCAGTCACGGTGGCCGAGAGCGATATGCGGTCACGGTGAAGCAGATATCGACGTAAGGGTGAGAAAAATTCTCTGGTTCTGAAAAATTACATCGACGTAACCGATAATATCGAGGAAACAATATCGAGCAAATGAGGGATTTACTATATAGATAAAGAAGGAATTTGCCGGGACCGGTGAAAAATATCGACGTAAGCGGAGTATCGACGTATCGAGTATCGAGGTAACGGTATTCGACTGTATTGCAAAAGCTCACCCTGAGCTAGCTCAGGTGAGCTAAAAACACAACAGTAAATTCACTTCAATTACAAACAATCCAGCCCTATACAAGCTAAATCTTTAACAACAAACAATGACTTCAGGGTCCAAGGTTATAAAGCATAAATTTGGATTGAGTCTGAGATAAAAGCTCAAATTTGACCAATCAAATGCTTGAGAACGATCTCAGATTCAACACAAATGCTTTATAATCTTGGGATTAGTCCTTTCACTGCCAAACCTGACTACACTGGCATCTACATTAACTGTTAGGGTCCCGATCAGACTGAGTAACTTGACGTTCAATCAGAACCTAAAAAGCTCGACTCTAATACCAATGTTCCTTCAGAAATAATGTCTAATATATCTATATAATACTGAGAAATAAAAGCAGAAAACAATTTATAAGCAGATGGTTTTATGGCAGTTAAGTAAGCAGATAATGATTGATAACACATTACAGTGAAACCCCTCTAAACCGGACATGCTTGGGGACAACAAAAACATCCGGTTTATATGAGTTTCCGGTTTATATGGGTTTTAACCCATAGCTTGTTTCTAGTAAGGGAGGTAGCTGACCACTTAAAGCAGGTTGAAAGTAAAGCAGAATGCGCCATAAGGCGCATTCTGCTTTACTTTCAACCTGCTTTAAGCTATCATCTGCTACAATATAGAAAATATTTCTGATGATATATTTTCATTAATGTACTTTCTTCAGTGAAGGAATAAATAAAAGGCGTAAAAAGGAGTGGGAAACGGGACTAACGTTTCTGTCCGGTTTAGAGAGATTTCCGGTATTTAGAGGTTCCTGTTTAGAGGGGTTTTACTGTATTCATATGAATATGGAATCACATTGAGAGATTAAACAATTCTAAAACTACATGGTCAAACAATATCTGTAATGAGATTCAGCAAAAACCTTGTTATATACTCTACCTTGTATCTGATTGGCCCAAGAAACTTAAAGTAGACAGCACCAATTTCCTGTTAAGTGTAGATCATATTTTATCATTTAAGGTTGGTTTTTAAAAAGTTATAAAATGACCAACAATAAAGACCATGATCAAAAGGTTCCTTTAGGGTCTACACTGTTTGCTGAGGACATATGTACTCATCATAGGTAAGCTGTTTGTAGAAGATATTTGTGGCATTTTGGCTCAATGAGTTAAGTGACCATTTGACAGAAAATCTATTTGAAGTCTTTAATACAGGTTTAAGTGTAAAGTTGGATAAAAAGAATGCATTATTTCTATGTTGCATTAAGCAGTCACTTGTATTTAGAGATCTCCATGCTTCTTTACAAAATGGTCACTGAACATAAGTTTTGTTTCAATTAGATGCATTTCTGGTAAAAAATAAATAAATAGCCATATAGTATCACAATCTGCCTCCATCCACTGGGGGAATTCCACTCTTATGAAATATGAAAATTCTAATACCTCAGCCAGCAGAACCTAGAACTGATGCCTCTGAGCTCACAAATATACTCACTTCAATATTTAACCATTTTAGTACTATTACATTTAACCCATTACCCCATAAATATGCCTTTTTATGCCTCTAATTTATTCCTCCACTTTAGAAAATAATTCAAATTTATACAGTTATGAATATGTATGATAGAAATATTTTCTATATTCTAGCAGATCGTAGCCTTAAGCAGGCTGAAAAAAAAAGCAGAATGCGCCTTAAGGCGCATTCTGCTTTACTTTCAACCTGCTTTAAGTCATCATATGTCTTCAAAACTAGTAACAGGCTATGGGGGAATGGGTTAAAGACATTTCCTAAAATCTTCTATTGAAAGAAGTGTGTAGAAGTTAGGAAGCCCAAATAGGTGTTACAAAATTGCAGCCTAAAAAATTTGCATTAACCTATTAGAAAAATGATTTTCATTTAGTCATATAAACTTCTTTACTCATATAGTACCTTGGATCTATGCTTATCAAGCATTTGAGATGAGTCTGAGACTGTTCTCAAGCTTTTGATTTGTCAGATTTTAGCAATCTGACCTATCAAAAGCTTGAGAATGATCTTTGACTCAATTCAAATGCTTTATAAGCATAGAGTCTGACTGTTATATTCACAAACTCTACAAATATATTTTCTGGGAATAGGTAAGTTTCGTTAAATGGAAGTACAAAGGAAGTTTAAATGAGGGAACAGTCAAGCTTTACAAAGCAACCATTAACCCTTTACCTCATAGAAGCGACTTTTAGCGTATTTAATTTATTCCTCCGCTGAAGAAAATAATTCCAGTTTATACCCTCATGAACAATTACCATTACAAGTATTTCATATAGTATAGCAGATTGTAGCTTAAAGCAGGCTGAAAGTAAAGCAGAATGTGCCTTAAGGCACATTCTGCTTTACTTTCAACCTGCTTTAAGTGGTCACCTGTCTTTAAAACTAAAAACAGGCTATGAGGTAAATGGTTAAATGAAAGAGCATGAACTTTTTAAATTACTTGTATACAGAGGCAGACAAACTTAGCCAAACAATGTAATTTCTGTATTATTTTGTTTATAATTGCATCTGTATCTTGTTTTGAATTGTTGCTTATAACAGTTTTGACTGTAGCCCACAGAAAATAAGACTGAAGAAACTTATATCACATTGCTGAACAAAATACATATAATCTATTCCTGATTAACTCAGCATCACTGACTATATCTTACAAATTGTTATTGAATTATCTGAGTAAACTATATAGCTATAGAACAAAACAATATAAACTATGAAACAGTTTCATATTGTTCTTTTTGCAATTTAATATCATAACATACTTATGTAAGTTTTAAGAATATTTGGTAAAGGTAAGCCAGCCAACAACCCGTGGAGTGACTTCCCTCTGGTCTGTTTCATATTCATTAATCGTCGTCGCACAGCAACTCTGCAGCAGCCCATCAAGGACATGGGTTCATGAATCAACTTGACAACTGTTTTCAACAAGGAATCATCCCAGTCGAGCTGCTGTGCCACCTTGAATAGTTTGACTAGCTGTGTGTATGGCAAGTGGTAACCGGCATCGAGTAGAATTCTGACATTTTCAACATCACTGTTAGCCCACAGTGAAAACAGAATGGAGTTGGAGTAGTGTCCAGGATATAACAACATACCCATAGTTTTGTCTATGGCACATCCACCCTTCAGTAGAAGTGATATGAGGTGTTGCTGGTTGTAAAACACTGCATGATCTAGTGGGGACATCAGCTCTTCATTCAGCGTATCAAGATCACAGCCCGCTGGAAAATAATATTAACTCATTCACCCCCGGAAACTTTAAATGGACAATTCCAGTTTACAATTAAATTTGTTCCGTTTTTTAATAATAAGGGTGGTTTTAAAAATATTTTACAAAATGGCAAACAGTGTAGACCCTTATCATAGAGCTCCTTAAGGAGCCCTCAGGTCAGGGTCCACACTGTTTGCATAGGACAAGTGTACTCTTGATAGGTGTATGATTTTTTCATGACGAGTATACTCGTCGATAGGGTTCAATGTGTTAAGACATACAGTCACACTGATGTTAGCCCACTTAACCCTTTGAACCCTAGCCCAGCATATAGGCGTCCTTTTGAAACAGTGCACATATGGATAGTACACTTGTCCTATGCAAACAGTGAAGACCCAAATCAGAGGGCTCCGAAGGGAGCCCTCTGATCAGGGTCTTCACTGTTTGTCATAATACCAAACATTGACAAAATCAACCCTTAAAAGTCAGAAATGGACTAGACTAAAATGGAAACTGGAATTGTCCATTTAAAGTTTTAGGGAGGAAAGAGTTAATGGTTAACTCCATAGCCCTGTTCTAGTATTGAACACAGGTGTCCACTTAAAGCAGGTTGAAAGTAAAGCAGAATGAGCCTAATTAGGGCATTCTGATGGTACACATTCATAACTGTTTTAAGTTGAATTTTTTCTATAGTGGAGGAATAAATTATAGGCATATAAGGTGTATTTATGGAGTAACTGGTTAAGTGAACATTAAAAACATGCATGGACATTTTTAGACAAGTTTAAATGATTTCTGAAAAGGCATGTAATCCTCAAAACACTAGCGGCAGCTAAATGCAAGACCCATTGAAGAAAAAAGCTCCTATGTGAGCTTTCTTCTTTATTTTTTCCAACATTTAACAGTAATATTATGTTGCTTCAATAAATGGCCTCAGATTTGATTGTACATGTATCATTTATATACAAGTCATACTGGTACCTTTGATTAACTTGCAAACAACCGCTGGCTGGTTACTGTATATGGCGTGGAACAGTGGGGTGCACTCTCCACAATCCTTGTAGTCAATCTCTGTTCCTGCCTTCAATAGCCTCTCAACTATATCTGCAATAAATCAATAGGAAATCAGTGTGTGAGCTGTATATATTAAACCTTGTTTTAAGTTTTGAAGATAGATGGTTGCTTTAAGCAGGCTGAAAGTAAAACAGAATCCTTAAAGAGCATTCTACTTGACCTTAAGCCTGCTTTAAGTTACTATCTGCTAGGATACTAAAACTATTTCTAAAAGTGCCTATTCATGACTTTATAAAGTGGACATGTTTTCTTCAGTGAAAGAATAACTTAGCCCTTTGCTCCATAGATAGTTAAATACCTCTTTTTACTCTTTTTAATTAATTCTTCCAATAAAGAAAATGGTTCCATTTGATACAGTCATGAAGATGGAGGCGTAAAGCGTGACATGCACTTTCAATATGCTTTAAGTGGCCACCTACCTTCAAAATTAGAAACAGGTTATGGAGTAAAAGGTTCATGGCATAAAAAGGTGTATCTATTGAGTAATGGTCAATTTGACATTAGCACTTTGCTCCAATGGTGCATCATAAGGCTCTTTTACCTTTTTCTCTACATAAGTAACACAAACAAATTTTATTGATAATTTTGCATACAACTAGAAGCTCAACTCTTGTTTCCACCAAAGCCTAGGTTGAGACCACTCATTAGAATCATCCCTTGTAAGAAAATAAGCAGACAAATTCTATAATGTACTCTAGATCCACACATATAACTGAAACGATACTGTTATGCTGAAGAATAGTCACCTGTATTTCCAGTTCTGCAGGCAGCATGAAGAGCAGTTTCCCCATACAGATTTGTTACTGATATGTCGAGACCATGGGACAATAATAGATCAAATATCTCATCCTTCCCCTGAAAGATAACAGAAATAAGGAAATATTATTGAAACTACATGTATTCCATGTAAAAAATTATTGAGCTATGTTATAAGAAGAAAAGGGTCATTGGTCCTTTATTGCTCACCTGAGTCATAGTAATATACAGTAAAACCTCTATTACAACCATTAAATTGTATTAATTATTAGGTGTTTACTTCAGGTGACTGCTTAAAGCAAGAAGACAGTAAAACAGAAAGCTCCTAAGGAGCTTTCTGTTTTTCTGTTTTACTGTCACCTTGCATTAAGCTGTCACCTGTCTTTTATACAATTAATTAACCTTCGTTCTAGTGGTCATAATAGAGAGGTTTTACGGTATTGACTAGGCATTTTATGACAGATTTATTTGTTTATCTGTTTCTAACTGATTGTTTAACAACTGAAACCAGAATACATAAAAAAGATTCTATCAGTTAGTCTTTGACATAAACATGCAGACACAACTGACAGCAATCACAGTAGCCTGTGCATTTTTTTTTATAACTTTTGTTACATAACATATTTTAATATGAACTATTCATGAGTATATCACTACATTAATGCAGGTTAAAAGTGGGACAGAAAGCCACCTATTACAAACTGGTTCAGAAACCTAAATATTGATTAAAACCCATTACCCCATAAATACACCTTTTTACACCGTTAATTTATTACTCCACTTTATACAGTCATGTATATGTACCATAGGAAATGTTTTCTAAATTCTAGCAGATAATAGCTTAAAGCAGGCTGAAAGTAAAGCAGAATATGCCTTAAGGCACATTGTGCTTTACTTTTAACCTGCTTTAAGTAGTACATGTACCTACTTTTTAAAACTGGAAACAGGCTATGGGGTAATGGGTTAAAAGTGTCCAGTTTCACTGTGTTCAGGGTTCCAGATAAGAGGGAGTTAACTGAACAAATCCAGCATTTTCTCACTTATTTCAGCACTAAATCCTATGGTGTTACAATTCATTAGAATAGTCTCTTCGAGATGATTCTAATGAGTAGTAACACCATAGGGTTTAAAGCAGAAATAAAGATTTTACTTTTTGAAAAACTCCCCTTATCTGAAACTCTGCTGTGTTACAAGCTCACAATGCCTTTCTTACATGAAGCACTGCTAGGTGCAGAGGGCTCTCTGATAACACCGTCTCTGCTGACTTCACCTGATGATCTGGTATGTGATGTTCATTCAATATTTCTTCAACTCTTTCCTTATCACCTGTAATAATTAAAAATTTCATTTTCAGGGTGTGTCTGAATGTTAAGAAATGCAAGCCCTACAAAACGTGTAATGAGAACTTTTGGAGCAACTTTTATGACAAATTACCTAAACAGCTCTTACTTTTCAGGTATGATTTAAAACAATGTTTAGGTTGCATAATTGTAGTGATCAGCTATTAGGATTAATTAGATTCTTAACATTAAATGACAAAACTTGTTTTCAAAAGCATACCTGTAAAAAGTACATATGTATGTCTAATGGGAATAGTGTAGACCCAGATCAGAAGGTTCCTGAAGAAGTCCTCAGATCAGGGCCTTCACTGCTTACCATTTGCAATGTTCAAGACAACCCTCTAAATAGTCAAAAATGGTCAAGACTAAATTGGAAACTTGAATTGTTTATTTGAAGTTTCAGGGGTGAATAATTCAGATAATCTTTTTAGGCCTTTAATTTGTTCCTCCACTAAAGAAAATAGTCCCACGTGATACAGTCATGGATATGCATCTTAAAAAGTGTATGTACATGTATTTTCTATACCCTTGCAGTTGGTTACTTAATGTTTTATTCAAAGCAGGCTGAAATAAAAGCAGAATGTTCCTTAAGGAGCATTCTGCTTTACTTTCAGCCTGCCTTTACTGTTTTAAACCTAGTCAAGCATATTCAAATCCTTTGCAATTAGTGTACCTATGAAGAGAACACTTGCCCTAAGCACAGTGAAGACCAAGATAAGCAGGCTCCTAAAGGAGCCCTCTGATCAGGGTCGGCACTGTTTGTTTGATTGCAATACTTTGAAAAACAAGAGGGCCATGGCCCACAAGTCGCTCACCTGAGAACATTGTACCTAGGCTGACTGGGCAAGACAATGTTGTGATATATATAGCTATAAAAAGAGTTTTAAAGGTTTTCCTATAAATTATAAGTCTATATAAAACTGATAAGCCCCGGGACAGGGCCAAATTTGATCAAGGGGTCATAATTTAAACAATCTTGGTAGAGGACCATAAGGCAAAGCTACAGGTCAAATATAAATGATCTAGGCCATACAGTTTCAGAGAAGAAGATTTTTAAAGGTTTTCCTATGAAAAACTAATAAGCCCGAGAGTGGGCCATTTTTGGCCTGGGGTCATAATTTGAACAATCTTGGTAGAGGATCACAAGGCAAAGCTATGTGACAAATATTAAAGAATTGGGCCTTACACTTTCAGAGAAGAAGATTTTTAAAGGTTTTCCAATATAAGTCTATGTAAAACTGATAAGCACCAAGGCGGGGCCAATTTTGACCCGGGTCATAATTTGAACAATCTTGGTAGAGGACTATAAGGTTAAGCTACATTTCAATTATAAATGATCTGGGCCTTACAGTTTCAGAGAAGAAGATTTTCTAAGATTTTCCTATGAAAAACTGATAAGCCCAAGGGTGAGGCCAGTTTTGGCCTGGGGTCATAATTTGATCAATCTTGGTAGAGGACCATAAGGCAAAGCTATATGTCAAATCTGAAAGATTTGGCCTTACAGTTTCAGAGAATAAGGTTTTTAAAGATTTTCCTATATAACTCTATGTAAAACTGATAAGCCCTGGGGCAGGGCCAATTTTGACCCGGGGGTAATAATTTGAACAATCTAGGTAGAGGACCATAAGGCAAAGCTACTTGTCAAATATTAATGATGTAGGCCATACAGTTTCAGAGAAGATTTTCAAAGGTTTTCCCAAGAAAAACTGATAAGCCCAAGGGCGGGGCTATTTTTGTCCCGGGGGTCATAATTTGAACAATCTTGGTAGAGGACCATAAGGCAAAGCTATACGTAAAATTCTAAAGATCTGGGCCTTACAGTTCCAGAGAAGAAGATTTTTAAAGATTTTCCTATATAACTCTATGTAAAACTGATAAGCCCCGGGGCGAGGCCAATTTTGACCCGGGGGTCAATTTGAACAATCTAGGAAGAGGACAATAAGGCAAAGCTACATGTCAATTATTAATGATCTAGGCCATACATTTCAGAGAAGAAGATTTTTAAAGACTTTCCTGTATAACTCTATGTAAAACTGATAAGCCCAAGGGCGGGGCCAATTTTAACCCAGGGGTCATAATTTGAACTATCTAGGTAGAGGACCATAAGGCAAAGCTACATGTCAAATATTAATGATCTAGGCCATACAGTTTCACAGGAGAAGATTTTCAAAGATTTTCCTAAGAAAAACTGATAAGCCCAAGGGCTTTCCTATATAACTCTATGTAAAACTGATAAGCCCAAGGGCGGGGCCAATTTCTTGGTAGAAGATCATTAGGTTATGATACATACTAAATATCAAAGGTCTGGGCCTTTTGGTTTCTGAGAAGAAGATTTTTAAAGATTTTCTTATGCATTAAAAGTTGTCTATACGGTCATGTTAGAAAATCTGGTCCCAAAGCAAGGGGAATAACTCTAGCCAAAAACTTTGAACAAGATTTCGTTCCCCCCTTGTCACTGATGCTTCTGACAAAGTTTGGTTGAAATCGGGTCAGTGGTTTCTGAGGGGATGTTGTTTGAAAATGTGGAAGGACGACGGATGACGGACGAAGAGCGGCCACAATAGTTCATCCTGAGCCGAAGGCTCAGGTGAGCTAATAAACCACCCTAAGTAGTCAAAAATGGCCTAGGCTAAAACGGAAAATGGAATTGTCCATTTGAAGTTTCAGGGAGGAAAGGGTTAAGCAACCATATGTTGTTAATACTGAAAACAAGTTATGATGGGAAAGGGTAAACTCTTTGCATCTTGGTTTTTTTTGTCTTTTGTCACTATTCTGAAAATAGAATGTTCAAAATTTCTCTTTTAAAAAAGGGGTTAGAGTGTCAAATAGATTGGATCCTGATATGCTGCGTCTTGTCATGATTGCAAATTGTTTGTACAGATAATCATGATTCCTCAACTAGCGTGCAAAGAGTAAAAGACATTTCCTCAGTCCTTTGATGGACTACCCCCCCCCCCCCCCCAAAAAAAATTGTTCTCGATAGGCATGAAAGTAACTGCAAAAGCATGCAGCATAATTTTTACCAATCTCAGTTTACCTGGTGAGGCCCATACAAACTCATACTCTAGAAGTGTTTCAATGGCTATTTCTAGCCAAACTATCAAATATAAAAGTCAGGCCTCACATGAGACGCTTCAGTGGTTCTATGCTATTGCCATGTGCAAAAGACCCATGAGTATTGCATGGGAAATCCCTGGACAGGAGATATCACCGAAAGTTGGTCAGGAAATGTCTTTAAGCATTAATCTGTCTTTAGATATCTTCACTCTTCTTCACTGAGTTGCAGATGAAAACATTGAGTTGATAAGCAATGTCAAAGAATTTACACTTACCTTTCTTGATTGAGTCACAGAGAAATGACCACCAGTCAGCTGTTGGCCCAGGTTTCACTATGGACATCATCTTTTGGTGAATGTAGAAAACGTGTTTACATCTCTTCTTGTTCTTATGTATATGAAAAAAAAAAGTTATTTCAAAATATTTCTATCAATACTTGCTAGAATTCTTACAGTGAACCATTATCAGATTAATGGGTCCACTTGTCTGTAACAATTTGAAACAACAACATGGCTGCGGGCATAAGAGAATACAATACAAGGGGTGTCTCAGAAGTTCGTAAACTTTCACCGTTAAGTTCACATTTGTTAAAAATTAATATAAAATCATTTAACTTACAAAATTTTGTTAATATACATGTACAGTGGAACTTCGATATCTTGAACTCGGTTAAATCAAACATACCCGTATTTCAAAGTTAAAACGTGGCTTAGCCATGTTTTAACTTTGAAATATTGGTATGTTCCACCTAACCGGGCATGAAACAATGCAGTTCTTGTGTCAAACTATCCGATAGTTTGAGTTAAGCGAGTTTGAAATATCGAAGTTCAACTGTATGTGCAAACAAAATGAAGATGGTGTGTATAACTCATTTAAATTTTAGCTTTCTCTGTAATCAGGAGTACAGTTAACATATTACCCCATACATACACCTTTATATGCCTTTAAGTTATTCCTCTACTGAAGCAAATTCCAAAAACAAGCTATGCTAGGTAAAGATGATACTTCAAAATTCTGGGCACAATGTCTCTTCATTTGATCAAACTGCTGACCTTTCCTTCAAGTCTGAGCCTATTACAGTGGAAAAGACTGCATTAATATTTGTCTTCCACTAATTCTCATGCTACAGTATTTTTAAACAGCCATGCCTCTTAACCTTTCCTCAACAGAAACACCTTTTAGCACATTTAATTTATTTGAGAATCCTCCACTGAAAATAATAGTTCCACTTTATAAATTCATGAATATGTAGCATAAGAAATATTTTCATTATCATAGCAGATGACAGCTAATAAAGTAGATTGCGCCTTAAGGCACATTCTGCTTTACTTTCAACCTGCTTTAAGTAGTCACCTGTCTCCAAAACTAGAAACACCCTATGTAGTAAAGGGTAAAACATACATGAGATTGGCTGTTCTTTATACATCTGGACTCCTTAAAATGTTATCATTTGTAGTGTTTGTGAAGGTGTTTTCCTAATCGATACGCAAACTTGTATCTTTGCCTTTAACTTCATGTCATCAATTAACGTCACTTGAGCAGGTGTTGCCAAAGATACCAATGCTGATGATTTCGCCATATTTCAGTAACCTTAACAGTTATAGGTTCGAACATTTTAAGTAACGACGTTGTGACATCATGCTTACACCGCGTGAAAACCTGCCATACAGACTACAACTATAAAGAAGAATATCATTGAAATAATGGAGGCTCCCCAAAAAGAAATATTTGTACCCAAGGCTAAAGCATGTTTTGCAAGTGAGCACATTCCTGTAAAAACAATTAAGGTTTAAAACTTGAGCATTGCATCAAATAAATCAATCTGTTAATTACATACCAAATGTTGCTTTTGAACAGTAAATGATAATAAACTAGTAAGAAAGTGTGTGACAGATGGACAATATGGCATTGGGGAATGGGGAGCATAAAAAATTGTAGCGAAGTTGTGTTAAACAGTAAATATAACTTCAAAGGGAGATAAATCAAAATTTAAACAAGAGCCGCATGCGGCCCTAAATCGCTCACCTGAGTAACCATTGTGTAATACTCAATGCAAAATGAAGTTTTTCATTGCATGGAAGTGGACTGTTGCATGAAGAAGTAGCTCAGAATCCGTTTGTCATTATTACTGTTTGAGCAAAAAATAAAGGGTGTTTTAAATAATATTCATTCGAAATATTATTGAATTCTGACAATGGTTACATTTTCAGAGTAGAAGATTTTTAAAGAGGTTTAAGTTTATGTAAAACTGATAAGCCCAGGGTGGGCCATTTTTGACCCTGAGGTCATGATTTGAACAATCTTGATAGAGGACCATAAGGCAAAGCTAGATGCCAAATATAAAAGGTCTGGGCCTTACGGTTTCAGAGAAGAAGATTTGTAAAGGTTTTACTATATAAGTCTATGTAAAACTGATAAGCCCCGGGGCGGGCCATTTTTGACACGGGGGTCATGATTTGAACAATCTTGGTAGAGGACTGTAAGGCAAAGCTACAAGCCAAATATAAAAGGTCTAGGCCATACAGTTTCAGAGAAGAAGACTTTTAAAGGTTTTCCTATATAACTCTATGTAAAACTGATAAGCCCTGGGGCGTGGCCATTTTTGACCCGGGGTCATGATTTAAACAATCTTTGTAGAGAACCATAAGGCAAAGCTACATGCAAAATATAAAAGGTCTAGGCAATACAGTTTCAGAGAAGTAGAGTTTTAAAGGTTTTCCTATATAACTCTATGTAAAACTGATAAGCCCCAGAGCGGGGCCATTTTTGACCTGGGGGTCATGATTTGAACAATCTTGGTAAAGGTTCACAACATGATGCTACATATGAAATTTGGTTGTCCTAGGACTTATGGTTATTGACAAGAAGATTTTTAAAGTTTTGACTTTGGTTGTCAATATTATGTAAATACGGAAAATGACCATGCCCTCTGGCGGCAATGTTTTTTGACGGATCAAAATTCTTTGAACAAGTTTGAAGTATATCAATTGAGAAACATTTTGGTGAAAATCAAATTGAAATTGGACCAGTAGTTTTTGAGAAGAAGATTTTTTTAGATATTGTGCATGGTTGCCATGGCAACAAGACCGATAGCCCCACCCACTTTTTTTCAACAAATTTTGAAGCTCACAATTACAGTATGTATCTGACCAAGTTTGGTTAAAATTGGGCAATTGGTTTCAGAGAAGAAGTTATTTGAAACAAATTGTGAACAGACGACACCGACACCAACACCGATGTACGGCGACCGATCACAATAGCTCACCTTGAGCACTTTGTGCTCAGATGAGCTAAAAAAGGTCAGAGTTATGGTTCTTATGTGCAGTTAGGGTCATCATGACCTTATTATGCAAGTGGTTTATTATACAGTAAGACTTTGCTTATAGAACTTCGATACTCTCAGATCTACTTCAAAATATCTTGCTGAATTTTTTGGTTTTTTAATGTAAATTTAGATTCTATACTGTAACGTTTCAGGGGTAAAAAAATTCTGAAAATTTTCACTCGTCCTGCATCAAAGACAATGATAGCAATCCATAAAATGCACTTGCTCTGCAAATTAGACAAAGAAGGGAAAGAGCATGCAGGACGAGCGGACAAGTAAATTTTTTTTACCCCTGCGTTTACTGACTAAAGTTATAAAGGTGACTGTTTCCAAGCGTGTCAGTTGCTTATCACTGGTTTGTTGATTTGCCCCTCGTCAGACTGTGGCCCCAGGGGATTATCTAATTGATGACACCACAGGTGTCACATAAAGCAGGGTCGCAGTAAGGATTTGTGCAGTGATGCATTTTCTAAAAGTAAGCGGACCACCGACAGTATCAATAATATAATAAAATTAAAAAACAAGAATGGTGTCACAGAAAGTGACAAATGCCCCCGAGGCGTTTTGTCACTGCAATGTATACATTTGGCTTTCAAGAAAAGTCATACAGTAATTTTTCTCCTTGTTGTTGTTGTGATATGTTAGCAGTGCTCAATATTGTAGGCAAGATGGCTCAATGATCAGGGGGTAAATGTACAGTCGGCTGAGCGGTCATTCGGACTGAAAGTAGACTTTAACTGGTACTTTACTTTTTTTTTTTTTACTTTGTGATGAAAATGTACAAAGAAACAAGCTTTTCCTAGCTTTTTCAAATGTATCATCACCATAGCATCATGACATCATATTGATGTCATCATGACGTCGTCGTCATAACAAGGTTTGTTAAATGTCATATTGAGGACTTATTTCTAAATTTAGAAATGATCACATGATCAAAGAGTTATGGCCAGTTAGGATGAGTTATCCTATTCACTTGAAATAATATATGATGAGTTATCTCCCTTTTCACCCAATTTTACTTCTAAATGACCTCTAAATGACCTTGACTTTTGTCAGACATGACCCAAATTGTACTTACCTCAACAGCTTCTTGAGGTGAGTACACATACCAAATATAAAGTCTCTATCCCATGGTTAAATTGTGTACAGACAAACAGACAGACAGACCAAAAACAATATGCCCCCAACTAAGTTGTGCGGGGGCATAAAAAGGTATACACAATAATTCAAAGGAATGTTTTAATGCTACATGTACAATAAGGTTTGAATATTCGTTGACATTCCTAGCTATAATGTTAGTTTTGTAACAGGACTGAGTGAAAAAATCGTGACCAGACCGGGACTCGAACCTAGGGCCTCTGGCTTCCCTTGCCAGCACTCTTACCACTTGAGCTACCGAACCACCAGGTTTAGGACTTATTGATTATCCACCAGTTACCTGTACACACCCAAGTAAACGAAGACCAACGCCTATACATCCTTGGTTCGTTCCAACATGGATTTTTGTTGTACTGTCTGGAATCCCCATCACAAGACCCTTATTCGTAAAGTTGAGATGGTTCAGCGCAGGGCTGCCCGGTTTGTTACCAACAGGTATAGAAACACAAGCAGTGTATCGGACATGTTGGATACCTTGGACTGGGAGTCCCTCGAAGCACGGCGCCAGAAGTTACAGATAACCATGCTATATAAGATTGTTCACGAGCTTGTAGACATTGATCCTTCTACATGTATATACTTGAGACCAGCTAAGGTTATGCCCCGATCACCACACAGTACTCGCTTCCTTCAACACCATGCATCTACCAACAGCTACAAGTTCAGCTTTTTCCCAAGAACCATCCCTACATGGAACTCCTTACCAGCATCAAGTGCTGAGGCCCACTTTTTGGCATCCTTTAAGAGTGGGCTGGCCAACCTTAAATTCTTAGAGGGACCTCTGTCCAGTTACAAAGTAAAACCAAATGAGGATCTTGAGCTGTGTCAGCGGGGTCTCGAACCCTGGTACCGCCACGGAAGCTGGAGTGGTCAAGGTCCGATGGTTTGAAACGTAACTGTGAAATATTTTCTTCTTCTACCTTTTTACCTATCTTCATAGCACCGGTTTTCTGAATGGCTCTTTTCTTACTTTCCTATCTTTTTCTCTTTATTACATTCTTTTTCTTGCGCACCGTAGTATAAATGTCAATTTGACAGGACTACGTAAAGATGTAGATGTAGAACTCCCGCTACAGTTTGTTGACATCCGTTTCTGTCAGCTATTGGCTAATTGAGCGCCAAAGAGCGAGGGGAGCGGCCGGAAACAGAAAATCTGAGTGCAATGCTCTACTTTTATTATCAGATCTATACACAGAGTAAAGAACCGATACATCAGACCTCTGTTCATATAATGTCTGATCTGACGGACTTGGTCTGGCGGGCGGGGGATAGAAGAGTGTGCTACCACCGCCGGTGTATTAGTGCTGGGGGGAAACATAGTCCTTCATAGAAAGCCGTTGCATATGCTAATATCAACATTTCCCATCATTTTTTGTGATATTTAACAGTTTTCAGTTTCTGGCATATGCAACGTCTATCACTTTTTCAATGAAAACTCGGCGCAACGTTCCCACGGAAAACCACGGAGGAACGATTCAAGCGACATATTGAGCAAATTAGGTGTGTTTGAGCTCGTAATTCACTTCAGTCCTGTAAAATGACTGTTTTTCAAACATATTATAATTTTGCCACAAAATAGTTTACAGTACTCACATTTTGTGTTTATTTATCTGATTTGAATCACTCCTACACATTTCATTAGTAACCCATGTCTATTATTAGTATCAGTATAGGGAATTCCCTTGATTTGCATATGAGGTAAATCGGAAGTTGGTTCACAAACTAATTATTTAAACGAAATCCACCATTACAATTCCCCCTCCATTCTTAAGCTATTTCGTTCAAATGAATTATACAATTGTGTAGCCGTATGACGTCATCACAAGCATGGCGGACTGTTTGAACATTTTTCGACTGGGAATATTACTGTAAGCGTTATTGACCTATAGGTAGGTGATTGACATGGATTTTAGGCAGTATACAATATAAAACTGTTTAATGTATCAAATGAAACCCATATTCTCTATGAAATAAGATAAATGACGAAAATCGATTCAGGTAGAAAATGCGTTAGGGAATTAGCCAATAACTTTTAGACGTTGAAGCTTACAAAAAAGGAATGATGAAAAAGAGCAAGCGAAACGTCTAAATAATTTGGACTAGGGGGAAACACTGTACTCCGAGATCCTGGCTACGAACCCGTCTGTACCGTCCCTGTGTTAGTGCAGTCGGGCATGATGACAGGATATGACCTTATACCTTATCAGGATTTTGCAGAAACATGAACAAGGAAAAGGGCATTTCATGCATACTTTCTAATTTAAACATCTAAAGAAATTGGTAAAACATGGAAATAATGGTTGGGTTGTATCTTGTGGGGTGTTGATCCATGCAACACGTTTACAAATGCATGTCTTACCTCTTGATGTGCGTTTAATCACAGCCACTGCTCCTACTTCTGGATTTTTTTGTTTTAAGGGCCTAAAAAATTACATTGACACTAGAGGAACAAAATGTTACCTTTAGACGCTTGCTACTATTATTATTTTGCAAGCCAGTACTCTGTATCACACAGACGCTTATTGATTACATATTTCGGTAGGGTATAAAACCGTACCGGAAAACACCGTTCCTATAAAATTCTGTGAGTTCAACCCTAAGCATAAAATTTATTCATCTTTGGAAAAAATTAAATGTATAAAAGTTTTTAAGGCTATACTAAATTTGGTTTTCAGTCTCTTTAATATTAAAAAATTGAGAAATTTATTTTTCGCTATTTAGTCATACCCATTAGCCGGTGCCTGGCTTGTACTACCTTTTGCAACGAAGGTGGGAACCAATATAAACGGAAATCCCAATTGTCAGATCGTGAAGTTGGGGAAATCCCCTTGAAACCACTCTTGTTTATGTTGAAATTTTCGATGTAATCATAAACTCACAGGTAGGTGTATGGTTTCTTATTAAGACTTAAATTAAAATATTTTGACAAAATCATGTTCAATCAATGAAGACATTCTAACAAATACAAAAAAGCTCTAGATTTTAGTCTCTTAGTTGAGTCACGGAAATTCATGAAATTCTCTGTTTTCAGGTCTGTTCTAAATTATTTGTTCAACACGTTTATTTCACAAAGAGCCCAAAGTTTACTCGTCCTTTACAAACAGTGTACAAACAAATTTTCAGTCAGGCAAAAAAGACAGATAAGACAAAAAAAAATTCAGACTAGATCAACATTTTTGACAGATCTGCAGTCACAAATAACAGCAAATGCTTTCAAGTCGATTTACAGTCAAAACGCCCCCAAGTCATAGTGCCCCAAGTCAAAACGCCCCCATTTTGGTCAAAACGCCCCCATTATGGTCAAAACGCCTCCATATGCTAGTCAAAACGCCCCCATATTTTTTCAGAACACCCCCAAACCAAAACGATTTGAATCTACTATATAGCCTGTTTACCTGTGTTTTCGCCACCCTTAGCTATATTTTTCGCGCATGAGCTTTCTGATGTAACATTTCTTACTTGTTTACGGATCTAATTCTTAACTGAACCTTAAATAACACGAATATATACAAATAAAACTTGTGAAATAAATACAAATGTAAATTACTGTACCGTTTTCGAACGAGGTCATTGCTCTGGATCATCGGGATGCTTTCTTGTCAATTCGCCACCTCTGATTGGTCGTTGGATAATTAGGACAATGTAGGTTGTGTCAGAATGTTATAGTTTGTTTCATGAAATTTGAACATTGTTTAATGATTTTGAAATATTTAATTTTTTCCAAGCTATACAATAAAAAAGTAACAATGGGCATATAGAGTTAAAATTACCAACATGTCCTTCGATTTGAAACTTTTTGTGAATTATTGCTATTTTACCTGTTTCTTTCGCATTTTCGGCGCTTGAAATCTTCCTTAGTGAAACTTTCCTAGTATTCGGATATCCTCGGTAGTTTTCGGACATCCTCGGTAGCCTGCTCGTGACGGAATTCTAAGTTTTGCTTAGGTGGCGAATTGACAAGAAAGTGGCGAAATGACAAGAAGCAAGGATATAGGCATTTATATATATTTTATAGTATTGAAATCAAAGTTTATGACCATATTAAAGTAGTTTTATTATCGACTCCCCAAAAGATCGAATATACTTTTATACTTGCCATAATCCTAATGCCTACTACAACATCTCGACATCTGCCACCCCCTAAAAAATATGTTTCGAGGCCCTGAACCCAAAACGAGTTAAAGTATTTTTTCCAATTTATAGTATGATGTATATATAGTTTATCATTTATTCCCAAATAAATCGTAGATGAAGACATTTTTACAAGTAACAAAACTTGTTATTTTAAAACAAAATTTCCTCTTTAGCCAACTAACAGGAGACATCTCACCTAGATTTCACACATTTTGTAATCACATAATGAGTTTGCATACGTGCCGATAATAGCATGTGCTTAAGAACAGAACATATTAATTTCATTCAGATTTGTACAAAGTAGATCTACATCATTTTAGTCACATATAAATATTCACATAAAGTAGATTAAGAGATCCGCCACATCATCTTATATATTATAAGCTTGACATGTTTAGCGGTCACCCAATGAAGTTTGTCAGAGCAGGGCGGTTTTAATGCAATTATATTGGGGCATTTTGACTAGGGGTTGGGGGCGTTTTGACCAATTAGGGGGCGTTTTGACCATCGGACGTTTTGACTTGGGGGCGTTTTGACCTGCAACCTTTCAAGTCTGGCATGACCTAGGCGACCAGCTTCAAAAAGGCTCAGTCTTCTATAGATCCACTATAGAATTAGTCCAAATAGAGGACGCTTGGTTGAGCTGAAACTGAAAAATGTAAAAAATCAACATGATAAACGTGAAATGATAAAAATTTGAAACATAGGGTCTTTCTAGAAGGACTACTATAGAATGAAATCAACTTGAGGAAAGCTTGGTTTGCACAGCCAGTGTGAAGAGCTTTAAGTCACTAAAGCACCCCTCTCTCTCCTGTCCCCATGCCGTAAATGGCCCTGCACTATATTTATTTAGATTCAGAAACCAACAGTGAACCTGTTAAGTGTAATTTTGTCCTATGCAAACAGTGTAGACTAAGACCAGAGGGCTCCCACTGATCAGGATCTGCACTGTTTGTCATTCAGCAATATCTTGCAGAAAAAAATCCTAATTAATCATAAATTGAGTAGACTTAATACTGCATAATCATTTTGTCAGAGGAAATGTAATATAATTATGGAAAGGGTTGAAAGGTGTCAATACAGTTAACCTTGTATATTCGAATCGGGTGAAGTGAGACCCACAGCAATTTAACCTACAGCTTTCAAACTTGCACCACACATGTCTTGGAACAAGACTTTTTTGACCATGTGACATTTTAGACCCCCTTGACCTCAGACTCTGCATTTAAAAATTGAAATGTGCGAAGTTTTAAAGAGTGTCCACAAATACTATACCCTTACACCTCGTAACCACTTTCATACTTGCACCACACATGCCTTAATTGTTATAACTCTTATGTCCCTTGAGGTATTGCTTTCATACTTGGTATGCAGGTATATATGAGCAAGACCTTGCATACATGCAAAACGTTTGACTCCAGTGACCTTGGTCTTGGATTTTATAGCCTGTGTTTAGGTTTCGAAATCTGTGTTTAGGTTTCGAAAAATGCTTGTAAATCTTATATCCCTGGAGGTATTGCTTTCATATTTGATTTACATGTGGACAAAGACTTTCCATGCACATAAAAAGTTTGACCCCAGTGATGTTGACCTTGAACTTAGGGCCGGTGTTTAGATTTCAAAATCTGTGATATAGTTTTGAAAAATGTTTAACCCATTACCCCATAAAAACGCCTTTTTACGCCTCAAATTTATTCCCTCACTTAAGAAAATAGTTCCAATTTATACAGTCATGAATATTGTACCATATGAAATAATTTCTTTATTCTAGCAGAGGATTGCTTAAAGCAGGCTGAAAGTAAAGCAGAATGCGCCTGAGGCGCATTCTGCTTTACTTTCAACCTGCTTTAAGTAGTCACCTATCTTCAAAACTAGAAATAACCTAAGTGGTAATGGGTTAAAACTTTTATGAGGTATTGCTTTCATATTTTATATGCAGGTGTATGGACAAGACCTTTTCCATGCATACAAAAAGTTTGACCCCAGTGGGTCAGTGACCTTGGCCTTGAACTTATATCTATATGGACAAGACATTTCCATGCACTTAGAAAGTTTGACCACTGTGATCTTGGCCTCAGACTGCTTTTAAGTTTTGAAATGTGCAGCAGGGGAACTTTATTGTCTCTCTGACAACTCTTGTTATTATAAGCTGAAAGAATGATTTTTAAATTAGTATAAGTCCATTTGTAACTGTATATGCATAATAAGGTATGTTGCCATATGATTCAATTATTAAGATTTTCACAAATATTCATTTTGCTGAATACACATGGACATTATATATATTATGATTTATATACAAATGTATCTGTAACAGTAAGTGTAACTATAATATGGTTCTCATCATGTCTAGGAGTAGGAACAAGGTGGATCACATTGTCTTAAACAGTGGTTCACATTGTCTAAAACAGTGGTTCACATCCTCCTGGTTCACATTGACTGCATTGTGAATATACCGACCATTCAATATGATGTCTATTTACAGTCGAACTTCGATATCTCGAACTCAGTTAAGTCGAACATACCCGTATTTCAAAGTTAAAACGCGGCTCAGACGCGTTTTAACTTTGAAACACGGGTATGTTCACCTAAACCAAGCATGAAATAAGGCAAACTCATGTTTGATATATCCAATAGTTCGAGTTAAGCGAGTTCGAGATATCGAAGTTTGACTGTATATACAGGGGTAGTCCTTCATAGAAAGCTGTCGCATATGCTATTATCAACATTTCCCTTCATTATTAGTGATATTTTACAGTTTTCAGTTTCTGGCATATGCAATGACGTTGAAGCTAACATAATAAAGACATTAAATGATAAAGAGCAAGCGAAATAATTTGGACTAATACAGGTGGTTGCTAACAGGATGTTTCTGCATTGTTTTATTCTGCATTTTGCAGCCACTTATTATTGACTACTGGTACCTGGGTAAAGGGTAAAGTAAGTATATTTTGACGATGAGTAATTAATGTATTCTTTCTCTTTAAGGCAGGCACATATGTCGGGTTCCAACCTGAATGGTACAGTTCCTACGGGTGTGTCCCCAGTTAGGGGTACCAGGAACTATGGTGTATCACCTAGCAGCTCCTATACAGTGCTCACAAACAGCAGCAGTAATGGAAGTCAGATGACTAACGGCAGTTTTACTAACATATTCCCAAACATGAACATGCTCTCCCTAACAGACATCACCCTGGAGCAAGCCATGGATAAGGTTCAAGAACTGGCTTATGAAAATTCCAGTTTAAGAGGTAGTGTGACATTCTGGTACAGTAAAACTTCTCTTTTACGACCACTAAAAAGAAGGCTAAGTGATATAGTGCTCCCTCTCTACAACAACACTAAACGGGAGACACAGATTGTGTGTGTTGTTCGGAGGGAGTCGTTATAGGGGAAAAATTTAAACATGACTTACATTTGCGAACAGCTTGAATCCAGCTGGATTCAAGCTGTTTGTCACTCTCCATTATGTTTATTCTATTAAAATGTTCACTTATAATTTTAAAAAGAAACAAGCAGACAACAATTTTAAGCCGACAATATTGCAGCATTAAAAGCGTTAGACATAAATGTCCTCTTCAGGGAACTTCGGCAAGGGTCTTTGAAAGGAGGGAGTTATTGTTGGGAGGGCCATTGTAGGGAGGGATCACTGTAGTATGCACTTATGGATGGACAGACAGAACAATTATGTCCGTCCATCCATAAGTGCATACTATTTTACTCAGATTTTACCGTTTCGTGTAGCATCAACACTGCTTACTAGAATACTTGGATACTTACAAAGTTGTTGCCTTGTACCATTCCCAATCCACCCATTTTATCCAACCTAAATTTAACCCTGACCTCTTTTGGACTTGGAATATTTTAAAAGCTATTTCTTAATTTTAAAACTAGATTTTACAGTTTCGCCTTACATCAACACCGCCTACTAGAAAGAAAGGAATACTTATATGTTGACTTGGACCGTTCCCAATTCATATATCAACCAACTTTTAACCTGCTTTTAGTGGTCACCTTTCTTCAAAACTAGAAGTAGGCTATAGGGATGAAGGGTGAATGAAGATAATTGTCTTTATATTTCAGAGTGTCTCAAGGAGAACAATGAGAACATTAAGAAGCAGTACCACACACTGCTACAGTGGAAAGAGAAGGTCAAGGAAACCAACAAGGTGAACTTGAAAAAGTTTGAAGAACTACACAAAGAGATAAGTGAATTGAAGTCTGAAAACGACAAGTACAGGCAGTGCATGTCATCACCAGAAAAACAGGTAACTACAGTGATATTTTTAGAAATCAGATCAATGAGTCCCTGGGATGCACTTTCTTTAAAACAATGAGTCCTTGAGACAATCATTGAGTCCTTGAGATAAAAGAGTAACGCAAAATCCCATAACTTATTTCTAGTTTCGAAGGCAGGTGACCACTTAAAGCAGGTTGAAAGTAAAGCAGAATGTGCCTAAAGGCACATTCTGCTTTCAACCTGCTTTAAGCTACTATCTGCTAGGATATAGCACATGTTTCTGATGTTGCATATTTATGACTATAAAGTGGAACTATTCACTTCAGTGGAAGAAACACATTAACTCTTTCCTCCCTGAAACTTTAAATGGACATTCCAGTTTCGATTTTTGTCTAGTCCATTTCTGGCTTTTAAGAGTTGTTTTTGTCAATTTTGGCATTACTGACAAACAGTGAAGACCCTGATCAGAGGGCTCCTTTTGGAGCCCTCTGATCTGGGCCTTCACTGTTTGCACAGGACAAGTGTATTATTCACATGTACACTGTTTGAAATGACGCCTATAGGCGGGACTAGGGTTCAAAGGGTTAAGGGCATAAAAATTGGTAACTATGGAAAAAAGAGTTAATAAAGGCCAGAAAAGCTATGGGTCCATGGGACTCGCAACTTTTCAAATAATGAGTCCCTGTCAGATTTAATGACTAAATGAGTATAAGACTCAGGATGCACAGGTAAAATTATCACTGTAACTAGTAACCAACATTTGCATAACCTGCCTTATTGCATTGCAACATTTTACAGACCAAGCACCGTTGTCATCACTGGCTCTGCATCAGTTTGGTCTATACTGCCAAATACCGTAGATGATACTGCTATAGACAATGCTTTAGATGATTGTGGGTGTCAATTTTGTCAAACATAGTAGATCAAGGTCAGCCGCCACATCAAAGATGCGACAGCTGGCCTTGATCTACACTATACTATTTGCAATGCAATAAGGAAGATTCTGTCATGGCACAGCTCATATACATCGAGACCACAAAAAGTAAACGATAAAAAACTGTACATGTCTGGAAGTTACCGGTACCGTTCAACATATGCCTTGGATGACATTTGACATTAGAATTTTTGTGTTTGACATTAAATTTTCTGGAGCTGTACAATCAAATCTGTTTTAACTCATAATTCCATAAATATACCCTTTTACGCCTTTAAATCTGCTTTACATTCACCCTGCTTTAAGCTGCCATCTGCTAAGGTATAGGAAAAAATTCTTATGGTACATATTCATGACTGTATAAAAAGGAAACATTTTCTTCAGGGGAGGAATAAATTTAAGGTGTATAAAGGTGTATCTAAAGAGTAATGGGTTAACCCATTACTCCATAAATACACATTTTTTCGCTTCTAATTTATTCTTCCTCTGATGAAAATAGATCTTACGAGGGTAGTTCAAAAAGTTTTGATACTGGGTTAATAACTTCATTATCATAAGTGCAAAATGCATGTGTGATATATCATTTTAAAGATCCATTCTTTGCCGATACGGCGCTATCATGCACGATAAGATCGCATTACTCGACCAGCTCTAACATGAACCTTAATGACCCCTCCTCGAGGACACTGGACCTGTTTGTGTATATTTGAGTTAATTTTCTAAACCCAATTTGATACTATAATTATTATTATGGCTTTATTGTTTTGAATAAGTTTATGAAATTTTCTGTCAAATACAAAAAGACAATTATGCAAACACTACAATGTTTTAAATGTTATTATTACATACAATATCCAAATTAGAGCTAATTTTAAACACGTATTGAAAACATAATACAAAATTAATCTCCTGTTATGTATAAAAGTAGTTAGGGAAACCACAAACTCTTTTTTTTATTATTAAACCAGGCTATGATTGATGCCATTGAAAAATGGTTTCATGTTTTAAAATCAAATTGTAGATATACTGATCAAGAACATTTTCATTGCGTTTGAAAAAGCATGTCCACTTTCGTCATTAGCAAAATAAGAAATGTTGATTTTGAAAAAATGAGATTTTAGACAGTTAACCCTTTCAATAGAAATAAAATTTTATTTACTATAAAATTTAGACACAAACTGATATACTTCCAAAAGAAATCAGGAAATTGTACTATTTAAGAAGTTATTACGTCAAAAAGTAATGTCTGAAAAGTGCTATGGTCCAGTGTCCTCGAGTAGGGGTCATTTAGGTTCATGTTGTGACTCATCGGGTTTTGTGATCTTATCGTGCATGATACCATCGTGTAGGCGAAGAATTTCTCTTTACAATGATATATCACACATGCATTTTGCACTCATTATATTGAAGTTATTGATCCAGTATCAAAACTATTTGAACACCCCTCGTATTTAAACTGTCAAGAACATGCACTGTAAGACATTTTATTATATATTCTAGCAGATGTTAGCTTAAAGCAGGCTGAAAGTAAAGCAGAATGTGCCTTAAGGCACATTCTGCTTTACTTTTAACATGCTTTAAGTGGTCACCTATCTTCAAAACTAGAAATAGGCTCTGGGGTAATGGGTTAATACATTCACGTTCTTACAATTTGGATAAACATTTATCCCGACATTGAGGCACATTCTGCTTTACTTTCAACCTGCTTTAAGTGGTCACCTGTCTTCAAAACTATAAATAGGCTATGGGGTAATGGGTTAATGCCAGTTTGCTTTTGTTTGTCAGGGATCTGTGTTAGAGGAATTACAAACCCGTGTAAGAGCTCTACAAGAGGAGAAACAGTCAGTACAACAGGAGAGAGAAACCCTGCAGAAGAAAGTGGATGACTTAAAATCACAGCTTGGTGATAAGTCACCGGAAAACGATGTGGTAAGATAGTATTCCAAGGAGCCTTCTGCTCTACTCCCATCTTGCTTGAAGCAATCATCTGTCTAAACTCTTGGCACCCCAGGGGCCAAACCATTAATACCTCTGCAAACAGTTTGGACTCTGATGAGATGTCGCTTGATGTGGCATCTCTTCAGGATCCAAACTGTTTGACAGTTTAACCCTGTTTTGAAAAGAAATTTTGAAAATTCTATTTGTAAAAATGTAGCAAATGAAAAAATTACCCAGCATGCAAAGAGTTAAGCAAAGTTTGGGTATAAGTGATTTACACTTTTGGTTATGCAAACCGCCTCGATAGCGCATTGGTAGAGCGTCCCCTTTCGAGGCGGGAGGTTGTGGGTTCAATCCCCGGCCGGGTCATACCAAAGACCATTATAAAAACGGTACTAATAGCTCCTTTGCCTGACGCTCGTCATTGTAAGGGTAGTGCTAGGAAGGTGACTGTAATGCCCAGGTAAGTATGCGTGTTAATGGATACCTTGTTTGTCGCAAATTCGCAATAAAAGCTCTACAGAGCTTATGTTGATTGTTTACCATATGCGACGTTAAATAAATATTGTCTTAGTCATTTGCCTAAACAGTTAAGACTCTAATGAGGTTATATATGGCGTCTCATCAGGATCCAAACTGTTTGACACTCTGACCCTATTTTCAAAAAAGAAATTTAGAAAATTCTATTTTTAGAACAGTTGCAGACAACAATTTTGCAGATGAAAAAATTACCCAGCATGCAAAGAGTTAAGCTGTCAAGTACTGTATTGTAATGTTTCAGTTACAAGTTAATCTCATTGTTATCATAGTATCATTTTAACTCAAGATTATGCTAGTGGTGATATGTGCCACAGTGATTACCTTTGAAAACAGTTTGGATCCAGGTGTCAGAGACATCTCATCAGGATCCAAACTGTTTGACACTCTGACCCTGTTTTAAAAAGAAATTTTGAAAAATCTATTTTTAGAACAAGAGCAGATGACAATAAATGTTGCAGACGTCAAAATTACCCAGCATGCATAAAGTTAAAAAACGCTATGGTTATATGATTTTTGATTCATATCTACATTATGCAGGTGTTTGTGAGCACAGTACCTGACCAGAGTGAAATAGAATGTTACAAAAAGCGTTGCATAGAGTTAGCCGCCCAGGTTCAAAACTTCCATCAGCAGAACGAACAGCTAATGCAAGACCTTCAGCAAGTGACAGGCCTCAAGCAGTCCATACAAGCTGAAAATACCAAGCTTAATGAAGACAATCTTGAACTACAGAAGAAACTACAAAGTGTGCTCGGTGATATCAATAAGACTAAGTATTCTATTGGAGTCTTAGGCGGCCAAGGGGAAGAGAGTAAGCCATACAACTACGGAATGAGTGGAACTGAAAGTTCTGAAAATGTTTCTATTACTGCCAAACAGGACATTGAGATGTTAGAAATGCAGACAGCAGCAGCTGAGAGAGTGTCAAGCTCCCACCAGAATGAAGCTAGTAATTGTAGATCAGAGGAACTGTCGTCAGCAGAGCTCGGTCATGAGCTGAAACTTCAGCGACAGGCTAGTCAACAGCAGCAACAAAAGATTGGTTCTCAAGAAGTACTGGTGAGTTAATAGGACTCTTTGAGGAAAGAGTACATTTGTCCTATGCAAACAGTGATGACCCAGATCAGAGGGCTCCTGAAGGGAGTCTATACTGTTTGTAATTTGGCAATATATTGTAGAAAACCACCCTAAAAAGTCATAAATACACTAGAATTAATTGGACACTGGCAATGTCCATTAAATTTTCAGGGGTGGTTGAGTTAAATTTTTCTTCTTCCTTTCTGCGAGACATCTGATTCCAACTACAGGCTCTCTTGACCGGAAACCTCTGTTATTCGAACCTGCTGTTTGGTCCCGGCAGTTTCCCTATATATTTTATGTAACCTAACTCTCTCTTGATCCTCTGTTAACCGTTATCCGACATACCTTGACGGACCAAAAAGGCAAATTAGAGGTTTTTCACACCCCGTTATCCGGCGGTATGCTGACCTTTGATCATTGACCGACTATACATGTGCAGGTGATAATGCCACATATTGCTCGGATGACAGTGTAAGACAACATGTATTGTTTAAACAATGAGTGAATAGTGAGGGTTGATAAGATAACTTCAGCCAACACATGTAAGCAACCCATTCAGGGTCGCAGTGCCGAAAAGACCAATTCATCAATCCTTTCCAACAGAAGCTAACCATTTTTTCGTGTTCAATTTGGACAGGTATCTGCCAATCGTCATCACCGTCAAGTTGTCAACATTAGAAGTAAGAAATATATAACTTCTGCGCCCTCCGCATAGTTCGAGTCTATAGTAATAATCGCAGGCGTAAAAATGTATGCTCAAGTTATATTGAGAGAAAATAAAAACATTCTCGCAATTTGAAGTTTTTGTTATTTTCCCGCTGGTTCGACATATCGAGAGAAGAATGTAAATATAAAATGTAAATACAAATTTGCCGGTGTTTTAGTGGATCCCTTAATATCTACATGTATGGGTGTTTACTTCCGATTGTACACTGACAATACACGTTTATGCCTACTGTAGAAAGAATAATGGAAAACCGTGTAGATCCGGAGCTATTTTAAACTGGAATAACCTGACGAGGATATGCTGCAGTCATGCAAGCATATTTAATAAGTCAATTTAGAAATTCGCCTCGCAGCAACAATCTTTGGGTGTGTGTAAACTTGTGAACTAAGGCCTAATTCCGTTAACCGACAACCTCTCTTAACCGACTTACAAACATGGAATCATGGGGTGTCGGATAACGGAGGGTATACTGTAATTATTGTTAAGGATAACGCTTGACTGTGCTCCCTCCCTGCAACGGCCCGTCCGAACAACGACTCCCTCCTTACAACAAAGCTTTCCACTGTTTAGAGAAAACACTGTACAGTAGAACCTGTCTATAACGGCCACTAAATAATGTTAATTATTTTTTGTTTATGACAGGTGACTGCTTAAAGCAAGGTGACAGTTAAACAGAAAGCTCCTTTAGGAGCTTTCTGTTTCACTGTCACCTTGCTGTAAGCTGTCACCTGTCTTTTATACATCTAATTAGCATTTATTTTAGTGGTCGTTATAGAGAGGTTTTACTGTATTTGCAGATAACTCAGTTAAAGAGTCGGCTTGGTGAGAAGGAGCAGATGATAGACCACTACAAACAGCAACTGGACAGTCAGATAGAAAACATCACACAACAGCACCAGCACAAACAGACACAAATGATGAAACAGCTCGATGATCTAACAACCCAACTCAAACAAACGAAACGAGTAGGTGTCAATGTTGAAAATCATAAACTTTGTAAAAGATATTTTATTATTTTGTGCACATATTCAATATAATTTTGTAAAATAATTGGTAAAGTTACAAATTAAATGATGACCGAAGGACCGTGGTCTCCTAGTAACAGGTTAGACTGGCCATCCAGGGGTAATGAGTTAGATCCCCGGCTTGACTAAGTCTTTTTTATGAAACATTTGTAGGCTATCACCTGGCTTCTTCTGTACCCACTTTCCTCTTTTTCTGAGCCTTCCCAATAAAATCAAAGTTTGCAGAAAAAGATGCGAATGAAAACAAATAAATCAAAATAAATGCGATTACATGTACTTCAAGAGTTGGATAGTATGAGTTTGCGTCGTAACATGAATATATTGTTTCATAAAATCATATAAGGTAAATCATTGATTTAAATATTTAAAATTATTTTATTATAAGTCTTTCTTGAAGAATCATTGAGAAAATGCAGTACAGCAGATCTACAGAAAGTCCCTTTAGATGCTTTCTACATTACTTTTGTCCTGCTTTAGGCTCCCACTAGTGTGAAAGATAATTCATAGGCTCTCTTTTGAAAGATTGCTTTACATAAATATGATTGTAGCAAATATTATTTCAGTCCGATGCTGGTGATGTCCAAAGTCTGAAGGCGCAAGTGATGAGTCTGATAAAAGAAAGCCAGGATCTGTCTACACGACTGGAAAATACTACAAAGCTCATGGAGCAGAAAACTGCCAGGTTAGTGATGACTTGCTGATAGATTTGATATTTACTGTCAGGGACTGGAATTGCTGATAGATTTGATATTTACTGTCAGGGATTGGACTTGCTGATATATTTGAAACTTACTGTTAGGGACTGGACTTTTTGAGATTTTACATTTACTGACAGGGATTGGACTTGTTGAGATTTTATATTTACTGACAGGGATTTTCTTTTTACAGTTACTGACAAGGATTGGACTTGTTGAGATTTTTTATTTACTGACAGGGATTGGACTTGCTGAGATTTTATATTTACTTGTTGAGATTTTATATTTACTGACAGGGATTGGACTTGTTGAGATTTTGTATTTACTGACAGTGATTGGACTTGTTGAGATTTTATATTTACTGACAGGGATTGGACTTGTTGAGATTTTATATTTACTGACAGGGATTGGACTTGCTGATAGATTTGATACTTACTGTCAGGGACTGGACTTGTTGAGACTTTATATTTACTGACAGGGATTGGACTTGTTGAGATTTTATATTTACTGACAGGGATTGGACTTGTTGAGATTTTATATTTGCTGACAGGGATTGGACTTGGTGAGATTTTATATTTACTTGTTGAGATTTGATATTTACTGTCAGGGATTGGACTTGTTGAGATTTTATATTTACTGTCAGGGATTGACTTGTTGAGATTTGATATTTACTGTCAGGGATTGGACTTGCTGATAGATTTGATACTTACTGTCAGGGACTGGACTTGTTGAGATTTTATATTTACTGACAGGGATTGGACTTGTTGAGATTTTATATTAACTGACAGGGATTTTATATTTACAGTTACTGACAAGGATTGGACTTGTTGAGATTTTATATTTACTGACAGGGGTTGGACATGTTGAGATTTTATATTTACTTGTTGAGATTTTATATTTACTGACAGGGATTGGACTTGTTGAGATTTTATATTTACTGACAGGGATTGGACTTGTTGAGATTTTATATTTGCTGACAGGGGTTGGACTTGCTGATAGATTTGATATTTACTGTCAGGGATTAGACTTGCTAATAGATTTGATACCTACTGTCAGAGACTGGACTTGTTGAGATTTTATATTTACTGACAGGGATTGGACTTGTTGAGATTTTATAATTACTGACAGGGATTGGACTTACTGATAGATTTGATACTTACTGTCAGGGACTGGACTTGTTGAGATTTTATATTTACTGACAGGGATTGGACTTGTTGAGATTTTATATTTGCTGACAGGGATTGGACTTGCTGATAGATTTGATATTTACTGTCAGGGATTAGACTTGCTAATAGATTTGATACTTACTGTCAGGGACTGGACTTGTTGAGATTTTATATTTACTGACAGGGATTGGACTTGTTGAGATTTTATATTTACTGACAGGGATTGGACTTGTTGAGATTTTATATTTACTGACAGGGATTGGACATGTTGAGATTTTATATTTACTGACAGGGATTGGACTTGCTGATAGATTTGATACTTACTGTCAGGGACTGGACTTGTTGAGATTTTATATTTACTTCTTGAGATTTCATATTTACTGACAGGGATTGGACTTGTTGATATTTTATATTTACTGACAGGGATTGGACTTGTTGAGATTTTATATTTACTTGTTGAGATTTTATATTTACTGACAGGGATTGGACTTGTTGAGATTTTATATTTACTGACAGGGATTGGACTTGTTGAGATTTTATATTTGCTGACAGGGATTGGACTTGCTGAGATTTGATACTTACTCTCAGGGACTGGACTTGTTGAGATTTTATATTTACTGACAGTGATTGGACTTGTTGAGATTTTATATTTACTGACAGGGATTGGACTTGCTGATAGATTTGATACTTACTGTCAGGGACTGGACTTGTTGAGATTTTATATTTACTGACAGGGATTGGACTTGTTGAGATTTTATATTTACTGACAGGGATTTTATATTTACAGTTACTGACAAGGATTGGACTTGTTGAGAATTTATATTTACTGACAGGGATTGGACTTGTTGAGATTTTATATTTACTTGTTGAGATTTTATATTTACTGACAGGGATTGGACTTGTTGAGATTTGATATTTACTGACAGGGATTGGACTTGTTGAGATTTGATATTTACTTGTTGAGATTTGATATTTACTGTCAGGGATTGGACTTGTTGATATTTTATATTTACTGTCAGGGATTGGACTTGTTGAGATTTGATATTTACTGTCAGGGATTGGACCTGTTGAGATTTTATATTTACTGACAGGGATTGGACTTGTTGAGATTTTATATTTACTTGTTGAGATTTGATATTTACTGTCAGGGATTGGACTTGTTGAGATTTTATATTTACTGTCAGGGATTGACTTGTTGAGATTTTATATTTACTGTCAGGGATTGGACTTGTTGAGATTTTATATTTACTGTCAGGGATTGGACTTGTTGAGATTTTATATTTACTGACAGGGATTGGACTTGTTGAGATTTTATATTTACTGACAGGGATTGGACTTGTTGAGATTTGATATTTACTGACAGGGATTGGACTTACTGATAGATTTGATATTTACTGTCAGGGATTGGACTTGTTGAGATTTTATATTTACTGTCAGGGATTGGACTTGTTGAGATTTGATATTTACTGTCAGGGATTGGACTTGTTGAGATTTGATATTTACTGTCAGGGATTGGACTTGTTGAGATTTTATATTTACTGACAGGGATTGGACTTGTTGATAGATTTGATATTTACTGTCAGGGATTGGACTTGTTGAGATTTTATATTTACTGACAGGAATTGGACTTGCTGAGATTTTATATTTACTGTCAGGGATTGGACTTGTTGAGATTTTATATTTACTGACAGGGATTGGACTTGCTGATAGATTTTGTATTTACTGACAGGGATTGGACTTGTTGAGATTTTATATTTACTGACAGGGATTGGACTTGCTGATAGATTTTATATTTACTGACAGGGATTGGACTTGTTGGCTTGTATTCCTGCATTTAACCCTTCACTCCATACCCTGTTCCTTGTTTTGATGTGAACTGACCCCTTGAAGCAGGTTGAAAGTAAAGCAGAATGCTCATAAAAGAGCTGATTAACCTGCTTTAAGCTGTCATTCTGTAAAGATACTAGAAATATATTCTGTCTTTATGGACTTCCTAGGCAGACACTACTTTCCTGAGTGTAGAAATAATTGGAGGTGTTAAAAGGCATATTAATGATGAAGTAAAGCAGAAGGCTTTTTTGGAAACTTCTGGCATTGCTATTGTCCTGCATTTGACCATCTTTAATAATCTCTGTTCCTTACTTGAATTGCTGAGAAACACAAGTGTTACTGTACAGATGGGTATTAATAGCATACATTGTTGTTTGTTTTGAATAATCAGGAAGAACGTGTCATATATCAGATATAATAACAATAGCTTTGTAGATGAGTTGATATTGCTAATCTACTTTTTTGGTCTAAAATAGTTGTTAGTTGCAGTTGATATATGTGAGGTCAGTAAGATCAAAGATCTTAAATAACCGTTCTATAGCTTTGTTTTCATGCTGGTGTCTTAAATTAAATTATAAAGAAATAATGGAATTTTCTGAGAAATTCAGCAGAAGATGGTTTTGAAGTAGACAGTGTATAATGCATTTCAAAGGTTTTACTAATACATCCTTGATAAAGCCTAAATAGTAACATGAGAAGTAGTTTTAACCCGCATCATGCTAATTAGCTGCTAAGCGTGATTTGGCTAACATTGGCAAATAGTTTTGATCCAGATCAGATGCCCCATAAGCGGCATCTGATCTGCATCCAAACTGTTTGTCACTCATTTTCAACATTTCTTTAGATCAGAAACCATCAACACCAATTTTGATAATTTTTAGCAGACGATATATTTAAAGCAGACGACAATTCAGCATGATAAATGTTAACCCTTTCTATGGTTAAATTTTCAACTTGAGAAAATAGACAAGTTTATGCTGACTTTAGGGCAATTTTTTTCGAAACTATTTTAGGAAAGTATAAGAAAAACAAACAGTACAGAACCTGATCAGAGATCTTATTAAGGAGCCTTTTGATCAGGGTGTACACTGTTTGTCAAATAAAGATATACTGGTTTACAGCAAGGGGAGGGTTATATGAGCGATATGTACTTCCTGTTAGTTGTGTTATCAGTTTGTAACCTAAAATAACACTTGTTTTCTAAATTAACCCATACCCCATAGCATTTTTCAAGTATTGTAGCTATGTTACCACTTAAAGCAGGTTGAAAGTAAAGCAGAATGAGCTTTAAGGCACATTCTGCTTTACTTCCAGCCTGCTTTAAGCTACAATCTGCTAAGATTTAGAAAATATTTGTTTTGGTACATATTCGTAACTGTAAAGTGGAACTATTTTCTTGCAGTGGAGGAATAAATAACAGGGGTAAAAAGACGTATTTATGGGGTAATGGGTTGACCTGAACAATGCTTCAAATGAACAATTCCATGTCATTATTTACTATCTAGTTATTTTAGCAATATTTTGCAAAATGGGTAACAATGCAGACACTGATCACAGGGCTTTGCCACTAGGGTTCAATCATCAATGGTAAAGCTCTTCACTGCGATATCATCTGTGAACGAAATGCCCTCTGATTTTATTTCTCACATTCAGATTGAATGAATCTTGACTGGAGAAAGATTGATGTACGTTTCAAACAGTTTTGATCCTGATTGGATACTTGGTAGCATATCATGATTCGATCTGGATCCAAACTATTTGATGTTCGAGTGTACATAGTAAAATATTAGTTTTACATATTAGGAATTATATAATTACACTTACATGAACAATGTGTTCTTAACCCATTCCCTTATAGAAGCGACTTTTAGCGCATTCATTTTATTCATCCGCCAAAGAAAATAGTTCCATTTTATACTGTCATGAATATGTACTATAAGAAATATTTTCTATATACTAGCAGATAATAACTTAAAGTAGGCTGAAAGTAAAGCTTTACTTTCAGCCTGCTTTAATAGGTCACATATCTGAACTATTAGAAACAGGCTATGGGTTAAAGGGTTAACTCTTTCAACACTAGGTAACTCTTGTGGATTATATTGTTCCCTTGTGGAACTGTTTAGTTACAAAACATGAACCAGTCTGCTTGGAATTCTGGTAAGTTCAATAACTACTGCTCTAAATTAGCAAACAGTGTAGACCCTGATCAGACTCAGAGGGTTGCTATAGGAGCCGTCTGATCTGGGTCTACACTGTTTGCATATGTAATGAGCATGTTTTAAACAGGTCCATGGTCTTGAAAGAAATAAATCATTGAAGCCTGATGATGGTTATACACAACCTTTACAAATAGTGTACCTGTGAAGAATATATTTGTCCTATGCAAACTATGTATTCAGGAACCCTCTAACCAGGGTCGGTAATGTTTGTCATTTTGCAGTACATTGTATATTTTAAAACAACCCTATTTAGTCAAAAATGGACTAGACTTAATTTGAAACTGGCATTGTCCATTTGGATTAATAAAATATTCAGATTTCAAAGAGTTTATTTGGTGTTTTGCAGGGTGTTTGAGCTAGAGCGACTTGCTCAGCAACAGGGCAGCGAGCTAGAAGAAATATATCGATCCAAGCATGAGGATAGCACACTTATACAAAACATGAAATCACAACTGTCAAGGTGTGACGAGTCACTGAGTCGAGAGAGACAAGAGCATGCCAATTCCAAGTAAGGCCATTTAAACCTGTACTCAAATAATGAATGAATGGCGTTTTAAGGTCCATCAACACAGGAAGGTCATATAGAACTGAAACAAAAAACCTGTACTCAATAGCCTGTTTCTAGTTTTCAAGACAGGTGACCACTTAAAGCAGGTTGAAAGTAAAGCAGAATGTGCCTTAAGGCACATTCTGCTTTACCATCAGCCTGCTTTAATCTACCATCTGCTAAGAGCCTAAGATATAAAAACAATTCTTCTAGTGCATATTCATAACTGTATAAAGTGGAACTATTTTCTGAAGTGGAGGCATAAAAAGGCGTATTTATGGGGTAATGGGTTAACTCTTACAGTGTTAGTGCTGACTTGACCTGTGTTTGCAAACAGTTTGGATACAGACCAGATACTGAGTAATCTGGCATCTGATCAGGATTCAAGCTGTTTGTAACTTGGGTTGCATTCTGGAGATTAACATAGGAATTATTTGATATTTAGAATTTTAGCAGATGAGAAATTTAAGCAGAGGACATATTTCCAGCTAGAGTTGACAAATGTTGTTTGAAATAACTATGTAACATAAATGTGACTGTTTAAGTAACAATTTAGGCAGAGGGATGTTACATTTTGCATTTTTAACCAGTCTACATACGTTTTTCAGATATCAACTAACAGAGCTTAGAGCATCATTTAACAGATTGGTGAATGACTACAAGGAACTGTTGGACACTTTTGAAAAATACAAGGTAGATGGTTAGCAGTCAGAGTAACAACTTCCTGATCTCACATATCATACTGTCACACGGAGAGAAATTATTGTAAATTTGCATTAACTCATTGGCCCCTAATAAAGAGTATAGGTACCTGGTGAAAAGCACTTCCTAAGCAAACAGTGTAGAGCTAGATCAGAAGATTCCTAAAACATTCATCTTTCATAAAAGAGATCCAGTCTCTTCAAAGAACACTGTTGTAACAAGTCTGGCGGCACTGATTCCATTAAATTTCAGATATGACAAGTATGTCAAATAGTAATGTTTGTCTCAAACAAACCATATGATGTGAATACTTACTGGAAATGTTTAGGTTTAATTGGAGACATAACAGAATAGACTATTAAAAAAGTTCAGTTAACATTCTCTCATCAGGAGCTCTTAATTATGGTACATTCAAACCTGTAATAAGCAACCATTGAATGAAGAAGACTTGTTATCTTTGAATACAGTCAATGCTTAATGTCTGTCAATGCTTAATGCAGGTCAAAAGTTAGGCAGAATGCTCCTATAGAGCTTTCTATAGGAGCTTTCTGCTATCCATTTCTCCTGCATTAAGCTGACACCATATCATAAAGGCTACATGTACTATTTTGTGTGGTTGCTTAACCATTGAACCCTGATCTCTCATATACATATCCTTTGCAAACAGTTTACCTGTGGAGAATACAGTTGTCCTTTTCAAACAGTGAAGACCCAGATCAGAGGGTTCCGAAAGGAGCCATCTGATCAGGGTATGCACTGTTTGCTATTGACCAAAAACAATCCTAAATAGTCAAAAATGGACTAGATTAAACTGGAATTGTCCATCTGAAGTTTTTAGGGGTAAAGTGTAAATACAAGTTTAACTGTAGTTGTACATGATTATTTGCAGGCTGGAAATCAGAACAAGCAGCTGATGGATGAGATCAACAGACTGACTGCACAGACCATAGCTGCAGAGGAGGCCATTACCTACAGAGATGATCAGATCAAACAGTTAAAGAGTGAGAGTGGCAAACTGAAGGAGGAGATAGATAACACCATACCAGTACTGAGAGCACAGGTAGAGTAGTTAGAGATAGATAACACCATATGAGTACTGAGAGCACAGGTAGAGTTGTTAGAGATAGATAACACCATACCAGTACTGAGAGTACAGGTAGAGTAGTTAGAGATAGATAACACCATACCAGTACTGAGAGCACAGGTAGAGTAGTTAGAGATAGGTAAAACCATACCAGTACTGAGAGCACAGGTAGAGTTGTTAGAGATAGGTAAAACCATACCAGTACTGAGAGCACAGGTAGAGTTGTTAGAGATAGATAACACCATACCAGTACTGAGAGCATGTAGAGTTGTTAGAGATAGATAACACCATACCAGTACTGAGAGCACAGGTAGAGTAGTTAGAGATAGATAACACCATACCAGTACTGAGAGCACAGGTAGAGTAGTTAGAGATAGATAACACCATACCAGTACTGAGAGCATAGGTAGAGTAGTTAGAGATAGATAACACCATACCAGTACTGAGAGCACAGGTAGAGTAGTTAGAGATAGATAACACCATATGGGTACTGAGAACACAGGTAGAGTGGTTAGAGATAGATAACACCATACCAGTACTGAGAGCACAGGTAGAGTTGTTAGAGATAGATAACACCATACCAGTACTGAGAGCACAGGTAGAGTGGTTAGAGATATATAACACCATATGGGTACTGAGAATACAGGTAGGGTGGTTAGAGATAGATAACACCATACCAGTACTGAGAGTACAGGTAGAGTAGTTAGAGATAGATAACACCATACCAGTACTGAGAGCACAGGTAGAGTTGTTAGAGATAGATAACACCATACCAGTACTGAGAGCACAGGTAAACACCATACCAGTACTGAGAGCACAGGTAAGCACCATACCAGTACTGAGAGCACAGGTAGAATGGTTAGAGATGACTGACGTTATAATATAGCATGGTATTAGACATTATAACATGGCCTTAGTATTATTGCTTTACCTGATACTTACTGGTTTAAGGGGAGATAACATGGCATGGCATCATAAGTGTCTTGCATTAGGGCATGACATCTGTGAATCAATCAATACTAGTAGCAGGCAAAGAGTTATAACCGTTACTAGCTTTGGAAACAGGTGACCACTTAAAGCAGGTTAAAAGTAAAGCAGAATGTGCCTTAAGGCGCATTCTGATTCTTTACTTTCAACCTGTTTTAAGCTACTATCTACTAGAATATAGAAAATATTTCTAATGATACATATCCATGACTGTATAAAGTGGAACTGTTTTCTATAGTACAGAAATATACTAAAGGCATAAAAAGTGTATTTCTGAGGTAATGGGTTAATTTGCCATGCAAACTCAATGTGGTTAGAGTGGACACTGTTTGACCATAACAAAGCATTGCAGTAAACAGTTTGAATGGTTTTTGGTACTATACAGTAGAAGAAATGGGGACATATGGCAATATGCTTCTTAATGAGCTTTCTATATTACTTTTGGCCTGCCTTATTCTTCAAGCTTTTATGTACATATTTAAGATGATATTTAAATATGCACATCATTGTATCTTCTAGGCTGATGTATGGAAACAAGACTTTGATGCAGAAAGATGTGCACGAGAACGACAAGTTGCAGAAAAGGATGCTTTGCTTCAGGATATGAGAAATTTGGAAATAAAAAACCAACAGCTTATTGATGAAATGGAGAGCTACTCTCGTAAATCTCTCGCTGAGATGCAGAGACGTCATGCTCCAAGTTCCTATCAAAACCAGATGCATGGTTATCTACAGGTTGGGAACCAGGGTGCAGGTTTTCAGTCGCCCAATCAGCTGGGATACCCAGCACCGGCGTATCCACCGACTGGGTCACCTGGCGGCTACCAGCCCAGACAGGGGGTAGAGAGCTCAAGTGGACCAGAAGGCGCCAGTGGACAACCACAAGGACCCCCATCAGCATCTAACTTACAGGTGAATAACACTTTTATAAAATACAGTCTAAACTCGATACTACGAACTCGCTTAAATCAATCTTACCAGTATTTCGTAAGTTGAATTTTGATAATTCGATCTCATCTAAGTCGAACGTACCAGTATTTCAAAGTTAAAACATGGCTAAGCCATGTTTTAACTTTGAAATATGGGTATGTTCGAACAATCCTACTGTACTGTATAGGGCTTCCTCCCTACAATGGCCCTCCGAATGTCTCCTTCCTTACATCATTGCTTGCTGCTGTTCCCCCAAACAAGACAAGTATGTCTTAAGTTACACAATAGTGGACATTTTTAAAGAATAGATATAATGACAATTAATTTGAACTAGCTCAGACGCCGCATAATGCAGCCTGCTTTCAGGAATCACCTGTAAGGAATCATTTAACTATTATTTAAACATGAACAAAAATAAATAATTTCTATATCCTAGTTGATGGTGGCTTAAAGCAGGCTGAAAGTTAAGCAGAATGTGCCATAAGGCACATTCTGTTTTACTTCCAACCTGCTTCAAATACTCATCTGTATTCAAAACTAGAAACAGGCTATGGGGCAAAGGGTTAAGTCCTGTAAACAATCTATAAAGAAGGACTAAAGATTGTTTTGTTTTCTATCCAACAGCAACCAGCCTCCCACGGAAGCAGCAGCAGTCATGCAGATGATGGTGAAGGCCAGATAACATGTCCTAAGTGTGGAGTAGCCTGTCCAGACCTCGACACATTACAGATCCATGTGATGGATTGTCTGGACAATTGAATAGCCATATACCACATCCATGCAATTCATGTGTCATCCCATAGATATGCACATTACCCCATAGATATGACTTTTTACACATTTAATCTATTCCTCCATTGAAGAAAATAATTCAATTTATGCCGTCATAAACATGTGCCGTCAGAATTATTTCGAATATCCAAGTAGATGGTAGCTTGAAGCATGCTAATAATAAAGAGGAATGCGCCGTAAGGTGAATTCTGCTTTACTTTCAGCCTGCTTTAAGTGGTCACCTGTCTTTAAAACTAGAAACAGGCTATGGGGTAAAGGGTTAATCCTTCTCTATTAGCATCAACTAGTCTATGACAAACTTCTATAACAGGCATAATTATGTAACCATATACACCGAAACCTGTTTTTAGCTTTGGAGACAGGCGACTACTTAAAGCATTTTGAAAGTAAAGCAAAATGCACCTTATGGTGCATTCTACTTAACTTTCAACCTGCTTCAAGCAACCATCTGCTAGGATTATTAGCATATTTCTGATGATCCATCTTTGTATTGGTATAAAGTAGAACAATTTCTGCAGTGGTGGAATAAATTAAAGGCATTAAAAGGCAATGGGTTAAGTGCAACTTGCTATTAAAACAAGAGGGCCTGAAGGCCCTGATATCGCTCACCTGTTGTACTGAAGCCTGCTAGCTTTACCTTTCTGTTTCATCCGTTTTATCTAAATCCATTCAAATTTGTAGTATAGCATGAAAACAATTTTGGAATACAACCTCATAGTAACTAGTATAGTAGAGTACATCAAGGGCAGGTAACTTAAGAGCCTAAACAATACTGAAATGAAGCCTTTTCTAGCATTTCAAAGTATACCAAGGGTAGATAACTATTGCCACAATGATTAGATTTCAACAATAATTGCACTCCTTCGAGAACTTATAGCTATATACTTTGTGTGCAAGTCAAAATCCATTGAAAGCTGTAGTTGCAAGAGTGTAAACGATGTTAGATATGGCATTTTCAGCAATTCAAGGGCAGATAACTTTTGACCAATTCACCTGATTTCAACCATAATCGAACTCATCCGAACTCTTATGGTAATATACAATCTAAGAAAGTTTGAGAAAGATTGGATAAATATTGTGGCCTCTAGAGTGTAAACACTGTTAAATATGGCATTTTCAGCAATTCAAAGGTAGATAACTCTTGACCTATTCGCCCGATTACAGCCATAATCGAATTCATTCAAACTCTTATGGTAATATACAATCTAAGCAAGTTTGAGAAAGATTGGATAAATATTGTTGCCTCTAGAGTGTAAAACACTGTTAAATATGGCATTTTCAGCAATTCAAAGGTAGATAACTCTTGACCTATAATTCCGATTTCAGCCATAATAGAACTCATTCGAACTCTTATGGTAGTATACAATGTGAGCAGGTTTAAGAAAGATTGGATAAATATTGTGGCCTCTAGAGTGTAAACACTAAAATTGTTGACGCCGGACGACGCACACCGCACGACGGACATTCAAGGATTGCAAAAGCTCACCCTGAGTTAGCTCAGGTGAGCTAAAAACACAAAAGGAAACACAATGGAGGTATAGAGGCATGTGGCGGCTTAAAGCAGAGTGAAAGTAAAGCAGAATTATAGAAAGTAAAGCTCCTACGCTTTTCTGCTTTACTTTTTAGCTCACCTGAGCCTTTGGCTCAGGATGAGCTATTGTGACCGCTCTTCGTCCGTCTGCCGTCGTCCGTCCACATTTTCAAACAACATCTCCTCAGAAACCACTGACCCAATTTCAACCAAACTTTGTCAGAAGCATCAGTGACAAGGGGGAACGAAATCTTGTTCAGTTTTTGGCTAGAGTTATTCCCCTTGCTTTGGGACCAGATTTTCTAACATGACGTATAGACAACTTTTAATGCATAAGAAAATCTTAAAAAATCTTCTTCTCAAAAATCAAAAGGCCCAGACCTTTGATATTTGGTATGTATCATAACCTAATGATATTCTACCAAGATTGTTCAAATTTTGACCCTGGGGTCAAAATGGCCCCGCCCTATGGCTTATCAGTTTTTCTTAGGAAAATCTTTAAAAATCTTCTTCTCTGAAACCGTAAGGCCCAGATCATTAATATTTGACATGTAGTTTTGCCTCATGCTATTCTACCAAGATTATTCAAATTATGACCCCGAGCCTAAAATGGCCCCGCCCCTGGGCTTATCAGTTTTACATTGAATTATATAGGAAAACCTTAAAAATTCTTCTTCTCTGAAACTGTAAGGCCCAGATCATTAATATTCGACATGTAGCTTTGCCTCATGGTCCTCTACCAAGATTGTTCAAAGTATGACCCCCGGGTCAAAAATGGCCCTGCCCCGGGCTTATCAGTTTTACATAGACTTATATAGGAAAACCTTTAAAAATCTTCTTCTCTGAAACTGTAAGGCCCAGATCTTTAATATTTATCATATAGCTTTGCCTTGTGGTCCTCTACCAAGATTGTGCAAATTATGACCCCAAGGCCAAAAATGGCCCCGCCCTCGGGCTTATCAGTTTTTCATAGTAAAACCTTTAAAAATCTTCTTCTCTGAAACCGTAAGGCCCAGATCATTTATATTTGACAAGTAGCTTTGCCTTATAGTCCTCTACCAAAGTTGTTCAAATTATGACCCCCGGGTCAAAATTGGCCCGCCCCGGGGCTTATCAGTTTTACATAGACTGATATAGGAAAACCTTTAAAAATCTTCTTCTCTGAAACTGTAAGGCCCAGATCATTAATATTTGACATATAGCTTTGCCTTGTGGTCCTCTACCAAGATTGTTGAAAATATGACCCCCAGGCCAAAAATGGCCCCGCCCTCAGGCTTATTAGTTTTTCATAGGAAAACCTTTAAAAATCTTCTTCTCTGAAACCGTAAGGCCCAGATCATTTATATTTGACATGTAGCTTTGCCCTATGGTCCTCTACCAAGATTGTTCAAATTATGACCCCTGGATCAAATTTGGCCCCGCCCCGGGGCTTTTCAGTTATATCAGCTATATCAAAATGTTGTCTTGCCCAGTCAGCTTCTATGGTACAATGTCTCAGGTGAGCGAAATGTGACCCTCTGGGTCTCTTGTATAATGTTATAGGCAGCCATCTTCTTTGTACACAGGAAATGAGACTTTTTAGCTCACCTGAGCCGAAGGCTCAAGGTGAGCTGTTGTGATCGCCCGCCATCCGTCTGTTCAAATTTTACTTCAAGCGACATCTCCTCTGAAACCGCGAGTTTGAGGGAAAAACTAAATTGCTGATGGTGTTCCTTGGATGCTTCTCTACAGAAATCGTTAAAATAAAATTCAAATGTTGACTACTTATTGAAATTTATTAAAAAAAGTGAAAAACTTTAAACAAGTTTTTTGTAAAAAAAACACTGTTCCCACACCTTAGATATTGCAGGAATAGTATCTTCTACTAAATCACTTTCAAAATTGTAAAAAATCAAAACCCTAGGGTCAAATTTGACTCAACCCTGGCCGTATCAGTGCTTTTTGATGCAGGTCTGACAGTAAAAACTCTCTAATGATCCGTTTTTATACAGACCCATTGTATCTTCCAGGCTAAGAAGCTACCCTTATACTAAATGCAACATTTTTGCAAACAGTTTGGATCCAGGTCAGATGCCACATAATGCAGCATCTAATCTGGATCTAAACTATTTGCCACTCATTTACATATTTTCTTATATTTAGAAAATATGTTATTATTTTTTACATATTTCACATACAAACATTTGGAGCAGACAACAGTTCAGCATGATAATAGTCATTTCTCCCTGAGACCGTCTCTTATTGCATAACTGACCCATAGCTAGCTCTGAACTCAGGTCACTGAGATACATAGCAGAAATGATGCTGTCTGCTATTTTATGCTCAAGCACAACTTAGTTCAAGGCATATTACTTTTGGTCTGTCTGCTTGTTTGTTTGTTTATCTTTCTGTCTATCAGTCCACAATTAATTCTTGCCATAAACAGTATGGATCCAGGTCAGATGCCACATAATGCTGCATCTAATCTGGATCCAAACTATTTGCCACTCATTTACATATAGTTTCTTATATTTAGAACATGTAAATAATGATATTTATTAACCTTTTAACCCATACATATTCCTTTTTATGTCTTTAATTTATTCTTCCACAGAAGAAAATAATTTCACTTTATACAGTCATTGTTGTCTTTAACAATTGCTTCAAATGACATCTCCTCATATACCACTGAAAAGATTTCAACCAAACTTTACACGAATGTTCCTTGGGTCAAGTTGTTTCAAATTTTGTTCAAAGAATTAAAAACAATGTAGAACTCTGGTTGCCATGGCAACCAAGTGAAAAAATAAGGAAATCTTAAAAAATCTTCTTGTCTGAAACTACAAGGGCCAGATCTTAGACATTTGTCACATAGCATCATCTACAGGTCCTCTATCAAGTTTGTACAAACAATGCCCCTGGGGTCAAAATTGGCCCCGTCCCGGGGGTCACAGTTTTACATAGAGTTATATAGTGAAATTTTCAAACGTCTTCTCCTCTGAAACTAATATGGCCAGAGCTTTGATATCTGGCATGGTGACACTTTTAGATGTCCTATACCAATAAGGTTCAAATGGTTCTGGTCGATTGCCTATCATCTACAGGTCCTCTATCAAGTTTGTACAAATTATGCCCCTGGGGTCAAAATTAGCCCCACCCGGGGGTCACAGTTTTCAAACGTCTTCTTTTCTGAAGCTAATATAGCCAGAGCTTTGATATTCGGCATGGTGTTTCTTCTAGATGTCCTTTATCTATTTTGTTCAAATGGTTCCAGTCTGTTGCATATGTAGGTCACAGGAGCTAAAAATAGATTTTTTCAATGGAAACTTAAAAAAAATCTTCATGTCTAGAACCCTAGTACCCTGATCTTAGATATTTGGAACATAGCATCATCTACAGGTCCTCTATTAAGAGTGTTCAAATTATGCCCCTCGGGTAAAAAATGACCCCGTCCTGGACATAAATCATTATCTCCATTTTGATGTACAGCTATTCTCAGGTGAGCGACATATGCCCCATGGGGCTCTTGTTTTCGATGGTCATAAAAACAAGGCTGTACTGCATGTATATATATATCTAGCAAAATTCTGCTTTACTTTCATCCTGATCTAAGCTGCCATATTTCATTATCATTAAATATTTTGGTGGTGATAAGCTGGAGATGTTGCTGTTTGTGAAATCCTTCGTTTATGATTGGTTAGTGCAATGTCGGGATAAATGTTTATCCAAATTGTAAGAATGTGAATGTATTAACCCTTAGCCCGCCAAATAAATTGTCGTCTGCTATATTTCTCGTCTGCTTCAAGTTTCAAAGTGCTTCAAAGTTGATCAAAATTGCTGAAAATGTTGTCCAAGTGTCAAACAGCTTGGATCATGATGAGACACCGAGTTACTAGGCGTCTCATCCGGATCCAAGCTGTTTGCATATGGAGCTATAGTCGTGAGTGGCAGGCTAAGGGTTAATATTATATATACATCACTTGCTTTTGTATTTATGTTCTGTTTGACCTTTATCATGCTTCAAAAAACTACCAGACATACAGTATTTTTTCTATATCCGTCCGCCATTCATGAGGCGAAAGCGAAAATACAACTCGCCACTGTATAGCAAGTTGAACGCGTTTTTAGGGTTGACGAGGTGAGAAAATAAATCTAACACCACAGTTGAGTGTCAGATGGATATCCCACCCTCGGTATGAAGATAAATATTTAAGAATACTCGGCGGAGCCTAGGGTGGGATATCCTTATCTGACACTAACAGTGGTGTTAGATTCACTATGTATCACCCCAGTACCTCCATCATTTTGTATCTGTCTGTACTGGGCTTCAGATAAGGGGAGTGTTTCAAAACCTTAAATCTTTTTTTCTGCATCAAACACTATGGTGTCACTACTCGTTAGAATTCTCTCTTGGCTGGAGCCATGTTTCTGTATACAGTACTGCTGAAGATACCAATTCAATAACATGACAGGGGGAGGCTCTTATTGGCACTTGTAGAGAGCAAATCTTGAAGCTCTCCACTGTCGTATCTTCCAAGTGAGTCCAATCTAACAAGGTTTTGATGAAGAAGACAGCTGCATGGCTACAGTGTTTTACAAACATCTTTTAGTTTATGCAGTCCATACCTAATTGGATAAATTAGTATGCTAAAAAGAAAAGTTTTTGTAGGTTGGTTTTATTACATGTACAGTCAAACCTGTATTAAACGACCATTAAAAAATGATATGTTATTTTGTAATATTAACGATTGGTAGCAGCTTAATGCGTGACATAAGTAATGTAGAAAGCTTTTCCTGTATGAAATGGTCACCTTTCTTTGAAGGTCATTATGCATCTCCATTCAGCGGTTGTTTAACACAGGATTGGCTGTTAATAAATTCATAGAAATGAAATAAGTTATTTATGAAAATACGTGCTGAAATTCCTGTATAATTTTTACTTTGTGAATTATTTATTAGGTTTCATGTACATTTTTGACACAAATGCCTAAAAATGTCAGACAGTTAACAATGCTTTCTTTTGTTGGGATTTTTTCGCACAAAGTTTAAAGATACATGTAGTTCTAATGCAAATAAATTGTAGTTATTGTTATTTAATTTATAAGACAGTTAAGGATATATGTTCAAAGCATTATTTGAGCAACTCTGGGTACGATAAAACCCTGTTTTTGATACTTCATAAGGAAAACAGGATGAAAGTTAAGTAATACCTTTTTTGGAACTTTCTGCTTTACTTTAATCTTGTATTATTTGAGCAATCGCCTGTGTAAATATTGAAAACAATCCTTCTTTTAAAATGGTGTAATACCAGTTTTAACTCTTTCAATACTCAGTAACTTAGCAAAAATGTTTATTTGACTTTTGAGATTGGTAATTCTTTAAAGAAGCAGGATAATAGTGACAAACAGTTTGGACCCTGATCATGTTGCACATTAAGTGGGGCCTGGTCTGAATCCAAACTATTTGTGAAGGTTTTCAATACAGGTCTTCTTTGAAAGAGTTTAAGTATATTAGTACTTCTCTTTCTATATTGAAAGTCTCGGCTTTTACATGTTTACACGTTAATAAACATTTAGAACCAAGCACAAATGATTCTCTGTCTTTGTTTGATGACAGTTTATTTGACTTTAAAAATTTAGATTCAAAGATATTTTACTCTAAAAATTGTTTTCTCAAAGTTCTCTTTTGTGTTTTACATTAAGTCATTTACTCCATGTGATATGTATAATTTACAAACTGTGTACTGCAAAGAGTAACCTTGTCCTGTGCAAACAGTGTAGACCCTCTGATCATGGTCTACACAGTTTGCCATCTTGCAATATATTGTAAAAAATACCCCATAATATCTAAATATAGACTAGACTTATTTGGAAACAGAAATTGTCCACTTTTTAGTTTCATGGGGGAATGAATTGAAGCCTGCATTTACAATAGATGAATGTTTGTTTCTTTGCTTGTTGATAACCATTTTCATTGTTGATAATCATTAAATACAACATTGTACAATACAATGCTTTGCCTTCTTTCTTCTGTATAATATTACGGCAGACATCCATTGAATATACATATATAAGCCATTTTACCCTTTCCTGAATAGCCATTAATTTTAGTGCAAATAAGCGATATCCAATCGAGTTGGAACTGACATAGTATTTTTAGCTCACCTGAGCCGAAGGCTCAAGGTGAGCTGTTGTGATCGCCCGCCGTCCGTCTGTCCGTCTGTCCGTCCGTTCAAATTTACTTCAAGCGACAACTCCTCTGAAACCGCGAGTCTGAGGAAAAAACTAATTTGCTGACGGTGTTTCTTGGATGCTTCTCTACAGAAATTGTTAAAATGAAACTTTAAAGTGGACTACTTATTGAAATTTATTAAAAAAAGTGAAAAACTTTAAACAAGTTTTTTGTAAAAAACCACTGTTCCCACACCTTAGATATTGCATGAATAGTATCTTCTACTAAATCACTTTCAAAATTGTAAAAAATCAAAACCCTAGGATCAAATTTGACTCAACCCTGGCCATATCAGTGCTTTTTGATGCAGGTCTGACAGTAAAAACTCTCTAATGATCCGTTTTATACAGAGGCATTGTATCTTCCAGGCTAAGAAGCTACCCTTATACTAAATGCAACATTTTTGCAAACAGTTTGGATCCAGGTCAGATGCCACATAATGCTGCATCTAATCTGGATCTAAACTATTTGCCACTCATTTACATATTTTCTTATATTAAGAAAATATAAGTTATTATTTTTTACATATTTCACATACAAACATTTGGAGCAGACAACAGTTCAGCATAATAATAGTCATTTCTCTCTGAGACCGTCTCCAATTGCATAACTGACCCATAGCTAGCTCTGAACTCAGGTCACTGAGATACATAACAGAAATGAAAGTGATGTCTGCTATTTTATGCTCAAGCACAACTTAGTTTGAGGCATATTACTTTTGGTCTGTCTGTTTGTTTGTTTGTGTTTTGTTTGTTTGTTTATCTTTCTGTCTATCAGTCCACAATTAATTCTTGACCATAAACAGTATGGATCCAGGTCAGATGCCACATAATGCTGCTTCTAATCTGGATCCAAACTATTTGCCACTCATTTACATATAGTTTCTTATATTTAGAAAATGTAAATAATGATATTTATTAACCTATTAACCCATACATATTCTTTTTTTATGTCTTTAATTTATTCTTCCACAGAAGAAAATATTTCACTTTATACAGTCATTGTTGTCTTTAACAATTGCTTCAAATGACATCTCCTCATATACCGCTGAAAAGATTTCAACCAAACTTTACACGAATGTTCCTTGGGTCAAGTTCTTTCAAAATTGTTCAAAGAATTAAAAACAATGTAGAACTCTGGTTGCCATGGCAACCAAGTGAAAAAATAAGGAAATCTTAAAAAATCTTCTTGTCTGAAACTACAAGGGCCAGATCTTAGACATTTGTCACATAGCATCATCTACAGGTCCTTTATCAAACTACAAACTATGCCCCTGGGGTCAAAATTGGCCCCGCCCAGGGGGTCACAGTTTAACATAGAGTTATATAGTGAAATTTTCAAATGTCTTCTCCTCTGAAACTAATATGGCCAGAGCTTTGATATCTGGCTTGGTGACACTTTTAGATGTCCTATACCAATAAGGTTCAAATGGTTCTGGTCGATTGCATATCATCTACAGGTCCTCTATCAAGTTTGTACAAATTATGCCCCTGGGGTCAAAATTAGCCCCACTCCGGGGGTCACAGTTTTCATACGTCTTCTTTTCTGAAGCTAATATAGCCAGAGCTTTGATATTCGGCATGGTGTTACTTCTAGATGTCCTTTATCTATTTTGTTCAAATGGTTCCAGTCTGTTGCATATGTAGGTCACAGGAGCTAAAAACAGATTTTTTCAATGGAAACTTAAAAAAAATCTTCTTGTCTAGAACCCTAGTACCCTGATCTTAGATATTTGGAACATAGCATCATCTACAGGTCCTCTATCAAGATTGTTCAAATTATGCCCCTCGGGTAAAAAATGACCCCGTCCTGGACTTAAATCATTATCTCCATTTTGATGTACAGCTATTCTCAGGTGAGCGACATATGCCCCATGGGGCTCTTGTTATATAGTTCATCAGTGGGCATTGGGATTTTGAATTTTCACGTTTAGCCTATTTCTAGTTTTGTACTTGTAATGGAAACAGCTAGGTGACCACTTATTCAAGCAGGTTGACAGTAAAGCAGAATGCACCTTAACATGCACTCTGCTTTACCTTCAGTCTGTTAAAAGCTACCATCTAATAGGATACAGAAAATGTTTGTTATGGTACATATTCATGATTGAATAATGTGAAACTGTTATAAATTAAAGACGCATTTATGGGGAAATGTATTTATGGGGTGAGTAAGTTAAATCGGAGGAATAAACGAGAAGTGCTGAAAACTACAAACAGTTTTAAATCATCTTTAATATCAACATTTCAAAATAGGACATTAATAAATTATTACAATTTGTATTGAAAAATGGCTTTGTCACTGATAATGCAAGATATGCGCTTCCCAACACATATTTGAAAATACATGCACTGTACAGTAAAACCTCATTAAAAAATTGAAGGCTAATTGACTAAAGACCCATGACAGCTTAATGCAAGGTGAATGTAAAACAGAAAGCCCCTGAAGTCGCCTGCCTTAATCAGCTAATAATTAACACAATTTATTTAGTTCTACTGTAAATGAAATGGCAAACTTTTTGAAGAAAATTGGTTGGTGTCATTCCAGGAAAACACACAGGTGAGTAAAATAAATCTCTTTTAATTCATTCACCCCTGAATCTTTAAAGGCAAAATTCCAATATCCATTAAGTATAGTTCATGGGTGCATAAAACAATGGTGAAAAAAGACAAACAGTGCAGATCCTGATCAGAGGGCTCCTAATGAACCCTCTGATCAGGGTCAACACTGTTTGCATAGCACAAGTGTATTCTTCACTGGTATACTCTTTACTAATTATAAATGATGAGTATTCTTGTTGAATGAGTTGAGAGATCAACAAGTTTCTTTAATGATTTGCCTCTTGAGATAGTTTTACTATATTTTATACTACACATACAAGAGATAGATCATTACTCTAAAGATATCTAACTTACTGCTAAAATGTTACTATGGTGTGACTACTTAATTAACTTTTGTTAACATTTTCCCAGAAAGTGCTGTTTCAAAGAGTTTTCTCCTAGTGTGGAAAACAGTCAATTGATATGGCTCTTTCCGTTATACCGTCAATCTGGTGTAACCCATCACCTGATTTTAATGTCATATTTGTGTTGTCAAGTCTTTTGTTGACATTACACTGAATTAAAGTTTTGAAGACCGGAAACCACTTAAAGCAGGTTGAAAGTAAAGCAGAATGTGACTTATGGCACATTCTGCTTTACTTTCAGACTGCTTTAAGTTATAGTCTGCTCGGAAATAGAAAATATTTCTTATGGTACATGTTCATGACTGTTTAAATTTGAACTAAATTTGAACTATTTTTTCAGTGGAGGAATAAATTAAATGCGGTAGAAGGGCTTCTAATGGGGGGGGGGGGGGGTGTTTAAACAGTAATCTAGTTGACTTACTGTGTAAACAGTAACTAGTGATTATAGCCATTGACAGAGATGTTTGTTTATCCATCATTTGTTTTAGAGAATTTCAAGTTTTCTTTGTAATTAATTCAGCTGCAGTTTTCAGTTCTGATATGGACTCTGACACATCTTGACCTAATTTTTCAAGCTGTTCATATTTTTCCTGCAATTCCTGTGGCTCCTTTTTCAGTTGAATCTGTAATTCTAATAAACGTGTCACATGACGGTAATTAATGTCTACTGTGTCTTTATCTGGTTTGGCTGTATTCCCGGTTGATTCACCTTGGTCATCTGTACCTACCAGTCTATGTTGTAGGGCAGAATCTACAATTTGTAAAAATCTATTAATACATGTAGTATTATCAGTAATCATTGTAAAGAGTAAAATTAAACCAAAGAAAGAATATGAAAATTTTAACCTTTTTCTTCACAAAAATACCCAAGAATGGTTAACCTTTTGGTCTTACCCTGATCTAGTAATTTCTGATAATTATTATTATACCAGATTTATATAGTGCTCTTTTCACACAGGGGTTGTGCACTCAAAAGAACTTCACAATAAAGTGCTGGTGTTAAAAAAGTGTCAGTATAACCCTTTCTCCATAGAAGCACCTTAAATTCAGTCCTCTGCTGAAGGAAATAGGTCCAATTTATACTGTCATGAATATGTATCAAAAGAAATGTTTTCTATAATTCAAGCAGAGGGTAGCTTAAAGCACTCTGCTTTACTTACAGCCTTTTTAAGTGCAGATCACTTAAAACTTATCTTCAAAACTAGACAAGAGGGCCTGAAGGCCCTGCTATCGCTCACCATTTGTAATGAAGCCTGATAGCTTTACCTTTGAATTTCACCCGTTTTATTCTAAATCCATTCAAGTTTGTCGACCTACTCTAGTATAGTAGAGTACATCAAAGGCAGATAACTAGAGCCTAAACAATACTGAAATGAAGCCTTTATCTAGCATTTCAAAGTATATCAAGGGCAGGTAACTATTGCCACAATGATTAGATTTCAACAGTAATTGCACTCCTTCGAAAACGTATAGCTATATACTTTGTGTACAAGTATAATCAAAATCCATTGAAAACTGTAGTTGCAAGAGTGTAAACGGCTACGCTGTAAAATATGGCATTTTCAGCAATTCAAAGGTAGATAACTCTCGACCTATTTGTCCCATTTCAATCATAATCACCCTTTTTCGAACTCTTATGGTCATAAACAATCTGGGCAAGTTTGAGAGAGCTTGGATAAATATTGTTGCCTCTAGAGCGTAAACACTGTTAAATATATCATTTTCAGCAATTCAAAGGTAGATAACTCTCGACCTATTGATCCGATTACAACCATAATTGAACTCATCCGAAGTCTTATGGTAATATACAATCTGAGTAAGTTTGAGAAAGATTGGATAAAATTTCTGGCCTCTAGAGTGTAAACACCCTTCAATATGGCATTTTCAGCAATTCAAAGGTAGATAACTCTCCAACTATTAGCCTGATTTCAACCATAATCAACCTCATGTGAACTCTTATAGTAATATACAATCTGAGCAAGTTTGAGATAGGTTGGATAAAAATTGTGAACTCTACAATGTAAACACCCTTAAATATGGCATTTTCAGCAGTTGAAAGGAAGATAACTCTTGATCTATTGGTCCGATTTCAACCAAAATTAAACTCATCTGAACTCTTATGGTCATATACAATCTGGGCAAGATTTAGAAAGATTGGATAAATATTGTGGCCTCTAGAGTGTAAACACTTAAATATGGCATTTTCAGCAATTCAAAGGTAGATAACTCATGAACTATTTGTCCGATTTCAACCATAATCGAACTCATCCGAACTCTTATGGCAATATACCATCTGAGCAAGTTTGAGAAAGATTGGATAAATATTGTGGCCTCTAGAGTTTAAACACTAAAATTGTTGACGCCGCTCGACGGACGTTCAAGGATTGCAAAAGCTCACCCTGAGCTAGCTCAGATGAGCTAAAAAAGGCTATGAAGTAAAGAGTTATTTAATTATTATTATTATTACTTCTCTTCATCAAGATTGATGATTATAAGAAGGGGCATTTGTGATGTGCAAAAGGGACTGTAACCGGCTGGTCACTTTATCTTGACACCGTCAAACCAGTCGTAATGCTAACCCGAAATTCCTGAACATAAAGGAGGGAGTCAGAAGCCATTACTACCAATTTTCAAGTCTTTGGTTTGACCCGGCAGGGGATTCAACCTATAACCTCCCGCAACACAAGTGGACACTCTACCACTGAGCTAGCCGGTTCACCCGTCTTGTAATTTAAGCCTTAAAAGATTCTATGACATATTGGATTCAGATTCTCACACTATAGCCACAAGTACAAATCTGTTAATTGGTAGCCTAGGTTACTGGTATGGTTTTAACATGTCTAGGTCCCCAGCAGGGGTTTGACTATTTGGAAGATAGCTACTAAGCTGTCTATAATAATTGGTGATCGATTGTTCACAGTGTACAAAGTTGAACTTGAAGTTAGAACTAGATCACTTAAATTTATAAGTTAAAATTCCAATTATTACAGAAAAGCAGACAGTTCCTGAAGTGTCTCTCTTCCTCTACTTTATTTGAATCAGACTTACATATCGTTAAAACCGGTAAAGGCATATCATTACCGTGATTTCTTAATCTAGCTTAGAATGAGAATGTGTTTGTTTTATCCGGAAATTACGGTCCATCCGAAATTTACTTACACTCCTCACTTTCTTGGAAAACGATGTCATCATGTGGTGCGCTATTTAGGTCAGCGATAATTTGTTCTCTGCTTGGAAGCTTCGGTCGATCTTTATAGGGATCAGATTTACCCATTACTGTCAGTATGTGCTTTTAGGCTAAACTTGAGTTAAAGTCCCAACACCAAACTGTGTTGTTGTCAAACCGGTGTTGACGTAATACTTACTTTCGTATAAAAGTACCCTTTGGCATAGGGTAAAACAATGGAGTGGTACTATTGTTTTGCGGGACTAAATAATTACATACGCGGATCCAGCTAGCGTTTTAGGAGGGGTTTCCCCACCAAACCCATAACCTGATTACAAACACAATTATTATAACTTCAATGTTCCTTTTAGTTCACCTGAGCCTAAGGCTCAATGTCAGCAGAGACCATACATGCATGTATGGTCTCTGATGTGAGCTATTGGGATGGCCCTGTGTCCGTCGCGCGTCGTGTACGTTGTCATTTACAATTACTTAAATGACATCTCCTCCTATACCGCTTGACAGAATTCAACCAAACTTTACAGAAATGTTCCGTGGGTTAAGCTCTTTCAAATTGTATAAAGAATTTAAAACAATGTAGAACTCTGGATAAATTAAGGAAATCTTAAAAAATCTTATTGTCAAAAACTGCAAGGGCTTAGATATTTGGCACATAGCATCATCTACAGGTCCTCTATCAAGTTTGTTCAAATTATGCCCCTGGGGTCAAAGTTGGCCCCCCCAAGGGGTCACAGTTTTACATAGTTATATAGAGAACTTTTCAAAAACGTCTTCTCCTCTGAAACTCATATGGCCAGAGCTTTGATATTCGGCATGGTGACACTTCTAGATGTCCTTTACCTATTTTGTTCAAATTGTTTCAGTTTGTTGCATATGTAGGTCACAGGAGCTATGAAAATGGATTTTTTCAATGGAAACTTAAAAAAATATTCGGCTCCATCTGGTCAGAGCCCACATTGTTTTCAAATTTAGACCAGTAATTATAAAACTATCTATAATTCCAATTAGACTGGTTCATATATTGGAAATTAAAAATATCCACAAGGGAACCTAATAACTCACATTACTAAGTGTTAAAAGAGCTAATTGGTCTGCATGCATCTTCTAAGATTCATATCAAGAAGATTACCAAGTTTGAACAACATGTAATTTTCAAAAGTAAACTGCCACTCTTAGCGCATTCAGTTTATTCCCCCGCTAAAGAAAAAAGTTCAAATTTATACAGTCATGAACATGTATCATAAGGAATATTTTCTTTATTCTAGCAGGTGGTAGCTTAAAGCAGGCTGAAAGTAAAGCAGAATGTGCCTTAAGACACATTCTACTTTCCTTTCAACCTGCTTTAAGTAACCACTTACTTTCAAAACTAGAAACAGGTTATTGGGTATTAAAAGGGTTAAAGGACAAAAGGACAAAAAATATTAGCTTTTTGAAAACATATTTATTTGCAACATACATCATATTAATAGTTCCCCGATTGTAGAAGCAGGATAACTCTTCACCTTTCAAAGTCAACCCTGTAACTTTTTAATTTCAAACCATGTAGACCTTGCTGTTTTAACTCTTTCCTCCCTGAAATTTTAAATGGACAATTCCAGTTTCCATCTTAGTCTAGTCCATTTCTGACTTTAAAGGGTTCTTTTTGTCAATATTTGGCATTGTGACAAACAGTAAAGACCCTGATCAGAGGGCTCCTTTCGAAGCCCTCTGATCTGGGTCTTCACTGTTTGCACAGGACAAGTGTACTATTCACATGTACACTGTTGGAAAAGCACGCCTATATGCGGGACTAGGGTTCAAAGAGTTAAACTATTGCCGTAAAATTGGATAAGCCTAAAATCATTATATTCAGTTAATAAAATATTGCATATTTCTAGGTTTGCACATTTTGTTTAAGCGTTAACTTCCAGGTTGCTTTAAGGTGGTTCGACAGCGGGCGGCCCGCATCTCGAGTTCCGGAAATGCTGATGACTTTCACCTGATCTTTGCGGCACGTGCTTATAGTAGAAAATTTAGATAAAGAAAAGTTTGATCTGCTTCAGTGTCTTCTCTGTTAGAGCAGTTGGTACGGTGATTGACTTGCAATCGGAAGGTTCTAGGTTCCATTTCCACTCGCTTCAAAACTTGTTTTTTTAACAAATTGTCTGATTTTAGTGACTGGTCAATTCATAACGCAGTGATCAAAGGACAGGCTTTGTTTAGTCTAGTAATAATGAATAATATCAGATGCAAGTATAGTCAAGTGACAGCTAAATTTGTGAGGATTTATAGCCTATATAGCAGATGGCAGCTTAACACAGGACAAAAGTAATGCTAAAAGATAGATTCTCAAGGAGCTTTTATGCATTACTTTTGTTATGCATTAAGCAGTCACTTGCCTTTAAAGATCTACAGGCTACCGTATTCAATGGTCCCTTATTACAGGTTTGACTTATGGTATTATTTAGAGCTGACGGCATTTTAAAGTTAAACTCAAGGGAGGTTACTCGTTTTGTGTTAACATTTTGTCTGAATTTCAGGAAATCATGTATAAAATGTAAATTCTACTGTAGCTTTTCATTAAATTTTTGTCACTAGTAGAATTAAGTTATATCTATCTAATAAGAGTAAAATAAGTTTATGTTAAGCAGCTAGATTTTTTGTAATTTGAGATTTTCAGAATTTTACTTTTTTGAAATATTGATATTTCCAGAAAATATGTCATGAAATACTTTTGTTTGCCCAATATCTTATAGTCTATGTACAGTTTACTTGAATGTACAGAAATTATTGAGTTATATCATTCTATGAAGAAATTATTCCTGTTTATTAAAAAAGGAGCTTTTCTCGACAAAAGGTCCTGTCAGAAAAAAGCGGCACTGTAACTTTTTTTTATTTTAAGGAGTTTTCACTCTCCATATGGTATATTTCAATTTAATCAAAGTTTCAAAGAATTCTGACACAGAATAAGCTGACCCGCGAACCACCTTAAGCTACCATGTGCTAGGATGTAGAAAACATTTCTGTTGATTAATAATCATGATTGTATAAGATGGAAATATTTTCTTCAGAGGGGAAAATAAATCAAAGGCATTTATAATAATGCATATCTATGGAGTAATGGGTTAAAGCAAGGGGAAACAAGAGTGTCAAACTGCCACAATATACAAGCGCTTTAGTAAATGAACAAAGGGCCATGACTCCATAAATAATACACCAATAATTATAGAAATTGTCAAAACCAGTGGGGTAATAATCTATCCTATGAAGTTTGAAGTAAATTCTTAGTAAACTAATTGATATTTCAAGCAGACACAATTTTTGCAAGAAAGGGTGACAACTGTGTAAATAGCGGACCAATAATTATTGTTATAAAACTTATCCTAGCTATATTGTCTTTCCTTGAAGTAGGAAAAACAACTGAGGTTTTATTGTAACAGTTTTTGAAGTTTGAAATGTCAAACTTTGTACTTAAAATGGTATAATGCAAAAAGGTATGAACATTTAACTGTTAATATGCACATAATCATCAACTATTAGATAACATTGTATAGCAAACATATAAACATCTTGTAGAAATTTAAATTTTTTTATAGATGACAATTCATACTACTGTACATAAACTGTAGTTTTTAAGGTAGTCATTTTGTCAAAGAGTTGAACAAAGGCAACCATTTTTACCAAGAGATTTACATGATGTAAAACCAGTGTTAAATGGCCATAAAAAAACCAGTAATGGTTTGTTTTAACCCATTACCCCATAGCCTGTTTCTATTATGGATGATACGTGACCACTAAAAACAGTTTTAAAGTAAAGCAGAATTTAAAACAGTTTTAAAGTAAAGCAGAATGTGCCTTAAGGCACATTCTGCTTTACTTTCATCCTGCTTTAAGCTACCATCTGCTAGAATATAGAAAATATTTCTTATGATTCTTATTAATGACTGTATAAATTGGAACTTATTTCTGAAATAAAGGAATAATTTGAAAGCGTAAAAAGGCGTATTTATGGAGTAATGGATTAAAGAAATGTCACATCAATAAGAGCATTCTGCATTATTTTTCATCAACAATTTCCGCTATATTTTGTTTGCTGTATTATAGACAATTGGTTGCTTAAAGCAGGCTAAAAGTAAAGTAGAAAGCTCCTTCAGAAGTTTTTTGCTTTACATTCAGCTTGCTTTAAGCATCCATCTGTAAGGACAAAGGGTCTTAACCCATTACCCCATAAATACGGTTAATACTCCTTTACTTTAACCCTCCATTGGAGAAAATAGTTTCCCTTTAATGTATACAGTCATGAATATTCACAGTAAGAAAAAAATCTATATCTTAGCAGATAGTAGCTTAAGCAGGCTGAAAGTTAAGCAGAATGTGCCTGAAGGCACATTATGCTTTACTTTCAACCTGCTTTCAGTGGTCACCCGTCTTCAAAACTAGAAACAAGGTATCGGGTAATGGGTTAAACAGTGCACTGTAAAAGCAATAAAAGGCATGTCCATGAGGAATAAATTCACTAAATGCCTCCTCCTGGTTCGCTGAACACTGATTTACTCTACTACAAAGTCAAACATATCTGTATTTAATAAACATTTATGCCTCTGGTGGCATCTTTGCCAATATATCCTGAATCTTTTTGAAGTCTAAATTAGGTCAAGGTCAAGGTAAAAATCAAGGTTAGGTGATATGGATGAATTGGGAATGGTCCAAGGCAACAACTGTGTAAGTTTCGAAGTATTGTAGCAAGTGGTGTTGACAATACACGAAACGGTAATAAGCCAGTTCACCAAGAAATATCTTATTTAAGATATTCTAAAAGAAAAGAATGTGCATTAAAACAGTTTACTATAAAACACTACTCTGATTACATGTACTGAATTAATATTGTAAGTACAAATTAGGACAATAGAAAGCCAAATGCTTAACCCTTTACCCCATAGCCTGTTTATAATTTTGAAGACATATTATCACTTAAAGCAGGTTGAACGTAAAGCAGAATGCGCCTTAAGGCACATTCTGCTTTACGTTCAGCCTGCTTTAAGCTTCCACCTGCTCGAATGAAGAAAATATTCTTTATGATACATACTCATGACCGTAAAAATTGGAACTATTTTCTTCAGTGTAGGAATAAATATGATGTGCTAAAAGGCGCTTCTATAAGGTAAAGGGTTAAAATTCAGAATTACATTCATCACTATCAAAATGTCTGTAAAGCAACACATCATATTTCTGTCTACAGAAACAAATAAGTTAACCTATTACCCATAAACTCACCTATTTCACCTTTTTAATTATTCATACACTAAGAACAGTATTACCAAGCTAAGCAGGTCTGAACATAAACAATAAAAAGCATTTCCAGAACCTTTCCAGATTGGAGCTTAAGCAGACTAAAAGTAAAGCAGAATGCTCCTAAAGAGCATTCTGCTTACTTTCAACCTGCTTTAAGTGGTAACTTAGTTACAAAACTAGAAACAGGCTATGGGGTAATGGTTTAAATTAGTTAACTGAAACTTGGTGGATGATCTAAATGATATTAAAACTTACAGTATATCACAGGCCAACAATACAGAAATTCTAAATTGTTCAAAATGACAAAACTTCTAAAATTCATAAAAATAGTATAATACAACGTGAAATATCTATAACAACATGGCATTGTATGAAAGCAACATTTTGATTGGCTTTATTTACCCTTATCACGCCATTCACAGTTTGACTGATGGATCTAATTCAGCTGCCACATTATTCAAATTAAAGAACTTTCAACTTATTGAGCCCAAACGACGAGTATACTCAGGCCCACAAACAGTGTACATGTGAAGAGTACACTGAATGTCTTGTCCTATGCCAGCAGTGCAGACCCAGATCAGAGTCCTCTGATCAGGGGTTGCACTGTCAGTCATTGTGTAAGAAAGTGTAAAACACAACCCTAACTAGTCAAAAACGGACTAAACCTATCTGAAACTGGAATTGTCTACATGTATTTTAAGTTTCAGGTGTGAATGAGCTAAAACTAAAAGAAGTAATTTCGTAGTTGACATAATGTAAATCAGATGCTATTATGGCATGATATGGGTTAACAAGACTTGTTAAAAACAAAGTAGTCAACCTGGAAAAGCTAGAATATTAAAAGCTTAACCCTTAGCCCGCCAAATAAATTGTTGTCTGCTATATTTCTCGTCTGCTTCAAGTTTCAAAGTGCTTCAAAGTTGCTCAAAATTGCTGAAAATGTTGTCCGAGTGTCAAACAGCTTGGATCCGGATGAGACGCCGAGTTACTCGGCGTCTCATCCGGATCCAAGCTGTTTGCATATGGAGCTATAGTCGTGACTGGCAGGCTTAGGGTTAACATAATACGTCAGCAAAAAAACCAACAGTGGCTACCATACTTGGGGCATCACATACAGTGGGGGAAGATACTATTCTTTTCTGTTTAAAAGAAATCAAACACAAACACAATGCAATGAAAGAAGAACACAACAGGTTTATAAAAATGTTGAAGATTTTTAAAAATCTGAATGGCAAAGGATTTGGAGCCTGATCAAACAATGATTTATCTAGAGTCTGATCTATTTCCAATTTATTTGCAATTGACACAATCTTCCCAACTATATGAGATCGCCATGTACTTTGTATAGGCAAGAAAATATTATCATAATAATATATAATAAAAGATTATTAAGCATTTTAACCCTCATTTATGACAGATGTAAGTAAATCAACAAGAGTTGACTCTTAGCATGCTAGCATTGAAACCAAATAGTTATGCGGTGTCTCATCTGAATCAAAACTGTTTGACACTCTGAAAGAGTTTTAAAAAGAAATTTAAAAAAATCTATCTTTAGAACAATAGCAGATGACAATTATTTGCAGAAGAAAAAATTACCCAACATGTTTAGAGTTAAGAGGATGAATAGTTTTGTAGAATCCATAGTTGCCTTGACATGGTTACACTTTGAACATCGTCTTACTGTCATGACATGCTGTCTTTCACCCTTTCATCCATAGCAATAAGTGCAAATAAATTAAACAGATGACCACTTAAAGCAGGTTGAAAGTAAAGCAGAAAGCTCCTGCTTTTAATTGCTACCTGCCTGAATTTTATTAATACATGTATGTAGTATTTTTCTAAAGCGTTTTTATACAGGCATAGAAGACTGTGTCAAAATTCACTTCTGTGGATGAAAAGATTATTGAGCAAGTGGTCACTTGATACCATGATATTCTGTAGTCTATACCAGGGCTCAAGATAAGGAGAGTTTTAGTTTTAAAAAACTAAAATCTTTATTTTTGCATTAAACCATATGGTGTCACTACTCATTAGAATCGTCTCTTCGAGACGATTCTAATGAGTAGTAACACCATAGGAGTTGGTGCTGTGGGTGAGAAAATGTTGAATTTGTTTGAAAAACTCCCTCTTATCTGGAGCCCTGTATACAGTACAATCTCTCTTGAGTGATCAACCAGTATGGAACAATATGGAGATCTTTAAAGGCACATGATTGCTTTATGCAGGACAAAAGTAATGCAGAAAGCTTTTCCATGGCTTTATTCTGTATGAAGCTACCACCTGTCTTAGAGACAGAAAGTGAGACATATGTTAGGTGTCACTGAGAGAAAATTCTACTTGACCTTCTACACATGGCAAATACAGTTAAAATCCTCTATTACAATCATGAAATTATGTTAATCATTACTTGTTGGAGACAGGTCGCTGGGTAAAGCAATGTGAGAGTAAAACAATAGTCTCCTTAAGGAGCTTTCTGTTTTACTTTCACCTTGCTTTAAGCTGTCACCTGTCCTTCATACAATCAATTAGCCTTCAATTTAGTAGTAATAATAGAGTTTTTTTTTTTTTTACTGTACTTCAATCTGAAACTCTTTTTGTTCCAAGTAAAGCACATACCTTGTAACTACTTTACTAACAAAGTAAAACAGGGAATCATGTAAACATTTCTTAAGACAATACTGTAGAAGTGGATATATCACCAGTCAGAAGGTTTTCATATGTTTTATATCTGATATAATGCTAGTGGAAATGTTTGTCAGTCACAGACATAAATAAGTACATGTACTAGAATATTTACACACCATGAAATTTACATAACAAATATCAGCATAGCTAGGTATACATACTACACATAGAGAAATGTGTCTATCATTGGAATTCACTTAAAATGTATATTCTTTACATGTGGGAATTGTTTAAATAGTACAGTAATTGACATACACTATTAAACATATCTGTTTCGTGCACAGATCCAGGTTTTTTTGTTCTATTATTTATTGATATTTGATGATATACCATAATTTGTGATTTATATGCTATCCTGTTTTGTATATAAAGACAGTAAATGGAACTTTTGTTTTGTATTGTATTTTTACACCAGTTTAACTCTTTTCCTCACAATAACACCACATGATACCTTTACTCTTTCGCTTTGCATACTTACCTCTGGGCTCCAGATAAGGGGGATATTTCGAAAACTAAAATCTTCATTTCTGCATTAAATCCTATGGTGCCACTACTCATTGAAATCGTCTCTTCGAGACGATTTCAATGAGTAGTAACACCATATGATTTGTTGCTGAAAAGAGTAAGAAAATGTTGGATTTGTTCAGTTTACTCATTCTTATCTGGAGCCTTGCTTACCTCAAAAGAATATTCACTGATGCTGTTGAATACAGGTGACAGCTTAAGGCAAGATGAGAGCTTTACTTTCATCTTGCTTCAAACAGTCACTTGCCTTAAACTCAGTTGAATATAGGATATTTGCATTTTTGACTACATGTATAGTGGAAAGGGTTTACACTAATGGTAACAGCATTGCCCATTTGATCAAATCCAATAACCTCATTTTTCTCTTGAGATGGCATTATAGGAAGAAAAGAAATTTAAAAAAAAAGATTTGTTGTTCTAGTGCCAATGATTGCTCAGTTACTATTTGATCCATGGTTTATTGTTCTCTGCATACAAAAGAAATTTTCCACAATGTCACTATTTATTCCAGCTGGTGTTACACTTTTCTGGTAAATTTTAACTCTACGTTAACATATAGACAAGAAACCATGAACCATGCTTAGTAAGTCACTGTTACAGTGTTTCCTTTGTGATAAAACTTTTGCTTTTTTCAGTTGGGGAAGAGTCTTGGCGTTTACTTACAGAAGTGTACCATTCCTGCAACCATTTATCAAAGAGCAACAGATCTGCAAGTTTTTGATCATTTATAGCTGTCACTGGCCTACGGTCTCGAAAGAATTCAATTACCTTACTGGTATGTTTTAACAATTCAATTGAAAAGTTTAAACGACTGCCATTGATTAAAGACTGTTGATATTTCAGCATAAGATTTAACATATCTCGATCTAGAACTTGCTCAGCTAAGTGATTGCGCATTTTAGACGTTTGATTAAAAAATATATGCTCATCTGTGAGTTTTTGATGAACTCTATTGGGAGTATTGAACTGCTTGTCCCATGTATAAGCCTCAACCCAGAAGTCCCAAACAATGAAATAGGCTTGTTGGCAGTTATTCAAAATTTTACTAAACATACAGCAGGACTCCTGGCAAGAGTGGGTAATGGACTATCAAACATTTTATGCTTTCACAAACCCAATGGTGGGACATAAGGAAGTTGCTATTTTGAAACACTTGTCTCATCTGGAGTTCTGATACAGTATTAAAAAATGTATTAAAAAATAACTTTAACCCATTATTCAGAGCCTGTTACTAGAAATGAAAATAGGTGACCACTTAAAGCAGGTTGAAAGTAAAGCAGAATGCACCTTAAGGTGCATTCTGCTTTACTTTCAACCTGCTTTAAGCTATCATCTGCTAAAATATAGAAAATATTTCTTATGATATATATTCATGACTGTATAAATTGGGTCTATTTTCTTCAGTCGAGGAAGAATTTAAAGACGTAAAAAGGGGTATTTATTGGGTAATGGGTTAATGTGTTCATAATTGTTGGATTTGATGATCTAACTGTATAATGTAAAGTTCTATGATATGGTGGGTGTTGTCAACAGCCACAGGTGGACTCAGGTGGACTACTCTGCTGCTGGGGACGTATTGTAGGACTGGTGGACATTCTTAGAGAGTCTGAAAACTCATCAAATGAAGCATGCTTGGCCATCATCTCCTCAATCAGAAATCTGAAATGCAAAATTTTATATTATACACAGAGCTAAAGTATGCAGTGTTGCTCATTGTATTTTAATATACTAAGGTAGTGAATATTTCAACAAGATTATCACTCACAAAATACACCCGTTGACAATTAATTGGATTCTATGACAGCCAACTTTGTAAATCTGAAACTTACAGTGAAGTAGGCCTGTCAAAGTACAACCTGCATATGTTTAGAAATGCATGTTTAGTGTACAATGTAGCAGCAAGCACTGTATTATGTATTAACAGAAGATATAACACATAAAATATTCTCTTTCACTAAATATTGCCAACACTTTAGTGAATTCGACAAATTCAGAATCATAACTCCAAAGTGCCACAAGTGTGATTTGGCTAGTTATTGAACATGGCCTCCATTTTATGCTAATAAACATTTTTCAGAAAGTTTGGTTAATTGAGCTAATTGATCTTTCTGCTTTACTTTCATCTTTCTTTAAGCATCCAAAGTTATAGCACTAATGTGTAGGAAGGAGTAAAAGCTTCATTTGGCGTTCAACCTCGTTTTTGTGGAGAAAAAGGTTAATGTGCATAAACAACTAACCTCATTGATTCCTCAATCATTAGTCCCTCCTTGACTGATATTTCTGTCCAGCCAACAAAGTCATGTTCTTTACACAGCTCTTCAATCTCAGGCTGTTCGATTTCTCTATGGCTCAAATCACACTGTTGGCATAAAGAAAAAAATATGTAACATGTTCTTTAGCATGAGTCTTACTCTTTGCACGCTAGCTGCTGATATACCTGTCACAGTGATTACGTCTGCAAACAGATTGGATCCAGATGAGATGCCGCGTAATGCGGCATCTCATCAGGATCCAAACTGTTTGATATTCTGACACTGAATTTAAAAGAAATTTTGAAAATTCTAATTTTAGAAGCATAGCAGACGACAAATTGTTGCAGACGAAAAAATTACCCATCATGCAAAGAGTTAAATACTGGCATTCATTGGTCACCACCAAACCCTACAATACTACTACTCCTAAGAATTGTCTCCTAATACATTTTGATGTTTTCTTCCATAGCCAAATGTGACAATCTTCTATACCCAACTGTGTTTAAGGCAGGTGACTGCTTAAAGCAAAATGAAAGTAAAGCAGAAAACACTTTCTGCTGAACTTTAATCTTGCTTTAACACCATCAATGAATGTTCATTTTTGGTAATTATCCCGAAGAAAGTGTAAATGTTGCTCATATGGAGGAAAGGTTAAACGAGTAATCACAACATTGGCTGTGGATTAAGACATAAGGGTATTAGTCATAGACACCCCATATCTTGAGCTATAGAAACATAAATTATACAGATATTTCCTTCAGACACTTGGCATTGGGGTAAATGTCTGGTTTTATCAGAGATTTAACAATACCTTGTGTGAGTTCTTCTGCTTGAGAAACTTTAGAGTTTACATATAAATATTAACATATCATTAACTAATAAGAAAAGTAGTCCCTAACTAGGAAGTTCTGAAAATAAATCATGGATGGCATTATACCTAAGTATTTTTCAAGATTGAAGAATAAAGCAGGTTGAAAGTAAAGCACAATGTTCTTTCAGGAGCATTCTGCTTTTCTTTCAATCTGTTTTAAGTGAAATTGGAATTGTCAATTAAAAGTTACAGGGGTGAATGAGTTAATACACAGGGACTAGTCATGTAAATTAAGCGACTTGAAAGACTTGAAAGTGATAATAGTCATCATAATAGGTATACATTCAACTTGCTTGAAGCAAATATTAAAGATGAACAAAAAGCTATGAAAATTATTTGCAGGTTAGGTAGTTCATGATACAACACATTAAAACACATTTTATTTAAATGAAACATCAACTGTCTGTGGATAGTAATTTTAAAATAGAACATGCATGTATATTACATTGGTTTATATTTCAAATGAACAAGTGAAAAATGTTTTAAATACAATTGTGAACTCAGATATTTCAGATAGAATAATGCAGATGAAACATGCAGGCCAGCTGGGCGGTGCTATATTGATTTAAGTCAAAGTGCGTATTTAGCACTTATTCATTGAAGAAGTGTGGATGTCTAAAAATTAGGTGACTGTTTAATGTGTAGTAAAAATAATTTTCTTCATAATTTTTCATCCTGATTTATGTATAACCACTGTATTAAAGACTGTCCACAGTTCTTCTGTTGGTTGGTTGCTCAATACAAATTTGACTGTAGGTCTTAGTGACATAATATAGTTGGTCCCTGTTAGTACTTAGTGTTCTTGAAATACAATCTTTGTAGATATGGTTAAAAGCAATATAAATTATGTTCTTAGTTTAAGGTAATATTTTTCAGATGAGTAGTAAGAAGTAACAACAAATCATTAGACAGAAAAAACATCCCAATTCAAGTATACCCTCTATCATTAATTTCTTTGCCAGGGGTATAAAAAGGGGAGAAAGTATTTTTTGAAATGTATGCCATCCCCTATGTGCTTACATGTTCATTGTCAGGATCCAAGGGTATGAAGCTTTTGAGTTGAGTCTGAAGTTGTTCTCAAGCATTTGATTGGTCAGATTTGAGCCTAGGGCAGTAGGCCCAAATCTGACCAATCAAATGCTTGAGAACGACTTAAGACTCAACTCAAAAGCTTTATAACCTTGGAGCTGGGTCTAATAATGCAATGCATGGACGACTGAGTCAAAACTATAGGAAAGGAACAATGGCTGGAGTATGGGCAGCAGAACAGGTTTTGGAATGGTTATAAGCCTTGTCACCAGAATAAGGGCTCTCATCCAATACTTTGTGTTTATGTTCACTTGTAATTAAACATAGTAGGTTCTTAAAGGGACAGGGCAGAGAAATAGCACTGTGTATTAGATTAGTCGTTAAGATAGATGACTGCTTTAAGCTTAAAGCACAACAGAAAGCTTGTTCTTTATCTAGCTACATGTCAGGATGTAGGCCAAGTTTCCATGATAATGACCCATATATCAGGAAAGGCTCAAAGCTTAAAAAACATTTTGGTGAGGAAAGGTAAATAGAAGTGTTTCCATGGAAGAAAGGGATAAACTGAGTTGTTTTATTAAGAATTAATTTGTACTTTATAGGGTTTTCAATTACAGAAATTAACCCTTTTGCTGCCTTACCCCAAGTACAATGGTTATATGTAAAGTTTGGATCCTGATCAGATACCACATAATAGTGACACAATGTGGTGTCTGATCGAGATCAAAACTGTTTAATACTCAAAATGATAAAAATTACTCTAATCAAGTCACCTTAAATTTATATCTAATTCTGATATATACCGACTATTATGTCCTTTTTCTCATGGCTTGGCTCATATTTTTCTAAGTCTACTTACATACCAAAGTTTTTAATTCTTTTGGTTTTGAAAGAGATTCATCCAATGCTACCAAATCAGACTGTCAAAAGTAAAAATAATAAAAAGTTGCAGCTGAAAACACAACTTACTAATGTACTGCTGAAAGTATATACCTGCAAAATGCTGAATTCTCAAATCATCCTTTTCAATTAACAAGACTTAAAAATATTTTTAACATTCAAACACTCTGGATTATTTAAATAATGTGTTTTTGAAAAAGAATATTGCATAAATCTTCTTTCAATTCTCTGCAAAAATGAGGATAAAATTCAATCCTTGAGACCCTGAAAAAACCAGTAACACGTGTATATGTATACAAATTATTAAATGAAGTATTCTATCATAATAAAACTATTATTTACCTACATAAGTTGATAGTTTATTTAATAATGTTGCAGCCTATTGCAATTCATGATATGAACTTTGATTAGATAATAATTTTGAAGCTGATCTAACTTTAAATTGTGTTGACACTATCAGTTTATTTAACATGCAATTATCTTGTAAATGCAACATTTCATTGACACACCATTCATCAAGTCATAAACAACAGGGTGTGACTCACTGATTAGATATATAAATACAGATACTTACAGTAACTGGAATATGAAATGGGCATGTTATTGAATACAATAAATAGGTAAGGTTACTATAAAAGGTATATTTGTTCATCCTCTTGCTATCATGAATAATTAAGTACATGTCGACACAAAGCAGGATGGTTAATAGTTTTAATGTACCTACGCATGTGGAAATTGTAATTCAAATGATAATCAGATTTGAGAACTTCCAGAAGAATCTCAGACATTACACATACCAGGCCCAAGGTTATACAGATTTTGAGTTGAGTCTCGCTGTTTAAGGATTTTCTCAAGTATTTGATTGGCCAGAAAAAGCTCAAATCTGACAAATCAAATGTTTGAGAACAATCTCAGACTCAACCAAAATGCTCTATAACCTTGGTCCAAGGAACTATATATGGAGAGGATCTAAATTGACAACCATATAACTTTTCCCTCACTGAATAAAACTATGCTCACTTTGAATATATATCATCTGAATTATTACATTGGCTAATAAAATGGAAAGATATTTCTCCAGGAAAGAGTGCAGAACTATGTCAGACAAACTCTGTGAAAACAGTGCAACCCTGGGTCCAAGTTTATAAAGCTTTTCAGTTGAGTCTAAAGTTGTTCTCAAGCATTTGATTGGTCAGATTTGAGCCTAGGCTCAAATCTGACCAATCACATGCTTGAGAACACACTAACCTTGGACCCAGATCCTATACAGCCTATTCAGGTGCTGTCTAATATAGGTCTACAATGTTGTCAAAAAAGTGTCAATACATGTATATGCTAAAAGCAGGAGAAGAGTTAAATGGTATCAATAGAAAAAAATAGTTCTACTTCAATACTTCTGGTTATATATGTACAAGCATTGGTAATTCTGATTATACAAATACAAGTACTTGAATACAAACATTGTTTTGCCTTAACTCTTTCCTCCCTGAAACTTTAAATGGACAATTCCAGTTTCCATTTCAGTCTAGTCCATTTCTGACTTTTAAGGGTTGTTTTTGTCAATGTTTGGTATTATTTCGGAGCCCTCTGATCTGGTTCTTCACTGTTTGCACAGGACAAGTGTACTATTAACACGTACACTGTTTGAAAAGGACGCCTATATGCGGGACTAGGGTTCAAAGGGTTAAGGAGTCATTCAACAATATACCCTTGATCAGTTAACCATTTTCCTCATAGCTTGTTGTAATTGTTTATGAGAGGTGGTTGTTTAAAGCAGTATGAGAGTACATTAACCTGCAGTATGAAGCCACCTGTCATTACAGATCTTGTATCTTTTAAACTTTTCGAGCGTTAAGCAACATTGTCATCTGCAACTATTGTCACTTGCTTCTCTTCTTAAATATAAAAAAATCTAAATTTCATTTTCAAAACTCAACCAGAGTGACAAACAGTTTGGACCCTCATAAGACGCTCCATATTGCCGCATCTCATCTGGATCGGAACTGTTACCAACCAAAAGTAATCACAAATTTGCCGCTAGTGTGAATATAGTTAAAGTTATTTAAGTTAATGAAAGAAGCTTGCATTGAGCAAATGACAGTGAGTTATAATATTTTTTTCTATTTATAAAAAGTCTATTGTTAGATTGATTAAGAATGTGTCCTGACTCAAAGTTTACTAAGACAATGGACAACTATCAACCTTTTACTTCATAGAAGCGCCTTTTAGCATACTTAATTTATTTCTCACCTGAAGAAAATTGTTCCATCGTATACAGTCATAAACATGTACCCAAAAAAATATTTTCTATGTTCTAGCAGATGGTAGCATAAAGCAGGCTAAAAGTAAAGCAGAATGGCACATTCTGTTTTACTTAAGGCACATCTGCTTTATTTTCAACTTGCTTTGAAGGGGTCACCTGTCTTCAAAATTAGAAACAGGCTATGACGTAAAGGGTTAATGTCATGCCCTGCTTCGGCATAATCCAATAATTAGTCTATAAGCATTTGTTTTTAAAAGTTTAACGAAAGTGGACTAAAAGCTGAGGCTAGTATTTTCTATTTTCTATATTCTAGCAGATGGTAGCATAAAGTAGGCTGAAGGTAAAACAGAATGTGCCTTAAGGCACATTCTGTTTCACTTTCAACCTGCTTAAAGTGGTCTCCTGTCTTCAAAATTAGAAACAAGCTATGGTGTAAAGGGTTAATGGCATGCCCTGCTTTGGTAATGTTCAAATAATCAATCTATAATCATTTGTTTTAAAATGGTTTAACAAAAGTGGACTAAAAGCTGAAGCTAGTATAAGTAAAGATAGTAAGCAGGACAGCATAAAGGAGACGGGAAGGTGTTGTACCCTCCACTTTTGCTTTACTTTATTAGCTAGCAGCAAGCAGGGGACTGATGAGCCATCCTGTAGAGTACACTTTGCATCTAGATCCTTCTTCCACTTCACTGCATTCTGGAATGTGACTCGCTGTGTGAGATCAAACATGATGATACAAGCATGGGCATCCTTGTAATACACCCGCGTCATGGAGGTAAACCGCTCTTGTCCTATTGAATATAATAAAGACAGGGTCCAAGGTTAAAAAGCATCTGAGTTGAGTCTGAAGTAGTTCTCAAGCATTTGCTTGGTCAGATTTGAGCCTAGGCTCAAATCTGACCAATCAAATGCTTGAGGACAATAACAGACTCAACTCAGGTGTTATAACCTTGGACCCAGAACTATACATATAGAAAATATTATTAAATCTGGTGTGATAAGAGTTGTTAAAATGACAGTGTGCAATATTTCAATAACACATTTAACAATTATAAAATCAAACTTGGGAAGACACTTTAAGTATTTGATTCATGAATTTGCCTAGTTATACCTTTAAAGCCATCAAATATTATATCCTTTTTTAAAGTGGCAGTAATAGAGGGGTCCTACTGCATGTGTGGGTTAAAAAACTATAATGTATTAAAATTAGGCTTGTTTAAGACCCAAAAGACAATAAGAGAATACGTGTGTATTAATCTAGTCAAACCTATATTAAGTAATCACTAAATGTGGGTATATTTGTAGCCTATAGGACAGGTGGCAGCTTAATGCAGGACAAACATAATGCGAAAAGCTGATTTTTTTTATATAATAACTTTTGTCCTGTATTAAGCTGTAAAAAAATCAACAGGCTACCTAATACAGTCAATTTCAGTGGTTGCTGAAGTCCCATTACCCCATAAATATGCATTGAATTTATTCCTCTGCTGAAGAAAATAGTATCACTTTATTTTATACAGTTATGACTTATGAATAATATGTACCATAAGAAAAATATTTTCTATATGTTTAGGAGATGGTAGCTTAAAGTAGACTGAAAGCAAAGCAGAATGTGCCTGACTAGAAGGCACAATCTGGATTACTTTCAACCTGCTTTAAGTGGTCATGTATCTTCAATACTATAAACAGACAATGGGGTGATGGGTTAATACAGAATTGATTGTATGACGGCATTTACACATAATTCAGAGCTCTAGACACAGAATTATACACAGAGTTATACAATAATACATATTCTATACTCTAGATAAGATTATAATTTCAAATCCTTATATTTCCTCCACACCCTACTATGTGTTGTTACTCAATGGAATTATCCTGAAGACACAATTTTAATGAGTAGTTACTATGTATTGTAGGGTTTGGTGGAAAAAATAATATATTGGGTATGTTAAGTTTACTTACTCTTATCTTCAGCCGTAACAAATATTTAACCCTTTACTAGATATAGATACTTCTTTGACACACTTAATTTGTTCCTCACATGAAGAAATAAGTCCATTTCATACCATAATGAACATGCAACATAGGAATATTTCCTTTATCCTAGTAGATGATAGCTTAAAGCAGACTGAAAGTAAAGAAGAATGTGCCTTAAAGCACATTCTGCTTTACTTTCAACCTACTTTAAGCTGTCTTCTGTCTTCAAAACTAGAAACAGGCTATGGAGTAAAGCGTTAACAAGAATACACACATAAATTGTTCAACCTCAGCAGTTCACAATAGCAAAGAAATTGGCATTTTGGAATGAAGGAAACAATGATCTCACCAGCAATGTCCCACAGCTGTATCTTGATTTTCTGTGTATCTGACCATTTGATCACTTTCAGAGCAAAATCAACTGCAAGATAATAAATAGAACACTTGAGATACGGATACACCTATGTTAACCTTTTCCCACAAGAAACACTTGAAGAATACTTTAAGTCAGATGACTATTTAAATCAGGATGAAAGTGAAGTATACAGATCTTGTAAGAGCTTTCAGCTTTTTTATACAGTGTTCCTCTCTACAACAACATCCAATGGGAGACAACGATTATGTGTGTTGTTCAGAGGGAGTTGTTATAAGGAGGGACATTGGCTTACATTTGTAAACAGCTTGAATCCAGATCAGACACCTCATTATGCAGCGCCCGATCTTGATTCAAGCTGTTTGTCACTTGCTATTATGGTTTATTTTCCGTCAAATGTCCAATATGTGACTTTGAGAAAAACAGCAGATGACAATTTTAAGCAGGCGGTATTTCAGCTGTGATATAAAGTTGGACATAATTGTCTTGTTTAAGGAACAGCAACTAGTTTTGCTGTGAGGAGGGAATCGTTGTTTGGAGTGCCGCTGTAGGGAGGGAGCACAGTACTAATATGCGTCACTAGGTGTTAATGGGTTAACAAAAGTTATGTGTAATATTAAGGCTGATTAAACTTTAAATGCAAATTTACTCATGCAAATGGCTACCCAATAGGTAAATGTATGCTGATCTATTTTAAATGTTAATATGTACTCTATTAACCCATTACCCCATAAACGCGCCTTTTTACACCTTTAATTCTTTCCTCAAGTGAAGAAAATATAGTTCCAATTTATACAATCATGAACATGCAGCTTCAATTTTTTTCTTTATTATAATAAATGTAAACTTATTATAATAAATGTAAGCTTAAAGCAGACTGAAAGTAAAGCAGAATGCGCCTTAAGGCATTCTGCTTTACTTTCAACCTGCTTTAAAAAGTGGTCACCTTTTTTCAAAACTAGAAACAGGCTTTAGGGTAATTAATGGGTTAATGAGATAAATCAATATATTTCCACTTTCTATGCTTACCTCCTATTGTCATTTTATAATCTCTCCTGAATAAATTGTTGACATATCTTTGAACAAAAGATGTCTTTCCTACAGTAGGATCACCAATTATAAGAACTTTAAAAAGAATTTCTGTCATATCTGTCATGGTTCACCAAGTTCATACTAATCAGGTCACAGGTCTGCAGACTATTAACACTGGTTTAGGAAAACATCCCCTGCCTTAATTTCTTAATCAAGCATTGGAAACTCCCTGAAAGGACAAGAATGTCGCAGTGATATATAGTAATTAAGTAATTAACACTTTGAACACAACATAGTAAATCTCTCTATTACGACCACTAAATTGTGTTATTATGTGTTTATGAGTATAATGACAGGTGACTGCTTAAAGTAAGGTAAACGTAAAACAGAAAGTTCTTTCAAGAGCGTTTCTGTTTTACTGTCATCTTGCTTTAACTTCAGTAAATTAAAGCTTAAATTACGTGGTAACCTATCTTTTATACAACCAATTAGCCTTTGTTTTAGTGGTCGAAATAGAGAGGCTTTTCTGTATTGTCCTTGCAACAATTGTTGTCTACTGCTGCGCCAAAAATATTTACACACAATTAAATAGTGAATGTATTTTGAACCCATTGTAGGGTATCAATAACGAAATCACCAAAAGATAAAAATGTGTTTCAGATATTTACTTCCTTCATAAACCGTCTAGATAATGAGATGCCATAACATAGGTTTGGATCGAAACATAAAGAAGACAATGTTGTCTATGATCACTATTCTCACTCTCATCTGCAGTCTTGCGTATAAGCTTAGAATATAACCTACAAGTAACTGTTTTCACATACCTGAAAGTGAAACTAGCGTCTGCAAACACGAAACTCAACTTTAGGTTTTATTTTACCACTAGCCCAAATTGCCGTGAAGTTAATTGTGGTAACAAGTCGAGTGTGTGTTTTTAGAGAAAATATTAAACTATCCAAATATATATTTCAACGATGACTTAATGAATTAGAGCAACAAAGACTTAATTTTCCTTTTCATGTCACAAGACTGTGACAAACGCCATTTTGTTCTAATCACGTGATATATAGCATGTGATTAGACGGTGCCAACTTTAAAAGTATCTCAGTCAAAATGTCCCGTGAGTTAAAGTCACGTTATTTAGCATATAGTCACGCATTTACAAATTGCCAGTGGAAACTGTTTAACATAATTACACATGAATTCACATACACTTGTCTGGCGAAGATGAATGAATTTATACCATCGCAGATTCACATATAGGCTAAACTGTATGTCCACTTAAGGTAGCTCGCGGGTGAGCTTAGTTTTTCATGACTTTGCTGGAAGAATAATAATAGTCTAAGAAACAATGTGTACCAATATAAGCAAAATTTATCGTTTAGTTTGTCTTTAAGATCTCTTTTTTTTTTTAAACAAAAACGCATACTAATTCCCAAAATTAAATAGATCTCTAATGCTAATGACTATATATACCGGTATTTGACCCTCAAGCGATAAGGAATTAATATTTGGTATACATATTGCTCTAATTACGAAAAATTTAAATTTGCATATTTTAGACATGTTGAGTCAAAGATCAAGGTCACACAGTCAAGGTCACACAGTGGTCAAAATGATACATTTATTCGCAGCCTTAACGTTGGCAATAACCTGTAACTATAACCAATGCATACTCAATACATGGCATATTTGTTGCGCATATAAATAGATATTAAAGTTTATTAATGGGGCAAGTCAAATCATAGGTCAAATGCACAGAGGTAAAAAGTCAAACATTGAAAGTGGCAATCACCTTTGACCCTCAAGTTATAGGGACTTCATATTTGGTACACATATGTCTCTAATTAAGAGGAAGTTGATAGTGTATAGTTTAGACATCTTGCCCCAAAGGTCAAGGTCAGTGAGGTCAAAAGGTCAAATTTATTCGCAAATACGGTAACTTTTGAACTATAACCAATTCACACTCAATACATGACATACTCGTTGCGCATATGAAGAGCTATATAAATATACAGGTTTTGGGCATGTTGGATCAAATACCAAGATAACAGAGGTCAACATGTCAAAAAGATCTATCTGAAATCGCCAAATCTGATCCTCAAGTGATAGGGACTTCATATGTGGTAATGTCAAATAGGACAACATGTGAAATGGCCATAAGCGTTTACCCATAGCTGATCGGGACTTCATACCTGGTATACATATTGTTCTAACTGAATAAAATATATAGATGTATATTCCAGACATATCGGATGAAAAGTGAAGGTCACAAAGAGTCAAGTTATTTTTTTTAAATGGCCATAAACTTGAACCCTCAGCTGACCTGGTCTTCACATTTTGTATACATATTGCTCCAAATTTAGGTATATATTTTAGACATTTGTGGTCAAAGGTCAAGTTCTCATAGGTCAAATTGTTTAATTTTTGACATAGCAACACCTTTTGACACTAAGGTGATTAGGACTTTAAGTACGGTTTGTTTACATATTGTTCTTACTAAGAGAAATATGACATGAATACATATAGACATGTTGAGTTAAAAATCAAGGTCACAAAGGTCAAAAGGTCAACTATTTGAAATGGGCATAGCTTTTAATTTTCAGGTATACATGTTGCTCTAATTGAGAGACAGAGTGTGTTGTTTTAGTTGGATGATCTCTCCTTTTCTACCTTTTAACTTTTGCAGTCCGTTTTCTTGACCGCACTTTTTCTACCTTTACTATTTTCGCTTTGTTTTTCTTTCTCTTCTTAGCGCACCGTCATAGTATAGTCAAGGTTGACTGTTTGACGTACACTGTAGATGTAGATGTAGATGAGATGAATATATATTGTAGACATGTCTGATCAAAGGTCAGGTTAACAGAGGTCAAAATGTCAAATAATTGAAACGGCAATAGCCATTGACCATTATATGACACGGACTTCAGTTTTGCTATACATATTACTCTTATTCACAGGAATATAAATAACGTATGTAGGTTTCAGATATGTCAAGTTAAAGGTTAAAAGTACAGAGGTCAAAAGGTTAAACAATTGAAATGGTCATGACCATTGGCACTTTATATTAGATATACATGTTGCTCTAATAAAGAGGAGTGTGAATATGTATATTTTCACACAGGTCGGATTTGAAGTACACATTGAAGGGTTTGAAGCCCACACTGACATTGTTCTTGACGAAAACTCTTTTCAAGTTCTTACCTTTCCCTCTCAAGTACAAGTACAGTAAAACTAGATTGCCCTTGGTTCATCTTTTTTTGTGACTGTTGTTTGGTCTTATCCTTTTTGCTTTCAGTATCTTGGTGGCCTTGTTGATCGCCCATCTGGGATACTTACACCCCAAAGCCTTGTTAAAATGTCTTATTTCCGTTTTCAAGTCATTATGATATGTGTTCACTGTCTCTGCCCGCTGGTGTAAAGTCGGAACAGCACGAAGCTTGTGTTCTTCCGATTGTACTGAGACTAAAGCCAGGCAGAATCTACTAGTCTACGTCATTTGCTGGATGTGCACCAATCTATACCAAAAATCTACTCTGTCATTGAAAGACTAGTAGGTACCAGCACTATAATAGACAATAAACTTTCTTTTTCAAAAGAATGTCACAAGCTATTTTATAAATGTCCCGTCTGTCCATTGGTTTAAGTTTTTGCGTTGATGTCAATTACGGTTTAGGTTCTGCAGCTATAGTCTTGGAACTGCCCATGCTCTTGCACCGTAATACGTATAGTGTGTTGCATCGTAATTTGGCGGCATTGACCTCTGTGACCCTGACATAGTTGCTGGGTAGACATAGTTCTTAGGTAACATTATCACAAAGCGCTTTGTAACCAGCGCCAAAGTTTGCTAATCACCGAATAGAAGGTACTATAAAACCTTCATATAGGAACCAATGCATCGACCCTATCACTTTCTCACTTTATAGCTTTCCACAGTTTTATTAAATTTCAACTAAATTTACAGGAGTTGTAGCTACATATCTATTCTACAGGTTCTAATGTGACTTACACATGCAAATGTCCGATGCAGGTACATTGGTAAAAAGATAAAACATCACCGTTTCACTGAAAACTGCAAAAGTTACATATTGTGGTTTTGAGTTTACGACATACTTTACATATCAATAATGGACACAATTGAACATTGAAAGGCAAAAGATTGTTTCTTACCAACGAATAACATCTCTAAGGACATTAAAAGAATTTGAAAAGTTTGGTAAAATCTCAGAAATTTCACATTTTGAAAATTTCCTCAATTACGTCTCAGAATCCATTAAATGGACCCTTCGCAATAATTTGTCCAAGTGTCGATGGAATTGAGTAAAACTGTTGGCAGTTATATGGTGATAGGATCAATGCATGGCGTATACCATTGGTGGTTAGCAAACTTTTAGTAGTATATATCTTTGCCAGTGGGTCAATGATGCGAATCCCGACCATGAATACAATGTTTTCAATAATTTTATTTCCATTTAAGATACTCGTTCTCCTAAAATAACGTTTAGAAAATTCGTATTTATATAAGCGCCTAGAGTAGGCATATAAACATATACTTTTAAAATACCAAATCTGTTTACAGCAAGAAGAAAGTAGATACATTTTAAGCTCCAATAGGACCTTTGCCGTTTACATTGCTAAAGCCTTTAAGCTGTCATCTGCTTTAACGTATTTGTACATGATTTGCACTTTTGCTATGGCGGAAAGTGGTGATCATAACGACCGAAGCGTTGTCCGTTGGAACTACAGTGCTCCCTCTCTACAACGGCCCTCCCAACAACGATTCCCTCCTTACAACGGCCCTTGCCGCAGTTCCCCAAACAAACATTTATATCCAACCTTTCCATGGCTGCAATGTGGTCTACTTAAATTTGTCGTCTGCTATTTTTCTCAAATTTACATGTAAGTGGACATGTTGATAAAATAAATATAATGACGAGTGACAAACAGCTTGAATCCAGATCAGACGCCGCGTTACGCGGCGTCTGATCTGGATTCAAGCTGTTTGCAAATGTTAACCAATTTCCCTCTCTATAACGACTCCCTCCGAACAACGCACACAATCTGTGTCTCCCACTGGATGTTGTTGTAGAGAGGGAGCGCTGTAATTCAATAAGCAATCTTTTGCAACAACAACAAAAAATGAGAGAGAGGATGCTGTTCCAGACCTCTGGATTCGGCACATGAGGAAAATAGGCATTGTATTGAACATTATGATCCGTCAGGATACACCTGAAATGCTTAAAAGATTTTCTCACCATGCCCCCTATAAAATAAATAAAAAGAAAATAAAAATAAGAAGAAGAACAACAAAAACAAAAATACCCCACAACAAACAACACAACAAACGCACCATGCTTTTCTTTAATAAGATTATTAATCTTTATCTTGCTATCACGTAATTAGCGTACACATATTGACGGTATTTTTAACCCTTTCCCCAATAGAAGCGCCTTTTAGCGGATATGATTTATTCATCCACTGAAGAAAATAGTTCCAATTTAATCAGTAATGAATATGTATTATAGGGAATATTTTCTATATTATAGCACATGATATCTTAAAGCAGACTGAAAGTAAAGCAGAATGCGCCCTAAGGCACATTCTGCTTTACTTTCAACCTACTTTAAGTAGTCACCTATCTGAAGTACTAGAAAGAGGCTACAAGGTAAAGGGTTAAACAGTGTATACCGCATCAGAAGTTGGGTACCATACCGGATATGGAGACATATATTTTTTATTATATTCGTCAATGAGATTGGTCGATTTGAAAATTTACCAATAGAGTAAAAATAATGTATGTATTGTAACATGAATCTTTCAGAGAATGAGTATCATTTCATCCTAGTTTGTCCTTTTTACCATGACTTGGGGAAAAAGTACTGCAAATCCAGATATTGTTGATGGTATACTTTAACAAAATGTAATCAATTGATGGAAAGTTGTCTAGCAGAAAATTAGTACTCTTTATAAGTTATCCAACTATGTCTATTTTGTCAATATACTAAGGGAACAAACCCGACTATCATGTGGTATTTATATTGGAATGTTTTACATGCTTGTATCTATTTAACCCATTTCAGCTTAGTGATGTTTAGAGACTATAGCAAATAGTGTAGTGACAGATTGGACGACTACGACAGCCGTCTAATCTGGATGTTCACTGTTTACTACCGCTAGTTTTGCCCATACAATTTCCGCAACAAAGATAACACACATATATAAAACTCTTTGAAATCTTAACTGACTTGAAATGAGATTAATTCTTAACATTTAAAAGACAGTTAAATTTTGAAGCAGTATACGGATTGTAGTGATATACTGCTTCTCTGTAAATATGTTCATCTTGTTTTGCCTCCAAATGGCAAGAAACATTGTAAAAATGTTTGAACCAATAAAAATATGTTATATGATGTTACGTTATAACGGGCGTAGTTTTATGAATGGATATTCAGCGGGAGAAAGATTACGTGGACGTAACAATGGTCAAACACCCGTATTATCTACAATTGATGTTAAATGAAACTTAGCTTACCAAATCAAAGCCGATATTTAATTTTCTGAAATCTTTGTACCCCTTGAGACACATCATTTCAATGTCGGCTATTATTTGTTTAAATATTTGCAACGGACACTTTCTCCTCTAAAGAAACCCAAACAAACCCAGAACGTGTATTTGCCAAAACAAAGAGAGGGAAAACACCAAAATGCCGGTAAATCTAAACATTTGGTAGTATTGTGGATATGGCAGTAAACGTGACCGGTATTATATAAAAAAACAACAACAATGGATATTATTTATTTTACATATATTTTCCATCGTCTTTTCTACTCCGTCTATAGGCAGAGAGTACATTGCTCCAAATATTACGTATACGTACATGTATATGTAATACAAATATGATAAAAAAGGAGAAGAATGTATATAAGTTTGAACCAAACTTGTTCTCTAATCCTTATATTTATGTGTGAAATTGTATGCATTGTCAGTCATGACTGTATCTATTTTGAAATAAAATACTGTTTAAACTAAATATGATAAAATAGATCGTCACATGTAATAATTGCCTGGTAGCCGATATAGGTTAGAGCATAGGGTTATAATTTAGGGAATAGTTTGTTTGCCTTCTCCGCACGGGTTCGAATCCCAATCCCATATTTTCTTTTAAAAGTATTTTTTTTTTATCATAATCCTTTATTAAACAAAATTGACGTGTTTCTATACATAGGCACCTGACATCCGTTTACAAACTGTTAACACAACACATTTTCTTAGGCTCTGTAAATTTGCTAGCAGAAGAATATATAGGTCGTTTGCAGTTCATAAAAAACGATAATTTTCAAATATCTTTACAACAAGACAGCGTTGAAAAATGGATTTTGTTTTATACACGAGTATAATAGTAGACCCAGTCAGACACCGAGTTATTTGGCCTCTGATTTGGATTCACATTTTGAAAATAAAGACTCCAGTCGACTCTAAGTCCCGATATGGGCTAATGTAATTAATGCGACTTTTGACTTTGATCACATGATCGTATCGGTCTCTCTGTGTCATTTGCAATTGAATTTGAATTTCGGACGACACTGGAAAGAGATTAGCTATGGATGACTACTTTCATATTTTAACTCTAGATCTTTTTAGCATAGCATTTTGGCCATATGACAAAATGAATAACACTTATTATTTATTGCCACAAATCTCCAATTACCGTAAAAATTCTATTAAGCGACGTTAAAAACAACCCACAATTATCCGTTTTTATGATAGGCGTGTGTTTTTTGCAGGACAAACGTAATGCAGAAAGCTCCTTTCGGAGCTTTCTGCATTACATTTGTCTTGCATTAAGCACCCACCTATCATTTAAATACATTTTATTCCACCGGGTGGTCGCTCAATAGAGGTTATACTGTAACCATTAATCATCACGCCACTAGTGTATATGATGCACTAACTCACCCATCGGGTATTCAGATTTCTCCCATTCGACCGTCATTTTCATTAACCTTAGCCCTGCTAAGGAAACCTATTCATTACCACCTTGCAAGACGCATGTTTTCAAAAACTGTCACTATTAACATACCTGAGAGAACACACCTTCTGAATCAACAGGGGTTAATTAATAGAGTTAAAAGGTTGAGGATTTGGTCACGCCTTGGCCAGTTTATCGACTGACCCGTGTCCTAACTGTACATGCATTGTAGGCAAGGTAACGTATTGCAGAATAAGGATTAATCCCTTCAAAAGACTCACTGAGCTGTATTGCTTCCATTAGAGGATTGAATGTGGCAAGCAGCGATACCATAATCATGTGAAGGTGACTTAATCCTTACCATGCTATAGCGTCGTCCGCTTTAAAACCATCATCAACTATCGTATCTAAATTGATAAGTTTGATGTTGTTTCAACTATGGAAACTAGCATACCCCTGTCAAACAGTTTGGATCCAGATCAGACGCCGAATAATTCGGCGTCTGATCTGGATACAAACTGTTTGTAAATGATAGTTTTGTAGCGCTGGGCATGGGCTAGGGTTAAAACGATTTTCTTGTTACTTATACGAGGCGATCGACGAATCATCAAGAGAGGTGTTAACTGCCCACTATTTCCCAACAACTACTTAGGCGTTCATCATCGTAATCTGTTCCAAGTCTGAGTTGTCGCCCCGTCAAACCTTTACAAGAATACTCTTCACAGGTACACTACATGTATTTGGAGACGACGTATACATGCGTGACTATGGTTTAAATTGATAAGATACTAACCTATACTGTTTTGTTCTTGCAAATTGAAAGATTTAGTTATTTTTGATAATGTTATTTTGTTGTTAATTATATGTTTTGTATGAAATGCCTTTCCGAAGTTCTCAGAAAGTGTTATTTGCTTGTATATATGTCGAGGGCCTCATGGATTATTTGTTTTATCGAATGGGCTCGCTTGTTAAATAAAGTCTTTATCATTATAATTATTAATATTACCTACGATAAATCTAAACTAAGATTGCAACCACAGTATGCGCGAAGACCATTTCTACAAATGGGAACTAAACTTTACTCAAGGTATGCTTTAATCACAACCAAGAATGCATTCAAAGATGGTTGAATGTTATTGCGTTTCAATTTCAAAATTATTATACGAAAAACGCACCATGGTTTGATTTTGCCAACGCATTCATTCGAAAATATGCTTTTAATAATCATTTGGTTTGGCCCCAGCTTATGGCATACGATCGGACCAAACCAAACTATAAAAGAGCATCCTTAACCACATTCTGATTACGCTGGGAGTCAAATAAAAGCGTTAGAGGTCCATGAAATACTCTTAAAAGGAAAGGCATATTGGCTTTATGTGATGGATAACGCTGAACTAACATGTGACTACATGTGTATCGACATGCCGCATGTTTCTAAAATATCTTGTTCAAACATGTTATCTTATGAGCGTCAAAGAACGCCTTTACCCACGCCCCACATAAGGGACACACATGGATATGCATTGATGATGTTTACAACAGATGACTTATTAAATTGAAATGAAAGTAAAGCAGAAAGCTCTTATAGCAGCTTTAAATCAGCTGTTGTATGTGTTATACTATATACACAGTTTCTTGCAGGTGATTTGGAGAAAAGTGTTACAAGATCAAATTTTTGAGACACACTAATATTTGCAACTACATGTACTTTATTCAGGACAAATGTGAAATAGAAAGTTCCTAAAGAAACTTTTTGCTCTAATCTTTGTCTAATGCTTTAAGCTGCCACTTGTTTATATTAAATAGTGCTGATTCATTTTGTCATTCCGCTTTAGAATCAATCAGTTGTCACATTTTGGTAAATATTTGCATTAACCCTATATTGTTAATGTAACACACGATACCAGTCCGATCTGTTGTTACGTTTAATATAGAACATAATAGAATACTCATTTTTACTTCACAACTTGTACATAGTATCTTTGTTCCAAACTGTTTGAAATTCGTTCCGATATGTCTCCAGTCTAACTTTGAAACAATAGTGCAGATCACAGTATTTAACCCTTTACCTTATAGAAGCGCCTTTTAGCGCATTCCGTTTAATCCTCCGCGGAAGAAGATAATTCCAATCTATACAGCCATGAATATGTATCCGAAGGAATATTTTCTTAATTCTAGCAGTTGGTACCTTAAAACAGGTTGAAAGTAAAGCAGAATGCGCCTTAGGGCGCATTCTGCTTTAATTTCAACCTGCTTTAAGTAGCCACCTATTTTCAATACTACAAACAGGAAATGGGGTAAAGGGTTAAGCATACGATATTATGACAGTGGAAGGATGAAATCAGACGAGGATTTTGTAAATTTTTAATTAAATCACCATTATCTAAAACACTTAACAGTAAAACAAAACGCTTTGTTGCTCTGATAGCACGTTGATAGTACTAAACATTACAGCCTGCTATAACAGCCAATCAAAAATGCATGTTTCGTTATTAACCTTCTGCACGCCGAGGGCGAACTTGTGGTATCCGTTGCAAAAAGTTTAGATCCTTATGAGTAACTTGGCTTCGCATCTGGGGCCCATTTCATAAAGCTTTGTACGACAAAAATTAATGTTGTCGTAAGTCAGTTTATAAAAGTCTTATTTTTATTAATTTCTCCATCTAATACTGTTTTAAGACATCTCTTTAGAATCGTCTTTAAAAGACGATTCCAAAGAGATGTCGCAAGATAGGATTAGGTAGAGAAATCAGAAATTAAATGTATTTTAAAGTTTTGACTGACGACCGTTTTTGTCGTACGTAAGTTTTATGAGACGAGCTCCTTAATGCAAACTATAATAATAAAACTCTGATGGCATTTTTGAAGGAGGGTGGGGTTAAATGTCTACGCTCTTACGAGGATGAAATGACCAAGGAAGAATGCTGTTTTAAACCAGGTATAAGTAAAGCAGAAAGATCCATCTGTAAGCCTTGATTTGTCTTTAACATAATGAGTGGGTGCTGTTTTTACTAAATGTTTGTAATAACATGACTATACCGAGTACCTTGACAATGTTGGGATTTGGGGAACTACAATGACTTTTAAATCACTAAATCATGCGATAACTCTTTGAAATATTTAACTTAATTTAAAATGATAATAATTCTTATAATCTTGATAATCATACTGCAAGAATTCCCCTTATTCAGCAGGATTTATTTCAATGTAGATCCATCAGGTAGGTTGTGTTGTACTTTATTGTAAATGTAGCTATTTGTCTCAGTTTCTAACTGTGTATGTACATGTACATGTTTATAATTTCATGTGAAGCAATTTTGCACGCACACCTCATGTGTGAAAAGAACACATAATAATAATAATAATAATAATAACGCTTGTAAATTGGCTGTAGCATACGTGTTGCGCCTTTCAAAAGTCTAATATTCACATGTACATGTAGATAAATTCACAAGTTAATTTTGAAACATGACAAAACTCGCCCATTTAATATAAACGTTAACAGGCATATTGAATATGGGAGTTTAACCCATTCACTGCTTTACCCATATCAATATGTACAGTGGAGAATCTGTTATTCTTTCCCGTTTAAACGCAAACGTACGCAAACGTACGCAAACGCAAAGCACTAAAACGTAGAAAAGAACACTTTTTGGACAATTCTGATAGTTCATGTTTATCTTGGTGGCAAACAGTTTGGAGCCTGATCAGACGCCGGGTTACCCGGCGTCTGATCTGGCTCCAAACTGTTTGCACTGCAAATAATAGTTTTAGCGTAAACGCGTTTATTGGGAAAGAATAACAGATTCTCCACTGTATTTGCAAACAGACGTCACATAACGCGGCGTCTGATCAGGGACCAAACTGTTTGACACCTAAATACCCTAAAAAATAAATTAGTTTAAACAGTATTTTATTTCAAAATAGATACAGTCATGACTGACAATACATACAATTTCACATATAAATAGTATTTCACAATTAAATGTAAGAAATGAAAGCAGACGTTTGTTTAAAATTGATGACGACATGACAGTGAAAGGGTTAAGAAAAAATGCGTACGACTTAGTAGGACAGTATCAACTCACATCCATAACGTGGTGCATGTAGGGGTTGGTTCATTTTACTATATATTTTGTACACCAAAAAATGGCCGGGTTTATATTTTAGCCTTAAATCGAAATTGTCAATGTAAATCACTATGCAATATTTCTTACTATTTCGGCTACACGGATGAGTTGGGAACCTGCTGTGACCTAGTTGACATATTTGGGATTAGTTACATTGTATAGTATAACCTCACTTTAATGATCACTCGTTAGCATGTTTTCTTATTGCGTTAAACATATATGACAGTTTCAAACAGGATGGAAGTAAAGCAGAAAGCTCCTATAGGAGCTTTCTGCTTTATTTTCAGCCTGTTTTGAACATCTTCCTACTTTAACAATTTGAATGTATTGTTTAAAGAGGTCGTATTGTCACGATTTTCATAGTTTAACGCTACGGAGGGACCTTGTGGTAGTTAGCCAGGTGGAAACACCACCTTCTATGAAAGAAGGTCAAAGGAGCACCATCTGTCATATTTCTTTCGCAAAGAAATGAATTAAATTTCATACACAGTCTCACATTGCCTTTCAGAACGTAGAAACAAAATCGAAATATCTCTTTCAATTTGAAAAAGTTTATAAATTAAAATTTGCCCAAATATAATCAGTATATTGGTCCGAAAAATGCCTTTACACCATAGATGTGGTATTTTAACACCTTTAATTTATTCCTCCACTGAAGAAAATCAGTATTACCACTTTTTATAGTCACGAATGATATACCCGATGGTAGCTTAAAGCTGACTGCAAATCAAGCATAACCTGCTTTAACCCTTTGAACCCTAGTCCCGCATATAGGCGTCCTTTTCAAACAGTATACATGTACATGTATAAAGTGCAATTGTCCTATGCAAACAGTGAACACCCAGATCAGAGGGCTCCTTAAGGAGCCCTCTGATCTGGGTTTTCACTGTTTGTCATAATGCTTAACATTGACAAAAACAACTCTTAAAATTCTGAAATGGACTAGACTAAAATGGAATCTGGGATTGTCCATTTAAAGTCTTCTAAACTGCAAACAAGCTGGCTGTGGAGTAAAATGTTAAAGTATGGTGAGTAGTTACTTGGATGTTAATCCATTATATATGGATATTGCATTAAACCCCCCCTTTTTGTCTGCTGGTGGAGTTTATTATATAGATATACATGTAGATTCTACATGGTTGGTCTAAATAAACTGCAGTGTTTGTCTATACAGCAGAGTGGCGCATCTTCTTGTCCCCGTTTAACGAAACGTCGTACGACAAAAACGGTCGTAAGTCAGATTTTAAAGTTCTCAATTATTATCTTTTTCCCCATCTAATCCTGTCTTGTGACATCTCTTTGGAATCAAGACGATTTCAAACAGATGTCACAAGGCAGGATTAGATGGAGAAATTAAATAATAACTTACAAATTTATAATTCGACTTACGACAATATTTGTCGTACGACGTAACGTAAAATGGGTCCCAGGGTCTACCTATTTTATGGACGATTTGCATGATATGTTAATACAACAACCTGATAAGAAAGCTTTTATAAAAAAGTTTGCTTTTTATTCACTTCAAATATAATCCAGCGAGTCTTTCAGATAAATCTTTACTCTTCGCTGAATGTTTATTTGCTTGTTTGTCTGTTTCTAAATCTGCATGTCTATATGTTTGTGTTTATGTATGTTCGTGCTGAAATAAAAACTGAAATAAAACAGTATTTGATTGGGATAATAATAATTTCACCCATTCCACCCTAGTGACGCAACATCTTTCTATGTATTTTATAGATACATGTATTTGTAAGGAGTACATTTGCACTATGCAGACAATGTATACCCAGGTCCGACGGCAGTCCACTGATCAAGATATGCAATCTTTGCCATTTCGTTGATGTATTGTAAAAAACAACAGCCATAAATAGTTAAACTGGACTGGGCTTAATTGTGAAGTGGTCTTGTTCATTTGCAGTTTCAGGGGTCAATACGTTAACTGAAATTGAATACAAATGATAAAACGTGTGAACTTAAGTAAAAACGACAAAACTGTAATCTCAATGTTGGTTTGTTGGTTTGTTGGTTTGTAAACTATACACTTGCAGTAAACTAACAAGGTGACGATGTGGGTAAAACCCAAAATGTTTATGCTGTTTAGTAACAGAAACGAGTACATGAAATACTGTGTTGGCCAAGATCAGAGGGCCCCTGGTGAACAACTTTGATCTTGGTCTACATCGTTTGACATACGTTTGAATATTTTGGGGACATACACCTCAAGAGTCAATGTATATTGGTCATTATTTACAAAATTGAAGATTTCAATGTAGGGGAATTCTGCATGGTACGGATTAATCCAAATGTCCTTACACTATTGAATTTGTATTATTAATTTCACTGAAGAAAATATTGATTTGAACCACATCCCCTAATTTTAGCAATACATGTAGTAACATGGATAGTTAATAGACTAAGTGTTATCCTATAATAACATAAATGTTGGCTATACTATTGTTTTCGGGGTTATACATCGCTAGGGTTCAATGGGTTAAACAACTATTCTCCTAACTAAGCAGAGTGTCCCGTATCATTTTCAGGTCATCATGACCTTGAACTTTGGCCTCATTCCATCAAAGAATAGATGGACGATATTAATTTCCTATACTACGCCATCTTGGATAACCAATTTTGCTATTTTGAGATGGCTGAGTGTCCCGTAACATTTGACCTCAGAACTTTAACTTAATTTATACAGTGGAGAATCTGTTATTCTTTCCCAATAAACGCGTTTACGCTAAAACTATTATTTCCAATACAAACAGTTTGGAGCCAGATCAGACGCCGGGTAACCCGGCGTCTGATCAGGCTCCAAACTGTTTGCCACCAAGATAAACATGAAATATCAGAATTGTCCAAAAGTTGTTCTTTTCTACGTTTTAGTGCTTTGCGTCTGCGTACGTTTGCGTTTAAACGGGAAAGAATAACAGATTCTCCACTGTATCAAGTGGTTGGCCGGAGCATGTTTCCTAAACCACATCAGCTACAGATACCAACTTTGGCGTGTGCGTACATCTTGGGATAGCGGAATGTGGCAAACCATTTTCAGGCACGTTGACCCTGACTTTGACCTCAATTCTAAAAGAAAAAATTGGGAACAGTTTCCTGCACCACATCCACTATGGGTATCAACTTTAGTGTCTGACTACATAATTATAGGGATGGTTCAGTGTCGCATACTACTTTCAGATCCCTGACTTTGACCTTGACATTTGGCCTCAATTATAGAAAAGCTTGTTTGGAGCATATTTACTATTACACATCAACTAGATTTAGCTGGTGAGTACATTTTGGGATGACGGATCGTTGCATCACAATTTCAGTTCACTATTGTCATGACCTTCGGCCCATGACTGTATATGTATGTAAAATAAACTAACAATTTATACTTATTCGAAAAATTGTCAACTAACCAACCACAAAATGGGAGGCAGTAACTAATGTTGGCAGAACTTGTTGCCCGACCATATTGCTCTTATATTTGTTTTTATCAAACTTGATTATGCAATATGCACCTGTGCTATATGGTTGTACAAATATATGGCAATAAAATAACTAAACATGATCTTTGGCCGCAATCATTTAACATCTTAAACCATATCAACTTGGGAAACCAAATGTGTTGTGTGAGTATATATTGGGATGGCGGACTGTCTCTTACCATTTTAGGACATCGTGATATTGACTTCGATCTCATTTATAGAAAAAGTTTGTCCGAAGCCTATTTACTACACTACATTAGCTACGGGTATACATATTTAGTGTGCCAGCCTCCAACAGTTCAAAATCTGCAAATTCCTTTACGAACGTATCATCAGACCATCGAACAGTTACCCGAAGTCTCATCTGGACCAAAATCTGTTTGCATTGTTCTTCATTTTGCAAATATACATTTGTGTTGTAAAACAACCCTAAATAGTCATAACTGGCCTAGACTAACTTGGTTGTAAACTGGAATTTGTTTTTGAAGTTTCGGGATTCAATGACTGAATCAATTTACTTCAACTTTTCGTTTTAATGTCTTGGTCTACGAAATGAAATGCTTTGTCTGTTTCTGTCCGAATATGATAATTGGCGTGAACTCAAATGATCATTTGCACAAACTCTTTGCCACTTGGATAAAAATAAATCGTCAGAATTGTCAAAATTGTCATTTCTACATTTTAAACGGGAAATAATAACGTTTTCTCCACTGTTTGCATCATTTACCTAGGGGCAGATTTGTAATTACCATTCTTACACATTAGTCTGAACCTCAGTTATGATCCTTAGGCGTTTAACCCTTTCACTCTCAATGACGACAAAATGCGCATTTGCAAACAGTTTGGATCCTGATCAGACGCCGCGTAGCGCGGCGTCTGATCAGGATCCAAACTGTTTGACATTCTTTTTGAATTTTCTTCAGTCATACTGCCTTAAATTGAACTTTGATACGATATTGCAGACATCAATATTGAAGCAGACGACACTGAAACGATGAAGGGGTAAAAATCTCACGATTTATTTGGCAGCGTAAGAGTTAAATGCTTAATTTTCAAGATCACTACAAAATAGTATGGCTTCTGATCAGACGTCGATAAGTGGGTATCTGATAAAGATATCTGCTCGTCGTATGGATCGTATATCTGCAACAGAATAAAGAGTAGAGTTTTTTAAATTAAAGCATGTACCATTTTAAGCAGGCGATTTAAACTGCGTTCAAATAGAAAAGCCAATGCTTTAGGGGTAAGAACTATATTTAAAGCTGTACAACCATTGGTCAATATCGATTTAGAAACCAGTCGACCACACATATGTCTGACCTAAAACCCTAATGACATCAATAATTGTGGTTTATAGAGTTAGATATACTGATAGCTCAAGGATCAGGATCAGAAGCCGCGTTTCCCGGTGTCTGATGTGGATTCAAACTGTTTGCAAAGTCGACATCCGTTGTCAATGGCGTTGAGAGGGTTAAGGCAGAAATCAAGATAAAGTTGAGCAGAGACATCTTACATGATCTTTCTGGTTAAAATTCACCCTGCGTTGAGCTATAAAGACAAATTGAATTGAATTTAGCATCACGGGAGTTTATGACCTGAATGTGTCTTTCATTGTCATTTTTCATGAGCACAAGATAATGGATGAGTAAATAATACTTCGATAGAATGTATGGGTATGAACGTATGTTAAGAGTAGATATTTAAAATCGTAGCATAAACACAGATTAATTTGAAAATATTTAGGTTTCGTCTGAGAAATCGTGATTCGTGACCAATGTCAGATCGCAATCTGCACGGTCTAATATAACTTACCTTGGCCATAAGGAGAAAATACGTCGTTTTTTTCCAATAAAGACGTTTAGACTAAAACGAGTATATATGCCCATTGCAAACAGTTTGAAGGAAGCCAGACCAGACCCCGGATAACCTGGCGTCTGATCAGTTGCCAAACAGTGTACCACTCAGATTAAAACATTGAACACACATTTCAATAACCATTCATTTGGTATATTGTACTAGTTTGTGTTCGCGTATAGTTTCGTTTAAATAGGAAATAATGTCTTTTTCATGTTACAGTGGAGACTCTGTTATTCTTTCCCGTTTAAACGCAAACGTAAAGAACTAAAACGTAGAAAAGTACAATTTTTGGACAATTCTGATAATTCATGTTTATCTTGGTCGCAAACAGTTTGGAGCCTGATCAGACGCCGGGTTACCCGGCGTCTGATCTGGCTCCAAACTGTTTGTAAAGAAAAACTAATTTTAGCATAAACGCGTTTATCGGGAAAGAATAACAGATTCTCCTATATTTTAGTTAACCCTTTTCACCATAGCCAACACGGAAATCACCAAGTTGTCCTCTTTATCCGTGGCTTGAATCAAGTGGTGTTGCTGTTCCATTGTAGAGTTCTCCTTGACAAGCTGGTTCAAGTCTCCTTCAGTGTTTGATTGCGGCTCGAGCGCCAGTCTATTATATACGGCTTTCTGAGCAACAATCAAAATATGAGGAGAATGGTCTTGTAGTTCGATTACGCCAACCGTTCCAACACCTCAACAATGATATACATGTAGATGTGTCTCCATCCCTGTAGAAATGATTGTTTCCCACTGTTCACAAGTCCAGTAGTAGTTTCCTTGTCGGCATCGTGGAGCTGTTTGTACTCGGGTAGTTGTCTATGAAGCTCGTTTCTTGCATTGCAATTGAGGTACACATGTGTTTGTTGCTTTCCACATAGCTGACGAAAATTTAATATTTCTAATATTTTTTAGATCATGATCAGTCCCCCGATCAAGGTGATTTCCGTTGCCAATATCATTGTGTTATTGGATACTATTTTTACACATGCTATCCTTTCAACTCACGCAATCCCCAAACATTCTTTAAGTTCACGGTTTGGAACCATTCGGCACATATTCTGTGGTAAAAGCTGCGATGTGATTAGTATATCCTGAACTCACTGGACCATATTAGTGGTTGCTATCTTGTCACTGATTCTTTCGGCGCCCTGGTTGAAGCAGTAGTTGTATGCGTACTGGTTGTAAAATTTCTAATTAAAAGTCTTACTTTTAAGTTATAGTTTATGCAAAAAATAGAGCAGACAATATGCCGGAGACTGCAGAGTAAAGCAGATGACAAAAAGTTGGTGGCGAATGTTTTTTTTAAATGATCTTAATACATGTATTTTCAGATAAACATTCCAAGACTAGTTTATCACAGTGTTTGATTTCACACATTGCACTCTAGTGACGTGTATGTGTCATTTCGTAAACTGTACATGTGAATGGTAAGTTTGTAGACTCAGATACAAAGGGTTTATAGAGGAGCCCTCTGATCAGCAATTGCACTGTTTGTCGTTGTAAATATTTTGCAAAAGCAGTCCTAAATTGTCAAATGGCCTAGACTTAATTAGATACTGGAAGTGTCCATTTGAAGTTCAATGGGTGTATGAGTTAATTCTGAATTCTTGAGTCATATTTCTATGGTGCTAAAATGTGATGACTCACAAAAAGTCATATTTTTACCTTCTGTTCGCTATGTTTTTGTCATGTGCAAAATTGTCGTCTGCAACAACTATGACGTTTGATTCAAAGGCATTTCCTTTCACAAAATATCACCAGACTGTCAAACAGTTTTGATCTAGATAGGACATCGATTTATTTGGCATCTCATCTGGACCAAAATATTTGCACCATTTTTCACAAAATGCGACCATAGCGTGCATGCAGAGGTTAAAACTCAAAACGAAACATCAATGGAATGAAAGCACTCATACAGTAAACCCTCTCTATTACGACCACTAAACCGAGGACTAATCGATGTTCTAAAAGACAGATGACAGCTTAAAGCAAGGTGACATTAAAACAGAAACCTCCTATAGGAGCTTTTGTTTTTATGTCACCTTGCTTTAAGCAGTCACCTGTCGTAAACACGTAATAATTAACACAATTAAGTGGTCGTAATAGAGGGGGTTTACTGTACATTGTACATGCTTTACATTACAGAGTTCACATGCGATTTATGTACATGTTTATTGGTGAGAGTTTCAATGTCTTGCCGAAAGTAAACTCAGGAATATCTATACAGTGTACTATGCTTTTCAAAATTCAAAAGAATATTAATGAATTACACTGAACTTATTTATGTCGTGTGCACAACCCCTTCTTTTAAAACTCGTGTCGTATATAGACCCTTTTTGAAATTAATGGCTATTAACCTTAAGCACGCTGCTTTATTGTCGTCTGAAAAAATTTGCCGTCTGCAACCATATTCAGAGTAGATTTATATTATTTATGATTTCTTTTCAATGCCTCAAGATTGTCAAACAGTTTGGATTCAGAAGAGACGCTCAGCCTCCCGGTGTCTCATCTAGATCCAAACTGTTGGTAACGGTAATCGCACATTCACTAGTAACGTGTTGAAGATTAGATTAGTTTTTATATCTTTCTGCCATTTTGCTGTTCATTGTTGATGACATATCATTCGTTTGTGTTGATAATGGTGTCTTATGTAGCACTTACTACATGTAAACACGTACATGTATAGTTCATGTAACAAAACCTTTCCTAATTTAATGTCATTTTGCCATCTGCCTAACCCTTTACTCCATATATAAGCCCGTTTTACGTTTTAATTATTCATACAGATCCCTGCTAGGAAGTCCTGAATATGAAACACAATTGTATAAAGAGTATTTTCAGTATACAGTAAAACCTCGCTATTACGACCACTTAAACGAAGGCTAATTGAGTGTATAATAGACAGGTGGCAGCTTAAAGCAAGGTTACAGTGAAACAGAAAGCTCCTATAGGAGCTTTCTGTTTCACTGTCACCTTGCTTTAAGCGGTCACCTATCGTAAACACCCTAATAATTAACATAATTTAGTGGTCGTAATAGCGAGGTTTCACTGTACTTCCTGATTTATCTATCTATCTTCCAAATAGTCAAACCCCTGCTAGGGACCTAGACTTGACGCGCGTCAACTGTCAGAAAATTAGTAAGGAGAAAAGTAAAAGCAATAGAAGCTTAATTCAGGCTGAAAGTTAAGCAGAATATTCATTAACCCTTTACCCAATAACCTATTTATAATATTAAAAACAGGTGATCACTTAAAGCATGTTGAAAGTAAAGCAGAATGTGCCTCAAGGCACATTCTGCTTTACTTTCAGCCTGCTTTAAACTACCATCTGTTAGGCTACATAAAAATATTTGTTATGGTAATTGTTCATGAGGGTATAAACTGGAACTATTTTCTTCAGCGGAGGAATAAATTAAATACGCTAAAAGTCGCTTCTATAAGGGAAGGGGTTAAGGAGCAACTTCTGCTATATTTTAAGTAGTCACCTGTTTTCGAAACTAGAACCAGGCTACGGGTTAGAAAATTGAAAAGTGTCGTCTGCAAAGTAATTAATATATTTTCTTAACCCTTTAACCAATAGCCTGTTTCTATTAGTTAAGATATGTGACATATTAAAGCAGGCTGAAAGTAAAGCAGAATGTGCCCTAGGGCACATTCTGCTTTACTTTCAGCCTACTTTAAGTTACTATCTGCTAGTGTATAGAAAATATTACTTGTAGTACTTATTCATAACAGTATAAAATGGAACTATTTTCTTTGACGGATGAATAAAATGAATGCGCTAAAAGTCGCTTCTATAAGGGAAAGGGTTAATTAATGTTGCTCTGTCTTGTTGGTTAAATTTAGCAAAAGACAGAATGTGACCTGCCTTTTGTAATTTCCCAGATAACTATTTCTTGTAAAGCATTTCGTAATTATATAAATGAGCATATGGACCAATAAAGCTTTGGCAGTGCTTAAGTTGCTATTTCTCTCAATATAGATTGCGTAAAAAGATGTTAATTTTACTTTTTTTGGCCATCATCGGTCGTGTGCAATTAACCGTCATCGTGCTAAACGCGATTTGACTAACATTTGCAAACAGTCTGGACCAAGACCAGAAGCCTAGATCCAAACTAATTGGCACTAATATTTAACTTCAACTTCAGTTTAGAAATAAAAAACTATGACTTTGATTGCAGCAGACGACAGTTCAACATGATAAGGGTTAAGTGCCCTATTAACTGAACTGTAATGTATATAGTTTATTAAAGTACATTGGTGGCATAACTGAAAACATTTGTCAATTAGATTCGAAAAACATGTGGTCAAAGAAAATATAGTATTAACCCTTTACCCCATAGCCTGATTTTAGTTTTAATAAAAGGTGGCTGCTTAAATCAGGTTGAAAGTAAAGCAGAATGCGCCCTAAGGCGCATTCTGCTTTACTTTCAACCTGCTTTTTAAGCTACAACCTGCTAGAATAAAGATACATTTTCATGACTGTATAGGTTGGAATTATTTTCTTTCGCGGAGGATTAAACGGAAAGCGCTAAAGGCGCTTCCAAAAGGTAAAGGGTTAAATGTAAAAGACGTTACCATGGAGAAATTTTAATATGTTATTCATGAAATTCCTGTTTGAAATGTAATCTGCAATACATTATAGACAACGACCGTTTTTGACAATTCTGACTTTGTATTGTACTCTGAGTGGTAAAGTGTTTGGAGCCTGACCAGATGCCGGGTTACCCGGAGTCTGATCTGGCTCCAAGCTGTTTGCAATGGAAATAATTTAAACATTCACGTGTTATGAGGAAAGAATAACGTATTTCACCACCGTAATAAAGCACGATATTTTCCTCACATACCATCAGGACTCCATAGACATTGGCTACCTCACGTAATCATTGGCCATCTAAAAGGGAAATGAAATGAAATTGTAATCTACAAAAACAACATTGTACAGTGAAACCTCTTTAAACTGGATTTTCAATGAAGTCTACTTGATGTGTTTCGAGACATGTGGCTGCTTAATGCATGCGAATAGCAATACAAAAAGCCTCTGCAGGAGCTTTTTATATTGCTGTCTCTTGCATAAAGCAGCCATATATGTTTAGAGTCCTAAATTAAATATGTTTTAGGTTCGGGTTAAAAGGGGTTGTACTGTATATTAAAAGTGTAATGTCCAAACGTGTAAAAAATGGATTTTTTAAAACGTATGTTAACTTACTCCTTTTAAATTGTTGTCCAATGACATCATAGTAGTTTTCTCACCATCTTCTTTTGTTAATTATGTTATGAAAATCCAATAGTACATATTTACACAGCAAAGATCCAGCCAAACACCTTTCAGATCCAAATTTTCTTCTGTTCAAACGTCAATTTTCTCCCGATAACCACGTTTGTGCTAACACAATTATGTCCATTGCAAACAGTTTGGATCAGACGCCGGGTTACCCGATGTCTAGTAGATCGTCAACATGTTTTAAAATGCTGCCATTTTCATCATTTATTACATTGCGTTTAGTTTTGTTTAAAGGGAAACAATAAAGCCTTCTCCAGTGTAAATTCAAATAAAGATATGACTGACACGTCATTCTATCAGATAACCCTGATATCAGCATCTACTTCAAACAATGTCGTCTGCTTTTATATTTTCGATTCCAAAATCTATGCAATTAAAGCAACTGTCCATTCAATTAGAGTGCCATACAGTGTGGTTCTGATCAGACGCCAAGTTCTTCAGAATCCAATCTACCTGTATTTGCAAATACAACAGCACTCGTTCTATTGCAGTAAATAGTTTAAACGCGACGTAGCATCTCTATCGTGAAAACTGTAAGAGAGTTCGCTCAAACTTTTACTTTCCGATTGTACATATCTTGTCACAACATGTCTTTAACTCTTTACATGCTGGGTAATATTTTCTGTCGTCTGCTACTGTTCAAAAATTAGAATTTTTTAAGTTTCTTTTCAAAACAGTGTCAGAGTTTCAAACTGTTTGAATCCTGATGAGACGCCGCGTTATGCGGCGTCTCATCAGGATCCAAACTGTTTGAAAAGGTTAAATACATAGTTTTACCGCTAGCGTCCTTAGAGTTAGGCTAACATTTGAATATTTCCTTTTTGATATGATTATCAGTCAGGTACGATTCCGAATAAAGACTGAATGAAAATGAATATGATATATCGATCCGCCAAGCTACATGTGACCGCCCCCTTGACTTGCCCTTTCAATATTCAAATTTCACAGCCTGACGCGCACAAATTCAAAGGCTTATCTCACCTGGATACAGTCTACAAAAACAACTTCCGTTATGGATACCAACCTAATATAATTACATTTTATAAATGAATGCCCGTAAAATATTCCCAAGTTTTCCATGTTTGATATGTTAATGTCTCATTTATAAATATTTCGCATAAAACTGCACCATTCTGTTTGCCCCACCATACAATACAAAAGCGGATCTATAATTAAAATCCCAGAAGTAAGACCCCCTTATCCGAAAATGAAAAAGCCCACCCTTCAGCGTAGCAATGTCTAAGAATCCTATTTTGAGGCGACGGGGATTATATTCGGAATACAACCTATTTTAGGAAACCAATTATCCCGTTCTTTACCCCATAGTCTGTTTCGTGTTTTGAAAGCATGGCAGTTGCCACTTAAATAAGGTTGAAAGTAAAGCAAATGGAAGTAAAACAGATTGCTCCACATCTTTAAGGAGCATTCTGCTTTGCTGTCAACCAGGTTAAGGCTTATATCTGGTGAAATGCTCGAAATGTCATTTATAAATTATTCATTTTGCCTAAAGGAGCTATTCTATAGCACTTTGTTCTGCATTAAACAGCCATCTTGCAGAATTGTTTTTCCGAAACGGCAGATCGTTTAATGGAGATTTTGCTGCATACGGATCTCACATATATGCGTTTTGATTTGAGTTGCATCCCTCAAACCACCCAGTTTCATATTGAAATCATAGATCCGCCGCTGCAATATTTATCCTGCTTAACATTTGTGAAAAGGTTCGGATGGGCATGCCGAAAATACTACAAATCCGAATCATACAGCATACTGCATCTCATACGATCATGCATTTTGCATATATTAGTATTGCATATACCAAACGTATATTACCCTTGAAACCATTACATACGTAAAAATATTATATAATCTAGTCAATCTAAGCAAGTTCAGGGTTAAGAAGCAGTATTAGCCCCGGTAAATGTGATATACAGATCAATATTCGATGGAAAAGATTAAATGAACCGAATAGAAGCTGATTGGGTTTGTATGGCACTTACAGACACCCCGTCACATGTTTTATGTTGGATTCATAAACCGCCATGTAAACATGGGTGGCACAACTTCATTAAATGGTCGATGGTATTGAAAGAACTTTTATTTCCACTCCATGAGATTCCATTTAAGGCAGATATACCTTTTGAAATGTTTCTTCATGAATAAGCGACAGTTAAATATGTAAAACAGAGTGAAACATGGGGTTTCTTCTGCAGCCTATTCGTGTGAAAAAAAAAAAACTTACCTTAACTCATTTAACCCTAGCGACGAGTGTACGCGTCATTTACAAACTAACATGATTAGGGAGTCCTATAGAAGCCCTCAGAACAGGGTTTTTAATGTTTGTCACTTGCAATATATTTTAAATAAACAACCATTAATAGTAACAGATGAATACATTTTATTTTGAAACTGGAATTGTCCATCTGACATTTCAGGGGTCGATGCATGAACCCTTTCACTGTCAATAATGTCAAAAGATGTCGTTGCAAACAGTTTGGATCCTTATCAGATACCGCGAAACGCTGCGCCTGGTCAGCATTCAAACTGTATAACGCTCGATTCGAAATTTTCGCCAGTCATCTGCCTTAAATGTAACTTTGAAACGATATAGCAGACGACACTATTGAAAAAGACGACAATATGGCGTTGAAGGGATAAGGAAACTCACGATAAGCATTGCGATGAAAGAGTAAATATATTTGCAAATAAAATGTTGGAGACATTATTCTCATTATTATCTTAACCCATTACCCCATAACCACGATATTCTAGTTTTGAATATAGGTGACCACTTAAAGCAGGTTGAAAGTAAAGCAGAATGTGCCTTAAGGCACATTCTGCTTTACTTTCAACCTGCTTTAAGCTATCATCTGCTAGAACTTAGAAAATATTTCTTAAGGTATATATAAATGGTTGAATAATTTATAATATTTTCTCCAATGGAGTAATAAATTAAAGGCGTTAAAATAAACTAAACGAAAACGCAATACACTAAATGATGAAAATCAAAAGTTAATGAAAATGCTGACGATTTAACAATAAATAAAAAAGGCAAACAGATAAATTGTTTGGAACCTGAGCAGACGCAGCGTTATCCAGCGTCTGATTGGGCTCAAATCTGGTTACAAATGACGTACTTCATTAAGAACGCATGCGTTTTATGAAACTAATAAAGTATAGATCTAATCAGTTTAAAAAGAAAGCGTACACTTTTTGATTTTCAAATAGTTTTTTCCCTAGCAGACGTGTCGATTTAAAATTTCGCACAGTTTATTTCATGTGTATTTGCCATCGATCGATTGCAAAATCTACCACGTGGTATCAATATAGTTTTTAGTAATTAGACGTTACGTAAGGTCTATATGTGAGGTCTATGCGAGGTTTCATTGCCGCTTGCATTATCAACAAAAGTGCACACATAAGATACTGACAAGAATTATAATCAAGATTGCTTAAAAAACACCATAAAATTCCACACTAAACATAGTCTGATTCTAATAGTTACTTTGCAACTTTTATTTTAACACATCACCCTTGTTCGTTAAAAAGAACATTCCACTTAAAACGACTTCACACTAAAAGCTGAAATACCCGCCATATTATTCTTAAACTGATCGAAATTTGGTACATAATGTATATATGGATTTTAAGAAAAAATGTCGATTAAAAATTACAGAAAACAAAGTGCACACTTTCTTTTGGAATTGAGTAAATTTCCCTCTGTATACTCTATATAATGAGCTTGAACAAAACATATAGATCCAGAACAGAATGATGGTTCCTGTAAGACTTCTGTTAATCAAGATCTGCAAAGCATGCTTTATCAACCAGTGTGTATACTGTCTACGAATATAAACATTTTTGCAAGAAACCCTTAAATAAATCAAATATAAAATAAATTATAGATACTTCCAGAATTCAATCCTACTGCATAACTATCTTAACAAAAGGAAGGTAAATATGCTAATCATAGTTTCTTTTGACAAACAGAATGGGTTGTTGCTTTTCCTTTACTCAAATTATCATATCAAAATCTGTCTAAAACAGCCACCCTTTTTTTGAAGATTTGTATCTTTGTAAAACACGTGCCAGTTGAAGGCAAGGCAACAGTTGACCAGAAAGCCTTAAAGGGTGTCCCATGATATGCCCTGCATTAGTACTAATCATTTGCATTGCATTTAGTACATGTAGCCTACTTGTTAAGTTTTCTGAACTAATATGGCTCCGCATTTAATACTCATTTGTTTTATTGAAAACGCCATGCATTTTCTTTTAAATTGCTATTTTATCACAGTTGTTTGTGTATTCCATTGATTGTCTAAAAATAAAAGCCTGTGTATTTTTTATTTCGTAAAAAACACCCATATACGGCTTACTTTTTAAAGTAAAAAAAAAAACCCAACTCTATACGAACATTTGCAATAAAAATAATTTACCGCCATAGGTAATTAAACCGACTTCGCAAATAGTTTTATCAGTAACGCGGCGTCTGATCAGGATCGAAATTGTTTGACAAACGCATCCAATTTTTTTCAGTCAATATTTGCAGACTACAAGTTCATGCATATTGCATATCAAAGGGTTGAAGCAGACGGTATATTTAACGACGAAAGGGTTAACAACTCCTTAAATATGTATACAGTGGAGAATCTGTTATTCTTTCCCAATAAACGCGTTTACGCTAAAACTATTATTTCCAATACAAACAGTTTGGAGCCAGATCAGACGCCGGGTAACCCGGCGTCTGATCAGGCTCCAAACTGTTTGCCACCAAGATAAACATGAAATATCAGAATTGTCCAAAAGTTGTTCTTTTCTACGTTTTAGTGCTTTGCGTTTGCGTACGTTTGCGTTTAAACGGGAAAGAATAACAGATTCTCCACTGTACCATCTCTTCGATTTTGTACTGTAGACCATCTGTTGCAGGACTCAGTTTACAGTATTTGCTTGTATGCATAAAACCAACATCACATCAAACACGCGCACGTGCATATGACAAGCTGGTCGAACTTGAAAATGTCAAGAAGAACTCCTCTAACAAACATCTCTACTATTTAAGAATATCAGTATCAAGTAGATCTATATGGGAGTCTAATTGAATTGTCAATAACCGTAAAATATAAAACTTGGTATCAAATATTGTCATGGTATATACCCTTTCATTGCCTTATCCCGTGTACAATTTTTATTTGCAAACAGTTTGGATCCTGATCAGACGCCGCGTAACGCGGCGTCTGATCAGAATCCAAACTGTTTGGCATTTATTATGACATAATCTCCGTCAATTTATGTAAAAGTTAAATTTGAAGGATAAAAGCAGACGACAATTGTGAACCGCACTACAGTTTAACGTGTACTAAACGTTCTTCTGATTAAATCTTTAGTTATATCTGTTGGCTGCAACATGTGTCGTCTGCTACAGTTTTCAGAGTTAAATTATTTACATTTTCAAGAAGAAAATATCATAAGATTTAGATTGCTAAGAAGTTTGGACCTAGGTGAGATGGCGAGGTACTCGACGTCTCGTCTGGGTGCAAACTGTTTGCAAGTTGTTACAAAATTCACTTTAACATAAAAATGTCGCCTGCAAGTTTGTCATATTAATAGTACTAAATTCGAGAACCAACTAGTTTGTATTAAGACCAGACGTCGATTTACCCTAAATTTGGTAATGTTCCAAACAATTTCTGCACGTAGATATGTGCAATAGCGATATGGTACTATGATTATGATTAGGACAATAGCTTTCTGCAATACGTTTATCAATCATCACATTGTAGACAGTATATACAAATCATCATATTGCTTCATTCGGTGGTGTCATTATACAAGTTTGACAACTAACATTTGCTGACTGTTCACATATTATTTAATTGAACGATAACTAGACACATTTTCGATAACCTATTAGCCCCTATAGGGTCGCATATAAACGTCATTCAGAAATTGTCCTAAAACAATGCGTTTAATGTGCGTTGTGTTAATTTATTACTGAATGGGTTGTACATTTTAACGGTGTATGCATTTTATGGTTGCAAACTTACCAACATTGTCCGCGATAAATGAAGTACATAATGTAGTTTTGTGCCATTATTTTTACAGACATACTGTCAAATTGAAATCGGGCGAAGTACATACAAGAAATATAAACATCGTAATTTAGAAGAAACAGACAAACATATTTGTCTAGATGATCCTAATAGTATACATGGTCAAACTAGATAATGTAAGCATATTACCTTTTTTGGTCGGTGGATAAGATAAAGAGTTGTTTTATTTGAAAGCATGTGGCTTTTTCAATTGTGCGGTTGACCTTTCTATACCGAGTTTCTGTTATAAACCTTTGTGCGGTCACAATATCTTCAGCTTTAAAAATTGTCGTTTACTGATTATCCGGTAGTTTATTTTTGATCTTAAAAAATATTAACCCGAGTGACAAAACGTTTGGATTATGATCTGGTCAGGTTCCAAACTATTTGCAACAATATTAAAGCAGACGATATTATTTTGCAGTAAAAAAGGTTAAACCCAGACATATACATTTGACAATGAAAGCGTTTAGCAGTCAATATTGTGCCAGGATAGTGGTTCACAAACGAACAAGCATTTACATGAACTACTGCAACCATGTAGATAACATGCTGTTTTCTGATTTCGACATTGTCTAGTATGTCGAGGTACAACCGTATTTTATAAATCATTGCTAATTGCACTAAAATGTAGACATTGGCAAAAATTGAAAACTCGGAAGAGAAGCCGATAAGCCATAAAATGCGTTATTCCATCAAGGTCTACACTGGTTGCAATGTCATATGTCGTTTTAAGATATATTGATTACCAATGCAGCGTTTTATCTACCACATCCCTTTTATATACTGATAATGAAAACTTCGATCTAGCAAAATTGGGGTGGGGTGGGGGGGGGGGGGGGGGTGGGGGGTTTAATTAAATAAACCCTATAGTTTCTTTCGCCTAGCACATTGGCTACTAGCAAACAGTTTGGATCCTGGTCAGACACCAAATATCTCGACATCTGATCAGGATCCAAACTGTTTGACAGTCATCATGTGAAGTGATTAATATCTGGGGAAGTGGGGGGGGGGGGGGGGGGGGGTTATACATGTAGTTGTGCTAAGAACACTTTGGCTATTATTTGTAAACAATTTGTTTTCCGATCACAAAAGTAGTAGTTCGAGTAGGATCCAAACTGTTTGACACTCCTACATGGAACTAGTTTCTATTTATTTGAAAAAGTGCATAAAACACTGATTTTGATTTTTTTTTCTCGCACGTAATAAGCAAACCATGTTTTTGATATGATAGATAGCGTCCACAACTCTGGAAGTGATCAAATATAGTCAAAGATGTATTAGGCAGCCACTATAAGGATGGTGAATTATGAGTCTTTGAGACAGATAGCAGCTAATACACGACAAAGGTAAAGTAGAAAGTCCTATAGGAAATACACTTTATCACCATGATATGCAACTATTTTGGTAAACGTGTTTATTTAGAAAGAATGACTTTTTTTTTTTTACAGTTACATATACTATCGGTTAACACGACCATTATACTCGTCTTTTATAATCAGTATACAAGTATTAGTTAAGCGTACACTTGTCATATGCAAACAGTGTAGACCTAGATCAGAGGGCTCCTGAATGATCATCTGGTCATGGTCTGCATTGTTTATCATTTTGCAAAAAATTGTTAGAAACCCTAAATATTCAAAATATGGACTAGACTTAATTAGAAAATGGATATGCCAAAAGAAAGCAGAAAGTCCTACCGGTAAATATACCATAATATGCAACCTGTTTGTCAACGCGTTTAAGGGAAAGAATAACGTTTTCCCCCACAGAAACACGCTATCGGTTAACCACAACTTTGAGATGTGTAAAAAGTGAAGGATCCTGGGCTTTTATAGCTATAATAATTAGATTGCATGACTGTTGCCAATTGAACCAGTGTCAACACAGTTGGCTCGAGGCACTACTTGTTAATTATAACATCGCTTATCTATATCTTTCATTTACTGACGAGTTGAGAGTGTGTGTGTGAGTGTGAGACAAGGCTTCGTGTCTGATGGACCTTGAATTGTCTCTCTGACAACATCTGCGACACTTGGTCACCAGTTTATAGCCGCAAAGGCGGATCTATTGTTTAACCCTTTCCACCATAGATTGTCTTCAGTGTTGAATGCACGTGGCTGCTTAAAGCAGACTTAAAGTAAAGCAGAAAGCTCCTTTCAGGAGCTTTCTGCTTTACTTTCAGTATTCTGTAAGGTTGAACACACCCAATGGGCATATTTCAGTATCCACTTGTCAGAATGCATGAACGTTTCTTAAGGTTCTTTATCAGAACGTGCTAGAAACATGAATGGCTGTTCTTTTATGAAATATAGTAGAGGACAAAGGGCACATAAGCAGGGAGAAATGGTTAAAAACAACCGGCGTATAACAGTGTAGACTTTGATTAGACACCAAGTTTTCATGGCCCATATTTATACTGTACGCACATTTCCGAGAATAGTTTCACCACAAAAAAGCCTAAAAATGGTACACCCTGTATGATTGCTGTAATTATCCTAAAATTTGAACTAATTGCTTTTATCACACTGTAGTTTGTCCAAAAAGTGTAAACTGAATGGCAAACAGTGTAGATTCTGATCAGAATGATCCCTCAGGAGCAGTCTGATCAGGGTCTACACTGTTTGCTCAGACCCGCATATCCCAGTACTTAGGGTCATTACGATATCATGACGTTGGTGTTGTACTGGGAAATGAATGCTCTACTGTGACACCCCTAGTTCTATCGAAACTACTAGTTTGGATCTGCGCCTGACTCGTGAGCAAGACTTATCAAAGTCTTGTATTCTCCACCAATAAAAGTGGTAACTTGCTCTTCTCATTCCAATAAATATACAGTCAAACATCGACAACACGTATAAGTCAAAGTTACCCCCTTTTCAACAGTATAATTTCCATAACGCAAACTCATTTATACTGAACTTGAACACTGTCGTTTTTTTTAAATTTAAAGTGATTAAGTCTTATTTTAACTTTGAAATACGGGTATGTTCGATTTAAACGGGACAAGTTTTGACTTTGAAATACGTGTATATCCGATTTAAACGAATGTAAGTTGTGGAAAGTAGAATATGCAGTAATATATGTGTTGAGTAATCATGCAAAGGAAAATGAAGTGTCTTTAAAACAGGTCACATACAATGTAGAAAGTATTCTTTCCCAAACACTGACTCGCGGCAACCATCGTCTTAACAGAGATGGGTAGAATTCTACAGTCGAAACTCGAAACTACGAAATCGCTTAAATCGATCTTTCCTGTATTTGGTAAGTTTAATTTTGATAAGTCGATCTCGTTAAGTGGAACATAACCGTATTCCAAAGTTAAAACGTGGCTAAGCCACGTTTTAACTTTGAAATATGGGTATGTTCGAAGTAACGTGTGTTCGTAGTATCGAGTTTTTACTGTATTTTGATTTCGATGCAAAATTTAAGCCATATCTTTATATCATTAAAACATAATGCCTTGCGAAAATGAGTACATACATTAACTGTCATGTTTTAAAGATATAAAGTTAAAAAATTAAATAGACATCCTAAGAAGTGTGCTTGAATATTTTCAGTTGGAATTAACTTTTAAATTAACATCAAACAATCCATACTTAATTTCTTTCCAAAGGGTCTTTACTCGTACATGTCTCCAGACAATATAATTCTCAAAACCGAGTTGCTTTAAGTTCAAAGATCAAAGAATAAGACTAAGTATCCCATGTGGGTGGCCATAGCTGAATTTCTTGAAATTATTATGAGAATATTCAGCACTAAACGTGAGATGAAAAGCTAAATCGCTTTGCAATTATTTCTATGGAATAACTGCTCTTTTCATCAGAATAAAAGACTACCGTAAAAGTTCTGAAAATCAGTACACCCAGTATAAATGCTGTTATTATCCTAAAAAATAAACTAATGCTTTTATCAAACAGTAATTTGTCCAAAAGGTGCAAGCTGAATAGCAAACAGTATAGACCCTGATAAGACTGCTCCTGATGACTTCTTAATGCAAGGCAAATATATTGTAGAAAGCTCAAGTTGCTTTGTTACTGTCGTTCTACATTAAACTATTACTTGTTTTGAACACGGATGAACATATTTTTCTCAAAAGTCGCTGAACACAGTTTTATTGTATAGAGTAATTATTGATAAGTCCAGGTACACTATGTTATAAAACACTCTGATGGTTTACACACAGTCCAGCATCTTAATACATATTGCATACAACTCATCTAATGTAAGCTAACCAATACCGCGTTAAATACTCGTCTCCTTAAAAGAGTTTTTTCTTCATTTTAAGCATATTTGACAGGCGATCCAGACGAGATACTGAATTACTTGGCGTCTGATCTGAATGAAAAGTATCTCCAGAAACAAGCTAAGTTTCACTTTGCGTGATGTGGAATAATATATTTAACTCTTTTTTATGTCCGTCTTAGAGAGAGAGAGAGAGAGATACCCGACTGACACGTGCACACAGTTTGAAACTAGATCAGACGATGTGTAGATCAACGCACAAATTGCCTCCAAACGGCGTTAAATTAACATCCGTTTCTGTATTCCTCAATTTAAAAGGTATAACAATATTTATTTCAAACGGCACATTTGAAGATGATAGTTCGACATAATTATACATTAAAGATAAGATTGATTTATTTGAAAACTATAGCTCGTGAATTAAAACTGGTATAAATTATTGTGTAAAACCACGTGTTTTATCTGTATTAATTAACCTTTTTACTGCTGTAAAATCGCCAGCTAAATATAATCAATTGATTTTTATTAGAATTACATTTATGACGTTTTAACAAAAAAATCGACACAAGTTTCAAACAATTGGATCCAAATCAGACGTCGAGTAGCTCGACGTCTGATCTGGATCAAATTTGTTTGCAAACTCCTTTTTATATCGGCCTTAGCAGCGAATTAATATAAATGATATACCTGTGATGATGTGCATCCACTTTCCTTCTCCACGTCTCGAGGTGTTCTGAGCAAAATAATCTGTTACATGCAGTATATTTAGTTATATACGTGTAGTGTCCGGTCTTTATACGTTTTGTCTTGTTCCAATCTGTTGCCAAAGTTTTCTCTCTCCCTGTAAGTCCGGTATAATGGTTTGAGATTTATAATAAACTCATGCCACACTCAAAGCTTTTCCCCCCAACCCTCTCCCCACCAAATCAATATATCTCGTTGTACTGGGTTGACAAAACCGCTAATCCCAGCCTTTCATCAGCACCTCATGTTACCCGGTCGATGATAAAAATTAGCATTTAATTGAAAACGGTGTCTTACGCCTCAGAGAAAGTCAAATTAATTCATAAAAGTGTTTCCACGTGTTATCAGTATGCATGTGTCTACCTGATATCAGTTTATTAGCCCTTATCCCGCCACAATATCGTCTGCTGAAAAATTCTCGTCTGCAAGCCAATATCATTTTTTTTTAAAGTTTAAATAAATCACCCGTTTTAATCAAGAAACACATATACCATTGTCAAACAGTTTGGATTTTGATCAGACGCCGAGTTACTCGGCGTCTGATCTGGATCCAAACTGTTTTGCAAATATTTGTCAAGTCACGCTTGGCCTGGTATACGGGTTTATCTTTTCCCGGTGTTCAAACGTTCATAAATGAGGTGAAAGAAACGTTTGTTCAGTCGATATGGAAAATATAATAGTATGTCATAAAGTTTGAACATTGATTGAAGCTGTATATATATCTACAGTGCTCTTTCCCTATAACGGCCTTCTCAACAACGATTTCCTCCTTACAACAACACTTGTCGTTGTTTCCCAAACAAATCAAATTTGTCCAACTTTTTCACGTCTGTTATTTTGTCTGCTTAAAATTGTCGTCTGCTGTTTTCTCAAAGTTACATAATACCGGTAGACATTTTGACAGAATTTTTTTTAATTACGAGTGACCAACAGCTTGACTCCAGATAAGTCGCCGCGTGACGCGGCGTCTGATCTGAACTCAAGCTGTTTGCAAATGTAAGCCATTTCCCTCTCTATAAAAACTCCCTCCGAACAATGAACACATATTTTGTCTGCCATAGGGTGTCGTTGTAGAGAGGGGGCGCTGTATATATATAGGCCTATAACTGGTGACGTTTTCTTCTCCTTTAGAAGAAACATTTGCTAAAGTCTGGTGCATTAAATTGAACTCTATTGGAGTAAAACTTAGAATATGCAAAATATTAACGTGATATATGTTAAAGATAATAATGTTAATAAAACATAATACGATGAGTGAGATGGAATGAGTGAGTGAGTGAGAGAGAGAGAGAGAGAGAGAGAGAGATAGAGAGAGAGAGAGAGAGAGAGAGAGAGTGGGAGAGAGAGAGAGAGAGAGAGAGAGAGATTGAGAGGTTGAGGGATGGATGGAGGAAGTAAGCGATAGCGAGACAGGGACAGAGATACAGAGAAACACAGGGGCAGAGAGAAATGGAAACAAACAAACAAACAGAGAATTTCAGTTAAAGAAAGACATCAGAATCAAACGTAAAAATGTTGGAGATAAAAAAGAAAGGTTCATTTATTATATAGATCTATATATTAGTTGATTTTTCCCGAAGATTGTATGCCTCAGGCAAGCTAAACTAACGGTATTTTGCATAGTCAGTTGGATAGTTTCAATTTAAATTAGATTTGGCCATAGGCCAGCCAAACTGACCGACCTAACCTTTCACATGTTTAATACATGTACACGTTTTACTATTAGAGCAGAGTGGCGCAGTGGAAGCGTGCTGGGCCCATAACCCAGAGGTCCGAGGATCGAAACCTCGCTCTGCTAATATTTTTTATCCACCTTTTTCATGTAATATTTTCGAAGACATACATGCTTATCAGTTACCTTATTTTGAGTGATAACTTCCTTCCCTTACTTGTTCCGAGCACAATGGTTGTTTTCAATCAGTTTTGATTTTGATGAGACTGGAGTCATGCGTGATGCATACAGAAACAAACGTATGAATGGAAAAAATAAAATTTGAGATAAAAGGTACACTTATTTCATTTTATTTTTAAATTATTTTCTAAGATATTTTGCCCTAGGCAAGACAAAATATTTTGCACAGTCAGTTGCAGAGGGTAACAATTGTTTCAGTGTAAGACAGAGGTTTATAAATGCGCACGGCAAGCAAAGAGACAACTGACTCAAGTTAGTATGAATCTTGCTTATACAGTAAAATATATCTACCCTGTCTCAATCATGGACAATCACATTCAAGTTAAAACTAGTTGCAAATAATGAAATAAGCTATTTATTTAGCCGTCGCTGTACTGTAACAATGGGATGGAAAACAGAAAGAGAACGAGACAGACAGAAATGCAGAGAGAGAGAAAGTGCGAGCTAACGAGCGAATAAGAGAGAGAAAAAGATATATATATAGAGAAAGAAAGAGAGATAGATAGAGAACCTGAGAGATAGAAAAATAGATAAGAAGAAGGAGGGTGATAGAGTGAGTGAGTGAGTGAGTGAGAGTGACACATTATCACTTTTTAGTCAGAGACAGGCATACAGAAATAATTGTTTGAATGGTCCACCTTTTTAATGTAATATTTTCGAAGACATACATGCTTATCAGTTATGTTATTTTGAATGATAACTTAACCCCTTCACTGACTTAGTCCGAGAACAATTGTTCTTAAAATCGGTTACGATTCTGAGAAAAGACTTAAGTCATGCGTATCGCTGCGTCTGGTCAGGGTCCAACATGTTTTGCACTCATTATAATCTTTCTTTCTCAAAACTACCTTAGATGTAAGTTTAAGAGATAAATATGCAGGCACCAATTGTCTAAAAGAAGGGGACATCCTAGCAGTTAAGAGTTTAAAATAAGCTGGAATGAACATGTAGGTGTAGTCACAGGGTAACAATTGTTTCAGTGTAAGACAGAGATTTATAAATGCGCACGGCAAGCAAAGAGACAACTGACTCAAGTTAGTATGAATCTTGCTTATACAGTAAAATATATCTACCCTGTCTCAATCATGGACAATCACATTCAAGTTTAAAACTAGTTGCAAATAATGAAATAAGCTACTTATTTAGCCGTCGCTATACTGTAACAATGGGATAGAAAACAGAAAGAGAACGAGACAGACAGAAAGGCGGAGAGAGAGACAGTGCGAGCTAACGAACGAATAAGAGAGAGAAAAAGATATATATATAGAGAAAGAAAGAGAGATAGATAGAGAACCTGAGAGATAGAAAAATAGATAAGAAGAAGGAGGGTGATAGAGTGAGTGAGTGAGTGAGAGTGACACATTATCACTTTTTAGTCAGAGACAGGCATACAGAAACAATTGTTTGAATGGTCATAATAAAAATGGGAAAAAGGTACACTTATTATATTTTAAAAATAATTTCCTAAGATATTATGCCCAAGACAAGACAAAGTATTTTGCATAGTCAGTTGGATAGTTTTATTTAACTTGAAATTGGCCAGAGGCCAGCCAAACTGACCGACCTAACCTCTTTACATGCTTAATATACGCATATCGATCAGAGCAGAGTGGCGCAGTGGAAGCGTGCTGGGCCCATAACCCAGAGGTCCGAGGATCGAAACCTCGCTCTGCTAATATCTTTTATCCACCTTTTTAAAAAATGTAATACTTTCGAAGACATACATGCTTATCAGTTATGTTATTTTGAATGATAACTTAACCCCTTCACTGACTTAGTCCGAGAACAATTGTTCTTAAAATCGGTTACGATTCTGAGAAAAGACTTAAGTCATGCGTATCGCTGCGTCTGGTCAGGGTCCAACATGTTTTGCACTCATTATAATCTTTCTTTCTCAAAACTACCTTAGATGTAAGTTTAAGAGATAAATATGCAGGCACCAATTGTCTAAAAGAAGGGGACATCCTAGCAGTTAAGAGTTTAAAATAAGCTGGAATGTACATGTAGGTGTAGTCACAGGGTAACAATTGTTTCAGTGTAAGACAGAGGTTTATAAATGCGCACGGCAAGCAAAGAGACAACTGACTCAAGTTAGTATGAATCTTGCTTATACAGTAAAATATATCTACCCTGTCTCAATCATGGACAATCACATTCAAGTTTAAAACTAGTTGCAAATAATGAAATAAGCTACTTATTTAGCCGTCGCTATACTGTAACAATGGGATAGAAAACAGAAAGAGAACGAGACAGACAGAAAGGCGGAGAGAGAGACAGTGCGAGGTAACGAACGAATAAGAGAGAGAAAAAGATATATATAGAGAGAAAGAAAGAGAGATAGATAGAGAACCTGAGAGATAGAAAAATAGATAAGAAGAAAGAGGGTGATAGAGTGAGTGAGTGAGAGTGACACATTATCACTTTTTAGTCAGAGACAGGCATACAGAAACAATTGTTTGAATGGTCATAATAAAAATGGGGAAAAAGGTACACTTATTCTATTTTTAAAATAATTTCCTAAGATATTATGCCCAAGGCAAGACAAAGTATATTTTGCATAGTCAGTTGGATAGTTTTATTTAACTTGAAATTGGCCAGAGGCCAGCCAAACTGACCGACCTAACCTCTTTACATGTTTTAATATACGCCTATCGATCAGAGCAGAGTGGCGCAGTGGAAGCGTGCTGGGCCCATAACCCAGAGGTCCGAGGATCGAAACCTCGCTCTGCTAATATTTTTTATCCACCTTTTTCATGTAATATTTTCGAAGACATACATGCTTATCAGTTACCTTATTTTGAGTGATAACATAACCCCTTCCCTTACTTATTCCGAGCACAATGGTTGTTTTCAATCAGTTTTGATTTTGATGAGACTGGAGTCATGCGTGACGCATACAGAAACAAACGTATGAATGGACAAAATAAAATTTGAGATAAAAGGTACACTTATTTCATTTTATTTTTAAATTATTTCCTAAGATATTATGCCCAAGGCAAGACAAAGTATTTTGCACAGTCAGTTGGATAGTTTTTTTTATGTAATTTGAAATTGGCCAGAGGCCAGCCAAACTGACCGACCTAACCTCTTTACATGTTTTAATATACGCCTATCGATCAGAGCAGAGTGGCGCAGTGGAAGCGTGCTGGGCCCATAACCCAGAGGTCCGAGGATCGAAACCTCGCTCTGCTAATATCTTTTATCCACCTTTTTAATGTAACATTTTCGAAGACATACATGCTTATCAGTTATGTTCTTTTGAATGATAACTTAACCCCTTCACTGACTTAGTCCGAGAACAATTGTTCTTAAAATCGGTTACGATTCTGAGAAAAGACTTAAGTCATGCGTATCGCTGCGTCTGGTCAGGGTCCAACATGTTTTGCACTCATTATAATCTTTCTTTCTCAAAACTACCTTAGATGTAAGTTTAAGAAATAAATATGCAGGCACCAATTGTCTAAAAGAAGGGGACATCCTAGCAGTTAAGAGTTTAAAATAAGCTGGAATGTACATGTAGGTGTAGGCACAGGGTAACAATTGTTTCAGTGTAAGACAGAGGTTTATAAATGCGCACGGCAAGCAAAGAGACAACTGACTCAAGTTAGTATGAATCTTGCTTATACAGTAAAATATATCTACCCTGTCTCAATCATGGACAATCACATTCAAGTTTAAAACTAGTTGCAAATAATGAAATAAGCTACTTATTTAGCCGTCGCTATACTGTAACAATCGGATGGAAAACAGAAAGAGAACGAGACAGACAGAAAGGCGGAGAGAGAGACAGTGCGAGCTAACGAACGAATAAGAGAGAGAAAAAGATATATATAGAGAGAAAGAAAGAGAGATAGATAGAGAACCTGAGAGATAGAAAAATAGATAAGAATAAGAAGGGTGATAGAGTGAGTGAGTGAGTGAGTGAGAGTGACACATTATCACTTTTTAGTCAGAGACAGGCATACAGAAATAATTGTTTGAATGGTCATAATAAAAATGGGGAAAAAGGTACACTTATTCTATTTTTAAAATAATTTCCTAAGATATTATGCCCAAGGCAAGACAAAGTATTTTGCATAGTCAGTTGGATAGTTTTATTTAACTTGAAATTGGCCAGAGGCCAGCTAAACTGACCGACCTAACCCCTTTACATGTTTTAATATACGCCTATCGATCAGAGCAGAGTGGCGCAGTGGAAGCGTGCTGGGCCCATAACCCAGAGGTCCGAGGATCGAAACCTCGCTCTGCTAATATTTTTTATCCACCTTTTTCATGTAATATTTTCGAAGACATACATGCTTATCAGTTACCTTATTTTGAGTGATAACTTAACCCCTTCCCTTACTTATTCCGAGCACAATGGTTGTTTTCAATCAGTTTTGATTTTGATGAGACTGGAGTCATGCGTGACGCATACAGAAACAAACGTATGAATGGACAAAATAAAATTTGAGATAAAAGGTACACTTATTTCATTTTATTTTTAAATTATTTCCTAAGATATTATGCCCTAGGCAAGACAAAGTATTTTGCACAGTCAGTTGGATAGTTTTTGTTTTTATTTAACTTGAAATTGGCCAGAGGCCAGCCAAACTGACAGAGCTAACCTCTTTACATGTTTTAATATACGCCTATCGATCAGAGCAGAGTGGCGCAGTGGAAGCGTGCTGGGCCCATAACCCAGAGGTCCGATGATCGAAACCTCGCTCTGCTAATATCTTTTATCCACCTTTTTAATGTAATATTTTCGAAGACATACATGCTAATCAGTTATGTTATTTTGAATGACTTACTGACTTAGTCCGAGAACAATTGTTCTTAAAATCGGTTACGATTCTGAGAAAAGACTTAAGTCATGCGTAACGCTGCGTCTGGTCAGGGTCCAACATGTTTTGCACTCATTATAATCTTTCTTTCTCAAAACTACCTTAGATGTAAGTTTAAGAGATAAATATGCAGGCACCAATTGTCTAAAAGAAGGGGACATCCTAGCAGTTAAGAGTTTAAAATAAGCTGGAATGTACATGTAGGTGTAGGCACAGGGTAACAATTGTTTCAGTGTAAGACAGAGGTTTATAAATGCGCACGGCAAGCAAAGAGACAACTGACTCAAGTTAGTATGAATCTTGCTTATACAGTAAAATATATCTACCCTGTCTCAATCATGGACAATCACATTCAAGTTAAAACTAGTTGCAAATAATGAAATAAGCTACTTATTTAGCCGTCGCTGTACTGTAACAATGGGATGGAAAACAGAAAGAGAACGAGACAGACAGAAATGCAGAGAGAGAGAAAGTGCGAGCTAACGAACGAATAAGAGAGAGAAAAAGATATATATATAGAGAAAGAAAGAGAGATAGATAGAGAACCTGAGAGATAGAAAAATAGATAAGAAGAAGGAGGGTGATAGAGTGAGTGAGTGAGTGAGTGAGAGTGACACATTATCACTTTTTAGTCAGAGACAGGCATACAGAAATAATTGTTTGAATGGTCCACCTTTTTAATGTAATATTTTCGAAGACATACATGCTTATCAGTTATGTTATTTTGAATGATAACTTAACCCCTTCACTGACTTAGTCCGAGAACAATTGTTCTTAAAATCGGTTACGATTCTGAGAAAAGACTTAAGTCATGCGTATCGCTGCGTCTGGTCAGGGTCCAACATGTTTTGCACTCATTATAATCTTTCTTTCTCAAAACTACCTTAGATGTAAGTTTAAGAGATAAATATGCAGGCACCAATTGTCTAAAAGAAGGGGACATCCTAGCAGTTAAGAGTTTAAAATAAGCTGGAATGAACATGTAGGTGTAGTCACAGGGTAACAATTGTTTCAGTGTAAGACAGAGGTTTATAAATGCGCACGGCAAGCAAAGAGACAACTGACTCAAGTTAGTATGAATCTTGCTTATACAGTAAAATATATCTACCCTGTCTCAATCATGGACAATCACATTCAAGTTTAAAACTAGTTGCAAATAATGAAATAAGCTACTTATTTAGCCGTCGCTATACTGTAACAATGGGATAGAAAACAGAAAGAGAACGAGACAGACAGAAAGGCGGAGAGAGAGACAGTGCGAGCTAACGAACGAATAAGAGAGAGAAAAAGATATATATATAGAGAAAGAAAGAGAGATAGATAGAGAACCTGAGAGATAGAAAAATAGATAAGAAGAAGGAGGGTGATAGAGTGAGTGAGTGAGTGAGAGTGACACATTATCACTTTTTAGTCAGAGACAGGCATACAGAAACAATTGTTTGAATGGTCATAATAAAAATGGGAAAAAGGTACACTTATTATATTTTAAAAATAATTTCCTAAGATATTATGCCCAAGACAAGACAAAGTATTTTGCATAGTCAGTTGGATAGTTTTATTTAACTTGAAATTGGCCAGAGGCCAGCCAAACTGACCGACCTAACCTCTTTACATGCTTAATATACGCATATCGATCAGAGCAGAGTGGCGCAGTGGAAGCGTGCTGGGCCCATAACCCAGAGGTCCGAGGATCGAAACCTCGCTCTGCTAATATCTTTTATCCACCTTTTTAAAAAATGTAATACTTTCGAAGACATACATGCTTATCAGTTATGTTATTTTGAATGATAACTTAACCCCTTCACTGACTTAGTCCGAGAACAATTGTTCTTAAAATCGGTTACGATTCTGAGAAAAGACTTAAGTCATGCGTATCGCTGCGTCTGGTCAGGGTCCAACATGTTTTGCACTCATTATAATCTTTCTTTCTCAAAACTACCTTAGATGTAAGTTTAAGAGATAAATATGCAGGCACCAATTGTCTAAAAGAAGGGGACATCCTAGCAGTTAAGAGTTTAAAATAAGCTGGAATGTACATGTAGGTGTAGTCACAGGGTAACAATTGTTTCAGTGTAAGACAGAGGTTTATAAATGCGCACGGCAAGCAAAGAGACAACTGACTCAAGTTAGTATGAATCTTGCTTATACAGTAAAATATATCTACCCTGTCTCAATCATGGACAATCACATTCAAGTTTAAAACTAGTTGCAAATAATGAAATAAGCTACTTATTTAGCCGTCGCTATACTGTAACAATGGGATAGAAAACAGAAAGAGAACGAGACAGACAGAAAGGCGGAGAGAGAGACAGTGCGAGGTAACGAACGAATAAGAGAGAGAAAAAGATATATATAGAGAGAAAGAAAGAGAGATAGATAGAGAACCTGAGAGATAGAAAAATAGATAAGAAGAAAGAGGGTGATAGAGTGAGTGAGTGAGAGTGACACATTATCACTTTTTAGTCAGAGACAGGCATACAGAAACAATTGTTTGAATGGTCATAATAAAAATGGGGAAAAAGGTACACTTATTCTATTTTTAAAATAATTTCCTAAGATATTATGCCCAAGGCAAGACAAAGTATATTTTGCATAGTCAGTTGGATAGTTTTATTTAACTTGAAATTGGCCAGAGGCCAGCCAAACTGACCGACCTAACCTCTTTACATGTTTTAATATACGCCTATCGATCAGAGCAGAGTGGCGCAGTGGAAGCGTGCTGGGCCCATAACCCAGAGGTCCGAGGATCGAAACCTCGCTCTGCTAATATTTTTTATCCACCTTTTTCATGTAATATTTTCGAAGACATACATGCTTATCAGTTACCTTATTTTGAGTGATAACATAACCCCTTCCCTTACTTATTCCGAGCACAATGGTTGTTTTCAATCAGTTTTGATTTTGATGAGACTGGAGTCATGCGTGACGCATACAGAAACAAACGTATGAATGGACAAAATAAAATTTGAGATAAAAGGTACACTTATTTCATTTTATTTTTAAATTATTTCCTAAGATATTATGCCCTAGGCAAGACAAAGTATTTTGCACAGTCAGTTGGATAGTTTTTTTTATGTAATTTGAAATTGGCCAGAGGCCAGCCAAACTGACCGACCTAACCTCTTTACATGTTTTAATATACGCCTATCGATCAGAGCAGAGTGGCGCAGTGGAAGCGTGCTGGGCCCATAACCCAGAGGTCCGAGGATCGAAACCTCGCTCTGCTAATATCTTTTATCCACCTTTTTAATGTAACATTTTCGAAGACATACATGCTTATCAGTTGTGTTCTTTTGAATGATAACTTAACCCCTTCACTGACTTAGTCCGAGAACAATTGTTCTTAAAATCGGTTACGATTCTGAGAAAAGACTTAAGTCATGCGTATCGCTGCGTCTGGTCAGGGTCCAACATGTTTTGCACTCATTATAATCTTTCTTTCTCAAAACTACCTTAGATGTAAGTTTAAGAAATAAATATGCAGGCACCAATTGTCTAAAAGAAGGGGACATCCTAGCAGTTAAGAGTTTAAAATAAGCTGGAATGTACATGTAGGTGTAGGCACAGGGTAACAATTGTTTCAGTGTAAGACAGAGGTTTATAAATGCGCACGGCAAGCAAAGAGACAACTGACTCAAGTTAGTATGAATCTTGCTTATACAGTAAAATATATCTACCCTGTCTCAATCATGGACAATCACATTCAAGTTTAAAACTAGTTGCAAATAATGAAATAAGCTACTTATTTAGCCGTCGCTATACTGTAACAATCGGATGGAAAACAGAAAGAGAACGAGACAGACAGAAAGGCGGAGAGAGAGACAGTGCGAGCTAACGAACGAATAAGAGAGAGAAAAAGATATATATAGAGAGAAAGAAAGAGAGATAGATAGAGAACCTGAGAGATAGAAAAATAGATAAGAATAAGAAGGGTGATAGAGTGAGTGAGTGAGTGAGTGAGAGTGACACATTATCACTTTTTAGTCAGAGACAGGCATACAGAAATAATTGTTTGAATGGTCATAATAAAAATGGGGAAAAAGGTACACTTATTCTATTTTTAAAATAATTTCCTAAGATATTATGCCCAAGGCAAGACAAAGTATTTTGCATAGTCAGTTGGATAGTTTTATTTAACTTGAAATTGGCCAGAGGCCAGCTAAACTGACCGACCTAACCCCTTTACATGTTTTAATATACGCCTATCGATCAGAGCAGAGTGGCGCAGTGGAAGCGTGCTGGGCCCATAACCCAGAGGTCCGAGGATCGAAACCTCGCTCTGCTAATATTTTTTATCCACCTTTTTCATGTAATATTTTCGAAGACATACATGCTTATCAGTTACCTTATTTTGAGTGATAACATAACCCCTTCCCTTACTTATTCCGAGCACAATGGTTGTTTTCAATCAGTTTTGATTTTGATGAGACTGGAGTCATGCGTGACGCATACAGAAACAAACGTATGAATGGACAAAATAAAATTTGAGATAAAAGGTACACTTATTTCATTTTATTTTTAAATTATTTCCTAAGATATTATGCCCTAGGCAAGACAAAGTATTTTGCACAGTCAGTTGGATAGTTTTTGTTTTTATTTAACTTGAAATTGGCCAGAGGCCAGCCAAACTGACAGAGCTAACCTCTTTACATGTTTTAATATACGCCTATCGATCAGAGCAGAGTGGCGCAGTGGAAGCGTGCTGGGCCCATAACCCAGAGGTCCGAGGATCGAAACCTCGCTCTGCTAATATCTTTTATCCACCTTTTTAATGTAATATTTTCGAAGACATACATGCTAATCAGTTATGTTATTTTGAATGACTTACTGACTTAGTCCGAGAACAATTGTTCTTAAAATCGGTTACGATTCTGAGAAAAGACTTAAGTCATGCGTAACGCTGCGTCTGGTCAGGGTCCAACATGTTTTGCACTCATTATAATCTTTCTTTCTCAAAACTACCTTAGATGTAAGTTTAAGAGATAAATATGCAGGCACCAATTGTCTAAAAGAAGGGGACATCCTAGCAGTTAAGAGTTTAAAATAAGCTGGAATGTACATGTAGGTGTAGGCACAGGGTAACAATTGTTTCAGTGTAAGACAGAGGTTTATAAATGCGCACGGCAAGCAAAGAGACAACTGACTCAAGTTAGTATGAATCTTGCTTATACAGTAAAATATATCTACCCTGTCTCAATCATGGACAATCACATTCAAGTTTAAAACTAGTTGCAAATAATGAAATAAGCTACTTATTTAGCCGTCGCTATACTGTAACAATGGGATGGAAAACAGAAAGAGAACGAGACAGACAGAAAGGCGGAGAGAGAGACAGTGCGAGCTAACGAACGAATAAGAGAGAGAAAACGATATAAAGAGAAAGAAAGAAAGAGATAGAGAGCCTGGGAGAGATAGAAAAATAGATAAGAAGAAAGAGGGTGATAGAGTGAGTGAGTGAGAGTGACACATTATCACTTTTTAGTCAGAGACGGGCATACAGAAACAATTGTTTGAATGGACATAATAAAATTGGATAAAAAAGGTACACTTTTTCAGTTTTAAATAATTCCCTAAGATAAAGTATTTTGCATAGTCAGTTGGATAGTTTTATTTAACTTGAAATTGGCCAGAGGCCAGCCAAACTGACCGACCTAACCTCTTTACATGTTTAATATACGCCTATCGATCAGAGCAGAGTGGCGCAGTGGAAGCGTGCTGGGCCCATAACCCAGAGGTCCGAGGATCGAAACCTCGCTCTGCTAATTTTTTTTCATCCGCATTTTTAGGTTTTTTTTTCGAAAACATACAGGCTTATCAGGTACGTTATTTTGAATGACTTAACCCCTTCACTGACTTAATCCGAGTAAATTGGTTCTTGACAATCGGTTTTGATTCTGACAAGACCTAAGTCACGAGTTACGCGACGTCTGATCAGGATCGAAAATGTTTTGCACTCATTATAATCTTTCTTTCTCTAGACTACCTTAGATGTAGGTTTAAGAAATAAATATGCAGGCACCAATTGTCTAAAAGAAGGGGACATCCTAGCAGTTAAGAGTTTAAAATAAGCTGGAATGTACATGTAGGTGTAGACAGAGGGTAACAATTGTTTCAGTGTAAGACAGAGGTTTATATTGCGCACGGCAAGCAAAGAGACAACTGCATTTCAAGTTAGTACAGTGGAGAATGTGTTATTCTTTCCCAATAAACGCGTTTACGCTAAAACTATTATTTGCAGTGCAAACAGTTTGGAGCCAGATCAGACGCCGGGTAACCCAGCGTCTGATCAGGCTCCAAACTGTTTGCCACAAAGATAAACATGACATATCAGAATTGTCCAAAAGTTGTACTTTTCTACGTTTTAGCGCTTTGCGTTTGCGTACGTTTGCGTTTAAACGGGAAAGAATAACAGATTCTCCACTGTATGAATCTGTCTTATACAATGACACCCATCTACCCGGTCTCAGTCATGGACAACCACATTCAAGTTTAAAACGAGCTGCAAGTAATGAAGTAAACTACTTATATAAGCTGTCGTAATTTACTATAACAATGGCTTAATTTACTGAATTTCTCGCAACCACTTCATAACAGTCAATTACAATATTTCTTTATATACTATGTGTTCACAGATGTTATTCTGTCATATAGAAACTTTCGCTTTAATTCTGTCCTGCACTAAGCAGTGAACTTGGCTTACATTTGCAAACATTTTAATCAAGGTCAGAAGCGACAGTGGCGTCTGATCTAGACCCAACCTGTTTGGTTGTCATTTGACTGTGCATTTGTGGAAATATATTTTATTCTTGACTAGACAGAATTATATTTGTTTTATATACCATCTTTATCTGTAGTTATGTCCGTTTTAATGAGTTTGTTTAATAACGCAATGATTATGCTTTAAACTGTAGGTTCTTATGAAATGTTTATTTTAATTGTTACTCTCATTTCATGTTTTATTTGTGTTTTTATAATTGTAAAGCACTTTTGAACGAATGATTATGTATGAAAAAAGTGCTATATAAATATGGTTTATAATAATAATATAATAATAATTCCCTTTCTTCAGTTTCAAAGCAATAACAACTCCTTGTTTTGATTGTGATTTTTGCAGACGATATATTTGGAGCAGTCGACAATTCAGGTTTGACTATCGATTTGAGTGATTGCTTTATACAGGAAAACATCATGAAAGCCTGTGCAGAATGTCCCAAAATGAGTTTATGTATTGATATATACATGTACGTGACTCCCTGCTGAATCAGGCTGCCAGCTGTTGCTAATTAAACATTATACAAAAATTACCTGTGTAATTAACAGTCCGTGTTATAATAGAATTACAGATACATATAGCAAGCCGTCAGGCAGAGAAAAAAGCTATCGCTAAATACACGACAACAAGTACCTTTCTACATTACTTTCAATGATGCAGTTATCGTGTATAAACATGCAACTTTAAAAGACAGACAATCAAATCATTTGTAAACGTTTGAGTTGATCTTAACACATTCATACATGTATACGCCATTTACAAACAGTATGCCAGTGAAAAGTAAACCTTTCCAGTGCAAACAGAGTAGACCCAGATCAGAGGGCTCATTTAGGGCCTTCGCTGTTTGTTATTTTGTTATATATTGTAAAAAGGCTAATGAGTTAATGAAGGTTTTAAGTAAAACTGTAAATATGTAAGATATTATACATATATAAGCTAGTGTCTACTTCACCATACTCTTCTGAAAATGCTAAGTATATGGTTATTCTTTATTGTTTTATTTAGCCATAAGTACGGTAGATAATATCTTTTGTATTTAATAAAATTCATATCCGTATATATTGTATTCATAATTAACGAGCATGCTGTCTCGCCAAGATTTAATTAAACCTTTTGTTTGTGTCTCAGCCTCATTAGTCCGTTACAAACGTCATTTCTTGTATGGGACCACCCTGCGTATCAATTGCGGATCTAGATCCAAACTTTACAACCCCAGCGTACTGCCCCTTGCTCCTGCATTTTTATTAACACGTGGCTAACGTTGCGTATATTCCAGTTGTTTGGATACATATCAATCTTGGAATAATTCGGCGTCTGATCGGGTTCCAATGTTATTAAGCTATTGTCTGTGATGGTTCTCAAATATTTGATTGGTCATTTTGAGCTTTTGCTGAGCTGACCAATCAAATGCTTCAGAACGATCTCAGACTTAACTTAAAAGTGCCAGGTTTCAGTAGTTTTTACTCTCGTTTCTTACACCAAACTGTCAGATAAAAAAAAAATTGCGGTAAATTTAGTTAAAGCACATGATCTTTTTTGACGAAAATTGAACCAATCTATTCATAAATACGCCTTTTACGCATTAAATGTATTCCTCCACAACAGAAAATAGTTTCACTTTATTTAGTCATGATTCATGAATAGGCACCTTAATAAATACCGTATTTTCCATGTCCTAGCAAACAGATAGGAACTTAAAGTAGACTGAAAGTAAAGCAGAATACTCCATACCTATATTTAAAAGTTAAACTATACCTTAATTACATTCTAATTTTGATGTATAATGGTGTAAGTTCATCTAAAATGAGCTAAATTTATTGAAATTCACCTGTAGACAAACAGATAAGTTAGACGACAGTGAGCTCGAGTGATCGAGGCGACTGTAACATTTTTCTTCGAGAAAATGAAAATATTTTAATATTGCAAATAGTGTAGAACTTAATCAGCCACCGCCTTTCAAGCCGCATACATGCACATATACATGTATGTATATCAGTTATTTTGAACACGCCTCATTAGACCGGATCGTAGAGTGAGCTATAGTTAAGCCTGTCAAGCGTGGGTCACTTTAGTTCATAAAGCATCAACAATTTATCCTCATCTCTCTCTCAGTCGCTATTTCCTAATTATTGCCTTGTACGTCGACATTAGCCATGCTTTGCTGGTTCCAGTGTATCCGTGAGAATGGGAGCCAGTATGAGGTGGTATCATTGCAGAATACGTACAGTACAACCAATCTATTACGACTACTGTAAAGAAGGCCAATTAACGATGTTAAAGACTTGTGATCGCATAAATCAAGATGAAAGTAAAGCAGAAAGCTCTTACAGGAGCTTTCTGCTTTACTTCCATCTTGATTTAAGCAGCAATCCTCTTTAAAAATTGACAACCGTACCCCATTTAGTGGGCATAATAGAGGGGGTTATTGTTGTTACAAACAAGAGTTATAAATATCGAAAAGCCTTAATTAACTGATAGACAGTAGTTCTGTATTGATCTGCGGGGATCAATCAGATATCCTCGTTAAAACTGAGATGTTATTTACCACACGGAAGGCAAATGCAACTAGAAAGTGATTATTTCTCAAAAACGTGTTTCATTCCCTTTAAATTGTAAACCTTTTAAACAGAGGCATGTTTTGTACTGCGTCAATAAACAGGGTGGAATGGATTTTTAAACACTATCACGCTAAACTACGTCTGTTTTAACACATTTATCCCGACGAGTATACTCTCATTTAAAAACAGTGAACATGTGAAGAGCCAAGCAGTTGTCAGTGTAGACCCTGATTAGAGGGCTTTTGCATTTAGCAATATTGTTAAAATAAACCCTTAAAAATAACTAGACTGAATCTTGTCCTCTGTTTAAAAAATCAGGGGTGAATAAAGTAAAAGCGTGGTTTTCAAAGCGTTTCAAAATCATTATATATGCATTTTTGACAGTGAAGCAACTATGCGTCATTTACAAAACAGTGTACTAAGGCTATTGAAGAGTACACTTGTTCTATTTAACTTGTTTGTCTAAATAAGGAGTCCTCTGATCAGAGTCTGCTTTGTTTGTCATTTTGCAATACGTATATATTGTAAAATCAACCCGAAATATTTAAAACTGGACCAGACTAAATTGAACAGTGGAATTATTCATTTGAAGTTTTAGGGGGTCCATGAATTACATGTAATTGTTGTTTACAACAGTAAATAAAGCAAAATATGCACAGTAGTTATATAAAGTAGTCATTATACATGAATATAACTTTTTTTTTATAATACCGGATAGAGTGAACGTAGCAAGTTCAGCGTAATTATACATGCATATTGTTTCTGATGCGTACAACAGTGAACGTATAGCAAGTTCAATGTAAATAGTAATATTGTTTCACATGCAAACAACAGTAAACGTAGCAATATCGAAAATTCCGCTGTGTACACCAGTTCAACGTTATTGTATATATAATAGTATTTCAGTTGATTTTTATGTACATCAGTAAACGTAGTAAATATCGACAAAGTACGTTGTTTATGTGCATGATTGCAACTCACTCACCTATGATACTTCATATGAACAATTCAAGTTTCCACTTAAGTACAGTCCATGTTTGCATGTAGGATTGCATTTAACAATATATTGCTAAATGACAAATAGTGATCACCCTAATCAAAGAGTTCCTTTAAGAACCATCATATCTGGGTATTCACTGTTTGCATAGGACAAGTGTACTTTTTACGTGTAAACTATTTGCAAAGGACTTGTATTTACGTGACTAGGGTTCAAAGGCTTAGTCCATATATGTTGTATTGCTTATTCCAGTAACTGAGACAATGTCTTGATAGTCGTTGTTTCTGATCAACGTTTAAAAATCAATTTAGGTCGCCGGTCGAATGTCCAGGAGAGATTATGTTATCATCGGAGTAACGCGAACGGCAACGGGAACACCGACGCCAAATACCGGATCATCTGGTATTTGGCGTCGGTGTTTCCGTTGCCGTTCGCGTTAGCAATTTCAAGAAAATGTTCACAATTTCTATGCACTTTCACCTACAACTTTCATACTTGCATCAAGTATACTTTGAGATAAGACCTTTATGACCATGTGGCATTTTGGACCCGTGTGAACTTGACCTCTGTCACTAAGTTTAATATTCGAAATGTATTTTTAACAGTGGACAATTGCTTATAACTCCTTTGTCCATTGAGGTGTTTAATTTTAGATAGAGTTTATTCAGGTAACAATATGCATATCATGACAACTAACAATAATACACAAAGATCATACAAAAAGTAACAAAGCATGTATACAAATGAAAGGATTCATTTTGGTATGCTTGTGTTTATGAACAAGACCGCTCCAGCCGAGCAAAACGTTAACCCCCGTTACATTGATCTTGAACTAAGGGCCTGCATTCCGTTAAAGTTTCGAAAAATGCTAATGACTCCTATGTACCGTTTAGTATTGCTTTCTATATTTGATATGCATTGTATATGGACGAGATATGTCTATGTATTAAAAAAGGTTTAACCTCTGTGACATTGACTTTGAATTAGATTAGGTTTCCGCGTTTAGGTTTCGAAATCTTTCTTTAGGTTTCGAAAAATGCTTATAACTCCTATGTCCATTGAGGTGGTGCTTAATGTGTTATGTATGTATATATGGACAAAAACATTCCATTCACGCATAAATTGGCCCCATTGAAAAAGATAATAACTCTTTTGTCAATTTAGTATGCTTTCATATTTGTTATGCATGTGTGTATAGGCAATACCTTATCATGCACTGACAAAATTTGACGCATATGACCTTGATCTTAGACTCTGCTTTTATGTTTCGAATTGTGCCGCCGGCGAGCTTTGTTGTCTCTCGGACAACTCTTGTTTGTTCCAAAACAATTAGTTCGATTGCAAACAGTTTGAGCCAGATCAGATGTCGGTTAGTAGAGTTACCCGATGTCTGATCTGGCTCCAAATTTTTTCCATTTAGATAAAAGAAATCGCAAATATTTTCAAGAAATTACAATTTTCTGCATTTCATTTCATTACATTTGTGTTAAGTTTCATTTAAATAGGATAGAATAGGGTATTCTCGACTGTAGTAAATGTAGCAATATAGAAGGCGCAACAGTTTACACCTGTTCAACGTTGTTCCCAGTAAGTGACTAATGTATTACCGTGTTGTATTGACACTGAAAATCATTTTGTTGTATAGTAGACAGATATACTCATTCACCACTTTTGAACTGGTACACGACACACAGTCACCCAAAGATGTACCCACACACTTTGGTATCCCTAGCTAATGTGTCATAGTAAATGTGCTCCGGACAAGCTTTATCAAATTGAGATGAAATGTCAAGGTCACAGAAACCTGAAAATTGTGCACGACAGGGCGCTATCCTAAGATGTCACACTCCAATGATGGTGTCTCTTAAAATGGTGTGGTAAAAGATATATGCCACAGTCTAATACTTATTTTTAATAGAGGTCAACGCTCAAGGTAACAGCCACAGTGACATGAAAATGTCAGGAGGGGGAGGGCGCCATCCAAAGATAAACTCAACGACTAAATTTGGCAGTCCTAGCTTATGTCGTACAGAAAATAGATATGCCTACACACAACTTATATAAAGTCGCGACTCAATGGAAAAACATGTTTTACGAGCTATGGAGAGAAAAGCTTTTGTGTTACAATGGCGAAGACCATTCTTCCCTAATAAACGCAATCATCTAAAAAACCTTATGTCCATTGCAAACAGTTTTACATTTGTAGCAAGATAAAAACACCGGATAACCCGACGTCTGCTCAGGTTCCAAACTGTTTGCCATCCAGATTAAAATAAGTCGTCAGATTCTCTGTTATTTGTAATGTTTTACATTTTCTTGCAATGCGTTTCGATTGCGTTTAAACTGGAACGATTAACGTATTCCCGACTATAGATAAATTACAGTAAAATCTCTCTATTAAGACCACTTAATCGTGTTTAATATCAGGTATTCAGGGCAGTGACTACTTAAGCAATGTGAGCGTAAGACAGAAAGCTCTTTATGAACTTTCTGTTTGCCGTTCCACTTGCTTTAAGCTGCCACCTGTCTATTATACAAAAACTTTAGTATTCATCTAGTGGTCGCAATAGAAAGGTTTTATTGTATTTAAATGTTAAAATAGCTTACTGTATTTTTTTTGCAGTCCATGGCTGTAGCGATGATCCCAAGTCAGTCCAGTAGGTAACGCGAGTCGTCTAAAAATCTTGAAATTTTAAACTTTAAACTGCTACTGCCATAAACGTCAGCTAAAAATACCATTTGCGAAAATAAAACTGCACTGTATTATGCATTTCAAACTGTACAAAAAATGATACTAGTGTCAAGCAGTTTGGATTCTGTATCGACGCTGTGTATTCGGCGCCTGATATGGTTCCTAATTGATTTTCAAATCTTAATTCAATTGCACTTTGCGGTTTAAGGATTAAATCCCTTTCAACAATAACAGCTGCGACGAAGACATTTGAAACAGTTTGCATCCAGCTCAGGTTCAACTAAACGTATGGCCTGATCAGGAGCCAAAAACTGTCAGTCACTCTGATCCTGTTTCTGTAAACATTTAGAATACCAAAACAACTATAAGAATGTAAGCAAACGATATTTTCAGCAGATGACAGTCACTCAAGTGTTGAAGGTGTTAAGCTTCAGTGTAGAGTTGTTAAAGTGATACCCTGGGTTACCTCGCTGACGTTTTAGGGGCCTGCTGTGCCCAGAAACTATGACTTGGCAAATGCGGATTTACTCTTTATACTCTACGCGTCTGACACCTAGTTTTGAACTCCCTGATGCAACTGAAATCGATACTTCGATAACCAGAACTTTTATAAGTTGACATACCCTATTTCATAGTTAAAACTTAGCTTAGCCTAATTTTAGCTTTGAAGTAATGTAATGCTCGACTCATGTTTTCTTTACCCATTACTCCAAAGATACTGCATTTCACGCCTTTAATTTATTCCTTCACTGAAAAAAGTATTTCCAAATTTTACAGTTGTTATGTATCATACGAATAGTTCTATAGTTTAGCCAATGACAGTTTAAGCAGGTTGTAAGTAAAGCAGAATGTGCCTTTAGGTGCATTCTTCCTTACTTACAATCTGCTTCAAATGCGGTCACGTATATTCAATACTTTAGAAACAGGCGTTGAAGTTAAAGCCTTGAAAATGCTGCCTCAAGCGATAGAGCTACGAGTGTATTTTTTGAAAGTCCTTAAATGGGATAACACGTTCACATGTAAATTATTCAACAAAATCGAGCTGAGTTACCGAGGTATGATTGCAGTTGCCGCATCACGAATCGGCATGAAAATAGCAACTCTTGACATTAAAATCAGTGTAGACCCAGGTCAGTCACATTGCTTTCAAAAGTGCTTACTTCAAGACGTACATGCCCATATAAAAATTCTGAATCCGCTCCTGCTTGGTATCTTGTCCTTGAAAAATATGCGCAGGCCTCGCCTTTATATGCACATCTTTCATTTCCAAGATGATACTTTTCCTAGACATTTACTCATATGTCTAATATAAGTTAAATCCGCTTAATGTGATCTGTGAGGCATAGAGACATGCAGTGTCAGATCCAGACATACACTCTGGTTTGCAAACTGTGCCAGTCTCGACATGTCTGGGTAAGTGTTACTGTGTGAAGTCAAAGCTGCGGAAAAGTTATACCCCCTTCACTGGCATGACGTCATCAATTTAAAACAATTGTCGTCTGCTTTAATTTCTCAAATTAAATATTTAGTTATTCTGACTTATGGAATATTTAAATGAGTGTAAAACAGTTCGGATCCTGATCAGGCGCCGCGTTACGCGGCGTCTGATCAGGATCCAAACTGTTTTCAAATTACTAGTGTACTCGGGGTAAGGCAGTGAAGGGGTTAATCATAATCCCCAGTCGATATAAATTAACCACGCGGTATGTGAATGGAAGTTTCAGTTTTTCGGTTTCAGTTTTTATTTACAACTAGGCCCAATATGGGCATCAGCGTTAAAATAAAACATCAATAACAAGAAAACAGCATACATCAAACACGATTGACTAGAATGGAATGAGCATAAATGAATGACTAGACAAACATGATATTAAACATCAACCCTAAAAGCAAAGTTAGTTATTATGCGTATTTGGTAAATAATGCAAACCCCGACGTGAAAGATCCTATTAAAAATATCCCACCTCCGGGTCTACACTGAGTGTAAATATAATTCTTTGCTCAAAGGGTTAATAAGAAGTAGAGAAAGGCAACTAAATTATTTAACTTCATCCATAATCTTACTTACAAAAATTGCCAGTTTTAAAAGGTCGCCTCTGCAATCATTTTGAAAAATCTGCTCTAAATTAAAAGTGTTCGGTCTCAAGAATATCCTTGGTAAGTATACTGAATAGTTCTGTCCAAGGGGAGTAATCCTAATTCCCCAAACACCATAACACTTGTAGTAGACTTTTTAAGAGAAAGTATCCTTTTAATAAAATCTAATTGAAACTTGAGGACAACATCATTTTGTTCTATACCTCACACCTCTGAGCCATACAATAATATTGGTGAAACCATGGATTCGAACAAATGCAGTTGCATATCTATATCAAGACAAAGTGATCTCGCTTTTTTAAGAATGGAAAACATAGCGTTTCGAGCTTGATCACAGAGATGTTTCTTAGCTTTGTCAAATTTGCCATTAAAGTTGAACTTAATTCCAAGGTAGCTAAAATCATCAACAACCTCTAACTTATTATTGTTAAGGTAAAATTCTTCTTTACTCTTGCTTTTGGCATTGGAAAACACCACAATTTTAGTTTTAGCTGTATTAACTTGTAATTTCCACCTTTCACAGTATTCATTCATTGCATCTAACGCAGACCGTAGATCATTGCTAGATTCGGCAAAAAGAATGGTATCATCTGCATACAGCAGTAGAAAAAGTTTGAGGTAAACCTCTACAGTTTCATCACTTAAAAATGCACTAAAGGACTGTGATAAGATTTCTAACCCACTGTAAAATTGTGACATATGAGCTACAAGATCATTTAAGAATATTGAAAATAATATAGGCGATAAATTCTCACCTTGCCTAACACATGAAGAGCTAGGGAAGAAATCTGACATACCATCTTTGCTTTGAACACAAGATTTGGCTTTGTCATAGATATTAAAAATGATTTTAAAAACTTTGCCATTTATATCATTTTGCAGAAGCTTTTTTCATAATAATACTCTATTAATAGAATCAAATGCCTTTTTATAGTCAACAAATGCACAATACAATTTTTTACCTGAATAATTATATAGATCTATCAATAGTTTAAGAGTGAATATGTGGTCTGTTGTGCCATACTTCTTTCTAAAGCCAGCTTGCTCTTCACATAGGATTCCAGAATCTTCTAGAAATTTATTCAGTCTGTCGTTCAATATACTTGTGAAAAGTTTACCAAGACAACTTAAAATAGTAATGCCCCTGTAATTATCAGGGTCACTGATTTCTCCTTTCCTTTTGTAAATAGGAAGTATAATACCTCTGCACCATATATCTGGCATACAACTAGAATCTAAAATAATGTTAAACAACTTTGTCAGTACCAGTAGCATAACATCCTTAGAATTTTTCAAATATTCATTTAGTATATTGTCAAACTTTGAGGAAGCTTTATTATTATGTAGATTTCTAATTGCATTCAGAACTTCCATTTCTGAAATAGGTGCGTTTAACTCAAAGTTGTATTCAGACACAATATTCATATCAAATTCTGGGTCGTCATGGTTTGATTTCTCGTTCAACTTACTAAAGTGGTCAAAGAATACTTCGGTTGTTATTTCCGACATAATCTTATGTTTATCATTCGAGAACTTATTCAAAAGTGACCAGTAATCTTTAGAGTTTGAACTTCTCAGGTTTCTAAATTTTGTATTTAAATCCTTATGGAATCTATGGAATTTTTTATTTATTTCTTTTTTATAAGTTTTACTTTTATCCTTTAAAAGATCGAAGTTCTCTTCTGAATTGCATTGTCTATATTTCTGTTTAGCTTTAAAATACTCTGATCTTTTAGAATAACACTCATTATCAAACCATGGTTTAGCAGACCCTTTCTTATTACTAGTATGTACTTTATTTGCACTGGTTGAGTTTTCTTAACCATGTCAGCATCTTTAGCAGCATTTACTAGAATATCTGAGATGGTTGAGGTGATGTTGTTAATTTTATCCGAAATATCTTCATGCCAGTGAGTTGATAGGTAATTCAGTTCTTCAACAATATTTTGAAGTGCCTCTTGATCAATGGAATTCAAAACATTATCTTTTGCGGCATTATTCCAAGTAGGTTTCTCTACAAAACTGGGATCTGTATCAGAATTATTATCAGTATCCGGAGCTGTATCATTCTGGATAAAATTTTCAATTGAACATGGATTTCTAATGGAAAAAGATATTGCTCTATGAATATCTGACAATAAAGGGTCAAAATCACAGACATCAAAGGTATTAACATGACTCAATAATTCTGAGGATAATAACACATAATCAACAATACTACTCCGTATAGTGGTAAAATTATCAATATCGTTATCACTACCACATCTACCATTAGCTATATGAATGTCAAAAGATTTACACATATCTAATAATCTGTAGCCATAATTATTACACAACATGTCACATGAGGCCCTAATAAGTGGGATTCCAAGAATCTCCAAAGTTTGGCTGTTCATATCAAAATTTGTATCAAAATCAAAATTATCAGTGGCGATATTTGGATCTATTTGTAGAAAATCAGGTAAAGATCCGCATCGGGCATTAAAATCACCAAACAAACAGATATGTGAATTCTTGGTATCAAAATTTAGGATATTATCTTCAATTCTATCACATATAATTATCTATATTACTGTAGGTTGATCCCTCAGGGGGGACATATATGACACAGAAAATAGTATTATCCCAACAAGTCTTTTCAAAGGAGAACCACAAGCAAATTTCATCTTCTTCATTCAAAATATTTAGTTGTTTAGCCAAGCTATTTTTAACGAGTACACCTACACCTCCAGATTTGCGTCTAATTTTTTTCCTATTAAAACCAAAGAATTTGTATCCATCAACATTTATAGAGTCATAATCATCACATTTAGTTTCGACTAGACCAACAATATCATAATTATTTACAAATAAGTCAAAATCAGGCAGTCTTAGTTTGTAGTCCAAACCACAAACATTAAGTGAAACAATTTTTAAAGTAGAAATAGTAACATCAGAAAATGGTTTTAAACAGTAACTGTGGTCATGAGGCTTTAAGCTCTCTGATGAGGAGTTAATAGCACATTCCAATATGTCCTATTCATATCTCTCTAACTTTAGTTCTTTTAAGTCAACGTCCACCCCAATCTGGAACAGATCATCCGGGCTTGACACGGTAAACTTTTTACCATTCTTCGTTCCATGGATTATCCCTTCCCTTGTATTGACATCGGTGACCCCTGGTTGCCTCTTCAAAAGATCTCGCAGACGTACGCGGAGTTGAGTTAAGTCCTCTGTGATAAACACTGGCTTAGTGTCAGCGTTTCCCTTGTACTTGACAATTGATTTTAAATGCTTCTTGTTCTTGAATGTACGGTGAATACACTGTCGCGACACAAAACGCACAATGATGGGCCTAGTATCAGATGAACCGGGTGCCTGTGATTTTCCGAGACGGTGACAGACGCTGATGTCCTCAGTCTTGAAGAGATCCGTATCACCCCCAGCCTCCATGAGATCGTTAAGCAGCATAATGACTGATTCAGCCAGTGGTCTATCAGAAACACCCTTATACTTGAAGATTCTAATATTCTCTCTCCTTGTGTATTGTTCTAATTTGTCCGTTTCGTATTTGTTTGTTAGGATATTTGACTTGGACTTTTCAAAGGATTCCTTCGAAACTGAATTTTCTTCAATCGCCGTATTGATTGCACATGTGATTGCAGGGAGAAGTATGGTTGGTAAATGTTAGAAAATTATACATGACCTGAATAGGATGGGAAGGGTCTGGATTAAAAACAACTATACAATATATATACAAGCTTGTAGTTTTGATCAAGTATGGCTCTAACTGAAACAGCTTTTATAGAAAAAGTGGTGGGGTCGGATACAGGAGATGCTGATCCATGTTTTGATGAATATTCTGCAGGAAAAAAGTTGATGAGCCCAGTTTAATCTAGTCCCTTTAGCCTGACACTAGTAAACCTAGTTCTAGCCAAGGTTATGAAGCATTTGAAATGAGTTCTACTGGTACCGTTTTAAAGTATTCAGTATGATTAGCTGGAAAAAAGGAACCAATGACGAACCCCTTATCACAAACACCTTAGTATACCCAGTGCCAGGATACTGTGCGGAATGTGAGTCCATGGCAAGACTTTTTCTTCACACGTGCATCATTGAAACACCTACATATTTCTTTTAGAGTCTTTGAAAGTTCGAAACTATATTTGTTATAGCTACAAGTTCCACTACCGTGGACAGCATTAACAATGTACAAATACAACATGCATATGAATAGGGAGATCACTAGTTTCAAATTTTCATAATTTATATAAAGCCTTATAATATAGTTTTACACATTTCATTTACACATAGTACATCCAAAAATTCATTCCATGGATGGTCATATGTTTTTATCACACAAACCAGGGCAATCAAAAGATACTACATTTTGTTGTCAGGCAGTTTATATCATGATCAGGCCCCCAGATGACTCAACATCTGGTCATTTTGATATACTGCCTAAGTTTTATCTACAGAGACTTGTTAACTTCTGCATGTGTAACAATCACATGCCTATTGAAAAAGGCCGTAGGAAGAAAATGAAGAACGTCAGAATCGAAAGTGCATTTTTTGTCATTTAAATGAAATGGTTGGTGAATTTCAATATATTTTCAATTGTACTTTTTCAGAAATAAAAGAAAGAAACATATCCTATGTCTATAAATCTGGAGAAAAAAGAACACCAACTTTTTGCAAATGACGATACAAAAATGTTTAATATGTGAACACTCATTTCAATAATTCTTAAATACTGTCGGTGCCTGCCTGACGTACAAAAATATGATTTAGTTTATTGTAATATACGAACATACTGTTTGTCTTTTACAACTCGTAGTTTGCGATATGTTAGTTTGATTTTGATGTATCTTTTATAACTTTGGCATGCTATGAGATACTTTGTTGAAACATTTGCAAATAGTTTAGAACTAGATAAGATTTCGAGTAACTCGATGTCTCATCAGAACTAAACTGTTTGGCACTCTGCTGGTATTTTTGCGAGAATATTAAATTAGCATGCTAAATGTTAATAGATATGCCTTATTTCATTCTTCAAATGCGTGCAACATTGATCAGCACCGATGGCCCACTATGGCTATGAACAGAGATGTATGGAGACGCACAATTTGCAGTGATTCAACTTCCTTTGACGTCTCGAATAAACCAACTCAAAGACAAAATATACCGAAGGAAGAATCCAGTTAGCACTCAAGACATGCCAATCCTGACCTACAAATGCAGACGCTTCAGCCGTGTACATGCCTTTCACGCATATGCCTAGACAGTCACCAGCGTGCCTCAAATAGAAGAGGAAATATACGTAGATCTTCGTTTTGAAGCCAAGCCATGATTTCATTCTCACACAGCCTGGCTATTTTGTTTTGGCTATCATTTTTTTCTTTGTACCCCATCACGGTTACATATTTTACACGTTCTGAGAGTGAAACTGTAAACCATATGACGGTATATAATATTTTATCTATTCTAATTGTATGTAGCGAAGTTCAAAGCAAAGATCGACTCCGTCTTAGATCAGAGAGTAGAAAAAAGCGATGGGGAAAATTTGAAACACTTAGATTCAGTGATTTTTTCTTGAGCATGTTATTGTGCCCATCATATTTCTTTAATGCCATATGCAGTCTAATGTCACATAGTTGCTTTATATGAGTATTTTATCTTTTTGTAAATACACTATTTTTGTTTTCAGTCAGTTTAAAAAGCAAAGCTGCGGTATTAATAAGTTACAATATTTGTGATTTTGGACAGAAAACCTAACACTATTACAATGTACCGCTGCCATAATTATGCCCTGCTAATCCAAGCTGCTAATATTAAACACATGATGCACATTTGTAGTTTTGTTAAATTTTCTGCATTACCGTTTATATTCATTAGGAGATATTGCAAGCAGTTTTAACATGAAACCTATCCTTTTCGAAAAAGATATGCCTGTCGTTTTATATGAATATAAATGTAAAACAATTAATGTTTAACAAATAATCAATCTTTATAGCAAGAGTTGCTCGTCGAACCTACATAAATTTCGTGTTCTTGGCACCCTTCGAATGAAAATTTAAGAAATGTATACACTTTGTCAAAACGTTTAATACGGTCGTGACTTCAGTGGTAAAAATCAATATAAATACGACATCAGGGGGTTCCTTGGGGTGCTTTTACAACAATGCACGTTATAGTATATCATATGCATAGTTCTATTTTTATTTTGAAAAATTTCTGCTGTTTACGTCGAAGCAACCTCATGGGTTTAGCTATCTTATCATATGTCTCAGAGTTTGTGTTACAGATATTCTTTACTTATATAAGTGGTTTTTTAAACAAATAAATAAAAAATAAGATAGTGAATATATAATAAAAAATAATTATACATGTAGATCTAATTAAATCGACCAGCATGTATACCTAAATTTAATAAAGAGATTAACAACCAGGTTAAGACTAAAATGTTGTTTTTTTGTAAATGGATGTCAACCGCATATATAAACACACTCATTGTTTTAGGAAAATAATTTATGTTTCAAATAAGTCAATTCAATGAAAAAATAATATTGCCATGATCGGGCATCGAATCCGCTCGGGTAGTGCAAAACCAACCTCGCGTTTCTAATGTCTGTGTTTACAGAACTTACTAATATACGGTTGTAAACGAAAGTGTACATATCGCACTTGCAGCAACTTTAGACACGACAGTAGGTAGAGTAATGAGTTGGAAATGTGCGACAAAATGAAAAAAAAAGTCAACAATCAACGTCTACAGGTATGCCCTTTGTACAATTTTTTCATAACTTTCTTTTATCTTCAGCCCTTATTTCAATATATCAATTTTACCATCTGATTTTCTGTCTCTTCAATATTATTTTTCCACATTCCTAAAATCTTTGTTTATCTAGGGTTTATATTTTTGCATCCTTCATATTCCCATACTCATGTTTACCGCCTATCACGATTGTCATAATGAAAAGTACATATTTTCTAGTCATAAGTTTTATGATTAATGTCCGCTTTGCAGAAATACGAGTATATCCGTCTCTAGGATTAGGTGAGTTAAAGGGTCACTTGCAGGGGCACTACATACATTACATAGATAAGCAATGCTCAATGGCTACAAGTCTTCAACTGTCTGGACCAACAACAGGACCAACAACAGTCTCCTAAATCCGAATATAAGCAGTATACAATCTAGACATGTCGCATTGTTTAAAATGCGATGGTAGATCTAAGTCTGTATTGTTTGCAATGTCCATATTCTTGCCTCTGTTGATTTTGGCACGTTCTCAATATATTTCTGTTAACATGCCCGATTGTATGTCCGACAGTTTCTTTTTTGTCTGTCTTTCTATGCATCCATATCTATCTATATCTATATACCGGGTATCTAACCCTTTTCCACCCAATGTTTGTTTTCAGTGTTTAAGATAGGTGAAAGAAAAGTAGAAATATCATTAAGGAGCTTTCTGTTTTACTTTCAAGATGCATCCTACTTTAATCATAATCCTTTATAAATGCAGTACTTAACAGCTTCAAATGGCTTTTTATCTAGACATGGTAGAAATATGAATTTGTATTTCTATGAGAAAGGAATATAGGACAAAACGCCGAAAGGCGCTAGAATGGAGGGAATGGTTCACCCTTTGTGCAATAGCCTGTTTCTAGTTTTGAAGACACAATGTTGCTTAAAGCAAGCTGAAAGAAAATCAGAATGCTCATTAAGAAACTTTCTGCTTTACTTTCAGCTTGCTTCAAGCTACCATCTACTAGGATGTGGGAAATGTTTTGTGGTGCATATTCCTGACTGTATAAAGTGGAACAATTTTTTTCAGTGGTGGAATAAATTAAAGGCGTGAAAGGCGTATTGATGGAGTAATGCGTTAAACAGAAACCGGTAGAATTCAACAATAGAAAAAAGGATAGAAAGTGTCACAATTGGATGTTGATAGCGTCAACTTCATAAACATGGCACAAGCATGATATGTTACCGTAACCCGTAATTTGATATTGATTTCAATGATGATGGCTGATTATACACCAATGAAGTCTTCCAGATGAACTGAGCAATAATTATATTTCCGTATAATTTCTCCGTGAATATGAAAAACTATTAATCCCCTGACTGCAGTAATGATAGTGAACTCGGTAATGACACGGTTTGACAAGAAATGAAAGACGGGCACAGATTCATTTTAGTACGTAAAATATACCAGGAATTATTAGAAAGAATGGCGCTAGAGAGAAGATGTGATATAACACTTACTGAATGTTGTCATTTCTGAGCTAATCAAATGCCAGTGACCATGGCAAAACAGGTAATCGGACTTGTATACAGTAACGATTCTGACCAGTCGCCGCGTAGGAAACACGGCGACTGATCAGGCTCTTCACTATTTGTCTGTTGCCATAGTCCATAGTATCATTGTCATCATCGCTGCAAACAATGTATACTCTGGTCAGACATATACTTGGGTTTTTCCGGTTTTCAATGTTTGAAGGCTTGGTTTTTATGACTCAACTTATATGATATATACACATTACCAGTTGACAGCGCGATACAGAGTGATGTATTTAGCTCGAGACGTTTTTGGCGGAAATAGCCGATCTGACGAGCGCCTTGGCGCGAGTCTGATCGGTTGTTTCCGCCAAAACGTCGAGAATACCCACGAATACCGGTCTACCTTTTTAAACCTTATGCTCAGAGCACCGGGTGTTATACACTGTTTTCTACGCGCCTGAAATTGAACTGTGAAACGTATTAATAGAATGCCATACTCATTTTAAAAAGAAAGTGTCCATGGGGTACATAAAATATTGCGTAGTTAATTCATTCACCCATAGAGCTTCAAATTAATAATTCCTTTTTTCTGTTAAATTAAGGCATTTTTTAAAATAAGAAAAAGGTTATTTATACAATGTATTTTCAAAATAACAGTGTAGACCCTGATGAGAGGACTCCTTTTTAGGAGCCCTCAGATATAGATCTACACTGTTTGCGCAGGACATATGTACTTTTCACATATACATTCAGGTTCCAAAAGTTGTCAACTTTTTTCGAGATGGTCGCCAAAAACAAATATAAAGAAATCTGTTCTCACCACGTACGGGTGTCTCTTGTCTTCAATATTTGGTGACATGCCCCTTTGATATTATATAAATATTAGATTGCAAGGCGATAGTGAGATTCTGTTTCTCGGATTGACAATTTGAATGTCACACAAACTGTCATCTAATATGTATATAGTATAACACCGAGCTTATCAACACTTGCTCTGAAATCGTCTCATTCGTATTTAATAAAATAAGAAACAAAGCGCGCTTAATAATACAGAAGGAATAACAAGAAACATAAGAGTTACTTGCCCGTATATGACATTCCAAAGAATGTCACATCGTAAAAAATGTCGTATATCTCAGACAGCAATGTCACATAGTGACAGAGATCAAGAGATATCAGAGTTACTTGCCCCTATGTAACATTCCAAACACTGTCGTCGCATAGCAAAATAATGTCTCATAGCTCAGACAGCAATGTCATAGAGTGACAGTTAATTTTATGGGAAATTTACATTGTTATTCAAAGCAAGCTATAATAAATTGTTTCGGTAAAGAAGCATACAAGCTCTGGAAATGCGTAGCACACATCTTTTCACATGCACTGTGAAACTCACTCTCTAGTCATCTGTTGTAAATGACGAGTATACTCGTAGCTAGGGTTCAATGAGTTAATATATTCAAACATTTGTTATTGAAATAAATACTTGTTTGTATTACAAAGGATTGACTCAATGATTGACATGCGGTTTTAGGAAACCTAAATGGGCCTATTTCAAAAGTAGCACGTTCATCAGAAATTAATTAAATAACTGTAGGGCATGTTGAACACACCCTATCTCAAATCAAAATTGACCTCCGTCAATGTATAACTTCCAATTAAAGAAATCGCATCAGTCTTGTAACATCTGATTACGTCATTTTGCTAACCTATTACACCTAAAAAGAATCGATATCATGGACGTTCTCCAAATCATTATTTTGTTTAACTCAAGTGTACAAATATGTTCCGTCAGAAATGTCTCCAGATTGCCCATAGATGGAAGAAACGGACGTTAACAAACCAAACCAGAGTGTCAAAATCAAACATCAAGTCGTGAAATTGTATTCCTGTTTCATTGTCGTGCAACATTTACAACGGAAGTTTCAGACATAAGCAATAGTAGAGCTTTTATTTTTTCTGTTTGGCTAAGGTGTGGTATCTATAAAAATGATCAACTTTGAAACGCAATGTGTTTTTAAAGTATTGAGGAGAGTATTCTTAAAGCGACTCGCAACCGGATGGTGTACTTGTCAAAATAAAATAAAATACTCAAATAAAAGCAAATTTGTGGCATTATTTGGCTTCTGACATTAAAAAAATATGATCAGTCCAAAAAAAGTCTCAAAAATCGTCACCGAATCTTAGATTTTTAGATATTTTCCATCGTTTTTCTATACCGACTAGTAGACGGTATAGTTGTTGCTGTTGCTTCTCTACACGGGCTCAGACATAAACACGAGCCGAATTACGAAGTTGTATGCACTTTCGACCGCAACACATTGAAATACGTTAAATCGATCCGAGATAAACGGATAGTTCCGTGGTCCATTGGTCTAAGCGGTTTCCCCTATTTTGCCTTCTGTCCGCCAATGCCGGGCCATGGGTTCGAATCCCACCAGAGACCAATATTTTTTTTTATTGAAATTCATTTTTTTTAAACAGAATTTCTTATCCTAAACTAATTCTTTACCATTTATATAAGCGTTTGACACATATTTACAAATTACTATTTTTAATGCACCATCTGGTTGCGAGTCGCTTTAAGACGGAATGAGCATTGCAATCTTAACAAAAAAATGAACCATAATCCGCATGTGCAAAGACATTTCATACGGGTATTTCATAAGACAACTGAAATGTCAACTGACCTTAAATGAGTGCTTCAACACGATATTGTGGTGAACATTTTCCAACCTATTTTTTAAGTTAAATAATGCACGATAAAGAGTCGTGCCTACTTTTCTTTTTTGAATAAGTATATCTTACTATTGAATTGCAGAACTATATTTGCTTAATATTATACTGAAAAAATTGAGGCACGCTATGTGTCCTATATATTAGGCAATACTTCTTTGGTTAATGTGGATTAAAACCGCCGCTATAGCCTTTTCAAGTTTGAATCATAGTATAATGCCTAAAGGTTCATTGGGGAAAAAACTCACACGGTATTCCGAACTTGAATAGTATTTATTTATTAACCTCTTCATTGCCTGATAACGAGTACAATACTTATTTGCAAATAGTTTGGATTCTGACCAGACGACATGTAGCGCGGCGTCTGATTAGCATCAAACGATTTGGAATTCGTTTCAAAGTTTCTGCAGTCAAAATTCCCAATTTTAAGAAACAAAAGCAGACGACAAATGTTTAAAACAGATGATATCACAGCAGTGAAAACGTTAATCCCAATGTCAGCATAACGGAACACCACCCTCGTCAAAGGTAAGTTGATGGGAGGAAGAAATACTTCAAGTAAAGTAGACACCATCAGACATTACACTATTCACAGCGATGGTCATGGTCCCCCCTTGGCTGTGACGTCAACTGATTTTGCTGTTATAAAAAAATATTTAACCCCCTCACTGTCATGACGTCATAAATATTGAGCAATTATCGTCTGGTTTTATTTCTCAAATCTAAATTTAGCTATTATGACTTAAGAAATAGTAAAATGAGTGGCAAACAGTTTAGATCCTGATGCGTCTGACCTGGATCCAAACTGTTTGCAAATAACTATTGTACTCGGGGTAAGGCAGTGAAGAGGTTAACAACAGTCAAACATGTGTTAATCAAATAATCAACGAAGAAATGTGAAAATCTTCAGTGATAGGAGCCTACTTATTGTAGGTGAATTTCTTCATTCACTCAATATATATATTTCTTAGCAACTGCATGAAGACATATACACTGAGTGACTTATTATAGTTTAGGACATTTATCTGAAAGACAACTACATGACATGATGTCTTCAGACACTGATATATATGTCTAAGCCATCGTATGAAGACAAATACACTTAGTGAGTCATTATAGTTTAGGAGTTAGGACATTTATCTGAAAGACAACTACATGACATGATGTCTTCAGGCACTGATATATATTTCTAAGCCATTGTATGAAGACAAATACACTGAGTGAGTCATTATAGTTTAGGAGTTAGGACATTTATCTGAAAGACAACTACATGACATGATGTCTTCAGGCACTGATATATAAGCCATTGTATGAAGACAAATACACTGAGTGAGTCATTATAGTTTAGGAGTTAGGACATTTATCTGAAAGACAACTACATGACATGATGTCTTCAGGCACTGATATATAAGCCATTGTATGAAGACAAATACACTGAGTGAGTCATTATAGTTTAGGAGTTAGGACATTAATCTGAAAGACAACTACATGACATGATGTCTTCAGGCACTGATATATAAGCCATCGTATGAAGACTAATACACTGAGTGAGTCATTATAGTTTAAGAGTTAGGACATTTATCTGAAAGACAACTACATGACATGATGTCTTCAGGCACTGATATATAAGCCATTGTATGAAGACAAATACACTGAGTGAGACATTATAGTTTAGGAGTTAGGACATTTATCTGAAAGACAACTACAGGTCATGATGTCTTCAGGCACAGATATATATTTCTAAGCCATTGTATGAAGACAAATATACTTAGTGAGTCATTATAGTTTAGGAGTTAGGACATTTATCTGAAAGACAACTACATGTCATGATGTCTTCAGGCACTGATATATAAGCCATTGTATGAAGACAAATACACTGAGTGAGTCATTATAGTTTAGGAGTTAGGACATTTATCTGAAAGACAACTACATGACATGATGTCTTCAGACACTGATATGTAAGCCATCGTATGAAGACTAATACACTGAGTGAGTCATTATAGTTTAGGAGTTAGGACATTTATCTGAAAGACAACTACATGACATGATGTCTTCAGGCACTGATATATAAGCCATTGTATGAAGACAAATACACTGAGTGAGTCATTATAGTTTAGGAGTTAGGACATTTATCTGAAAGACAACTACATGACATGATGTCTTCAGGCACTGATATATAAGCCATTGTATGAAGACAAATACACTGAGTGAGTCATTATAGTTTAGGAGTTAGGACATTTATCTGAAAGACAACTACATGTCATGATGTCTTCATTCACTCATATATATTTCTAAGCCATTGTATGAAGACAAATACACTTAGTGCGTCATTATAGTTTAGGAGTTAGGACATTTATCTGAAAGACAACTACATGACATGATGTCTTCATTCACTCATATATATTTCTAAGCCATCGTATGAAGACAAATACACTTAGTGAGTCATTATAGTTTAGGAGTTAGGACATTTATCTGAAAGACAACTACATGACATGATGTCTTCAGGCACTGATATATATTTCTAAGCCATTGTATGAAGACAAATACACTGAGTGAGTCATTATAGTTTAGGAGTTAGGACATTTATCTGAAAGACAACTACATGTCATGATGTCTTCAGGCACTGATATATAAGCCATTGTATGAAGACAAATACACTGAGTGAGTCATTATAGTTTAGGAGTTAGGACATTTATCTGAAAGACAACTACAGGTCATGATGTCTTCAGGCACATATATATATTTCTAAGCCATTGTATGAAGACAAATATACTTAGTGAGTCATTATAGTTTAGGAGTTAGGACATTTATCTGAAAGACAACTACATGTCATGATGTCTTCATTCACTCATATATATTTCTAAGCCATTGTATGAAGACAAATACACTTAGTGCGTCATTATAGTTTAGGAGTTAGGACATTTATCTGAAAGACAACTACATGTCATGATGTCTTCATTCACTCATATATATTTCTAAGTAACTGTATGAAGACAAATACACTGAGTGAGACAACGTACATGTAGTTTAGAACGTTGATCAGAAAAAAACAATAATTAAGGCATTAAGTAAGTTTAAAAAATATATGGTATACAGTTGTAACACTGTTTTATTCAAAGAAAATGATTGGACAACAAACATGCAAACATTTCATTTCCGTGTGTGTCGATATTTATCCTATAGCCATATTGATTTAGGACGCATTGAGTCAAGTAGAGTACAGTTTAGATCCTGGTCAGATGCCGAGTTAATCGGCCCCTCATCTGAATTCAAACTGGTTGCAAATACAATATACAAGAGATACACCATAAAAGATACTGACTTTCGTTTTATAATTTTGCTTATTGTAACTACAAATATGTTTCAAATAAAATATTTCAAAACTTAGAACAATGTGCAAGTGTAGACGCCATTTGCAGCGAGGTACTCGTTTGGGGTTGGCTGACTTATAACAACTTCACTTAACACGTTGGTTCGTGTATCTACTTGCATACTTGTACAGTGAAATTTCCTTATTACGACCAGTTAACGATTATTCATGTGTCTAAACAGGTAGCTGCTTAAAGCAGGACGAATGTAAAGCAGAAAACTCCGAAAGGAGCTTTCTGCTTTACATTCATCTTGCTTTAAGCAGTTATACATCTTAAACACCCTTATTTTGTGTAATCGTAACGGTAATAGTTGACTATATGTATGGAAGAACTGTTCATACATGTACATGGAATAACTGTTCATACATGTACATGGAATAACTGTTCATATTTTCATATTCAGTATTCGACTACAGCACATGTCGACGGCTAATCTTGGCTGCATTATTTCTGCTCGGTCACCTTAATAAAGGGGCGAGAATAAACTCGTTGTACACAAGCTGTTTCGCTCCATCGAAAATCAATCAGTGGTTTGAAAAGAGGAATTATTTTGCATCTGATGATGGTGGGGGCATCTTGGGAGAGCGGCGGGGGCAACCGACGGGGTTGAGTGTGCAAGGTCTAACCTAGACAGTAAATTCAAAAGGAGACAAGTTTGAAGACGGATGGCAGCTTAAGACATAGCTTTTGTCCTACATTTAATCTTTTTCACTCTCAATGACGCCTTAAAGCACGTTTGCAAACAGTTTTGGTCCTGATCAGACGCCGCGTCAAGCGGCGTCTGATCAGGACCAAAACGAGTTGACACTCTTATCGGTATGTATTAAGCCATACAACCTTAAATCTAATTTTAAAACGTGTTTGCAGACAACAATACTGAAGCAGACGACCATAAAGCAGGGAAGGGGTAAAACTCTCCCGAATAATTTGATCATAAAAGGTACAGTGGAGAATCTGTTATTCTTTCCCAATAAACGCGTTTACGCTAAAACTATTATTTGCAGTGCAAACAGTTTGGAGCCAGATCAGACGCCGGGTTACCCGGCGTCTGATCAGGCTCCAAACTGTTTGCCACCAAGATAAACAAGAATTATCAGAATTGTCCAAAAGATGTTCTTTTCTACTTTTTAGTGTTTTGCGTTTGCGTACGTTTGCGTTTAAACGGGAAAGAATAACAGATTCTCCACTGTATATTGGTAAAGTGTTGTCATGAGTATTCACATTACCTATCCATATTTAGTGGCGACTAAAATAAAGTGATCAGAATTAAGAGAATACAGTTAAGATTGTATAAAACAATCATTAAAGGGAGGATACACTGATGGTCTTTGGACAGATGGAAGCCTAATGAATGACAAAAGTAATGCAGTATCTCCTTTAGGAGTGTTTTGCTCTAATATTGTCATAATTGAGCAGTCACCTGTCTTCAACGATACCCGTGTGTAAAGCGGCGTCAGATCAGGATCCAAACTATTGACACTCGTTACAACATTCCTTTAGTCAGTTTACATTAAACTTAAAGTTGGGAAAATAAAAGCAGTCTTAGCCAGACACCAGGGGCCCGTTTCATAAAACTTCTTACGACAAATGTTGTCGTAAGTCAAAATTTTAAAATACATTTAATCTCTGATTTCTCTATCTAATCCTGTCTTGTGACACCTTTTTGGAATCGTCTTTTCAATCAGGATTAGATGGAGAAATAAATAATTATTGAGAGTTTTATAATCTGACTTACGACAACATTTGTCGTACGAAGTTTTATGAAACGGGCACCAGCTGATTAAAGTAAATGACGCAAACTTGTGTTGCTATTTTCCCGGATTTTTCCGAAATCATCTGATTGTTCTTAATTTCTCTGGACTTACGGATGTTTTCAGAAATTAATTTTGGAATGTTGTGCGTGTTTTACTTAAAAACACATTGATATGGGTGTCAAACCGTTTAGATCCAGATCAGACGCCGCGTCACGCAGCGTCTGATCTGGATCCAAACTTTTTGTATTATTATGTTAGTGTTACAGAGTCTGGAAGAGAAAGGGTTAAAAAAGTACGATTCCTAAAACCGCGCTTGAAACTTTAAAGATCATAGGATTTTATGAGCAACTTATGGTAGCCTTATGACAGTGAAGGGGCTTACACGTTCCTTCATAGTCGCTCCAGACATTCAGCTACTCCTCGTGGTTCTACCCTTTTCCTGATAAAGATCCACAAGAATTTGTTTCTACATAGAAACTGCTGGCTTCTTAAAGCAAGCTGAAAGTAGACCAAAGACTTTCTAATTTACACTTTACCTTCTTTACACTACCACTGATATATATTGAACACTGATAAAGGCTTTAAAGGAACATGTCAACACAAGCCTGATTTTCTAAAGCACATTGTTTGTTGATTTGACACGGTATCTGTTAAACGCCTTAATTTTTTTTACACCATAGCCTGTTTCTTCGTTTTGAAGACAGGTGACCACAACTGTAGGTTGAAAGTATAAAGCAGAATGCTCCTTAAGATGCATTCTCATTTACTTTCAACATTCTTTACACTACCATCTGCTAGAATATAGGAAATAGTACTTATCTTGCATATTCGTTACTGTATAAAATGGAACTATTTTCTTCGGCGAAGAAATTGATTAAAAGAATAAAAGGCGTATATATGGAGTAATGGGTTAACTAGTTTTTATTGTTTAATTTTTCTCTTATAATTGGCAATCTTCTTTTTTTAAAAAAAAAATAAAACCGCTAAATATGGCACACTTTTACAGTACATGCCATTTCAATGAACCATTATCCTGCTGTAATATCGTCTGCTTTGTAATTGTCGCCTGCAAAATTTGTTAAACTGATCTGGATACAAACTGTTTGCGAAAAATATTGAAGTCGTGATTGACAGGCAACGGGTTAAAGGAAGCAAACGCAATCAGCCATGTGAAACATGTACAATATTTATATATTGCAATTACATAAATTTATTTAGTAGAAGAATTCCGAACAGACATACAATCAGGCGTCGATAACCCGGGCTTGATTAAGTACAATGTATGAAAACAGCGCCCCCTCTCTACAACGACACCCAATGGGAGAAAAAAAGTATTACGTTGTTCGGAGGGAGTCGTTTTAGGGAGGGAAATTGTCTTACATAATCAAACAGCTTGAATCCATATCAGACGCCGCGTGACGCGGCGTCTGATCTGGATTCAAGCTGTTTGTCACACGTTATTATGTTTTAGGTCAAAATGTCCTTTTTGTAACTTTGAGACAATCAGCAGACGACAATTATAACCAGACGACATTGCAGTCGTGAATAGGTTGGACATAATTGTCTTGTTTGTGGGAACAGCGGCAAGCGTTGTTGTAAGGAGAGAATCGTTGTTGGTAGGACCGCTGTAGGGAGGGGACGCTGTACTTAAGTTTTAATATCGATAACTCGAGGTCACTCAAGTCGATCATATAATATTATATCCTTTGCCAAAGTTAAAACGTAAGTTCCCAGCTTCATTAGACCTTTGATATACGATGATGTTTCACGTAAACTAGGTAAAAATTACCAATACCTGGCTTTACTCTTTTTATAATAAAATAACATCCAACCGCTGAATGACAGAGAATGTATGTCAACCCTTACATCGCAAACGTTTACCTGCTGCTTTAACCTTTTCCAAAATATCTGCTATAGTATTGTTGTCTGCAAGGGTATGCTAAATTCAATCTATTTTAAGTTCTGATTGTAGAAGTAAACAGTACGAGTGCCAAACATCTAGAATCCTGATCAGACGCCGAGGTACGCGACGTGTGATCCTGATCCAGACTGATTATAAATAATAGTTAAAATACAATCGACATTAAAAAGGTTTAATTAACTTGAGATAGAATGGTATATCCATATATAGCATCAATGCAGTTCCACGATGAAATCGAGCATTAAAAGTTTGTATAATTATAATTAAATAGTTGTATAGGGTGCATATTGGTTTCATAATCTAAAGCGATCAATACAGCTATGACGTAAGTAGCAAATATATTGTCATTTTCTCTAGAATACTTTTATATACTTAGATTCTAAGTCTACGTTTATATGTAAAAATGAACGTTCTTCGTTGACTTCTTGAACCTTGTATGCACAACGTCGCAGTAAAGAACAAATGCCAGACAATGCAACATGCGTCGTTTATTAAACATATCACTCAGTTCCTTCTACAGTGCCCCCTCTATACAACAACAACCAACGGGAGACGAGTGTGCGTTTTGTTCGGAGTAAGTTGCTAGAGGGACGGAAATTGGCTTACATTTGCAAAATACTTGAATCCAGATCAGACGTGACGTCGTGTTACGCGGCGTTTGATCTGGATTCAAGCTGTTGTCACTCGTCAGTATGGGGTTTTTTTCTGTCAAGATGTCCAATTTGTGACTTTGATAAAAAAAAAAAAGCAGATAACAATTCTAAGAAGGTGATAAGGTTGGACATAATCGTCTTGTTTGGGCAACAGCGGCAATCGTTGTTGTAATGAGGGAATCGTTGTTCAGAGGGCCGTTGTTAAGAGGGAGCAATGTACATGTATTATTGGTCTTACATAGTTTCATTTCATTTCAATATCATTACTGTAAACCTATAATGACCATACATGTTTGTCGGTCAAAAACAATGAAGAAATCTCCCAATTTGTTGAACATTCCACTGACTTAAAATCTTCAAGAAAGTCATACGATTAGTCAATTAAGAAGTCCACGTTGTCCATTATTAATGATTTGCACGTAAGTTGCTGGTGAAATTGTGATTAACTATGCAAACGGTCTGAATCAATTTAACTCAGTATCTGATCAGACCAAACTGTTTGACATTATGATCGACGTTAAAAATATTTTTTTAGAAACTAAGAATATTCTAAGTTTAAAACAGCAACAAACGACACGTGTTGCCGACGAAATAATTTAGCATTCAAAGAGCTCATGACACCTTTAAAATATGTCATGTCTTCCGAAACAAAACTGTCATAAAACAAGATTCTGCCTGGTGTAAAATGCCCAATACCATAATCCATCGATGATATAAACTTGGAAGGATTCTTTACGATTGTACTGCATATTTAACTGACAAGTAAATGTGTTACGGAGGCCAATAAATGACCTTGACATTTCGGAAAACGTTTGATTGTATTTGAAAATAGTTTCTTTGGATACTGCTACAAACAAAATCTTTAACGGGTCTAGTTAATCCTTCTCCAGCCAATCGTCACTCGACTCGTCATTGGCGTAACACTGCGTCAAGGGCCTGTCTTACGAAACATCGTACGACAATTGTTGTCTAAGTCAGATTATAAAATTCTACATCATTATTTTTTTCTCCTTTTAATCCTGTCTTGTGACATTTCTTTGGAATCGTCTTTTCAAGACGATTTCAAAGACATGTCACAAGACAGAATTAGGTTGAGAAATAAGAAGTATTTTAAAGATTTGACTTACGACCATTTTTGGCGTACGAATTTTTATGAAACGGGGCCCCAGATCTGGAGCAAAGATTTTTGCGCACGTTTTTAGATTTCTTCAATCGTATTTTCATTCTTAAATGTATTCCAAAACAGATGACATTTTGGCAGATGTAGTGTTAACAAGAATTACGCCAAATACGAAGTCTCACTGCGACATTAGAGAAAGCAGATAAGATGTTGCAACAACCGAGGAATAGTGTTATCAAACGATGAAGCTAAATTCCAAAGTTTGATGCCATCGTTGTGGTTTACAGGACTACATGCTTTAGTGTCATTTTCACTCCGTCGTCAACGCTAAACAATGATAATTGGTAAATAATATGTAAATGTGGGTGCCGTCTAAAACAGAAAATATAGGGGCGATCGGATGAAAATTGTAGGAGTATAGGAGAGGCCAAGACTAATTAATTCAATGAGCATTACCCTGACATATATTATGCAATTTAGCTGGTTCCCGAATTTGGCCAAGATTTTACACCGATTAACATTTTCAGCAAATCTGGTAAACATCCTCATCATGAACTGAAAATAATAAATGAATTTGAACTTGAATTCAGGTGAAACTACGGATACAATACGTTTGACTGACAGACAGGACATTTCCTATAGGGAACCCATACCAATGTATTGGGCTCTAAATATGTCAAATATAAACCCTACTAAGGATGAGTCGACCATAAATACTGGACATTTCAAAATAATATAGACATCAAAAAGGTGTGCATGAATTTATTCATCACAGACACATCAATTTATTGTATAGAAAAACTGAGTGAAATCTGAACACCAACATACGAGATCAACCAATCATAAGTACAAACACACTGCCATGAGACCTATGTTTTAAGGTCTACGTTCCTTACTCACATTCGTACAGCTAAACAATTGATACCATCCATCAATAGATACATGAACGTTAAAAGGCCGTTATTAACCCGTTCCTCCAATTATGTATGTAATTTACATTTATTTCCATAATAGCTCATTTATTCAGTGGCTGAATTTATGGCAGGATGCAGCTTAAATCAGGTTTAAAGTAAAGCAGAAAGCTCCATCGGAGCTTTCTGCTTTACTTTCAACCTGCTTTAAGCATACACCTGTTAAGTATATTGTTGCATTGGTGACTAAGGGGCAGGGTCTAAGATAAATTGCAGTTTAATGCAAAATAAAAGTACACAGAGGGCTCGTAAGGAGAATTCAGCATTACCATTTACTTGCATGAAGAACAAGAAGACAATGTTCCTTCAATAAGTTCAAGCTTTACAAGGTTTAACTGCTCTTCTTACACAATGTATATTTACTCATGACATGCAACAAACATTTCCCAAATTCATACTGACTGTTATGATGAAATACGAGCAAGGTACACACAAAGCATGAACACTTTCACACATAAGCACAATCTATATATGTATATGAGATATAAATACTAAACATGAATAAATGATAAATGACAATAATCTTACTTTTTTCTACAATCTACTAATGATTAAGCAGGTGTGCATCTTAAACAAATGTATTTATATTCAAATGCTTAATGGCTAATAATTTTGATTCATAAGATGTGTGTATCTTAAAAAAATATATTAATTTTTAAATACTAAACTAGCTATTTTGTATCTGGAATGGTATACATGTATCTTTAACAAATGTTATCATATTTATCTAGGGGAAATCTTTAGCAAATGTTTTTCTTCTCAAATGCTCAAGAACTAATTACAGTAATACCTCTTTATTACAGTAGAATCTACTGAACCTTATTAAATTAAATTCATAATCGCAAGCGAATTGCCATCGAATCGCCATTGAATCCGGCGCTTCAAAAGGCAAACCATGTGTTTGAATGGTTTCACATGATTTATCCGAAGCAGTTGTGACAAAACTGGAATCGGAAAACATTAACAAAGGCATATTTGCGAATATTGGTGAGATACACAAGTCATGCGTTAAATGCGTTGGAAAATATTCACAAGCGAATTGCCATCGATTTGCAAGCGAATTGCACAATTTTTTAATTTAATAAGGTTCAGTACTGTACAACAACTAAATTAGTTTTAAAATTGTGTATTTAAGGCAGACGACTACTTAAAGCAAGGTGACAGAAAAACAGAAAGCTCCTTAAGGAGCTTTCTGTTTTACTTTCACCTTGATTTAAGCCATCAGCTGTCTTTTTAACAACCATTAAGCCTTATTTTAGTGGTTGTAATAGAGAGGTTTTACTCTATGTCTATGACATTAAGTGAAACATAATTATGTGACTTCCTATGCTTATAATCCTGATTATTTGTACATTAGTTAGTAATTTCTGCACTATGGCAAGTTACAGGCAGTCTTATCCTTTCCTCCAGATTCCAGAATGCAAATCATCTACATGTATATCCAACTATGCACAAGGCAGGTGTCTACTTAGAGCAAGATGAAAGTAAAGCAGAAAGATAATATAAAAGCTTTCAGCTTTTCTTTCATCCTGCGTTACACATATTTGCCAAATAGTTTCATGCCGAAGAAAAGGTAGAGGCATCCTAAATCATTTTGTGCAGAAAATTGGTCAAAGGGTTGAAGTAGTAGTTTAGTAAGGTGTATTGCAATTTTCTCCTCTATCAGAGGGACAAATCATGACATAATTAAATAGCTTCCATCTGCATACAAGGCACTTTCTGTGTACAGAATCTAATGTAAATAACAGTATAACATTTCAGCTCCTCCAAAATATAACCAAACTAAAATAGGGCATGTGTGTGTATGTGTTATTTAAATTGTTAAGGCTTAACCCATTACCCAATTAATACGCCTTTTATTTATCCCTCCATTGAAGAAAATAGTTCCAATTTATACAGACATCACTATGCACTATAAGAAATATATTCTATATTGTAATATATTGTAGCTCATAGTAGGCTAAAAGTAAAGCAGAATGTGCCTTAAGGCGCATTGTGCTTTACTTTCAACCTGCTTTAAGTGGCCACCTATCTTCAAATCTAGAAACACACAATGGGGGTAATGGGTTAAAGACTTTTCTTTAGACAACCTTGTCTTAAACACTAGCTATGAAGACATAAATGAGTTCATAAGCTCATTTAAGTCCCTGTAATAGTGGGATTTCTTAACTACTTTTGCCCTGAATTAAGCACTAACTTAGATGTTGTTTGGATGACCAAGTGATGCTTGGGCTATTGAGACCAGATGGTGGCAAAGGAAAGCTGTGATTTTTTAACACTCAATCCTTTTCTGGTATGCAGCAGAACGTTTGTAGGAACAAAAGACTCAGCATGACTTTATGAGAGACGTTGGTAGGGAAAGGCTAAATCAATGGCAACATCTTGTGGCTAACAGAAATTCAATGCAATTCTATTTGCATGCTGAAATATGTTCTGTAATATGTTTACAAGTATAAAAGCTTGTATATATAGTAACTCTATCCAATCACAATAAACTCAATCATTCTTTGATGCAGTTATGCCACATGTTGCCTTCTAAACAAAAGATCAGATTCCCTGAATAAAAAATCTGTTTCCTATTTATCATGTAAGTTCACCTTTTCGCTTTTGACAAGAAAAATATGATATGGTAGGGTATAAATGGAGTGTGAAAGGAAAAGACAGATTCCAAAGGTTAACCCATTACCCCATAAATATGCCTTTTTACACCTTTAATTCATTCCTCTACTGAAGTAAATAGTTCCAATTCATACTGTTACAAATAAGAATCATCAGATATAGTTTCTATATTCTAGCAGAAAATAGCTTAAAGGCACAATCCTACTGAGATTGGTGTTTAAAACGCGCAATTTCTTATATATGTGCATTTTCTATGTATTAAAACTAAGTGAAATCGCGTGTAAGAAGCCTGACTTATGCCCCCACTTCGTAAAGAATCCTACTTAAATGTGTTGAATTCTTATCGGGATGGTTTACATTTTAAGCGGATTTGTTTACAAATAATACTAACGGTAGTTCCCGATAAAGGCCACGTGATTGATACGGAGCGCGGCGATAATTCATATACACTGTGCGCAAAGCCGAGCGAAGCTGGAGCATTTCCGTAATAATTCATCTTCGATCGAATGTCAACAAAACAGATTTAAAAGTCGACTTGTTTCCACCAATTTCACGGGGTTTTGTGCAATATTGCCTCCATAACCATCGGGGATTACTTCTTTTTATAGGTTTAGATTATGAATGTGCCTACATTTTCAGGTTTTAAAAGTGCGCGATATTGGCAATTTGACAGTAATGTTGGGACTTTAAAGCAGTTTCGCATTCTGCTTTTCTTTCAACCTGCTTTAAGTGGTCACCTATCTTCAATGCTAGAAACAAGCTATGGTGTAACGGGTTAACACATTCAACCCTAGTGACAAATGCATCGCTTTTACAAGTAGTGTACCTATGTAGAGTGCACCTGTCTTATTCAAGCAGTGTAGACCCATATCAGAGTCTATGAAAAGTTGCATTTATTTTACTTTAACAAAACGATATGGAAGTAAAGAATAAAACAGAAAAGGATTAAAATGATAATTGATGCATTAAAGGTATCCGTTCAAGCAGACAGCTTTTTTGGATAATACCTTATCAAAAAGATAAAAGAAAATATGTAATGTCCAATTTTTTTGTCCATACATTTTCCTAATGAAGAGAAGAAACATGGGTACAATGAAACCTCTCAATTTTGACGGGTAAATTATGTTAATTATTAGGTGTTTAAGACAGATGACTGCTTAAAGCAAAGTGACAGTAAAACAGAAAGCTCCTTAAGGAGCTTTCTGTTTTACTGTCACCTTGCTTTAAGCTTTCACTCGTCTTTTATACAACCAATTAGCCTTCTTTTTAATAGCCTTTATAGAGGTTTTAATGAATTTTATGAAGAAAAGAAATAATGAAGAAAAGAAAAACTGAAAACAAACTTACAATATGATGTTGGATGAATCAATCATTCATACATTTGTATCACAAAGAATACAAAAACATTTGATACACCATGCGATTACGTCAGTCTCTTTAGCATTTTCAATAAATCCCCATTTATTCCATATGAGCAGGCATTAATATACAAGTTAAGTCAAAAGGACAATTTTGACTTGACTTGTTCAATATACAGCAAAAAGGGGTCTCTTGCCACTTAAATAACTCCTTGAATTCTAAATAAATACTGTCTCCTGTCTCCTTAAAATGTTGACTGTTCTCTAACTGAAATGTTTTTCTTCTTTATACAATAAGATATAACTTCTGAGCACATTGGCAAAGAACTTAGCCAAGACGATAGCCTCCAGATACATGTTCAACTGTTATTGTGCTGGAACCAGATATATTAATCCTTTGCAAAAGCGTATATCCTAGATCAGAGCCTTTGGACACTGGTCTGCATTATTTGTTATACATGATAATAATTAGGGGCACACATCTTGGAATCAATGTAAACTATTCCATTATTAACTCTTTCAACACTAAGTAACTAATATGGGTTATTAGGTGCCCTTGTGGATCATTTTAGTTACCCAAATATGAAAAAGTCTACTTAGAATTATGGGTAGTTTAATAAATACTGGTCTAAATTAACTAACAGTGCCGACACTGATCAGAGGGCTCCTGTAGGAGCCCTCTGATCTGGGTCTACACTGTTTACAAATGTAATTAGTTTATTTCAAACTAATAATTTATTTCAAACTTTCTGTTGGTTTTTTTTACATTCCATTTTCAATTTTTTTTTGCATAAAAATGTATGTTTTCATATTTACATTCAATAGACAAATTATTTAGTTTTTGATGATATATATTTCAATATTTCATTGATTCTTCATGAAAATTGCGTTGTATTTGTTGGAATATTAAAATATGTATGGATGTAAAATATGTGAATAAAATTATTGGAAAAAAAAAAAAAGTTTATTTCAAACAGGTCCGTGAGTATATTTCAAACAGGCCCATCGTGTTGAAAGAGTTAAAAACTGATCAGTCCATTTTGAGCATTCAGCATAGTGAGAGTTGATATACCTAGTGCTATAGAGTTATACATCTTTTATCAACAATAGCAAAGGAACTTTTATTATCAAAGACCAGTCATACATAACCTGGATATTTTTGTGCCACCATAGCAACCATTGTGTGAAAAAAAATGCAATATGTAAAAACAAAACAGCAATGTTAACTTTAACCTTCGCCTGATATAAGTGTCTGTGACAATAGTAGGTGGCAGCTTAAAGCTGGATGGAAATTGAACGGAAAGATCCATTGTGAGTTTTCTATTACGCTCGTATCTTGCTTTAAGCAGTCAACTACTTGATCATCCTAAAGCATTCAAGTGGTCAGGAAAGCAGCATTTTACTAGACGTTTTTCTAAATAAACAGAGTTTTTCAGACTAGAATTTTCAGAATAAAACACTGTTACAATCCTTCATGTTCACTGCCACACACTGCTTATTAACAAACCTTAAGCAATATTCAAAATATTTCAATTTCACCTCAATTCGTTTTTATAACACAATTTAACAAAAAAATGACCAAACTCATTGTAAAGCACATTAATGTACTAAATCTTTGAACAACACAATCATATGACAAAAATCAGACCTATGACAGTTAACCCTTAGCCCGCCAAATAAATTGTCGTCTGCTATATTTCTCGTCTGATTCAAGTTTCAAAGTGCTTCAAAGTTGCTCAAAATTACTGAAAATGTTGTCCGAGTGTCAAACAGCTTGGATCCGGATGAGACGTCCAGTTACTCGGCGTCTCATCCGGATCCAAGCTGTTTGCATATGGCGCTATAGTCGTGAGTGGCAGGCTAAGGGTTAAGAGACTATACTTTGTTTGAATGCATAGCTGTAAATAAGGAATTTCTAACTACACATGCACTGTATACCATGTAAGGTTTCATGGTCAATCTTATAACTTATATTTTCTATTTTTGAAAAGCATAAAAACAGAGACATTTTGTTTGTTCAGTGTAAGAAAGTGTCTGGCTGCCACCCATTACTCCATAGATACACATTCTTATGCATTAAATTATTTCTCCACAGCAGAAACTACAGTTGAACCTCTCTATAACGGCCACTAAATTGTGTTAATTATTAGGTGTTTCTGACAGGTGACTGCTTAAAGCAAGGTGACAGTAAAACAGAAAGCTCCTGTAGGAGCTTTCTGTTTTACTGTCACCTTGCTTTAAGCTGTCATCTGTCTTTTATTTATCAAATTAGCATTTATTTTAGTGGTCGTTATAGAGAGGTTTTACTGTAGTTTCAATTTATACAGTCATGGACATGTATCATAAGAACTATGTTCCATATTCTAGCAGATGGAAGCTTAAAGTAGGCTGAAAGTAAAGCAGAATGCACCTTGCTGTGCATTCTGCTTTACTTCCCACCTGCTTTTAGTCATCTGTCTTCCAGAATACACATTAAGATGCATTCTGCTTTACTTTCAAGTTCAACCTTATTTTAGTAGTCATCTGTCTTCAAAACTAGAACCAGTCTATGGGGTAATCAGTTAAAGAATAAGAATAAATCTGTTTAGTGGCTACCAGACATAAGTTTGATTGTATATTCCATAATTTGTTATAGGGAGATTCAAAATCTGAAAAATGTGCATTATCTAAACAAGTGATACATTTATACAACAATGGTATATATAAAGACTTTGAGAGAGAAAAAAAAGTATTTCCATGGGTTTTGTAGATATTTAAGGATTTACTTCAGTATGAGATTCCAATTATGACATATGGTTCTTTTAAATAAATAAACATCTCATAGAAGTGTAAGCTGTGTCATGGTAAAATCATTTTAACCCATTACCCCATAAATATGCCTTTATACTTGTTTAATTTATTCCTCTACTGAAGAAAATAAATTCAATTGAAACAGACATTATTATGTATCATAAGAATGTTTTTCTATATCCTAGCAGATGGTAGCTTAAAGCAGGCATTCTGCTTCACTTTCAACCTGCTTTAAGCTATCACCTGTTTTCAAAACTAGAAACAGGCTATGGAGTAATGGGTAAAGATATTGCAAAAAATGAATATCTATATCAGCAGCCACAAATAATACCAGATAAGAGCAGGGCTCCAGATAAGAGGGAGTAAAGCGAACAAATCCAACATTTTCTCACTCATTTCAGCACCAAATCCTATGGTGTTAATACTCATTAGAATCGTCTCTTCGAGACGATTCTAATGAGTAGTGACACCATAGGGTTTATGCAGAAATAAAGATTTTAGTTTTTGAAATACTCCCCTTATCTGGAGCTCTGTATCAGCAGAGATAAGAGGGAGTAAACTAGACATTTTCAACATTTTCTCCTTCATATTCAAACAAAACCCTTTGAGACGATTCTATTGAGTGGTAACACCAAAGGGTTTTGAGCAGGCATGAAGATTTTAGTTTTCAAAATACTCTCCAGATCTGGAGCCCTGTAATAAGCATCTAATGATTGGGGTCTGCACTGTTAGCGTCAGAGGTAGACAAACCAGTATTTTTGTTGACTTAACAATTCCTAGTGATGACCATGATCAGGGGCTGCTTTTCTATCTATAGTGTCTTATTTGCAATTTTTAACAGTTCTTTTTCCCCATGGTGCTCCTCATATAATGATGCACTAACAATTTAACATCTTGAGAAATGGTTTTAAAACTCCTAAGACCACGACTATGAATGAAAAATACAATTTGAAGGAATGTTAAAAATTTGTATGACATGATATACATGTATTTATTACACATACAGTCAAACCCACTTTGAATGATCAATCAATGAATATATAGGGGTTGGGGGCATGGAGATCTTTCAACTCATTCATCCCTGAACTTCAAAAGGACATTTCTAGTTTCCATTTCAGTCTAGTTGATCTTTGGCTATTTATGGTTGTTATATTACAGTGCAGACCAAGATCAGAGGAATCCTTGAGGAGCCCTCTGGTCTGGAGTTAAACTGTTTGCATAGAACAAATTTACTACACACAGGTACACTACCTGTTAATGATATGTACATGCATCAACAGGGGTAAAAGAGTTAAGACAGGTTGTTTACAAAAGTCAAGCAGCTTAATACATGACAAAAGTAATGCAGAAAGCTTCTAAAATACATGCATTTTCATTTGAGTGAATGCTCAACGTAGGTTTTACTGTACATGTAGAGAACACTGTTGAACTACTCATATATTGCTTACATTATGTGCATGTTTATAGTTTATAAATGTTTTGAGGCTGTGATAAGGTGAGGGCACTGCAAACCTAGATTACATCAGAGCACCAGATAAGGGTAGTTTTTCAAAAACTAAAATCTTTATTTCTAAATTAAACCCTATGGTGTCACTACTCATTAGAATCGTCTCTTCGAGACGATTCTAATGAGTAGTAACACCATAGGATTTGGTGCTAAAAGGAGTGAGAAAATGTTGGATTTGTTGAATAACTACCTCTTATCTGGAGCCCTGTTACATCTCACAATGGTTGAACATGTTATTCCGTAGATACTCATATTTACCCATTTAATTTATTCCTCTGCTGAAGAAAATAGTTCAAATTTATACAGTCATGAAGCTGTATCATAAGAAACATTTTCTTCATTCTAGCAGATGATAGCTTAAAGCAAGCTGAAAGTAAAGCAGAATGCACCTTAAGGTACATTCTGTTTTACTTTCAACCTGCTTTAAAAGGTCACCTAGCTATCTTCAAAACTAGAAATACTGTCATCCTGATATCATCTGCTAGGATAAATGTGTTTTATGATATACACGTACATATTCTTAACTGTACTAATTGGAATTATTTTCTTCAGTGGAGGAATAAATTTAATGCATAAAAATGTGTATCATAGGAGTAAAGGGTTAATGCAGGATAAAATAGTACAGAGCTTTATGCATTATTTTAATCTGCATTAACGAGTCACTTGTCATGAAAGGTCTCTTTATTACATCAATGAGTGGTCTCTTAATACAAAATTGGCTGTATTTAGGAAACAATTTTTTGTTTATTTCACATGAGCATTTCTAGGTTTACAGTACCCCTACAACCTGTGTAGAAAGCAATATGAGCAGATACAAGGTATCATAGGAAGAGTCAAGTAGCATATGAACAAACAGAACACAATATAAGGTACAATTAATAAACATGGCTAAGTATATATGATTTTAAGGGAATGAAAAAAAAATATATATAACTTAGAATGCTGACTTATTGTTGCCGTTTCTTTTATGCAACATTTATAATCGGAATGAGAATACAAATTCCATGCATGTTATCAATATGAGTTTTTACAGATAGATAATGTCACATGTCCCAGCCTTTGCCAAATTGAAATAGTTATATTATCTGTAACTCTGTTACTACCCATTATATTTTTGCAAACAACAGATGCAATAAATCTGTATTGAGCAGCCACTGGACTCACTGACCCCTAGTGATTTGTAGTGTTTTAGCTAATGCGGAATGGCGGGGCGGCCCGCCCTTCCGCCCTTTTGATCCGCCCTTCTGCCCTTATTCCGGTGTAAGGATCCGCCCTAGTGCCCCTATTCTGTGCCCCTATCCATTTGATATAGACCGCCCCGCTGCCCGGAGCGATACCACTTACTGTCGCTAATCCCATTATTGCCAATCAGTGCACAGGGACCCGGCACAATTGATTTTTGAGAAAAAAAATTGTCAAAAGGTATATATAGAGACAAGGGGTACAACTGATTGTTAGTATATTCTCACCCTATCTCGACAAAAGCGGTCATATCACGAATAATAATTGATGAAACGACACCCTTTTTGCATTTCTGTCTAGCTAATATAATACCCTTTCATCAAAACATAACATAAAACCAACTATAAGGATGCACTTTCAACAGTAATAGCATTTACTCACAGAAATCAACGACTTTTGGAAAACGGGACAGGTGTTCGTTCACAGCTAACACAGCATTGACCACTACTGTACGCTTGTTTAGGCGGTAATCGAGTGTTACAGTCATTGACAACTACTGTACGCTTGTTTAGGCGGTAATATCGAGCATGACAGTCATACAGTTCCATAAATATACATCTTTGACACTGATCAAAGCTGATTTCTTCTCAAGTCATTGCCGTACAAAAAAAGCCTACATGTACAAGAATAGCTTTACTGCCGATGAAAACATGCGAATTTGTTGTTGGTATTGCAATGGTTTGAGTATAAATCAGCCTTGATCGGTGTAAAAAATGGATATCCATGGAACTGTATGACTGTCATGTTCGATAGTACTGCCTAAACAAGCACACAGTAGTGGTCAATGCGGTGTCAGCTGTGAACGAACACCTGTCCCGTTTTCCAAAAGTCGTTGATTTCTGTGAGTAAATGCAATTACTTTTGAAAGTGCATGCTTACAGTTGGTTTTATGTTATGTTTTTATGGAAGGGTATTATATTAGCTAGACAGAAGTGCAAAAAGGGTGTCGTTTCATCAATTATTATTCATGATATGCCCAGTTTTGTCGAGATAGGGTGAGAATGTACTAACAATCAGTTGTACCCCTTGTCTCTATATATACCTTCTGACGATTTTTTCTCTCAAAACGCAATCGTGTCGGGGCCCTGTGAATCAGTGCAATGCGACACGCGCGTGTCATAGACAATCAACAATTATAGTGTGTAATCGACCGATACACATATGTATACCTGGTGTGGTACCCCGCATAGCGAGAGTGTACGACTGAAGCCGGATTAAATCGAAACGCATGTTGGCCTCGTTGAAAAACAGAATATACGACACCCTTTTCCCTAAATTTAAACATTCATATGATTATTATCCATTATGAAGACTGAAAAAAAATCACAGATTAAAACGCAAACGCGAGTCGGATCTTGGAAAAATATGCTCGATACAGGGCCAATAAAGAATGCTCGACGAACGAACATTTTAGGTGAATATAGATCTAAAACCGAATTTAATTTTCTTAGAAGGAAATACTTTCCATACAAATCTTTATTAATATTCACGTACCAGAAACGAACAGTCTTCCAAATTTCGGAAATGAAAAATTCAAACGCGCACCGTGCTTCGAACTTTTACACAAGTTGTCTTTACTCGTTTTATTGGCTATAAGAAAGGTAATTCCCCGCATCTTTTTTTTAAACATCCAATGAATGTAGACGTTATATACACCCATTTAGAAAGACAGTATTGATGATTGACGTGAAATTAACAAATTACATCTTACAGGTGTATATTTCGCTGGAGTTTCGGGAAATAAGTTACGACCGAGAGAGGTTTGGTTGGTTTGATAACGTCCGTTTCTGCCATCAAATACTACATACGCGCGAGAATCGAAGAATGGGATATTTCTATTTCTAAAAGTATCGGTTCTGTGCTGTTGTTTTTATTTTGGTAAGTTCATATTGAATGATCTATTTGAAACAGAACATCAGCGTGACAACACATATCTAAGTAGATCCTGTTTAATTTTTCCCGTGATGCAGTCTAATTAATTGTATTCTGTTTTATGACAGGTGGTTGCTTAGGGAAGGCTGAATTTTATTAATAGGAAAATCCTTAAGACACCCACTTGCCTGGATACAGCAACAATCCAATGCCAATAATTATTGTACTTTATAGTAGATCTATTTGTTTGTGTGCATGTTTAACTGTGTGCGATATTAGAAAAATCTCAAAATAATTTTAAATCAGACAAACAGGTAATACACCCTATACAAAGGACTTACCCAGGGCACTCTGATCTGGGTCTATACTATTTGCATAAAGGTAAAGACACCCCATAACCTAGTTTCTTGCTCTTTTTTTTTTTAAAGAATTAAGTAAGAGAATTGATATTTTCTAGTATTGATCGTTTTGGGGCTTTTACACCCCTGTTTTACAAAATACATTGTTGCAAAAGAATGGAATACTAGTTTAAATGCCAACCTCAATCAGCAGCTGTAATGGGAAATCATCAGGTGCTGGAGTAAAATTTAGTTGTGTAACTTTTTAATAATGTGTGATTTAAAGAAAAAAAATCTTGATCTGTTAATATTCTATTTGCAAAAATTGGCTGATTTCATCCATTTTCCATAATACTTGTATGCATCTGTATAATGTACATGTATAGCTAAAATCCACTACATGTGCATACATGTTTATTATATATCTCTGTATAGCAAAATTGCACTATTTCATCATTTAAAGTCCAAAAAAATTCCGCCGCAGCGCAGGAGGGGACACCCCTCCCCATTGTTCTATTGCCACATGTATAACCTTTGTCTTTACAGACTTATATGCTGAATACATTAAAAGTGCTTATGGACCTATAAGACTTCGAATATGATGAAAAGACACCTAGAAATGTTAACAATCCCCTCGCCGAAGTTGCGGGTCCGCACTTTGTTTGCACCCTGCCCTTTTTTGGTGCCCCCCCTGCCCCTTTTTGGTGCCCCCCTGCCCTTTTTGAGAGTCTGGCTAAAACACTAGATTTGTATGCATACTCTTTAGTGTACAGTAAAACCATTTTATTACAATTTACAACCCCTAAATTGTTTAAATAATTAGGTATTTACGACAGTTGACTGCTTAAAGCAAGGTGACAGTAAAACAGAAAGCTCCTTAAGGAGCTTTCTGTTTTACAGTCACATTGCTTTAAGCTGTTGCCTGTCTTTATACATTCAATTAGCCTTTGTTTTAGTGGTTGTAATAGAGAGGTTTTACTCTACCTGTGAAGTATACACTTTCCCTATACAGAAACTGTAGACACAGATCAGAGGGCTCCTATACAAACCTTCTGATCAAGGTCTACATTGTTTGTCATTTTGAACCAAATTTTAAAAACAACAAGTAACAGTCAAAAATAGACTAGACTTAAATATTAAGTTTCAGCGGGTCAATAAGTTAGAATTATATACATGGAAAAGTGGCTAATTAAACCTAATAAAGTAATGAATGAAACTTCTTGACACAATACTGGCACTTATCCTTAGAGACTGTTGTGCCTTCTTCAATATTTATTAGTAGATATAGATTGCCCTGTAGTTAAACAAAATCAATTTTTTTTAAAAAAAATACCTGCTGAGTGTTGATGTTTGACACATTCTAGAAAATCCCTAGAAGTATCCACTAATTCGTTAAAATCAATAAATAATCCATAAGTTAGTATATAAAAATCTATGTAGTCTATTATAAATATTCCTGATATGAAATGTTCAACAAGGTGGTCATTTGAAGGTAAAGACAAAATAAATACTGAAAAGTTTAGGCTGAGAAATGGCATGATTATGTCCAATCTTCATTTGGTGTTGCTTATAAATAATCAACAGGTTCAATCACTCCTTGTTGATGTCATAATCTTTCTTGTCAGAGTGATTTCCCTTTCTATCTTAGTGTTTCCAGTGAATGGGCATCTGAAATTAGTAGAACAGCATCAATAATATATGACATTTCTGTTACAAATTGACTTTTTAAGAAACTACATTTTCCTTATAAAAGCTACCTTCCTCTTGATATCATAAATTTCTCAAATCCATTGAAACCTTGTTAGTATCAATGTAAAGCTCTAGTAAAACATGAAACTTTCATGAACACAAGTTGAACATGCTTGACAGTTAACCCATTACCCAATAGCATGTTTCTCATTTTGAAGACAGGAGTCTGCTTAGAGCAGGTTGAAAGTAAAGCAGAATGCGCCTTAAGGCTAATTGATTGTATGAAAGACAGGTGACAGTTTAAAGCAAGGTGAAAGTAAAACAGAAAGATCTCAATTTTACTTTCACCCTGCTTAATGCAGTCATCTGTCTTAGACTACCAATATTATAATTAATGCAATTAAGTGATAGTAATAGAGGTTTTACTCTATAAAAGTTGAACCCATTACCCCATAGCCTTATTCTAGTTTTGAAAACAGGTGACCACTTAAAGCAGGTTGAAAGTAAAGCAAAATGCGCCTGAAGGCGCATTCTGCTTTACTTTTAGCCTTCTTGAAGCTACCATCTGTTAAAATAGAGAAATTAGTTCTTATCATACATATTCGTAACTGTTTAAATTAGAACTACAGTGAAACCCCTCTAAACCAGACATGTGTGGGGACAACATATATGTCCGGTTTAGAGGGGGTCCAGTTTAAAGGGATCTTGTTTCTAGTTAAGGCGCATTCTGCTTTACTTTCAACCTGCTTTAAGCCATCATCTGCTAGAATATAGAAAAATATTTCTGATGATACATTCTTCAGTATATGAATAAATCAAAAGCGTAAATATGCATATTTATGGTATAATGGGTTAAAAAAGAAGGATTGGAAACGGGACCAAAGGTTTTGTCCGGTCTAGAGACAATTCCGGTATTTAGAGGTTCCGGTTTAGAGGGGTTTCACTGTATTTTCCAAAGAAGAGAAATGAATTAAGGCATAAAAAGGCGTATTGATTGGGTAATGGGTTAAAACGGTAGAAAAAGGCTTACCTTAGATCATTATTTAAAAGCCTGTGTGTGTGATACTCTGCCTGAAGCTACACTGGAAGGAGCTTTGGTGCTTTTTGAAGATGAATAGTTGCTCATTCTACTTGCAGTGGTGCTGGCTTTTGATAACCGACCTAAAAAACACAAATATCACTTTAACTTATACACATGTATATCATATTCTTTAAACCTTAACTAACAAGAAAGCCTTTTTACATTTCTATCCTGTCCCATTTACAACTTTCACCTTCATCATGGCAGGCTAGTGATTGATTAAAGCAGGCTGGGAAAAAAGCAGAAATTGTAGTGAGGTTCCGGATTTAAATTCAGCCTGCTTTAAGCAGCCATCTGTCTAAAACACTGATAACAATTGATGAAACCAGGATGGGTAATCAAAGATTACGAAGCTAACCTCCTGTAAGGAACAGACTTTAATGCAAAACCTTGATATTAACCCTAGAGGTTAAAGTCAAAGGTCAAGTTCATCAAACTGGTGCATCATGGTCAACTTATTGAGGCGCATCAGCATTAGCCATAAAAAGTTTCTTGATGGTAGGTGCAGTCGTTTGCTCATAACAGATTTTAACGCAAAACCTTAACGCTAGAGGTCAAGGTCACCAAACTGCAGTGCATTATAGTTTACTTATTGAGGCATATCAGCAATACCTTAATGTTGACCCTAGAGGTCAAGGTCAAAGGATTGATTGAGGTGCATCACCATATGAAGATTAATGACCATAGGTGCAGTGTTTGCTTAGAATAGACTTTAATGCAAAACCTCAATGTTGACCCCAGAGATCAAGGACAAAGGTCAGGGTTACCAAACTGCAGTGCATCATGATCTACTCACTCAGGTGCATCAGCATATGAATTTCATGATCGCAGGTGCAGTCATTTGCTCAGAACAGACTACAGTCAAACCTGTCATAGCGACCGTCCCTATATAACGACTCTTTGTCTTATGCGACCTTAAAAATTCCTCCCAACACATTTTCCTCTATGTTAAGACTGTGTATACCGACAAACCTGTGTTACGTGACTAACGACCGTAATATACCGCTCCAAGAGTCCCATGTCCCTATTAAACGCACCTGTTTGCAGCGACTCGATAATTGCCGTCATTATCGATTTTTCAGTTTTCATTTCCGGGAGGCGAATATTCCTTTGTTTGTATGTAAGATCAAAATTTCGGCAAAAAACAGAGTTACACTTACTTTAACAGAACAGAACAGATGTAATTCACGTTTCAAAACTGCAAGTTATACTTTGTGAGAAGACAATTGTGGCGATTCAACGGCGATCGGGAATGAATTTGGAGAATTGAGCTACCAAAAAGCAATTAAATATAAAAAGTATTATTAGAACTCGACTAATAATGCTTTTCTTACCCCGAAAATAGCTATTCCGGTGATGATTTACTGTTAAAAAGTCGTTCCCAATCAAACACTCTATTACGAAAGAACGGGTGGGGGAAATTATGTCGTATAAACTCCAGCGTATTATAATCCTAACTTTCTGCGAAAATACGAGTGTAACGAACATTTTATATGAATGTAAACCGACAGTTAACTTCTTGAATTGATTTTCCAACGATACATTATGAAAAATCCCATTAGAAAACAAAGCGATATGCCGAAGCTGCTAAGTAGAATTTCTATGCACATTCCTATATGCCGTTGCGAACACTCGGGTTTTGGCATATGTGTATTACGTGTGGTACAAGTAAAAAAGATGGTTCTTCAGTGTCTTTTCTTTCATCGGTTTTACAAAGGTTTTTTTCCTTTTTCTACTTTGTAAGACTGTGTTTTTAATAGGAGATATTGACAAATAAAACGGCGTTAAAAATAGCGCTGTCATATTTTGAAATTGACAAAATGGTGGCGCGATAAAACGGTGGACATTATAGACGCGACACTAAACGTGGACATTTCGGGAAAGATTTACGTGTGAGAGAGACAACAAAGACAAAAAACAACTTACACACGTCGGGATCGAATTCTTACTCCATAAGACGCGATTCTGAATATGAATTATACATTTAATAGACTGAGAAAGCGATCCTAAATTGGACACATGTTCATCAGATACAACGGAATTGAAGAAAAAAATTGAACTCTTTCGTCGAACCTGTTACGGAATAAAATCTCTAAAAACACAAGACCGACGAATATTTCAGGTGATTGATTGGATCTTTTATAGTATTTGATCATTTGGGGATGAATAGTCAACACGTTATGTAAGTATTTGTCATAATAGCAATTAATAATTTTGTCTGAAAATATAGAAAATGATCTTAATTATTGCTTTTGGAAGAAAAAGTTAATATATAAGTTTATTCAGAGAAACATGCATAATGGTGTTCACTTGTATACTAATTTACCCTTGAAAACTGATAACCTGACTTATGTGACCTTATTGTGTCTCTCCCCTTGAAGGTCACATAAGACAGGTTTGACTGTATTACACAAAACCTTAATTTTGACCATAGAGGTCAAAGTCAAAGGTCTAGGCCACCAAATTGTGGTGCATCATGGTCTACTCATTGAGGTGCATCAGCATATGAAGTTATGTGACCCTAACTGCAGTAGTTTGCTCAGAACAGAATTTAACGCAAAACCTTAACCCTAGAGGTCAAGTCAAAGGTCAAGGCCACCAAACTGCAATGCCTCATGGTCTTCTCATTGAAGCGCATCAACATTTTAAGTTAACTGACCGTAGGTGAAGTCGTTTGCTCAGAACCGACCATAATGCAAAACTTTAATGTTGACCATAGAGGTCAAGACAAAGGTCAAGGTCATCAAACTGCAGTGCAATCTAATTCAGTGGTAGTTAAATACATGTTTCACTGTTCATCAAGTATTTTACTCACTTCCAGAACTTTTATCACAGAGAGCATTATCCAGATAGATTTCAATCTTTTCCAAGTCTTCTTGGCTGAAATTGTCCCTATCTGCCATTTCTTGTTTTGTGGATGGACGGGCTGTGTCCAATACTATAGGAGGTGGTGATCCTGTAAGAAGACCCTCTGGGAAAATCTTGAAGGCCACTTTCATTCCTGTAACAGAAAATTACAATCATATTTATATTAATTTCTCCAATTCTGTTACAAGTTAAACAATTTAAAACAATACTAAGGTTACTGAATTTGTTTGATTACTTCCTAATCAAATTTAAATGAACAAGAGCCGCATGCGGCCCTAAATCGCTCACCTGGTACCCATGATTACGGTGATGGTAATAGACCAATAATGATTAAGTTTTCTCTTATTCACCCCCACCCACTGGTGGCCATGTTGTTTGAGCTAGGAAGATTATTTGAAGAAAACTGGCAAAGGGTCACCCATTAATCATTATTTGTAAAATCATTCTTAAATCAGACCAACAGTTTCAGAAAAAAGATTTTTAAAATTGTTCTATACAGAAATAAAAGGAAAACTTACCCCACCCACTGGCGGCCATGTTTTTTAAGATAACACAATGATTTTAAGAAATCTGGTAGAGGGTCATCAATTGACTATTTGTGTAAAATAATTTTGAATATGGACCAGTAGTTTCAGAGAAGAAGATTTTTAAAATCTTTAATATACTGCAACATAAGGAAAACGTTCCCCACCCACTGGCGGCCATGTTTTTTAAGATAACAAAATGATTTTTAGAAATCTGGTAGAGGGTCATCAATTGACTATTGTGTAAAATAATTTTCAATTTGGACCAGCAGTTTCAGAGAAGAAGATTTTTAAAGTTTTTACCATAGTCAGTAACATCAGGAAAACCTGCCCCACCCACTGGCGGCCATGTTTTTTTAGATATCAAAATAATTTTAAGAAATCTGGTAGAGGGTCACCCATGGATCATTTGCATAAAATTACTTTCAAATCGGACCAGTAGTTTTGGACAAGAAGATTTTTAAAGTTTTCACTATATAGCCATATAAGGAAAATCTGCCCCACCCACTAGCGGCCATGTTTTTTAAGATAGGAAAATTATTTTAAGAATCTGATAGAGGGTCACCAATGGCACATTTGGGTGAAATTATTTTCAATTCGGACCTGTAGTTTTTGACAAGAAGATTTTTAAAGTTTTTTCAATTGGTTGCCATGGCAACCACAATTTCAATTGGATGACCTAAATTTGAAGAAATCTGAGAGAGTACCCTACAAGGAACAATCCTATGAAGTTTTGATGAAATTGGCCCAGTGGTTTCCAAGAAGAAGATCTTTGAAACAAAAGTTTGACGACGGACTGACGGACGACGACGACGGACACAGGGCGATCACAATAGCTCACCTTGGCACTTTGTGCCAGGTGAGCTAAAAACACAATGTTTTGTTGTGGGGTTTTTTTCAAAATAAGAACACTCAAAATTTGTATTAAATGACCAATAAAGCTTAATACAGATGGCTGCTTAATGCACAAAAGAAAATATGCAGAGTATTTTTAAGAAGATTTCCACACATTTTGTCCTACATCAATTAAGCTATCATTTATCTTAAAACTTTTCAAATGATCTAACAACACTTTTTTCTCACATAACAACCCTTTATTTCAATAACAAACAAAGATCGCAAATATCCTTGTCTCCAACATTTGGAAAATCACTTTGATGACATCACTCTATTCCAAGACGTCACTCTAATCCACATTGACGATGTCACTTTATTCCAAGAAAGGTGTATTGCTTAGAACAAGAGCCCCATTGGGCATATTTCGCTCACCTGAGAATAACTGACAAAATGGAGAAAGAGATTTATGTCCAGGACAGGGTCATTTTTTACCCGATTGGCATGATTTGAACAATCTTGAAAGAGGACCTGTAGATGATGCTATGTGCCAAATATCTAAGATCAGGGTACTAGGGTTTTAGACAAAAAGATTTTTTTAAGTTTCCATTGAAACAATCTATTTTTAGCTCCTGTGACCTTCATATGCAACAGACAGGAACCATTTACACAAAATAGGTAAAGGACATCTAAACGTGTCACCATGCCAAATATCAAAGCTATGGCCATATCAGTTTCAGAGGAGAAGCCGTTTGAAAATTTCACAATATAACTCTATGTAAAAACAGTGACCCCCTGGGTGGGGCCAATTTTGACACCAGGGGCATAATTTGAAGAAACTTGATAAAGGACCTGTAGGTGATGCTATGTGCCAAATATCTAAGCGTTGGCCCTTGTAGTTTTTGACAAAATGATTTTTCAATTTTTATAGAAAAAATCTATTTTTAGATCCTGTGACCTAGATATGCAACAGACCGGAACCATTTAAACAAAATATGTAAAAGTTATTCAGAAGTGTCACCATACCAAATTTCAAAGCTTTAGCCATATTAGTGTCCGAGAAGAAGACGTTTGAAATTTTCACTATATAACTCTATGTAAAACTGTGACCCCGGGGCGGGCCAATTTTGACCCCAGGGGCATAATTTGAACAAACTTGATAGAGGACCTGTAGGCAATGATATGTGCCAAATATCTAAGCTCTGGCCCGTGTAGTTTCAGACAAGAAGATTTTTTAAGTTTAATTGAAAAAAATCTATTTTTAGCTTCTGTGACCTAGATATGCAACTGACCGGAACCATTTGAACAAAATAGGTAAAGGACATCTAGAAGTGTCACCATGCCAAATATTAAAGCTCTGGCCATATTAGTTTCAGAGGAGAAGACGTTTGAAAATTTCACTATATAACTCTATGTAAAACGGTGACCCCCGGGGCGTGGCCAATTTTGACCCCGGGTGCATAATTTGAACAAACTTGACAGAGGACTTGTAGGTGATGCTATCTGCCAAATATCTAAGCTCTGGCCTTTGCAGTTTTTGACAAGAAGATTTTTTAAGATTTCATTATTTTTTCACTTTGGTTGCCATGGCAACCAGAGTTCTGCATTGTTTTTAATTCTTTGAACAAATTTGAAAGAGCTTGACCCAAGGAACATTTCTGTAAAGTTTGGTTGAAATCTGTTCAGTGGTATAGGAGGAGATGTCATTTGAAGCAATTGTTAACGATGACGCACGGCGACGGACACAGGGCCATCCCAATAGCTCACCTTGAGCCTTTGGCTCAGGTGAGCTAATAACTTTAAATCATTGGTTATGTGAGAAAAAGAATCTGTCACTTGCCGATCTTTGAGACAAGCTGATCTCAACCTTCTCTAGAATAGAAACGTTATTAAGCTCACCAAGGCTTGCTTAATAACATTTTAATTATGGGCTCAGCTGAGATCAGCTTGTCTCAAATACTGACTCATGACAGATCCTATATATAAATTGGGTATTGGAGAATAAACACAGCCAGTGAGTGAAAAGATGAGCTTCTACTTACCACCAGACAGTATGAAGATGTTGTCATAACCCTTTTGAACTAGAGTGGTGGCACATTTTGGTGCCAAGGTCTCATTCTCGTCATATAATATGATTATCTTTCCTTCTCGATTTTTCTGAACAGTGGTTAAGGAACACAAACATAATATACAAATACATTTTAATTAACCTTTTACTTCAAAGATATGCATTTACACGCATCTACTTTATTGTTCCAAGGATAAAATCAGTTCCAATTCATATAGTCATGAATATGTAGCTTAACAAATATTTTCTGTATTCTAGCATGTGGTAGTTTAAAGCAGGTTGAAAGTAAAGCAGAATGTGCCTTAAGGCACATTCTGCTTTGCATTCAACCTGCTTTAAGTGGTGCCTATTTTCAAAACTAGAAACAGGCTATGTTTAAGTAAATTTGATCTTCTAATGAAGAAGTATTTTATTTAGAGAATATTCATTTCTGTTTTCCAGTTTTAACCCTAAAAGTACTGAAAAGTGTCATGACTTGGTAGGCAAGTAATCACTGCCCTTGTCCTGTCAACAAAATTCAACGAGTAAAATTGGAAAAATTGACAAAAAGGATACAAAAGCTAACATGTCTTTTGTTTCAAAATTACATGCTCTAGACAACATAGCTGATGGGTAATTCTTTGCTGGAAATATACAAAAAGATCAAATTAACATACACCTGGAAAGAGAGCATAAATTACCTTTTATTCTCCACAACAGCTCCTGCAGATACTATGAAAGTTGCTTATCAAACGTTCTTTATATCAAGGTACAATTAAACCACTAAAACTTAATTAACTCTTTGAACCCTAGTCACGCATATATGTGTCATTTGCAAACAGCGTACCTTTAAGGAGTACACTTGTCCTATGCAAACAGTGTTGACCCTGATCAAAGGGCTCCTGAAGGAGCCCTCTGATCAAGGTCTACACTGTTTGTCATTTTGACATATATTGTAAAAATCAACCCAAAAAAGTCAAAAATGGACTAGACTTAATTGAAAACTAGAAATGTCCATTTGAGGTTTCAGGGAGGAAAAGGTCAAACCCCACTTCAATTGAATTTTCCCAGTATTTCTACAGTTTATTTGATAATACCAAGCTAAGGAACATTTTCACTTTGAAATATGGGTAAGTTCGATTTGAGCGAGATAGATTTATTAAGTTTTCGACTGTATACATTTCATTCTAAGTTTAAGATAATTCTTATAAGAAATGAGACACATAAAACAAGCGTGTAGGACATAATACAATTGAATTGCAACCATTTTTTGAAGAACCGTTGAGACTAAGAACATGTTTCAAGTAGAAGATACACAAGCAGAATTCTAACAGAAGTTACTGCTTTTTGTTTATCCTGCATTCAGTTGTCATCTGTATAAAAAGATAGTTTGTTGTATTTTAGGTGACCTCTTAACCCATTACCCCATAATTACACCTTTTTACACCTTTAATTTATTCATCCACTGAAGAAAATAGTTCCAATTTATACTGTTACAAATAACAATCATAAGAAATATTTTCTATATTCTAGCAGATAATAGCTTAAAGCAGGCTGAAAGTAAAGCAAAATGTGTCTTAAGGCGCATTCTGCTTTACTTTCAACCTGCTTTAAGTAATCACCTATTTTCAAAATTAGAAACAGGCTATGGGGTAAAGGGTTAAGACAATTTTTGACTGTACATCTCATTGGCAAATTAATTCTGTAAGAATCTGACCAATCATATGCTTGAAAACGATCTCAGACTAAACTCAAAAGCTTTACAATTTTGGACACTGGTCTATGCAAAGCGCTGCTTACCTGTGGTGATACGACACTGTTTGAAGCAGTCTGCATCTCTTACATCTAACAACAGGTAGGGACAACCATCGAGGATTTTCTTTTCTAGACTTGTAAGTCCACTTTGTTGCTGGCGTGGTTTTAGTCTATCTAGTTCCCCCTCTCCTCTGATAACACTGCAGTATTCAAAGTAAGCAACATACTCAAACTTCTAATAATCCATTACTCTAACAGCTACAGCTTTGTCACCCATTATCCCATAAACACGTCTTTTTACGCCTTTAATTTATTCCTCCATTGAAGAAAATAGGTCTACTTTACACAGTCATGATTCATGAATATGCATCATAAGAAATATTTTCTATATTCTAGCAGATGGTAGCTTAAAGCAGGCTGAACGTAAAGTAGAATGCACCTTAAGGTGCAATCTACTTTACTTTCAGCCTGCTTTAAGTGGTCACCTGTCTTCAAAACTAGAAACAGGCTATGGGATTACGATAATGGAGTTAAGCCTTTAATTTTATTCCTCTACTACAGAAAATAGTTTCACTTTTCAAAGTAATGAATATGCATTATACTGCATATTTTCTCTATCCTATAAGATGTTTTAAAGTAGACTGAAAGCTTGAAAAGGCATCTCTAAGATTAATAATTAAAGACTTGAAAATTGGGGAAAGGATACAACAATTTCAACTTGAAAATGAAAACAAACACTGCTCAGGATCTGGTTAATGCTGTTATTCAAAGGAAGCTGAATAGACAGTCTTTACTAATTACCCCATAAATATGCCTCAACTGAAGAAAATAGTTCAACTTTATACAGTAATGCACATGTATCACTATAAATTAAATATTTTCTATACCCTAGCAAATGGTGGCTTAAAACTGGCTTAAAGCAAAACAGAAAGTGCTTTATATATAAAAGGCACATTCTGCTTTACTTTTAATCTGCTTTTTGGGATCACCTGTCTTCAAAACTAGAAAAGGCTATAAGGTAAAGGGTGGAATCTACAATCAAATCTCAATAAATTGAATAATGAGTTCACTTATGTCAAATACATGTATACTTGTATTTATGCTAAAACTATGGCTATGTTTGAGATACAGGTATATTTGACTAAAGCCAGAAAGAATTAATGAGGTTTGACTGTATACAAAAAGTTTGATTTACCCTTGTAAGGTAGAACGGGTTGTATCTTGCTGGACTGGTGGGGCTCCATTATCCCCTTCTGTGACAGCTAGCGAGGGTGCAGGGGACCTGCCCCCTTTCTGTATATTGTACACTTCGTCATCTGCTGTGTCAGGTCGATATGTCCCATTGTCTGCAGGCAAACAGAAATTGAGTTACAGTGGAACTTCGATATCTCAAACTTGCTTAACTCGAACTATCAACACATGATCTTCATTATTTCATGCTCGGTTATGTCGAACATACCCATATTTCAAAGTTAAAACGTGGCTAAGCCACGTTTTAACTTTGAAACACGGGTATGTTCCACTTAACAGAGTTCGAGATATTGAAGTTCGACTGTATCTCTACTCATACTAATACCATACATAGATGACTAACTTAGAATCTGATCAGAAACAGAATTGTTTGGCATTTAGATTGTACTTCGTATTTATGGAAGGGGAGATCAAGTTCAGTTTACATAAATTAACAAGAGCCCCATGGGGCATATGTCGCTCACCTGAGAATAGCTGTACATCAAAATGGAGATAATGATTTAAGTCCAGGACGGGGTCATTTTTTACCCGAGGGGCATAATTTGAACAATCTTGATAGAGGACCTGTAGATGATGCTATGTTCCAAATATCTAAGATCAGGGTACTAGGGTTCTAGACATGAAGATTTTTTTTAAGTTTCCATTGAAAAAATCTGTTTTTAGCTCCTGTGACCTACATATGCAACAGACTGGAACCATTTGAACAAAATAGATAAAGGACATCTAGAAGTAACACCATGCCGAATATCAAAGCTCTGGCTATATTAGCTTCAGAAAAGAAGACGTATGAAAACTGTGACCCCCGGAGTGGGGCTAATTTTGACCCCAGGGGCATAATTTGTACAAACTTGATAGAGGACCTGTAGATGATATGCAATCGACCAGAACCATTTGAACCTTATTGGTATAGGACATCTAAAAGTGTCACCAAGCCAGATATCAAAGCTCTGGCCATATTAGTTTCAGAGGAGAAGACATTTGAAAATTTCACTATATAACTCTATGTTAAACTGTGACCCCCTGGGCGGGGCCAATTTTGACCCCAGGGGCATAGTTTGTAGTTTGATAGAGGACCTGTAGATGATGCTATGTGACAAATGTCTAAGATCTGGCCCTTGTAGTTTCAGACAAGAAGATTTTTTAAGATTTCCTTATTTTTTCACTTGGTTGCCATGGCAACCAGAGTTCTACATTGTTTTTAATTCTTTGAACAATTTTGAAAGAACTTGACCCAAGGAACATTCGTGTAAAGTTTGGTTGAAATCTTTTCAGCGGTATATGAGGAGATGTCATTTGAAGCAATTGTTAAAGACAACAATGACTGTATAAAGTGAAATATTTTCTTCTGTGGAAGAATAAATTAAAGACATAAAAAAGAATATGTATGGGTTAATAGGTTAATAAATATCATTATTTACATTTTCTAAATATAAGAAACTATATGTAAATGAGTGGCAAATAGTTTGGATCCAGATTAGAAGCAGCATTATGTGGCATCTAACCTGGATCCATACTGTTTATGGCCAAGAATTAATTGTGGACTGATAGACAGAAAGATAAACAAACAAACAAAACACAAACAAACAAACAGACAGACCAAAAGTAATATGCCTCGAACTAAGTTGTGCTTCAGCATAAAATAGCAGACATCACTTTCATTTCTGTTATGTATCTCAGTGACCTGAGTTCAGAGCTAGCTATGGGTCAGTTATGCAATTGGAGACGGTCTCAGAGAGAAATGACTATTATTATGCTGAACTGTTGTCTGCTCCAAATGTTTGTATGTGAAATATGTAAAAAATAATAACTTATATTTTCTTAATATAAGAAAATATGTAAATGAGTGGCAAATAGTTTAGATCCAGTTTAGATGCAGCATTATGTGGCATCTGACCTGGATCCAAACTGTTTGCAAAAATGTTGCATTTAGTATAAGGGTAGCTTCTTAGCCTGGAAGATACAATGCGTCTGTATAAAACGGATCATTAGAGAGTTTTTACTGTCAGACCTGCATCAAAAAGCACTGATATGGCCAGGGTTGAGTCAAATTTGATCCTAGGGTTTTGATTTTTTACAATTTTGAAAGTGATTTAGTAGAAGATACTATTCATGCAATATCTAAGGTGTGGGAACAGTGGTTTTTTACAAAAAACTTGTTTAAAGTTTTTCACTTTTTTTAATAAATTTCAATAAGTAGTCCACTTTAAAGTTTCATTTTAACAATTTCTGTAGAGAAGCATCCAAGGAACACCGTGAGCAAATTAGTTTTTTCCTCAGACTCGCGGTTTCAGAGGAGTTGTCGCTTGAAGTAAATTTGAACGGACAGACAGACGGACGGACGGACGACGGACGGCGGGCGATCACAACAGCTCACCTTGAGCCTTCGGCTCAGGTGAGCTAAAAAACAAGAGGGCAATGCAGCCCTAAATTACTCATCCTGAACCCCTGCAGGGTCATTTTTTGCCCAAGGGGCGTAATTCCTTCAATCTTGAATGAGGTGCTGTAAGGTTTGTGCTTAATATCCAAACTCTGTGCAGACAGGTTTCAGACAACAAATTTTTATTTAATTATTATATATAAGCTCCTGTGGTTGATATACAACAGACCAGAAGAGAACACCTCAAAGTGTTCCACCATAACAAACATTTAAGCTATTGAGGAAATAGTTTCAGAGAAGAAGAGGTTTGAATATCTAATATAGTGCTCTGTTAAAATGTGACCCTTGGATAGGGTCATTTTTTATGCCAGGGTTACAGTTGTCTGTTAGCAATCTTGATAAAGGACCATAGATAATGCACTTACAGACTTTCCCTTTACGCTTATGTAATATTTCAACACAGCCGTTGTCAGTGCGAGCGCATGCGCTTTGCCACACAATCATACCACAGGTACTTGACACATACTTTATTATCTATGAACCCCCTCCCCCCACAGGTACATGACACATACTTTATTATCTATGAACCCCCTCCCCCCTCGTTATAATTCACGTACTGTGGCGTTATTTGACGGAATTTGATGAAATAAAAAGTAGATATTGATAAATTAATCATTTCCCGAGGGTACCACAAGAGAATATCGGCGATCGAGTCTATTTTAGCATCAGTTTAAGTCGATAGTAAAGACTAGGTGTCGAATTGCGCTGTTTACCTTGTATCTATAATAGAAGTATAGTAAAAAAAAAAAAAATTTTTTTTTTTTTTTTTTTTAAGGGGGGAGGGGGTTCATAGATAATAAAGTATGTGTCAAGTACCTGTGAATCATACAGTTGAGTGTGTAGCCTCTTACCGGTAAATCAATTAAAAAGCTTTCTAAATATCTTTGCTGTTAAAAATCTTTTTAACTGATAACAAATCTAATATCGTGATAAGTGTGTATCGTTTCGTGTTGGCATATGGATGTACTCGCTTTGACAGACAAACTCAGTGTATATAGTTTACTTTCGGTTTAAAAAATGTACTTGTTTACCATGAAAACTCCTATGTTTACCATAGAAACCGCATATAAAAAGCAAGGATATAACATAAACTTTAGAAGAAAATTGTCTGTTTCTTGGTAAAAAATTGATTTTATGTTTAGGAAAAGCCCAAACATACCCCCTTCTTTGATCTTATATTGAAGGGGAGTAATTTGGTCGATTTTGAGACAGATTAATAGGAGTTGTCTTTCGTGTCTTGCGAAAATGGCTGACTGAAATGTCTCAAGAGACTTTGTATGTGTAATACTTTGTGTTAAATATCTAAGCTCAAGGTACTTTCAGAATAAAAGATTGTTTCCAAATGAACAAAAAAACAACAATTACAATCAATATTTCATTAAGCAGCCCCTCAATCGAAGACCTATAGGTAAGTACATACAGATGGTTGCTTATTGCAGGATAATAATGTATCATTTTTGTCCTCCATTAAGCAGACACCTGTCATTAGGCATCTCCAGGGTGCTACAAAGAGTGGTCATTTAACCCATTTCCCCATAAATATGCCTTTTTACGCCTTTAAATCATTACTCCACTGTAGGAAATAGTATCACTTTATACAGTCATGTATAATGTTCCATAGAAAATATTTCTATATCCTAGCAGATAAAATTTTGGAGACTAGAATCGACCATGGGGTAATAGGTTAACAAAAGATTGACCTTAAAAGTATGTTAATAATTTCAAAGTGCTCACACACCTATCATTGATCCAGTGAAATCGTAGTCTGCCACTTGAACAATCTGTAAAATATAAACACATTATTATTGGCATGCACATCAGAATTCAAATAAGAGGGAATAAGCTAGAAGTTTTCATCATCTGTTCCTTTTTGGCTTTCTTTGAGGTTCATTCGACTTGTCCAGGGCTCCAGATTAAGAGGGAGTAAACTGCAGAAATCCAATATTTTCTCACTTATTTTAGCATCAAATCCTATGGTGCTACTACTCATTAGAAGCTCTCTTCCAGACGCTTCTAATGATTAGTGACACCTTAGGGTTTAAAGCAGAAATAAAGATTTTGGTTTTTGAAATACCCCCTGTATCTGGAGCCCTGCTTGTTGTTACAGAGTTATCTGCCCCTGATGTACTCCTTTCTGGTGAAGAGGGGTTTTACTGGACATCAGAATGATGCCAGATTGCATAATGGACAAACCCTATGAGTTCAGTTAAACCTGTCTTTAGCAACCTTTAAACGAGAAAGCAGGTTAAAGGTAAAACTTCAATAAATTTACTTTCAACCTGCACGAAGCAAACTCCTGTCTTCAATGCAAATAAATGGATAAAAGGGCTAACTAGGTAACACTCTTATGTAGGTCAAATACGATGCAGACTGAATAAAGGATATGTTGATTTTTCTACAACAAACTTTAAAACTCTTTGAACCCTAGTCAAGCATATATGTATAATTTGCAAATATAATACCTGTGAGAAGTACACTTGTCCTATGCAAACAATGTAGGCACTGATTAGAGGGCTCCTTAAGGTGCCCTCTGATCAGGGCCTACACTGTTTGTCATTTTGACATATATTGTAAAAATCAACCCTAAACAAGAGGGCCTGAAGGCCCTGATATCGCTCACCTGTTATAATGAAACCTGATAGCTTTACCTTTGAATTTCACACATTTTATTCTAAATCCATTCAAATTTGTAGTATAGCATGCAAACAACATTGGAATATGAACTACTCTAGTATAGTAGAGTACATCAAGGGCAGATAACTACAGCCTAAATTATACTTAAATTAAGCCTTTTCTAGTATTACAAAGTATATCAAGGGCAGATAACTCTTGCTACAATATTCAGATTTCAACAATAATTGCACTCCCTTGAGAACTTATAGCTATATACATTGTAAGCAAGTATAATTAAAATCCATCGAAAACTGTAGTTGCAAGAGTGTAAACAGTGTTAGGTTTGACATTTTCAGCAATTCAACCATAATCAACCTCGTCTGAACTCTTATAGTCATATACAATCTGAGCAAGTTTAAGAAAGATTGGATAAAAAGTGTGGCCTCTAGAGTATAAACACCTTTAAATATGACTTTTTCAGCAATTCAAAAGTAGATAACTCTTGACCTATACTCATCCAAACTCTTATGGTATTACATAATCTGGGCAAGTTAAAGAAAGATTGGATAAAAATGGTCGCCTCTAGAGTGTAAACATTGTTGAATATGGCATTTTCAGCAATTCAAAGGTAGATAACTCTTGATCTGTTGGTCCGATTTCAACCATAATGGAACTCATCTAAACTCTTATAGTAATATACCATCTGAGCAAGCTTGAGAAAGGTTGGATTAAAATTGTGGCCTCAAGAGTGTAAACACTGTTAAATATGGCATTTTCAGCAATTCAGAGGTAGATAACTATTGACCTATTGGTCAGATTCCAACCATAATCGAACTCATCCGAACTCTTATGGTAATATACAATCTGAGCAAGTTACAGAAAGATTGGATTAAAATTGTGGCCTCTAGAGTGTAAACACTAAAATTGTTGACGACGGACGCCGGACATTCAAAGATTGCAAAAGCTCACCCTGAGCTAGCTCAGGTGAGCTAAAAATCAAAAATGAATTATACTAAATTAAAAGCTAGAATGGTCCATTTGAAGTTTCAGAAAGGAAAGGTTTAATCTAAACAAGTTTAGATCTAAGACAATAATCCTGGTAATTATGCTATCCTACATGTATAATGAATTTTACTCAGTAGACACACCAAATACCTACCAGCTGAACAAATGTTGTGATTTTCATCCGTTTGAATATCTCACCAGTTTTAAATCTGTAGTCTGAAAATACAAAAAAAAAGCTACATTAGTAAAGTATCCAAAGTATTTCCGAATCCAGTTTTTTAACTGAAGAAACCAAAACATGCATGCAAAATGAACCAGCTCATGTTGAATATAAGACTATTTTCGGAAGAAATTAATCAGAACATGAAAGTAAATTCTAATACACACTTCGCTCATGTCCCTGTATAAACAAAGACGGACGTATCTGTGTTTGAATTCTCAATAAAACACTCACGCGCTGTAACATCTTAATGTGACGTCATATGGCTTCGAAAATGCATACGCCAAGAAACGTAGTGCCTTTGCTTCAGTGCAAATTGTGGTTAAATTATTTGTTAGAAGCGAAACAATAAATTCATACCAGTGTTTTATCGTGCAATAAAACATGGGTAGTCGTTGAGATGCTGGTAATTAAATCACTTGTCCTTCGACCTCGTGATTTAATTACTACGCGTCTCAACTCCTACCAGTGTTTTATTGCTACGATAAAACACTGGTATGAATTTATTATTTCTTAAACAAAAGTACAGACTCAGAGTACTCCTTAACATTTTTGTCATATTTAAAAAATTCACCTGCCAAATATTTATATACAAAACTCTGACCACTTAAAATGAAGATTTATCATCTGAACAATAACTTGGCTAATAAAATAAGTAAAAGTTTCAACAGGAAAGACTTGTCAGATAGTTGCTTCAGTAGATGTCTGATCCAGGCCTACACTTACAATCGACCTCCGATATCTCGAACTCGCTTAACTCAAACTAACACATTATTTCACGTTTATATAGGTTCAGTCAAACATACCCATATTTTAAAGTTAAAACATGGCTAAGCCATACCGGTATGCTTGACTTAACCGAATTCGAGATATCGAAGTTTGACTGTTTTTCAAAATGCCTAAGTATACACTTTCTTTAGCAGGAGAATGGATAATAACAGTCTTGTGTATTGAAGAGATATTACTTTGGCTCCAAAATCAGTAAATGGCAACTCTTTGGAGCCCTGGAAATATAGCATATGAGAAACCAGAATACTGTTCATCTAATCTCTGAGGGTTTAACTTTCATTTGTAAATTATTCAGAAGACTTACATCTAACCTGAAACATTTAACTCAAAATATTTAAAATGCCTTGCCAAAGTCCTCTATCATAATTAGATCTCCTTTTCAATCTAGCTTTCTGTTTTTAGTTACACATAAATTGTTTCTATTGTTCCTGTAGGAGCTGTCTACAGTACTACTCCATCAGTAAGTGTACCAATACCTTGTATCAAGTGACCACCAACTGAAGTAGTGTGGAGATCTCTAAAGAAGCCCCTTAACCCATTACCCCTTAGATATGCCTTTTTACCACCTCTAATTTATTCCTCCACTGAAGAAAATAGTTGCAAATTATTCAGTTATGAATATTTATCAAAAGAAATATTTTCTATTTTCTAGTAGATGGTAGCTTAAAGCTTTAAGTGTTCATTTATCTTTAAAGCGACTCGCAACCAGATGGTGCATTAAAAACAGTAATTTGTAAATATGTGTCAAACGCTTATATAAATGGTAAAGAATTAGTTTAGGATAAGAAATTCTGTTTAAAAAAAATGTATTTCAATAAAAAAAATTATTGGTCTCTGGTGGGATTCGAACCCGGGGCCCGGCATTGGCGGACAGAAGGCAAAATAGGGGAAACCGCTTAGACCAATGGACCACAGAACTATCCGTTTATCTCGGATCGATTTAACGTATTTCAATGTGTAGCGATCGAAAGTGCATACAACTTCGTAATTCGGCTCGTGTTTATGTCTGAGCCCGTGTAGAGAAGCAACAACAACAACTATACCGTCTACTAGTCGGGTATAGAAAAACGATGGAAAATATCTAAAAATCTAAGATTCGGTGACGATTCTTGAGACTTTTTTTGGACTGATCATATCTTTTTAATGTCAGAAGCCAAATAATGCCACAAATTTGCTTTTATTTGAGTATTTTATTTTATTTTGACAAGTACACCATCCGGTTGCGAGTCCCTTTAAAACTAGAAACAGGCTATGGGGTAATGGGTAAAGACATTTTTGCTTTACTTTCAACCTGCTTGAAGCGGTCACAACTAGAAACATGTATATAGAGTAATAGGTTAATAAAGGACAAAAGTAATGCAGAAAGCTCCTATATGTCTATCTTACTTGTATCCTGCATTAAGTTATCACATGTACCAAAGACTGTATATAAAATCTGTCTTGTTTTTTGTGATAACCAAGCCCCAAATATTGTCGATATAAATAACCTTTAATAATGGCTTCTCATGCCATAACTTATTTCAGTAGAGTTAAGCTTTCTAAATATTGACATATCTCAAACTAAATTACCTGGGCTTTTACATATCTATAGCTGCCATTTGTCAATTTATCTTGTTTACTTGGTACCCTGTTCAAATGATCTAAGAGTACAGACCTTTTTTGAAAGGCGGCTGTAGCTCCATACCAACTACAATCAAACCTGTATCACCCTTTACTTTAATCACTTTCCTTATTCTTTAACCCATTACTCCATATATACACCTTTTTACACCTCTAATTTATTGTCTCGTCTCAGAAAAAAGTCCCACTTTATACAGTTATGAATATGCACAATATGAAATACTTTCTCTATCCAAGCAGATGATAGCTTAAAGCAGGCTGAAAGTAAAGCAGAATTTCCCTTAGGCCAATGAACCATAAGAACTATTTACTATATCACAAATAGTAGTTTAAAGGAACATTCAGCTTTAATTTAAGCATGCTTTAAGCAACCATCTGTCTTCAATACTGAAAACAAGCTATGAGGAAAAGAGTTAAAAAAGACTATTTCAATTATTTTCTGTCTGGTTTATTAGCAGCCTTCCGTCAGAATATAGGAAAAGTTTTCCATGGCTATTTATCAGGACAGACATCTTACAAAACTTTGTATGACAAGTACTGTCATATGTCAGATTATAAAATTCTCAATTATTATTTATTTCTCCATCTTATCCTGTCTTGTGACATCTCTTTGGAATATTTTAGATTCATCTTGAAAAGATGATTACTAAGAGATGTCACAATACAGGACTAGATGGAGAAATCAGATATTAAATGTATTTTAAAGTTTTGATTTATGACCGCTATTGTCGTACAACGTTTCCTAAGACAGGCCCCAGAAGCATGAATGGACATTTGAACAGGGAATAAGTAAAGGCATCATGATCAACATGTGTTTCTTTGAGAACAAGGGTTAAGTGGTAATTTGTAATAAGTTATAGTGCTCCAGATAAGAGTGAGTAAACTGCACAAATCCCAACATTTTCTCACTTATTTTAGCATCAAATCCTATGATGTTACTATACTACTCGTTAGAATCGTCTCTTCGAGACGATTCTAATGAGTAATTACACCATAGGGTTTAAAGCAGAAATAAAGATTTTAGTTGTTGAAATATCCCCCTTATCTGGAGCCCGACTTATAGGAAATATTGGTAATGATGTATTCTCATGACTTAAAGAAATGAATTATGTTCTTCTGTGGAGGAATAAGTAAAGGCATTAAAAGATATATATAAAATTATTGGGTAATGGGTTATCCACCTATATTTAGAGATCTATAATGCTACTTCATTGAAGGGTCAATTGAAAAAGGTGTGTCTATATAGTTACAAAGACATGCCACATATTACATTAAACACCAGTCAATGGATGTAAATGTTACAAACTTGATAAATATTTATTCTGTCTGATCCTTTCATGAGCTTTTGATAGGAAAGTCAACAAACTTTCACTGTGTGGGATACATAAGATTACAAGCAAATACTGCCTTACTGTTGCCTGCATGCTAGCCATGAACCTGTTCCTTCATAGTAACACCTTTTTATGCAATGGACATGCTGAGTATTTTTTTGCGTTTACAACAATTGGCATCTGCTACTGTTCTAAAATAGAATTTTGACAATTTCTTTTCAAACAGGGTCAGATATGTGTCCAACAGTTTGTATCCATGTTACGCAGTGTCTTATCAGGATCCAAACTGTATACAGAGGCAATTATGGTTTCAACGCTAAGCATAGTCAGAATAAACTCTTTGCATACTACCGGCATAACGATAATAGCCATGGTTGCAAGCAACTAGGATCCAGAAGACATGCCACTTAACAGTTTCCCTTATAGAAGCACCTTTTAGCGCATTCTGTTTATTCCTACGCTGAAGAAAATAGTTCCAATTGAAACAGTCATGAATATGTATCATAAGGAATATTTTATTTATTCTAGGAGAAGGTAGCTTAAAGCAGGCTGAAAGTAAAGCAGAATGCGCCTTAAGGCGCATTCTGCTTTATTTTCAACCTGCTTTCAGTAGTCATCTATTTTCAAAACTAGAAACAGGCTATGGGGTAAATGGGTTAATGTGGCATCTCATATGGATCCAAACTGCTATTCGTTCTGACCTTAATTTGACAATATTAGCAAAATTCTATTTTAGAACAGTAGCAGACAACAATTGTTGCAAACAACATCATAACTTAGTGTTCAACGAGTTAATGCTTTCACCATTGAGTAGCTGTCATTAGCTATTCAAATGTCCTCTCCTATAATTCTGAATTTTTCAAATCCTAATGAGAAACAGTTGGGATCTCTTTCAGGCCCAATGTTTAGTAAAGCAGAATGAATCTTAAGGTGCATTTTGCTTTACTTTTAGCATGTTTTAAACTACCATCTGCTTCAAGTTCAATATAGATACTACACTGTACTTCTTATTAAAATATTCATGAGTATCATGACTGTATAAATCCACGCTATTTTCTTCAGTGGAAAAAAATAAAAGGCGTAAAAATGTGTATCTGTCGAGCAATGGGTTATCATACTTCGATCATTTCCAGACAGAAAAATTGGAAACTTATATTACATCCTGACGTATTCATATGCCTTAAAACTGGCTGATTACAGCAAAAAACTCCTATTTTACCTCCAGCCAGCAACGACCTGTCTTAAACACTGACTTAAACAAAGCCTTTAAGAAATTTGATCATTTGAATTTTTGTTTTAATTTTTTACTGTTAAATTTTGTGAAGGTCAGTTTTTTTCTGTTGGAGGAGAATTTTGGAGGATTTTTACATTAATAAGACAGATTATGTACATACTTCGTACATTGTGATTTATAAAGAACCTTTTGGATTAAACATTTAAGCTTATAGAAAATGGCATATAAGTTTATTTAACAGGACAAAGATTAGCCTTTACCAGCTTAATAATTATTAATAGACTTCAATAAATATGTATGAATTGAATTTTATTTTCGTTATGGGTCAGAAGTGTGTTTGGTGGATATGGCCATTGGTTTGCTTTCAATAACCCACTATACTGACTTTTAGACTGGACTCATCAATTTTCTACATAAAGATAACTTTACATTGACTCTATAGGGGTGTCCTAAAAATCTAAAATCATGACAAAAAGAGAAGACCCTGATCAGAGGGCTCCTTCAGGAACACTCTGATCTGGATCTACACTCTTTGTAAATAATGAGTATATGATATTAGGGCACCATTTCTCCCTCATGGTATTTATGGAAGGTATGTAGCACCTTCAAACACAATGAAATGAAAGCAGAAAGCTCTTGCACTAGCTTTCTGCTTTACTTTCATTCTGTTATAATCAGATTATTTTGCACAAGTGTATATTTGTAAGACAGGTATTAGTCCTTCATTTAATTATATTCATTGGGGAAAAATAAAAAGTTCCTATTGCAGACACTTATACAGCAAATATATATATTTTAGGAAAAGGGTAAGTCCGGCTAAGATTATTGACACTAATAAAATAATGTGCAGTAGTGTCACTATTTTACCTTTAATTTAAGTCATAAAATTTAAATCTGATAAAAGTATTAGATAAATATTTTGAATCCATTTAACACTTAAACATCTTAACCTTTTCCCTTGTGAAATATCAGTGTTAGCGTTGTGTGACTGCTTAAAGTTTAATTAAAGGAGGTTAAAGGGAAAGCTGCAGTCTCAATAACGAAACAATTCTGCCTTAATTTCTATCTGCTTTAATCAGCAATCTTTCAGACTGTAAGAAAATTCCCATGGCTGACCTTTCAGAATTGAGAACAACAAAAGGCATTTCTTTGAGGAATAGGTAAAGCTTAACTTTTAATGAAGAAGGATTATGAGGTATATCTACATACAGGTAGATGTTTAATGCTGAACAAAGGTAATGCAGAAAGCTTCGTGGTAAGTTTCTGCATTACCTCTGTTCAGCATAAGGTTGTCATCAGTCTTAAAGGTTGTCGTCACAGACATGACCATTAGATCTTTACATACTTTAGATTTACGACTGAAGTCGAGAGTCCATACCATTGCATATCTGCTAATGGTCTTCGCTTAGTGAAGTTAAAACATGGATTAACCCTTAAACTGTTATACACAACTTTACATACATCTGCTAACAGTTTTTGTCCTATTCAAATGCTCCATATATGACCACAGATCAGGGTCCATGCTGTTTCACAGCTTTACTGATGTTCCTATTGGTTACAGATACAAGGAAACTAACTTAAAACCAAGAGGAGAAAGCAATTGTAAAGCAGACCGTACTACAGCCATGAATCCAGGAGTAACCCTCACACTGCTGACATTCTAAATAGACTCTTCCATTCTATAAACAATGACCAGTTTACATTGAATCTTGAGGGATTTGTAAATTTGAGGGATTTGTAAATTATAGCAACAGTGCAGACCCAGATCAGAGAGCTCCTCAAAGAGCCCTCTGATCTGGGCCTACATTAGTCTTAAAATTTTGTATAAAATTTTTTACTACACAGTTAGGATTAAAGAATATTAGTTATTCATTAGTATAATCACCAAGTTCAATACGCCTTAACTGTGTGCCACACAGCTTAGTACTGAAAATTTATGCAACATGGAGAGAAATTCTTTCTTGTATATACATTACATACAATAGGGTTGAATAAATGGACTTCAAAATCCATTAAACCACTTACATTCTATTATGTGATGTCTACCAATGAAAGTTTCACTCTTTTTCTCTGTCATTGGTTATTTAGATTTACCCTATTCTTCATGACAGTGCATAAGAACACCTTTACCTATTCTTCATCACAAAAGTCTATGATAACTTTACTGCTTTACTTTACTAATTAATTTAACCCTTTACTCCATAGCTTGTTTCTAGTTTTGATGAATATAGGTGACTACTTAAAGCAGGTTGAAAGTAAAGCAGAATGCACCTTAAGGTGCATTCTGCTTTACTTTCAACCTGCTTTAAGCTACCACCTGTAAGAACAAGAAAGTATTCCTTATGATACATATTCATGACTGTATAAATTGGAACTTTTTTCTTCAGCAGAGAAATAAACTGAATGCACTATAAGGCGATTCTATTGGGGAAAGGGTTAAATACAAGTGACAGCTTAATGAAAGATAAAAGTAAAGCAAAATGGTCCTACACCACCATGATCAGGGTCTGCACTGTTGTCATACTTTGAAATATTTTGGAGACAAAGCCCTTTCAAGAGTGTTAGCCATGTAATGGTTAAGAGTTAACCCATTACTCCATATTTATGCCTTTAATTCATTCCTCCACTGAAGAAAATAATTCCAATTTATAAAGTCATGAGTATATATCATAAGCAATAACTTCTATATTCTAGCAGATAATAGCTTAAAGCAGGCTGAAAGTAAAGCAGAATGCACCTTAAGGTGCATTCTGCTTTACTTTCAACCTGCTTTAAGTAGTCCCCTATCTTCAAAAATAGAAAGAAGCTATAGGGTAATGGGTTAATTTATGCAAGATCTGGTTGCCAGTTGCTCTTAAGACAAATGTCTTTTGCTAACTAGAACAAACTTCAGTATTCTGTGTTCATTATGTAAATAAGGGATTAGCCTAAAGGTTAACACTTATCTTGCTATCTAATGTTTGTTTTAAAGCTGCAATCTTCAAAATAAATTCAAATTCAGTGGGTCCTTTTTTCTTTTTTTTTTCACTGATCAAACGTTAGTGAACTTCTTGCATCCTAGCAGTAAAACCGTGATTACCTTTGAAAAAAGAAGAAAAGAAAAGAAAAAAATGTTGGACTAATGAGGCGCAATGTTACACATCATCTCATCAGGATCCAAACGGTTTGACACTGTGACCCTGTTATAAAAAGAAATTTACAAAAAAACTATTTTTATGAATAATAATAACCGACAACAATAATTGTGGCAGACAATACAAATTACCCAGCATGCAGATTTAATATGAGGGATTAACTATCAGAGAGTTGTGTAGCTGATAAGACACCAAGATACTTTTGTCTGATCAGGAACCAAACTGTCAGAAAATACAGCACAACCTTCTTGAAAATTTGAAAACAGTTAGGTCAAATTTTCTATTCCAAGGCTAAGCTATGTTTTAACTTCGATATACAAATATGTTTGACTTGAGCAAGTTTGAGAAAATGAAATTCAACTGAAGAAGTAGGAGTAAGTTCCACTTCACCCTTTCCTCCCTGAAACTTTGAATGGACATTTCTAATTTTCAATTTTTGACTTTTTAGGGTTGATTTTTACAATATGTCAAAATGACAAAAAGTGCAGATCCCGATTAGAGGGCTGCTTAAGGAGTCCTCTGACCCTCTAAGGCACACTGTTTACAAAGGATGTATATATGCCTAGGGTTCAAAGAGTTAAGCAAGTCTTGGGGATTGAGGTTTCATGACATGAGCAAAATCATTGCAGCGAAATAAAGGTAAGGCTTAAAAAACACAAACTTATATTTAATACTTACAAAAAGCAAATTAATTCAAATGCATTTACTTGCATTTGAGAAAGTGTTGTGTACCTGTACAATCTGTATACCATTTGTACATAAACAACTGCATTTGTTTGTAATAAGAAAAGCATAATTACTACTGCTTTGAAAACTTACAAGGGTTATAATGCCAAGCATGTTCGTGGCAAAACAAGCGTTCTGGATAAAAAGATATTAGAGTTGAATTCAAATGTACAAACTTTTCACTTCAACATTTATTCCTTTGCGAAAACTAATAGATTTAAAACATAAACAGCATTTTACAAAGCCAAACAGCTTACATCAGGAAATAACTTTCAATTTTTCAATTAAGACATAAAGTGAAAATGTCACATTCTTGTGGGTTCTGCTGCCTGATTTACAGCCAAACTGTGTTAAGCAGCCATTTTTAAGACAATTAAATGCGCAGGTGGAATTTTCTGGATTACTAGTACATTTGTTGCAAGCAGTCACCTATCTGTTAAGATATGACATGATTCTATGTACACTCTTTTCTATGTATGGTAGATACGTTGTCCATTTTTTATTAGCAAGTGCAATAGTTTGTATGATATAATTTTTTGTACATACCATAGTGGGCATTTTATATATGAATATTTAGCTGTTAAAGGGGTAGTAGCACAGGTTTGATAGAATAACAAAAACATTTAACCCATTGCCCCATAAATATGCCTTTTTACACCTTTAAAATATTCTTCCATTGAAGAAAAAAGTTCAAATTTATACAGTCAAGAATATATATCACATGAAATATTATCTATATTGTAGCTGATGGTAGCTTAAAGCAGGCTGAAAGTAAAGCAGAATGTGCCTTAAGGCACATTCTGTTTTACTTTTAACCTGCTTTAAGTCGGCATGTATATTCAATACTAGAAACAGTCCATGGGGTAATGGGTTAAGATACTCCCCTGAGTTTCAGACTTATCTCAAAACATGTTTGGTAACCTTTGAGTGTAGAAACTCATTAATCTACCTGAGAACTTTGCTTCAAACCGTTCTGCTTTTCATGTATCAATAAAACAAGAGTGCTTAAGTGTGGCTTACCATACAGCTTATGTAAGCCGGTAGATAAAACCTGGGCTCAAACAATATTGCTTACTAATCAATATGTGTTTAACCTTGTACATGCTACAGGTAATTTTGTGATTGTTGTTGCAAACAGTTTGGATACAGATAAGATGCCAAGTAACTCAGCAGCTCATCTAAATCCAAACTGTCCAACATTCTGATGATATTTTCTAAAAGACAATACATAATAAAACCCACTCTGAGAATTGTTGCAGATATTAGATTTTGCAGATTTATTATTTAGAATGCCAAACATTAAGTACAAACTATGTAACAATAGATATTGTCACTTATCATTCTGCCTGCACCACGAAATATCTACAAAATGCTTAAAGTATGTTGTATGCTTCTAAAGTACTGTCTGCTAAAATAAAGAGTAACTTCTTCCTTTTCCTGTTCTAAATGAATGAATGAATGAATGAATAATGTCTCATGGCCCATCAATACAAATGGTCATTTACAGCCAATTTGGCTGCTTTAAGCTGCCACCTGTTTTAACCCATTACCCTAGCCTGATTCTAGTTTTGAAAAAGGTGACCACTTAAAGCAGGTTGAAAGTAAAGCAGAATGCACCTTAGAGCGCATTCTGCTTTACTTTCAGCCTGCTTTAAGCTACCATCTGCTTGAATATATAAAATAATTCTTATCATACATATTCAAAACTGTATAAATTGTAACTTTTTTCTTCAGTGGAGGAATAAATTATAGGCATGAAAAGGCATATTGTGGGTAATGGGTTAACCCGTCACTCCATAGGTACCGGGGTTTTTTTCAGCCGATATTATAGCTGTATTATTTTATTTTCTGTGATACTGAGCTTTTCCATGTGTATCTGTATGATAAGATGGAAAAGACTGTATAATACTGTATGTACTGCTTTGACAGCCTTTTCTATAAATATGATGTCATGTACACAATGACATATTTGTACAAGTTTCACATAACTCTTTATGGCATTAAAGAATTCTTGTTCTGTTTCAAATATCAAATGTTTCTGGATATAAAAGTATTGAAACAAATATTTAGTTGTAAATTGAAAGCATTATACAATAAACACATCACCAGTTGGTGGTGCACTACATGGTGTTGTATTCAGCTCTCAACGTTCTTGGCAGTGACAGCTGTCCAGACTTGTGTGAAAGGTGCTTGTCAGATATGCTGATTCTGTCAAAAACATTGATAGATGAATACATCACCCTGTACACTGTTATATTAAGCAGTAACATTGTGTTCATAGATCTCTATGTTAATTCATTGATTATTTGTCAAACACATAATGAGTGTACAATCATGTATTTGTTAAAAGTAACTTTTAACCCTTTCATGCCATTTTTTTAGATAGCCTGTAATGATTTATTTTGCATACCATTCAGATCTCAATGAGGAGCAAGAATTTCTATATCGCATAATCCAAACAATTTGACACTCAAAAATTGTACTTCAGTAGCATCAAGGATTGAAAGATTAATCTTCAGATATATATACTCACGGAATTTAAAAACTGTGCATGGTTTAAATTTGTTTTAAATGTACACGTTTCCAATTAGTTCACGTAAATACGGTTGATACAGCTGAATAAAGTGTGTAGAATGTATTGGTTACCATTTTCGTGAAATTTATGTTAAATTTGAGTGTCAAAAGACGTTTGTCTATTTTGGCATAAATTGGTCAGTACAATCATGTGGACAGCACATGCATCATTTTTTAAATGTACACTGATTGTTCTGGAAGCAAATCATCAGAAAAACAAGTAAAGTTTGTTTTATGAAGGCTATGCCACGGCTGTCTTAAAATGCGAGTTTACGTTCAGTCAGCATATTAGATGTTGGAATGCAAAAAAAATGATGTCGCAGGCTGATTTGGCCTTCATCGTAACATTGTGTTGTCATTATGGAGACGTATCGACAAACTGGCAATGCTCGCGAGAACCTGCGATCCGGGATACCGCTATTAACGTAACGTCAACAAGATACGTATTTTCCCGTTACACATGTGCTTGGTCGTTTTCAGTCTTCAAACTTCACGGCTCGAAACATTCCAGGACTTTGTCTAATCAGACTGAGGACAGTGAAGAAAAGTTTACGCTAATTTTGAATCCGTCTGCAAGGTCCTACTGTCCTGTTCTGACGTCAAACCTGCCATATTGTCTTACAGCATGACAACCCAGACCCACACGTTGCTCGGGTACATTGTCACGGCCTTCCTGCAGAACAAAAACATTGAGGGCATTGACTTGCCCGCTGCCTCATCCAATCTCACGCTAACTGTGCGCGTTTGGGTGAGATTGAGTGTTGTTTGTGACGTCTACCGAACCATTGTGATTGACGTTGGAACAGCTGCCTGATTGTTTAGTCAGGGTATGGAATGATATTCCTCAGCAGTTTTTCGTAGTGTTGGTGATGTCCATTCGACGATGATGCCGTGCTTGCTTTGATGCAAAGGGAGGACACATGCGTTATTAATTATGTGACATTAGTTTTGACCCTTAATGACAAAAAGGCATAGCAATACAACCATGATTGACATCACACATTAATGATTCTTATGAAATGTTAAAATTATGTTTAAAAAAACACGATAACAGAGTCAATTTATATCTGGTTTGTTATTCCTATTATTTAGAAAGCTATTCCCAATGCACAGTTTTTAAATTCTGTGAGTATACATAAAGAAGAAGCATTTTTCATACAGACAACATACTTGAAATGTTTTCTGTATCCTAGCAGATGGTAGTTTAAAGCAGGCCTTAAGAGGCATTCTGCTTTACTTTCAACCTTCTTGAAGTGGTCACCTGTCTTCAAAACTAGAAACAAAGTATAGAGTACAGCTACGGTTAAGTAGATCTACGTTTTGTAGACAGGTGACTACTTAAAGCAGGTTAAAAGTAAAGCAGAATGTGCCTGAAGGCACATTCTGCTTTACTTTCAGCCTGCTTTAAGCTACCATCTGCTAAGATGAAGACAATATTTCCAATGACTCATTTTTATGAGTGTATAAAGTGTTACTATTTCCTTTACTTGAAGCATAAATTAAAGAAGTAAAAAGGTGTATTTATGGGGTAATGGGTTAACATCCAATCATTTCTATTAGTATCTGAGTGCTTACCATATTGTGACTGTTTCTCAGTACCAAACAATATATCAAACAAGTTCTGCCTATCTTGTTTGAACATTCGAGGCCTCGGAGTAGCCTTCTTCTCTTTGAAGTTACTGTCACTAGCAGTAGGGTTTCCCTTTTTTGGCATTTTGGCTGTGTTCTATTGGTTCTTGACCACCTTCACAATCACAGTCAAACTTTTCTCTTATTCTTCATTGAATAAACCAAATCCCTAGCTAAATCTTGTACACAAGATTCAACTTAAACTACTTCACTGGTCCATTCACTAAATGTCAATTTTCTATGGTATGCTTTGGAAACTTTTACTAACTCGGAACTCCACACCAGAGCTTATAGATTTTCACCCTCTTACAGAGGTAAAACCTAACAAACTGTCATGAATTATAAATGATGACTGAGTATGGCAAACAGTATTGAGGTGAAAAAAAGTTTAAAATACCAATCTATCCCCAATCAAGTCAGTTATCTACACAATAAAATAACTGGTCTCAGTAAGCTTTCTCCTCCTAATATACTTTAATCACCCTTTCCAATATCCAATAATCAGTTCCGATCAATAACCAAGCCCACCGAAAATAAATAATGCCTTCCAATATTTACAACACTTTAAATCCATGAAAGTTCTGCAACAACAGAAGCCGTTATCAGTTTACAAACCAAACTTCCGTAAAACTCTCCTTTACAAGATTGAACTTTCCCCGTACTATGTTATTTCACTGCATTAAATCTACCAGTATATAAAAAAGTTTTCACTTCATGGTATCCAAGGCCTAGCTATGGTCATAAGAGCTTTGAGTCAGTCTGAATTCAACCCTTACAGTGCTAAAATTCCCCTTGGAATCCTCCATTGTCTGACATATGGCCGGTTTACAACTGACTCGTAAGAACTTTGTCACAAAGATAAACTAAGTATTTAGAAGTATGACAAACAGTGCAGATCCTGATCAGAGGGTTCCTTCAGGAACCCTCTGATCTGGATCTACACTGTATGAAAAGAATAGCTATATTTGGTTAAAGCATTAAAAGATTTAAAGCTCCCCTTAACCTTAATCCTACTAAGTTTTACCTGGCTTGAAAACAGTCTGGATCCAGATAAGAAGCAATGTAACTCCAGGCCAACTCCAGGCCGAATTTGGCCTGGAATTAGAACTGCTTTTAAAATCAAACATTTAGAGATGACCAAGGACTATTACAGCAGATTCAGCGTTTAGAAGCGGAAGGAGTATTGATATAGCATTGGGCTTGACTGTTTCGCGCCCTGTTGAAAATCTTTGATCAGACTGGTGGGTAAGGCTCTAGAAGGATTATTGTACTCATTTGGCACTAAGTATGAATTAAAACCTCCATATCTCACATCCTTTACATAACTGGGGGAAGGTTTCTCACACTGAATTATGGGTTCTGAATTTTGAAAGACTCATTTATCTGTACAAAATTACATTATCTATCATATATTGTTTGGAGTCAGATTTCAACCAGAGTCACATGGTATCAGTTTGAGATCAAATCTTTATTGCTTTAATCACTCAAGTCATTCTAAACGGATTAAAGGATATACCGTGAAAGGTCAGGCATTTGTAAACTGTTATACTGTTAAATCTAGATGCCACAACCACTCAAAAAAAGACTTTGTCTCAGAGTAAGGCAAGTGGCTGTTTGAAGCAAGATGAAAGTAAAGCAGAAAGCTCCTTCAGGAGCTTTCTGCTTTACTTTCATCTTGCTTCACTCTACCACCTGTATTAAAATTCAACAATGAGGCAATGTATGAATGATCATAATATCATGAATTTACTGTACCATAATGTTCAAACTGCTAGAACTAAAATCAATAACTGGTTGGAACAATTTATTGACTTAAATTACTTTTAAATACACAAAGCTGGTTGACCATTGATAAGTAAGTGAAAGAACTACTGATATACAAGCTTCTTTACAATTGTATATAACACAATAGCCATCTACAGTCAAATCTCATTATCTCGAACTCACTTACCCTTGGATATTTTTAAAGTTAAAATGCGGCTTACTGTCACTACATTTGAACTTAGAAATATATTTATGTTTGTCAGAATTAAACTAAGAAATTACTGGTAAGTTTGATTTAACCCATAGCCTATTTCTAGTTTTGAAGACACTTGACCACTTAAAGCAGGTTGAAAGTAAAGTAGAATGTGCCTTAGGGCGCATTCTGCTTTACTTTCAGCCTGCTTTAAGCTATAATCCGCTAGAATATATAAAATATTCCTTATGATACAACAGATACATATTCAAATCTGTATATAGTGGAACTATTTTTTTCAGTGGTAGAATAAATTAAAGGTAAAAAAAGGTGTATTTATGGTGTAATGGGTTAAGCAAGTTCTGAGATATATCAAAGTTAGGCTGTATTTGTTTCCATACACATTCATGTCTAACGCTTTTACTGCTGCAATATCGTCTGCTGTTTTTCACAAAGTTACACTTTGACAGAAAATATCATAATGACAAGTGACAAACAGCTTGAATCCAGATCAGACGCCGCATTACGCGGCGCCTGACCTGGATTCAAGCTGTTTACAAATGTACCTCCCTATAACGACTCCCTTTAAACAATGCACACAATGTTTGTCTCCCGTTTGGTGTTGTTGTAGAGAGGGAATGCTGTACACATTTTTAGCATGCAATGCAAAATTCTATCTAGCAACAACATATTGAAGAAGCAAACATATCTTTTCAGACAGATAGCTTCTAAATGAAGGCAATAAGTAATGAAAAACAAGCTTTCTGCATTATTTTGGTATCCAGCAACCACTATTGAGACAGTGATGATGTAGATAACTCTAACAAAAACACCTTAAATGCAACATGTACAATTATCTCCCTTAGCATTAATCATTTTAAATATGCAGATGGTTTAAATAAGTCAAAAGTTAGAAATTCCAAATAATTGCATATCTCATGAATCTAGACCACACTTACTATTTTAAACATTATATAACATTGTCCTATAACCCACCCCCTCCCTGCACTTTGTATTACTCTGAGTATAATGAAATGCATTGCATTTCACAGAGAAGTGTGTTGCATATCCCTTTCCTCCCTGAAACCCGAAATGGATAATTCTAGTTTTCAATTTAGTCTAGTCCATTTTGGACTTTTTAGGGTTGTTTTTTAAAATAACAAACAGTGTAGACCCTGATCAGAGGGCTCCTTAAGGAGCCCTCTGATCAGGGTCTACACTGTTTGCATAGGACAAGAGTACTCCTCACAGGTAAGCTGTTTGCAATGACATATATGCGTGACTAGGGTTCAAAGAGATATACAGTGAAACATCTCTATTTCGGCCATTAAAACAGCGTTAATTGATTTCATAAACTACAGGTGACAGCTAAAAGCAAGGTGTAAGTCAAACAGAAAACTCCTAAAGGACCTGCCTTAAACACCAGCTAATTAACATAATTTAGTGGTGGTAATATAGAGGTTTTACTGTACATGTACATATACATTGTCTAATGCTGCCCAATGACAGTTAATGACACGTGTGTTCTGGTTGGTAAAGCAAATTAGGCATTTACATTAATCTGTTAACTGATGATAAAAAAGTTTATTTTAATTAGTAATGAACAGAGACAGCGGCACTCTTGATTGCTCAATTGCAAATCAAATCTTTGAATGCTAAGTAATACTTTAATCTGCAACAATGTCGTTTGCGACTGTTTTAATTACAAAAATATTTTTAAAATAGGTTTTGATCCATATATCTGATGAGACCCTCGGTGTCTCATCACGATTCAATCTGTTTGCCAAGGTGATTTTGATTTCTCCATTTGCATGCAAAGAGTTATCTCTCCGTATTCTAAACATACAGCTGAACTGTGCTAAATTAATCATACATTACATCATAAACATGCCTTTTTACGCCTTCAATTTATTCCTCTACTAAAGAAAATAGTTCTACTTTATACAGTCATGAATATGTATATGTACAACAAGAAATATTTTCTATTCCTTAAGCCCGTTTCCCCTTTAGCCGTACGATTTTTATTTCGTACGATTTCGCAGGTCCAGTGTATCGCAAGGCAAATCGCTGCAAGTGATTTCAAATTCGTGCGATCGTAGACAATGCAAGACCTCCGCACGAACACCGTACGGCTGTCTCACGAGTCGCACGATTTTTACCGAGAACATAGGAAAAAGGTGGTGCAAAATTCGCACGACCGCCGCAAGATGGTCGCACAGCAGCCGTGCGAATGTGCAAGACAGCCGCAAGGCTGCCGTACGAATTCGGATATTCTCTTGCGCTCGCCGTACGGCAGCCGTACGAATGACTCCGTCATTCGTACGTTTATTTTACGAATAATGCCCCTATGAGGGTATAAATGTAAAGGCAAAACTGAAACTGTCGTCACATGCTCATGAGAATTTGGCAATAATGGTCATTCAACCTCAGCTGGTGGATGTTGCAATATCAAGGAGAATAATTCAAGATGAAGAAGAATGCTATCATGCTACTTTGGTCATTCTTATCCGTGAGCGTCAACACCAGAGAAGGCGTGAGAGGCATTGGTGAGTAAAGTCATGGACTGAGTGAAGTAGGCTGTTCAGACACAACTATACCCTCTTCCAGGAGCTTGATAAGGATTTCGAGGACGACAACATCAGCTGCATAAGGAAAAGCTTCAATATGGTTGCCGAGGTGCTGCTACGTGTCAGCTCGCATATCACCAAGTCAAACAGAGGTCGTGGTTCCATCGAGCCTGGAGAGAAGCTGGTGTGAACACTCATATTTTGGCTACAGGAATGAGTTTCAAATGCTTACAGTACGTTTTCAGGGTTGCACACAACACCATCCCCCTCTTTTTACGTGAGATATGTTGGGCTATTTATAAACCAGTTCAACGATGAACTCATAGCCCTGCCTTCAACCCATGACCGATGACGTGATGTAGCGCAGATATTCTGCAACCGATGGAACTTCAACAACAAACATGTAGCCATCAAGAGGCCGGATCTGTCTGGAACCCAGTCTTATTATTACAAGGGATTTTGCTACATTGTGCTGCTAGGTATGGTAGATGCAGAGTACTAGTTCCTGTGGATAAGTATGGGAAGCAACGGATTGGCTTTGATGCAGGAATCTTCCTTGAGAACTCCCTACGGTCAGCCCAAGAGAACAGCACCATTGGTTTCCAACCCGCGAACCACACCCACACGATGACAAGATGTCCCTTATTTCATTCTAGGAGATGACGCTTGTCCGCTGTTTAAAGGAAGCGAACGAAGATAATGTTAAGTGTAGTAAAACTTATTTGTAAAATTTAAAAAAAGAACGAAATCGTAGCTGTGCACTTTTGTGTATTAGATCATAGTTAGAAGTTGAGGTATAACGGGATATTTAGGTCGAGTGATATCATTACCAAAATATCAACAACTGACAATAATCTGATGCAGGATCATGTGTAACTACGATTTTTTTTTTATTACTTCGATTCTAACATGATTCTTTTAAAACAAAATTTCCAGGAGAATACCCAACACCGGAATGTTGGCATATGCTACACCATTTTGGCTACTGCATTAACTTTCGACAACTTTTGCTGCTTTTCACCCTTAATATTCTAAAAGTAAAGGACGTACACTCACCAGAATCAACAATATCAACTCAATTATGGTTTATCTGTCACCTTGAAGCGAACAACGATACCATTTGCATTAAATCTGGACATCTATATGCCAAAGCTATCGAGATTATAAATTGAGAAAAGTGAAAGCACTTTCGACTGTGCTAGATTTTAACATGGAACAGATAGAAACAAATGTGGTTGAAATTTAACTTTAAACTGTATTTACCAGAGACAGAACTTTAATTTTAAATATTCAGGTTAATGGTGCTTTTACTTAACGAAATGGCACCGGCGAACAACTGGAATTGTCGAATCTCAGATTTACTACGTGTTTACATCACGTGATTTAAGGAATATCATTGATAAATTGCACGGTCGATCAAATGATGCGCTTGCAGTGAATTATCGCGAATTAGAGAACTGTTCTTGGTATCTTTTTGTTTATATGTCATAGGTTTCGAGTCGAACCAGAACAGAAAATAAACTATGTTTTCCAATAATAATTGATGCTATTCAGTAGGGGCGTAACAGCACGGCATTACTTTGTTAGAGTCCTCTTAGATATATTTGCAATATTTTATATTTTAATTGAGCACATACGAGAGGGGATGCCCTGTAAATTTGAATGTAATGATGTGACAGTTATAACATACTCAACAAATGGCTATGTTAATTTGGACTCTCCCCTTGTATTTTGAGCACTCCTTTTATTCTTTTACTGCTACAAATAAGTTTTCAAGGCAAAATTCTATCCATTTTTTGTACTTATAATTTGAAACAATATATTACAATATAATGCAATACGTCGTTGGACGTATTGTTACTGACCTACTGTAAACATAGTACGAAATATACTTACAAGGTACATCCAGTTGCGTGGCTTCGATAGGAAATTGTGTTTTACCTCGTCGGACCCTGAACTCGCCGGGTCTTCGGTCGGTGGCTCATATTTTTCATGGGGCACAACATACTTTCCCTTCCCTCATTTTTGAGGCAGCTGTTGATGTGAACTCTCTGAATACTACACAGCTTCAGTGAACTAATTTTAGCGCAGCTGCTTTTATAGGGGTGGGACTAAGCCCAATCTCCGCAAGACGGTCGTACGGCAGCCGTGCGAGTCATACGGCAGCCGTACGTTTCGCAGAAGCCTTGTTGCGATGTTGCGACAAAACGTACGACGGCTGCACGGTGTTCGTAAGACTAGCGCACGAATAGATTTGACTAATTGTAGCCATGATATTAACATAAATCGTACGTCGAACGTACGGGCGTCTCACGGCAGCCTTACGACCTGCAAAAATCGCATGGTGATCGCAAGGAAAATGAACATGTTGAAAACCCAGCTTGCAACGTTGCGGCAGCTGTGCGACGTTGAAAATTCATACGGAAGCTGTACGGTTGTCATACGAAACCTTGCGATTTATCCATAAAAATCGTTCGTTCGACTGTTGTACGTCTGATGTGAAACGGGCTTACCAGATTGTAGTTTAAAGCAGGCTTTACTTTCAACCTGCTTTAAGTAGTCACCTGTCCTAAATAATTGAAACATGCTATGGGGTAATGGGTTCAATAAAACAAAGATGCATTTTTTTCAGTTAGAGTTTCATAACCAGAGTTTGCCTAACACAAACATACCAATATTTCATTAAAACCTGGCTCAGCAATATTTTAATATTACAATATGTGGGCAAATTTGACATTAGTAGATTGAATAGATTCTAGTTATCGAAGTTTGACTGTCACTGTATGTTCTGAATTTCCTAACTACTTGAATTGCTTATTTGCTTGAGTTTTCGACTGTGTAACTGGAGGGAAACAGACTGGATCCCAGGCTTAGTCATACTTAAGACCTGACTGACAGTACTTGTGGCTGTTCCACTTAGAACTAGCATACTTAGACTGATTCACCTGGTGTCAGAGTACGTACAGATTCAAATCCCATGGAAATGACTAAAACTGCTTCATAGTTCAAGGTAGACAAGTTGAAGATATAGAGGAACAAAAGAGGGTTCTTTTGCATCTAACCACCTGCAACCCCCACCCAAACAACACACAAACAAACAAAGAAACCCATACTCACTTCCCTTAATTGTGTATACATGTATATATATAATTTTTTGATACACATTAAAGCAATATCTAAATAATAGTTATTGTTCTTGCTCATACAAACAGTTTCCTCATCTACTAAAAAATATATGCCAACAAGAATATTTAAGAATATGTATGCATAATCCAACACTATGTTTACCTGGTATATAAAGGCACAAAACAGGGTAAACTCTGAAAGTCAGACTCTCCTAAATCAGGACTTTCAGAAAAAGGGGACATATTTCATGGTCCAATACATTTGCTGTACTTAAAGTAGAATGTACAACCAATGATCTCTCAGGTTTATGTAGACTTTATTTCTGCTGTACTTGTTCACTATACATTCAATGAAGAGGCATTCAGGGCTTATACGACAACTTATAGCTTAATGCAGGACAGAAGTATTAATGCATTACCGGTACTTCTGTTGTGAATTAAGTTGTCACTTGCCTTAAACTCTTGCAAATTCATTATCATGTAATGATAATTCTAAAAAGACTCGGAACCTACGACATATAAACAAATAGTCAGAGAGGCGTTCTTATTTCCCGTTAATGAACTGCATTCGATCGACTGTTCCAATCTAATTGTTGTACCAGCTCTTTAAACCATTACCACATAGCCTGTTTCTTGTATTGAAGATAGGTGACCACTTAAAGCAGAATGTGCCTTAAGGCACATTCTGCTTTACTTTCAGTCTGCTTTAAGCTACAACCTGCTAGGATATAAAAAATATTTTTTGTGGTAAATATTTATGTTTGTATAAATTGGAACTATATTATTCGGTGTTGTAATAAATTAAAGGCGTTAAAAGGCGTATTTATGGGTTAATGGGTTAATATCTTTGCTATTGTATTTTCAGAGGATACTTTACAGTAAAACCTTTCTTTAGCAACACACACTAGTTTTCATTGTTGGTTTGAGATAACTGAAAAATTAAATGCTATGAAAAAATAATGCATGAATCTTTTTCTAAAGAAAATTATTTATCAAGCATAAAAGCACCAACTTACTTGCTCTGATGTCTTCAATCTTTGCCATGTATTTGGTAATACTGGAACCTGAAAAGGTTAGCAATTTCAGTGAACATACATGTATAAACATTTCTTATAAGGCAATTAAGAATAGATTTACAGAAAAACCTGTCTTAAGCAGCCAGTGAAGGGAAACAGCCAAATTGGCTGCTTTAGTCAGATGACCGCTTAATCAAGGGGTAAGAAAAAATGACTATTTTGAAAACGGTTCCGGTTATTTTTCACTATCGGATCCATCTCTATTTCAAACGTCAACAATTAACATATTAAAATTCCTCAAACTCGTATGAAAAAGCACACTTTTTGATTCTAGAAACATTGACATGGTAAACAGTTACTCGGAGTCTGATCTCCATATCAACATGTGCTAGTGAAATAATGGTCTTTTCACAAAATGGAGCACCATAATTATTTTGCCAAATATTGCTCTGATACGATAAGATTTATTTTGAGTTGGCAAGTAATATACGGTTACCAGACGTTTCGCTACCCTGGACGTTTCGCTACAGTCGTTTCGCTACCCAACCTGAAGTCGTTTCGCTACCCAATATTTAAAATAGGGGAAAATTAATGAATCTGTAGTAATAAAAACTCGGAGAATCAATTCAATCCATTAATAAAGAACAAGAGCCATATATGGCCCTAAATCGCTCACCTGGGACCGTTGATGTAAATGTAACATATCTTGGAAAGCTGAGAAATTATGACAATATGATTGTGCCAATTGCTGATTGGATGATGCTGAGTGCAGAATAGCTAAGCTTAGGGTACTGTAGTTTAAGAGAAGATTTTTAAGCTTTTTATTAAAAAAATCTATTTTTAGCTCTTGTGACCTAGATATGCAACGGACCAGAACCATTTGAACAATATTGGTAAAGTACCTCTAGAAGTTACACTATGCCAAATATTAAAGCTCTATAGCCATATTAGTTTCAGAGAAGAAGAGGTTTGAAGATTTCTCTATATAACTCTATGTAAATTTGTGACCCCTGGGGCGGGGGCATTTTTGACCCCAGGGACATAATTTGAACAATCCAGATAGAGGACCTATAGATGATGCTTTGTGCCAAATATCTAAGCTCATGGTACTGTGGTTTCAGAGAAGAAGATTTTTTAAGTTTTTATTGAAAAAAATCTATTTTTAGCTCCTGTGACCTAGATATGCAATGGACCAGAACCATTTGAACAATATCGGTAAAGTAACTCTAGAAGTTACACCATGCCAAATATCAAAGCTCTGGCTATATTAATTTCAGAGAAGAAGAGGTTTGAAGATTTCACTATATAACTCTATGTAAATTTATGACCCCTGGGGCGGGGTCATTTTTGACCCCAGGGACATAATTTGAACAATCTTAATAGAAGCCCTGTAGATGATGCTTTGTGCAAAATATCTAAGTTCAGGGTACTGTGGTTTCAGAGAAGAAGATTTTTTAAGTTTTAATCGAAAAAATCTATTTTTAGCTCCTGTGACCTAGATATGCAACGGACCGGAAACATTTGAACAATATTGGTCAAGTACCTCTAGAAGTTACACCATGCCAAATATCAAAGCTCTAGCTATATTAGTTTCAGAGCAGAAGAGGTTTGAAGAATTCACTATATAACTCTATGTGAATTTGTGACCCCCAGGGCGGGGCCTTTTTTGACCCCAGGGACATAATTTGAACAATCTTGATAGAGGACCTTTAGATGATGCTTTGTGCCAAATATCTAAGCTCAGGGTACTGTGGTTTAAGAGAAGAAGATTTTTTAAGTTTTAATTGAAACGATCTATTTTTAGCTCCTGTGACCTAGATATGCAACGGACCGGAAACATTTGAACAATATTGGTAAAGTACCTCTAGAAGTTACACCATGCCAAATATCAAAGCTCTGGCTATATTAATTTCAGAGAAGAAGAGGTTTGAAGATTTCACTATATAACTCTATGTAAATTTGTGACCCCCGGGGCGGGGCCTTTTTTTACCCCAGGGACATAATTTGAACAATCTTGATAGAGGACCTATAGATGATGCTTTGTGCCAAATATCTAAGCTCAAGGTACTGTGGTTTCAGAGAAAAAGATTTTTTGAGTTTTTATTGAAATGATCTACTTTTAGCTCCTGTGACCTAGATATGCAACGGACCGGAAACATTTGAACAACTTTCAAAGAGGACCATATAAGGATCATTTCTGCCAAGTTTGGTTAAAATCCATCCAGTAGTTTAGGAGGAGATGTCATTTAAAGAAATTGTTGACGACGGACGGACGGACGACTGACGACGGACATAGCAAGATCAGAATAGCTCACCTTGGCACTCTGTGCCAGGTGAGCTAAAAATAATATAATTTGATGATAATTTATCAAAATAAACTTGAATAAAATGAGAAAAAAGAGTTTAATTTCAGAGTTAATATTGTGTATGTTTATTTAACGCGCGCGGGGGAAGATTAATGAATCTGTAGTAATTAAAACTCGGAGAATCAATTTAAATCATAAATAAAGAAAAATTAATATAATTTGATGGTAATTTACCAAAATATACTTAAATAAAAGGAGAAAAAGAGTTAAATTTCAGAGTCAAAATTGTGTATGTTTATTTAATGCACGTGCGATGAAAATGAATGATTAATTTTTTTCACATGAAATTTTACTTTAAAGAATTAATTAACCCGCACATGCAGAAACAATATAATCTGTGTTATAATAAATGACTATTTACAGCACTCGCATAATAAATTGACATGCGTATAGAAAGGTACTGCTTAACGCATGACAAATGTAATGTAGAAAACTCATAGGAGAACGTTTGCAATACTTTTGACCTGCATTAAGCAGATATACAGTGTCTTTGAAGATCACTGAACATTATCATTGAGTGACCGTCGAACAAAGGTTTTACTGTATACCGGCACGTGCCGAGTCAACGATCGATTAAAACAGCACCAGCAATCGAATTGATTGCATTCCTAATGATTTCCTAACTTTAGAATGAAATTTACTTTAAGGAATAAATTAACCCACTTCAATTTTAAAATGTGTCATCATTGGGTAACTCAGCATCTGATCAGGTTTCAAACTGTTTGACACTCCTTTATGCATCCTGATCAAACTCTCCTGCTGTGTCATATACAGGCATGTGCCGATTAAATATGTATTGCTTCATGCTTGGCACATGTAACGTAGAGTTTTAGCATTACTTCTGTCTTGCATAAAGAAGATAAATATATATATACATTGTCTTTAAAGTAAAGTGTGATCTGTGGTACGGCTTTAGAAAAGTCTCCAAACGTGTCAAAACGTTTTTATACGTTATGGGCGTTGAAAAGACATATATTATCTCAAATATAATATGTTATATATAGTATCCCGTGTAACTTCACTGTATAAATGTTTTAGCACGTATATAATATTTAAACCCTTCACTGCGTTATGTACCCCGGAAGAAATAAAAGTTACAGACAGCCTGGATAATACACGGACGCCGAGAAAATCGGTGTCTGATCAGGATCCTAACTGTCTGGATGTTGGACATTCATATCGCTATTTATACACGCAATAGCCATATCTTCTAAACTGTTCTCTAAAGCAGACACCATGTGTATGCGCCGGATACTGTGGAGAGTGATCACACCATGCAGAATTTGTCCACTTTAGTAGACACTAGGGTTAATGTGTTAACACATGTATAATTATTAAATTAACAAGAGTTGTCAGAGAGACAACAAAGCTCGCCATCGGCACATTTAGGAACTTAAAAGCACACTCATAATCTCCCCATAATCAAACCTGACCTGTTTATAAACCTGCTTTTAATATTCTTCTCTGTATCTTTTAACTTTTAATTTTATTCACTTAACATTCTCGACAGTTGACAAGCGTCAAGTCTAGGTCCCCAACAGGGGTTTGACTCACTGGAAGATAGATAGATAGATAGAGATTACGTGCAGCTGCGCGTCAGAGCAGATTAATAAGAAGAAAAGTACTGAAGTAATGAAAATCAATGTAAATACATGTGCGCATATGATTTTTAATTGGCTAAAATCGGTAGAGACTACATGAAAGAGTTAATATAAAAATGGTTTATCATGTTTTGTGTTTTCTTCCAGTATCAATAAGTGCAGCAGAGTGACTTCCCTTGAAGGCATGCCAGTGTAAACATTCACCGGTTAAAACAAGGTAACTCAAGATGTGCAACAGAGAGCATATGCTGTATTTGAACTATTTTGATGGTTTGAATGAATGGGAATATAATTAAACTAATTCGATTCAAAGTACCGCCGAAGAACGAGGAATGTACCTGTGTCGACTGTTGGCTGAACATGACTGTACTTAGGGTTCGATGGAACTCGCTTGCTCAGGGGCTACAACGACATTAAAAGAAAGTTGATTATGTCATAAATAGGTGGAAATATGTCTTAGTTGAAATATATGTAGAAATCACCCGTAGATTATCTTAAATTAATGAAAGATATCAACTTACGTCAACTTTCTTCGGTCTAGAGGTACTGACGGCAGACATTTTGTATATGTTCGTAGTGAAGCAAGGACGCATGCGCACTAAATCGAAAGAAGTGTAGAACATGAAGTAGTAGTCTCCGGGGACCAAGGCGGACTCCGGTTCCACATGAGCGCAAACTGTTACAACATGTCAAAAATTAATTGCGACTAAATGTGGAATAAACAAACAATTATAGACAGATCTATTTCAACATAAAATGCACAATAACATGGTAATCTGTTATTATAATCAACGTGTAGGGTGATTTGTGTTGATATAGATAGTGCATTACACTTCCTCCATGATTACAGTAGAGCTATATTGGTACTTTTCAATTTGGTAGTCTAGCAGGACTTTCCCCATTTTAAGCGCGGCATTTCATATAAATTTATCAACAATTTGTGCATTGATGAGCTGATCAATGTCGTGCATGAACGAAAACAAATTATCTATGCTTAATTGCTTATTAATAAATTAACGTTTAGTGATAATATCTTTTCACATATGATTGCACTCGCTCAAATTATTTTTTGTTGCTGTTTTATTCTTCATTTCTATATATTGTAGATCTAGTTTGGACAAAAAGTATTTCGATAAGCCCTCTGATCAGGGTCTACATTGTTTATATAGGACAGACGAACCCTTCTTTGTAAAGAACGCACATAATTATGCGTCACTAGGGGTCCGAATGATTTAACCCGTTGAACCGTAGTCACCTATATCTATATGCGTCATACAAATATACAAACTGTGTACCTGTGAAGAACACACTTGTCCTATGCAAACAGTGAAGATCAAGAACAGAGAATCCTATATTAAAGGAACCATGTGTCAGGGTCTGCACTATTTGTAATTACTGCAATATATTTGACAAAGACAACCTTAAAATACAAACAAGGGCCACTATGGCCCTAAATCGCTCACCTGGTAACCATGTAACCATGTACACCGTGTGACCTAGTTTTTGACCGGGCATGACCCTCATTCTAACTTGACCTCGATTTCAATGAGACAAACATTTTGTTCAAGTTTCATGAAGATTCAACGAATTTTGTAGTCTCTAGAGTGTTAACGAGGTTTTTCGATGATTTGACCTAGTGACCTAGTGTTTGACCGGACATGACCCACATTCAAACTTGGCCTAGATTTCATTGAGGCAATCATATTGATTGAAGTTTTATGAAGATCAAATGAAATTTGTAGCCTCTAGAGTGTTAACAAGGTTTTTCGATAATTTGACCTAGTGACCTAGTTTTTGACCGGACATGACCCACATTCGAACTTGACCTAGATTTCATTGAGGCAAACATCTTGATGAAGTTTCATGAAGATCAAATGAAATTTGTAGTCTCTAGAGTGTTAACAAGGTTTTTCGAAGATTTGACCTAGTGACCTAGTTTTTGACCGGACATGACCCACATTCGAACTTGGCCTAGATTTCATTGAGGCAATCATATTGATGAAGTTTCATGAAGATCCAATGAAATTTGTAGCCTCTAGAGTGTTAACAAGGTTTTTCGACAATTTGACCTAGTGACCTAGTTTTTGACCGGACATGACCCACATTCAAACTTGACCTAGATTTCATTGAGGCAATCACATTGATGAAGTTTCATGAAGATCCAATGAAATTTGTAGTCTCTAGAGTGTTAACAAGGTTTTTCGAAGATTTGACCTAGTGACCTAGTTTTTTGACCGGACATGACCCACATTCGAACTTGGCCTAGATTTCATTGAGGCAATCATATTGATGAAGTTTCATGAAGATCCAATGAAATTTGTAGCCTCTAGAGTGTTAACAAGGTTTTTCGATAATTTGACCTAGTGACCTAGTTTTTGACCGGACATGACCCACATTCAAACTTGACCTAGATTTCATTGAGGCAATCACATTGATGAAGTTTCATGAAGATCCAATGAAATTTGTAGTCTCTAGAGTGTTAACAAGGTTTTTCGAAGATTTGACCTAGTGACCTAGTTTTTGACCGGACATGACCCACATTCGAACTTGGCCTAGATTTCATTGAGGCAATCATATTGATGAAGTTTCATGAAGATCCAATGAAATTTGTAGCCTCTAGAGTGTTAACAAGGTTTTTCGATAATTTGACCTAGTGACCTAGTTTTTGACTGGACATGATCCACATTCAAACTTGACCTAGATTTAATTTAGGCAAACATTGTGACCAAGTTTCATCAAGATCCAATTAGATTTGAACCTGCTAGAGTGTTAACGAACAATTGTGAACGGACGGACGGACGGACGGACGGACAGACGACGGACGACGGACATCCAGCGATCCTAAAAGCTCACCTTGGCACTACGTGCCAGGTGAGCTAAAAAAGACGAGACTGATTTGGGACCTTGGATTGTCAACTTGAAGTTTTACGGAGGAAAAACAATTTTGTTTGAGTTTACGAATAAGCAGAAAATTATTTTCCCTTGAAGTGTATACCACGCCAAAAAGGGGCGCTGCTGTTGTGCACGAGGTTTTCGTGCGTGCAAGCTTGCGTAGTCATTCAGCATTAGGTAACCGAACGTTTTTTTTGAATTTTTTGAATTTCATTTCGTTTAGGTTGTCCAAGTGCTCGTTACAAATACAATTATAATTTGTATCATTATTGTTTGAGTTTTGTTATTAAGGCAGTGGAGAGTTTGAAGGGAAAAAATAAAGAAGACACTATTCGTGATAGCAGTCATAATGTAGACTCAGTAGCGGACCTGCTCAAAACCCTACGCTCTTAATCATCACATAAAGTACACAGACAACTGGTTACCTATGATTTATCTTCCCGGTTTCGCATTGTCTATTAGCTTTTATTTACATGTATGTATAAAGAGTGATACGGTATCATTAATAATGTAAAATAAATGCATAAAACATGCTTGCTATTACATTTTTCTTTATTTAAATATTACCACCTGTAGAGAGATACTTTTATCTACTATTATTTGTAAAGAGTGATATAAATTCTACAGCATATTTTCTTCGAATGCCTGCTCAAATTTGTGTTGTACTCCTAAACCTTTTTCAGCGCCTGTTGATATATAAATTGTTTGTGGAGATGAGTCCGAAGTCGTTCTCTAGATTTTTATTGGTCAGATTTGAGCCAGTCTGGCACTTCGGATTTTTCATGTTGCCGATTTTGCCTAAACAGTGCTTAATTATAGTACATTCAATCTGTGTATTGACTGAACATTTTAGTCATCTCGTGAAATGACTTTCTCTTCTAAAGTCATTTCACGGGAAAATACCAATATAAATCTATGTAAATACTCAGCTAAATATAACATAATAATATAGGATTTTTTGACTTTGTCTTACGTCTGTTAGCCTAAATACTTACTCCCAACCTCCGATCAGTGTACTAGGGGGTCAGAGGCATGGTCCCCTGTTTTTTGCGTTCTGCACATTCAAAACAGGTAACATACTACTAACTTAAATTCATGTAAAAAATCTGCAACTAATATTGGCAAACTTATTGGAGTGGGGGACATGCCCCCCTGCACCCTTTCTTACAGGCCTGGGTGTCAAGTTTAACTCATTTGTCCTGATTATCCATGCGTCAAAAGTCAAGGGCATGTGTACAATGAAGGCAGTTCGGAGGCATTTGCCACACTGTTTGACAGATCGAATTTCTTTACACAACTTTGAATGTCTATTAATTGAGAAACATTTGGTGAAAACCAACATAAATACGACTTGGAACAGTCGTTACGGAGATGGCAACAATACAATGACCCCTTCTAATATCTTTGAACAAGTTTTGAAGCTCAGCAACACAATATGCATCTGACCAAGTGTGGTTACAAATGTTTGACTAGAATGGCAAACACTCAATTAGTCCATAACTGACCTAAATGCCAAACAAGAGCCCCATGGGGCATATGTCGCTCACCTGAGAATAGCTGTACATCAAAATGGAGATAATGATTTATGTCCAGGACGGGGTCATTTTTTACCCGAGGGGCATAATTTGAACAATCTTAATAGAGGACCTGTAGATGATGCTATGTTCCAAATATCTAAGATCAGGGTACTAGGGTTCTAGACATGAAGATTTTTTTTAAGTTTCCATTGAAAAAATCTATTTTTAGCTCCTGTGACCTACATATGCAACAGACTGGAACCATTTGAACAAAATAGATAAAGGACATCTAGAAGTAACACCATGCCGAATATCAAAGCTCTGGCTATATTAGCTTCAGAAAAGAAGACGTTTGAAAACTGTGACCCCCGGGTGGGGCTAATTTTGACCCCAGGGGCATAATTTGTACAAACTTGATAGAGGACCTGTAGATGATATGCAATCGACCAGAACCATTTGAACCTTATTGGTATAGGACATCTAAAAGTGTCACCATGCCAGATATCAAAGCTCTGGCCATATTATTTTCAGAGGAGAAGACGTTGGAAAATTTCACTATATAACTCTATGTAAAACTGTGACCCCCGGGGCGGGGCCAATTTTGACCCCAGGGGCATAGTTTGTACAAACTTGATAGAGGACCTGTAGATGATGCTATGTGACAAATGTCTAAGATCTGGCCCTTGTAGTTTCAGACAAGAAGATTTTTTAAGATTTCCTTATTTTTTCACTTGGTTGCCATGGCAACCAGAGTTCTACATTGTTTTTAATTCTTTGAACAATTTTGAAACAACTTGACCCAAGGAACATGGTTGAAATCTTTTCAGCAATATATGAGGAGATGTCATTTGAAGCAATTGTTAAAGACAACAATGACTGTATAAAGTGAAATTATTTTCTTCTGTGGAAGAATAAATTAAAGACATAAAAAGGAATATGTATGCGTTAATAGGTTGATAAATATCATTATTTACATTTTCTAAATATAGGAAACTATATGTAAATGAGTGGCAAATTTGGATCCAGATTAGATGCAGCATTATGTGGCATCTGACCTGGATCCATACTGTTTATGGCCAAGAATTAATTGTGGACTGATAGACAGAAAGATAAACAAACAAACAAACAGACAGACCAAAAGTAATATGCCTTGAACTAAGTTGTGCTTGAGCATAAAATAGCAGACATCATAATTTCTGCTATGTATCTCAGTGACCTGAGTTCAGAGCTAGCTTTGGGTCAGTTATGCAATAAGAGACCGTCTCAGGGAGAACTGACTATTATCATGCTGAACTGTTGTCTGCTCCAAATGTTTGTATGTGAAATATGTAAAAAATAATAACTTATATTTTCTAAATATAAGAAAATATGTAAATGAGTGGCAAATAGTTTAGATCCAGATTAGATGCTGCATTATGTGGCATCTGACCTGGATCCAAACTGTTTGCAAATATAGGTGATTTAGTATAAGGGTGCTTGAAACCCTGCTTAAACCTTCAGTAAAACAGTATAACCTGAATAAAGCGGCAATGAATCCTGCATAAAGCGGCAATGAAAAAATCCCTATGGTGAATCCCTATGGTCAGTTTTAGTTTTGATATTAACAATTTTGAGAGAGAATCACCAGGAGATACTAAAAAACAAATATCAAAGCTGTGGGCCTAGCAGTTTTTTACAAGAAGATTGTTTAAAGTTTTTCACTTTTTTAAATAAATTACAATAAGTAGTCCACTTGAAAGTTTCATTTTAACAATTTCTGTAGAGAAGCATCCAAGGAACATCATGAGCAGTTTGAATCCGCCCTACAATCCCCGGGTTCAGAGGAGATGTCGTTTGAAGTAAAAGTGAACGGACAGACGGACAGACGGACAGACGTACTACGGACAATGAGCGGTCACAATAGCTCACCTTGAGCCTTCGGCTCAGGTGAGCTAAAAATGCCGAAAGGTCACCAATCTGCAGCCACATTCTTTACTCATTTAGGCACATGTGCCAGTAAAATTGCATGATCTTATGGCAGTAATTAGTCCATAGCTGACATGCATGCAAACAACTTAACACATTCAACCCTAGCGACGAGTATACTCGTCATTTACAAACAGTGTACCTGTAAAGATTACAATTGTCCCATGCAAACAGTGTAGACCCTGATCAGAGGGCTCCTTAAAGAGCCTTCTGATCAGGGTCTTCACTGTTTGTCATTTTGAAATATGTTGTTAAAATAAACCCTAAATAGCCAAAAAATGGACTAGACTTATTTTGAATTGGAATTTTCCATTAAAAATTTCAGGGGTGAATGAGTTTACAAATGGAACCAACAGACATGTATACAAGGATACATGTAACATCGTATAAGTGCAACACTTTATGGCTGCTTTACATTGATCTTGGTAACACTCGTTTTTCTAACAAGAGGGCCTGAAGGCCCTGATATCGCTCACCATTTGTAATGAAGCCCGATAGCTTTACCTTTGAATTTCACCCGTTTTATTCTAAATCCTTTCAAGTTTGTCGACCTACTGTAGTATAGTAGAGTACATCAAAGGCAAATAACTAGAGCCTAAACAATACTGATCGAAATGAAGCCTTTTTCTAGCATTTCAAAGTATATCAAGGGCAGGTAACTATTGCCACAATGATTATATTTCAACAATAATTGCACTCCTTCGAGAACGTATAGCTACATCCTTTGTGTACAAGTATAATCAAAATCCATTGAAAACTGTGGTTGCAAGAGTGTAAACGCTGTAAAATATGGCATTTTCAGCAATTCAAAGGTAGACATCTCTTGATCTATTTGTCCCATTCCAACCATAATCACCCTTTTATGAACTCTTATGGTCATATACAATCTGCGCAAGTTTGAGAGAGCTGGGATAAATATTGTGGCCTCTAGAGCGTAAACACTGTTTAATATATCATTTTCAGCAATTCAAAGGTAGATAACTCTTGACCTATTGATCCGATTACAACCATAATTAAACTCATCTGAACTCTTATCGTCATATACAATCTGGGCAAGTTTTAGAAAGATTGGATAAATACTGTGGCCTCTAGAGTGTAAACACAGTTAAATATGGCATTTTCAGCAATTCAAAGGTAGATAACTCTTGATCTATTTACCCGATTTCAACCAAAATTGAACTCTTCCGAACTCTTATGGCAATATACAATCTGGACAAGATTTAGAAAGATTGGATAAATACTGTGGCCTCTAGAGTGTAAACACTGTTAAATATGGCATTTTCAGCAATTCAAAGGTAGATAACTCATGACCTATATGTCCGATTTCAACCATAATCGAACTTATCCGAGCTCTTATGGCAATATACCATCTGAGCAAGTTTGAGAAAGATTGGATAAATATTGTGGCCTCTAGAGTGTAAACACTAAAATTGTTGACGACGGACAACGGAAGACGGACATTCAAGGATTGAAAAAGCTCACCCTGAGCTAGCTCAGGTGAGCTAAAAATAATTTAAACAATGTATCTAACTGTCATTGAACATGGTACCAGTACTTGTATGTGTTTGAAAGTGTTTTGCATATTTTGTTTTTGATTGTCAATTGACAGCAAAAGTTTGACTGTACAGTTATATCTGGAATACCGTAAATTACTTGAGATCTGAGTAACATTGTCATGTCATCTGCAACACTTTGTCGTCTGCTACTTTTCTAAAAAGCGTCTCATCAGGATTCCAACTGTTTGCAAAGATAATCACAGTTTCACCGCTACTAGCATTGAAAGAATAAACAAATGATACAACCAATATCAGTTTAATCTTTATTTATTACAATAAATAACAGACAAATCAAATAAATACATTAAATCAATAAGGCCAAACAGAAGTGTGGACCTACACTTTTGCAATCCACTGAACACTTGACCTTCACAAACTAACTAAAATATTCATATAAAAATCCACACCATATCACAATTACACAAGTAAAAAGCCTTAGAAGTTGCACATGATGTAGAAAGCCACAATAGGTATGTGGCACCTGGTCTAGGTCAACCCTCTTTGTAAAGACTGAGAACTCTTATTTCTTTAGTTAATTAAACCCATTACCCCATAGGTTGTTTCAAATTTTGATGATTTGTGACCAGTTAAAGCAGACTGAAAGTGAAGCAGAATACTTTACTTTCAGCCTGCTTTAAGCTACAATCTGCTCGGATATAGTAATTATTTATTTCAGTACTTGTTTATGACTCTTTTCTTCAATGGATGAATAAATTAAATACGCTAAAAGGGGCTTCTATGAGGGAAAAGGTTAAACCTTTCTTTGCTGGAAATCAGTACCAGTACATTATATTTTGTAAAGTATAGACCCTGTACAGAGAGCTTAAGTTAAACCATTACGCCATTGTTTATTTCCAGTTTTGAAGACAGGTGACCACTTAAATCAGGTTGAAAGTAAAGCAGAATATCCCTTAAGGAGCCTGTACTTTACTTTAATCCTGCATTAAGCTACAAACTGCTAGGATATAGAAATTTCTTATGATACATATTGACCACAGTATGAAATTGAACTAAAGGCATAAACTGGTGCATTTTGGAGTAATTGGTTAATGAAGTTATAAGAAGTGTAAAGTCAGCAATACTTTAATACATTATCATCTTTAACATAAAAGTTCATTGTGCAGTTAGTGCAGACAAGAACATATCATGCACAAAATGTGTTCATTTAAAGTTGTCAATAATTCTAGTATAAATACAGTAGAACCTTTCTATTACGACCAGTGAATTGTGTTAATTATTAGGTTTTTAAGATAGGTGACTGCTTAAAGCAAGGTTAAAGTAAAACAGAAAGCTCATTTAGAAGCTTTTTGTTATACTTTCACCTTGCTTTTAGCTGCCACCTGTATTTCATATAATCAATTAGCCTTAATGGCCACAGTAGAGAGGTTTTACTGTACATATGGTCTACAGGTACTAGCTTATAATTGTTTTAATCTCCCTAAATCCTTTCATCTCATTATTTCCTCTAGCCCTCTACCCTGTTCTAATAAATTCACAAAAATAAGGATTCACTGATCATCTTAAAATACAAGAGGTATAATAAAGAAGTATAGCAAAGCAGAAACTTATAAGAGCCTAAGTTTTCCTTTCATCTTGCTTTCAATAGCTAGCCTAACTATTTTTAACACAGGAGTACTATATATGCTACAGTTCTCCCTCCCTACGACGGCACTCCGAACAACGACCCCCTGGCCTCCTTACAATGACCCTTGCTGCTGTTCCCCAAACAAGATAATTATGTCTAACACTTGCTCTGCTGCAATATCCTCTGGTTAAAATTGTTATCTGCTGTTTTTTCTCTAAGTTACATATTAGTAGACATTTTGATAAAACAAATATATACATGTATATTGAAGAATGACAAACAGATTGAATCAAGAACAGGCACTGTGTTATGTGGCATCTGATCTGGATTCAAGCTGTTTGATAATATAAGCCAAGTCTTTATTTTCCCTCCCTATAAGGCTATAACAACTCCCTCAAAACAACACACACAATCTTTGTTTCCCATTCGGTATTGTTGTACAGAGAGAGCCCTGTATATTATTTCATGTATGACGACTATTGGGAAAAGGGTAACCACACATCCTATCCAGGGCTCCAGATAATGGGGGAGTAAACTGATTAAATCCAGCCTTTTCTCACTCATTTCAGCACCAAATCCTATGGTGTTACTACTCTTTAGAATCGTCTCGAAGAGACGATTCTAATGAGTAGTGACACCATAGGGTTAAATGCAGAAATAAAGATTTTAGTTTTTCAAATACTCCCCTTATCTGGGGCCCTGATCCTATCATAATGTCAACTGCTTAAAACAGTTTTCTTCATTTTTTTTATTTTTTTTTTATGTCACTTTAATTGAAGAAACCATAGTATGAACATCAAAACGTTTGGAAACTTATCAAGCATCAAGTTAATAAGTATCTTATCTGCATCCAATCAATTAAAATTCCAGGCAAATCATTCTTCACAAAACAATGGCTATGCTTGTTGCTACAAAACTTTGTCCCATTCCCGCATACATATGTAGTTTGTTTTCCGTCGCAGACAGATGGTTGCTTAAAGCAAGCTGAAAGTAAGGCAGAATACTCCTTAAGGTGCCTTCAAATTTACATTCAGCCTGTCATCTGCTAGGCTATGGAAAATATTCCTTATAAATGCAACATATTTATGACAGAATAAAAAAGTATAAAACATTTCCTCTCCAATGGAAATGTAAAATAGGTGTAAAAATGCATATTTATGAAGTAATGGGTTTATCCTTGTTGTTACCATGATCAACTATAGCAGCAAGAATTTTTTTTTGCAGAACTTAAATAAATGTAACAAATACTAGTTTCCTTTCAAAAACTTAGAACAGAGCACTTTATTAATATAAAGAATGTGTCAAACCTTAGTTTGCATTTTAAAATTTTATGTACATTCCAACTTCAATATCTCAAACTCGTTTAACTCGAACTATCCGATAGTTCAACATATGAGCTGCATTATTTCATGCTCGGTTAAGTAGATTATACCCATATTTCAAAGTTAAAACGTGGCTTAGCCACGTTTTAACTTTGAAATATGGTTATGTTCGACAAAACTGACTTCAAGATATCGAAGTTTCACTGTATACATGTATAAAGAAATGGCACGTTAAACGATGTAATAAGAACAAAATTAAGAAAAAGACTTGTCCAGCAAAGTACATACAAGAAGTCAGCCTTTAAACCAATGGCTATTCTGTAAGTTTATATGAAACTTTTTCCTGGTAATATCTATGCTTAATGACATCTTTAACCACCCTCATACATGTACATATAGTTTGTTTTTCAATATATCAAATAGAAGGCTACTTACTATATGACCTGTACTATGAGAAAGCAAGACATATTGCATTGCAAAACTGTGGATCCAGACCAGTCCTCATATCAGACTTTGTGTTTGACCAAGGTCTACACTTACAAACAAATAAGGCAACACAATTCTGCATATGCTGGTGAGAGTAAACTGGTGTAGACCAAGACCAGCTTCTACCTCTAAGACATGGCAGCTTGTCTGGGTTTACAGATTGCTGGTAGTCTCATAGTTTGGCTGATATGTTTAACCCATTACCCCATAAATACTTTTATTAACCCCTTCAAATTTCACTTCCACTGACGAAATTAGTTCCATTTAATACAGTCATGAATATGTATCATACATTCTTTTCCTATATTCTAGCAGATAATAGCTTAAAGCAGGCTGAAAGTAAAGCAGAATGTGCCTTAAGGCGCATTCTGCTTTACTTTCAACCTGCTTTAAGTGTTTACCTATATTCAAAATGAGAAACAGGCTAAGGGGTAATGGGTTCAGGGAAACTGTTGCAAGGATCAATAAGACAATAAAACATTGTTATGAGCCATTTCTGTCAACATATGGAAAGAAACAGATTTGAGACATATTTGATAAATAGAAAAAGAGCTTTGATATTATTACAATCATCAAAGAACTAGAACTATAGAATGAAGAGCTGATTGAGATAAAGTTTATAACACTTTTACACCATGGTTCTTAGTGAAGCATGTACTTTTAAACAGCACACTAGAAGTAGCTTTGTAATAAGTTAATAACCTATGATTTTAACCCTTTAACCCAGTCTGTTTCTAATTTTGAAAAAAGGTGACCACTTTAAGCAGATTGAAAGTAAAGCAGAATGTGCCTAAAGACACATTCTGCTTTACTTTCAGCCTGCTTTAAGCTACCATCTGCTAGTATAGAGAAACTATCATGGTACACATTCATGATTGTATAAAATGGAACTATTCTTTTCAGTGGTAGAATAAAATATGTATTTGTGGAGTCATGGGTTAAAGCAGGTTGAAAACAAGCACCTTAGAGCTGATATCCCCTGCCGCAGCGATTGTCCAGAAGAAAGTGGCAAACTTTATTGTGGGAGGAAGGGGCAAATGGTGATCACCTGTCTTTAAAGATCAACATTCAAAAGCTTTTTACAAAGTTTTATAAAATCCGTTCAATTTTGTACATTTTAAAGCCTAAACAATACAAAAAATAAAGCCGTTTGTAGCATTATAAATCTAAGTATGACAGGGGCAGGTAACTCTTGATTCAAATTCAACAGTAATTAAACACTTTCAAGAACTTATAATTGTGTGCAAGTATTATTAAAAAAAATTCAGAACTGTAGAATTTACTAGAGTGTAAACACATTTTCAACTCATCAAGGACAGAGTATTCATGACTAATTTGCACATTTTCGATAATAATTGAACTCATTCTATAAATAATAGCCATATATGATTTTATTTTTTTTCAAAATCCATTCACATTTGTACACAATAGCATGTAAACAATAAAGCCATGTTGAGCATTACTAAGTACATAAAGGGCAGATAACTCTTGCGACAAAGTATCCTATTTTGACAATAATTGCTACCCTTATATTTATATACATCATGTGTAAGTTAAATCAAAATCCATTAAAGACTGTAGTTTCTAGATGGTAAAAACTGTTAAATATGGGTTTTTTTACTCATCAAGGGCAGATAACTGTTGACTAGTTTCTCCGTTTTCAAAAATGATAACAATTATTTGAAAACTAATAGCCATACATAGTTTAAGAATTTGTTTTATCAAAATTCATGCATATTTATAGATACTAGGATGTAAACAATTTTAAAATAAAGCATTTTCTATCATTTCAAAGTACATCAAGGGCAGATAACTATTGCCACAAGTATCCTTTTTTGACAATAATTGCACAACTTCAAGAACTTTTACTTATAGACAGCTTGTGCAAGTATCATTTAAATCCATTCATAATTGTAGTTGCCAGAGAGTAAAAACAGTTAAATATGGCTTTTTTTACTTATCAAGGGCAGATAACTCATGACTAATTTCTCCGTTTTCAACAATAATCAAATTCATTTGAAAACTAATAGCCATACATAATTCAAGAAAGTTTTTTCAAAAATTCATGCATATTTATAGGCTCTAGTATGTAAACAATACCAAAATAAAGCATTTTCTAGCATTTCTAAGTACATCAAGGGCAGATAACTCTTGTCACAAGTATCCTTTTTTAACAATAATTGCACACCTGCAAGAACTTGTACTTATGGACAATGTGTGCAAGTATAAACAAAATATGTTGAATACTGTAGTTGCTAGAGTGTAAAAACTGTTAAATATGGCATTTTTAACACAAAAAGGGCAGATAACTCATAAATTCCTAAAATTTTCTGAAAAATATTTGATTTCCCACGGTGCTCCTATGATGACAAATAAGTATACCAAGTTTAATCCAAATCTGTTAATAGGTTTCTGAGATACAGTTGCGGACGGAAAACGTGACGGACGCACGGACGGCATTTTTAACACAAAAAGGGCAGATAACTCATAAATTCCTAAAATTTTCTGAAAAAAATTTGATTTCCCACGGTGCTCTTATGATGACAAATAAGTATACCAAGTTTAATCCAAATCTGTTAATAGGTTTCGGAGATACAGTTGCGGACGGAAAACGCACGCACGCACGCACGCACACACGCACGCACGCACGCACGCACGCACGCACAGCCGGACGGACAGACCTAAAACAGTATCCCTCTGCCTTTCGGCAGGGGATAATAAAGCAGAATGTGCCTTAAGGTGCATTCTGCTTTACTTTCAGCTTGCTTTAAGCTAGCATCTGCTAAGATATGAAATAATAATTTCTTATTGTGCATATTCATGACTGTATAAATTGGAAATAATTTCTTCTGCAGATGAATGTGTATATATGGAGTAATGGGTTAAACAGCTTATTAACCCTTAGCCCGCCAAATAAATTGTCGTCTGCTATATTTCTCGTCTGCTTCAAGTTTCAAAGTTGCTCAAAATTGCTGAAAATGTTGTCTGAGTGTCAAACAGCTTGGATCCGGATGAGACGCCGAGTTACTCGGCGTCTCATCCGGATCCAAGCTGTTTGCATATGGAGCTATAGTCGTGACTGGCAGGCTATGGGTTAATTTTTGAAGTAGCGTGGTAAACAGCTTTCTGATAATAAACCTTCATTTTAATACTTTTTTTTCACACATAAAACATTAATTGAAAATAACAGAAGCAATATAATGCAAGTGTGAACCATAACATATATTTCACATTCATTTCTAAACAACATGCTGACTTTTAGGTCAAATTTTAATCTAAAAAAACTGTCCTAAGTCATATTAAGGAACATCACCTATGACAAATATATTTATATATACATATAGCTCTCTGAATGACTGTGATTAAATCAAAAACATATAATTCTTTTCTAGTTAATATATGAATATATGAACAATACAGATACTTTCTGCCCTATTTTTATCCTGTTTTAATCCACTGACTTTGTTCTCCTTATTTTATCTTGCAAAAAAAAACTGTCAGCCTTTCAAGATCCTTAAACAAAGGCTTATCTTCTTTCTATCACTCCACAAAATGACATATCAGCTTTCTGTCTTTGATTTGTTTGTTGCCTTTCTGCTTTATCTCATGCCTATTCTCACTATGATTATGCACATAACAAACTTACATCAAATAAATATCACAAGACCAAAGAAGCTTCCTTCATCACTGTCGAGGACGTCTGTGCTCTACTTCCACCACTATGGTCTGTGTCAAGATATCGTATGCAGCACGATTAAACCGAAAGAAAAATACTGTAAAACAGGCCGGGAAGAAGAAAGCAAGACTAAAGTTTTTGATCATAGACCGTATAAGGGCACTGAAATAAAAGGAAACAAAACATGCATCAATAAAACAAGAAGTCTGTGGCATAAAGTGTCTCCTTACTAAGGTAAATGAAGGAGGCACGACTAAGGTATTGTACATTCAAGAAAGTGTGTGAACTTGCAAACTTTATGTTTATAGAGCAAAATGCACGGACACCACAGTTTTAACCAGATAATACATTAGTGATGCTTTAGCTCCTCCATCCCAGCGAGACAATAAAATTGGACATACATACAGGTGTATTGGTTAAGCAGCCATTTAAAAGGAGGTTTTTTCTTTCTCTCTACAGCTGGGATATTGGTATTAAGAATGGTGCTTACTTATAACAAACTGAAAGTAAAGCAGAAAGCTTCCACCTGTCAGTATGCAGGAACATTTTCCTATTGTTCTAAAAACCCTTCACCAAATAGCCTGCTTTTAGTTTTGAAAATAGGTGACTAACTTAAAGCAGGTTGAAAGTAAAGCAGAATGCGCCCTAAGGCGCATTCTGCTTTACTTTCAACCTACTTTAAGTTATCATCTGTTAGGATTTAAAAAATATTTCTTCTGGTACATATTCATGACTGTATAATTTGGAAATTTTTCATTCAGTGAAGGAATAAACTGAATGTGCTAAAAGGCACTTCTATGGGGGAAAGGGTTAAGCAGAAGAAGTTTCCTCACTGAATTGATATTTGACAAATTTAACTGTAAATGTTTTATAATATTAATAGTCAGTCTATGGTACTTTATCAGGACCTGTTAGAAGCATGTAAATGCATTTCTTTAAGGAAAAAGTCAAATCATCAAAAGGTGTTTCTATGGGGGAATGGGTTAACACACCAACCCCTGAAACTTGTAATGGACAATTCCAGTTTTCAATTAAATCTAGTCTGTTTATGTCTTCTTTTATTTTTTCCTTGCAGATGTTGCACAAAGATGAACAGTGAAAATCCTAATCAGATGGCTCCTAAACGAACCCATTGATCTGAGTCTACATTGTTTGCATAGGAAAATGTGTTTTTCACAGATTTACTGTTCGTTAATGACAAGAATACAGTTCTATTCCTTGCTAGGGTTAAGTGGCTTACAGCAACTTTACTTACTTTATAAGTCCTGGGTCTCTTGCACCATATACAATAACATTGCCATTGCCAGTGTCTCGTACTTCATCAAAAGATACCACTCTCAGTTTCATGATCTTCTTTCCTGGTGTTGCTCCACCAATTGACCCTGCATAACCTTTACGAAGACACATGGTCTGAAAATAAACAAAAACTGCTACACAAATGTTCTAACTTGAAAACAAATCAAAGAAATGCTCACTGATGGTGTTTAACCCTTTCCTCCACAGAAGTGACTTTAAGCTTAAAGTTTAATTTATTCCTCCGCTGAAGAAAATAGTTCCAGTTTATACCCTCATGAACAATTACCATAACAATAAAATGAGCAAGCACAGTAGTTACTATAGTTATAGTTTGTTTCAAGAAACTCTATAAGTGATGTTTGATATATAGAACAGTATATTAATAAGAGCTAGCTAGGATCTTCTACCAGTAGCTAGGATATAGGTTGAATTATTTGTTTTGCATTTCTGTACATGATAGGTTTCAGTCCGAGTTATGCTATATCAATTTTTTTATATAGCCTATTAGATGGTAGTTTAAAGCAGGCTGAAAGTAAAGCAAAATGTGCCATCTGCTACCAGGGGTAAAAAATTCCACTTGTTAGCTCGCCCTGCATACTTTTGCCCTTCCTTGTCTAATGTGCAGGGCAAGTACAATTTTTGGATTGCCTTCATTGTCTTTTATGCAGGAAGTGCGACAAATTTTAGAGTTTTAGACCCCTTGCTAGAATGTAGAAAATATTTCTGATGGATCATATTCATGCCTTTATTAATTGGAACTATTTTGTTCAGTTGAGAAGTAAATGTAAGGTGTTTCTAGTTTTATGGAGTAAAGGATTAAAATGTGAAAAGAAAGTATGGTAAGTCTTTTCAGTAGTCATGTTCATTTAACTTTACAATATATGCAAGTACCTTTTAAAACTGTTTGCTAAACTGTATTGAGAAAGCATCCAAATTGAAATTGTTTTTTTGTTATTGAAAATATCGAGTAATTTGACCAGTAACAAACTTTGAAGCATAAAACAGCAAAATAGACATGAACTAGAAGGATGGCTTTGTCTGTAAGACAAATAATATTATAATGCCTCTGTCGGCAAAACTTTGACTAAGTTCAATTGACTGTAATTTTGTGAAAAATCCTGTTCACATGCACATCTTGGTATATGTGCAAACGCTCTGACAAGTTATATTGTTGGAAGGAGAGGCAAGTACAGTAGTACACTCACAACCGAGGCAATATGGTGTTAACCGTTTTTTATTCACATTCAACGTTTCGACCTTCAACGGGTCTTCATCAGGAACAAGTTATATTGTTCTGGCTTGAAAACTGTAAGAGGAGTTAGCCGAAAAGTATGTACTGTATGTGGGACAAACAAACAGACGGAAGGACGGACCAATGAAGAAATGAACGGACAGACAGGGGAAAAACAGTATGCCCCCGTCTGATCGCCCCATAAATACGCCTTTTGATGACTGCAGTTTATTCCACCAATGAAGAAAATAGTTCCAATTTATACAGTCATGAATCTGTATCATTACAAATAATTTCTATATTCTAGCAGATAGTAGCTTAAAGCAGGTTGAAAGTAAAGCAGAATGCACCTTAAGGTGCATTCTGCTTTACTTTCAACCTGCTTTAAGTGGTCACCTGTCTTCAAACCTAGAAACAGGATATGCAGTAATGGGTTAATAGAAATTTTAATCAATCACTAATGGTAGAGCATTAGGGTACAATTGTTTTCTATTATAGTTGATTCTTACCTCCACTAATGTTATACATAGTCTGTTGACAACCTCTAGTGCTATAAGTTCTGATGTCAACGAAAACATCTTCTCATAATCCATCTCCCCAATGTCAGCTAAAATGGGCAGCTGTGCATCAATATCTAAAAAATTGTCATTCCTGTAAAAGACAACAACAAATACATGTAAATATAAAACAAAAACATAATAACAAAATTAATATATACATGTATGTATAACTCGGAGCTCCAGATAAGGTGAGTACTGGGTACACTGTACAGCCTAAACTCGATTCTTCGAACTCGGTTAAGACAACCGTACCAGTACTTCATATGTTTAACTCAACTCGTTCTCACTTTAGTCGAACATACCCATATTTTAAATATTAAAACGTGTCTAAGCCAGCATATGAAGTTTCCTGACCATAATTGCAGTCCTTTGCTCAGATCAGACTTTAGAATATCTAGTCTGGGCACTGACCTCGGGGTATAGCATATGCCCTCATTTCGTGGAGGTGAGCTAAAAACAACTCTTAACTCTTTGAACCCTGGTCCCGCATATAGGCGTGCTTTTCAAACAGTGTACATGTGAATAGTACACTTGTCCTATGCAAACAGTGAAGACCCTGATCAGAGGGCTCCTTTCAGGGTCTTCACTGTTTGTCACAATGCCAAACATTCACAAAAACAACCCTTAAAAGTCAGAAATGGACTAGACTAAATTGGAAACTGGAATTGTCCATTTAAAGTTTCAGGGAGGAAAGAGTTAATTTGTAAAAATCAAAATGTTTTAGTTCACCCCTTACCCTTTAGCCTGTTTCTTGCTTTGAAGACAGGTGTAAAGTTATGCAGGTTGAAAGTAAAGCAGAATACAAGTGCCTATAAGGCACCTTCTACTAGGATATAGATAAGAAGATATGTATTTTGGTATAAATCATGACTGTATAAAATTAAAGTGGAACTATCTTCTTCAGTGGAGGAATAAACTTAAGGCATAAAGAGGTTTATTGATGGGGTAACAATAATACTGCATGGTAAAAAAAAGTGTTTGCTTACACGTATCCCATCTGACGGAGAACAGCTACAGTAACCAGTATTTTTGTGTAAAACAGAAGAATAAAATCCAAACACTCTGCTGCTATTCTCTTCCACAGCATTGGTACCTTGTACTGTGTGCCTGAAAAATACAAGTGGCATAAGTATGACTTGAAGTTCTACTAATTATCCCTGGAATTGGCCAATGGGAATTTTCGCATCAGAGTGATCACTGAAAATTGTGAATTTTTGCATGTAATAATATGGAACAAATTGCATTGATCACCCCTGAATTGTGTCCTGCTTTACAAAGATAGCTTTGGATGCTTTTATCGGATTAAAATTAAAATTATCCTCAAGCAATTGGAAATTCATTTGATGAAAATTGTGAAAGAAAGGTACTTTTTGCCTCTGGGAAGATAGCCAAACAAGAGGCCCATGCGGGCCTAAATATCGCTCCTGTGACCTAGATATGCAACGGACCGGAACCATATTTACAATATTGGTTAAGGGCTTCTAGAAGTGTCAGCATGCAAAATATCAAAGCTCTGACCATATTAGTTTCAGACGTAAAGATGTTTGAAGATTTCACTACATAACTCTATGTAAAATTACGACCCCAAGGGCGTGGTCATTTTTTACCCCAGGGACATAATTTGAACAATCTTGATAGAGGACCTGCAGATGATGCTTTGTGCCAAATATCTAAGCTCAAAGTACTGTGGTTTCAGACAAGAAGATTTTTTAAGATTTCATTGAAAAAATCTATTTTTAGCTCCTGTGACCTAGATATGCAACTGACAAGAACAATATTAACAATATTGGTTAAGGGCTTCTAGAAGAATCATCATGCCAAATATCAAAGCTCTGGCCATATTAGTTTCAGAGAACAAGAGCCCCATGGGGCATATTTCGCTCACCTGAGAATAGCTGAAAAAATGGAGATAATGATTTATGTCCAGGACTGACCTAGATATGCAACAGACCGGAACCATTTGAACAAAATAATTATGTAAAGGATATTTGAAAGTGTCACCATACCAAATATCAAAGCTCTGGCCATATTAGTGTCAGAGAAGAAGACGTTTGAAATTTTCTCTATATAACTTTATGTAAAACTGCGACCCCGGGGCGTGGCCAATTTTGACCCAAGGGGCATAATTTGAACAAACTTGATAGAGGACCTGTAGGAAATGCTATGTGCCAAATATCTAAGCTCTGGCCCTTGTAGTTTCAGACAAGAAGATTTTTTAAGTTTTCATTGAAAAAAAATCTATTTTTAGCTCCTGTGACCTAGTTATGCAACCAACCAGAACCATTTGAACAATTTTGGTAAAGGACATCTAGAAGTGTCACCATGCCAAATATCAAAGCTCTGGCCATATAAGTTTCAGAGAAGAAGACGTTTGAAAATTTCACTATATAACTCTATGTAAAACGGTGACCCCCGGGGCGAGGCCAATTTTAACCCAAGGGGCATAATTTGAACAAACTTGATAGAGGACCTGTAGGCAATGCTATGTGCCAAATGTCTAAGCTCTGGCCCTTGTAGTTTCAGACAAGAAGATTTTTTAAGTTTTCATTGAAAAAAATCTATTTTTAGCTCCTGTGACCTAGTTATGCAACCGACCAGAACCATTTGAACAATTTTGGTAAAGGACATCTAGAAGTGTCATCATGCCGAATATCAAAGCTCTGGCTATATTGCTTTCAGAGAAGAAGACATTTGAAAATTTCACTATATAACTCTATGTAAAACTGTGACCCCCGGGGCGGGGCCAATTTTGACCCTAGGGGCATAATTTGAACAAATTGAACAAACTTGATAGAGGACCTGTAGATGATGCTATGTGCCAAATATCTAAGCTCTGGCCCTTGCAGATTTTGACAAGAAGATTTTTTAAGATTTCCTTTTTTTTTCACTTTGGTTGCCATGGCAACCAGAGTTCTGCATTGTTTTTAATTCTTTGAACAAATTTGAAAGAGCTTGAACCAAGGAACATTTCTGTAAAGTTTGGTTGAATTCTGCCAAACGGTATAGGAGGAGATGTCATTTGAAGCAATTGTTAACGACGACGCACGACGCCGGACACAGGGCCATCCCAATAGCTCATCTTGAGCCTTTGGCTCAGGTGAACTAAAAAGATGTTTAAAGATTTCGCTATATTACTCTATGTAAATTTACGACCCCCGGGGCGGGGTCATTTTTTACCCCAGGGACATAATTTGAACAATCTTTATAGAGGACCTGAAGACGATGCTTTGTGCTAAATATCTAAGCTTAGGGTACTATGGTTTCAGACAAGAAGATTTTTTAAGTTTTCATTGAAAAAATCTATTTTTAGCTCCTGTGACCTACATATGCAACGGACCGGAAATATTTGAACAACTTTGAAAGAGGACCATATAAGGATCATTCAGGGCAAGTTTGGTAAAAATCTATCTAGTAGTTTCGGAGATTTTGTTTAAAGAAATTGTTGACGACGACCGAACGGACGGACGAACGACGACGGACAGAGGACGATCAAAATAGCTCACCATGGCACTACGTGCCAGGTGAGCTAAAAAGACTAAAAAGAACCAAAAAATGCTGCTGTCAGCGTATAATCTGTAATAACCAATACCAGTTAGTGAATTACCTTAAAAATGACAACGACCCAATCAGCGTAATATTTCATCCAGCATCAATCATACACGTGAAAATTAAGGATTCATAAAGTAGATTTGGTTTTTTATCTATCTTGAATTGAATCATACTGCGATACGGGTGATACAAAAACTGCTCGAACTTGTGCCGCAGAAATGATGAGAAAAAAAGAAAGAAAGAAAACATCTACAAAGTTTTGTAATGAGGACCCGCAACTGTATTTCAGGTTATGGTCAAAGCATAAATTGTGCACCCATGCACCACATTATCTTTGAAGATTCAGTTTTCAAAGTTTCAAAATATTAATAATAGTGTCGACAATTGTGTGGCTCCTGACCATCCCCCACCCATTCACGGCTTCTGATCAGGATCCAAACTGCTTGAAAATAAATTTTGCACTCATGCAAAAGATAGTCTTTTAGAGTATATTTACGCTGCTTCTGATCAGGATCCAAACTGTTCAAAAAGTAATCTCAAGATATATATATTCATAATGCAGTAAAGCAAAATCATCTTCTGTTAAAAAACTAAGTGTCAATTAATGTGGATCCTAAGCAGACGCCGCTTTACACGGCTTCTGATCAGGATCTAAAATGCTTGAAAGTAAATCTTTCATCTGTGAAAAGGTAGTGGTTACGCGGCTTTTGATCAGGATCCAAACTACTTGAAAATGAAAGTCGTCTGTTCTAAATATAAAAGTAATAAAATAAATGTCAACCATCGTGGATCCTGATCAGACGCTGCTTTACCCTGCTTCTGGTAAGTATCCACAATGATTGAAAAGAAATCTTGCATCCGTCGTCTGCTTCTATTTGTTACTAATAACCAGTTTGGGATTTACAATGATTATAGGTGAAACATAAATTTATGTATTACAGGGAAATCTCTAAGTTAAGTAGATCTTACTTAAAATATCAGGCTGTATGCATGTACAGTAGAACTACGATGTGTCGATGTTGAAGGGACCATCAGAAAAAACTCAACACATCGAAGCCTTGACTCATATTTTACCTGATGTTCCCTCGATTTTTTTTTTCAAATATACTCGATCTCCTTAAAACCAACATGTCTGTATGTTACATGTTGATATCAATTATTTCAAAATTAAAACATTCAAACCCAATGATTTCATGCTCATATCGCATCCAAACTGGATGCATATTTACTCATTTTACCAATACGAATCTTAAAGATGTTACTTTGTATGTTAGGCATAATACGTTGACAAAATAACAACACAACGGTATGGACGGAAGTCGCTTTTTATCTGCACACCAGTTCTTTTACCCATTCCAGCATATACATTCTCTCGAAACGCTGAAACCAGATTCCGGGGAAACCCTTTTCTTAAAATAGTAGCAATATCTCCTTAGAGGGATAAGGGTAATTGCATAACTATTGATGCTAAACATTTCGGGATGGGTTCCGCGTGAGTTGTTCTTTGTCTTTTACACACTTTTTTCTCTTCCGGCAAAAAAAAAAACGTCAACTGAACTACGCATATGTTTTATGGTTGGGTTTATATTGACTTTACACAAAACAGAATAAGGGCGCTATGATAAAGTCTGTGACTAATAAAATATGGAAAAGAGTAGATGAATCCAGGAATACACAGGGCTTTTGACACATTCAGAAGGTGTTGGCCTGTTTGTCCTGGATAATTGGGCAGTCAGGTAATTCTGATTCACGACAATCAATCGAGTAAAGATGGCCGCGCAGGTGTGAAAAACTTGAGACACCAAATTCCAGTCCTTCGTACAGTCGAACATCGACACATGTGTAGTGAATTTTGAGTGAAACAGTATGTATGGACCGAGTAAAAAAGTCGATATAGCGAAAAACTCGACTTATAAAAACTAGTCATACGTGGGTTTTGAATAAGGTTATATAGGCAGAAAAGTTGGGACTTTCAAAAAAGATCGACACATCGAGAAACTCGACTCTTCGAAGCTTGATAGTGATACATGAAAGTTCTACTGTATATGATCAGCATCCAAACTATTTCTAGCTGCTTAATAACATATTTGTACAGGTAGATCGTGTTTTTACAGTGTTTATAGGTGTGAAATAAATGTTTTACGGGAACATCTATAAGGAAAGTAGACCAAACGTTAAATATCGGCAAGTATACATATATGATTCATGAACAGGATCGAAACTACTTAACATTTTAATACATGTATGTGAATCGTGTTATATAGGTGTGAAAACCGATAAATTGCCACCAAGAATCACTTATAAGGTATTGAAATTTCCCCTTATATATCCTATATGTGGTACGCGTTGACCAAATATGGTACACTTTAAAGTTACTTATGCATTCTGAATGGTACACTTTAACCATAACCCCTGTATTTCCTCAGGGTATTACCTGTTAGATCAAAGCCTGGTTGAGATTGACCATTAACTGGGGTGTTTCCAGAACTACTGTTGCTCTGTCCTCTGTTCTGTGAAGGCGTCGCCTGAAATGTTTGAGGTGGTGGCATGGAGGCCAATAGCTTAGACTGAACTGCACAGAATGATGTCCACATCCTGTATTGAAACATCCAACTCTGTAAATCGCGAGCATACTCCTGTACGTTTGCGTAAGTCTTTTGATTTCCATGGCTAGAGGAACCCATAGTTCCATACTGACTGGAGTAACTTTGAGAATTGTCCTCAGATTTGCCCATATTGTCACTATTTTCCTCAGACGTTTGTCCCTTTGCTGACGACGTCTCCATTTTGAGTTTGGTCTAAAACGCGGCCCGTACGGCGATTGATTTGCATAAATTCGGCGGTACCAATGGAGGGCGTTTACATGAGAAAAGGTTATCAAGCGACAGGTGCAAGTAAAAATAAATGAAATCAATTGGTTTCAGACAAAAAAAAGAAAAGAATTAAAAATGTGTTGAATAAACGCCCATTAAAAATATTCAAAGTCCAAATTAGGTCAAGGTGAAGGTCAAATTTAAGTTTGGATAATATAGGTGGATTGTTAGTGGTCAAAGGTATCAACTGTATAAGTATTAAAGCATTTTAGTCAATTGTGTTAATCCTAGAGGAAAGGTAAGATCTAGTGAACCAAGAAATAGGCCATTTACAATATTCTAAGTCCAAATTTAATTAGGTCAAGGTTAAAGTCAAGGTTGGGTGATATTGTTGGATTAGGAATGGTCCAAGGAAACAACTCAATAAGTATCCATGAATATGTGGTGTTGATGCTAGAAGAAACTGTAAAATCTTAATAAATATACTTAACCGTGTAACAGAGGGACAGGACAATCACTATATGCCGCTCTGCATCTATCGATTCCAAGGGCATAAAAATCAGACCAGTGGTTTCAGAAAAGAATATTTTTAAAGTTTTCGCTAGAAAGACATAATTATAAGGACAATTTGTCCAACCCACTGGTGGCCTTGTTTTAGTCTGATAGAGGGTCACCAATGGATCATATGTGCAAAATTATATTAGGATCAGTAGTTTTTGAAAAGAAGATTTTAAAAGTATTTTTTCAATTGGTTACCATGGCCACCATAATTTCATTCAGATGACCCATTTTTTGAAGAAATCTGAGAAAGTACTCTACAAGGGCTTGTCAATCCTATAAAGTTTTTATGAAATTGGCCAATAGGCTTCCAAGAAGTTCCTTAAAGAGCAAGAGGGCCATGGCCCTCATTTCACTCACCTGAGGATATTGTACCTAAGTTGACTGGGCAAGAAACATTTTGATACAACTACAAGAGGGCAAAGATGGCCCTAGAGTGCTCACCTGGGTAAACCATGTAAAACTTTATCTAGGGACCTAGTCTTTAACCCGACAAGACCCAAATTCAATCCTAGCCTAGATTTCAATGAGGAAAACATGTTAAGCAAGTTTCATTGCAATAAAATGAGATGTGTAGCATCTATAGTGTTAACAAGCTATTTTAATGATTTGACCTAGATTTGACAAGATATGACCCACATTCATACAAGACCTAGATATTGTTCAGGCAAACAGTTTGACTAAGTTTCATTAAGATCAAATAAGGTTTGTGATCTTTAGAGTATTAACAAGATATTTCTATGATTTGACCAAGTGACCTAGTTTTTGACCACTGGTGACCCATATTCAAACTTCACCTAGATTTCATCCAGGGCAATATTCAAACTAATTCATTTAAGATAAAGTGCAAAATGTGGTATCTAGAGTTTTTTTTCAATGTTTTTTGACCAGACATGACTCACTTGACCTAGATATCAATTAGGCAAACATTTTTACCAAGTTTCATTAAGATCTAATGAAATTTGTAGCATCTAGAGGGTTAAAAATGTTTTTCTATGATTTGACCTAGTGACCTAGTTTTTGACCCGGGGGGGGGGGGGGGGGGGGGGGGATAAAAATGTAAAAATGTTGACGGATGCCAAACACCAGATGACTGACAGTCAGCGATCTCAAACAGCTAACCTTGAGCCTTCGCCTTCAGGCAAGCTAAAGAGCTGACGACACAAAACAGACATGGGACGATCACAATAGTTCACCTTGGCACTTAATGCCAGGTGAGCTAAAAACTACCAGTGTCTCACAAATAATGCTAAAACACAGAATATCAATTTTATATTTTATTGTAAAGGTACATTGCAATAGATATACAAAAAGGTTAAAAGTTTTTAACAAAGTATCACAACAAATGGCAATAAATATATTATGAACAATCTGGAGGATCCCAGCACCATGTACCTGTTTCATAGACATATTTCAGGTTTGAAAGTAAAAACCTTACAACCATTCAACAAAAGCTTTGATGTCCGTCTTCAAAGCAGGTGACTGCTTAACTCTTTGCAAGATGGGTATTTTTTTTGTCTGCAACTGTTCTAAAAATAGAATTTTTTAAATTTCTTTTCAAAACAGGGTCAGCATATCAAATAGTTTGGATCCTGATGAGACGCCGCATTACGTGGCGTCTCATCTGGGTCAAATCTGTTTGCAAAGGTAATCTGATGACTGTGGCAGCCATATCCGCCACTACTATGGTAAGAGTTAAAGCCTCTATAGAAGCTGCCTTACTTTTATTCTGCTTTACTTTCATTCTGCTTTTAGCGGCCACATGAGTGTAACATCATCAATAAGTCTGCTCTTTGGAATTTTACTTATATTCAGAGCTCCTGGGGCCCGTTTTACTAAACTACTTACGCAAACTTTTGCGTAAGTCAAAATCGTTTTACTCTTATTTTTCGATCATAAACGTTTTGCAAACAGCAAATAGCCAGATCAGAGGACGCGCTAAAAGCGCGTCCTCTGGTCTGGCTATTTGCTGTTTGTAGCAAGTGATAATAAAAAATATAAATTAAAATTTAAAATTTTGACTTGCGCAAAAGTTTTGCGTAAGTTGTTTAGTAAAATGGGCCCCAGGTATGGCGAGTATTTCAAATACTCCTTATGTCTCTATGTTGTCACTAGTGGTAAGAATCATCATGAAAGATAATTCTTAGTGATGAGTGTCACAACATAGGGTTCAGGTGAGACATACGGGTAGCTGAAAATTTGTAGGAAATATTTAATTGTCTTACTCTTATCTGGAACACTGATGATATATTGTAAAATTGTTTATGGAACAGGCTCATGGCTTCCTAAAACAAAACAAACTCCTTTGACAATGGGGTAATGCCTTGAATAGGCCCTGGCTTTGCATTTTTTATCAATAAGACAATAAAAATAATTGCTATTACAACCATAGTTCTGCATGAAAACATTAAACATTGAACTAACCATTTCTTAATTAAACAGTTCTATCAACATTTATGTGATGTTTACATTTAGTTGCTGTATTGTTAGACATGGCCCAATAATATACGATAATCCTCCATGTTCATGGACAAACAAACAAAAAATGGCAATTAAATAGTCATGATAAACTCTCAAAAGGCTTTTGGGTAAATTAGGATAACCATTTCCCTTACAGCTTCCTATTTATGATAAATGTTATTTAAAGCAGATTAAAAAAGCTTTCTTTTTTTCCTTTAAGCCTGCTTTAAATACTCATCTATAAGGATGTAATAATTGTTTTTATGTTTATTTTTCAGTATGTACAGTAAAGCTCTCTATTACGACCACAGAATGGTGTTAATGATTAGGTTTATGACCATACTTACAGCAAGGTGACAGTACAATAGAAAGGTCCTTAGGGAATGAATGAATGAATAATGTTTTACAGCCCATCAACACAAATAGTCATTCAGAGCCGAGGTTCCTTAAGGAGCTTTCAGTTTTACTGTCACCTTGCTTTAAGCTGTCACCTGTCTTTTATACCAACAATTAGTCTTTGTATTAGTGGTCATTATAGAGAGGTTTTAGTGTTTAAAAAAGAAGCATGAAAAGGCATTTTTTCTGTTAGGAATTTGTTACAACGAAAAATAGGTATTTCTATGAAGAAAATGGTTAAATTAACCACACAGACCAGTAGTAGTGAAATTTCAGGGCTCCAGATAAAGAGAGTATTTCCAAAACTAGAAGCCCTATGTCTGCACCAAATCCTATGGTATGACTACTTATCAGAACTGTCTAATAGTGTTTGTTTACCCGTAGTATTAAAGGAGCAAATGTTGGAAATGTATTGACTCCCTTTCCTCTAGAGCCCTTACACATAAACATCAAAATAGAAAATATATATACAATCAGATCTTTCAAAAGTAAAACAAGAAGGCTATAAGTGCCCAATGTTTCTTGCCTGAGTAAAACGTACTGATATGAAGCTTTCCAAACTTATATATTATAGGTTAACAATCACTTAAGTGATTTTTTCTTTTTGTACAAAAAAAAACTTGAGCCTATGATTATTTTATCATTTTTAGTTTAACTTACAAAATTTGTATAGGATATTTTGATAATGCAGCATATCAATAGTCTTAGCAGACAACCATTTGGCCAATGGCCATACATGTATTACAAACCAATTATATCAGGTCTCCAGATAAATGTGGTTTAACCCTTTAACACTTATTGAATGCAGGTGACCACTTAAAGCAGGTTGAGAGTAAAGCAGAATGCGTTGTATTACTTTCAGCCTGTTTTAAGCTACAGTTTGTTAAAATATTGATAATTTTTCTTTTGGTTCATATTCATCACTGTATAAAATGGAACAATTTTCTTCAGTAGAAGACAAAATTGATGGCGTAAAAAATGCGTCTTTAAGGGGTAATGGGTTAACTGAATATTTTTCCTATGTCTCCACCAAATCCTATGTTGTAATTACTCATGGTGGAGAAATATGGAAATAAGTAAAGTGAAACCCCTCTAAACCGGACATGTGTGGGGACAACAAAACTGTCCGGTATAGAGGGGTTTCCGTTTTAACTCTTTCCTCCCTGAAACTTTTAATGGACAATTCCAGTTTCCATTTAAGTCTAGTCCATTTCTGACTTTTATGGGTTGTTTTTGTCAATATTTGGCATTATGACAAACAGTGAGGACCCTGATCAGAGGGCTCCTTAGGAGCCCTCTGATCTGGGTCTTCACTGTTTGCATAGGACAAGTGTACTATTTACATGTTCACTGTTTGCAAAGGACGCCAATATGCGGGACTAGGGTTCAAAGGGTTAAAGGGGTTTTGACTTGTATCTTGTATTGAAGATAGCTGACTATTTAAAGCAGGTTGAAAGTAAAGCAGAATGCGCCTTAAGGCGCATTCTGCTTTACTTTCAACCTGCTTTAAGGTATCATCTGCTAGAATGTACAAACTTTTTTCTCCAGTGTAAGAATAAACCAAAGACGTAAAAAGGCGATTTTATGGTGTAATGGGTTATAATAAAGAAGGGTTAGAACGGGGACTTAAGTTTTTGTCCGGTTTAGAGAGAATTCCGGTATTCAGAGGTTCCGGTTTAGAGGGGTTTCACTGTAACTGCAAATTCAGTCAAATCTTGTATTATTTGACCACTACTTGACATAACACGGATATCTTTAAAGACAGGTGCCTGCTTAGACAAAGTGTAGGATAAAATAACACAGAAAGCTCTTTCTGCATTATTTTTTAATCCTGAATTTAGCAGTCACTTATGTTAAAGACTACCAAAAAAGTATTATATTGACTGGTCCCTTAATACAAGACAGACTGTACCCACCTTATCTAGACTATCGAATAAAACATGTCAATCTTAAAATAGAATACTGGTTCTTACTTAATGCTGCATTAAAGAACTGCCTACTGCTCCAAATGGACCAAACTGCATTAGCTATAACCAACATTAAGCTGTCATCTGCTTTTAGAGTCCACCATACTGCTTAACTCTTTCCTCCCTGAAACTTTAAATGGACAATTCCAGTTTCCATTTTCGTCTAGTCCATTTCCGACTTTTATGGGTTGTTTTTGTCAATATTTGGCATTATGACAAACAGTGAAGACCCTGATCAGAGGGCTCCTTTCGGAGCCCTCTGATCTGGGTCTTCACTGTTTGCATAGGACAAGTGTACTATTCACATGTACACTGTTTGAAAAGGACGCCTATATGCGGAACTAGGGTTCAAAGGGTTAAATGAAAGGTGGCTTAACAGAAGCTTAACTAAATAATGGTATCAAATATGAGTGAACCCTAGTGTAGGCCCAGTTATAACTCCACAAGCATGGTTCTAATGTGTGCTCTTAACACACAATGCATTATACAAACTGTGAAACTAATTAATGCTCTATCAAAACAGGATTTTATCTATCAAAATTTCATACATAATTCTGTACAAAAAGTGTACTCTTGACAATTTTGACTCAGAAGGATATGCATTTTCAAAAATTATTTTTTAAGTCAATGCAGGCAATACATGTTCAGCGCACCCTCTCTACAACGACAACCAATGGGAGACACTGATTGTATGCGTTGTTAGCAGGGAGTCGTGATAGGGAGGGAAATTGGTTTACATTTGCAAAAAACTTGAATCCAGATCAGATGCCACGTTACGCGGCGTCTGATCTGAATTTAAGCTGTTCGTCACTCGTCATAAAGTTTTTTTTCTGACAAAATGTCCATTATGTAACTTTTAGAAAAACAGCATACAACAATTTTAAGCAGACAATATTGCAGCAGTTAAAGCATTAGATATAATTGTCCTGTTTAGGGAACTGTGGCAAGGAACATTGTTAGAAGGGATTCGTTGTTGGGAGAGTAGTTGTAGGGAGGGAACACTGTACATGTATAATATGCATTTCTTTTCTTCCGTATTAACTCTTTCATCCATAGCCTGTTTTTAGAATTGAAGACCTTAGGGCAATTGTCTTAACTTAAACTTGCTGAGAGAGTTTTATACTACCTGAAATAAAACATGTTCTTATTTTATGTACAGTTGTGTATACTAAGCCTTAGTGATATGATCACCAATCTCTGAACTTTCTTTGAGCAATTAACGTACATGTTCATGGTTTATAATGTTGAAATTGTCTTTAAAAAATATAATCTATGGCATACATCTAAGATTAAACCAATATTCTGGTGAAACTCATAAACTAAATTTAGGCCCTCGAAACTAACACCTACAGAAAAGCACAGGTCTGTCAAAATATGGAAGTGATCAGATAAAATGTGTTGCAAATTTCGAATGACTATAAAATGGCTATGGTTATGTATAAAGCAAACATGAAAGAACATTTTCTCATAACTGAACATTTCACTCATTAAATTTGTGGCTCAGAAACTGATGGACAATACTGCTTACAGCTTTCATCTTTGGTTTAAATAGAAACATTCAGACTTTCTGCTGTCATCAGAGAGTTTGTCATCCATGTTCCCTGAACAATGTCATGACCATAACCTATCACTCACAGACATGGCCTGAGGTTATAAAGGTTCAATTGAACTATATGCTCAAAACTCAATTTTTTTGTCAACTCATAACACTTCAAAACATTTTCACTTATACAATTTAACTTGTATTTGCATACATAATTCATAAAAATATATTTGAATGGAGTTACTGAAACCAGTTAAAGCATGTTATGAAAAACTAGAGCCTGTCATCGAAAACAAGTTTTATAGGTTACATGTTAAGCCTTTTTCTCTACACTTCATGCTGTAGAAATATAACATTTAAACAAATGTTTAAAGACATTTTGCTAAATATCAATCACAGGAGATAACTGACCAAACATATCTTAACTCTTTACTCCTTAGCTTGTTTCTAGTACTGAAGATAGGTGATTACTTAAGGCAGGTTGAAAGTAAGTCAGAATGCACCTTGATGTGCATTCCGCTTTGCCTTCAGTCTGCTTTAAGCTACCATCGTTTTGCTAGAATATAGAGAGGTTTAGCAACCTGTACCTTGGAAATGTAACCGTTTGATCCATTTCTTCAGATCTAACCCTGTAAAAGTTGATTACAGGATTAAAATGTTAAAGCATATGTTCAGGGTTCACACAACTTGAGTATTTTCACAATCCAATCAAAAAATGTTTGTATAAATCCAAAGTTCACAGCCTTTGAATATCTGAATTCACAAATGGTTCATCAACATCATTTCAAGTCAGAAAACCTACCGATGCATGATTGCTTAATACAGGGTAAAAGTAAAACAGAAATCTGCCATGGCAACTTAGTTGCCATGGCAGGTTTCTGTTTCACTTTCACCCTATTGAACTTTCAGCTACACTTTCATCCAGCTTTAAGATTCCACCTTTCTGGCAATGCAAAACTACTGGTACCAAAGAATCTTCAAATTACTTATTGTGAAAGCAGGACACTTATCTGTTTAATCCAATACAGTTTACCATCCATACACCAATCAGCAGCAGAAGGTCTGGGATGCTTGTTTGGGGTTTTGTTAACGCAGGACTAAAACCAAATAATCAAACACATTTCACCATCCATATGACTGAGCGGGGGCAGTTGGTCGTGTTGCTTCCTCATATCCAGGTGGTGGAGGTTCAGAACCATAGGCTGGCCTATGAGCACCTTGGTAACTTGACTGGTTTCCAGCAGCACTTGGCTGACCGTAGGTCTGTATTGGCTGACCATAGGCTGGCATGGCACCCATCTGACCTTGACCTTGACCATGACTCATCCCTACAGGTTGATTAACAGGAGTATAACCCGTAAAGTTTTGGGCTGTAGGTGATCCTGCAGGGTGTAGATCATATGGTAAAGCATGGTTCTCATGTTCATAAGGATCATTTGGCATAGTGGTACCAGCTTGCATAACACGTGTATTGGCATCAGAAGCAACACTATCATGTCGTCCATAGTTACCACCATGCTTTATTCCACCAGCAGCTGCATGGTCTTCACTGCCAACCTCCATTGGTGTACAGCCACCACAAAGTGAAATGACAAACACTAGTATCACAACTGATAAACACGCTACAGTTATACTTGTTATGGTGCTTATGCCATCAACATCTGCAAATACAGAAACAATATCATACAATGTGCATGAGAAAATTGAAAAACAATGAAATACATTTGTATAGCACCAGTGATAATTTTAGAAATCAGATAAATGAGTTATTGGGAAGCCAATTTGACACTTTGTAAAACAATGAGTCAATCCTTGAGACAAACATTGAGTCCTTGAGGTGAAAAATGAATCCAATATCCCACTTATTTCTAGTTTTGAAGACAGGTGACCACTTAAAAAGCAGGTTGAAAGGAAAGCAGAATGTGCCTTTAGGCACATTCTGCTATACTTTCAACCTGATTTAAGCTACTTTTTGCTTATGAATACATGTAATAGGCTAATAAAGGCCAGAAAAGCTATGGGTCCATGAAACTCGCAACTTTTTAAATAATGAGTCCCTGGCAAATTTAATGAGTATAAGACTGGGGATGCACAGGTAAAATTATCACTGTAGCACTAATCATATCTAATGACTTATCACACTTACAAGAACATTGTAAATTTGCTAAAAAAAATATGACTTGCTGAGAAAGACAATACAAAAATAAACATTTATGGAAAATTGGCATCAAAAACTTTCTTTGTATTCTCAAAGGAAATACAAAAGTTTATTCTGTTTGTATGACTGTGATTTAACACATTCAACCCTAGTGACGAGGATACTTGTCATTTACAAATAGTGTACTGGATTACACTTGTTCCATGCAAACAGTGAAGACCCTGATCAGAGGGCTTCTTACCGACCCATCTGATCAAAGTCTACACTATTTGTCATTTTGAAATATATTGATAAAATCAACACTAGATAGTAAAAAATGGACTAGACTTATTTTGAAATTGGAATTATCCATTAAAAGTTTCAGGGGTGAATTAACCAGACATGATTAATGAGCAACATCAAACCTTGAGAGTTATCCTCTGCAGATGTTCCAGCAGCAAAAGTGATAAGGTGTAGAAGCCATACACAGCTTAAACAAATCAGTTCTCTTTTGCAGTTCATCTTCAAAGCACCTTAGGCTGAAATTAAGATGAACAAAAAATAACGAACAGAGCTCCAGATAAGGTAAGTATTTCAAAAATCATTCTGTTTCAAACAAACCCTATTGTGTGACTACATTATGTTGGAGACCTTTAACTGTAAATTATCCTGTTCTTTATTACTTTTACTTCTCTGTTTATAAATCAATCTGCTCCGACGTGCAGCTGCACGTAATACCAACTACGAGGGTGATGCAGTATAGATAGATACATAGATAGATAGATAAAATATCTGACCCAACTGCAAATACAGTAAAACCTCTATATTAAGACCGATTAAAAGGAGGCTCATTGACTATAAAATCTAGATAGATGACAGCTTAAAGCAAGGTATCATTCAGTATAACAGAAAGCTCCTAAAAGAGTTTTCTATTTTTCTGTAACCTTGCTTTAATCAATCACCTGCCTTAAGCACCTGATAATTAACACAATACAGGGGTTGTTATCTAGAGAGGTTTTACTGTACAAAGTTTGAAGTACAGTACCAGGGCTCCAGATAAGAGGGAGTAAATTGAACAAATCCAACATTTTCTCACTCATTTCAGCACCAAATCCTATGGTGTTACTACTCATTAGAAGCGTCTCTTCGAGACGCTTCTAATGAGTAGTGACACCATAGGGTTTAATCAAGAAATAAAGATTTTAGTTTTTGAAATACTCCCCTTATCTGGAGCCCTGCAGTACGTGAAAACTTGTTAACCCATAAAGCAATACATATACAAGATTTCCAATATACCTTTCACGATGGAATTCATACACATATATTTACTTAATTTTGTTTTAAGTTCATCTGAAGTTGATCTTTATAGCAGACTCAACATTCTATTTGAAAGTCTTACCTGTCTTTTTGAACGCAATCGAAATTATGACAACTAGTCAGTTTGCTGCAAATACTCTTTTGGAATAAAGATGAATTGATGACAACTTGTCTAAATTTGTCTTTTGCACTATAAATTGCGAAATCTATTGCAAAATAAACAAACAAGAAACAGGAAGTAAATATTGCTCTGTGTAGCCAGACGCTTACCGACCATTAATAGGCAATGCATAAAACAAGTACTTGGTGGGAATCCGGGTCCAATCGGCCTAAAACAAATCGGACCGGATCAAATCGGACCGATAATGTTGATCTAGCGGGCATGTCCACATTGAATAATCAATTACGGCCGTTTCGTCAAAAAGATGATTACTGCTTGGGTAAATTAAATAATAACAATAATAATGATAATAATAATAATAATAATAATAATAATCTACAGAGATTCCAAAATAAATAATTTTAAGTGTTTTATTTCACACTTTCCGGTAGTACTGGGGAATAATAGTGGATTATCACTTCAGTGAATAATTTATCTATTTTTAAATTTTCACTGTTAGTGATCTTAGGTAAACTTGTCCACCCACTGGCGGCCATGAACTTATTTAAAAAATCTTACAAAGGGTCACCCCTTTGTTGAGTAGTTTCAGAGAAGAATTTTTTAACGTTTTTTCTTCATAAGAGATTATTTACTCACCACCTGGCGACCAAGTTTTTGATCTAGGAAAAGTACTTTAAAATATCTGATAGAGGGTCACCAATGCACCATTTGTGTAAATTTATTTCAACTCGGATTACAATGTAGTTGTTTCACAGAATCACTAGACAGGGGAGAGCCTCTAGACACTATATAATTATCTCGACTTCAAAAAGGCGTTCGACACGGTACCCCATGAAAGACTTGCAAGTAAAATAAACAGCTATGGAGTTAAGGGCCATATCAGCACCTGGATACGAAATTTCCTACATGGAAGGTCTCAAAGAGTTTCCTTAAATGGTCATACCTCTGGATGGTCTGAAGTCACCAGTGGCATCCCCCAGGGTAGTGTGCCAGGACCAGCCCTTTTTGTCGTCTTTATTAACGACCTACCCGATGCTGTAACAAGTGTCACAAGGATATTCGCGGACGATACCAAGCTGTTCGGGGGTGTATCAACAGTGGAGAACAGGGCTAAACTCCAAGAGGATATAGAGAGACTTTCTAACTGGTCAGACAAGTGGCAGCTCCAATTTAACACTAGCAAATGTAGTGTTATGCACTTGGGCCACAACAATCCTCACCACACATACCAAATGAGAGACAATGATGGGCACCATAGACAGTTGGAGGAAACAAAATGTGATAAAGATCTTGGCCTGCACGTCGACAGCAAATTATCTTTCCATCAGCATGTAAGCCAAGCGGTTAACAAGGCCAATAGAGTGCTCGGCATCATTAAGCGTACTTTCGTAAGCAGAGACAAGAAAATCGTCAAGCGACTCTTCACAACAATGGTAAGGCCTATCCTGGAATACGGTAATGCTCCCAGGATCCACCAATTCTCCGGAGATATGGATAAACTCGAAAATGTGACGGGCAACAAAGCTCTGTAAAAAAAAACCTGAGAGACCTTCCTTATGAAGAGAGACTGGAAAGACTGATGCTGCCATCACTGTACCATAGGCGAGAAAGAGGAGACATGATACAGGTATTCAAGATCCTCACCGGCAAAGACAGGATAAATGAAGAGAAACTGCTACCACGATCACACGAACTAAGGACCAGGGGCCACGAGATGAAGCTGGGGAAGAAACGTGGGAGGCTTAACATCAGAAAACATTCTTTTGGTCTCAGAGTGGTGAATGGATGGAATTCCTTGCCAGACTGGGTGGTTAGTGCCAAAGACGTGAACAATTTCAAAGACAATATTGACAAATTCTGGAAAGACCGACTATATTACACTCGCCCCACGTATGCAACGAGCGTGATTAAAAGAAGAACTGAGCGGGAGTTACAGGCTTAAGCCTTTTTCCTGTATAAGCGGTATCACGGTATCACGGTAGTAAGTTTTGACTAGACTCGTTTTATAGCCTTTTTCAATTGGATGACAACCGAAATTTAGATTGGATGAGCCATATTTGAAGACTCTGACAGAATGTCCTACAAAACACAATCATATGAAGTCTTAAGGAAATTGGCCCAGTGGTTTTCAAAAAGAAGTTCTTGAAAGAAAATGTTGAGGAAACACAAAGACAGACACAGGGCTGGCACAATAGCTTACTTTGGCACTTCTTGCCAGGTGAGCTAAATACCTAAATCTTAATTATTGGCTACATGTAGATTATATACTCGTACGTACTGAAATGGAAACTGAAAGTTTCCATTTCAAGTTTCAGGAGTGAATAAAATAACACGTTTGAAGCACACCAACTATCAACAAATTGAGCTTAAAGGTCGGTTTGTACAATCGTTGTACATGTAACAAAATGGTTTCTCTTTTTTAGAGAGAGACAGAGAGAAAGACAAAGAGAGAGACAGACAGAGAAGCAGACATACATACATAGACAGAGAGAGACATACATACAGAGACAGAGAGAGAGACATATAGAGAGACAGAGAGAGGGGGGAGTGAGAGATAGATAGAGAGAGAGAGTGAGTGAGGGAGGGAAGGAGGGAGGGAAAGAGAGAGAGAGAGGAGAGAGACAGAGAGAGAGAAGAAGCCAGGGGAGCACAGCAATTTCAAAGAGACTGAAAAACCAAATGATACATTTTCCATATGACCATAAAATAGTCTAAGGTATCTCTAGTATATTTCCAGATGGTAGCTTAAAGCATGTTGAAAGTAAAGCAGAATGCTTTTTGACAGTTTTCTGCCTTATTTTCAACCTTATTTAAGTGATCAAAGCTCTTCAAAACTAGAACAAGGCTATGGGGTAAATGATTAAACGAAGGTGTATATGAAGCGACAAAGAATTTGACATGTCGAATTTCATTTTTAAACGAATTAACATGTTAATACAAAAATGTAGTTACACACCCATTATTTCCCATGTTTGATTTCATATGCTTCAGAAAAACTACACGTCACCAATCAACTAACGCTTTAGGCAATGTTCAATAACATTGTTTAGTACTCAGGTCTGTAAAGAAACCGTATTTGGCCTAAACACTATTTTGTAAATAATTTTATGAAACATTAATATTTTTTCAAGCATGAGATTATATATACACATAGTCTTTAAATGTCATTAAACAATGCCAATGAAGTTTTTTCAACAGCCGCGGAATCGACTGCGGCGACACACTCAGCACCGCTGCATTTCAAAGCAGCATGTCACTTTCCCTGTCCAAAAATTACCCGTACACAAGAGAAAGTGAAAGTAGATTCTACTAAATTTATGGTCCTTATGTTTACTTCAGTGTGCAATGTTTATTCTCTATTGTTATTTTAAATCGTTTCACTGTTTATTTTAATACAGTTCTCAAAATTAATCGAATTTTAGCTTTACGATAGTATTGAGTGTTGCTGGCAAGGCTTGAGCGGATGAAGACAGAGCAAAGGTTTTCGCAAGTCGACGCTGACTATACAGATGGTTTCAAATATTGGAAACTATTAAAAACGAAATACGTGTACATTCGGATTTGTTTTGTTAAACAAAACATTTGAAGCGTGTCAAGAGAAAACATTACTTATTGCATATGCAAACAGTGTAGAAGAAGACCAACCGCCGCGTCAAAGACGCGGTGGTTGGTCTTAATCTACACTCTTTGACACTCACATGCATCTAAAGCATTTTATGTAACTGTTTCATATACGGTATATGGAAATATGCTCCTATATATCTTGGTGATTATTTTATTCCTTTAAGCTCTGTGCACAAGCGCTGTACGAGGTCAAACATGACAGCCATTCCCGTTCAAGAGGATTCGTTTTCTTTTACTGATAATGGACGCTATGTCATTCCTAGAGTCAACACCTTTTGTAAGAAGTCATTTCTTTTCAGAGGTGTTCACTTGTGGAATGGTCTTCCACTCAATTTAGATTTGATGTCAAAAACTTCTTGTTAGCTAATGCTAGGTTCACACCAACGGCGCTTTGATGGCGCTTTAAAGCGGCGTGCAAAGCGGCACCAAAGCGTAACAAAGCTTGATTAAAGCGTCAGGGTCGTAATAAATCGTGGGAAAGCTTGGAGTAAAGCGGGACATTCGGCAAGAGCGCCCAATTTTTTAAAACTGTTTAAAAATTTGGGGCGCTCTGTCACGAATTGATAAAAGCGCCTAGAGCGTATCAAAGCTTATCAAAGCTTAACAAAGCTCAGCAAAGCTTGACTCAAAGCGCAGGAAAGCTTAATAGAGCTTGATTCAAAGCGGGGACGCCATTCTTCACGGTCTGTCACCACTTGACACGCTTCGTTAAGATGTCTCAAGATTTGTTACGATCTGGCATGAAGATCTGACACGAGGTCAGACGCTTTCATCAAAATCTGACACGCTTTATTACGTTTTGTTACGTTTTCATGAAGGACTCTCACGCTTTCCCACGAATTGAGACGCATCGATCAAGGATTGACACGTTTTGTTAGGCTTTGTTACGCTTGGCAAGTTTCTTCACGCTCTCTCACGCTCTCTCACGCTCTTTCACGCTTTCAAGGGCTAGGATGTAGTTATACAACAGGGAGACAAACATCATGTCTTCTTCAGATAGATCATGCTCTGGTTCATCTGGAACTTCTGGATCTTGTTGTTCTGCCATCGTGTTCTGGGGTCAAAGATGCAATGATAGTTTGGAACTTTTGCATCTTTATGTAGGCTCTGGAAAAAAATCGGCATGAAATCGGCGATCTTGACATTTTCCAATGCGTAACAGAGCTGAACAGAGCGTAACAATGCACAACAAAGCTTGATAATCGTATCAGAGCTTGATTTAAAGCGCCATAATCGCATCAAATCGTAATAAAGTGTAATAAAGCTTATTAAAGCGTGACTTCAAGCGTAACAAAGCCTGATGAAAGCGGGACCAAAGCGCGAGGAACCGTAACAGGTCGGGAAATAATTCGTCCCAAAGCGGCAACCAATTCGTATCAGAGCGTATCAGAGCTTATCAGAGCATAAGAGATCGTGATATTTTTTGAAAAGTTAACAAAAATGACGACGCTTTGCTCGCCGATTTAAAGCGCGGCATTCGCCGTTGGTGTGAACCTAGCATAAAGAATAAGTTCTTTACTTGATTAGTTTTTATTCATTTGCCTTCTGATATATCTGTGTTAATTAAGATAGGTTTGTTTCATTTTATCATTATTCTTATGATTTGTTCTGATACTCTGCTGTGTTAATTTGTGAACATGGTCTAGTCATTCTGAAACTGACTAACTTTGAGCTTAACAGTGATTACAATGATATTTCTGTGATACTTTTAATTTAAGATACTATCTGTGATACTTATTTATAATAATTTACCGTGACTCTCTGTGTCTTGCCACTAGAATCAAGAACCACAATAGAAATAAGGAAAATATTTCCTTTTTTGTGTTATCCTTGGTTTCTAGTGCGCATTACATGGCTCTTATATATTTTGCTTTAATTATGCTTTGCTATGTTATTTACACTTTTTACCGAAATAAATCTATCTATCTATCTATCTATGTAGACTAAACTCAGATACAGAGCATGCGATGATAACAGTTCTTGGTCTCTTGTGGAAATTCAACTGTGTGGTATTGTTCATTGTGATTAACTTCTAAACTTTTTGATTTCACACACTAACTTATTGAAAGCTTTACCTTTGGGAGCTTTCGCCCTTTTTCAACCAACTGATGTTTCACTGGGACTTGACATCGCTCGAGGCTTTAATGAGCGATGTTAATGCATTGTCCCAGATGTGTGGCAAGTTGTAGCGGCCCCCGTCCCTGTTGAGCGCCGGCTTGTGTGCTCTGATGTAAATTGCTTCTTTGGCCCCCCGTTCAAACCAAGAGGGTTCACGGTCTAGTATGTGCACTGATTCCGTTGAAACGGAATGTCCTGGATTGTCCTGATGTATGTGGCGTGATACCTCACTGTTGCTTGAGCTAGGTCTAGTAATAGTTCTTGGTCTGTACAATGTTGCAATGCAATAAGGCAGGTTTTGTCATGACAAGGCTTAAGTTTTTTTTGTATTTGATCAAAATACTGACGAGTAATCCCCACTCCGCACCATCCCACCCATCACATTACAGTCACTCCCTTCCCCTTCCACTGACACTTACGACTGACGGAAACTGGTAACGTTCCAAACAAAAATGCAAATAAAGTTAACATATCCTAGACAGAACAGCCAACAAAGCCTCTGTTGCATTTCTTGGCTTTCTCCCAATATTTGCAACATTTACAATAATATATTTATTGTGTTATGCAACATCATTCAATCTCCAGATGTGTATTAGGAAAACTGGGCATCAGCTTGACGACAGCTATGGTTGTAAAATACATACTTGATTAACTCATTCACCCCTGAAACTTTTAATGGATAATTCCAATTTCAAAATAAGTTTAGTCCATTTTTGACTATTTAGAGTTGATTTTAACAATATACATTGTATTTCAAAATGACAAGCAGTGTAGACCCTGATCAGAGGGCTCCTTAAGGAGCCCTCTGATCAGGGCCTACGCTGTTTGCATGGGTCAAGTGTAAACCACATAGGTATACTATTTGTAAATGACGAGTATACTCGTCGCTAGGGTTGAATGTGTTAAAGGTTAATCTCAGAAAACACTATGCCTTTAGTTATCTTAAAGTTTATCAATTCAATTCAATTCAATATATTTATTTGGCATAACATATACATGTCTGTTGCCATAACATTGGCGATATATACATAGGATAACGAGAAGAGTATAAACAAACACTACCACATATGCAACTTCTAAAGTTATTATTATTAATAAGCTCTTATCTATATTATTGAATATCTACGGTATGACATAGTATTATATATAAATAAACAACCTTATCTATTTTTAATTACCTATATCCTAATTATCATAGTCATTATACCAGCTAACATTCAAGCTAATGGTCGTGTTCAAAAGTACAGAAACCTATAGACATTCTGAACTCTCAGAAGTGCAATCTGTTCAACGACAAAAAATTTAACAAGTAAGGGAGCCCGCCATTGTCTCAGGGCAGCTACAGTAGAGATGGGTGGATGTATGAGTTGGGTTTTACGGCAATACGGCACTGCGTCACAAAAGTGTTCATATGGCGCCGATGAATGATGAGGGATGATGATGACGCTTTCAGCTAATCCCCTTCTATTCGTTACGAAACAGCGCTTGGATCAAAACCACCGACCTGCTATCCTTTTAGTTTCTGCATATGGGGTAATCTCGGTCCAATAAACAGAAAACATTCCCGTTGACAATAAGCCACAGGACCACGACTAGGTAGGAAGGTTTCTGGGGCTACAGAGGACGTTATTCACTCCAAATCAAACTTAACCCAAACGCAATAAAATATACACAATGTCACATTTTTAAAGTGCAGACTCATTCCAGTGTGAGTGGCAAGCAGTTTTGGACCTGATGGCACTGGGATACCCGGCGTCTCAGCCGGCTCTAAACTGTTTGCAATTGAAATTATAAGTGTTACTGTTTAGCACAAACGCGTTTGTTTTGATAAGTCTGCTTCACTGTAAGTAAGGTGGTGAAGAAATAATCATTCAGTATCACTTTTGGTTTGAACCTTAACTCTTAACCCTTTACCCCATATCCTGTTTTTAGTTTTGAAAAAAGGTGGCCACTGAAAGCAGGTTGAAAGTAAAGCAGAATGCGCCTGAGGGCGCATTCTGCTTTACTTCCAGCCTGCTTTAAGCTATCATCTATCAGCATATAGAAAATATTTCTGTTGGAACGTGTTTATAACTATATAAATTGGAACTATTTTCTTGCGTGAAGGAATAAATCAAATGCGCTAAAAGGCGCTTCTATCAGGTAAATGGTTAATAGCTATAAGTCACTGCCAACGGCGCCAAAATGCGTCTTAGCACACAGTTTGGATTCTGACCAGACGCCGCGTAACACGACGTCTCATCAGAATCCAAACTGTTTGACACTCATATCGACATTTCTTCAGCCAAAACAGTCCAAAAGCTGACTTTAAAAATATGGCAGAGAAGAAACAAAAGATATGCTTCAGACATGTTAATTTTCCATCTAACATGATTCAGGGATATTTTATGTCATAAAATATCCCTGCATGATTGAATATATCCATCTTTTTCAACATTCAATATACACCTTAAAAGCAGAGAAACAATCTAAGTGCCTGAACACCTTTAACCTTCCACAAATGTACCATAAAATATTAAAAAGAAACTTCGTAAAGGATCTTCTGCTTTACTTCCATCTTGCTTTATGCTTATATCTGCCGTAACACAAAACTTTGAATACAGGTAATTTGCACTTTGACGGTGAACCGTTTTGCTGATGTTGCTGAACTCGCGCAAAAGTTTTAATATGGAAAGTTCAATTAAAGAGTTAACCCGCCCGCTTGAATATATTGCAGCACACACTACGCTTCATTATAAGTCTTGAATGACCATGTCTTCTCGCTCGTATACCCCGATTGTAAATAAATTACCGTGGCAATCCGGGCATTTCTTACCCGAATTTTAGTATACACTTATGGGTAATCATGGACATGCGATAAAGCTAACGTTTCCTTGACTACGGGTAATAATAGAAAATTGATAGTTTACCATGGTTTAGCCAGCCCGATATCTTAGCATTGAAAGTGGGTTAACTCCTTAATTGTATTTCCTCGAGTACAATGTTTATTTACAAACAGTTTGGACCATGATCAGACACCGCGTAAACGCGACTTCTAATCACGATCCAAACTGTTTGACATTCATTTCAATTTTTCGAAAGCCATATTTTAAAAATAAAAATAAAAAATGGAAAAATAAAGGGTGACGACAATTGTTTAAAGTAGATGACGCCTTGACGTTTAACCCTTTACCCTATAGAAGCGACTTTTAGCGTATTTAATTTATTCCTCCGCTGAAGAAAATAGTTCCAGTTTATACCCTCATGAACAATTACCATTACAAATATTTTATACAGCCTAGCAGATTTTAGCTTAAAGCAGGCACATTCTGCTTTACTTTCAACCTGCTTTAAGTTGTCACCTGTCTTCAAAACTAGAAACAGGCTATGAGGTAAAGGGTTAAGGGGTTAAACCGTAATTTCTGACTTAACCCTTATCCCACCATGCGCCGCGGATACACCAGGCATTGGGAACAATTTACAGTGATTTCCCTCTACACTGGACATATGTGGGGACGGTTTCTAGTTCAGAGGGGTCTTTACCCATTACCCCATAGCTTGTTTCTAGTATGAAAGATAGCTGACCACTTAAAGCAGGTTGAAAGTAAAACAGAAAGTGCCTGGCACATTCTGCTATACTTTCAACCTGCTTTAAGCTAGAAATTATTTCGGATGATACATATTCATAAATGTATTTGCTTCAGAGTAGAAATAAACCAAAGGCGCAAAAAGGCGTTTTTTATGGTGTAATTGATTTCAATAAAGATGGCTGGAAACGGCACCAACGTTTTTGTCCGGTTTAGAGAGAATTCCGGTATTTGGAGGTTCCGGTTTGGAGGGGATTCCACTGTAAATCAAGACCGAACATTCAGAATTCAGCGTTTATTCAATATTCAAGCTGTTTGATATACATGTACTATTATAATCGTATCTAAAATAATCAGCCAAGAGATATGTTCTCCTAAGACGCCCATTTAGAAAAAAGCACAATCATATAGCAGTCAATGCGTAGCTTGGTAAAATTTGTAAATTGACATTGATTTATTCATTTCTTTCTATTTATGACATGAATATCTAGTAAAAAAAAAATCATAATTGCAAAGAAATGTACACAGCTATATTTGGAACCAAACCAGAAAACAATGCTGATGCCCGGCCAGGAAGCAAATACGTTTATTTAGACACCTTGTTTATTAATAGCAATAAGCTCTCTGTATATTTGAAATAGTCTTCACTCTCTTCTTAATGCTTTTTTCCATGTTTATCAATCACCTAGTGTAAGGCAACATACATGTATCATGTTATGCCGAATAAAATGATTTTGACTTGACTTGACTTGTAAATTGACATTAGCTTAACTTTTTTTTGGCCTACACCGTTTGGAACATCAGCAGTTTTGCAAATAACCCTTTTCACGGCCAATCCCGTTGACAATCGGCAAATACAAAAGTTTAGATCCAGATCAGACACTGAATAACTCGGCATCTGACAAAGATCCATACTGTTAGTCAAATATATTGATATGTGTTCATTCAGAATGACTCAAATCTAGATTCTCTAGAAAATAACAACAGACATCGATTTAAAGCAGACACTATTTTAGGCAATTACTGACTTAATCATCCTTTCCACTGCTTCAGGTATCGCCTTGTTTTCTGTCGTTGAATTTATTTACGATGTAATTCATAAACAGTTTTAAACATTCGTTTGCATTCATAAATAAAATCTTGATATGTAAATGCGCCTTAGTCAACTGATGAATTACTCACTATTTTACATGGGCAACATGCCTTAGGATACCAACAAGTTTACGCCCAGTGAATGCAAATAATCAGCCCTTATTCCGCAAAAACGCCGTCTGCTTAAAATTGTCGTCTGCGTCACTTTTTAAAATGTCATGAGTCTGGGTTGAAGAGACCTTTGAATGAATGGCAAACAGATTGGATCCTGATCAGACGCCGAGTTTCTCGGCGTCTGATCTGGATCCAAACTGTTTGCAAATGTAAGTCAAACTTTTGCTGGCGTGTTAAGTTTTAATTCCGTAATGCATTCAAGAAAATGGATTACTTGTAGTATAGTAGGCCTACAGTGATCAAGTCTATTTGGGATGACGTTGGTACGAACAATCGACAATTGATAGCCAAGAAAGTCAATTACATATAGTCAGTTGTTTGTATGTACATGTGTGTATCAAACGTCGGAATTTATGGAATATGATTTATGAAATTTGGTAAGTAGACGTAATTATCAGATAGATCTAGTAAAAGTAAAACAGCATTAGATAAACGTTTTGAAGAAAAAATTCACAATGTGTATTGTGTATTTGTGGTTAAAGTGACTGATAACCAGATAGCAAATTAACAATTATTACGAAACGGTTCAAAACAAACGAAAACAAATGTTACAGTTGCCCAGTTTTCTCAATCGAGATAGTAGATGGATTTAATTTTCGTAACTATTGGTTTGCCTCTTCCACAGGTTCGAATCTTGTTCTTGACACAATGTATGTCTTGCACATACTAGAACTTTCCAGAAACCACCCTACCTTATCGTGGCTCTGGGGCTTAATTGCATAGTAAATGTTTATGTTTATTTGACCAAGAGTGTCCCCTCTGCCAAAAACTAAAGGGAAGGCAGGTCGGTTGTTTTGAACTCAAGCGCTGCTTCGCAACCAATGAGATAAGCCAAAATCAACTCCTGAAAGCATCACCATCTCTTCTCATTACCGCTCATCATTTACCGGCGCTGTATGGCCTATTTTGTGTCCAAGTGCCGTAAAGCCCAACCCATCCATACATATTAGAGCTACGTGTACTATTACACAACGTTTATGAGCTTCACTCATTCACCCTCTGAAACTTTTAACGGAAATATCAAGTTTCAAATTAAGTCAATTACATTTATTCTGGGCTAATTTTTTTTTTTACATGTATTTGGTTTTTAATTTGTGAACTTATTTCCAGTATATTAAAATAAATATGAGCTTCATATTTCCATGTGAAACACTGAATGGAGCTTTCCCCTTTTAACATAAGTGATGACGTAATAGTTTTCACTTAGGACCCGTTCAAATTTTGTTACGATAAATGTACATTTTCTAAATATATTGTTGTAAAATGTGTAAAGAGTACCCATAATAACCTTCTACGCAACTAGTGACTTTATGGTAGCTGTTGCAAACAGGCTCCAAGGTTATAAAGCTTTTGAGTTGAGTCTGAAGTTGTTCTCAAGCATTTGATTGGTCAGATTTGAGCCTTGGCTCAAATCTGACCAATAAAATGCTTGAGAATGAACTGAGCCTAAACTCAAAAGCTTTATAACCTTGGACCCAGCTTGGATCAGCCAGATGTGTATTGGTATTGTATTGAATGATCGCCCAGTGCACGGTTGACTGTTTGGCTGCTTCCCAACGGAACATTCTTGCTTATTCCACCTAACAAATAATAAAATACTTATTTTCTTGTTCTAACCATTCTTTCGTTGCGTGCTTTAGTGTTTAAGAACCGTTGGAAGTAAGCTGACAACTCCTTAAGGAAATTCCTGCTTTACTCTTGGCCTGCTTAAATCACCGACAGTACAAGTTGTAGGAGCAGTTTCCTATGACCTTTTATCAGGATAGGATACAACGCATGAAAACCCACCTTCATCAGTAGTAATAGGTAGATTGGTGAATAGGGCGTAGCTATGCAGAAATGAATTTGGTCGCTCAACCCAGGACTTAATTTGGTCTGTACTCCAAAGTTAACTCTTTGAAAATTACAGTCTGCAATAAAGGTGCTTCTATTATAAATTAAGATTTAAAAAATTGTTAAGACAATTTTCAAAATAGGACTTATTCTCAATCAGTCTGGATCATGATGAGATATCAAAATACTCGGCGTCTCATCTGAGTCCAATTTGCGTCGTAATAATTGTACAAACAATTTTAAATTTCTAGATAACAGCATGAAGTCAGTTATTACCTTTATAAACTAATTGCACCAGGTGGTGCATCAACGTCAAACTCTCGCCACGACCGTCATTCTGCCTTAGAAATGTGTATGCCGAACATGTCACGTGACATTAGCACAGTGGCCCGTTGGCTATTAAGGTGGTTCGACAGCGGGCGGCCCGCATCTCGAGTTTCGGAAATGCTGATGACTTTCACCTGATCTTTTCGGCACGTGCTTATAGTAGAACATTTAGATAAAGAAAAGTTTGATCTACTTCAGTGTCTTCTCTGTTAGCGCAATTGGTTAGGTGATTGACTTGCAATCCAAAGGTTCTAGGTTCGATTCTCACTCGCTTCAAAACTTTTTTTTTAACAAATTGTCCGATTTTAGTGACTAGTCAATTCATAACGCAGTGATCAAAGGACAGGCTATGTTTAGTCTAGTAATAATGAATAATATCAGATGCAAATAAAGTCAAGTGACAGCTACATTTGTGAGGATTTATAGCCTATATAACAGATGGCAGCTTAACACAGGACAAAAGTAATGCTAAAAGATAGATCCTAAAGGAGCTTTTATGCATTACTTTTGTTATGCATTAAGCAGTCACTTGCCTTTAAAGATTTACAGGCTACCGTATTCAATGGTCCCTTATTACAGGTTTGACTTATGGTATTATTTAGAGCTGACGGCATTTTAAAGTTGAACTCAAGGGAGGTTACTCGTTTTGTGTTAACATTTTGTCAGAATTTCAGGAAATCATGTATAAAATGTAAATTCTACTGTAGATTTTCATTAATTCTTTTGTGACTAGTAGAATTAAGTTATATCTATCTAATAAGAGATAAATTAGTGTATGTTAAACAGCTAGATTTTTTGTAATTTGAGATTTTCAGAATTTGACTTTTTTAAAATATTGATATTTCCGGAAAATATGTCATGAAATACTTTTGTTTGCCCAATATCTTATAGTCTATGAATAGTTTACTTTAATGTACAGACATTATTGAGTTATATCATTCTATAAAGAAAATATTCCTGTTTATTAAAAAAGGAGCTTTTCTCGACAAAAGGTCCTGTCAGAAAAAAACGGCACTGTAACTTTTTTTTATTTTAACGATTTTTCACTCTCCATATGGTATATTTCAATTTAATCAATGTTTCAAAGAATTCTGACACAGAATAAGCTGACCCGCGAACCACCTTAACTTATGTTCTGTATAGCATCCGTATTACTGGTAACTTATTGAGCACACTGTCATTTTGTCGTTTGTTACTGTTCTGAAATAGAAAGTTTCTAAAACTTTCTTTAAAAATACAGAGCCAGGGTGTCAAGCAGTTTAGACCCCGATAAGATCAGCATCGACACTACTTGCAGAAAATTAAACACATTTGTTTGCGCGAAGTATTTTAGTATCTTTATTAGATCTAGTGGCATGATATTAGTATCATGCCACTAGATCGAGTAAAGATCCTAAAATAAGTCGGCGTCGCATCGGGATCTAAACTGCTTGACACTTTGGCTTGTCCAGTTGGGCTACAAGGTGAGCGCCTCAGCTACATTATGACCCCAGCTCTTGTTCATAATATACCATAATATACATGTAAAGTCGAAACTCGATACTTCGAACTCGCGTTAGTTCGAACATACCCATATTTCAAAGTTAAAACGTGGCTTAGCCACGTTTTAACCTTGAACTACGGGTATGTTCGACTTTAGGGAGATCGACTTATCGAAATTCAACTCATGTCATACTGGTACGATCGATTTAAGAGAGTTCGAAGTATCGAGTTTTTACTGCAATGCAAAATGACAAACAGTGCAGACACTTGTCAAAGGGTTCCTGCAGGAGTTCACATGACACGTATATTCTTCACAGGCACTTTTTTAAAGGACGTGAATATTCGGCACTTGGGTCCGAGAAGATAATGGTTAAACATGGAAATGCTAAATGAGCCTCGCCAACTTTTCACTTTTACTCAGTTCAGTTTCAGTTTTTATTTACAACTAGGCCCAATATGGGCATCAGCGTTAACATCAATAACAAGAAAACAGCATACATCAAACACGATTGACTAGAATGGAATTTCATCAAGTTTACCCATTGACCCATAGTGACATATATACCCGTCCACCGGTGCCTGTGTGGAGTACAATTAAAGTATTGTTCTATGAAAAAAATGTAGACCCAGATCAGATAAATCCCATAAGAGTCCACATGGTCTGAATTGTTTGTCATTTTGCATTATATATTGTACGACAACCATAAAGGGTAAACATAGTTTAGACTTAATTGAAAACTGGTATCAGTGTCCATTTGAAGTTTCGGAGTCCCTAAGGTAAGGTCGATTATCACAGGTTTTATCGTATTTTCTGAAGGGTGTGGGAGAACAGTGCAGACGTGTCAACATTAAGTAAAAAAAAACCTAAATTGTCTTCCGAACAAAGTAATTATCACTCGTCCTGTCATGTCTCCAGAAAAAGAACGAAAAAACATAGAAAACAATCATCGTATAAAACATAATGCATACTGACTGTTTAGCAGATTAGCTGTGTTTTGCTGTAACCTTGACAACGCTATGAAATTATCGTCTGCAAATTTTGTCGTCTGCAACAAGTCTCATAATTGATTTTTTTGCAATTTCTTTCAGAAAAGAACACCACAGTGTCAAACAGTTTGAATCCAGAAGAGACGCCGAGTTACTCGGCGTCTCATCTGGATCCAAACTGTTTGCAATGGTCATCACAAATTTGCTCGTAGCGTGTAAAACGTTGATGACTTTCCCATGTGGATATATTATAGTCCTAGCGGTTTCTGTGAGTACGTCACCCCACCATTTCCTCATACCGGTTGGCACAGCATAACCGTGGTTGCTGCATCAAGAATATTGCAGCATTCCAGAAATATTAACCATTTCACGACTAATTTTTATCGCCTGCTTTAACCCTTTTAACGCATTTATATCGTATTATTTGAAAAAAGGTGCATACATTATTTTATTTCAAAACAAAGTTTATAGCCTTTTGACCAAAAAATAATATCGATATGACAGCCAAACAGTGTGGACCCTGATCAGACGCCGCGTAACGCGGCGTATGATCAGGATCCACACTGTTTGCAAGGTCTTCTGTAGACGCAAATGGCAGGGAAAGGGGCGAACAGTCAGTGGCTTTTGTTTGTGCACATTGACTACTTGTTTATACACTTTTGCTGGAAAGTACTATTCAGGAGCGGATCAACGGGTTTTATTTGCGGCGTATTCAAAGACGCACCTCATGGTGTACCAGCGCACCCACAGGTACTTGACACATACATCTAGCTCTATTACCCCCCCCCCCCCCCTTTTAATTTTTTTTTTTTTTACTATACTTCTATTATAGATACAAGGTAAACAGCGCAATTCGACACCTAGTCTTTACTATCGACTTAAACTGATGCTAAAATAGACTCGATCGCCGATATTCTCTTGTGGTACCCTCGGGAAAGGATTAATTTATCAATATCTTCTTTTTATTTCATCAAATTCCTTCAAATAACGCCACAGTACGTGAATTATAACGAAAATGTGCATCAAAAAGTTTTATGTCGAAACTCGATACTTCGAACTCGCGTTAGTTCGAATATACACATATTTCAAAGTTAAAACGTTTTAACTTTAAAACACGGGTATGTTTGACTTAAGCGAAGTCGACTTATCGAAATTCAAATGATGAAATACTGGTTGGAACGATTTAAGCAAATTCGAAGTATCGAATTTCGAGTATACTTCTTGTGCAGCGGTTTGGAGCAACGTTTATTTTCATGTCACAGTGTGTAGGTTTATCGTCACTTGTACGGCCTTGCTGTACAAGCGCGTTTTTATGGCGACGTGGTAGAGTGCATGACTGTGAACCTGGCGACCCGGGTTCAAACCCGGGTCGGCGCGGGTGTTTCTTTCTAAGAACACCTGGTTACATTTAGACTTGGTATAATTACGAGTATGAGTTATTTTACAAACAGCCGGAGTATTCATTTGTGTAGACGTCTCATCAATCTACACTGTATTCAGTCTTTGATATGACGCCATAGCATATATATTTTAAGCTTGACAGAAACAAATGTTTGGGTTGGGCATAGGATGGTGTAAACAGGGTAGATCCGCCCTTGTGCCATGACTATAAGTATTTTAGTCGTTATCGTCACTAGCATTACACTCATCAACTAACTATTCACGTATGAAGTGTTCTCTCTTGGTGCGGGTAACAAGAGGCTTTGTCGTAACTAGAGCACGTTGTAACAACCCGATAATGTCTCTTTTTAAATCTTTAACCTAGTATTTTATGCCTAGTAGATTCTTTCATGTTTATATATTTTATTAATACATTTAGTTAGCAAACAGTGTCGACTAAGAGTATGCGGCGTCTGATCGGAGACTATACTGTTTGACTATGTCCTTATTTATGGGACGCTAGGTACAAATGGGTTAAGTCTAAAGTTTAAGGCTAACATGTGTGATAAAAATCTGTGATTACATGTACCTTTCTGATAAACTTATTTAAACTTATTGAGGCCTAGCGACGAGTTAACTCGTTATTTACTGTGTAGCTACGAAGAATACACATAGCCTATGCAATCAGCGAAGACCCTGGTCAGATATCTCCTAAAGGAACCCACTTATCAAAGTATTCACTGTTTGAAATGTTGCAGTATTGTATATTAAACATCCCTATACATAGTCAGGGGTGGTCAAGACATATTTGGAAACTGGAGTTGTCCATTTGAAGTTTCAGGGGTGAATAAGTTAAAAACAGATACATGTATCAGATATGAGGACAATTCAAACAAAGACTCTTGGTGTATAAAAAAAACCATTTGTTCTTTGGAGGTTATAGTATCATCTAGCTTTAAGCAGACACTTGTCTTAGATGCCGACACCTTCCTTTTTGTGGCCATTAAATGCTTTTACTGTACTTATTATTTTTCTGCAGTGCTTAGAAATGGTGTACTGAATTATAACCAATATTAACAATCGCCCCATTCAATTCCATAGACAAAAACGGTGTTCATTTCGTATAAACACCACTTTTCGAGAGGGCGGGACTTGTGGAAAAGTTTCGAAGGGGAGGCGGGGCATATGCAGTTTTCATTCGCGAATTAATCTTTGGAACTTTTGGCGGATTTTTTAAAATTTGTTCTTAACCGATCTATGCCTTCCTATTAGTGGAAACCATTATTCCCGACTAATTTTCTTCTTTATTAATGAAATAAATTGCAAGAAAATGGACATACCAGATAAACAGTGGCTATCTGCGTTTCTTTATGACAAAAAAAAACCCCGATACATTTATCCTACTTTAAAATGACGTCACTTCCAATGACGTCAAAAATCGGCATGTTTCGCGCCAAACTGTCAAGTTGTTGACTTAGAATGTAAACAATGGGACTTATTTTTCTGCTTTGGAATGTACACAGCTTCAGTAAATCGGTCATGGCTGTTCCTTATAGGGTACATAGTTTTCGTGTTATCTACCTCTAATATGGATTAAACATACATGCGTACTAACAGAATGTTTATTTAATGTTAGAAATTACAGCAAAAATATTGTAAATATAAGAAATGAACTGATAAATCATATATTCTGAAAGTAGGTGCTAGTAATATCAAGCTCAACACGTAATATTTCTAGGAACGTCAACATTAAAATGAATGGATGACATTAGTGTCTAATCATATCCTCTCCTGAACCGCCTTAGAATGCCTCCACACGAGGGTCATTCAAACAGTTCTGTTACTTTTGCATTTTCTTGGAATCTACATGTATAATTATCATTTGTGATACATCCTTGAAAAGAGCGCTTTCTTGCGAATATAGCGGTGTTTAATATTTTGACAGCAACACTCCTCTTCATGGTGCAAAAACACCAATAGGGGTTAGTCATAGGCCCCAGTTCTATTTGCTACTCAATTAATCATATTTTCATTCCATATGACTTAGCAAAGGTGCCATGCCGTTTTTAAAACTCGATCTTGTGTATTGGAATTAAACCAACAACACGTATTATTACACCTCGCTTTGAGTTACAATGTTAAATTCCCATAGACCTACAGTTAACATTTTGCATGTCTTTTACATCTATCCAAAATATACTGTCACTCTTTATGATATTTTTTTGTGTGACGTCACTCTAAAGGACATTACTTTTTTTCTCCGTCCGAAAACGTACTGTCAGCATTGACATGAATTTCGCTATTGGCGATATTAGAACGTTTTAAAAAGTGGTAACTTCTAATCAACTTTTGGCATTTTCTGTACAAGTTGCTTCCTTTTGTCCATTCCTTAACGATTTGCCACCATTTCGGAAGAGGATTTTTGCCACCTAGATAATGTAAAGACACCGTTTCTTCAATTTACGTATCATAACGTTCTTCTTTCTTTCTTGTAATATGATTATAAACAATGTGACGTCGTAAGACGGCGACGTCATTTCCCGCGTTACGTACATGTCCGCGCTAAATTGGTATTCACAACACATTTTATAAAATACGAATAAAACTATTCCAAAGCCAGGGTTGATAAGCTCGGTGTAATAAAATAAATATTAGATTTCAGTTTGCATGACATTCAAATTGTCAACCCTCGAAAACAAGAATGTCACCCATCGCTACGCCTCGGGGTGACATTCTGTTTCTCGGGTTGAGAATTTGAATGTCACGCAAACTGCCATCTAATATTTATATAATATTGAATAGCTTTAGGAATAAAATAGAAAACTGTGTTTTGACCTACTTTTTGTAAGATTGAAGCATGCGTTGAAAATATAATATTTACCAATGCTTTGATTAGATTTATTCATAATAAATATGTAAAAATACTTTTAAAATGATATTAATGATTATATCAACTTTTTACGACATGATAAGTGACATTTCAATTCTATATAAAATAGGATATAGTTTTGAAACAAATTACAGGTGCTCGTCGCATGCTATGTCTCTCTCCAGCAACCCCATTCCCCCGAGGAGGGAGGGGGCCTGAGGGACATAGTTTACGAAGGGAACCAGTCCTGTGCAACAAACATACATATTTTACATACACAATAATTATTGTTCATTTGACACCTGTTAACTGTATATACGAATATCGTTTTCATCGACATACTAGACTAAATTAAATTATTTTAAACGTTCAAATAACATCAGTGAACATCTGTCCCTTCAATGCATCACACCAATAATTTCAAAACCTATAAACATTCATGGTTTCAGTGTCATTTATGTGTGATGTTATACCAACCAATTAAAACCGTTTAAAATAAAGTATTGAATTGCGTGACACATCTTCACCATAAGAAATAGAATTTCCAAATGATGTATCATTCATGAGAGTTGTCAAGAAAACGCCAAAGTAACAGAACCTTTTGAAGGACCCTCGTACTCTTCCACATAAGTATCGCAAGTGCTTTTTCTATGACATTGTTTCATACAGGTGCCTGTTTAAAACAAACTCAAGGCTTGTTTTACTGCCAACTTCCGTTCAGTGTGTACATGTCTTAAACACATTTAGGTAAATTGGACTTGTGTCTTTGGAGATAAAATTAAGCTCTGTTACCGCCGATGTTGCATTCTATGGCATTGCAAACAGGTTGGACCCAGATCAGTCGGTAAATAAATCGGCGTTGTAATCAGAATCCTAACTGCTCAAGTTACTTGCATAAATATATAATCTGTCAACATTTCAAACAGTTTGATATAAAACTAAATTGCAGACGACACTTTTGTAACAGACAGTAATTTGGCGGTAACAGAGTTACGGTGACAAACGGAATTCCTTAATTATATGCAGATGACACTGTTATTGTTGCAATGCATCCGGGTAGCTGGCGCAGATTCCTTACCATGTGTTTGGCCTTGATAATATCCCCACTGAGTCTGTCTACTGTCAGTGTCTGCCACCATAGCGATAACTGCAGTATATTGCACATTGCAGGGGCGGACCAAACATATCAAACACATGAAATGGTGGGGTGATGCTGCTAACAGTCGATTTTATACACATGTAAAATAACCCGTTTTCGATAGAAATATACGTCATACAATTCTGTGATGCTGCAAAACAGTTTAGACCAAGATTAGACACCGCGTTATCTGGAAACAGGGCGTCTGATATTGGTACATGTATACGTTGTTTTACAATCCTCGCTACCAGACTCCTTTTGATATTTCAATTAGATATTTGAGTCTAGGAAGGGACGCCACGCCAGTCTTTTTACAGAAGTAGATCCGTCATTGTATTGATTGCATAAACCTCAGATAGTCTGCAATTAAACCTGCTGTGAGTGGGCCCTTGCTGTTTTCATCAATTTTCAAAGTAGTTGAAGTGTTTCGATATTATATTGGTATAAGTTGTAAGTCTTAAACTATAGATATGAGGAGCGAAGTAATGAACCTGCAAGTATAGTTCAAATTTGTGATAGTCAAAATATCAAAATACATGTATAGATAAAAAAGTATGTTCATCTTGATAGGACTCACTTGATACACTTTAAACATTTAACCCATTTGTGATAAGTGGATTCTTTCATGCATATATATTGGATTAGTTTATTTTTAATATAAGGGTGCCTTTCGAGTTTTTTATATTGAAATACCTAACAGCAAACAGTCTACTGTAGACTCTGATCAGACGTCGCATTATGACACATCTGTTCAGAGTCTACGCTGTTTGTCTTATGTCCCTTTTGTGGGATGTTAGGAAAAAATGGGTTAAACTTTTTTAATATTCATTTTCAAATTAGAAATATGGTAATTTCTTGATTAAATGCTTACATAAAGAATTTTGTTTTAAGGGTGATGATGATGCTGATGAAGATGATAGTAGTGATGCGTCATTACATTTCTTGTTGAGAATGTCAGCGACAAATTATTGGGGTTGGGACGTCCAAAAGAAAATTATGTATTTTAGGGTTTTGGTTGGGATTGGAAGTACAAACCACACTGCTGGAGAAACCCCTGTTTCTTTTATATGCCCCGATATGACATGGTCTTATCCGAAAAAACATAAGTAATATTAGTGGTGCATCGATGACTTGAAACAGTATTATGTATACCGGTCAGGCGCTTTCCGCTAGACCACGAATCCGCTTAGATAAGCACATGATTCTACCAGATACATATCTGCAGATAGACGTTCTGTCTAATTACATATGGAACAAAACATCGACCCAGCGTGCATTTTATCGCATCTTCCGTCATAGTCCCAAGACGGAGACAATATGGTTACAATACCTGATGTCTGCATAACAATTTAAAAGGTTTCTGTAGTTTTTGATACGCATACCAACATCCATGCAAAAATGCATTGTTTTTGTTTTCTCTGTATGTTAGGGTGGACTGAAGGAGTGACGCTAAATATTATGACATACACTGCGTACTTGTCATAGAGGATATGTTTGTCCCTACTCCCTACCCCATTACTTGTCACTTAATTGGCATTTGCAAACAATTCTGGTCAAGATCATACACCGAATGAATTTGTGTCTGATCTGGATCAAATTTTTACGTTCGATTTTTTTTCAAGTTCACACTGCATAAAACCAGGGACACTATATCTTATACAGTATCCGTAATAAAACTAGATTAAAACTATCAAAATTTGTATCTGCAGTATTTAACGTAACGATTTAACCAGCAGCAGACTGATAAGAAGACAAAGCAATGATATGTGGGAGAGAAACATGCTGCGAATGTTCAGTGCTGATAGAGTTAATCCGTTTATTCTTAGATATCGCAATGGTCTCTCCCTATGTGCTCACTAGAACATTTTACTATAGATAAACAATGGTGTTTTAAAGAAACTACAATAAGTGTCCATGATCAGAACATTTCAAATGCAATAGCAAACAGTACATACTATGTTAGACGTCGTGTAACTAGGCTAAATTGATTAAGAGGGCGTCCAAAAAGACCCATGGACAATCTTAGATAGTTGGCAGCTTAATGCAAGACACATTTTTAAAGTAAGATAGAATGTTCCTGTACAAGAAATATTTACAATACGTTCGTTCTGCCTTTTAGCAGTAACTTATCTTGAAAGATATTCATTCTTGTTGAGTGAATGGTCGTTTAACAGAGTTGGCGATATTTCTACGACTAAGGTATAGGTCAGCCATTCCTGAGCTTTGATAGAAAATAACTTGCCGATGTCATTTCGGTCTCTGAAAGAGCGATATATGCATGCATGGCAATGAGTATCTTAGTTTAAAGCTAGGCGAGTGATGTTCATCAAGGGTCCGGTACATTTTATTTGATTTTCACTGTGTTTGTTTAAAGCACGGAATTAAATTATAATTCCGTATTTAAAGGGAAGCAATAAAAACTGAAAATAATACTCCCCTTGATTTACAACATTAACAACAGCGGTCCACCACAGCTTGAACCTGTACTTCTTCTGTTCCTTCTTCGATTCCTACGAAAAGTTGTGTCACTATGGCATTTTCTTGAAATCTACATTTTTCATGCATGATACATCATTTAAAAAAGATATTTCTTCGGGATATTAAGATGTATCACGTAAGTCGGTATTCTTATTTAAACAGTTGAAATTGGTTTGTATAACATCACACACGAATGACACTGAAACCGCATGCATGTTTATAGAGTTTGAAATTACTGTTGTGATGCACTGAAGGGACACATATAGATTTATGTGTTAATGTGTCAAAAGTAATGGTTGTCTGATGTTATGTAGCAGTTTCAAAACAACGTAATTTAATTTAGTGTAGTATGTCGATGAGTACGATATTCATATAATACAATTTACAGTTTTAACTTAACAACTGAATTATTGCAAAACGTAAAATGTGTAGCCTTGTTACAATATGAAATTGAAAACCCACTTATCCGTAACAAGTTGATATAATCATTAAAAGAAAATTAAAATATTTTTTATCTGTTTACATTAATAAATCAAATCATATTATTATAATAATTATACTTTTTAATGTATACTTTAATCTTACAAAAAGTAGGTAAAACATTGTTCAATTTCATTATTAAGACTATTCAATATTAAGTTTTCTTGGCTTAAAATGTTAGTAAAATTCCAATAAAAAAGTGCTAGTATCAAAAACAGTATATGGCACTTCTTTTAGCCATATGATATGAAGAAAATGATTAAAAAATTCAGCAGCAAATATGGCTACTTTTCCATAACTGACCCATATTGATGTCCAATTTGTTCAACGAAGAAAAGCATTGTTTTTCGAAGCTTAATGCATCGCTGAATCCACAAGGAAAAATTCTTTTCAACGATGTATCACATATGATACGTATACGTGTAGGTTTCAAGAAAATGACACTCGTACTTCTACTACTATTACTACTACTTATACCACCACCCCTACTACTACTACTAAATGATCCCGGTCTGCACTGTTTGTCATTTTGCTATATACAGTTAAAATCAACCCTAAATAGTCAAACATGAGCTAGCCTTTATTTGATACTGATATTGTACATTTGAAGTTTCATGGATGAACGTATTTCAACATCAGCATGTTCAATTACCTGTGTGCATACGTCGTGATTTGTGCCAACTAGCATTAGCGTAAAACAAGGGTAATAAATCAGAGTTACTAACATACCTGTCTGAGAGTTCCCTATTGGAATCGTTTGAAGTGGCTTCCTTAGGAGTATTGGTTGCTACGGAATTTTCGGTCTCATTCAGTTGCATTTGAAATCAGGCAGCAGCTGTATCTTGTCTATATGCATTTAGTCATCGAAAAAGAAAGACAATTATACATGTATTTTGAACAGACAAAAATATGTCATATCTTCTCGTTCAGAAGTGTAGAAGCTTCAGAAATGATGAAAGTAATGCGGAGAGATCCTTTTGGAGCTTTCTGTTTTACATTTATCCTGTATTATTGGCAAACAAAACCCCATCGAACACAGTTGCTGCCATAATAATATTTATGCATTTATGAATACAAAGTATAAATACTACTCCACTTGCCATATTGAAGATTTCAATGCAGTACAGAACTAGAGTTTTGGGAGGGTTTGGGGTTTTTTTTAAAACTTTTTTTTGTTCTTTGACATAATATGCAATCTACATAAAGCAACCTCTTATATTCAATGTCGGCTCGGGTCTTCGTCGAAGTGGTCGCTTAAGTGTTTCACTCTCAATGACGCCATAAAGCGCATTTGCAAACAGGGTTGATCCTAATCAGACGCCGCGTAACGCGGCGTCTGATCAGGATCAAGCCTGTTTGATACTTGTTTTGAAATTATGTCAGTTATAAGTCATACAGTTATAGTACCTTAAATCAAACTTTGAAACGATATTGCAGACAATATGGCGATGAAAGGGTAAAAACCTCACGATAAATTTGACCATGAAAGGCTTAATACTGTATCTCACGCATAATTTACAGCTGGATAAATGGTGATACAGAAAATGACTTATAGTGTGCCAAATATCTCAGCTCTGAATTACACTGCGCTACGTAATCATCCTTTGCATGCATTGTTGTCTGCAGTAATTCCAAGACTTATTCTATCCGCATTTTCTGCCAGATTTTAGTATTAGAACGTCATCTAGTTTAAACTAGATAACGTATATTAATACACATCGCTTTGAGTTACAATGTTAATTTCCCATAGACAAAAATGAAACAGTTTGCTTTTCTTTAACATCTATCCAAAAATACTGTCACTCTATATGATATTCTTTTAGTCACTCTATATGATATGATTTTCTCTTTTCTTCATTTTTGTAATGATATAAACAATGTGACGTCGTAGAAATCGACCTCGTTTTCCGCGTTAGATGCACGGCGGCTCTAAATTGGTATTCACAACATATTTTATAATATACGAACGAGACGGTTCCACAACCAGGGTGATAAGCTCGGTGTAATAAAATAAATATAAGATCGCAGTTTGTGTGACATTCAAATTGTCAACCCTCGAAAACAAGAATGTCACCCTTGGTTTCTTCTCGGGTGACATTCTGTTTCTCGGGTTGACATTCACAATTTGAATGGTACGCAAACTGCCATCTAATATTTATATAATATCATATATTAGCGCCTGGCGGTCATTAAGCACAAGAAACAACCTAGCTAAATCTAGTTGTCTGTCTCTTTAATGCTAAGCTCGAAAAAGGTAACAATTGCAAACAGTTTGGATCCAGTTCAGATACCAAGTTACACGGCGTCTGATCAGGATCCAAGCTGTTTGAAACTCGTATCAGTGTTTCATAATAGCTCTTAAAATTATTGATAAAAGCATAATTTGAGCAGACCTGCTTAAGAGTGATTGTGTTAAGACGTGTTATGGAGTCTAAATAGCTGTGCGTTTGTCTATATGCAGTTTTAAGAATGATAAAAAGAAATCATATGGCCAGAAATCACAAAATAATCGAATGCAGCATGTTGTTTCGAATATGTATTCCATACATGTGTTTTGCATTCATTTTATTTTCAGTTCAATATAAACGACATTCTGAACCAAATCAGAAAAAATGCATACATTTTTTTCAATATCAGAGGCAACTGTTTTCTATCCTCATAGGGATTATTATTCATTCAACTCGTTTACTCCTTTATTCTCGCTGTTTAAAAATGATCGTCTATATTATCTATAATATTAAGAGTGTTTGAATTTTGACATAAGAAACGTCAAATTATGTGTCAAACAGTTTGAATCCTGATCAGATGCCGTTTGACACAGCGTTTATAAAATGCTTGTCAATTCGCACTCAGCAATTTGAGGATTTGTAAATGAACCTGTTGTTTTCTATTAGCTAAGGGCGGACATACATTTCATAAAACAGTCAGGGAAAACAGACGTATGTCACCATAATCACATTAAACCATTTTATTGGAATCACAACAATGGTTCTTAAAAAAATGCATTTTTTACCTGTTAGATTATGATCAGAAGATACCAGTTCGGGTGGTCGATGGCCGAATATATTCATACATATTTCTAAAATCATGAATTCATTAGTATGCAGCCGATGTTTTAAAACAAGAAAGCAAACCATCTCTGGCATTATATGTATATGGACACTAAATAACCAGAGTAGCTTCTATGGTCTTGAAAAAAGTATCCCAAGAAATACTCCCAAAGTTTTATTTTGCCTCAAAATGATATTCTTAAATGGAACGTTCGTTGTTTTGTGGTGATAGTGTAATACATGAATGGCAAAGAATCGATACAAAAAAAATTGAGTTTTTTTCATAAGAAGTTAATGGCGAAATTATATGGGCTGAAGTAATAAGTCCCTGTTTAAACCTTTCACTCTCCATGACGGCTGAAAGAGCGTTTGCGAACAGTTTGGATCCTGATCAGACGCCGCGTAATGTGGCGACTGATCAGGATACAAACTGTTTGACACTCGTTTTGAAATATCTTTAGTCATACTGCCTTATATTTTAATTTTGAAATGAAATTGCAGACAACAAAATTGAAGCATACGACAATGAAACGGTGAAGAGGTAAACCTCTCACGATAAAATTGAGAGTGAAAGGGTAAAGTCGGCGCCTCTGTCAAAATGTAGCAGAACCCCAGTCATGTCACTGAAGCCATGACAGTTTGTTAATATGCCCTCTGTTGTTTTTCATTTTTCAAGTGTGCATCAATGTACATTTCGGTGAAATATATACTCTCGGCACATGCGTTTGAAATAAAAAAATTAAACACTTTTTGTTTTGAAGATGATGCGATTTGTATGAACTATGAACTATAAAAAAGGGATTATTGAGAATAGTTGGTGTATTGTGCCCTAAACCTATACGTCTCACCATTTTGATGTATCAAGCAAACTCCCATTACTTGCTTATACAAAGTAATTTCACGATTTTGTTTATTTGGACATGCATTAGCGATGGCCTGGCAACCTCACATAGCAAATTCCTTAGAACCATTAATTAACAGTCACGTTCCCAAGTCGACCAATTACCGTCAAAACATTTTGGAAGCGACCATTCTACAGCATAGTGAATAGCAAATAATACGTATATAGCTGTCTTTAATGTAGAACAAAAAAAGAAGCTCTTTTCGGGGCTTTATGTATTAGGAGCTTGTTGTATTGTTTTTGCCCTGTGTTTTAGATTGTCTCCATTGAACAGTACATTCGGCTAAACGCATTAATGTTTGTTTTCCAAAGAACGAGTGCTCATTGCAACTTATCAACTGATCGCACCCAAACTGTTTGACAACCAGGTTAAAGAAATCGTCAACATTTCATCGCACCTCGATTTCGTTTAGTTTCGATTAACATATTTATGTCAGGATATTGTAATGTGCGTTCTGGAATATTTCATTATTCATGTATATAAACAATGAGATACTTCAGAGAGAACATTTCAGTTGAAGTAGCAAAATAGTACAGTGCATGACGCGGTGTCTCATCAGGGTCTTCACTGTTTGCAACTTTCATCTTTAATATATACTTTGCTTGAACGGGGAATACGGTGATTTTCCCCCCCTACTACAGTTAAGCAGGGGTGCCATTCGTTGATCATGAAAAATTCTAAGATTTCCAATTTTTCCATTTTTCAAGCGCGATTACTTAAAAAAGGTTGAAAGTAAAGCAGAATGTGCCTTAAGGCGCATTCTGCTTAACTTTCAACCTGCTTTAGGCTACCATCTGCTAGGATAAAAATCCGAAGATTCCGGAATAATCCGGGAAAATGGCAGACCTGGTTATATACAGGTTTCCCTGTACTCTCACCTGACGGGTACCTGTTCCATTGTGTATGCAATGGCATTTGGCAATTCCACCAGTCCCTTTGTTATGGCTACCTTGTCAAGAATCATTACTCCTACATTATAATCAACCGTTGGTGGGCAATGAGTCTTGATGTTACCGAACGTATGACTTACCCGCACTAAAGTGTGTGGGGTTCTTAACCTTTTGGACGATGATCAATGGTCGTCTGCCCAAACTGTCGTCTGCTTTAAATCTGGAAATTAATATATCATTTCTAAATGTCTGTAAGTATACAATCTGAGTGACAAACATGTTGGATTCTGAACTAACACCAAGTGTCCACAACCGTTTGCAAAAGTCTAAAAAAGAATGGTTGCGGCATGTATACACGTGAAGAGTAGACCTACACTTGTCCTGTGCAAATAGTGTATATCCTGATCAATCAAAAGGCTCCTACATAAGCCATATGATCAATGCATTGTTTGTTAATGAAATGCATTGCAAATAACAGCCCTGTAAGTGATATACTAAACCCCAAGTCTTAAGTAAACGTTCATCAACTTTCAATAACATACATGTAGTACTTAACGTGCTTAACCCTTTACCTGATAGCATTGTTGTTAGTATTGAAGATATGTGATTACTTAAAGCAGGTTGAAAGTAAAGCAGAATGCGCCCTAAGGCGCATTCTGCTTCACTTTCAGCCTGCTTTAAGCTATTAACTGCTAGAATAAGGAAAGTATTAAATATGACACATATTCATTACGGTATAGTTTGGAACTATTTTCTTCGGCGGATGAATAAAATGAATGTGCTAAAAGTCGCTTCTATAAGGGAAAGGGTTAAATCGAACTAACTGAAAGTCTCGCTAATTTATGACGAAGCTTAAGTACAATTATATTCGACCTAAGCCAGCTATAGATATATCGAGATTTAGAAGTTCGACTGAAGTTAACTAAGAGGAAATTGATTTAAGAAGAATTTGTAGATGTGTTTTTGAAAATTCAAATGTTGAATTCAAAGTTTTGTAGATGGAAACCAAATAGAAATTGTCAAAATACGTCTTCACTTGGTTGGGAAAAAAATGAATGAATACATTGATGAATGAGCTGACGAATAAATCAATGAATGGATGCATTTATATAAAGTTGTTTGATTTATCGTTCAGGGATTCTGCGGTATTTCAGATGGTTAGGTAACTCACAATGAGAGGGACAAGTAAATATAGCAGTTTACCTGACTAGAGGGTACTGCAGGAGTATTAATTAATTAATGACAGTATGATTGGGTGGATGTTTTAATTATAGTTGTAAGCATTGTTCATTAGCAATCAAAGACGTGTCGTAATTGTCTTTCATTAGAAAATAAATGGGGCAAGTAATGTAGATTATATTGAAATTTGCCGCTGTAGTTTTTTGTTTGTCTCACAAGTGTGAAGTGGAAATTTTTTAAAATTTCGAAAGCATCGACCTATTTTAACGCATTGACTTTCGAAAATTCAAATCGACAATGGCAGTTTCGAACTAAGTCTAGTCTATGTTTTACTTTATGGGTTTGTTTTGTACAATATATTGCCGATATGACAAACAACGAAAACCAGAGTCGGAGAGCTCCTGTAATAACATTTTGATCTTGATCTAAATGTGCACTGTTTATATAAAACGTCTTTACTCGTCACTGAAAGTCTTACATGTGTAAGTAATTGCGGGTTTTGGCAGTACATGTAGTACATGGCATGAAACCAGAACCAAACGCGAGGCAACAGAACTTTATATTTATACTCAATCTTGATCTAAAATACAGTAGAATTTCTCTATTACGACCACTCAATATTGCCATATAGCTATTAAATAGAAACTGTAGCTTTATAACAATGTAAACGTAAAATAGGAGGCACCTATGTTGATACAATATGTTTATGTTTAACTTTCGTTTTTAAACAATCAAGACTTAGTGACTTTAAAGAGGCTCGCAACCGGATTTAGCATTAATACTACAAAACCATCCACCATCCATTCTTTTCTGGTCCTTTTATTTTGTTTGTACAAGTACGGTATGCTAGATCAGTCTATGGTCAGAATGTTTGGGGATAAGAAATCTGCTTGTAAGTAATACCTGAAGTCTAAGATCACAGTGATGATAGCACAACCCTTTCACTGCCGAATGCAACTTGACTAACACTTGCAAACAGCTTGGAACCAGATCAGACGCCGAGTTACTCGGCGTCTGATCTGGTTCCAAACTGTTTGTCAATCATGTCAATCTTAATTCGGTTCAATTGCCTAAATATATTTTTGAGAAATTAAGACAGACGACAATTTTGAAGCAGACGAGAGAGCAGCAGTGACGTCAACAACACTGGCGGTAATGGGTGAGATGTAATGATCGCGTGCTGTGGCGCGTGCCATTGATCAGCCCAGCCAGGTAGGCATATCAAGCGATAATCACATGTCTGCTGAGAGACTATAATGTGTCACTAATAAGTCCGTCATCAAAGTGAAAATTACCACTTTCACCGCCATTGTTTCGTCTGCTACATTTGTCGTCTGTGTTTATTCTATTTTTTCAAAGTTTGATTATTGACATTTCAATTGAAAAATCGTAAGATGAAAAAGATTACCAAACAGTCTGGATCTTAATCAGATACCGAGTTACTCGGCGTGTGATCAGGATCAATTGTGTTTGCAAATGTGGATGTGGCTTGGCTTATTAGCGAAAGGGTTATCTTTGACAATGCTGATATTGCAACAGTTTCAAAGCATTCATTCAAAGGATCTAAAGCTCACAGTCTAACAATACTTAGAATAAGTGTTGCAATATTTATGACCTGTGATAGTTGTAATAACATATAGATCTATAATAAAACTACCATATTACATAATCCATATTATTTTACACCATATGTTTAGCACTATAAAAGATAAGGGGTCAACCCTTATCAAGCAACGCGAGAACTTACTGACATCTGGAAACAATTTGGGAACCAGATCAAACCCCGAGTAAATTGGCATCTGATCAAAATAAAAAACCTGTTTGAAATTTATATTTAGGTTTGTTAAGTTTAAGAGAAAAAATCCAGAAATAATAGTATGTGTCTGCAGGCGACAATATTTAAAGACGATATCCAGTTCGCTCAAGGGTTAGATGCATTTGTGAGGATGATTCTGTTTAAGATAAGTACTATGTCCCACTTAACCTTGTGCACGATACGGTTGAATTTGTAACAACTATATTTCGAACAGTTTCAATAAGTTTGATCAAGATGATACTCCAAATGCACGATCTGAATCTTCCCTGTTTGACATTCTGTTGGTGTTTTAAAGAAATTTTGTTAAATCAACTCTGAGAATTGTTGCAGAAGACATTTTCAGAGGACAAGTAAATAGCGTGGTTAAAGGTGAAACACACGGGGTTATCCATCGAGCCATCAGGTTTTCCATTTTGGCACCGCATGACTAAATATCTGAAAAATGTTCGCATTCCCTTAACACTGTCTTTCATAATGATGTTCCGTGTCTAGAACAGGCGAATGCTTAAAACAGTCTGAGAGTAAAGCAGAAATATCCTCAAAACTTTCTGCGTTATTTTCAGATTGTTTTAGGAATCCATCTGACTTTTTAAATTACATGTATGGACCATTTAACTGGGTGAAAAAATGCATTTCTGCGTGTATTGACAGAGACGTGAAAATGGGCGTTTCTTTAAGGAAAATGTTAGTCCAGTTCAAACTGAATCAGACAGTGGTCATTCTTAACTGGTAAACAGCAAACGTGTGTCTCTCATACGATTTTCAACATTTCGCAACTGCCTCACTTAAATCTTTTAATTACTGTGTGTTGTTGCTTAAAACCCCCTTTGAAACATTTCATTAAACCACTACATTTACCCGTATTTGGTATTATTTACACCTTCAGCGAATATTAATTTCGGTACGTATGTGAAGGAGTCGTTTTCATGAGCCACTGGGGGGGGGGGGGGGGGGGGGGGGGTAGGGGGGAAAGAGAGATTTGCTCCAGTCAAGCTTTATTCTGTATTGAGGTCAAAGGTCAAGGTCAGGACCACTGCGACCTACAACTAAATTTCGAACACAGCACGCCAACTATACCCAATATATACGCGACACTGCGACATCTCGCAATGTCCCCGCGACTAAAATTTGGCGACTCTTGCTGACTGACGTGATTCTGTATACAGGATATATTCTACGGACAAGCTTTTTCTATAACTTAGGTTAAAGGTCAAGTTCCAAGTCTCAGTGATAGACATGAAATACTGGTTTGCTATAGTGAATCTCCCATGAGCAAGTTTTTCTATAACATAGGACAAAAATATTTGTCACAGTGACCTAAACATAGTATGCAACATTCTGGTAGCCCAAGATGTACTTAATTAACCCATTTGTGCCCACGATCCCATATGTGGGACATAGGCAAACAGTGGTGAAGACTCTGATCAGACGCCGCATTATGTGGCATTTGATCAGAGTCTACAATGTTTGCTGATAGAAATTTCAATATAAAACAAAATGAAAATTTTGACCAGGCATCCCTTTGACAGAAATGGACTAATAAAATATATAAGCATAAAAGAATCCACTGGGCGTAAGTAGGTTAAACACAACTTTGGTATCCATAGCTGATGTGGTATAGGAAATGTAGGCCTACACACGTGCACATCGACGGACGAACTAACACGTGCACAGTTCAATCACCATATGCCTCAAACACTATGATTTAGGGCATAACAGTTACAATAGACACAGCGTGATCTATTTTATTTCAGATCTAATTGTAGTTATTTTGTCTTTTCTCGATTTGTAGGTACATTTATGTTATTTCATGTAAAGCGCTTTTGAACGCACAACCCCTGTGTGAAAAGAGCGCTATATAAAGCTGGTATAATAATAATAATAATAATAATAATAATAATCAGGTTAGCTGAAAAGAACAAACGTAAGAAAAACTTGAACGTTTGTATTTCTTAATTGCTCTACGTACAGCTATAAACCACATACCATTTATATTTACCTTCAAACGCTCACACCTGTTTATTTAGATAAGCCTTAACTACGAAAACAAATGTGCTGATCACGCTGCCTCGCTGTTTACTGTTGCTGCAGATTCCTATAGGGTTATATCATTCCTCATACTACGCCTGATACTCTTACCTGACTCTCCGCCAACATATTATAGAAGTAAAATATTCTGTGATGAAGCATGTCGAATCTTGAACTCTTCTCATGCTATAATAACGTATACTGGCGTTTTGAAAACAATGAAGACCAAGATCAGACAGTCCCTTCTGGGCATACTCTGTTTGCTTAAAAACTTTTTCTGACGTTAGCTAGTCTATTTCCTAGGAAATCCCAGGACAGTGTTATAGTTCATATGATAGTGGACGGAATATTATGTATGACCATTCAACGGGTAAACATAGTCCTCCAGAAACTTTCTGCATTATTACCTTTCACTGTATGCCGTGTGTCGATACATTGGGGAGAAACCCTAAACAGTCAACATAGACTAAATTTAGTGTCCATTTGAAGTTCCAGTGCCCGATCGGTTAAACTGTCATACATCTTGAACACCACCAATTAGTATTGCACAGTTTACATTCAAACATATATAACTTGGGTTATACGTGTAAACTTTTCTCCTCCCCCTATACACAGATACTTATGTTACATCCATGCATATCAAGCTTTACTTACAAGTTACATACATCATGATACAAGCAGAACAGAACACAATGTTACATACAATGGAATTTGAATTGAACTCAATGAAATATATTTCAGCAATTAGAAAGTACTTTATAGGGAAATACAAAAAAAGGAAAACCAAAAAAATAAAATACAGAAAAAACATGCACTACATGTAGAAGTAACAGTTACATGTATTAGTATTGTAGTATTTTTTATTTCTAAGAGTAAATGAAGTTTAGTACCAGGTACCGTACAATTGTCCATGTAGAAAATGCTTTTTCTGTATTATTACATGCTTGTTTAATATGCCACGCTAGTTTCAATGAGCTATTTAATCCAGTTATTGATGGCACGATTATCTTTGTTTAACTTAAAAGTATGTGGAGTTTCATTTAAAAAAAATATGATATCCAGTTTGAAGTCTTTTTGACCAGGGGCCCGTTTTACTAAACTACTTACGCAAAATTTTTGCGTAAGTCAAAATCGTTTTACTCTTATTTTTCGATCATAAACGTTTGCAAACAGCAAATAGCCAGATCAGAGGACGCGCTTAAAGAGCGTCCTCTGATCTGGCTATTTGCTGTTTGTAGCAAGTGATAATAAAAAATATAAATTAAAATTCAAAATTTTGACTTACGCAAATAATTTGTTTAGTAAAACGGGCCCCTGATTCTACCAATGCATATTAATCTTGAGTTGTGCATTATATTCTACCAGCGTACCTGAAATGTATCTGAATATTGGTTTCAATTTACCACATTCCAAAAAAAGATGAACAATAGTTTATTCATGATTATAACAGAAAGTACTTAAATGAGTATCTTTATTTTTCTTTTTAAATAGTAATGCATTTGTCGGTAATATTCTGTTAACAAACATAGTTGGTAACCATTGTAAGTCGTACATGTATGTATCTTTAGTACATTTGAACACATAGCTATATATATTTTCCCAACTCATATTACTATTTTCGTATATTGACATCCATTTTGATAAACTAGTCTACTATACACAAACTTATTATCACAAATTCTGATCAAGTTGGGGTACGTGTAACAATTAATGGTTGGGTGCTGAAATTTTAAAAGTAAATCAATTTTAGGAGTAAACCCTGATTTGTTTATATAAGATCTAACTGCCTTTATTAAACCATAATAACAAAGAAAATTAATCTATTTTCCGTCTCACTTCTTCTAAATATTTCAAATCTACGAACTTTCCGTCTTTATCTAAAATGTATTTTACATTTCGTAGTCCTCTATATCGTATAGTGTTCGTGTATACATACAGCTTCTTTTTATACGAGAAAATTATCAATATAAAATAATGGCATATATGTAGTGTTGTAGATATGCAGCACATATATAGCATATTATGTGATGCATATCTCTAACTCTACTAGTTTAATATTAAGCAAATGTGCTTATAAGCAAGTTGTTCTTTAGTTTATTATATCTCGGCGCCATATGATCATTCCATGTGTCGCGCGGCCGTAAAACCCAACTCAATCAATCAATCTTTAGTTTATTTAGAACCAGTTTACAGAATATGTTTCCAGAATGTAGGAGATTTGTACATGCAAACATGGGTTGAATGACCTAAGCGAACATCATTGTAACATAGCACACTTTCACATGCGCAGTAACGCCTGTTTTACAAGTCATTTGATTGATAAAGCCTGAATGATTCCTACCGTTCATTGCTACCGACGAGGACTCATCATTAATTAACAATCAGTATACCATTCAAGTGTTCACTTGTCATATGTAAACAGTGTAGATCCTGATATGAGTGTTCCTGAAGGAACCCCCTTATCGAAGGTCTAGTCTGTTTGTAATTTTGCAATATGCTGATAAAGTCAACCGGGAATAGTCAAATATAGAAAATATTAATGAGGAAATTTGAGTTGTCGTCGATTAACCCTTTTATGATCAAATTAATCGTGAGATTTTAACCTCTTCACCGTCATATTGTCTTCTGTTTCAATAGTGTTGTCTGCAATATCGTTTCGGTTTTATATTTATTATGTAAGGTAGTATAAATGACGTAATTTCAAAACAAGTGGCAAACAGTTTTGATTCTGTTCAGATGCCGCGTTACGCGGCGTCTGATCAGGATCAAAACTGTTTGCAAATGCGCTTTGTGACGTCATTGAAAGTGAAAGGGTTAAAAGTTACGTGGGTGAGTGAGTTAAGACCTATATTGCTGAACTCTTTGAAAGCTAAGTTATATTTTCGTCTGCAACAATCGTCGTTTGCCACTGGTCTAATTACTGCTATAAATATATACCATCTTAGAGTGACCGCTAAACATAGTGTTGACTGTAATATTTGCGTCTATAGGTATACATGTACCTAAGTGCGCGTGTTTGCATGTTTACATTTATTTATACAGTAGCAGTAGTACTTATGCATAACTTATCGATGATTTAGGTACGTAGGCTAAAGTACTTCATACTTAACATTTTTCCTCAATCACTTATTCACAAGTTGTACATACGTCAGACATGCATCACCATGCTACTGTCTCCTTCGGTCCTTTAACCGCCACAATATCGTCTGCTTCAAAACTGTCGTCTGCTGTTGTTGGGTTTATTGTATGTCTAATAATGTCCAAAAGTGACTTACAAAAATTACATACTGTGCTTCATCAGTTTAATACGGGATACAATTATGTCCTGTTAAAAGACTTAAAACTTGAGAATACTTACACTAAGAACGTCAATGTGTATAGTATTTTAAAGATTCTCATAAGATATTGAAATCACGATGGGAACCTGCCTCAAGGAGTCAAGCATGTGCCTCGTCTGAAAGTGTGTGACCCCTACGTGGTTTGTTCAATGCACAGCTTAATTTCAACCAAACTTATTGAAATTCTCCAGGAAGACGATGAAAATCGAATACGTTTGTATTCTGTATTATTTTTTAACTCCAAAAACAGACACACAGAGCTATAAGTACATGCAGGGACATTCGATAGCATGTTATTGAATGTCCCTGGTACACGTGGAAGATTCCTGAAGGACATCAGTAATGCACAATGCTACTGAAAGGGTATTATGTATAATTGTGACGAGTATGTTCTTCCTTTAAAAATAGCGTGTCTGGAAAAAGTACTTAAAATTGTGTCCGTAACTCAATTGTTGAAAAGAGTGTGTTGAAAGAGAAATTAAATAGATCGAATGAATAGTATGTTAAATCGGAACTAAATTGAAGTCACCTTGTCGAAGTCTTATTAACAAATAGCATATTTTACCATATCGATTTAGATCTATGTTACTTTATGTGACTCATATTCTTTCTGACACCAAATATGACTTTAAAGTTTAAAAAACAAAAGATAATTTATTCAAATGGTTAGAAAAAATTGTTACCATCCTACAGTAACTAATGTGAAGCCAAGTGACATGAAAGTTATGAATATTAAGAGCTGAGTGGGGACTGTTTCCGAGACGCCATTGTTAAAATACCTAGGTATCGTGCGGCGCATCACTTGCATTTGTAATTAATTTCAGCCAGCCTAATTTCAAGTTATAAAATTAAGTATAGGGGAGGGAACGTGATCTAATCTCTAATACTCGTTTAAGCTAAAACAAATATGCCAATTGCAACTTGTTTTGAGCCTGACTAGACACCCTATAACGAGGTGTTTAAACGAGAAAAATAACGTCTTTCCCACTGTTTGTTTTGAAGTGTTTTCAGAGAATATAGTTTGAGACGATGGTATCTTTTTCATACATTAAAGGCATTTCTTGAATACTTAAACAGTGACTGTTTATAAAGTTGATTCCGAAACAGTAAATTGATTTCTTTTTTTCGAAATCATAAGTACACTGTTGGTATATAACAACTAGTTTCAGGATGTCTGAACCCTAGGTCCCCCCTTGCGGGAATTTATGAGACCCCCCAATACAGAATTTTCCCTACATAATGGCACTTGTTGTATGTAACGACCACCGGATAGCTCAGGAACTTGTATTGGTTATCTTCCCCTGAATACTGAATTCCAGTTCTTGTTCCCTCAGTATTTATATTATTTTATTATAATGGTCCTACTAATAGGTGAGCTAAGTGATTTTTCTGTTCAAATCATGATGCAAATGTAGCCTTTTGTATGTAAGTTACATATCATAAGACAAAAAACAAACGCAATATCTAAAGATTCAAGATGGCTGTCGTCGGCAATATGTCGGCCATTTTGAAAAACATAGTTAACTTAACCCGGAAATATGTTGTCTTGAAACTAGATACGATACTTGATTTCTAGCTAATTTGTTGTCAATAATTTCATTGCTTGTTCCCTTAAAACCCTGTTGGTAAGGTCAAATAAACAAATTATAGCGAATGGCCACCCTATTGTATTAACAGTATGAAAAAAAGTTTCGACATATAATGTCGTCACAGATCTCATGTTTAGAATGTCATGTTGTGTGAAAAGAATATAATCAAAATATCATACTTGTACTACTGCTGTACATGTTAATGCCTTGAGGACCAACAGCCAACATATTCCTTCACCTGGCATTCTCCCAAATACCATACAACAGGGTTATATGTTGTTGAACATGTACAAAATCTGATGTTGAAACGGGCCTTTGGAGTGGGTGACTTGCTTTCATGGCCAGCATACTTTGCCAGTATCACATAGCGTCACGCTATTACACTGTCCATGTCATACATGTTGTCGAAGTTCATTGATTCTTCTAACAGCTCTTAAATAGTCTGGTAAAAGATGAACGTCATCCATAAGGCCATAAACTAAACCAATAACGGTCAGGCACAAGACATGGTAGCTGACCAGCACCTCTTCATGTTTAAGAGGAAACTTCAGTGACAATATACGAAGCAGAACACTGTGAGGCTTCCATCAACGGTACACTTGGGACAATGTAAACGGAAAATATGATGTGGTGTATGTCTGAAGACTGGTTAAATGACATTGTGTAAACAAAAGAAGCACTCACTCAAATGGTATATTGACTACTAGCAGAACTCAACCCTTCATTGGAATATATCAAATTTGCAAACCAAGATACGTGCTTCCATATCTACTCTGTACATTCCTAAATGACTTATGAATGCTATAGTATTGCGTCGCAAATGCTATCGAAAATGTGTCATTTGACGGATGGATTCGGCATAACTAACTTAGTCCCTTGTAGTGACATTTAAATTACTGCTATTAACTGTATCTTCCCATGCTCCACCTTGCTACAAAGCTGATTTCAGACTCTAGATAGAACCGCTTGTTCTCTTATGCCATGGGTTTTCACATTGGACTATTTTGACTATGCTATGAACCTTTCAATTCACCTCCACTATATGACAATACTAAAATTGTAACATCCTGTTCTGCATGATGAGTTCAAAAAACCCAATAGAAACCAATGGGGACATTCTCTAACAACATTCATGCCAGATATATGATATATTTAATTGGGTTTAATGACACCGCAAAAAATATAATGACCATGTGGTGCAGAACAACGATTGCATATCATGTAAATATTAAAATAACTCGATCACTGATTGTGTAAAAGTACAAAAGAAAACCGAATCCAATGCATAAACGTAGGCCAATAAAGGTAAACGCGTACTTATAACTTAACCCTTTCCCTTATAGAAGCGACTTTTAGCACATTCATTTTATTCATCCGCTGAAGAAAATAGTTCCAATATAAACGGTAATGAATATGTGTCATATTTAATAATTTCCTTATTCTAGCAGGTAATAGCTTAAAGCAGGCTGAAAGTAAAGCAGAATGCGCCATATGGCGCATTCTGCTTTACTTTCAACCTGCTTTAATTAGTCACCTATTTTCAAAACTAAAAACAGGCTATCGGGCAATGGGTTAATCATCAACATTGAAGGATGATCCCTTGTTATGGATTTGACATTTAGTTTGGTGTTATCCTTTGACTCAGAATTTGAATTACTTGAATGTACATTTTGACTGTATCGCATATTCTTTATCTGATGAGTGATTGACTTTGATTTTTAAAGAAAAAACACGTTTCCTGTTGCTCATAAATATGCATACTTATGCAATTAGCTAATTAGGTACATGTACAACACATCAGACAAATTGCAAAACGATTTGCTTTATTTGGACACCATTCGGAACGATTAATATTACGGTTTAGCAAAGATATAATCATATCACACAATATTGCAACCTATATAATAATGTGTATACCCCCCCCCCCCCTTCCCATCCATCCACTCTCAACATCGCTTTGGGCGATATTTCATCTTTAAAAGCTATCGATTATGATATTTTATAGTGAAATTGTATAAACATGTTGTGTATCAAACATTCACAGCCTTCATGTTACAAACTGACAGATATATTTATTTTATTTAGTTAAAGTTGTGGTACTTTCGGCGAAAATGCGTTCTTGTTCCCAATTACTTATTAATGTGCATAATTATGCAAATTACCTAATTACCTAAAACACATGTGACAGTTAGAAGACGATTTCCTTTGCTTAGACACCATTTGGAGTGATTGATTTGCCACAATATTGCAACCTATAGGTATATATACTAATGAGAGTTGCCATGGAAACGATGCACTTACCATGCGACTTCCACTCAACAACCAGATTTTTCTATTACACGTGTAGTGTCTATGCTACAAGAAAATGTAGGTACAAAATTCCCGCAAGGGGGAGGGTACACTTTCTGGCTCATTGCCTAAACATACGATGTCTTGAACTGCTGAACGGCATACCTGAAGCCACAAATGTCAATGGCATGAGACATCTTGCCGTAACGCAGCTTCAATGGAATCTGACAACACGTGTGTGCTCTTAACCTACCCCCACCTTTAGTCTTTCTACGACTTCACTGTGTCTTCTGTCTAGAACAATGTAACAGGTCTTGTTCTGCCAAAACTGCTCGTCTTCCTGAAAAGAAAAACTTCCTCTGCCATTAACACTTCCTTCAAAGCTTTCCGGAAATTACCGTTAAGATGAGATTCGAAAATACAAATGAATACGAAAAAGACTCATTTACAACCCCAACCAATACCTTTTAGGCATTAAATATATTCTTCAAATTAAGACAATTTCTATTTTATACAGCCATGAATATGTATCATAACACCAGGAACGTATATTCATATACGTCCCTGATAACACGAAGTAATAACAAAGTACTTGGATCAATAGAAGTATTTTCTACATACTAGCACCTGATAGCAACAGCCTGAAAGTAAAGCAGAATGTGCTTAAAGATGCATTCTAGTTTACTTTCAAGTTGCTTAAAGTAGGCACCTGTTTGCAAAGCTTGAAGCTGGTATTGCGGTAAATGGTTAAGAACGTTTTGTTTAGCTCCAAAATTCCTGTCATTCAAATCATACAGTATGCGACTAGCATAGTCTTGAGTCTCGACTCGTAGGCTAGTGAACTATATTCATAGTGAAAAGCGCTCAGTTTCAATGACATTGGTGTCTTTGTGTGTCTCGCATCCAAACTCAAAACGTGTTGATCAAGTACAGTAAAATATTTCTATTACGACCACTGAACGACGAAACAGGCAATATTTTTAGACAGCGGATTGCTTATTGTAGGGAAAAGTAACGAAGAAAGCTCTTATAGAATTTTTATTATTTGTGTACGGTAATTAACTACCAATATTTTCGTTTCAATGGCCGCTTAACTCGTTGATCCCTGAAACTTCACCCTGTCTCCCATTGAAGCGCATTTTCGCGAATTTTATACATTCAGCCACTGAATAAAATAGTTCTAATTTATACAGGCATTAGTATGTATTAAAGAAATAGTTTCTATATTTTTCTATATTCAAGCAAATCGTAGCTTAAAGCAGGTTGAACGTAAAGCAGAATGCTCCTAAAGGACTCCAGGCTCCTCGAATCTATTTGCATACGACAAGTATGAATGTTGAACATAAAGCCAATAATCAGTCGGTGACAATAAATGTTTTGCTTATAAGTTTATCACTGATTCACTCAACTTCATGCAGTTTATACATCTACAGTAAAATCTCAATATTACGACCATTAGATTGTTTTAATTATTAGGTTTTTTACGGCAGGTGACTGCTTCAAGCAATGTGACAGTAAAACAGACATCTCACGTCACCTTGCTTTAAGCCGCCACCTGTCTTTTATACAACCAATTGTTTTAGTGGCCGTAAAATATAGGTTTTACTGTTGAAAATAAAACAAGAGGGCCTGAAGGCCCTGATATCGCTCACCATTTGTAATGAAGCCTGATAGCTTTACCTTTGAATTCACCCGTTTTATTCTAAATCCATTCAAATTTGTAGAATAACATGTAAACAACCTTGGAATATAACCTCATAATTCTAGTATAGTAGAGTACATCAAGGGAAGATAACTAGAGCCTAAACAATACTGAAATGAAGCCTTTTCTAGCATTTCAAAGTATATCAAGGGCAGATAACTATTGCCATAATGATTAGATTTCAACAATGATTGCATTCCTTCAAGAACTTATAGCTATATACTTTGTGTGCAAGTATAATCAAAATCCATTGAAAACTGTAGTTGCAAGAGTGTAAACGCTGTTTGATATGGCATTTTCAGCTATTCAAGGGCAGATAACTCTTGACCTATTGGTCCCATTTCAACCATAATCACACTTATTCAAGCTCATATAGTAATATACAATCTGAGCAAGTTTAAAAAAGACTGGATAAAAATTGTGGCCGTTAGAGTGTTAACACCATTAAATATGGCATTTTCAGCAATTCAAAGGTAGATAACTCCTGACCTATTAGTCTAATTCAACCATAATTGAACTCTTTCGAACTTTTAAAGTCATATACAATCTGAGCAAGTTTGAGATAAATTGGATAAAAAGTGTGGCCTCTAGAGTGTAAATACAATTAAATATGGCATTTTCAGCAATTCATAGGTAGATAACTCTCGATCTATTGGTCCGATTTCAACCATAATTGAACTCATTTGAGCTCTTATAACATAGGCCTATCTCAAAGATGATTTTTTAAAGGCAAAGCCATATTTATATTTATATTTAAATTTAACTATAAAATTTTAAAACAGGCGACAATGTCACTGTATGAAAGCATAATACTATACATTAATACGCATTACGCTGAACAGATATCGGTCGTCGGGAGGTGGGAGCCTCCTTTGGTTCGCACCTTACGAATACCGATGTCTGGAAGAGTTTATTACCGGGCACAGCCCCCCCCCCCCCCCCTCACCATATTAGATATTAGTTAAAATTAGTTAAATTATAAAAACCACGTGACAGTAATTACTTATATTCTTTTGTTGTACCTCATATATTCTATGTTATGTAGAATTCGAGAAAATAAAGTTCTGTTCTGTTCTGTTCTGTTCTGTTCTGTCCGATTTCAACCATAATCGAACTCATCCGAACTCTTATGGTAATATACAATCTGAGCAAGTTTGAGAAAGATTGGATAAATATTGTGGCCTCTAGTGTGTAAACACCCTTAAATATGGCATTTTCAGCAATTCAAAGGTAGATAACTCCTGACCTATTGGTCCGATTTCAACCATAATCGAACTCATCCGAACTCTTATGGTAATATAAAATCTGAGCAAGTTTGAGAAAGATTGGATAAAAACTGTGGCCTCTAGAGTGTAAACACTAAAAGTGTTGACGACGGACGACGGACATTCAAGGATTGCAAAAGCTCACCCTGAGCTAGCTCAGGTGAGCTAATAAAATTTCTGGGCTTCAAAACCGTTAAGGACGAGAATTCCTCAGTAAAACTGATAAATGTGAAGCAGATATTCTGTTATACAATCAAGTAAATGTATCCGACTCAGTGGAATGTTATTTACGACAATTGCCTGCTTAACCCATTGCCCTATAGTCTGATTCTAGTTTCAAGATAAGTGACCACTTAAAGCAGGTTGAAAGTAACGCAGAATGCGCCTTAAGGCCCATTTCGCTTTGCTGTTAGCCTGCTTTCAGCTACCAACTGCTAGAATATAGAAAATTGTTCTTATGACACATATTCATAAATGTATAAATTAGAACTATTTTCCTCAGTGGAGGAATAAATCATAGGCACAAAAGGCGTATGTATGAGGGAATGTAAAAGTCAACGGGTAACTCGTGCATTTTTATTTTTATTCTTTTGCTTTATCTTTTTCTTTGCTTTAGTCACCACCTGCCTCCTGTAAATACTAAACTATTCTTCTTTGAAGTGGTAGTAATTTAGCGAGAACTTTGCTGTATAAAAACTCACCTGACATTACTCACACCTCTTGTGTAGCTAGAGCTGTATGAAACCTTCGTGTTTATTGTGGAGTGGCCCGTTCAGTACTTATACTACAGTTTCTGCTTACAATTCTTAGAGATATGTCTAGCTCTATAAATAAACCCAGAAAAACCCACAGTATAGCCTTGCTCCTAGAGATCGAAGTTTTCCTGGAATTTGGTTTGGCTTTAAAATGAATCAACAGCGCCAATTTGTTCGATAACAACATACAATGTACTTCGTACAGCCGAAAATACGTTAGATTCCCCGTTTCAGCGAAACTAAACGCAATGAAATAAAATGTAGAAAAGTACACGTTTTAAGAAATGTAGACAATTTATTTTGATCTCAGTGGCAAATTGTTTACTGATTAGACACCGGTAACCCAAACAGTTTACAATGGAAATAATTGTTTTAAAACTGCCACCTTTAATATATGGAACGATTGGCGTCTTTTACATAAAAAGGCATATACATGTATACTTTGTTACATATTAAAACCTTTATTGCGCCTTTACTTCCTTCATGCTACATTGAAAATGCTGTGTTGGAAATGATAAATTTCTTTTCAAACACCTCTATTAGCGAAAATCTTCATCGAGGTTTTGAAAAAAGCTCTGCTTGCCAAATAAAAGGAAAGTGTCTGCTTAACCCTTTCCCTCATAGAAGCGACTTTTAGCGTATTTTTTTTTCCTCCGCTGAAGAAAATAGTTCCAGTTTATACCCTCATAAACAATGACCGTAACAAAAATGTCTATATAGCCTAGCAGATGATAGTTTAAAGCAGGCTGAAAGTAAAGCAGAATGTGCCTTAAGGCACATTCTGCTTTACATTCAACCTGCTTTAAGTGATAACCTGTATTTAATGTCATAAACAGGTTATTGGGTAAAGGGTTAACAGTTTGCTACAGTGATATACTATTATGTAAAAGACGCGTAGGCGCGTCACTAGGGTTCAGTGAGTTAAAAAGTTATAAATTGTAAAGATTCTACCTGTATACAGGTAACTGCGAAATTGATCGCTAGTCTATGCAATCACGCACTATACAATCTTGTTGCCAATACAACGCACCAGTGTGGTTGCACTAATTATCATAGATTATTCTACCTCCCAGACATTGCCAGGGATGATTAACTTGCCGGTATTTAACCCATTACCCAATAGCAAGTTTTGAAAACATGTGACCACTTAAAGCAGATTGAAAGTAAAACAGAATGCGCCCTCATGCGCATTCTGCTTTACTTTTAGCCTGCTTTTAACTATCATCTGCTAGGATATATGAAATATTTCTAATGCCAATTCATTGTACTGTATAAAATAAAATTATTTTATTCAGGGGAAGAATTAATTAAATGTGTAAAAAGACGTATCTATTTGAAGTAAAGGGTTAATGAGTTAAAATTATTTGACTCATTTTAAAAATGATTTTACAAACTTACTATAACAATTTTATAATCTTGGTAATAATATTGGAAGAATTTCCATGTTTCCATGCATCTCAATATTGTATCATTTTTATTGTGAATGTAGTTATTTGTCTTTCTCGCTTTGTAGGTACATTTATATAATTTCATGTGAACCGCTTTTGAACGCACAACTCCTGTGTGAAAAGAGCGCTATATAAATCGGGTATAATAATAAATAATAATAATAATAATTGTTGACGTGGCATCTTTGGAGATTTTGTTTTGTTTCAAATACAACTTAGTCTCGATATCCGAGTTCGCTAAAGAACATACAAATACACATACACATATAGCAAAAGGAAAATGTAGCTTTAAGCTACGAACATATTCGATATAACCCTGTATTTATACACTTTTTACGGATCAAATTATTCATGAGTATAATAAGAAAATAAGTCCCAGGCTAGGATATTCTGAACATAAGGTATAAAAAGGTATAAAAGGTCGTGTGTATTGCTTGTCGTTAAAAAGGTTGTTTAAGAAAAGGCTAAAAGTCGCACTCATTTTTCTTTAAAATCAACATTTCGAAACGATTCATACGATGGTTAATTTAGTTTTGTTTTGAACATTTTATTTCCCATGATTATAAGGAAATATTAATTTCAATTCCTAACGAGTATTTTAAAAGTATTTTGATAACTTTAAACCTTAAACACATACAAAATGTGCATGTTTTTGTTTTCATATGTGATTCATTTGTTGTTATACTTTAAAACATCCGCCAGTATGTACATCAATTTACTTGAAAGACGCCATACACTCAATAGTAATTATGCAATTATGCAACAGAACGTAACGAAACAAACATTCAGTATCTGTACTATCTAAATTAGCTTATGTAAAATATTCCAGGTTGCAGAAGCTCTATATCATCCACCATATCGCCCTAAAGAAATTAACAAAATCCCATCTGCATCCGTGCCCTGCATGCGATGCCTATCTTTCTGCCTGTTCCCTATTATTATAGATCAATCCCTAATCATCTCATCAGCATGTTGCCCCTTTTTCATTAGCCACCCCTTAGACCACAACACACCTTCCCGCAGGCATAGGTAGATGCGTATGTAGCGAGTATATGTAATGACAAGCAGCAAGCGTACGCTATCAGCTTACAAGAGCTTTCCAAATTTGGAGGAACCGTCTCCTGACTCTCTCGCAACAGCTGGCTTATCATAGGTGAATCTACGTTCTGCAGACGGGTATACGCTCTACACATCTCCCGGCAACCAATCTTTTAGCCGTATATTTATAATACCAGACCACGTTTGGGAACCTGGTGGAGAGAATCAGGAACTAAGTGTTGTTCCCCCTTCACACGGCCACAGCCCGGTGCTTCTATAACGAAAGGTTCTGTTTCGGGTGCTAGAAAAGTGTTATATACAGTGCTCACGAATTTCACAGGTACATCGGAGTTTTAATTGTTTTTATTTAAATGTTTAGTTTTATTCTAACATTTTATTTCAATGTGTGAGGCTTGCTTAACATCATTGGAATCATCCTGATCAGAATTCCAGGTGGATTTACTATTGCTCATGCCGGTATATAGTGTATAAAAGAACATGTGTTTCTCATCACATTTTCTTAAACATTATCATCAAATCATTACATTTCGGATCATTTAAGGATATCTGGAAGTTCGTTTGGTGTACAACTACGGGCTTAACTGGTAATCAGGTTTGAAAACTTCCGTTTGCGGATGTAGGAAATAGTTTCTTTAAGTGTAGGGAAGTATAGTGTTTTGGTTTGGTCAAAGTAGCCGAACTATCAACATCATTCATTCATAGGACTGGCATCGGTATTTGAACTCTTAAATATCAAAGTGTGAGTGAAGCATGATATAAAGAGGTTACATTTACTCTATTCGTTTTTAGTTGACTTCAATCGGTCAGCTTGTCAGAGTGTGTTTTTTTCTCTCACAACTTTGGAATAAGTAAGGTTTGTACTTAAAAAAATTGATTTAGTCTAATATGATCTATTATTATCTAAGCTTAATAGTTACTAAATGTCCTTTTCGTATTTTCTTTAGCTCTCTGAACGCTACTTAATTATTTCGTCTGTATCAGTTAGTATCGACTGCTACTTTTCTAAAATTCAACTTTTGTCAAATTTCTTTTTATAAAGGGGATCAGAGTGTCCAACAATTTGTATCAGGATTCAAACTGCTTGTAAAGGTCATCACGATTTCATTGTTCAAAGAATAATTAATATAAAATTCACCATGCACGAGAATTCATTCACTACCTGTATCATTTATATATGACGATAAAAAGACACTCCAATGGCCGGTGACCAATCCAAGGGAGGCAACTACGTTGGTACTGTTGACAAATAGTAACTGTTTACAGTCAAACTCAACTGACATTGCCGTTCCTTTTAGATAGCTAATATGCATCTATTACCAAAAAAAATAACATAGACAAGCATGTATAACATTTCATTTACTTAATTGTTTTTTATATTTTTTGTAGATAATTTTTTACCTAATTTAATTAATATCGACACAATTAATCAATTTGATGCATTTAAAATATCAATTATGTAACCCTTCCATCACCATTGGTCGACATTCGACTTTTTTCACCTGATCAGACAACCACTTTGATTTATGTATTCAGTTATTTAAATCTAGACACCGTAATACAGACTTTAGTATTAGTGTTGACGATATTATGGCGATGAAAAGATTAATACAGGCGATAGAATTGGACGTTTTAAGGTTAATATTACATGTATATGGACAACATAAAAACAACAACAACAAAACGAATACTGCTTGAATGTATATGTAATTGTTAACTCTTTGCATGCTGGGTAATATTTTCGTCTGCAAAAATTGTCGTCTGCTACTATTCTAAAATAAAATTTCCTTTAATCTTTTTTCAAAACAGGGTCAGAGTACCAAACAGTTTGGATCCTGATGAGACGCCGCGTTACGCGGCGTCTCATCAGGATCCCAAATGTTTGCAAAGGTAATCACTGTGGTATATATATCCGCCGCTAGCATGCAAATAGTTAAAGGTAACTACATGTATGCATCTTCATTCGGTGGTCGTTTAATACGGGTTTTACTGTGTAGGTTTAACCTTTTGCCTGCTGTGTCGCTATTTCTCTGACTTTTAATCAGATGGTGTATATGTGAATTCGTTGTGTGTTGACTGTTGATTTAAATTCAAAATGTTTATAGTAGAATAAAGCAGCTTTTCTTTTGCTTGATATTAACATTGAATTCTGAGCTTAACTCTCTACTCTATATCCTGTTTCAAGTTTGAAGACAATTGACCACACTTGAAAAATGCAAATGTGGAAATCTTAGGATTTTTATGTCAACTTATGGCAGCCCTGAGGGTGCTAAAGTCTTTCAACTGCCAGCTATCTGCAACACATTCTATGATTCTTTCCATCTTGGTTTCAGATGGTGACACGGGTTGCTTTGGCCGGGTTACATCAATATTGTCCATCATACATGCGCTATACATGCGTTATTCGTGCGTTATAATCAAATCGTCTCACTTTTCTAGACTCTTTGAACATTGTGTAGTTTTTCCTCTGCATCATTTGTCGTCTGCTATTGTTCTAAAATTAAAAACTCTCAAATTTCTATACGACATAGCGTTATGGTGGCCAACTATTTGCATTTTTATCAGTTTCAAGTTAAGCGAACATGGCGTTAGTTAAGCATATAACTTTTAACAAACTAACAGGGCATACTCAGGTTAATGTCACCGGTATTCGCGGTTGAGCTGTTAAGGGCTACTGCTGACTATTACGGTGTCAACATTTTGTCATATTTTTGCATACCAGGTTCCTCTGGTGTCAAACTTCTGCCATAATTCTGCATCCCTTATTTCAGGAGCGGATCGGGATTTACGTGTGGGCTGTTTATCTTCGTGTATGAATAACTGAAATAGTGTCAAGCTAGGAAGTCCTGAACATGGGGTGTAAAAGGCATTTTAATCTTGTACATTTACAGATGGGAATTTAAACTGGGTGGAAGTAAAGCAGATGCTCCTTAATGATCATTCTACTTTACTTTCAGTCTGTTTTAAGTTATCGCCTGCTTTCTCTATAACTAGAAACAGACTATGGAGGTTCGGGTTAAGTTTTTAACTACATCTATAGACCTCCAAACTTTTTAATTGAATTGCCACTTAACATTGGTTTCACTATAAATATTCAAGTTTTCCTCCCATAGCCATTCTCTCCACATCTAGCATGTCGGGAGTTATAAAAGCGCCAGGGTCTTATTTTAATTGCAGCATTTATAAACATTCACAAGATTTCCCCGAAACAGACATAAACATGCATAATTTTGTTTACAAAGTTATCTATCAGGAATGCTTTAAATTTTGTAGAAACTGCCAACAAATTTCAAACTGTATAAGTTTCTTATTCCTTTCAAACTTGAGAAACATCTTCGCCAGTTAGGCTACAGTGGAGAATCTGTTATTCTTTCCCGTTTAAACGCAAACGTACGCAAACGCAAATCACTAAAACGTAGAAAAGAACAACTTTTGGACAATTCTGATAATTCTTGTTTATCTTGGTGGCAAACAGTTTGGAGCCTGATCAGACGCCGGGTTACCCGGCGTCTGATCTGGCTCCAAACTGTTTGCACTGCAAATAATAGTTTAATCGTAAACGCGTTTATTGGGAAAGAATAACAGAGTCTCCACTGTAAGTGTCATAGTGATACAGTTTGGACCCATGTCATGACTCTTGGTATTCTTTGGGTCAAAATTGTTTGCAATTTGTGATTGAAAGAATAGGTTTTCAACTTTTCATAACTGATTGATCAGTTCCATGACCGAGCTACTTGGCTAACAGATTGACTGTCTGTCTCACTGACTGACTTGCCGTGACTAACGCCTTTACTTTATTCCTCAAGTAAAGAAACACAGTCATGAATATGCATCCTAGCAGATGGTAGTTTAAAGCAGGTTGAAAGTAAAACAGAATGCTCCTTAAGGAGCATTTTGCTAAATACTTTCAGTCTGCTTTAAGCAACGGTGAACCATATGTCTTCAGTACTGAAAACAAGCTATGTTGGAACTGGTTATGTTGGGTATATCGCAGAGGGGTTTAAGACCAGGCCCAATGTAAGGTTATAAAGAGTTATAGAGAGATAGAGTCCAGTTCCAGATTCGTCCCCAATCATTTGATATGTCAGATTTGAGCTTTTGCTTGAATCTGACCAATCTAATGCTTGGGAATGATCTCAGACTCAAACTCTTTATAACCTTTGACCCAGGACAGGCGGTGCACGTCCGTTATCAGACAATCACCATCCCCTAAACTGTCGCATAGCAGTTATATTTTTTCTAAAAAAGAGATCAATAAAAGTTCATAAATTCATATATGTTGATACCTTGGGCTGGGGCGTAGTTTATAGCATAGTTTCGTAAAACCATTTGAATGTCATAAAAAATGGGCGTACTATATCTATAATATTTTGTTTCCGGCGAAACCATTATGATGTATATTCACAGTTGGGGGTTCTTCATCTCACATTTTTTACCACTGGCATCATTTTTTAACCACTGGCATCAACAACATTTCTTGGAAGTGAATCATCAAGATTGAACAATGACATCATTGCAATTACACATTAAGGAATAGTCTATACTCTATAGAATACCGGGCACCCCGGGTATAACGACCACGTGATTGCCTAAAGCATGGTGAAAGGAAACCAGAAAGCTTTTGAGGAAGCTTTCTGTTTATCATTCATCTTGTTTTAACCCGTTATTTTAAAGGCGCATTCTGCTTTACGACCAGTCTGCTTCAACCTATACCACCTGCTAGGATAAAGAAACTATTTCATAACTGTATAACTTGAAATTATTTTTCTTCAGTGGAAGAATAGATTAAAGGCGTTATAAAAGGCCTATTTATGGAATATTGGATTAAGTTGCCCCTTGTCCCATACACCTGCCTATTAGTGGGTCGTACAGTGGAGAATCTGTTATTCTTTCCCGTTTAAACGCAAACGTACGCAAACGCAAAACACTAAAACGTAGAAAATGTCAATTTTTAGATATTTTTTTACAATTCATTTTTATCTGAGTGGCAAACAGTTTGGAGCCTGATCAGACGCCGGGTTACCCGGCGTCTGATCTGGCTCCAAACTGTTTGCAGTGGAAATAAAAGATTTAGCGTAAACGCGTTTATTGGGAAAGAATAACAGATTCTCCACTGTATATGCATGGTGTTGCAAGGTTCCTAGCCAACCCATCCTTGTAACACACATTCGACATGCAAGGTTTGTTATACCTGCTATGTGGCTCTTAATTTGTCATTCACTGACAAAATGGAGAGGTGAGGCAGGGGCGGATCTAGATGTAAATGTTTCAAGGTTGGGCGTTCGTAAGTGATTTTTAAACCCTTTGTACGGAATCCTAGGGGAAACAGAACAACTTTATGCAGAGGCGGGTCTAGATAAATATAGGTTAATGCTTGGCTTCGTATTGATCTTTCTTCAGTAAAAAACAACTATATATATATTCTAACCCTTTCACTGCCCAGTCCCCGGAACAATGGTTATTTACATATCGGGTGGAATCGTGTTGTCTATTCAGAATCAACACTGTTTGGCACACATTACGATGTTAGACCTAATTTAGTCAATTTTACCAAAAATTTAAATTTGAGAAATTTAAAGCAGACGAATCTGTTTAAAGCAGATGACGTCATTGACAGTGAAACGGTTAAGCAGACGATATTACCAGTAGGTAAGACGAAACAATTATTTTCAGAACAATCTGTTACTGTAGCATCATACTGAACTGTATGTCTATGAAAAAATATTTCAAACCACAGACAAGACATGGGCGTCGTTGGAAGCGTACCGGAAATACCACAATTCACTTGTTGAAACCATCTATCCTACTCATCTTTCCATACACTGCAGACGACATTGTTATAATTGGTGCAAACAGTTTGGATTAAGATGAGACGCCGAGTAACTCGGCGTCTCATCTGAATCCAAACTGTTTGGTACTCTGATAATAGTTTTTTCTTAGGAACAGCCGATAATATTGCTGCAGACGACAAATTTTGCAGACGAAAAATTTCCTACCTTGTCAAGGGTTAATATCTGTTTAAATAATTATCATTTTTTATCTGCACTACCGGAATATTCAGAGGGAAGAGGCACTTGGTGCATTATATCAATGGGGAAGATTCGGAAGTATGCAAAATTTATCAGACTGCGTAAACCTGTGGTTTCGTATATTTCAGCCTTAACTGTTCGTAACGACATCTCATCCGAGTCTGCATTGTTTTATATTTCATATGAAATGTTCTTTTGTATGAACAAACACTGCAGTGTGTTTAGATCACCTTGTACAGTACTCCCTCCCTACAACGAATCAGAGACATACCTCTCTGTATGTCTCTGAACGAATCCCTCCCTACAACGAACGACACTTGCCACTGTTTCCAAAACAATACAGTTATGCCCAACCTTTTCATGGCTGCAATACCGTCTGCTTGATTTTTTCTCAAAATTACATATAAGTTGACATTTTGATAGAATAAATATAATGACGAGTTACAAACAGCTTGAATCCAGATCAGACGCCTTGTAACGCGCAACGCGGCGTCTGATCTGGATTCAAGCTGTTTGCACAAGTAAGCCAAGTCTTAATTTCCCCCCTCACTATAACGACTCCCTCCGAATAACACACATACTATGTGTCTCCCGTTGGGTGTCGTTGTAGACTTGTAGAGAAGGAGCATTGTATATCTAAAACGAAATAGTTCAGCAAGTATGCTGGGAGAGTTCATTGCAATATTCAAGCTTAAAAGATTAAGCACGGAATTATACACACAATTTCGTGGGTTTCAGCGTCTGGCTAAATCAAAATTGGTTTCTACAATTAATCTTGTAATAGTTCCGACGGAGAAACTTAACCAATCTCCAACTGAATATTCATGTATACATGAAACTCCGCCCACTATGAAATATATTAATGATATTAGCTGTTTAAAGGTATATTTAACAACAGCAGCCAAGCTCGGATCATCTATGATTTTGCTAGCTCTATATTGTTGGTATATCTTGGTGCGACGCGACAAGATTTGGGTTTTAGGGAGAGATCTGTAATAGCACTAATAAGACAGGCAGCTGCTTTTAAAATATAGGACAATAACGGAGCTCTCTGCATTACACCCTGCATCTAACAACCACCTGTCTTGAACAACATCTATCCTGTCATACATGTTTTTGCAAAGGAGCATTTATCGATGATTTGAAATACAGATGGCAGCTTAAAAACAATATGACATTAATGTAGAAAGCCCCTAATAGAAGCTTTCGGCTTTACTTTCACCTGTGTTAAAATAACCACCTACCTTAAATGCTCTAATCTATACGTTAAGGTACTTCGCATATGCGCGTAGTTTCCATACGATTGTTATGAAAATTGTCATGAAGAATGATAATAGCCTAAGAAACGATGTGTGTAAATATAGGCAAAATTTATCGTGTGGTTTGTCTTTAAGGTCTTTTTTCTGACAAAAACATAGAATTTTGATGATTTTATTTTTCTTAAAAATGAATAAAGCTAATGACTATAATTCTCGCCCAATAAGTAGTCCACAACATTCATTACAAGAAAAGCTAAAAACATTTTGAATGAAGGTGTTCAGAAAGATGTTATCAGCTATTTAAATTTTGCAAAATGCTAAAAAATTGAATTACAAAAAACTGACTCATTCAATGTATATTTGTTTTCATTTTATTCAAATATATGGTTGATGAACTAGTCAGTCTGAAAAAATTAGAAAATATTACAGTCAGGATTTGTTGTAATAACATATTTTCTTATTAAAATGTGGGATATTTGTTGTTTAGATACAGTTACAGTTAATTAAAACTTTGTCATTAAAATGCATTATTATTTATTCATGGACTTGCATACAAGGTTTATTATATTGTTTGAACATAATTATAATGGGCAATATCGATCTTGAAAAGGTTAGCGTATTGATAAGCTTCAAGGTGTGGCTTTATATTTCGATCAAATCGTTTACATGTATACCGATTTAATTGACTTGTAAGTCATTAAACTAAAACGTACAGGTAAGTGGACATATACTTGGACCGTAAACATCACTAGTACTAATCAACGAAGACTAAACAGTAATAACATGTCTCTTGATTACTGCGTTATGGATTGACAAGTCAATAAATCGGACACTAAAAAAAATATTTGGATCGGATGGGTCTCGAACCTATGACCTTTGGATTGCTAGTCAACCACTATACTAACTGCGCTATGAAGGATTATACTAATTTATATCAACATTTCCTTTATATAAATTTTCTAGTATAAACACGTAGGAAAAAAGTCTGTGTCGTCCAGACGCATATCCGCTCGCCCGCAAGACCGACTTCCGGTAGCGAAAGGCCTTAATGTGTTCTTCTGGCTATGGAAGAAAGTGTAAAGACTAGTATGTAAATATTCCATTGTATGGTCCCTAAAAAGACATGCTTGATTATTAGGCATTTCAATATGGGTCTCATTCCTCAGACCGCGGTTAACCCCTTCACTGCCATGACGTCATCAATTCTATGCAATTGCCGTCTGCTTTTATTTCTGAAATTTAAATTAAATTTTAGGTTTAAATATTGAAGCGGGTGGCAATCAGTTTGGATCCTGATCAGACGCCGCGTTACGCGGCGTCTGATCAGGGTCCAAACTGTTTGCAAATATTACCAATCAGACTGCTAAAGAGAATAATGGCCAAGCTAGAAGCATCCTGCATCTGTTTGATAAATATCCGATTGATATGCAGTAATCTAACATTCCTATCTGTGAAATAATGAAACGTTATTGAACAGCAGAGGGCTGTTTCGATTGTCAACTTTTTTACCGCCTAATTATCGTCTGCTTATTTAAGTAATGTTGTCTGCAATTTTATGTCAAATTCAATTTTAAAAAAGATACTTAATATATATACAATTTTAATTTTGAACAGAATCCGAGTTTCTCAGCGTCTGATCTGTAGCCAACCTGTTTGCATTGATTGCCATAGAATGTGATATTGGTCGTGAAAGACGATAAAACCTCAACACTGAAACCCTGTAACCCTTGTTAGCAGTTAAGAAGCAGCTCGTGCCCTTTTTAACCCTCTCACCCCACAAATATGCCATTTTACGCCTCTAATTTATTCCTGTCCTGAAGAAAATACATTGCAGTTCCAATTTATCCCTTTCCCCCCACAGAAGCGCCTTTTAGCGCATTCAGTTTATTCCACCACTGAAGAAAAAAGTTCCAATTCATATAGTCATCAGAAGGAATATTTTCCTTATTCTAGCACGTGGTAGCTTAAAGCAGGCTGAAAGTAAACCAGAATGTGCTTTAAGGCACATTCTGCTTTATTTTCAACCTGCTTTAAGTATCCACACATTTTCAAAACTAGAAACAGGCTATATGGAGTAAAGAGTTATATAGTCTGACTGTCATTAATATTCAGTATAAGAAATATTCTACTGTATATCCTTACAGACGGTAGCTTAAAGCAGGCCGGAAGAAAAGCAGATTGAACCTTAGGGCGCATTCTGTTGACCCATCAACCTGCTTTAAGTGGCCACAAATTTTCAATATTAGATACAGGCTATCATCCGGGGATGAATGTGTTAATGTGGGGCCTAATCATGATCAAACTTAATTATTGCTCGGATTCTGTTTCTGGAAATATACAAAAACTAGCGAACCTAACCATTTTAACTCTCTTGTATTAGATTGCGTGTAGCTCTTTCACCTCCATTGGCGCCAAATGCGACTTTGCAAATAGTTTGGATCCAGATCAGACGTCGTCCATAATTGGTTCGTTAGCACTCTAGCGGCTACAAAGTTCACCCGTTCTTCATGAAACTTGATGACAGTGTATTTTTGAAGAAATCTATGTCAGCTTCGAATGCGGATCATGGCTGGTTAAAAACTAGGCCACTAGGTCAAATCAAAGAAAAACCTTGTTTACACTCTTGAGACTATCCATCTCAATAGATAATGAAACTTGGTAAAAAAAATCCTTATTGAAATCTATGTCCAGTTTGAATGTGGGTTTATGTCCGGTAAAAAACTAGGTCACTAGATCAAATCATAGAAAAGTCTTGTTAACGCTCTAGAGGCTACAAATCTCATTAATCTTAATGCAACTTTATCAAAATGTTTGCCTTATTGATGTCTAGGTCAAGTTCGATTTTGGCCACATCGGGTCAAAAACTAGGTCACTATGTCAATTCTTAGATAAAACCTTGTTAACACTCTAGGAGCTACGTATCTCATTAGATCTTAATGAAACTTCGGCCGAATGTTTTCCGACAAAAAATCTAAATCTAGGTAGAAAGTGGACCATGTCTGTTCAAAAACTACATGTAGGTCACTAGGTCATATCATAGAAAAACATTCTTAACACACTAGAGGCTATAATTCTCATTAGATCTTAATTAAACATTGTCGAAATGTTTGCCTCATTGATATCTAGGTCAAATTTGAATATGGGTCATGTGGGATAAACAACTAGATTACTGTGTCATATAAAAGAAATACCTTGTTAACACACTAGCGGCTACAAATCCCAATAGATCTTAATGAAACTTAGTCAAATGTTTGCCAATTACAGCTAGTCTAGTTTGAATGTGGGTCATGTAAGGTCAAAAACTTGGTCACTAGGACACATCATAGAAAAACCTTGTTTACACTCTAGAATGTGACTCTTGTGTAGCAAACCTTTTCATATACAGAACTGCAAACAGTGTAGACTCTGATGAGACGCCGCGTAACACGGCTTCTCCTCGAGGTGTACACTGTTTGCCAATGCCCCCTTTTATAGATACTAGGCTTTAAAGGGGGTGTTTAAGCCTAGTGTCTGTGGACATAGGCAACATTTAATATTGTAGACCCTGATGAGAAGTCGCTTTCTGTTTTACTTTAAGCTTGGTTAAAGCATGTATCTTGAAGCAACCAACTTGCATAGCCCTTCGTTTGCAACAGTATCGTCTCTTTCTCTGATAGTTGTTTTTATAATCAAATTTTAAAGCTAGTTTGAAGGTACATTTGTATCCCTAATTGTCTATACTTAACCCTTTAATTCATAGCCTGTTTTCTAGTATTTAAGATAGATGACCACTTAAAGCAGACGGATTTTAAAGTAGAAAGTGACTAAGGCACACTATGCTTTACTTTCAGTCTGCTTTAAGTTGCTATCTGTAAGTGTTTAGTGTTAGGATAATAAAAAAGTGTTAAAGAGGCTCGCAACCGGATTTAGCATTAAAAATAGTAATTTGTAAATCTATGTCAAATGCTTATATAAATGGGTAAGATTTAGTTTAGGATAAGAAATTCTGCGAGCCCTTTAATGTATAAAATGGGCGAATAAATTAAAGGCGTTAATATGCGTATAGATATGGAGCTTCAAGATATGGAGTAAAGGGTTAACTTTACGGACAAATACACAGACGACATTGACTTATGATTTCTTTTTTCTACTTTCAGATTCGACCCAAAGCTTCATTAAAAGAAAATAGAAATAAATCGGAGTTGACACCTCCGTGATTCATCAACCGCATACTAATTGCGAGCGGCGCGTTTTAAGTGGCTAATTCATTGTTCGGTGACACGCCCACTCTACCGTAAACATGAGCGCATACGACGAGGATCTCCTGGACGAGGAGGACGAAGATTTAATGGCTGAAAAGGAAAGGGAGTTAGCAGACGACGCGCAATGGAAGCTGATTCAGAAAAACACGTTCACAAGATGGGCGAACGAGCATCTGAAAACTTGCGGCAAGCACCTAAACGAGTTGGAATTTGATTTATCCGACGGTTTGAAGCTGGTAGGCCTAATTGAGGTTCTGTCGGGAAAGAAGTTCAAAAATATCAACAAAAAACCTAATTTCCGTACCCAAAAGTTGGAAAATGTCACAAGGTCACTTAAATTTCTGGAGAAAGATGAGGGAATTAAAATTGTCAATATTGGTAAGTCAGTTTTAAAGTATATATATACATTATTTCAATGATGTTTAGAGTCTGCACGATGTGACACCGGTTCTTACCTGTCTACTGTTAAATGTCAGCAAATTAGGGACAAAGCACCTGTTGACAATTAGGGTGTTTCAAGAATGATAAATAAAGAGACACGTACAGTGACATAGCACACTTGTTACAGACCGGCCAGTACATATAACATGTGCATTTATCTCTCATGTCACTTCCTACACATGGAGCCGACATTGCCGCACCCTTTGAAGTGGTGTTACTCGCATACACGTATCTTTTAACTCTCAACTGCTGTGTCACATCGTGTTTGCTTGATATTTAAGTATAGCAGATTAATGAATATCTTAGAAACGAAGTAAAACAATGTCATTGTCGCATTGGTATTTAACCCGCTGAGTACAAAGTTTTAACCGGTAAGCTGTATACATGTAGCCTCAACCTGTTCCATGTGTTTACATCGGCTACATAGTTTCACTATATATAGAATATAGTAGAGAAGGGTCTCAAAAACGTGTATTGATTTTACTACGTGAATACACAAACACAACACAGGTACACCAGCGGTGAGGGGGAAAAAGGGTAAATCTTCTACTGTTGACACATAATGACCACACATATATATACAAAGGTGTGAATTACCTTACCACCCAGGTTAATGACTTTAAAGGTCACCTGCTATATGAGTTAATTGGCATTGTCACAATATCACAGATCACAGTAATCAGAGACAGTATGAATATTCAATCAGGGCTCTGGACAGATAAGGGGAGTACTTCAAAAACTAAAATCTTTTATTTTTGCTTTAAACCCTATGGTGTTAACACAATAGGATTTTGTCTTGAAATAAGTAAGAAAATGTTGAATTTGTTCAGTATACTACCTCTTATCTGGAGCCCTGTCAATTAGCACAATGACATCAGAACAATTAGTGGACAGCAACTTACAGTTCAGGGGAAACATACCTGAATTTCAATACACAGTTAAAACATTTTGGTACCATTTCCTTCCAAACTCTTTCAGTGTTATAAGTCGGGTACTTCTGGTATAAATGTAAAGCAAAAAGCTCCTGTAGGGACTCTTTGCTTTACTTCATGTTTGCTTTGATTAGTTGCCTACAGGTCAGTATGCAGTGAACTTTGGTGTGACCTAGTCTAAAATTGAATTCTAAACCTTTTGCAGGACCCTAGATAAGGGTAGTATTTCAAAAACTAGAACTTTTATTTCTGCTTCAAACCCTATGGTGTCACTACTCATTAGAATCGTCTCTTCGAGAATTCTAATGAGTAGTACCACCATAGGATTTGGTGCTGTATAAGTGAGAAATTGTTGGATTTGTTCAGATAACTCCTTATCTGGAGCCCTGCTTTTGCGTCATTTGTAGACTCTCTGCACTACACCAATGGCCACTGTAACTGAGTAGATTAAACTCTATTGCATGCTGGGTAATTATTTTGTGTCTGCAACAACTGTCGATCGTCTGCTACTGTTCTAAAAAAGAATTAAAGAAATTTCAAAATTTCTTATCAAGACATGGTCAGAGTGTCAAACAGTTTGAATCCTGATGAGACGCCACATTACGCTTAATGTCATCAGGATCCAAATTGTTTGTAAAGGTAATCGCTATGGCAAATGTATCCACCACTATAGTATGCAAAGAGTTAAATTGTGGGTAAACAACTAAACATACCAGGGTACTTCATTCAAATGAATTAACTAAATTTTGCTTAGATTGCATAATACTTGTACAGTGTTTAGAATAGGTACAGTATAGGTTCCAAAAGGAAGTTTTTAAACCATGTTGTAGATAAAGTATAGTAACAGGGATGGATTTTGAGCAAATGAGAACATTAAAGTCCCAACATTACTGTCAAATTGCAAAATCGCGCAATTTTAAAACCTGAAAATGTAGGGACATTCGTTATCTAAACCTATAAAAAGAAGTAATCCCCGATGATTATAGAGGCAACGTTGCTTACAAACCCGTGTAATTGGTGGAAACAAGTCGACTTTTAAATCTGTTTTGTTGACATTCGATCGAAGACGAATTATTACGGAATTTTCCGGCTACGTCCGGCTTTGCAGTGTATATGAATTATCGCCGCGCTTCGTATCAATCACGTGACTTTTACGCTTCTCGGAACCAGCCCGTTAGTCTTATTTGTAAACAAACCCGCTTAAAATGTAAACCATCACGATAAGAATTCGACACATTTAGGTAGGATTCTTTACGAAGTGGGTGCATATGTCAGGCTTCTTACACACGATTTCACTTAGTTTTAATACATAGAAAATGCACACATATAAGAAACTGCGCGTTTTAAACACCAATTTCGGTAGGATTGTGCCTTTAAAGTTATCTTTTTATATAAACATGTTTACCATTTATTGATTTAGACAAAATTTTCAAACAGGTTACAATTTGAGATTGCTATTGCATTTTAATGACCCACATGAGTGGTTTTATTGGGGGGAGCTGAGGACTCCAGATAAGAGGGAGTAAACTGAACAAATCCAACATTTTCTCACTCATATCAGCACCAAATCATATGGTGTTACAACTCGAGACGATTCTAATGAGTAGTGACACCATAGGGTTTAATTCAGAAATAAAGATTTTAGTTTTTGAAATACTCCCCTTATCTGGAGCCCTGGAGCTCAATCAATCAAGTTGGGGAATTTCCAGTACCACTGCTTGCCATCCCCACACAGGTACATTGTACAGTGCTCCCTCTCTACAACAACACCAATTTGGAGACACAGATTGTGTGCGTTGTTTGGAGCAAGTTGTTACAGGGAGGGAAAATTGATACTTGTCTTACATTTGCAAACAGCTTGAATTCATGTCAGATGCCACGTAATGCAGCGTCTTATCTGGATTCAAGCTTTTTGTCACACATTATTATATCTTTTTTTATCAAAATGTCTTCTTGTAAGAATATGTTAATTTGAAAAAAATACAGCAGACAACATTTTAAAGCAGACTATATTGCAGCAGCAAAGGAGTTAGACATTATTGTCGTGTTTAGGGAACTGCAGCAAGGGTCGTTGTAAGGAGGGAGTCGTTGTTGGGATGGCCATTGTAGGGAGGGAGCACTGTATAACCAAACTTGTGTTTTTGAGCAATGACACAAAGCAACATGCATAAACAATCTTAAAAAAATAGACGGCTGTTTAATGTTTCATACAGAACAAAAGTAATGCAGAAAGCTCCTACCTGAGCTTTCTGCATGCCTTTTGCTGTTCATATAACATATGACTGACAATATACATGTATCTGAAACTATGGTCAGTGGTCATATATCGCAGCATTGACAATTTCAATGGCAGGCTATACTGCATAGTGTAAGACAATAGTAATGCAGTAAGCTCCTGTATAAGAAGACAGTTACAATAACAATATTGTCGTTTACCATATAGGCTGTAAATCAAGTTTTGTTTGTTTCTTTCTGTTTGATCTCAGGTAAAGTGTTCAAAAGTTTGATACTTCAGGACAGTAGCATTTCATAGCACTGATATCACTAACAGGGCTCAATATAAGAAGAAGTTAACGGAACAAATCCAACATTTTTTCACTCATACAGCATCAAATCCTATGGTGTTACTACTCATTAGAATCGTCTCTTCGAGACGATTCTAATGAGTAGTGACAGCATAAGGTTTTATTCAGAAATAAAGATTTAAGTTTTTGAAATACTCCCCTTATCTGGAGCTCTGACTAAGCCCTTACACTGTGCATGGACCACACATGTAAACTCCTTTGGAAATAGTACCCTAATCCTCTGTTCAAGGTCTAGACTGTTTAGATATACTTCTAAATGTTTTATAGACAAAGCCCTTGAAAATCAATGTTTAGGGTCATAATATTAACAAATGTTGGTAGAACTTCTGGTCTTACCCTTTTGCACTTATATTTGTACTTCAGCTTTTACCAGGCAAGAAGCTGATAGTTCTGCCACACTGATTACCTTTGCAAACAGTTTGGATCCAGATGAGACGCCGCGTAACGTGGGGTCTCATCAGGATCCAAACTATTCGTCATTCTGACCCTAAATTTGAAATAAATTTTGAAAATTTTAATTGTAGAACATAAGCAGACAACAATAATGATTGTTGCAGAAGAAAAAAGTATCCAGCATGCAAAGAGTTAATTTTGAAACTGTTTCACATTTGCTATACCATTGTATATGTTACTATATTTTTTGAACTGCATAGGGGTCATAGTCTCTAAGGTTCTTTAGTGAATTATGACTGAATTAAGATAAGTTTGCATTTTATCCTGTTCTAGTTTGTCAGATAAAAACCTTCTTTCAAAGTTACCAAAGTTTTGGGCGTTTCCATTGTAAGGCACTGTTTGGGTTGTCAGATATGCCATCTTAATCCTTATCCCATGCGTGGGAGTGGCCTCTTCACATTTTGGAGGGAAAGTAGTCCCCAAAAAATAAACACACATGATCTCTGTAAATAAAACAAAGTTGATATGCTGTAACCTCTGGTAGGCTGTAATATAAACTAGTACATTCCAGAGCTCCAGATAAGAGGGAGTAAACTGAACAAATTCAACATTTTCTCACTCATATAGCACCAAAACCTATGGTGTTACTACTCATTAGAATTGTCTCTTCGAGACAATTCTAATGAGTAGTGACACCATAGGGTTTAAAGCAAAAATAAAGATTTTAGTTTTAGAAATACTCCCCTTATCTGGAGCCCTGACATTCTACAAGGACCTGCTCAGTGATTTATTTGAACTAATTAAATTTACCATTCACCGTTTCCCTTATAGATAATTTTCACTGTATAAACAGGTGGTTGCTTAATAAAGCAGACTGAAAGTAAAGCAGAAAGCTCCTAAGGAGCTTTCTGCTTTACTTTTGGTCTACTTAAAGCAGCCCCCTGTTATAGTGTAGAAAAGTTCAGTGTCTTCAGCAAGACAGTAGAAAGATGGAAGGCATTGCTCAGAGGAATACAGTAAAACCTCTCTACAACGGCCACTAAAGTGTGCTAATTTATTAGTTGTTTTTGACAGGTGACTGCTTAAAGCATGGTGACAGTAAAACAGAAAGCTCCTGTAGGAGCTTTCTGTTTTACTGTCACCTTGCTTTAAGCTGTCACCTGTCATTTAAACAACCAATTAGTCTTCGTTTTAGTGGCCGTTATAGAGAGGTTTTACTGTAAGTGTATGCATGGAAGGGTGTGTCTACTGGAGGCAAAGGAATAGTCACTCTTGTACTCATTCTTTGCAAACAGTGTTCATGTGAAGAGTTTACTTGTCCTATTAAAAAGCAAAGACCCTGAGAACAGAGGGCTCCTAAAAGAGCATTCTGATCAGGGTATTCACTGTTTGTCATATTGTAATACATTGACAAAAGAAAACCCTATTCTAGTCAAAAATGGACTAGATTAAATTGGAAGCTGGACTTCTCCATTTGAAGCCATGGCACTGCAAGAAAAGTGCTAAAACAGCAACCTTAACACTGAAAACAATCAATGAGGCAAAGCGATTAAAAAAAAGTTTTCGATGATTCATTATGTTGGAAAGCTTTGCCATTCACATAAGTATCAACTATCAAATGAGTCTAAAGTCCTTGAAAAAACTGACCTAGACAGCTATACATTTAATTGCAACAAAACTGTGGTCTAGAACAGGGAGATTGAATTCACTGTTGTGAGAGTAAAATCATTAATATCCTCTGACACTTGAAACCTTAATCATTTTATCACAAGTTTTCACAGGAGCATCCTCCACCATACCTGGGTATCTACCCGGGTCTTGTTTGGTTGTCCTGGAGTCACATTAAAACTCTATCAGACCTCATTTTAACATAGGCCTTTGCAAATGTGGAAGGGATTTCAGAGTGATTACTAGGCAGTAAGCAGTATGTATCCCCCTGACTTCAGAAAGTCTAAATAGTATGCTACTTGAACCATTGACTGACCCAACTGAATGTACACCATGCTATTAGCATAATGTTGACACTTTTCGAAAGACAGTGTAGACTCAGACCAGACAGCTCAGCTGTCTGATCTGGGTCTTCACAGTGTTTCTTCATAGGATCTGTCTGACAGAAGACTGCAGTCGATAATTCCTGCAGAAATATTCCTTATTTTAATTTATTAGCCAATGTAATATAGCTTAGATGATAGGTGTTTATGGTGGGCAGAGTTATTATACATGTATATGAATACAATGATATAAAAGCGTTTAACCCTTTACCTTATATAGAGGCGCCTTTTGGTGTATTCCGTTTAATCCTCCACGTAAGAAAATAATTCTAGTCTATACAGTCATGAAAATGTATCAGAAGAAATATTTTCTTAATTCTAGTTAAAAGTAGGTGGTACCTTAAAGCAGGCTGAAAGTAAAGCAGAATGTGCCTTAGGGCGCATTCTGCTTTACTTTCAACCTGCTTTAAATAGTTACCTATTTTCAACTTTAGAAACAGGCTATAGGGTAAAGGGTTAAGCCTTCCAAACTGTTCACATTGACAGATGAATTCTTGGGTAGAGTTCTTGTACTATTAGATTATTTACAGGTATTAGCAGCATTGGTTGATAAATCACACTTGGTCTTCCACCTACATCATCAGTTCAATGACTCAATACACAAATATTTTTATACAAACATTTCATATGGATAGTAAAAATGTGTGGTTAGTTTTGCACATGTATAGGAAATGTATGTGGTCAAATTCAAATCCTTTCTCTATATGCAAATTGACTAGCATTTGATATACTTTTGGAATCAGATCAAAACCCATGTGGTTCCGCAACTCTGCAATTTTCTGATCAGGAACGCATGCTTAAACTTTCTCGTCAATTAAAAGACATAAAACTTAATTAAAAACAAAGTGATGTATACCTTTGAAGCAGACAATACTAAAGCAGGATAAAGGTTAATAGGATTCAGTGTGAGTTGTGGTTTTCATGCACCTAGCCTATCATAATTAAATGGTTTTGAGGCATTCCACTAGCAGTTCCTTAATTTTTAGTGTTACTCTTTCATTTTTGGACAATGCCTAGTTGATGTTGGAACTTATGTCCCCATATTGGTTAGAAATATAGCAAACATTGCATACCCAGATCAGAGGACCTACTGTAGCATCTGATCTACATTCACACTGTTTGTTGCAAAGGGATGCATATGCCCAGTTTCAGTCATTGGAAGGAATACACATTACATACACATTACATACACATGTACATGTACTTTTATTTTTGGGCTATAATATTTCAGTGCAAAACCTGTAAATTGAGCAATCACCCGGTAAACAAACAATCCTTAATTCATGTGTACTACATGGACCCTTATAATTGCAAAAATATATAACAGCCATTTCTTCTACCGGTATATACAGTTTAACCTGTCTTTTGAGGATGATTCTTTGAAGAAACAGTGTAATCCCTGTACCTACTTTTAACATGCTGGACAAAAATATTATTTGAGCTTTACATCCTTTTTGGGAACACTTTTGTGATGAATCATGATAGAAAATCCATTGTGTTTGCCTGTGGTTCTTATAACAGAGCAGGTTTTATAGTACAAATCTCATATTTCCAATACCCACAACTCTCATAAAACAAAATGAACAATGGTCAGCTTGTTTACAAACAATGTTTCAATTTCATGGTAAATTTGATTAATTGTGAGCTGGCCAATACCATTCAAACTGTTGAGAAAAGAATTTGATACAAGTGAAATGTGTGACATTTCGAGTACATTGGCATATTAAGTCAGCGCTGGCTTCCTGTCTAGGCTATATATCACCACTTTTAACGGAAGCTTGCCCCTCACCCAACGACTTTTTAACCCAACATCCAAACAATGTTACATTATTTTATCTCAACGTATCAGGAGTACTTTAAAGTGGAGTATTTCTAAGTATACTGTATTGTATTTTGCTACTGCATTCTCCAAGTTAACTTGTTGAGGTCTTACTAAAATTGTCGTCTCAGACGGTCTGCAGCAATTGTTGTCTGCTTCTGTTTAAAAAAAAAGTAAAATTGAAATTTGTTTTCAAGGTAGGGTCAGAGTGACAATGAGAGTTGAATTCTGAGGCGCATCTCATCTGGATCCAAACTGTTAGTAAATTCACTGCTTGTGTGCAATGTACAGTCTGACATGCATCACATGATCATTCTAAACACAATGCATTGACATCGTTTGAAGATAGGTGTTATCTTTAAGCAGAACTAATATACCGGTAATCCAGTAAACTTCCAATTGGAAGTGCTTTCTGCATTACTTTTGTCCTGCATTAAACAATTCATCTGTCTGAAGAGATCTACCTACTTTTTCACTGCTTTAACCCTTTCCCCCCATGGAAGCGCCTTTAGCTCATTAGATTTAGTCCTCCACTGGTGAAAATAGTTCCAATTTATACAGTCATGAATATGTATCATAAGAAATGTTTTTCTATTTTCTAGCAGATGATAGCTTATAGCAGATTGAGAGTAAAGCAGAATGCGCCTTAAGGTGCATTCTGTTGTACTTTCAGCCTGCTTTAAAGTGGACACCTATATTCAATTATTCAATACTAGAAACAGGCTATGGAAGAAAGGGTTAAATCATTCAATACAAGTTTGTGTTTGTAACATATCAAATGAAAGCACACATGTATATAGTAGGTAGTTCAACCTTTACTGAATTTCAGTCATTTAGTTTTACACTTGAAGAATTAAGAACAAGCATTTGCACTTTGTTTTATTCAGAAGAAAATTTTGCTGACATTGAAACCATTAGTAAATGTGTACAGGTATACAGTTAAGTCAGATGACAAGATTTACTTGAGCATAGAGGTAAACCTATGAAAATATGTCGGAAAGATATTAAACCCTGAAATCATGCTATGCATGTGTTAAGCTTTAACATATTGGGGATTACACCCAGTTTTTAAATCTGTTTTACTTTGGTAAGTCAAAGCATGTCTGTCATAAACGTTTCAAGAATATTTGACAGTTGTTATTTAACCCTTTACCCCATAAATACAACTGTTTACGCCTTTAATTTATTACTCCACTGAGGAAAATCTTTCCAATTTGTACAGTTATGAATATGTATGATGCGATCTTTTTCTATATTCTAGCAGATGGTACTTTCAACCTGCTTTAAGTTGTCACCTAGCTTCAAAACTAGAAATGGGCAATCACTTTGCCTTAAAGAAATGCCTTTTCACATTCTACAATGTCCAGAAAAAGTTGCCATATACAATTGGCTGCTTAAAGCAATTTGAAAATAAAGCAGTTCTCTTGCTAAAGCAGAATTCTGACTGATTTTCAGAATTAGGTTAGAAGGAGTAAACTGTCTTCAAGCTACAAGGGAAGGTGTTGATTCAGAGAGTGAAGGGACAAGGATACACAACATTTGCAAGTTATGTAGACCCACATCAGATAGTTTAAGAAGGAACTGTCTGATAAATAAAATAGAAGAGTCTGTTCGAAAATTCAGCATTATAAGGGTTAAATAACTTAATGTACTAGGTATGGCTGTTTTACTCTTTGTAAGCCAGCAAGGAAACCCAAAATACCTTTGCAAACAGTTTGGATCCAGATGAGTCACCCCTTATCACATCTCTTCAGGATCCAGACTGTTTGATGCTTTGACCCTATGTTGAAAATAAGATTTTGAAAAATCTTATATTAGAAGAGTAGCAGATGACAACAGTTGTAGATAACTGTATTACCCAGCATGCAAAGTGTTAATTTTATGGATGATGGGTAGGATAGTCTGCTGTGCTTCAGTAACTATAAGATTTATATAACTGATGTAGGTCATTGTATATACATGATCAGGAGTGACAACTTTCCCTGAAATGAAACTCCTGTTTACCCTTTTAACACTGTAGTCTGTTTCCAATTTAAAAGACAGGTAATACTTTAAAGCTGTTTGAAAGTAAAGCAGAATGCACCGTAAGGTAAAGCATGCTGAAAGTAAAGCAGAATGGGCCCTAAGGCACATTACAGACTGCTTTACTTTCCACCTACTTTAAGTTGATACTGGTCTGTCTTCAAACTAGAAATGGGCTATGGGAAAGATTTAAGTATAGTGGTTTGAAATATGTAGTGATGCAGCTCCCATTCATGTCAAATTTCAAGCCACATTACGGTTGAACCTCTCTATTACGACCATTAAATTTTGCTAAATATCATGTATTTAATAATTTAAGGCAGATGACTGCTTAAAGCAAGGTAACAGTGAAACAGAAAGCTCCTGAAGGAGCTTTCTGTTTCACAGTCACCTTGCTTTAAGCTGCCACCTGTCTTTATTCAATCAATTAGCCTTTGTTTTAGCGGTCGTAATAGCGAGGTTCTACTGTTCTTAGTTTGTACTGACCTTGCCCAATGATTGACCTTGATGGAGTTGACTGACACCCAAATTATATGCTTGATGTGTGGTATCATTTGTCATGGTATAACTTTACACCATAATTGAATAGCTAAATAATATGATGCTGAGGAGATGCCAATGTTTATCTACAAGCTGAATAATCAATGGTATCAAACTGTTGGCCTGACAAGAGTTATTGATCTATGACAATCATGTGATTTATATCAATATTAAGGTTATTTGCTGCCAGGTAACATGTAGATGATTTGGTTTGATCACACAACAAGTTCTTGTAAAGAGGTTCTAAGAGACTCACAAAATATATTTGTCTCTTTTTTGAAAATTAAAAGTAAAACTTTAGGAAGCCATACTTGATAATCATTAAGCAAAAGTTGAAGTGGAGAAATAAATTGAGTAAAATGCATATGATATTTATAGGGTAATGGGTTAAACGTGTTTGGCTGATGAATGAAACTAGCTAGCTGGCATGGGTGGTCTTGATTTTGTCCCAAATTAACATCTGAGAAAACAAACGCTAGTGTCTGCTCCCGCCTGGTCCATGGTGCCCTGGTTACTATTTAAATGTATAATTAAAGATCTTTCTGACTTCAAGATGCCTGCTGTTAACTACTAAGGTTATGTTTAGAGAAGACACATTCATTGACATAATTGGACTGATTGCTTAGTGCTTCACACTGGTCAAGTACTATCAATAATATTGGTATAAAACAGGTTGTGGTACAACTAGTAATTTTCTGACCACAGCAGTGGACCGAGATTGGTCAAGATAGCCTCAAGCCCCCCTTAGACTGTAAGCACTTGACAAAATGGTCATTTAACACTCAGGCAATGTCAAATTCAAAGGCACAGACTGTCCAAGTCAGATAGTGAGAGTCTGATTGGCACTTCACTCTCTGTACTGAAGAAAGTTACAGTTGAACTTTGATATCTCAAACTCACTTAATTCCAACTATCCGATTTGTCGACACATGAATTGCATTATTTCATGCTCGGTTAAGTCGAACATAACCGTATTTCAAAGTTAAAACGTGGCTAAGCCACGTTTTAACTTTGAGATACGGGTATGTTGGACCTAACCGAGTTTGAGATATCGAATTTCAACTGTAGATTCATGGCTAAATGTAACAGCTAAACCTAGCTTGCTATTACATCCATTCAATATAGAATTCCTGTTGAAAGTGCGACAAGTTGATACATGCAAGTGTTTGCTTAAAGCAAGATGAAATGTAAAGTAGAAAGCTCCTAAAGGAGCTTTCTGCTTTACCTTTCATCCTGCTTTAAGCTTTCACCTATAGTCAACACCATCAACACGTCTATAAATGAATGATCGGTATTGCAGGGTTACAGTGACTTTAGTATTGTCATCTTCATATTATATCGTCAGGTGCATAGTTTTATAGCCAAAATAGTCTTGCATGCGTGCACATTCACTAAAAGTCGAGTCAACTTTATGTGCAACACTAGAAACCCCAAAATGTGCCTCTCTTTTGTGCTTGATACTAGCACATTTTAAAGATTGCCAACATGCATGCATATTATCACTGTTTGACTGTTAGAAATTGAGGGGGAAAATGTGGCAATAATGGTAAGGTCTACACTGTTCACTGCTGTATACATAATTTGAAGCTAAATATAAAAATCAGGCATAAAATAACAACACCTTTATTGCTAACATATCCCAACATCAAACATACTACAATGATTTATTGAAAATATCCAGGAATAGATGTGTTAGTACATGTATTTATCATCGACTAGTAACTTCACTGACATATACATGTACTAGCGACAGTCAATTTAAGTGACACAGTGTCCTGGTGGGGTGATATATGACATTCTAACTTCTAGTTTACTAAGGACAAGTCACCTAAACACATGCTAAATTTGTGAAACTGATGTATGTTTTTACATTATTGACATTTAGTTAGGAAAGATGTGAAGAATTTGAATGATGCTTTATGTAGCATGTCTGCATAAATCGTCCATTATGAGGACACTTTATAGTGTAAGAGTTATTTCATATTAGGAACACATCATTTTATAACTTAAACAATGTAATGTGTCATAACACAACCTGATTATTTTGAAGACAATTTTTACTCAGATTTTCATGGTTATTACCAAATATGAATGTCAGAGTTGGATTATAGTTCTAAGCACTTTTTTGAAAAGACATTTTTATGAGGAAAGTGTAGAAAACCTGAAAAATTGCTTCTATGACTTAACCAAATACTCCATGGCCTGTTTCAATAGTTTTGAAGATAGGCAACCATTTAAAGAAGGTTGAAAATAAAGCAGAATGTGCCATAAGGCACATTCTGCTTTAACTAGCATACTTTAAGTTACCATCTGATAGAATTTAGAAAATGTTTCTTATAGTATTATTATACATATTCATGACTGTATGAATTTGACCTATTTTATTCAGTGGAGGCATAAATTATTGGCGTAAAATGTGTATTTATGGAGTAATGGGTTAAAGCAGTCGAACAGAATGTAGGAAAGGCTTAATACACACGGGCAGTATACATGTATATAGGTAGAAAAGGCCATTTTCTTTTAGAAACAGATAAAGGCCTATATTGATGTTACAATGTGGGAGATGGTTGATACAACATGGCAGTGAATCTTCCTGTTGAGAGCTACATGATTCAGTTCTTAGGTGATGAGCCACTTTACTGTAATTTGCCCTGTACAAAGTTGGTTTGACTCATCATGCCATTTGCTCAAATTACACACTACAAAGTTATCAGCACCACCCACCTTTGGGGTGCTTGGCAGATAAGTAGATTATGTTCTCCACAGTGCTAGTTGCCGCTGCACATTCCTTCTTGAGCAGGGAGTCTTGAAGAAGACCTCAAGCTCACAGAATAAACTTACCAGGTACATAAATGTCCCAGAATTCTGGGTCTAGTCTGGATCTGAATTGTTTGCAAGTGTCTGAAAGTAAACCTACAATTTGCCTAATGTTATCAGGCTCTGCTGCTTGAACCAATAAGAGCTGTGGAGCTTGAGAACAGTCAGACATCTGCCTATCATTTAGACATACCAAACAGGCTGTTAAACTCTTTACCTTATAGCCTGTTTCTAGTTTTGAAGACTGTGACCACTTAAAGAGGCTCGCAACCGGATTTAGCATTAAAAATAGTAATTTGTAAATATATGTCAAATGCTTATATAAATGGGTAAGATTTAGTTTAGGATAATAAATTCTGTTAAAAAATCCATTTCAAAAAAATAAAAAAGAAGAAGCCCTGGTGGGATTCGAACCCGTGACCCTCCATGCGGAGAGAAACGTGAAAAAATGAGGAAGCTCCTATATACTACCTCGGCTACCAGCGCTCTCTATATCTATAGTAGCGAATTAACGTACTTCACTAGTAGCGATCGATAGTACTTTTACTACTTTATTCGTCTCGGGTTTATGTCTGAGCCCGTGTAAAGAAGCAACAACAACAACTATACAGTTAGCTAACGCTATAGAAAAACGATGGAAAATATCTTAAAAAACTAAGATTCAGTGCCGATTCTTGAGACGTTTTTTGGACTGATCATATTTTTTTAATGTCAGAAGCCAAATAATGCCACAAATTTGCTTTTATTTGAGTATTTTATTTTATTTCGACAAGTACACCATCCGGTTGCGAGTCCCTTTAAAGCAGGCTATTTAAAAGTAAAGTAGAATGTGCCTTAAGGCCTGCTTTAAGCTACTATCTGCTATGTTATAGAAATTATTTCTGATGGTGCATGTCCATGACATGTATGCTATTGTTCTATTATCTGACCTAGTACATTGGCAAATGAAATAAGGAAAAGAGATAGCCAGGAAAGAGTGCATGCAGACTCATGTCAGACATGCATATCCTGTTTGAAAATAGTGCAGACCCTGATCAGACAGCTAGCTCAGACAGGAGCTGTCTGATCAGGGTCTACTGTGGTTTCAAAACATTAATATATAATGCTGTTAGTAGAATGAGGGTTAAATGGTTGTAATTACATACTGACTGTAACTTAAATTGATAAATTATGCTACTTAATTGACTGTAATGTAAATAATGATTTTCATATGAGATTTGATGATGCCCTCTATATTTGTTGAGTTTGATAGTTTTGCCGCTAGGGATCGAATGACCTGACACTAATACTTAGTCAATACATTCCTTTACACTGTTTTAACTCTTTGCATGCTGGGTAATTTTTTTCGTCAGCAACATTTGTCGTCTGCTACTGTTCTAAAATTAGCGTTTTCAAAATTTCTTTTAAATTCATAGTCAGAATGGCAAACAGTTTGGATCCTGATGAGACGCCGCGTCTCATCTGGATCCAAACTGTTTGTAAAGGCAATCACTGTGGTGGATATATCTGCTGCTAGCATGCAAAAAGCTAAATACTTCAAAAACATCCTCTGCTTAAGATATTGTGTACTTCAATGTATGTAATTGGTTTGTCTTACCTTTATATAATAATAATTCATATAACCAACAGTTTTGATCAGATTGTTCCGATACTGAGTTACTTTATCTGATCTGGATCCAACGTGTTTGCAAAGGCCCCAATGCTTGTTTTCCAAACAGGTTAAAGACCCCCATTGCAGCTTGCTTGTAAAATAACATTTTCTTTCCAATAATAGGCTTCCGGATCAACTCCAGATAGGAAGACACTGACAGCGATTTTGCTTTGAAAATTGTTTGAAAATTCATCTGTATGAGTGGCTGGGCTTTAAGTTATATCTCTGCTTAATCCCCAAACTTTGATTTAATCTGTTTACCAAGTTAGTTATTAATAACCCTTTCCCCTATAGAAGCAACTTTTAGCGTATTTAATTTATTCCTCCGCTGAAGAAAATAATTCCAGTGTATACCCTCATGGACAATTACCATAACAAATATTTTATATAACCTAGCAGATGGTTGTTTAAAGCAGGCTGAAAGTAACGCAGAATGTGCCTTAAGGCACATTCTGCTTTACTTTCAACCTGCTTTAAGTGAGTACCTGTATTTAATGTTATAAACGGGTTATTGGGTAAAGGGTTAAACTGGTGTAATATATAGAGCAGGCATTGTATCGCACCTTTGAAATTTAACAAATGCAAAAAACCCAACCCCTGCATTAATGCATAAGCATATCAATGCGTAAAGCTAGCATACTTGGAACAGCAGTACTTCAAACTTTAACACATGACCCCTTACTTATGATTTCTAATTTTGAAGATAATGATAGTACATGTAATACCAGTAGCGCGTTCAAGTACCGTATCGATGCAATCGATTGCAACGGAAAACGGTAACAATTCACCTCTAACAACCGTTACGCTGTTACCGATTGCGAACGGCCTCAGAGGTAGTTCGCCATCCCCAACAAGGAAAACAAAATGGCTACCAAATGAATTTAATAAAACCAGCGAACAGTCCCGACTTAATTTCTCATCAATAAACCAACATTTTCCGATACTTAGTGTATCAAACAAAGCAGCTTACATCTGAGCAGCTAAATCTTATTTTTATATGCGGTAAAATTGATGCATTTCAGTTGATTAGTGCACTTTGGCTTGGTTTATTTAGATTCGCACATAAATCGTTCGTACCCTTGAAAGTTAATAAACATTGGGGCGCAATGAGTTATTATTGAAGAGTATCGGTGAACGTAAGTTGTCGTACTATATGGGTTGTTTGCATCGGTTAACGTTACTGTTCGCTGATACGGTACTTGAACGCGCTACAGGGACCTATATTATACGTTCCTGGTAATACAGAAAGGTCCAATTGAATATACAATGTAATAGAGTCTGAATTAATATAATTAACAATATTGCTAATTGGTGCCAAAGTTGGCTAAATTTAGATTTATTATAAGATACTCGGGCTGTATCAGAGCACCAGATAAGGGTAGTTTTTCAAAAACTAAAATCTTTATTTCTGAATTAAACCCTATGGTGTCACTACTCATTAGAATCGTCTCTTCGAGACGATTCTAATGAGTAGTAACACCATAGGATTTGGTGCTAAAAAGAGTGAGAAAATGTTGGATTTGTTGAAAAAACTACTTCTTATCTGGAGCCCTGCTGTATTCTATTTCCCTAAACTCTCTGCAAATGTGGGTTAGGTTAGTGGCATGGTATCTGGCAACTGTACTGGTGTTTGTTTTATATTTTGTATATGTTGTATTAACGCCATGAGGTATTATATGTGTATATGATGGGTGACCCTATGTGGCCATGCTGAACAAACAATGTTACAACTGTAGGCTAATGAAGCACATGAGGCTGAATAGTGGGGAGCAGGATAAATAAACACCTCCATGCTCTAGATATTCTACTGCTCAGGAATTTGTCATGTTCAGTAAAATATTACTTTGTGACCCACTTTCAATGTTTAAGAATGGTTACTCCTTAAAGCTGTATGTAATTTGTATTAACCATATCTATAAAGAAGCCAAGTATATATGTCTTTCACAAACAATGCAAACCCAGATCAGAGAGCTCATTCAGAAGCCAGCAGATCAGGACTTTCAGTATGATTTAAGCTTTACCATCTGCTGGCATATAGAAATTATTTCTTATGGTGTATAGTCATGACTATAAAGTCTGGTGGAACTAATTTCTTCAGTGGAAGAATGAATTAAGGGTGTAAAAAAGGTGTATTTTGGTGGAGTAATGAATTAATAAAAGATTAACTTGCCTGCACACTACCTAATGCATTGAAGTTGCACTGGCACTCAGCACCATAATGGTTAAATCATAAATGGGGGTTTAATATATGTTTTGACAGCTTTCAATTTAGAACACATGTTTGTACCTCCATCTGCATTAAACATCAATTAATTTCGACAGCAATCCAGACATACTCATTTCAGGGCTTTGATTTAATGAGCAAGATATCATTGTAGCGGTGCAAATTGCTGTTTGACAACCATTTGCAAAAAAATAGAAAAACAAAACAAAAATGTAGCAGAAACTTAACCCTTTGAGCCCTAGTCCCGCATATAGGCGTGCTTTTCAAACAGTGTACATGTGAATAGTACACTTGTCCTATGCAAACAGTGAAGACCCTGATCAGAGGGCTCCGAAAGGAGCCCTCTGATCAGGTTCTTCACTGTTTGTCACAATGCCAAACATTGACAAAAACAACCCTTAAAAGTCAGAAATGGACTAGACTATAATGGAAACTGGAATTTTCCATTTAAAGTTTCAGGGAGGAAAGAGTTAAAGAACCAAGATCTAATGAAGATAACTTGGTCCTCTGCCTAGGTTTCAAACTGTTTCTTTTCTTTTCCATTTAGTACTGATATCATTTTTATCAAAATATTTTAAGCCAATTTGCACAAGACAGTTGTGAAGCAGATATCATGCTAACAATTTAACACTTGCAAGATGCTTGTTTTATCGTCAAGATCATTCCAATTAGCCTTTAGCATGCTAAGAAAATGCAATCAGAACATGTTGTTCGCATCGGAATAAGTTACTGTAGCTTTCCTTGTAAACTAATTTCAGTATTATTTAAATGTCAAACAGTTTTTGGATCTAGATGTGACACCAAGTTTCACGGTGTCTCCTCTGAATCTAGACTGTGTGCAACAGTTGTCACAAAGTCACTTGTAGTTTACCCAAGGTCACACCATGCAGTCTATTAATTGGGCTTGACTAATTGACTGCAGTTGAAACTATCGGAAATTGAGTGAAATTAAGTTTTTACAAGGTGGTCTCAACTTGAACCACAGGGGAGGGTTAATGTTGCACTGATTTTCAGCCTGGCTGGTATCCTTGGCATAATTGTGAGGCTGCTGTATTTGTACTTGGGCTCGAGCCAAAGGTGTAGAGACTGGGGAATGTTACCCCCCCCCCCCCCATCTCTTCCTATAACATCCTCTCCTTCAAAACAGTTGTCTGAATTTCTGTTTTAGATTTAGATCTAATGTCTTTGATTCCTCAGAAGAGACGTTAGCATAATTGTCAAACAGTTTGGATCCAGATCAGATGCCGAGTTCCTCGGCATCTGATCTGGATCCAAACTGTGTGCATATTCTTGTCAAGTTGGGCTTAGCATGGTAAGGGTTAATGCTTATTGAGTTTTCCATCAAGACATTTTTTATGCTTTCTCCAGGTAGAAAGTTTTGTGGTTTTGCCAGTCACAGAGTGTGTAGTAATACCGTTGGCATTCAAGCTTGAAGGTTGCTCCATAGTAAGAATATTTCAATCTGAAGACAACAATTGGAGGAAAGAAAGTGTACCTGTATATAGAAGCTGTCTGTATTTCAGTATAAGGTCCTAAGAGCTCCAGTAGGGGAGTATTTCAAAAGCTAAAATCTTTATTTCTGCATTAAACCCTATAGTGTTACTACTTCAAGACGATTCTAATGAGTAGTTACACCATAGGATTTGGTGTTGCAATAAGTGAGAACATGTTGAATTTGTTCATTTTTACTCGCTCTTATCTGGAGCCCTGTTCACTGTAAGAGATTTTGTCTGTTTTCCAGGTAACACTTTATTAGCTTAATTAACGTTTTTATTTCCTCATAGAAACACATTCACATGATCATATTCCTCTCAGAAACTTCCACCCAGTCCTGAAAAAGACTCACAAAATGTTCAAATATTCTGACAGGTGAGTGTTCAATATAAGCAGGCTTAATATAAAGCAGAAATTTCTGTTTGTGAGATTAATGCTTTTTTGTCAGTCTGCTTTATAAGCCGCTGTATCGAAACAAAGTATAAGGGAAAGTGTAAAAGGAAAGCTAAAAGCCAGACTATTATGAGGTTAAGGTGAATAAGTAGATAAATTATATGCACAATCTGCTTTTTGTTGGAGTTTTAAATGTTACTGAAGATGCAAAACAGCTGTTTTGGTTTTGTGTACATAGATTCAAAGATGTTACATAATACATACCTGTATGGTTTGTAGTGGTTTATGTGCTATATCATCAAGTCCATATCAAGATACCCCAGAATTGAATACAGTAAAACCTCTGTAATATTACAACAACAAAATAAGGGGTTGTTTTCAGTGTTTAAGTGTTTAGCGTTCTTTGTTTCTACTACAATACCAAGTAAGGGAATGTCTCGAAAATCTTTGATACAAATTGGTTGGGAATCATTAAATTGTAACCTAACTCTACATTGTCAGAGGACTGACTCTTTCCCTCAATAGCCAAACATGCAATTCACTTATATCCAATTGTGAACTTTAGGCAGATCAATTCTTTAAACAAGATGAACGTAAAGCAGAAAGCTCCTGTAGGAGCTTCCTGCTTTACCTTAATTCATCTTGCTTTTAAAGCTGCCACATGTATTCAACACCATAATTGAATATACTTGTTGGTTGGCATTTAATAATAATGGGAAGGAATGTAGGCGCTTCTATGGAAGAAAAGTTAAGTAGACTCTGAGCTATCACAATGTATGTAATCATGCTTGGCAGGAAAAGGGTTAAAGATATAATTAGTTAATGTAAGCACCTCCTGTCTGTGATAACTAAATTGTTTTACCTGGATGTTTGTTACAGAGTGGCACGTATACCCCCCAGTGCTCCAGATAAAACCAAATAAACAATAACAATGTTTTCTACTTTACATCTCCAAATAAACAATTATTTGTAATATTTTCTACACTATATTAACTCCACTAAACCCAATGGTATATGACTACTTATAAGAATCATTGAAAGGAATGATTCTAATGAGTAGTCATCACAGCATTTTCGTATTTGAAATACGCACATTGGCGCCATCATCCCAGTTTCTGAATCTTCAGTGTCATCTGTCAATATACATGTATGTATTAATTTATTAGATACAAAGTGAAATGAAACATATTTGGAAATTTAGCTGAAAAACTTTGTTGATGACATTTCTTAGCTATCAAATCACTTTTAAATGTAATATCCCCCGCATTAAGGAAAGTTTTGCTGAGCTTGCAATTCTTTAAGTGTTGTTTAAAAAGCCCAGTAATCTGTCCAGTTGTGTAAATGCTATGTATTTGTTCAACCATGATCCCATTACAAAAACACATTATTCAAAATGCAGGTTTTCTTAAGACATAAAAGTCCATTGTATAGGATATGCATGCAATACTGTATGGTGTACGTGTATACGTTACTGTTCACCATTTCAAAGTGAAGAACACAAACCAGTAAGCATTTACAAAAACTTTTGTGAAACAGTCTTTTTATAAAAAATAAACAAATGAGCAGTCTGAAAGCCAGTATTGACCTGTTGTTAGCAATCTCGATGTTTCCTCAATGAATACATGCCCTTGACTGTACAGGTAATGTGATACAGGTAGACACTTATTGTTTGTGTTGAGCCACAATGCTGAATTTTCAAAATAGACCTTCCATTTTGTCTGATAGTTATTGACCTTCAAGAGTTGTTTCCCCTCAATTGTTTAAAAAGCTATGCAAACAGCTGACTGAGATTCTACACCGTTTGTCATTCATACACCTTTGAATACATGTATTGTTATTCACACTTCCTTGGACTTTCAGTGGACTTTTGAATATGGTTAAAACATACATTTCATTCAATTATGAATCACCAGTAATCACTACAAGTCTTTTTAATTTAGAATAGTCAATTTGGAATATGCAGCACTATAAAGGTTAAAAGTTTTGTTATACATTCAAATAATTACAGAATTTGTACAAACTGTGATTTTTAAACTCTTAATTTTGCATGCTAAGCAAGGAAACCTTGAGTACTTTTGCAAACAGTTTGGATCCAGATGTCTCAAGTGGCTTAATAACGTCTCATCTGGATCCATACTCTAACTTTTTTTTAGGATTTTTTTTTGAAAATTTTAGAAAAGAAGCAGATTACATTTGTTACAGACCATGAGATGACAACATTACAAAATGCATTGATAAAATGTGATTGCCTATTGTAATAATTGCTGAAACAGCAATAAAATTACCATTCAGCTATTGATCGTATAATGTAAGCAGACTATATCATGGAAAAAATGGCTTTTGGACATATCAAAAGTGTAGACTCAGATCGACCAAGGGGGCCTTTGTAGCCGAGTGGTTATAGTTGCTGTGAAACAGTGAATAAAGGGCTCCGGGGGTCTTCATCAACCTGTAAATAGCTGGATGTCGCTATATGATGAAATGCGAAATATGAAAAGCAGCGTAAAATTGTAGCAAGTCGTAACAATCAATCGATCAGATCAGCCAATCATATTTCTATCTATGTTTGTCACCTAATTATAATCATGGACAATATCTGAACACCTCATTATGCTTATAGTCGTCTAAGATACATATCTATATTCAAATAATTAAAAGGTCAGTACTCTATAATGGGTGCATTGACCAGAAATAGGAGGTGTGACTTTTGTGGGATATTATCCCTGTCTCGAGATGGTAATTAGCTTTCTGCATAAATGACAGATCATCTAAAAGGCATTCAACTTGTGATGGGAATGGGAGGGACCTTGATGGCTATCACTGCCCTAGCGCTAAATTGATGAACTGGTCCCATGTTAGTAAATGACCTATGTGGACAAAGATACAAGGAAACGTCCATGTCACATAGACGATTAGGTATACTGATGTCTCAAAATTTTGATTTGTTGATAACCCTTTCTTTCATATGTACAGTTTGTTAACAGTGTTTAAGATAGTTGGTACTTAAAGCATGTTCTCCACAGGGAGATTTCTGCTTAACTTTCAGCTTGCTTTATCAGTTACCCATAGCCAGGGTAGAAGCAAGAAAAGGCATTTTCTTTGAGGAGGGGCAGAGTCCCCATCTTCAGACTTCAACTACAAATTTAGAGCTTTTCTTCTTATAAATACATTATTGCCTTATAGATGATTAAATGATAATGAAAGCTGATCACCTTGAAATGAAGTGCATCAGTATTATTAAGTAAGCTGACTTTATTAAGATTAAATGTTAATCATGATTCATGAGTTTACTGTCTAGAAAAGAAAGTGACCTAACAAGTAGAGGCAATCATTCAGTATTGAAAGTAGAAGAACTTGTAGATTGAGAGTAGAGATGATTTATATCTAGCCTAACATACTGAAAGCTAATAACATGAAACCCTATATCTAAATAAAGATAACTGGTCGACCCTGTCTACCTGTACTATCATTATAATATTGTTCAGAAGATTCATACACAATTCTTATATAGGACTGGTGACTGCTAAATGCAGGACAAACGTATTACAGAAAGCTGCTTTAATTAGGAGCTTTCTGCAATATGTTTGTCCTGCATTTTGCTTTACCTGTCTTGTGCACAGTATTTTCTATGCTTCTTTATTGAACGATGACTCAATACCGGGTTTGACAGTAAATGATAAGCATTATAAATTCATCCTGCTGTTTCATGCTGCAAATAGAAATACTTCTACAATAAATCTTTCGAACTGCCTAACAATTGTTATCCCCAAGTTCTAAAGGCATAGATTGTCTTGGATTTGAATGAAAGTACAATTAAGGACAGATTGGAAAGTGCACATACAGCAAATCTTTGATCACCTGTTTCTCGACATTGAAGTGCAGAAATTGAATGTCTTTACCTGTGCAAACAGCTTGGATGCAGATCAGATGCCAAGTTACTTGGCATCTGATCTGGATCCAAACTGTTTGCTACTTAGCTAATCTGCGAGCAAGAGAGGAAAGTGTTTAATTTTAAAGATAAAACGGACATTATCACCAGATAATATCATTCAAATTTATAGTAGAGTTAAAAATCATATCCACCTATTGATAAGTTTACCTTTGTCCAGCAATAAAGACTACCAGTTGCAATTATTTTCTTTTTCCACTAAATTTAGTTTCATATGATTTTTAATGCAAGAAACTTGAAAACTTAGTCTAGCCTTGATGATATGTGTTGATTTTTATCAGATTCCATTTAAGTTACACAGAGTCTGATCTGGATCCATGCAGTGTTTGCAAATGACAGAAAAAGTAAAGCTTAGCAGGTTAAGGATTAAAGCATTGCCTTTTACAATATTTGTGTAGGAGTTTAAAGAAGCCAAATGATAAGTTGATCATCTCGCGCGTTTCACCGTTCAAGTGTAACTGCTGTGATTCACTACTTTAAAATTCACTTGGCAGTTGTCACAAACACCTCGACGCAGGTAATACAGCTGTAGTAAACGTGACCATAAAAGGACATACTTAAAACTTTATTTTGCTCAATTGTCAAATGGACTCATCTGTTTTCTTATAAATAACAAATTTTCATTAATACTTGATGTTTTTCTGAATAAAATCTTAAAGTATGGCAAACAGGAAAGACCCAGTTCAGAGGGCTCCTGACGGAGCCCTCTGATCTGGGTCTACATTGTTTGGAAAAGAATGAGTATATATCTGGTTCTAGCACTGTAAGTGTAAAGGTTAATACCTTTTGAAAAGTGGAAGTGTTGCATACTTAAGGGTTTAAATTGTGTTAATTCCTTCAATGAAAATGTCATTTCTAATTAATTAACAAGTGTCAAGCACTGGGCCTTAAATCAGATGGTTTATGCCTATATATCTTTTGCTACTGTTTTGGTTTGAATTTATCTGTTGTATTGGTTGTTTTTAGACAGGCTTGATCAGAGTTCATCTGATTTGCACCAGTTTGTAGGTAGGCCAATCGATATCCAATTGTAAGAAGCCTTGAGGTCAATCTTAATTGATCGGCAATTTGTTCACTAGTAGTACTGTTCTCTGTAATAGCTTAAAGACTAGTTGTTAATTGCCATTAAGTTTCTACTTGGACTTCTTCTTAAGTCATTGGGAATTCTTTGCATACCATAACCCCAACAATTAAAGATCCTAAAAGACAGAAGGCCTGAAGTGTTCAAAGCTTAACATTTCATCCATTGAAGAAGAATAGGACCCCTTTGACTACACCTTTCACATATAAGGATGCCTTTTCTCCTCAATTGACAGTGTTTATTAGGCACATTAATGCAGCTTAACCTTTCTTCCACAGTACTGCCTTAGAGCATCTCTTCCTTAAAATCTCCTCTATATAAGTGCCACGAATGAATAATCATAATCATTGATGATGCTAAATACAGTTGACATCTTAAAGCAAGATGAAAGTAAAGCAGACAGCTCCTGTAGGAGCTTAATTTCTGCATCAATTTCACTTTGCTTTTAAGCAGCCTTTTGACTTTTAATAACACAGTTTTGTCTGTATTTACCTGTATAAATTTTATCTTTCATTTGTGTGGGTGTTTACATTATGATATTTCGGATCCTGCATACCAGTCATTATCAGCCTGTCCCACTATTTGTTCTGTGGTTTAATCTCCTACACTTTTAAAGTTAGCAATATAACATAAATGTACCATTGTGCAAATTTTTTAACAACAGCTGAGTTATTGAGCATTTTTGTTTGTTTTTGTTTTTGACTAGGGTAATAGTTTATGGTTTGATTATCAATGAGTTCATCAATAATTCAGTATGATAATATTATTGTGTTTGTTTGTTATGAATGAAACAAGAGGCTATCCTGTATGACCAATGAGGTCAGGTAGTAGATATGCAATAAACCTTGTATTACGCCACCACTATAAAGAGGTCCTAGTACATGCAACTGATTGCTTAACACGGTATATAAAAAGTGCAGAAAGCTCCTATAGGAGTTTTCTGCACTATTTGTTTCATGCATTAAGCCCACCTGTATTAATTATAATTTAAAAGATCTTGCCATTACTTCAATCTTATTTTTACTGTCTGCAATGGACTTTACGTTTTAATTCAAGCTCCCAATATGGCAAAACCTTGCATATCAGGTTGCTGACTTATAGGAGAAAGAGGGATTAGTTTTGGTCGGCTGCAAACCAGGACTAGTTTCAGTTACACAGTCCCATTATTTGTGGTAAATGAATGGGACATGCCACAGGACCGAGATGAATGGACCTCATGTGGCTTCGTAGATGACGGTGACATTTTAAAGCTTGCATTTTGTAGGTGCAGTATTGAATTTATAACATAGCATGAAAGATGACTATAAATATATAAAATGTCAAACAAGGCCTTCCTTTACCATGCAGGGATCAAGCTAGTATATGATTATCCCATTACCCCATAGCCTATATCTAGTATTGAAGATAGGTGACCACTTAAAGCAGGTTAAAAGTAAAGCAGAATGTGCCTTAAGGCACATTCTGCTTTACTTTCAATCTGCTTTATGCTACCATCTTCTAGAAAATAGAAATTATTTCTTATGATATATATTCATAACTGTATAAATTAGAACTATTTTCTTCAGTGGAGAAATAAATTAAAGGCGTTAAAAGCCGTATTTATGGGGTAATGGGTTATATCATTTGCAAACAATGTACACCAAGATCAGAAGGCTACTCTGATCATCATCACCATGCAAGTCTGTACTGTTTCTTAAAATTTTGAATAATTTAGGACAGACTCCTTTGAAGTAAAATATAAACTGGTCATACTCAGAAAAAGGAAGACTTTGTTTTAAAATTCCGCATATTGTAATGGTTGTGAGGGTGAGCTTTGAAAAGAAAACGACTGAAATAGTCAGTAATCTACACACTTGGACAGTAAAATCTTAAGTTAATGATTTGCATAATGGTAATAAAAGTTTAATCAGTATTGTCTTTAAACATGCAATTAAGATGGCAAGATCTGACCCAAAACTCAAACGAAAACATTGGATGTGAAAAGTTTAGCCTGGCTGCAGACACTATATAGTTGACAAAATACTTGATAAGATTCAAGGCAACATAGAAATTGGATGTTAAATGTCACCAAGCCTGCTTAGCATTATCAGACAAATATGGGTGTAAATGTTCTTCAAATTTGAATTTGTTCACTGGTATAATTTGCATACATAGAAACTGGCAAGGAGCTTCGGATAAGATAATGAGCATAATATTCAAATACAAAACGTAATAATACTGTTAAAATGTTGAGCATTCTAATATATAATGATTCATTAACTCTTTCCTCCCTGAAACTTTAAATGAACCATTCCAGTTTTGATTTTAGTCTAGTCCATTTCTGACTTTTAAGGGTTGTTTTTGTCAATGTTTGGCCTCTGATCTGGGTCTTCACTGTTTGCATAGGACACATGTACTTTTCACATGTACACTGTTTGAAAAGGACGCCTACAGGCAGGACTAGGGTTCAAAGAGTTAAGGTGCAAGGAGATCTCTAACCCCTTTCCTTTGCATAAACACCTCAGAACGCCTCTGCCTACTCCGCAACAAAGCCCCAGAAGTGAATATGTTTTAATGATGTTGAATAAAGATAGATAATTTAAACTTTTTTAACACATTTCATTTATTTCTCCACTGACTAAAATAGTTCCATTTTATACAGTCCTGAATATATGACTACTATCATAAGAAACAATTTCTATATTCTAGGAGATGGTAGCTTAAAGCAGGGTGAAAGTAAAGCAGAATGTGCCTTGAGGCACATTCTGCTTTACTTTCAACCTGCTTTAAGTAGTCATCTGTATCTTCAATACTAGAAACAAGCTATGGGGTAAAGGGTTGAAGGAAGGTGAAAGTAAACTGCTTTCAAATCTTCTGACAGTACACTGTAAGTTTACTTGATATAGGTGATTTTCACATTTACCTAAATATGAAAGGGTTATTATCCATAAGTATGTTACATTGAATGCAGGCCAAAATGCAACATTCTTCTTTGAGGTAACCATGGCATTTAGGTTAATTCTGTCTTGTTTTAAGAAGTCTTACAGTCTATAAATTCAGCTTAACAATTAGCTGTTTTTTAACCCATTATCCAATAGCCTGTTTCTAGTTTTGAAGACAGGTGAACACTTAATTAAAGCAGGTTGAAAGTAAAGTAGAATGCGCCTTAAGGCGCATTTTGCTTTACTTTCAGCCTGTTTAAAGCTATTGTCTTCTAGAAAACAGACTATATATCTTATGGTGTATATCTGCATGTATAACTATACAAAATGGAACCTTTTTCTTCAATGGAAGAATAAATTAAAGGCGTAAAAAGGTATTTTATGGGGCAATGGGTTAACACAAGTTTTGACTAGCTTGTTCAGTTCCCTGCAAGCTGATTGGAAAAGTCACAAGAAATGTTTACAATATTGTTTATTGAAGCTATAATCCGCAGGCTGTATTGTAAGTGGTAGATTCTTTAGAGATGATTATATTCGCATTCATCAGGTAACTCTGCTTTGGTGAATTTATGGTATTACCTGAATGTTAATACAACATTTGGTATGTTACTAATGTACATTAGTGTAAATGCTGACTTTGTGATTTTTTCGTATATTCATGTTAGTGCATACATGTATTATATACTTACCGTTTAGTTAGAGAATGGCACAGTTTCTCTGACATTTTGGAATGGTTTTGTTCCAAGTCATTAGTTGTTGCTCGCATAACAATTTACAGTAAAACCTTGTTTTTACTACATCTCTAAAGGCTGATTTACAGGTGGTGGATAAAAGTAACGCTTCAAACCTTGGATTGAAAGTAAAGCAGAAAAGCTACTTATTTCATTACCACATAACCTGTTTCTAGTATTGAAAACAGGTGACCAATTAAAGCAGGTTGAAAGTAAAGCAGTCTGCTGTAAGCTAGCTACCATCTATTAGGATATAGGAAATATGGAGCATATTCATGACTGTATAAAATGGAGTTATTTTTTTCTAGTGAAGGAATAAATTTAAGGTGTAAATGGGTTATTTGTGGGGTCATGGGTTAAGCATTCTGTCTTGAACATCATCAATGAGTTCTTTCCTGTGGTTTTACTAACTCTGAGTAGCTGAAGCAGTTTTGTTCATATTTGTTTTGGTATAGTATATAGATCTATACTTTGTTATAAAATTGTGCTAAAGATTATAGGGTGAACATGTTTTATTGCGGTAGTCCTGCCAAAACCATTAAAATCATAAATCAGAAAATGATAGATTAATCCAAAGACAGGTTTGAGATTTGTTGATATACCGGTAAACTTGAAAGGAGAGATTATTTTGTTAGCTACAAAAATGCCTGATTTCTTCAATTTACAGGGCTCCAGATAAGAGGGAGTCAACTGATAAAATCCAAGGTTTTCTCACTTATTTCAGCACCAAATCTTATGGTGTTACTACTCATTAGAATCGTCTCGAAGAGACGATTCTAATGAGTAGTGACACCATAGGGTTTAATGCAAAATAAAGATTTTAGTTTTTGAAATACTCCCCTTAGCTGGAGCCCTGTTCAAAGTTACTGCAGCTGGATGCATATACACTGCACCTACAGTTATTATCTTTATAAGTTTCTAATAAACCACCATCTCAAGGTGATGATATTTTCAGCTGTCTTTGAATTTCATGCTACAGTAAAATCCCACTTATACGTCTGAAGAAGGCTTGTTTTCAGAGGTTATTGCAGCTGGATGCTTATCAAGATTAGAGTAAAGCTGAAAGCTACCAAATAAGAGCTTTCTGTTTTACTCTCATCTTGCTTTCTTAGCTACCACCTATATCTTTAACATCATTGAGTCTACTTGTGATTGGTATCAATGAATAGTTGGACCTATAATTATTTGCACCGTCAAACTCAATCAACATGCAATTCTTTGATTCCAAGATTTAACTGCAGGCAGGACTAATTTATTAATAAAGGAGAAAGTTCCTGCAGGTACTTTCTTCTTTAACCTTTATCTTGTGGTAAGCAGCGATAAACTACCACCTATAGGTCTGTCCCTTCTAGAATTAAGTATCAATAAGATTGTTTTAGTAAGCCTAAACTGTGTACTCAGCATAATTAGTGTCTTCAAGCAGATACATCCATCAGAGGGTTTCTTAAGGTGCCAGTTGATCTGGGTCTTCTGTTTGTCATACTTTATGAATTTTGTTGACAAACGCTCTTTAGAATCAGTATAAACTGGTCTATTATCAATAATATGGAAGAGCTTCAGCAATGAAAGGGTTAATGCATGTGGGCTGTTTTCAGAAGCCAGCGACTAGGTGTGTAGTGTCTGATGGATTACAGGTTGAAGTGTATGTAGGAGGGAGGAACATTACAGACATGGAAACAGATTAAAACTCAAGATGCCAATAATGATGACCTCGTAAATTTTCATCTTTCCATAATTTATTTTTTTATGTTTATTTCACCCAGATTTATATATTGACCCTGATCCTGTATGAAGTTTAAAGTTTAAAGAAGATAATAACTTTGCTTGATTTTTTTTTTACTTGAAGGAGGCTAAAGGAGTTAATATACCTGAATGATCTCGTAATGTGTCAAGGCTTATATTTTATGATGTTCTAATTTAATGTTAGCTTGTTGAAACATTAAATTTGCTTCCAGTATGGCTGATCGATTGTTTAAAAATTAGTTTGCCACTTGTTTCTAAATTGATGCAAAGTTAAAAAGTTGATTATGTAATTATTAACTAGACACTTAAAAGAAGACACAGAAGAAAATTAAGCAGTGTTTAGTACTGGCAGCAGCTTAAAGCACGTTTAAATACAGTAACTGTACCTTGTATTCAGGCATTCTTGAAAACAATCAACAGGTGTTCTAGATGTTACTTTTCTTGTATAAAATTGAAAAATGTAAGTTGGATAACCATAACCATATACTGACACTGAAAAGAGCACACTGGATCCTGCACAATCATTACTTTCTAAATCTGTCATCATATTTTAGTGTAGGAGTTTATCAGATTAACCTTTACATGCTCTTTATGACTGGACTTGTGTGTCCTGATTTACAAATGGTTTTGATTTAGATTAGCAATTTGGTGTCTCATTAGGATCCAAACAATTTTGAAATTGTAACCTTTCACTAAATTCAGGTAAAATAAAGACAACACCAAATTTGAAATCATTGCAGACATGAATAATGTGTGATGGCCATGTTGTAAGTGTAGACCTTTCTCCCACTTAATATTCAAATGTAAACTCCACCCACTTTTAATATCTATCATCAGATTCTGAACTATAACATTGGCTAATAAATGGAGGAAATATTTCCAGTACAGACACATGTCAGACAGATCCTGTAAGAAAACAGTGCAGCCTCTGATTTGGGTCTACAGAGCACCAGATAAGGGTAGTTTTTCAAAACTTAAAATCTTTATTTCTGAATTAAACCCTATGGTGTCACTACTCATTAGAATCGTCTCTTCGAGACGATTCTAATGAGTAGTAACACCATAGGATTCGGTGCTGAAATGAGTGAGAAAATGTTGGATTTGTTGAAAAAACTACCTCTTATCTGGAGCCCTGGACCGTCTAGATTGGTTTTGAAAAGTGTCAATATTCACTATTAGCAGTTGAAGGGTAAATTTAAAATGGGGTATGACCCAATATATCCTTTGATGTAGATTATAAAGAAGATAGATATTCATTCATTTAAACCTAGGGCTTATTATCATAAGTATTGGTACGGATGAATTAAATTCTCCTCTGTTCATACAACAGACACACTTTTTAAACCACTAAAACAGTAGGTCCATTGATGTTGTGGGAAACAGGTAATGGCTTAAAGCAGGATGGAGCTTTCTGCTTTACATCTATCCTGCTTTAAGCATCAACCAGCATCTATCAGTCTTAACCCATTACCTCTTAGCCTATTTCTAGCTTTGAAAACAGGTGACCACTTAAAGCAGGTTGAAAGTAAAGCAGAATGTGCCTTAAGGCACATTCTGCTTTACTTTCAGCCTGCTTTAAGCTACCATCTTCTAGGATATGGAAAATATTTCTTCTGGTACATATTCTTGGCTGTATAAACTGGAACTTTTTTCTTCAGTGGAGGAATAAATAAGAGGCGTAAAAAGGCGTTTTTAAGGGGTAATGGGTTAAGCTGTTTTAAATAAGGTTTCAGTTGCCACAGTAGTGGGATTTCACTGTACTTTATATGTCATCTCTTTGCTGGAAATAAAATGAAACTGTGAACACATCTATTAAAAATCTCGTTTGTGGCTGCGGAGCAATTTCAGGTGAAAAGATTAAATTTTGGAAAGTCATTATGTCAATATTTTTTGCTTTTGAAACGTTCTGACCCAATAGGGACTTTATACAGCTTAAACCACCAAATGCAGAAATAACCATCTCATTCAATATTTGTATTGAATCAGTCGTTACCAAATATAGCCAGGATTTATTCTAATCTTGTTTGCATACTGTATACTTGTATGTTACATTATTCATGCTATTGCAGGGCTGCCATATAAGCTGACAGGAAAAATCCTAAGATTTCCATATTTGCATTTTTCAAGTGCGATTTTACGAATCGTACCTTTACCCCATAGCCTTTTTCTTGTTTTGTTGACATGCGACTTCTTAAAGCAGGCTGTAAGTAAAGCAGAATACGCCTTAGGGCGCATTTTGCTTTACTTTCAGCCTCCTTTAAGCTTCCATGTACTGGGAAAACATCCTGAGATTTAGGAAAAATCCAGAGAAATGGCAGCCCTGCGTATTGCAAAACCTTCAGTTTACTTTCATTACACACCTTCTCTAATAGGAAGTTTATACAGAGATAATCTTGGGCAAACACTTCGGCCTAAACTGGCCAGCCTATGGTCAGACACGGTCAAAAGGTGAAGCATAAACTATAACCCTGTGAACATAGTGTTTGAAATATTGTGTGTTTAAATTCTGAAATTTATATCTTCTTTTCCATAATTGAACATAATTTTATATGATCTGTGTGACAAACAGTCTGGATTCTGATCAGGCACAATATTGGTCTGTAAATGATCTGGACTCCAATTGTTTGCAAAGGTATTGAACATGTGTTTTCTCTCTTTCAAAGGGTTAAATGCTCCCATGTTATTGGGCAATTTGATACATGAATAATATTCAGTACATGTATACTCATCCAAAATGGAAACTGATTTTTTCTAATTCCACTTTTTAAGAAAAACTTGAATTTTAACCGTTTACATATATTTAGTGATTGCTTCAATGAATCTGGATCAAAGGCTTAATTAGCAGTTAGCTACTTCATAGAGAGGGAGAAAGACCGATGCAGGTGTCGATCTTGTTGTGGAAGACACATTTAATAGGGACCATCTCAAAGTCTTTATAGTCACTGTGATATTTTGTGAATGAATGTTGACTTTAAAGGCTTTCAATATATTTCAAACAATGCTTGAATGGTTAATACAGGCCTCTACTGAGTGATGTATTGATATACGTTATAGAATGATGCATTGATTGTATAATTCTTTGCCTAGAGAGTTTTCAAGGTTAATTCATGTAAGATGAATGCTATAAAAATGTTTCCAAAAGATATATAGCAGAAGAGTTTTAATTATTAATGTAGTATAGCCATGAGCTCACCAAAGATGTAATGTCAATAATATGATGGAATAACCAGGTACAGATATATTATGGTTAAGTCTACATCTTGCAGAAATGCCATTGCTGAAAATATAATAACAGTCAGACTTGTTTAACTCTTTCCTCCCTAAAACTTTAAATGGACAATTCCAGTTTCCATTTTAGTCTAGTCCATTTCTGACTTTTAAGGGTTGTTTTTGTCAATGTTTGGCATTTTGACAAACAGTGAAGACCCTGATCAGAGGGCTCCTTTCGGAGCCCTCTGATCTGGGTCTTCACTGTTTTCATAGGACAAGTGTACAATTCACATGTAAACTGTTTGATAAGGACGCCTATATGCGGGACTAGGGTTCAAAGGGTTAATGGGCTGTCAATTAAGGAAGCATCTGACTGCTTAATGCAGGACCAAAGTTATTCAAAATAAAGCTCCTATAAGTGCTTTCTGCTTTACTTTTGTCCTGCATTAAGCTGATAACAGTATTAACCATTTACACCATAAATACGCCTTTATACACCTTTGATTTATAGCTCTACTGAAGAAAAGAGTTCTATTTTATAGTCAATGCAAACAACTATCATTATCTGATACACTTCTCATTCCTAAAGCAGTATACGTTTACTGTTGTTTGGCAAGTGGGGATCTAGCCATATAGTTCTAGGCGGTATTGAACATGTGGTCTGCTCATCAAATATTAATGTTATAGTATAACAAATGGCAGTAAGAAAATTCAGGCAAAAACCAGAAACAGATGAGTTTGCAAGTTGATATACCGGGGTTACTAAGCTGTTTTGGAAAAGCATATTTAAATCATTAAAACAAAAACAGTCTAAGCTTAAAATTGTTTCAAGGATTGAAATAATTGTAGAGGAAGTCAAATCTCCCATCATTTTCTCCTTGTACGTCCCCACCCAAACTTTGTTGTAAATATTTATTAGATTCATATCTTTGAGATGATTCTGATGAGCAGTCCCTGTCCCTAGGGTTAGGTAGAAATGTTAGTATTTCAGTGTTAGAAACATTCTTCTTATCGTGGGTTATGATTTATTGAGTATTACACAAGACACTCTTATCTTCTCGGGTATCATAGAAATTTACAACAATATTTTAACTATACATTCATCTATATAATTATCAACTAGTATTATTTGGAAACTTGGAGCAGGCCAATACTTTCAACCTGCTTTGTGTAGCCATCTGTCACCAACACTAAACACTTTTAGGGAAATATCCATAGATGGTATAGAAAGGGATGTTTAAACAAACCAACAAACCAACAAATGCATGCGTCTTCATTAATGCTGAATATTCATGTATCTGCCCACTATGAACAACAGTAATTAATCTTATTTATTGTGTAGGCTAATAAAATGAGGATTTCCCCCAGGAAAGTGCAGACTCATGTCAGACAGATCCTAAAAGGAGATGTCAAACCTGAGTCTTCACTGTTTAAGCCCATTACCCCATAGCATGTTTCAAGTTTTGAAGACAGATGACCACTTAAAGCAGGTTGAAAGTGAAGCAGATTTTGCGTCTTAAGGCACATTCTGCTTCACTTTCAGCCTGCTTTAAGCTAGCTACCATCTGCTAAAACAAAACAAAAATTCTTATGACACATATTCATGACTGTATATATTGGAACTATTTTCTTCAGTGGAGGAATAAATTAAAGGTGTAAAAAGGTGTATTTTTTTAGTAATGGGTTAACTGCCAAAATTTGCTTATAGCAGGACAAGGGTTGTTATCACTGAATCACTGGCTTGACAGATGTATCAAATAAAGTGAAGTTTTTAGTATTCAGTCAAACTGTTCAACTGCTCTAGCTGCAGTAACTTAAAACCGTTTGCATGTATGTTGGTAAATATAGTTTGACAGGTTGTTGATATGTATCAGATAGAAAGATTTTGTGCTCCACGTGTTTTGTAGTTGGCTTCAGGTCATGTCTAACTGGAAAGCCGTAAATATACACACATTTTACTATCGCAAGCTTTTGGTTCATATACAAGAACAGCAACCTAGGGCACTTAAATTTGAAAGTTTAAAAAGAGTGTTTTGCTTGTAAAGTCTTACCAAAGGAAATCTATACTTAAAAAATGATTACTTAACCCATTAATGCCTATTGTCCAGGGCTGCCATTTCTCCATTTTTTTCCGAAATCTTATCCTAGCAGATGGTAACTTAAAGCAAGTTGAAAGTAAAGCAGAATGCGCCTCAAGGCGCATTCTGCTTTACTTTCAACCTGCTTTACGTAATCAAGCAAATTAGCTTGAAAAAAAGAATGAAATGATCTGCTTTATGGACAAACACTGCAGTTTTGTAAGATCACCTGTTTGTATATTTATAATGAAATCTTCCAGCATTGTCACAAAGAGAAAGTTCATTTCAATATACAGGCATAAATTGGTTGACACAAGTTTGGTAATGTATCAATGCAGGTGTTTCTACAATCCCAACAGAGGTCATTGCTCCCGTGAACACTTTCCCCTTTACTTTTAGCAAATAATGATAATAAAAAACCCACGTAATCTGTGATACAGCCTTGCTTGATGTTCTTTGACCTGTGAAATGTCATTCCCCTTTAATCATTTCATGCTTCATTGCAAATCAAGATACCTGCTGATGGCCATAACATATTTGTATGTGATGTTTGTTCATACTTTAATACAAAACTTGTATAATTATTTACTCAAGTAAAAGATTTAGTGGATTTAGGACAGATTGGCTGCCCGAGCTGTCTCTTGTGGTCAAATAATACCATAGAAACGGGAATTTGGATTAAAAAATATTTATTTCTTTCTGTTTCCTTAGGTTTCAGACTAAACCACTGATGTGTAACCCTTCAAATCATTTAAAATTACTGTCAAAACTGGTCGTTTATATGACAGTTTTCAATTTGTATTATCAGTCTTTATACCTGTGATGACTTCACGCAGAACAAAAGTAAAGCAGAAAGCTCCTGAGGTAGCTTTCTGCTTTGCGTTTGTTCTGCATTAAGCAGTCATTTTTATGATGCTTAATTTTCAAAGTACAGTCAATTAAAATAAGTTTGACTGTATTCAATGGAAATACTAGTTGAGATGAGAGAGCTTTGTGAAAAGATATTTCATTGAATCGAAACTCATTAAATACTGAGTGTGTGAGATCAAGCCATTTTATTTATGACCACTTTTGCAAACATAAGGCATGCCTTATAGCAAGGTCCATGTTGCAGCTCACTAATCAAACTCGTGCACTGCAGCCCAAAGGTACTGGATAGTATATGAGTCCAGTTAAAAAGCTTATAGCAAATAGTAGACCAGTATCATGCAGCCATCATGTTTTGATCAGAGTGGGCACTGTATTACTTTTGAATTATGATTGAACTACGTATAAATATAATTGCAAAATTTTCAATTTTCCTTCAATCAGAACCTCTTGCATCTCTATTTGTTAGATGGTCCAGACAGACCCTTGAGGGTGAGAGAAAAAACAGGACTTTTTCTTGAGTGCATTCATAAATAAGACTTGGTATACACTGCTCTTACCAGATAAGATATGTAAGAGAAGTGCTCATAAGTACTGATGTATTTTGTATGCGTAGTGTGGAGGAAGTTTGTCATATCAATGAAGGAAATTGCTTCAATATGTTCCAATACTCTCAAACAGATAAACATCACATATCATGATGCACTTAAAATAGTTATTTTGTACATGTACCTTCAACCTGCTATTGCAAAAGTTGACTGCAACATGTTATCAATATATGGATAGGACAATCGTTAGGATAGCAGTAGTATCAGGCAATGTGATTTGTACTACATGTATATTTGTTTATGAAAAGAAGGGGGAGGGAATGAAGATGATGCTGTATTCTAAGTAAGCAGCAGTTTTCTTTGAAGAAATGCTCTTGAATGCCACTGCTTACCCCACCACAAGAATGTCACAAAATAAATATATACTAACAAAGATTGAATATAGGTGGCTTAAAGCAAGATGAGAGTAAATCAGAAAGCTCCTGTAGGAGCTTTCTGATTTACTCTCATCATTCTTTAAGCATGCTTTAAGCAGTGATCGACCTGCCATAAATACAGTTGAATATAAGTGGTTTGCACCAGTATAGCTGTTTTAGGAAATGGTTGAATAAAGTGCTTAATAGCCTTGACAGGATGATACATACACACTTATGAAACTGCAAGTGTTTCGCTTCTGTTGGCTGATTTCTGATGTAAAAATAAAAATGCTGATTTGTCAAAAATGCACAAGTATGTGTAGGCTCATTGCTGCTTGCTGCACAATGTTTGTAAGCAAAGACACATCAAAGAGAAGCCAGTCGATAGAATAAAAAGTTCAATCTAAGCTCAGTAGTAACCATTTCCTTCATAGAAAACTATTTAACACATATTTGACCTGTTTTGCATAGGGTCTACACTGTTTTCAAAAAGCTTCAATATATGCTAATAACAGCAGTGGGGTTAAGAGACTATCACTGTTAAACCCTCTACCCCATAGCCTGTTTCTATATTGAAGAAAGGTGACCTCTTAAAGCAGATTGAAAGTACAGCAGAACGCGCCATAGGGCATATATGTTTGTATATTTTCAGACTCAGATCTTTGTTTTTATTCAGTGTTCATGAGAATTTGTTTGTATATTTTCAGACTCAGATCTTTGTTTTTACTCAGTGTTCATGAGAAGTTTGTTTGTATATTTTCAGACTCAACTGACATTGTTGACCACAAGCTCAAGCTCATCCTTGGTCTGATATGGACACTCATTCTGCACTACTCTATCTCCATGCCCATGTGGGAGGGGGAGGAAGATCAACCACAAGAGGGTGGGCCCACACCCAAACAGAGGCTGCTCAACTGGATCAACAACAAGGTGCCTGAGCTGCCCATCAAGAACCTCACCACCGACTGGAATGATGGCAAGGCTATTGGAGCTCTTGTTGATTCTCTTGCTCCAGGTAATCAGAATGTCTCATAGATGCTCAAGGCTCCAGATAAGAAGGAGTAAACTGAAGAGATCCAACATTTTCTCAATAATTTTTAGCACCAAATCATATGGTGTTACTACTCATTAGAATCGTCTCTTCGAGACGATTCTAATGAGTAGTGACACCATAGGGTTTAAGGCAAAAATAAAGATTTTAGTTTTTGAAATACTTCCCTTGTCTAGAGCCCTGGATTCTGAACCATTACTTCATAAATGCAACTTTTCATACCTTTATTCCTCCACTGAAGAAAATAGTTCCAATTTATACGCTCATGAATATACATACACAATGTAAGAAATATTTCCTCTATCCTAGCATATGGTAGCACAAAGAAGATTGAAAGTTAAACAGAATGCACATGAAAGCCTATTCCAATCATTTTCAACCTGCTTTCAATGGTCACATATCTTTAAAACATGGGGACTACTTTTCCAAGTGTATTTACAATTAAAAGTATTAAAATATGTATTTATGGGGCAAAGGGTAATGTAGGCTTAAAGTAAACCAAATATCTCCTTAAACTATTTCAAAACATAAAACATGTCCATACAGTTTCTCTCTTTTTGCTTCAACCATCAGCCACTGATGATTATTTCTTTTTTTAACAGTAATTGCATTTTCATGTCTTTGCTGTGTGTAAAGTTGGTTACTGTTAAACTTGTGATAATTGGCCACGAACCAGTGAAATCTCTAAAGATATTTTATTGCTTAATGCAGGTCAAACGTAATACAGGAAGCTCCACCAGGAGCTTCCTGTATTACTATTGACCTGCATTAAACAGCCATTATTATTAAAAAACTTTCAATTAATCTTGTTTAAACTGTATATTCAGCCTAACACAGGTTTGTGTTTATTTATTGCACAAAGTTCTTGTCCGTAAATGTTGTAGTTATGCCTAAACTCACATATCTGTCATGCATGCCAGAATGCATAAATTCCTTGCACACTTTAACCAATTACCCCATAGCCTGATTCTAGCTTTGAAAACAGGTGACCACTTAAAGCAGGTTGAAAGTAAAGCAGAATGTGCCTTAAGGTGCATTCTGCTTTACTTTCAGCCTGCTTTAAGCTACTATCTGCTAGAATATAGAAAAGTTCTATGATTCTTATTTGTGGCAATATAAATTAGAACTATTTTCTTCAGTAGAGGACTAAATTAAAGGTGTTAAACGGCGTATATGTGGGGTAACGGGTTAAACACAACATTTGGATGTATCTCTCGTCCTTCTCCCACTGAATATTCAGATATAAAATTCTACCCTCCATGAATCTGTCATTAGAACTGTTACATGGCTATTGATTTAAGGAAACTTTTCACTAGGAAAGAGTGTAGACTCAAGTCTGACAGATCCTATAAGAAAATAACACAGAAACTTTGGGAACTGTATGAACTAGATCTACACTGTTTTCAAAAAGCATCAATATATTCTATAAGCATGAGATGGGTTAAATTAGATTTTCTCAAGTGATCAGTTCAATTATTTTTTTGTCGAAATATGTCATGTATGAATACAAAGAATATCACATAGAATCGATTCCATCTAGTGAGTAGTAACAACATAGGGTTGGTTTGAAATTTAGAGAAAACAAGTAGGAAAAGTTTTGTTTAATAAGTCAGATGTGGAGGTGCCTGTTTCATAAAACTTCGCACAACAAAAAGGTTGTTAGTCAAAACTTTAAAATACATTTAATTTCTGGTTTCTCATTAATCTAATTCTGTCTTGTGACATCTCTTTGGAATCGTCTTTTCATGACGATTCCAAAAAGATGTCACAAGTCAGGATAAGATGGAGAAATAAATAATAATTGAGACTTTTATGAATTGACTTACGACAACATTTGTCGTACAAACTTTAATGAAACGGGCTCCTGCTATACCAATACTGACTGTGATTTGACTGTGTTTACAGGTCTGTGCCCAGACTGGGAGGAATGGGATCCCAAAAAGGCCAAAGAGAATGCCAAAGAAGCCATGGACGCTGCCGAAGAATGGCTTGGAGTACCACAGGTATGTGCAAATGACTGTGTTCAAATTCTCTGCAGTATTCCTGAAGTTCAGATATATCCCCTCCCCCTTTTCGTTAACAACCTTACGGCAATATTCAGTTGTAATATGATACAGTATAAAGCAACTTTTACAACTGCACTAAAGAAGGTATATAAAAGATGTTCAATGCAGATGGCAAAGTAGACATTCATAATACACAGGGCGAAACTTAAGGCAGAATGTAAGTAAAGCAGATGCTTTACTTTCATCCTGCTTTAAGATGGCACCTGCCATAACACTGAAGATAAGCCTTTAGTGACTTAAACCATTCATACAGCATACAGACACTAGAGAAATCAGTGATACAAAATGGCCCATAATGATTTTTACTGCTCATTATTTACATCCAAGGTTATGATCTCATTCAGTGAGAGAATAAAAAGTACATACATACATGCTTTACATTCATTCACAAGGAGGTTATGGTAATGTTCTGTAGACTGCATTATCGTTTGATCGGCTGCCAAGATAAAGTGCTTGCAGTCAAGTATGCTCAAAGGCTGCAAAGCACTTTCAGAGGGATATCATTACATCATTGTGAAAACAACTAAAAATGGGAATTCTGAATAAATGTCAGCTCCAAAATTTAATGTTGTCTGATATAATTTTAAGAATTAACTTTTAATAATGACTGATTAACCCCGTAGCCTGGTTTTAGTTTTGAAGACGAGTAACCACTTAAAACAGGTTGAAAGTAAAGCAGAATGCGCTTAAGGCTCATTCTGCTTTACTTTCAGCCTGATTTTAGCTATCATCTGTTAGGATATAGAATTAATTATTTGCAGTGCATTTTTTGACTGCATAAATTTGAACTATTTTTCTTCAGTTGAAGAAAAAGTTAGAGGTGTTAAAAGGTGTACCACTATTTATGAGATAAAGGGTTAAATCAGGCTGTAAAGTTAAGTGAATGCTTCTACATGAGATTTCTGCTTGACTTTCAGCCTGATTTAAAGCAACCACTTGTCCTAAAAGCTGTGAATATAAAGCTGTGTAGGAACATATTAAGGGAGTAAATCTACCACTAATATACTTTCTGTTGTTAGTTATATTTTCCATTCCTTTGATAATTCTGAACAGACTTGCTCAATATAAAAAGGTAGTAATATTGGAATTCGGTAGTTATGTGTAGGAGGTTTGACTCAATTCAGATTAGATGCAAACCTGTGCTAGGAAGCAGCTCCTTCTCGTGGTCAAAAGGTGATATATCTGACTTGTAAAGTTACTTATTTGAAATGCTTTGGACTTTAATTTGTATCCATGGCAGGGTTAAGAATATCTTACATTCTATATCTGTTTATAAGCTCTCACAATCGGGGCTACAAATAGAATTCACATTTTGCATCATGACCAACACATGCATAGAAATTCTTGACAGTTGCAGCTTATCAAATCAAGTCTGCAATGAAAATGTATTTAAGATAAGGTATTTGAAATGTAACTAGGGGTTATCATGCTATAGGGACACTATCAGCAATCATTAACCCTTGCTTGCCATTGCAATAAATGCCAGTTTTATCTGAGAATTTGCTGTCCGAAGTCTGAGCACCAGATGTTTTCAGTAGCAGATATGAATATACATGTAGTTACATGTTCTGTCTAGACCAGAGCTTTATAAGCAAAGCAGATCTCCAGATGAGGGGAGTATTGTAAAAACTAAAATCTTTATTTCTGCATTAAACCCTAAGGTGTCACTACTAATTAGAATTGTCTCTTAGAGACAATTCTAATGAGTAGTAACACCATAGGATTTGGTGATGATTTAAGTGAGAAAATTATGGATTCGTTCAGTTTACTACCTCTTTCCTGGAGCCCTGATAAAGAACATCAATAATAAGAACAACACCACAGCCACAAAGAAAAATGCATTGGGCACACGTTAAAACAGGTAAAACTTTGTACAGCAAGCTTTAAAAAGATGAACTAATTCTTGTATACAAAATGTTGCAGCTGGTCAAAAGTAATGTAGAATGCTCCTGTAGGAACTTTCTGAATTACTTTTGTTCTGAATTAAGCAGACACCTGCCTTGGGGAAAATCAGTGATTTTTGATTGGATGTTCACTTAATAGTGAGTTATATTGACTGTTCCAAAGCAAACAGCAAGGGTCAGGCACCAATGGTAATGGTAGCCATTTCCCTTACAGAAGCCCATTAACCAGCCTTTACTGTAGTTCTTCCACTTTATTGCCCGTTAGACATCTATACTTATGATTGAAGATGCAGTTGGGAGCTTTAAACATATAGCTTATTAAAGCATAATGAAATCAAATCATAAAGCTTCTTTAGGAAGTAGCCTCCTTCCTTAACCAATTCCCCATAGTCTAGTTTCAAGTTTTCAAGAAGTGGGACCACTTAAAGAAGGTTGAAAGTAAAGCAGAATGCTCCTTAAGGGGCATTCTGCTTTACTCTAAGCCTGCATTAAGCTTTATCTGCTAGGAAATAGAAATTATTTCTTATGGTACATATTCATGACTATATAATAATAAATTGGAATTATTGTCTTCAGTGGAGGAATAAATCAAAGGTGTTAAAAAGGCGTATTAATGGGGTAATGGGTTAAACGCCAAATACATGCCTATTCTTTTGAGATGTTATAAAAGTTAACTACATAAGTCTTGTACAAGGAAATAGTTAATTTGATTAATATTTTTACATAACCTCAGATCAGTATCTTGCCTGGTTGATCCTGAGTTTACCTGGATTTCCTGCCTGGCGTTGATCATTCAGAAAACAAGCATCACAAGTTCTAAAGGCTTGAGTTCATAGAATTATCTTGTCTTTATCTGTATATATTTCTGTAGTATAGCAAAACCTGTATTCAGCAAATGTCCAAGAAAGAATCTGGAGATGTTTGAATACAACCTGGGGGATGTTTAAATCTATATGAGCTATTTGCATTATTTATTTCTTGTCCTGCGTTAAGCTGTCACCTATATTACAAATTTTGCCAATTCCGCTGCTTTTGATTGGCCACTAAACACAGGTGTTATTGTCAGTAAATTTTGTATTAAGCCGCTACTAATTGAAGTAGCATAAATACCTCTGGAGATATGTGACTGCTTAATGAAGGATTATTTCTATCCTGCATTGAGCATCCGTTAAAAAGGTGTTTTTGTTTAAGATTGCTGAATGGTGTTCGATTGAGTGTAAGCTTTGTACAATATTGACTGTAGTTTAATTTCTAAAGGTTTGAGTGATCAGCACACATGTTATGTATAACTGGCAGTCCGATGGAATGTAAGTGGGTGGTTTATCATGCCTACAGGAGCTGCCTGGTATGTTTGGACAAAATTCGAGTGATATAAATCGTTTTTGCAAATTTTTTATCTAATTAAGTCTTATTCTGAATTTTGCAAAAGAAGTATAATCTGATTGATCTCTTTCAACAAATAAACCCCCATCAGAAAATGATTATTTGAAGAAAAAAAAGACAAATCAGTGAATTTACTTGTGAAATTGTTTTATTTGAATTAATACTTAAAGTTCATACAGATCGGCTACTAGATCTTAAAAACATCAGTACTGTCAAAAAACTGTGTCATATTATCATTCAAAATACATGCATGGGTTGTACATGTATTCAGAATAGTTAACGCATTACAGAAAGCTCGTACTGGAGCCTTCAGGGGGCTTCTGAATTGTCTTGTCCTCCATTGAGCAACAAAATTAATTGTCTTTAAAACATCTCAATGTTTAACGTACATAAGCTTGAAATACAGTTTCATGGAACAAGTCATGGCCATAAAAATGACTACAGTTTTACTTGACATTCATGCTGGGTTTTGGCCTGTGAACTTGATTCATAGGTAACATTACTGATCAGGGTCAAGGTGATTTACCTGTGTTAACCCTTTCCCTCCACAACCTCTTTACGTTTTCCTCTGAGAAACTGCCTGTGTATGCTTCTACTCACTTTACCCGCATCTTAAAGTAAGAGAAAAAAAGTAAAGCAGAAAGTTCACGGAGGAGCTTTTTGCTATACTTTCAACCCATTACTCCATAAGTCTGACCTAGGAAGTCCTTAACATATAACACAGAAGTCATTTCCAGTGTCTTTCCAGCTTGTCGGCTCTAAATGACCTTTTTGTGTTGATGGGCCGTAAAACACCATTTATTCATTCTTTCCAGTATGCAGCTTACAGCTGCTTTAAGTGGTCACCTGTCTTCAAAACTAGGAACTTGCAATGGGGTAATGGGTTAAACAGTCACCTGATTATTATTTTTAACAAAGCATAGGTAATGTGATTTACCTGACTGTGTTAACCTCTAAGTTTTATAAATAATATCTATTACAAATACATGTACAGCATTTGCTGAAATCTTTCTTTTTGTTACAATGTACATTGGTATTTAGAAATACAATCAGAGTGACAAACAGGTTGGATCCTGATCAGGCCCCACATTTTGTGGGGCCTGATCTGGATCCAAACTGTTTGCAAACGTCTTCAATACTCCGTCTACAGTTTTCCAAGGGTTAATCTGTGATAGGTGATGCAGAGAGAGAGAGAGAAGGGGGGGAGGGAATGAGGCCATTATGTATTCTATGTCCTTCCTCAGTTTCATCAGGCAGTAAATGATGTGTTACCTGTAATACATGACTGAAGGTGAAACTTGGCTTACCTATCATTTTGCCTAATGATCAGATGCTACCATAGTAGAGGTGTTACAGGTATAGAAGTCTAAGGCTTTAGGCAGTGCACCAACACTCCGTCTGATCTAATTAAGATAATGAGTACCCATGTTGACCCTGAAATCAGCCAAATGCACTTTCAGATGGCCACAAGTTCAGTCAATATTTGCAGCAATTGGAAATCTACTTCTAATCAAGGTCATTATAGTTTGCAGTAGTAATTGAAAAGATGTTATTGATTGCACTACCTAAGGATTGAATCCCACTTTAACTCTTTCCTCCCTGAAACTTTAAATAAAAAATTCCAGTTTCCATTTTAGTCTAGTCCAATTCTGACTTTTAAGGGTTGTTTTTGTCAATGTTTGGCATTATGACAAACAGTGAAGACCCTGATCAGAGGGCTCCTTTCTGAGCCCTCTGATCTGGGTCTTCACTGTTTGCATAGGACAAGTGTACTATTCACATGTACACTGTTTGAAAAGGACGCATAAATGCGGGACTAGGGTTCAAAGGGTTAAGTGTGAAATGTGTCTGATCTTGGTCTACTCTGTTTTAGACTTTTCCGGTCCAAAACAAAAAAAATTCTTGATCAGGCTCCTACTTGTGTACATCATGGTATAGCGAGCTTGGAAGAATGTTTGTGGTAGATATGCTCTTGATACTTTTTCTTATCAATCATACTTTTTGTCATAAGAAGTTTTATCATTATATAACCTTGGTGGTGTGTATATGCATTCTTTTACAAGCAGAGATCTTAATTAAGGGTTGCACTGTTAGTCAGTAATAAAGACAGTTTGCTCTACATTGTTAAAGACATCTTTAAAAAAAAAAGAAAAGAAAAAAAAGAGGCTATAATTGGAATCTGTAATTGCTCATTTGACATGTCAGGGGTTAATGAGTTAAACTGATATTTGACATATTTGAAGTTCAAATGTATATATCTTATGTCATATCTGTTTGGTGGTAGAAATTCCTTGTCTAGTCAGCTTTTTGAGGTGATGTTCTTATTTAATGTAGTTTGGCATGGTTTATCAGTGGGAATGTGTCTGAATTAAGATTGATATATTTTTTGATGTTTGCTCAAGCAAGGGTGACGTTGCATAATCAACAAGTAGGCTTTTACATCAGTTACCAGGATACCAACATGTTTATTTCTGACATAGCTAGCACATTCCTGCTGAGTCAGCTACTTATGCAGATGCTGAATAGGTCAATAAACTTCTCACCTGTTGATAGAGAGATTTGTAAAACAGAAAACTAGGATAGATAAAAAAACTTGTTTTTATAGTAAACATTTGAAAGGTTTAAACAGTACTGTTGGCTCACTGGTCCGTCTACCTATGTACATCCACATGACATCAAAATGAATTTTCATTGGTTGTGTCAAATACAGCGAGGTGACAGATTAAGCCTCTCTACCATTAACCCTTTCCCCAATAGAAGCGACTTTTAGCATATCTAATTTTTCCTCCGTTGAAAAAAAATAGTTCAAGTTTATACCCTCATGAACAATTACCATAACCAGTATTTCTATATAGCCTAGTAGTTGGTAGTTTAAAGCAGGCTGAAAGTAAAGCAGAATGTGCCTTAAGGCACATTCTGCTTTACTTTCAACCTGCTTTAAGTGCATGATCACCTGTATTTATTGTTATTAACGGGTTATTGGGTAAAGGGTTAAGCCAGAATTGGGAATCATTTATTTCAAACTGGTGACTGCTTAAAGCAAGCTAAAGGTAAAGGAGAAAGTCCCAAAAAATAAGGAGTGCATTCATAATCTTTAACTCTGGTTATACTTGATATCTACTGGGAAACAGTGTAGACCAAGATAAACTTTCCCTAAATATGACTGTCTACTTCACAATGATATCAACAAAACTCTTTGTTTCATATAAAGCTGGTGTAATTATATAATAGTTACAAGACCTTCCAATCAGAACAATCATAGGTACTTTGAAAATATCCAGGTGAACATGGTTCAATGTTAAAATTTCAAATGGACTCATTTGTTTTCGGACAATTGTTGACAAGTTTACATTGACTCTCAAGAGATTTGCCCCCAAAATATCATCGAGTGTGACAAACAGTGCAGACCCTTCAGGAGCCCTCTGATCTGGGTCTGCACTGTTTGCAAACAACCCATTCAAGCGCTATATCTGGTTCAAGGCCTTGGTTACAATATTGCAGACAGGGACATGATATTAGATATAACAAAGGTATGGCAGACTCCATGATCAACAGGCCATAACTGCTGAACTGAGTTTAACCCTTGCCTTGCTAGTATCCTCTACAAAAAATGTTCAGGTTTAGTCTGCCTGTCTGTTAGGGTAGAGAAACCTGAATAAAATACTCAGCATCTTTATCTGCAACCAGACTTCGTTAAATACCGATTAAGTCATGCATAGTGGGGCCAAGGTTTAGTTCAAGTTACATTACATTATAGTGATTGTAGAAGTTGTTGAAAGAATATTATCATTATTTGGTGCAGATTTTATTACAAGGCTGTTATAATAAAACCAGAAAGAGAGCGAGCTGGGTATCTGGTTACAAACATAAACCTGGACTCTGCAGCCATTATAGTAATGAAGCATGTCTTTAAAACAAATGAAAGGTATAATAAAGAATAAAATTGATTCACAAAACTCTTGGAGTAGCTGTGTACAGATTTCTAAGCAGCCACCTGTCTTGAACCCATTACTCCATAGATACGCAATTTAACGCATTTAATTTATTCCTTCTTGAAAAAAAATAGTTCCTTTGTAAACAGTCATGAATATCCACCATAAATATTTTCTAAATTCCAGGAGATGGTAGCTTAAAGCAGGCTGAAAGTAAAGCAGAATGTGCCTTAAGGCACATTCTGCTTTACTTTCAACCTGCTTTAAGTGGTCACCAATCTTCAATACTAGAAACAAGCTATGGAGTAAAGGGTTAGAGATCACAATGTCCGGGCATTGATTGGTACACATTTTAGGTCGGACTGTACATGTTTTTTGATAGTGCCTCATGTAAGAGAACATAAAAACTGTTTTACTGCATTCCAATTCTATCTGATGTGAAATCATTTGAGGCAGCTGGTCTGGAAATATAGAATTTCAGTAGTAACCCTTTCCCAATTATAGCTTGTTTTTGAGTCTTTCAAGACAGGTATCTGCTTAAAGCAGACTGGAAGTAAAGCAGAAATCTCTCATAGGGATAGAAGACCACTTAAAGCAGGTTGAAAGTTAATTAGAATGTGCCTGAAGGTGCATTCTGCTTTACTTTCAGCCTGATTTAAGCTACTATCTTCTAGAAAATAGAAAATATTTCTCATGATAATTATTTATAATTTTATAATTTGGAACTATTTTCTTCAGTGGAGGAATGAATTAGAGGCGTAAAAAGGTGTATTTATGGGGGAATGGGTTAAGACCACTTTAAGCAACCACCTGTCAGGTTACAGGAAACTATTACTAATGGCTCCTTTTCATGACAGTGTAGAAGCTTGAAAAGGCATTCAGTGAGAAATACATGTATGTACAGGTGTGTGAAGTGGTTGCATTTTTGAAAAAGGCAAAAGTTGAAGAACCTGACAAGAATCTATTTCATTGGTTACATACAAGTACAGGCAAGAAGGAACATGCAGACTGCTTTTAATTCATTTCAAGTGTTTAAAATGAAACAAATGATCTCATCCTGGCATCAGGCCAAAGAAATAACATGAAAAGATGAAAGGAACATCCCAAATTAAAAGTAAAGTTGGTTTCTTATAGTGGAAATATAAGGGTGCCAGTTATTGAAATACTCTCCATATCTGTCTGTAACAATATAATATGGACATCTCAGGGTTGCCATAAGTTGACATGAAAAATCCTAAGATTTCCAAATTTGCATTTTTCGAGTGCGAATTTACGAATCGTACCTTTACCCCATAGCTTGTTTCTAGTTTTGTTGATACGTGACTACTTAAAGCTGGCTGGAAGTAAAGCAGAATGCTTTACTTTCAACCTGCTTTAAGCTACCATGTCCTAGAAAAAAAATCCGAAGATTTAGGAAAAATCCGGAGAAATGGCAGCCCTGACATCTAGGATCTGGCCAGATATTTGTATATGATACTAAACCAACATTTAGTGTAGGGCTGTGAAAGTGTAGCCTTATTTTACAACCCATTAAGTGGTAAATATGTGATAAATTGTTTTCATTAAAATGTCATAAACGTGTGTGTATAGCTGGAACAGTGTCCCATTAATAACACCCTGTATGGCACAGTATGCATAGCAGCAAATAGTAGGGATTGTATACAGTACTCCCTTCATACAACGGCAGGGCTGCCATTTCTCCGGATTTTTCCTAAATCTCCGGATTTTTTCCAAGTTCACGGTAGCTTAAAGCAGGCTGAAAGTAAAGCAGAATGCGCCCTAAGGCGCATTCTGCTTTACTTACAGCCTGCTTTAAGTAGTCGCATGTCAACAAAACAAAAAAAGGCTATGGGGTGAAGGTACGATTCGTAAAAATGCACTTGAAGAATGCAAATTTGGAAATCTTAGGATTTTTCATGTAAACTTATGGCAGCCCTGCAACGGCCCTCCGAACAAAGACTCCCTCCTTACAATGATGCTGTCCATTGTTCCCAAAACAAGACATTTGAGTCCAACCTTTTCATGGCTGCAATACGGTCTGCTTAAATTTGTCATCCACAGTTTTTCTCAAAGTTACATAATTATAAGCGGACAGTTTGATAGAATCAAGATAATGACGACTGACAAACAGCTTGAATCCAGATCAGAAGCCCGTTACGCGGCGTATGATCTGGATTCAAGCTCCCTCCGAACAACATACACAATTTTTGTCTTCTTTGGCATCTCAATAATATTATGACTTCCATAGCATCCAACTAACTTCACATGTTAGATTTCAGAATGTAGGCACATGTCAGATAGATAGATGATTATTTTGGGATATTATTGCTTGAATTTAATCCCCAGGAAACTGCCTAAGAATTCTGATTTCATGTAACCCTTGTCAAAATAATTTATCAGTGATTTACTCATATCTCTATTGGCCGTGTTCCCTAGCCTGGGCAGTGCTAAAATGTATGTTAAATAGAGACTTGGTGATAACAGCACTGGGTAAATAGTGTTATCTACACAGAAAGTCTCACATGTAGGAGTAACATTATTTATATAGAGATTAAAGGCATCTTTAGGATACATTTTGGAGATTATATAACAATCTATCTTGGGCAACTTATCAGTTAGAAAGAATTAAAATTATGGATATTAAAATTCAGGTGATTGCATGCTTAATGCAGGACAAAAGTATTGCAGAAAGCTCCTTTAGGAGCTTTCTGCATTACATTTGTTCTACATTAAGCTATCACCAGTTTTTTTTAACAATAAATAATTAAGCTTCATTGAGTGTTACCGTAGAGGGACTTAACTGTACAATATATGCAGTTTCAAACTTTGGTGAGATATGACGAGAGACTGTAGAAAAATAAATGGCATGATTCAGTGTCTGGCTTATCCATTCTTTACATTGTATTGGATCATTTACAGCCAGCAAAAGAAAGGTTTCATCACATAAATTCAGTATCAAGATCAATCTACTCATTATAACAATGTGTTACATTCTGTACAGATAAATTTCTGTCAGTAATACATGATCACTGTAGAATAGGATGAAAATAAGAACAGCAGAAGGGGCATAACTCTTTCAACAAGTGTTAACAGTTCAAACACAGTTATTTACCTTGTTGACTACTCTAGTTGCTATTATAAGGTGCTTCAAAGGTGATAACGTCTTTTAAATAGCTTGATGCGGAACAGAGTTAATACAAAAACTACCTTTAGGATTTTTATATTTTGTAAGTGTTCTGTATTAACCCTTTCCCAAATAGAAGCGCCTTTAAGCGCGTTTAATTTATTCAGTCGCTGAAGAAAATAGTTCCAATTTAATCAGTTATGAAGATATATTATAGGGAATAATTTCTATATTCTAGCGCATGATAGCTTAAAGCAGGTTGAAAGTAAAGCAGAATGCGCCTAAGGCGCATTCTGCTTTACTTTCAACCTGCTTTAAGAAGTCACCTATCTTCAATACTAGAAATTGACTATCAGGTAAAGGGTTAAGCAGGCATCTTGTATGATGTCATTCAACTTCATTGAATATTACTATCTCAGAGGTAAACAGGTATTCAATTTATGATGTTTTTCTGCACCAATAGGTAATGAATAAAACACCTGAAGCAGAAATACTTGAAATATATCAAAACCAAAGTGATGCTGTCATAAAACTTCTGAGAGAATTGGTAAACATTGGGTTTCAATTATTTTAATGGTTTCTAATCTTTTATAGAACAGGAAGGTGTTATACAAGTATTAACTCCTTACTCCCTGAAACTTTAAATGGACAACTCCAATTTCAATTTAAGTTTAGTCCATTTCTGACTTTTAAGGGTTGTTTTTATCAATGTTTGGCATTATGACAAACAGTGAAGACCCTGATCAGAGGGCTCCTTTAGGAGCCCTCTGATCTGGGTCTTCACTGTTTGCATAGGACAAGTGTACTATTCACATGTTCACTGTTTGCAAAGAACGCCAATATAAGGGACTAGGGTTCAAAGGGTTAATCACAGACTGTTTAATGCTTAAAAATATTTTGGCATTAATCCACATATTGATTATCATAAAACATTTAAAGTTTTACTTTTTATTTTTATCTTAAATGTTTGACATGGAGTTTATAAAGGCAAGGACATTGATCAACTATTGTGTAAAACAACTTTTCCTTTAAAAATAATGTGATGTAAACATTTCTACCTCGGATATCTTGCCAAGTTTTATGATTTGAGTGCCTTTACCTGCTCCTCCATCCATATAAGTGCCACTAATGGATATTCATACATTGTGTATATGATTTTGAGTACAGGTGCCAGCTTTCAGCAAGATGAAAATAAAGCTGAAAGCTTTCAAAGGAGCTTTCTGCTTACATTCATCTTGCTATATCCTACTTTAAACACAATTGATATAGGTTATGTACACTATTGTAAATGGAAGAAAATTTTAAAGAAAAAAGAAAAACACACAAAGAATAATGATATATTTGAAGCAAACAGTATTTTGGTTGTATAAAGTATTAATATAGTAAGAATGCAGTATGATTAGATACATGTACTTGTAGGCATATTTTCGGAAGGAATCATTCTTTGATTCCATTAACCCTTTACCTCATAGCCTGTTTCTAGTTTTGAAGACAGGTGACTACTTAAAGCAGGTTGAAAGTAAAGCAGAATGTGCCTAAGGCACATTCTGCTTTACTTCCAGCCTGCTTTAAGCTAAAATATGCTAGGCTATATACAATATTTGTAATGGTAATTGTTCATGAGGATTTGTTCAGCGGAGGAATAAATGGAATACGCTAAAAGTCACTTCTATGGGGGAAAGGGTTAAGGTGAATCATATGCTTCTCCTCTGTTGTCTAATTATATAGATACATGTACATCAATTGACGGGAAGAGTTGGCAGATAATTAGATAGGCAAATAATTGTAGTAATTGAGTGTTCAAGAGGTGGTTGTCTGTTTGCTAATGGGTCATTAATGTTGTAGGATTTGTACTTTTCCATTGCCCTTTGACCATGATCAATTAACATTAGATCACATATCTTTGCTGTCTAGAAGATGAATTCATTTCGGTCACAATTGGGTAAATAAGTGAAGGATTCTTCAAAGACAGGTGACTGCTTGATGCAGGATAAAAAGTACTGCGGAAATCTCTTTCAAAGCTTTCTGGTTCACATTGTCTTTGTACTAAGCAGCTAGCTGTTTTGAGCCTTACCCCATTATCTGTCGCCTGTTTCTAGTTTTGAAGACAAGTGACTTAATTTAATGAGCATTCTGCTTGACTTTCACCCTGCTTTAAGCTTTCATCTGCTAAGATATATGAAAACTTTCATGACTGTGTAAAGGGGAACTTTTTTCTTTGGTGGAGGAGTAAGTTAAAAGTGTGAAAAGCCCTACCTATGGGGCAATGGGTTAAGGACAGATAATTTTGCTGCTTAACACAAGTTTGACTGTTTTCCCCCTTAACCCTTTACCCCATAGCCTGTTTATAGTTTTGAAAATAGGTGACAACTTAAAGCAGGTTGAAAGCAAAGCAGAATGTGCCTTAAGGCTGCTTTAAGCCACCACCTGCTAGAATAAAGAAAATATTCTTTATAATATATATTCATGACTGTATAAATCGGAATTGTTTTCTTGAGCGGAGGAATAAATTGAATGCGCTAAAAGGTGCTTCTACATGTATCTGGGAAATGGTTAAAGCAGTGTGTTTTTACTAGATACCTAATGAGGTAAAACAGAAGTTAATATGGGCTCTGTATAAATTGAAAACACTTGTTATAGCTGGTTACTTGGTTCTAATATATTGTTATTGATGCAAAAACTCGGTATCTCTTCATATCATCATCATCTTGATTCCGCCCACATGCTACGAGCTGTAGGTGGTGTATGGGAATATAATCACAATGTATGAGCATCAGCAGGTTCAAGGAATCTTCTCGATGTTTTCCAGCTATTTACACCTGTCTTCCATGGCTGGATATTCATTTGGTTTTTTTCTTCCATTGTACTGCTACTAGCTGTAGATATTAGATACTGATAAAACTTTTTATAATACAATCAAACATAATGTGAAGCAGCCTCTCTTAGTTTATTCCTCCACTGAAGAAAGAAGTTCCAATTTCTACAGTCATGAATACATGTATGTACCGTAAGAAACATTTTCTGTATCCTAGCAGAGGGTAGCTTTAAGCAGATTAAAAGTAATGCAGAATGCACCTTAACCCTTTGAACCCTAATCCCGCATATAGGCGTCCTTTTCAAACAGTGTACATGTGAATAGTACACTTGTCCTATGCAAACAGTGAAGACCCAGATCAGAGGGCTCCGAGGAGCCCTCTGATCAGGGTCTTCACTGTTTGTCATAATGCCAAACATTGACAAAAACAACCCTTAAAAGTCATAAATGGACTAGACTTAGATGGAAACTGGAATTATTCATTGAAAGTTTTAGGGAGGAAAGAGTTAAGGCGCATTCTGCTTTACTCTCAACCTGCTTGAAGTGATCACCTGTCTTTAAAACTAGAAACAGGGTATGGGGTAATAGGTTAATCATGGAGCTTGTGAAGAAATGTAGAAGCTTTCTGCTTTACTTTTCTTCTTTATAAAAGATAACTTTTGGATCAATTACATGCACTGCACTGAAGGAGCAAAATGCAGACTTTGTTATTGGTGCCATTGATGGTTGCGCTATATACACGTACATTTTGATTTAGCTGTAATGTTTTTCACTGCAATACTCTAGTGTCACTTTAGTTTCCTGTGCAGAGTTGACTACCAGAATAACACATAGTACATCTGGTAAAGCGTTTGAGAAGAAAAATCTGGAAAGTTTTGTCACACAAATCATCAAAGATACAAACATTATGACAAACTGTCAAACAGTCTTCCAACAATAGTTCTTTTTCATCGGGTCTCTCGTGTCTTGCCCTTAGAGTGCAGATCCAGTGACCAACATTTTCAAACAGTTTGGATCCAGATCAGATGTCTGGTAAGGATCCAAACAATTTGACACTTGGATAGATATATCGTCTGGTCAAAGTGTTTAACACTTGATTATGAATGTCAGGTAGTTACAGGTCATGGTCTGAAGTAGAGTAAGCCCAAGGTATGCAGAGACTAGTGGTGTAACAGACAAGGTGCAAACAGATGATAAATGATTGATATGAAAACACCTCCCCCTCTGAAAAGTCATACATAACACTCTGCCCATTATGAATATATATCATCTGAACTAGAGCATAGGCTTATAAGACAAGGAAAAGCTTCCCCAGGAAAGAGTGCAGACTTATTTTAAACAGGAGCTCCCGGCTGTACTTTTTCCAAGATTCAGTGTAAAATTTCCATGGAATATGAATAATTTACGTGGAATTTACATGGAATTCTAAAAGTTCCATGGTTATTCGTAACAATTTCCAAGGTTTTTGTTTAGTCACCAAAATTTCCATGGTTTATGCATGCTTATGAACAAAAAAACCACGTAAATATCAAGAAAAAACCTTGGAAACTCTTAAAACCTTGGCAAAAGCTCGGAAAAATTGGACTTTGGCAAAAAATAAACACGGAACAATCTCGTAAATAAGAACTTAACCATTTTTTAGCACGGAAAATCCTTGTAAAATAATAACTTAAACAATTTGCACCTCGTAAAAATTGTACTTAGACATTTTCCAGCATGGAAAAACCTTGGAAGTACAACTTAGTGAATTATAAACATGGAGATATCTTCTTGACAAAAAGTGTGACAGACAGAATATAAGTAATATTTGCTACAATTGTAAGTTTCACAAAACAGTGAATATTATACACACCCAGGACACCAGCTCACAACAATCAGAGGTCAGAGATTTAAGTTGTCTGTTTATCTATACTTTAAAATGTGAATGTGGCAAAAATTAAAGACTCCAAACCAGTTCAGACTCCTGACAAAAGATTCATGGTAAGTTACATAACTTACATAAATACAATTTTATCATGATCATAATATATTTTGGATATTTACATGATACAAACAAAAGCATGTGGTACCCCACCCACTAGTAGTTAACTATTCCTCGTATACTTTTCCATGGTATTTTGTCGAAACCACGTAAAATGGTTCTTAAATTTCCGTGGTTTTTAGGAAAAAATCACGGAAATAACAGAGTAAATATTTTACAAGGATTCCTCGTAAACTTTTCCGAGTATTTTTGTTTCCGTGGTTTTTAGGAGAAAACCTTGGAAATTAAATATTTTACAAGGATTCCTCGTAAACTTTTCCGAGGTATTTTGTCAAACCATGTAAAAACCAAGGTCTTGTATTTTCTAAGGTTTTCTCGTCTTTTTTTCCAAGGTTTTTGTAATATGACCGTCCGAATACTCCGTGGTTTTTTCCATGGTTTTTTTTCCATAAAACCTAGGAAAAAGTACAGCCGGGCTGAGTGAGTGTATGAGATAATCGGATCAACATGATTTTCTAAAGGCATTGATATACCCAAATAGCAGGAGAATGGTTAAGAGACACTCAATAAAAGCCATATTGTTTATCTTTAAAACAGCTAGGTCAAAGCTTGTTTGTTGGAAGCTCCTTTAGTCAGTCAAAGATTTTCATTATTCATTTCCGGATAACAGCTAAGGAGAAATTGTACTGTATAAACTTAACAGTAGACAGTGTATAACTGTAAAAAGACTATAAAGATAATGGTATCTTATGTGCATGCCATCATAGGTATAAAACCTATAGATATTGTTTTTCTTAAACAACAAAAACAAAATTTTTTATACTGCACAACAAATGAGAACTGTATCTTTCCTGTGGGAGTAGCAAAGTTATGTTACAGTCTTCCTTATCTTAAACAGTTATGGAAAGACTTCAGTATAGGTGACAGCTTAAAGCATGGACAAAAATATAGTAGCTTGCTACATTACTTTTGTCATGCATTTAGCAGTCATGACCAATATCTGAGTTCATGGCCTAGTGGTATAGTCACTGTGACTTACATCACTAAGCTCCTCACCACTGTGTGTTCAAATCCCAGTATGGGAAATGGGATTTTTCAGATGGCTTGTGGAAGGTGGTTCTACCCAGTTGGCGATTTTGCCTGAAACGTTGCATAAAGGGCTTCTTGGGTTTTCCTCCACCTGTAATTAGCTGGACGTCATAAAACGAAGTAGAATCATTACAAATCCAAATATATCCGAATTCTTCTTTGAACAGTTGTCTGTTTTGCATCATTTACCTGTGTAATAGGTAGTGAATGTAAGAACAATAAAAGACTTGGGGAATTTTGGCTAGGGGGGTGGTGGGTTAGTGTTGAGAGAATTCCATCACAGTCTGCTGACTAGGGGTATTCTGTGCAGTACTTAGCCTGCCAACAGAATGTATCAATAGCTTGGCAGTCGGCTGATAGTATGATTGTAAACCTTCACCTATTATAAAGAGTTAGTATGGAGACGAGTGGCCTAGGTAGAACCACCTATGGGTTCAGGCACTGTCAAACATGTGACGAGACTGCGTTCAAAATACGATATCTTTGAGACAGGTGGTTGCTGAAAGCAGAACATAAGTACTGCAGAAAGCTCCTTAACGGAGCGGAGCTTTCTGTAGTACTTGTGTTCTGCATTCAGCAGTCACCTAGCTGCGTTTGGAGGTATGAAGGGCTTTCATATTGAATATTCTCTATAGCAGGTTTGCTGTATGTGATATAAAGAATAGGCTTAGGAAACTATGCAGATTAGGATCAGAATGTAAGCCTATGTAGATCCATGCTTGTATTCTGTAGATGAATACTTGCTGCAATAAGCTATAAGCAAAAACAGCTGACAGTGATAAATGTCAGATTTCAGTAGTAACAGTTGTCAAACATCAAACAAGTGCCTGATTAAACACTCATCTTGTTTTAATATTGTCTGCTTTGAAATTGTTAAAACTGCTTAAAGTGTCAATTTAAGATTTATATGCATTTCTTAATTGAAGAAACTGTAAGTCAATTGCCAAACAGTTTTGTTCCAGATGAGACCCAGTTTTATCGACTGAAAATTATAGTCTGTTGGCCCGATTGGCTGGGAAATGAATAAAATATTTCGATCAAATTTTCAAAAATGTTTTGTAAATATTTACAAAAAAATTCTGCCATTAATGTTAGAAGTTTTAATTACTCTTGCGTTACACTGTCTCCTTGACAAATGTATCTTCATCCAGTTATTTTTAGTCAGACCTCAATAAATGAACACACCGTAGTCAAACTTTCCCCTAATTTGAAGTTGAAATGTAACTATGTCATGTTTTACCTTGGAAATATAGATAAGTCTGACTGGCACCGATTCAAGCTGTCGAAATTCAACTGAAGAAATACTAACAAGTTTGGCTTAACTCATTACCCTATAGCCTGTTTCTAATTTTGAAGATAGGTGACCACTTAATTAAAGCAGGTTGAAAGTAAAGCAGAATGCGCCTTAAATTAGCTTCTATCTACTAGGGTATAAGTTATATTTCTCATGGTACATATTCATACCTGTATAATGTGGAACTATTTTCTTCAGTGGAGGAATAAGTTAGAGGTGTAAAAAGGCGTGTTCATGGGTTATGAGTTAAGCAAATTTGAGTTATCGAGGTTTAACTGTACACCTGTTTGAGATATTGGATTCTGGTGAGGACTGGTGCTGAGTTATTGTTTACAGATGCCATTCATTGTAACTTTGGCACGATAAGTGTTTAAAGAAAAACAACAAAAAATGTTTTGTAAAAATAAAATCAACATGCTGACAAAAGGGAGATAAATCATAGTGGTAATGAAAGATAAGATTATTGGAAAAACATTTCCATTTTTTAAGACACAAACAAAACTTGACATGGAGTAGTCAGAACATAGATACAAAGCAGTTAAATTCCTGCTGTTCAGATCCTGGGCAATACGACTTGCTTTGATTGTAAAAGGCAGTTGACTGCTTAAAGCAAGATCAAAATAAAGCAGAAAAATCTTTAAAAAGTGTTCTCCTTTTCTGTCGCCTTGCTTTGAGCGAAGTTGGATATATTTGAATTTCATTTTAGGCTATAAATAGAGAGGGATAATTAGACTGGTAGCAGCTTTGAATGTTGAACGTTACAAAAGTAGTGCTCAAAGCTCCCACCTGTCATTGTTGAAGAATCATTATATTGTTAACGCATTACCCAATAAATACACCTTTTTACGCTTTTGATTTATTCCTCTACTGTAGAAAATAGTTCAAATTTATACAGTCATGAATATGTACCATAAGAAATATTTTCTATTTCCTAGCAGATTATAGCTTTAAGCAGGCTGAAAGTAAAGCAGAATGCGCCTTCAGGTTTCCTTCTGCTTTTCTTCTGCTTTCCTTTCAACCTACTTTTAGTGGTCAACTGTCTATAAAACTTGAACAAGGCTATGGGGTAATGGGTTAGTGTTAATGCTCAAAGCTCCCACCTGTCATTGTTGAAGATCTCCATGCATCATTATAGCGTTAATGCAGAATGCAGGTTTTGTGAGCAAGACTGTTGCATGAGTGCAATGCTTGTGGGGAGAGAAAATCTTTTCTTGATAACTCCAAGCTTGTCTTATCTCATCTGACAGCTGAAACAGGTAACATGATTTTGTATACACACAGTCACTTTTTTTCTTGTATTTGTTGCCATGGAAACCACTTGCCACTTAACAGGTTCAGCTGAGTAAGCAAGAATCAAACATGCAGAAACAAATTGAAGAATTTTCACCATGCTTATGTTGAAAATGCAGTTATAGGACTTCCCTAGTCAATCAAAGTACAAAAACGTATAGTTAACCTCCTATTATGATTACAGTATAGGAGACAATCTGAGGGAATTCATGACAAGTGACAGCTTAAAGCAAGATGGCAACAAAGCTGAAAGTTCCTACAGGAGCTTTCAGCTTTGCTGTTATCTTGCTTTAAGCAGCAACCTGCCTTAAACACTGACAAATAAACTTTTTTTAGTGGCTTAAAAGAGGGGTTTAATAGTACACACCTGTGTGTCATTGCTCTTCTCAGCAAAATAGCTGCAGAGTTCTTGCCCATTTTGTCTTGAAGTTGAGGTTGAATTTCATGTCAATCTTGTTAGAAAAAAAGTCCTCAAATACGCTTACAAAATAACCTTCAAGAAACAATTTACATGATAATTTAGTGTGTTCTTAATTTATGAGAATATAAATGAATAAAATAGGAGATAGTAGATAATTAAAATAAATGCTAAACGAATACCTGTTTTTAGATTACATTCATTAGGTACAAAACAATAAAGTAATACAGAAAAATATTTTGTGAGCATTTTACATAACCTTTACCTGCTAATGAGCACTACAATTATTGAATGATGTCTCAATACAGGTGCGACTGTAAAAAGACAATTCACTGTTTTAAAATGGCATGCATTTAGCTGTCAACGTTTTAGACTATAATTATACAAGCAATTATAAGAGACTGCATTGTATTGAATGAGGGCCCAAAATAGGTGTGACTGTATAGAGACATTTCAATAGCTAAAAATGCCATTTAGCTGTCAACATTTTAGACTATACAAACACAATTGATATGCCTATTTACTTACATGATATTTTATCCATTTGTAGAATTTTTAAAAACTGCCATAATCCAATGTATCATAGGAGAGTAAATAAAGATTAGTCTAAGTTTGATATGGTAAAGCCAGAGTTTAAAACTCCTATACACTATATACATCAAATTGATGGTTATTACATAAAGCAGCTAGATGGCAGATTAATGAAGGATAAAAGTAATGCAGAAAGCTCCTATAGGAGCTTTCTGCATTACTTTTATCCTGCATTAAGCAGTGGCCTGTCGTTTATTTGCTGCTGAGAACCTGTGTATCATTCCTAATCAAACACTGACGGCCTGATAGCACTTGAAGCTTTACTGTTGACAAATAAATCAGAGGGGGCAGGACACAGTTAAAACAAACGTTTATCACTACAGTAAATATAGGTACAGGTGAGCGCAGGTAAATCTGTGTACAGAGACGCAGTATAATACTTAAAGGTGGCATCTTAATGCAGGACAAAAGAAATGCAGAAAGCTCCTGTAGGAGCTTTCTGCATTTCTTTTGTCCTGCATTAAGCAGTTACCTGTCTTTTGAGTTAGCCATGTTTGTTAATTGAGTGACAGCTGTACTCATGACTTACTGTTTACCTTTTAACCCTAAACATGCCACTGATCACCTGTCCAGCATTTACATACCTTAGAGGCTATATTGTATGTAAATTGGCATTCCTGATTAAATATTAAAATGTACACCTCAAATATCCTCGTTTAGATTTTTTATTTTTTAAAAAAAAACCAACAATAATAATATACTGTTAACTATTATGGCAGAATGAAGATAATGATTTTTAAGTAGATTTAACAGACCAGCCATGAGAAAATTACAACCCCCCTCTGTAGACAAATCATAAATTGTTTCAACTATGAGTTGCAATGAAATTGACACATGCTTTATTTCTCTCAGCAGAATTTTTCTATATCTTTATTTTATCGTTATGGAATTTGAGGTTTCAAGGGTTTGTACTCAAAATCAGATATTGGATATCATGACATGGAACTTAAAGCAGTCTTGGTGTCACATAAAGTTGGTGTTTCTTAATCAATGATATCATGTAAAATCTATCAACTTATAATAGAGAAGAACCCTTTGAACTGTGTATGTAAGAATACAGCCAAGCTTGCGTTATCAAGGCTGTTCTTTAAAGAATCATGAACATCTTTTAAGACAATTGTCTGCTTAATGCATGACAAAAGTAAAGCAGAAAGCTCCTAAAGGAGCTTTCTGCTTAACTTTTGTCATGCATTAGATGCCACCTGTAAAAAATTACTGCATACTGCAAAATCGTTTAAGTTTGTTTGGAAGTTAGACACAAGTTGTATTGTATGTGTAATTGTTGCGTATTGTAAATCATTTTACAAGGAGTTTTAGTGCAGTCTAAACTATTTAGTGCACAATACTGGATTAGTTACCTGTTCTGAGTGTCATTACTTTGATTTTGATTGTGTTAATAAGTTGATAATTAGGAGTTATTAATGTTGAGTGAAATACTATAAGATGGCAAGCGGTGGGGGACAGGATGGCAGCCCAAAGAGGGTATGTTCAGAAAGATGAAAGTTAGCATTTTAGTCCTACCTGTCTTCTATTGGAGGGGTATGGACTCCCCTGCATTGCTTTTTGTTGTGTGCTAAACGCTCCTATAGAAGACCTCTCATCAGGGTCTACACTATTTGCTAATTTAGAGCAGTATTTATTAAACTACCCAGAATTTCAAGTAGACTGGTCCATATTTTGGTAACTGAAATGATCCATAAGGGAAAGATGGTTCATGTTTTGGTAACCAAAATGATCCACAAGGAAAAGAGTAACTTAGTGTTGGAAGAGTTAACCCATTACCCCATAATCTGTTTCTAGTATTGAAGATAGGTGGCCACTTATAGCTGGTTAAAGTAAAGCAGAACGTGCCTTATGGCACATTCTGCTCTACTTTTAACCTTCTTTAAGCCACCATCTTCTAGAAAATAGAAATTATTTCTTATGATATATATTCATAACTGTATAAATTAGAACTATTTTATTCAGTGGAGAAATAAATTAAAGGCGTTAAAAGGCGTCTTTATGGGGCAATGAGTTAAATAATGGAGACACTTTTATTGAACCTTGATCTTAACATTGACTTTATTTCTTCTATAGCTGATCAAGCCAGAAGAGATGACCAACCCGAAGATTGATGATCTCAGTATGATGACATATCTCTCCCAGTTCCCTCCAGCCAAACTGAAGCCAGGAGCACCACTCAGGCCCCGCCTCAACGCTGGTAAGGTCAGAGCTTACGGCCCAGGTGTTGAACGCAAAGGAAACATGGTTAACAAGCCAGCCAAATTCACAGTGGAAACATTCAATGCAGGAAAGGGAAGCCTAGAACTATTGGTGCTGGATCCTAAAGGCAAAGAGGCACCAGTGAGTGGTTTGATTTACTACAGAAGATATATATAATAATAACTCTCATGTATAACATACAGTGGAGAATGTGTTATTCTTTCCCAATAAACGCGTTTACGCTAAAACTATTATTTGCAGTGCAAACAGTTTGGAGCCAGATCAGACGCCGGGTAACCCGGCGTCTGATCAGGCTCCAAACTGTTTGCCACCAAGATAAACATGAAATATCAGAATTGTCCAAAAGTTGTTCTTTTCTACGTTTTAGCGCTTTGCGTTTGCGTACGTTTGCGTTTAAACGGGAAAGAATAACAGATTCTCCACTGTAACATAAAGGACCTATTGGGAATAAGTCATCATGCAGATGACTGCCTAACCCTTTACCCTATAAATACACCTTTTTAACTTGCCAGGTCAGGCCGCTGTCTGGTGGGGAATCGAACTCACAACCCCTGTTACCGTAGTCCCATGAATTACCACTGGACCACTACCACTTATAATATCTTTCATAATTTCAGATAGAATTTTAATTGTTTTTGGTTTAGGCAAAAACCTTTGGAGTCTATATATCCTTCCTTGCTAAATCTGTTCAGAAGTTTCAGCCATATCTGAACTTAAACCTTATGCATCTGTCGAAAATAGGATGCATTATATCATATGGCATTGTCTATCCATCTTTCTGCCCATCCACCTTGCTTATGCAATAATTTAAACAATGTTTGTCCATTTGTCAACATACTTTGTGGAAATATGCTGTTTGTTACCGCAATAGTTTGGGATAGTTAATTGTGTCATTTTGACTGTTTTGGAGGAGTTATGCCCCTTGATCGGGGTACCTTGTGCTCAAGCATATTCTTATCAATCTTCAGTTTTGGACATTTTCTGTTTTTGCTATACACTTTACAGGTGCTTACTTTCAGTGACAAAATCATCATTTGGTTGACCATGACGCTGAAACTCACAGATACAGTCTCTTTATCGAAAACATTCATGAAAAGGCAATATTAATTTCATTGTTTTAGGCAGATGGCTGCTTTCTGCTGTACTTTCATCAAGCTTTAAGCTGCCAGCTGTCTATAATACCATAGATAAGTCTTCCTTGTAATAGTATGAATTTGGTTTACCATCATATTGGAGATTATGACCGGGACAGTTTATTTTTTCAGGCATTTTGAGGTAATTCATTCCCCTCTCCAAAAGTAAATATTCCCCACCAAATTCCCTTACCAAAGAAAAAATTATGGTTCATAAAGAAGCCTCTTTTTCATTATATGTATTTTTACAAAATTACCCAATAAATAATGACTTAATTGCTTCTACCCAGACCTGGGTCATAGGAAACTTTGTCTACATCAAGACAGGTGGTTGTTTAATGCAGGCTGAAAGTTGAAACAGAAAGCCCCTGAAGGAACTTTCTGCTTTACTTTCAGCTTGTTTTAAGCAGTAATAAATCTTAGTAACCTGCCTAAAACAAGACAATAAGTCCCCCTTCCAAAAGGTCCCACGTACCATTCTCTTACAAGGGAAAAACCATTGAGGGAAGACAGATAATGATGGAATTACAGTAGAACCTCTCAAATACGACCACTAAATTTTGCTAAATATCATGTATTTAAGGCAGGTGTCTGCTAAAAGCAAGGTAACATTGAAACAGAAAGCTCCTTCAGGAGCTTTCTGTTTCACTGTTACCTTGCTTTAAGCTGTCACCTGTCTTTATTCAATCAATTAGCCTTCATTTTAGCGGTCGTTATAGAGAGGTTCTACTGTAATTGATTCAATTACATGTACTCGTAGTTTTGACTTGTTGTTTCAGCCCAGCGTCAAAGAGGTAACTTGTTTTGTGTCCTGAGTGTGATAGTGTTTTTCTGTTTGTTTGATTCTTTATTTGCTCGTATTACAAGTAGGAAATCAACAATATTTTGAACTATACAAGTCATAAAGTACAAGTTTTAATACCTCAGGAAATTGGCAGTTGATAATTCAATGCAGTTAGTTACATGGCTGCATGATTTGAAATTTCCATGTTAAGAGTAGATCACAAAAACAAACTATATTTGCTTTGATGAGACTTATAAACCCTTTCGTTCTTAGTAAAATTTCTTGTTCTTCTACCTACTCATCATTGAAATGCTTGATATTTAAGAGCCATAAAAACTTGTCAAACATCTTGACTGGTGGCTGCTTAAAGCAGATTGAAAGTAAAGCTAAGAGCTCCTTTAGGAGCTTTATCATTACACATAGTCTTCTTTAAGCAGTCTTCTGTCTTAAACACTGAAAATAGCTATGAAGGAAAGGGTTGATATAAGTTTTAAGTTTTGGAGGTGGGTGGGATGTTTTTTTGTGAAATAAGCAACAAACAGTTGTGGTTGATGGTAGCACAAACAAAGTCTACAAATCTACAGCCAAACCAGTGTTGAATGATTTCTATCATCTGGGAAGTATGGAGATCTTTAACTCATTCACCCCTGAAACTTTTAATGGACAATTCCAATTTCAATATAAGTCTAGTCTATTTTTGACTATTTAGGGTTGAATTTAGCAATATATTTCAAAATTACAAACAGTATAGACCCTGATAAGGGTTTACACTGTTTGCATAGGACAAATGTAATCCTCTCAAATACACTATTTTTAAATGACAAGTATACTTGTCGCTTGGGTTGAATGTGTTAAAGACCATAGTGCAGATCAAAAGAAATTCTGAAAACTTCCAAAGAAGATTATTGTATTGCTTTTCATTCTGCATTAGAGACTGACACCTGCCATAATGAATACTCCAAGCATCTTTAGCCTAATCTCTTGACACTTGTTAGACTGAAGGTATTTCACATGATTTTTCTTTGAAGTTTAAAACTTTTTTTCTCAAAAGCAAAATTATCAAGGAATCTGTGTTGCATTTGAATTTAAAAACCTTATCTCTAGAGCAGAAGTAACAATTTTGAAGGACCAGAATGTTAAGTGTAACATTTACAGGGCTCCAAATAAGTGGGAGTAAATTGTACAAATCCAACATTTTCTCACTCATTTCAGCACCAATTGGTGTTGCTAATCATTAGAATTGTCTCGTTGAGACGATTCTTATGAGTAGTTACACCATAGGGTTTAATGCAGAAAAACAGATTTTAGTCTTTGAATTAATACTCCCTTTATCTGGAGCTCTGCATTTAGTCTAGAACAATCTCACACTGTACATGTTTAGGTAGGATTTCGGGAAAGTGTGTGGTCACTATACTATATTATGTGTACATGTATACTTGTAATTGTATTATTGTCTCACTGTCTTACTAAATTACTGGTAGAATTAAAATAATATGTGATGTCTTTGTCTAGATTATGAACAAACAACCTACATTCTATATCTTTCTCCTGTTTCTATAGTCTTATTTTCTACAGATAAACGAAATGGCAGTTACAGTATATTTCTTTGTACAGTTAATTGCCTCTCAGTGTAGAAACATCAGGTATTCTTTAAAAAAACAACGACAACAGATTACCCTTTACTACATAATATAGCCTGTTTCTAGTTTTGAAGATAGTTCACTACTTTAAGCAGGTGAAAGTAAAGCAGATGCACCCTAGAGCACATTCTGCTTAACTTTTGGCCTGCTTTAAGATGCCATATATCTACAAGAATATAGAAAATATTTCTTATATTTATAAATTACTTTATAAATTGGAACTATTTTCTTCAGTAGAGGAGTAAGTCAACGGCTTAAAATGCCTATCTATGGAGTAACCACTTAATGCAGGTTAACATTAATGCAGAAAGGAGCTTTCTGCATTACTGTTGTCCTGCATTAAGCAGCCACCATTATGCAAGGCTTTAACCCTTTCCCGCATAGAAGCGCCTTTTAGCGCATATAATTTATTCCTCCACTGAAGAAAATAATTCCAATTCAATCAGTCATGAATATGACATTGTATTATAAGAAATATTTTCCATATTCTAGCAGATGGAAGCTTAAAGCAGGCTGAAAGTAAAGCAGAATGTGCCTTAAGGCACATTCTGCTTTACTTTCAACCTGCTTTAAGTGAACACCTATATTCAATACTAGAGATATGCTATGTGGGAAAGGGTAAAAAACCTCTTTTTGAGTGGTCGCTGTGCACAGTTTGTACTGTAGTTTTACTACCTAAATATATAAATATTAAACAGCAGTCTAAATAATTAAAACCAGCATCAAGTGTCAATCTACAATTATTATAGAAAGACCTTTAGAATACAGACTAGAAGAGTTACCTGTTTAATGAGTTAGGAACCTTAACCCTTAAGTCAAACCTGTTTAGAGCAACTATTCAATTAGGATACATGGGCAATTTGCCAAAGATAGGTTGTCTCTTATTGCAGGGCAAAAGTAATGCAGATAGCTCACAAAGGTCAGTGATTGGAGCGTCTGGTTTACTTTCGTTTTGTATTAACCCATACCATCACAGAAGTACCTCTTGGGTGCAAAGCTCCAGATAAGGGGAGTTTCAAAAACTCAAATCTTTATTTCTGCATTAAATCCTATGGTATCACTACTCAATAGAATTGTCTCTTTTATACGATTCTTATAAGTAGTAATACCATAGGATTCGGTGCTGGCATGCTTGAGAAAATGTTGATTTTGTTCAGTTTACTCCCTCATATCTGGAGCCCTGAAGATGCCTCTACCTACTCCTCAATAGACCTTTTACAAATGAATATTCAATGATCTGTTGTATACATGTGTCAGCAAGATGAAAGTAAAGAAGAAAGCCCCTAAAGGAGCTTTCAGCTTTCCTTTCATCTTACACTTAAAGCAGCCGCTTATCTTCAAACAGACATAATTGTTTTTCACTGTTGGTTGTTGAGGAAAGGCCGATGTAGGTGCTGTCCATATTAGAGACTGCCCATGTTACCTTTTATTGAAATAGTTGAACAACAGGTTTGAGCATATTTTGTTATTGTTTATTAGGTCTGTAAATGTATAACCCCTTTTGAACCGGTAGTCAGTTATTGAGATAGTCACACCCCTGGCATGCCATGAGCAGTATCATACCAGTAGAATATTGAATTGACAACATGGCTGCAACCACATGAATGGCTCTATATATTGTGAACAGCTGCTGATCATCGCCAATATTAAGCTTAGATAGGATTAGGGTGTCAAACACAGGGCTCCAGATAAGGAGAGTATTTCAAAAACTAAATTCTTTATTTCTGCATTAAATCCTATGGTGTTACAACTCATTAGAATCGTCTCTTCGAGACGATTCTTATGAGTAGTAACACCATAGGATTTGGTGCTGAAATGTGTATAAAAATGTTGGATTTGTTCATTTCACTCACTCTTATCTAGAGCCTGGAAACAGTTGGGATTCTGATGAGATGGCGAGTTACAGTTACTTGCCGCCTTATCTGGATCCAACATGTTTAGAAAGGTTACCACTGTTTGCGTGCAAATTCAGTCATATACCATTCATAGGAAGTTCTTTGCATTGGTGTTCAATGGTAAAGTAATAGAGGTTTTAGGACAAAGGGTAACATTTTTACACAAGTTTCAAAAACATCTGTCCAAATACAATACAATGATGGCTTTCTTCAAATGAATTTGAAGAACAAAAACTTTGCACCACCTTTGGGATATAGGGTATTTGTTGTCTGCTTTATAGCTTTCTTATTGATACTGAAAAGTACCACCTTTATGACCAAATGACAGAATTGAAGGCTTGCTTTGGATGTATGAGGCAAATTACTGCTTAAAGCAAAATGGAAGTAAAGTAAAACATTCCCCCAGGAACGTTTTGCTTTACTTTCATCCTGTTCCAAGCTTTCACCAGGGCTCAAGATAAGAGTGAACAAACTAAACATTTCAACACTTTCAATGCTTCAGGGCTCCAGATCTAGATAAGGGGGAGTAAATTGAATAAATCAAACATTTTATTACTCATTTTAGACCAAATTCAATGGTGTCACTACTCATTAGAATCGTCTCTTCGAGACGATTCTAATGAGTAGTGACACCATAGGGTTTAAAGCAGAAATAAAGATTTTAGTTTTTGAAATACTCCCCTTTTCTGGAGCTCTGATGCTTTCTCCTTTCTGTCTCCACAATCATTCCCTCTGATGTTACTTCTTATAAGAATTGTCTCCAGGCCAATGAGAAGTTGCATCATTGAGCTTGATTGGGCAACAATGATGTTACTATTTGGAATACCCACCTTATCTTGAGCTTTGTTTCGTCTTGTCTTTAATCCATTAGTGCCCACGATCCTATATATGGGACATAGGCAAACAGTGTAGACTCTGATCAGACGCTGCATGTTGCGGCGTCTGATCAGATTATACACTATTTGCTAATACGAATTTCAATCTAGAACAAAACGAAAATTGAAAATTTAGAACAGACACCCTTTAGATAAAAAATCGTCTTATCCAATATATAAGCATGGAAGGACCCATTGGGCACAAATGGATTAATAGTTTAAATAACATCAATGTGTCTTTTCAGTGGTCATAATTTTGGGATGTTATCATTAAAGATGCACCATATGCATCCTCACTAAATTAAAAAATGAAACACACAACCCTCAAATTTGTCTTTAAGGTTATATTTAAAAATATTTTTTTTTGAGGCCATATAACTAGGATATCTTGAGAAGTTTTCATTGGCTTAAAGATAGAGAACTTCATTGAACTGAAGAGTTTTACAGACATGGCTTTGAATGACTTGCATGAAAGGTATTGCCAGCTTATTTTCCCATAGGGGGCCATATGTTTGGCATATTCTGAATGTGGCTAAGTGTTTACTAATTATATTGTAAAAGAGGAGTTGTAGTGAGAGGAAAGGACCTTTAGACCTTGAAAACCGTGCTGGCCATCAGGGGCACGTTTTACTAAACAACTTACGCAAATTTTTTGCGTAAGTCAACATTTTAAATTTTAATTTATATTTTTTATTAATTATCACTTGCTACAAACAGCAAATAGCCAGATCAGAGGACGCGCTTTTAGCGCGTCCTCTGATCTGGCTTTTTGCTGTTTGCAAACGTTTATAATCGAAAAATAAGAGTAAAACGATTTTGACTTACACAAAATTTTTGTGTAAGTACATGTAGTTTAGTAAAACGGGCCCCAGGGCTCTAGATAAGAAGGATTAAACTAAACAAATCCCACATTTTCTCACTCATGCCAGCACCAAATCCTATGGTGTTGCTACTCATTATAATCGACAAAAACAGACAAGAGTAGTGTCACCCTAGGATTTTATACAGAAATAGAGATTTTAGTTTTTGAAACACTTCCCTTAACTGGAGCTCTGTGCCATGACCAACTGTGTTGGAAATCTGGCATCCAGTTAGGGTCTTCAAGGGTCAGCACAGTTTGACTTGTCTTAGAGCTCTTTTCCCTCACAAGTTTCATATGAAAAATTATAAGTTTTTATTTTCCAGTGATAAGTATTTTGATCTTTTAGATATTGGGAGGGTTGTGTGATTCTTTTTTGTCAACTTAGCACAGTATCATAGCAACACAGTCAAATGATCTTGCCATTTATTTTAGCCAGAAGATATAAATTTCTTATGACCTTAATTCCCAAAAACAAACATCTTTGCCACTAACAAAGTCCTAAGTTAACTTACTCTTTCTTGCTAAATGATTTTCTCTCTTCTTAAATTATGTCTTTCTGTTAAGTTGAATTTCTGTTCTGAAATACTTAGACTTTATTGTGATGTCTGTCTTGTTATGTTTGATTATTGGACTTGTATGGCAAAATCTGTCTTCAGAGAGAAATGTTGGTAATATATCTCTGACCTTTTTTTTTTTACCTTTGTTTGACCTTTTATTCAAGGTTGAATCCAAGCCCAACAAGGACCAGAAAGTGACCTATGCCTGTGTCTACACACCAAAGATGGAAGGCGAATACAGAGTCATTGTCAAATTTGGAGAGAAAGAAATCCAGAAATCTCCCTTCAAGGTCCTGGTTGAAGGTGCTGCAGGTGATCCTTCAAAGGTCACGGCCTCTGGTCCTGGTCTGGAGAAGACAGGTGTCACAGTAAACAAGAAAACCTACTTTGAGGTTTTCACAAAAGGTAAAGTAAAATTCTTGATCAGAAACCTATGATAACATCATATAACAGTGATCAGCACATTAGCATTACAGACTGTTAGTTTGGCAAGAAAAATTAAGAAACATTTGGCATGATCAATGAATTATAGGAACCTTAACATAACTAGGTTTAAGACAGGTAGCAGGTTCGAAATCTACTTGATTAGTAATACAGTCAATCTTGTATTAAATGACCACTGAAAAGAAGATAAATTGGTCATCTTTTGACAGGTAGTTTTAAACATGATGAAAGTAATGCAGAATGTTCCCATAGGAGCTTTCTGCATTACTTTAGTCCTGCTGTCACTCACCATGCTTTCCTCATTATGGTGGTTACTTAGTACAATTTTGACTGTATCTGGGGTAAAAAAAGGTTAGAATTAGTTGACAATGATTTGTTGCATATTGCATTGATAACCTAAAAGTAGAATATCATTAAAATATGATAGAGCCATAAGAAAACCAACCTTATTGCATTGTAGTGTACATCAAGACCATCCACTGCATCCTTGATGTAGTGACTGGTCTTGATGTACAGTGTTTGCCATTCACCAGCATGTCAGGTTATATCGTTACCCAACATGTTTACAAGTGTAGACATAGAGTAGACACATCACTGGGTTACAGGGCTCCAGATAAAAGGGAGTAAACTGAACAAATCAAACATTTTCTCGATCATATCAGCTTCAAATCCTATGGTGTGACTACTCATAAGAATCGTCTCGAAGAGACGATTCTAATGAGTAGTGACACCATAGGGTTTAATGCAGAAATAAAGATTTTAGTTTTTAAATACCCCCCTTATCTGGAGCTCTGGGTTAGATAATCACTGTTTTTACAATGCACTAAGTCTGGTTTTCTCATGGTACAGCTCATTTCTTGCTTGAATTTAGTTTTATTGTTTACCAGTTATGTTAAAAAATGCATCAAACAGCAATACCAATGCCACTCAGAGCTTAATTGTTTTGTTTCGCATTCCCAATTGTTTTGCAGGTAGAGTTTTGAATACCTGTAGTTTAGATTAGTTGAAGCCAAGAGAATGCTCTGGGCATGATTTTAGTTAAAGATTGTGAACCAACAATATTGTTTAAATTATATGAAAGAAAAAAATGCATGAAATTAGTAACCTGAGATTATTAATAATGCAGTTAAAACTTCAGTTTTTAGCATAATTATGTTACTTGTGTAGACACAGATCAGAAAACAGTGTAGACCCAGATCAGACAGCTCCTTCAGGAGTTGTCTGATTAGGGTCTGCACTGTTTTCTTATAGGATCTAAGTGTTTTTCAGGGGGTAGATGGTACATAATTAATTATTTTTTTAGACAATGTAATAAGTTACTTTGATATAAGTTAATCTCGGGTTGCACGACCTAGTCAAAGTTCTGCTTCTTTTAGTATACATTTATCATCAATTTTAGTTTGGATGTAGACTTATAGTGATAGAAATATTTTGAACTGTCATGTATCAGAGCTCTAGATAAGAGGAACAAAAAAGCCCCCTTGTCATAATTATTAACCATCTTCTTCCATATCCATAAAATATGCAAATCACGTATATGTAAGGGTGTTTAATCCATTACCCCATAGCATGTTTCTTCTTTTGAAGACAGTTTACAACTTAAAGCAGGCTAAAACCAAAGAAGAATGCGCCTTAAGGCTCATTCTGCTTTAGTTTCAGCCTGCTTTAAGCTACCATCTGCTTGGATGTAGAAAATATTTCTTCTGGTACATATTCATGACTGGATAAATTGAAATTATTTTCTTCAGAAGAGGAATAAATTAGAGGTGTAAAAATGCATATTTATGGGATAATGGGTTATCATAGGAAGTTGCTTAAAGCAAGATGAATGACAAGCAGAAAGTTTATATTTAGGTGCTTTCTGCTTTACTTTCTTCATGCAATAAGCTACCACCTGATGTCATCAATAGCATTCAATATTATTTGCACCTATAGGGTAACAAAGATTTGAATACTTGAAACAATCCCTTTGTATGTAGCTACGATGCATCAATTTTATAGTGCGAATGCTAGTATCTTTTTTAACCCTTTCCCCCATAGAAGCGCCTTTTAGCGCATTCAGTTTATTCTTGCCCTGAAGAAAATAGTTCCAATTTATACATTCATAAATATGTATAATACAAAATATTTTCTATATTCTAGCAGATGATAGCTTAAAGCAGGCTGAAAGTAAAGCAGAATGCGCTTAAAGCGCATTCTGCTTTACTTTCAACCTGTTTTAAGAGGACACCTATATTCAGTACTAGAGATATGCTATGTGGGAAAGGGTTATCTCTCTTTGTAAGTAATATAGTTGTCTGCAACAAATATCATCTGTGACAGATTTAAATTAGAATTTCTACAATTTCTTTACAAAGTAATATCAGAATGTCAAACAGTTTGGATCCTGATGAGACGCCGCATGATGCGGCTTCTCATCTGGATGCAAACTGCTTGCAACGATACAATTTGTTTTGCAATTAGCATGCAAAGAGTTATAAGTTTGAAAGTTTGTAGTTTTAAGTTTGAAAGTTTGTATCATCGACTAACCATTATGGTTGTACAAACCGGTTCAAAGGGAAGATTTATTTTCCATCTTTTAATGAATGCACTGGTCTTATATTTTTATGAATCATGCACACTAACAAAAGTAACTTCATGTATATCATTGTTGTCATGGTAACTAGGTCCACCCCCAAAGGCCAAGGGTCTCCCAGGCAAACTGCCTGTAGGAGGAATGGGTAAGATTTCAGTGTAGCTTATTCTAAACGGATGACCCTCCCCAGTTTTACCTTTTCAGTTCAGCACTTTCGTTTTTACCTTATTTTAGTTTATTCAAATTACTTCAAAAGCGAAAAACAAATCCAAAACATCACTTAGTCATTGTGCTATATGGTTAGTTGTAAGTGATTGAAACACACCAGTATTATTGTTGTACTTGGTTCATTAGCCATCTAGTTAACCCTTAGCCCGCCAAATTAATTGTCGTCTGCTATATTTCTCGTCTGCTTCAAGTTTCAAAGTGCTTCAAAGTTGCTCAAAATTGCTGAAAATGTTGTCCGAGTGTCAAACAGCTTGGATCCGGATGAGACGCCGAGTTACTCGGCGTCTCATCCGGATCCAAGCTGTTTGCATATGGAGCTATGGTCGTGAGTGGCAGGCTAAGGGTTAATTGTATCTGTGAAATGGTAACATATAGTATCAGTGCCTCGGATAAAAGCATTCCATATACAGTCAAACCTGCGTTAACCCTTTACTCCATAGCTTGTATCTAATTTTGAAAATAGGTGACTACTTAAAGCAGGTTGAAAGTAAAGCAGAATGCGTCTTAAAGCGCATTCTTTTTTACTTTCAGCCAGCTTTAAGCTACTATCTACTAGAATAAAGAAAATATTCCTTATGATACATATGCATGACTGTATAAATTGGAACTGTTTTCTTCAGTGGAGGAATAAACTGAATGTGCTAAAAGCTTGCTTCTATGGAGGAAAGGGTTCCTTTAAGTAACAACTAAAAAGATGATACATTTGTAGTATTCATGACAGGTGACAGCTTAATGCAGGGCAAAATTCATGCAGAAGGCTTCTTCTATAGGAGCCTTCTGCATGACTTTTGCCCAGTATTAAGTGGTTACCATGCATCTTCATTCAGCGGTCGCATAACACACAAGTTTGGCTGACAGTGCTATTACATGTATCATTATTTCTCAACCAAACCTTATGATGTGACTATTCATTAGAATTGTCTCTTTGAGGCGATTCTAACAAGTAGTCTCAACATATGGTTATGTTAGCATCCTTACAGCTTACCATTTCACAAAGATGCATTTTTCTGTCGCCCCAATGGCTAAAGACAATCCTAACACTCAGTGTTGTACAAACTTGGCTTCCTCATATAATACACTGCAAACAATTGTCTGCATGAAGTTAATCAGAAATTAATTGGCTTACAACTTAAAAAATATAACAATGACGAGCCACGGGGTCAAATGCTCTCCCTGTATACAGACAAACTGATTTGGAGTGACCGTTTGATAAAGAAGCATTGAGACTTCAACATACAGTTGGCCAATCAGTAGCCAAAAGAACAAATAAGTTATATCCAACTAATAGAGCATAAAACATAGTATGTTTTTACATCTTTGACATTCTTTGTTAAGACTCTGGGGCCCGTTTCATAAAACTTCTTACGACAAATGTTGTCGTAAGTCAGATTATAAAAGTGTCAATTTCTTTTTATTTCTCCATCGAATCCTGTCTTGCGACATTTTTTTGGAATCGTCTTGAAAAGACGATTCCAAAAAGATGTCACAAGACAGGATTAGATAGAGAAATCACAGATTAAATGTATTTTTTAAGTTTTGACTTACGACAACATTTGTCGTAAGATGTTTTATGAAACGGGCCCCAGGTGACCACTGAAAGCAAGATGAAAGTTAAGCAGAAAGCTCCTAAGGAGCTTTCTGCTTAACTGTCATCTTGCTTTCGGTAGTGGCCTTAACATCACTAGGGAATCTTCAATGAAATACATGACATAGTGAGAGTGTAAAGTAGAGACATCCTATATGGAGGAATGGATAAAGGCGTCTTTAGGTACTTATCTAGAAGAAAGAGTAATTATGGACTGAAAGATGCAGAAAGGTCCAAGAAACGTTTTGCCTTATTTGGCCATTGTATTTATCTGCTGTCTGTCTTACAGATTGTCTGTATATTTGCATTTTAAATGGTCACTCAACAGAGCTTACAATTGTTACAATAACATTAAAGTGTTGGGACTTTGTTCCAGAACATATGAATGTCCATGAGTCCATGTGAATGTGTAATCAGAAAACATATACTAGTGGATAACCAATACATTATAGTAAATTATTATTATTCAGGGCCCAAGATAAGAGTGTGCCATTTAAGCATTTCCAAAATTTCTCTTTTATATCTTCTCTAATCACTATGTTGTGACCATTCATTAGAAGTGTCTCAAAGAGATGATTCTAGTGTTTTGTCACAACATAGGGTAGGTTTGGTTGAGAAATAAGATAGTATTTAAAATACATATGTATCCACTTTAAGTGGAGCTAAGCTAAATTATTGGTGGCAAAAACATGCTCAACATTGACATGACATTGTCCAAACAAAATTACATAGGGAAATGGGATGATGAATTGTCAATATAGTGTAAACAGACCTATATATATATTATCTTGAGACATTTAAGGTCAATATTGTATAATGCAACCGCTCAATAGAATACACATTGATATTCTTTGATACAAATGGATGTTCAATGTATATAAAAATGTCATGCAGAAAGCTCTTTTAGGAACTTTCTGCAATATTTTTGTCATGCATTAAGCAGTTGCCTGTCTAAGATTTCTGTATGATATTTCAGTGAGTATTCGATCAATACAAGATTGATTGTATACTTATGGTATGCTAGCTAGGCGGATTATGGTACAGATATATGCCAATTATTTCAATATTTGGCTAAAACAATTACTCTAGAAAGCCAGAATCAATGATTTTTCAAATTAGACTTTCTTTGTTCCATTTTGGGTGTGGGACTTGAATAATGAATATATCAGTTATTGTTATGTGTTGCATGTTAATGTTGTGTTTATTCCTGAAAAGAAACATTGTCCATTTGTCTCCTTATTTTGTATTCAGAGTTAAGTTGGTGACGGTATTTTTACTCAAGAAAGTGTATACACAGTATCAATAACAAAATTCATGATTTTGGGATCTTAAAATCATGCTTTCATATCATTTTAATGTCTAAACTCAGCTAAAAATAATTAACTTCATTACAAAAATATGTTAATGGTTGCTTGTCCTATGCAAACAGTTTATAGACTGATCAGGGTCTGCACAGTTTGTGATTTTGCAATCCATTGTTAAAACAACCCTGAATTGTCTAAAATGAAAAAGACTTAAATTGTGTATTATATTTTGATTTAAATTGTCCCATCAAATTTTGATATATCAGGGTCAACAAGTGAAAGACAATATTCTTTAACCCTTTAAATTACCCCATAGCCTGTTTCTAGTTTTGAAAATAAGTGAGAACTTAAAGCAGGTTGAAAGAAAAGCAGAATGTGCCCTAAGGCGCATTCTGCTTTACTTTCAGCCTGCTTTAAGTTACCACCTGCTAGAATTAAGAAAATATTCCTTCTGCTACATATTCATGACTGTATTGATTGGAATTATTTTCTTCCGCGGAGGATTACATGGAATGCGCTAAAACGCGCTTCTATAACGTAAAGGGTTAATGTCTGTCCAGAAGTTGAGCCTGGTGTTGCTGTAAGCTTTGCACAGGTAAAGCAATTGTGTTTTGAGATTGAAAGCAGACATGGCTTATACAATATTTGCATGAAAGATGTAAAGACGTTGTACTTCACATTCACATTTACCCTGTCATTTGTCATGTGCACATTTCTCCCAACCTTCCATCTTCACTAAGCCAGGTTTACATTGAAGATGTAAAGACGTTATTCTCATTTACATTTTCCCTGCCATTGTCATGTACACATTATTCCCAACCTTCCATCTGCACTGAGCTATGTTTAGTGTCAAACACAGCAAAATCCAAACCTCATTGTATTATGAGTCACCTTGTCAGTAAAAAATACTTTGATTAGTAATTCAGGCTCCAGATAAGAGTGTGTAAAACCGCTTATTTTCAACATTGTCTCAATTACGACTCCACTAAATCCTATGTTGTGACTACTCATTAGAATTCAGGGCTCCAGATAAGAGTAGTTTTTCAAAAACTAAAATCTTTATTTCTGAATTAAACCCTATGGTGTCACTACTCATTAGAATCGTCTCTTCGAGACGATTCTAATGAGTAGTAACAACATAGGATTTGGTGCTAAAAAGAGTGAGAAAATGTTGGATTTGTTGAAAAAACTACCTTTTAACTGGAGCCCTGAGAATTGTCACTGTAATGATTCTAACAAATAGTCACAACATATGTTTTTTGAAATATACACCATATCTGGATCTCTGGGTATTGTTATACAAAGAATTTTGAACTAAAGCTCTTGCAGTGAAACTTAAATGATTTGCTAAATATTGAATTTTATTACAAAAGGAGCAAAAGAGAAAACTTGCGAAGTCAACACTCATTTATTTTGTTTTTCTAACTCATGAAAGCCATGCAATTTTACTAGCTTTGATTTAAGTTTATTTTCATATCATACTTAGATTAGTCCTGCTTCTATCATTATATATCATTTCTACATTTTCAAGGGCTCAAAATGAGAGCGAGTAAACTGAATATTTGCAACTTGTAGATAAATTGATTTCAAACTGATCATCCTATATAGCCAGTGCTGTTGTCTTACAGATGCCGGTAAGGGTACAGTTGATGTACAGATCCTGGACCCAAATGGTCACAGAGACAGATGCAAGCCCACCATCAGCCCAGCAAAGAAGGAAGGAGTGTACCTGGTAGAGTACACAGCTTTAGAAGTTGGTGCACACACCATCACCATCAAGTTCAATCACGTAGACATCCCGAAGTGCCCATACCATGTCACTGTCGGGGGAGCCATCAACCCAAAGGCTGTGTATGCCACAGGACGCGGTATCCAGCCTAAGGGTGTGCGGGTGAAGCAGAATGCCGAATTCAAGGTTCACACTAAGGACGCTGGCACGGCTGAGGTCAAGGTTCAGATCATTGGTCCAGGTAGGCACTACAATCATACATCATTCTGTACCTGAATATCAACCTTTCCTTCCATAACTTGTTTTTAGTATTTAATCCTTATAGGTCGCTTGCAGTTAAAAAAAACACGATAAATCTTAGATAATTTTAAAAGCTGAAAATGGTCAATTACGTGGGGTGTTATTGGCTTTTACCTTGATCACGTTTGTTTATATTGGAGAATATCCCCAGGTAAAATCCCGTGCAAGTTGCTTCTTTCTGAAAGGTGAATCTCGTGCTGATATTGGTTGTTTAGTTGTACAAAATTAATTGTGAGGCCCCATAATCCATTACATTTTTACTATGCCTAAATCCACGAACTCTTCATCAGGAATAAAGAATAAAGAACAAAGGAATAAAGAGAATTGCAATTACTTTTCAAACCGAAGCTAATGTACCCCAGTCAGGGCCTCGTTCGGTTAGTTGTAAACTGCTACGGCATGCGATAGCTTAACGGTGAGGCGTTGCCGGGTCGTGAAAGATAGGCTGTTGAATAACTTGAAATCACCCTTCGGAAAAGTGTCCCTTAGAAGTGTAAACTTTATATAGAAGTTATGAATAAAACTTTTTTATTACGAAGAGAAAAAAATATTTCTTTTTTGTCAGAGTTGGTATAAGTATATCATAAATCTATGCAAAATTCCATTTGTCTCCGTTTTCTTGTTATGGAGATATTTGAAAATTATCGTGTTTTTTTGAACTGCAAACGACCTATACCACATAGTTTGATTCTAGTTTTGAAGACAGGTGACCCCTTAAGGGTGTATCAATGTCATGACTTTGGGAAATTTTCAAAGTATATGAAAACACTCTATGATGGTTTTGTATTGAAGAGCTATTTAAGATGAATGAAAAAATAGAAAAAGTGTACATTTTGGTGACCAACAGTTGGCTCTACGGCCATGTAAAATTTACCCCACCCACTTCCTCTTATTTTGTCCTTTTCAAACAGCCCGCTTCAATAAAATCCATTTTAAATGAAAACAAATATGATAATTTGGTTTTGTGTTATTTATTTCCTATCTATGGCAGTATTTCTTCATACAAAAACTAATTTAAGAAAAAAAAGGCACCAAATGTGAAATTTATAAAGCTCTATATATCATCGATATGGTACTTTTTTGTAAATTTTGTAAGGGGAGATAACTCTTTTTACTTTAATAACTCAAAATTTTCAACACTGACCTTTCAATTTCTTTTCATATTTTGAACTGCCTTAGCATGGGCTTTCATCTGGTAGAATATAAAAAAAAGTTTAATACTAGAACTATTTCATTTTCAAACTTTTTTAAATTTTTTCATAAAATAAAAAATCTAATAAAATCATGCCCTATACAAAGCATATTTTTGATATTCAAGGATCCATATTGTTCAAACCTGATGCCTGCTTTGTCTAAATTTGGTTTCTATATGTGAAAATACCACCATAGACATGAAATTAATAATGAAAACCCAAATTATCATGTTTGTTTTGTTTTGAAATAAATTTTACTGAAGCTTGTACTCTTAATGGGTAAAATTTGAAAAAACTGTCCAAATTTGACATACCTTTTTCAAATCGCTGTAGCTCAAAAAAAAGGACACCACCATATTTATTTTTTTTCATTTTTTCATTCATCATAAACAACTCTTCCAAAAAAACAATGTTAGAAAAAAAGTTTGATACTTTGAAAAATTGGCTTATGACATTGATACACCCTTAAAGCAGGTTGAAAGTAAAGCAGAAAGCTTCCTGTTTGCTATGAGCACCAATCTGTTAGGATTTCGGAAAGTTCTTTTCAGCTTTTTGTAAAGACTTTGTAGAGCATGAAAATTCTATCGGGGATAGATCATAGGTGGATTGGGATAGGTAAGATGAGAAACGGTTTATCTATTAAAAATAAAGAGAAGTGCCACGTTTTATATTAATCATAACAAGATTTTTTTCTAATGAGCTTTTCTAAAAAAAAAAAAAAAAGGTGCTTACAATGATTGCAGAAAAATGACTATGAAAATACAGAATCAAGGCTCCAGACAAGAGAGAGTGTTGAGTCGAGTTTTCCAACATTTTGTCCTTAACCAATTACCTCTTAGCCTAATCTAGCTTTGAAAACATATGACCACTTAAAGCAGGTTGAAAGTAAAGCAGAATGTGCCTTAAGGCACATTCTGCTTTACTTTCAGCCTGCTTTAAGCTACCATCTGCTAGGATATAGAAAATATTTCTTCTGGTACATATTCTTGGCTGTATAAATTGGAACTATTTATTTCAGTGGAGGAATAAAAAAGAGGTGTAAAAAGGCGTTTTTAAGGGGTAATGGGTTAATGTCTGCACTAAATCCTATGGTGTTACACCTCATTAGAATTGTATCTTTGAGACGATTCTAATGAGAAGTAATACCATAGGGTTTAATGCAGAAATTTTAGGTTTTGAAATACTCCTCTTACCTGGAACCCTGCAAACTCATTATTGTGTATGTTACAGGTGGTATGGATATCAAATGCACTGTCAAACAATCGAAGACAGAGGAAGGTGTGTATGAGTGCCTCTACATTCCACCCAAAGTGGGTCAGTACGTCATCAATGTGACATTCGGTGGCCAGCACATCACCAAGAGTCCTTTCCGTGTCGATGTTGGACCAGAAAAGACATCAAGGATTGTTGCCTTTGGACCCGGTCTGGAAGGCGGTGTGGTCAACCAGCCAGCATGCTTCACAGTCGAGACAAATGGAGAAACTGGTGCTCTAGGTAAGATAATTATTATTATTATTATTATTATATTATACCCAATTTATATAGCTCTCTTTTCACACAGGAGTTGTGCGTTCAAAAGCGCTTAATAGGTTTGAAGTAAATGTATGCTCTCAGTTTTAAAAATAATAATAAAGAATATCTATAGCCAAACATGTGTTAAGGTACTACTTAAAAGACGATATATTTGTAATATTTATGACAGGTGGCAGCTTAATGCATAGAAACATTCTCTACATTAATCTTCCATCTATATTTATTGTTGCTTAGAAGCTCTTTTCAGTATTGAGTACAGTAAAGCAGATTGCTTTAATATCAATCTGCTTTTATCTACCATCTGCTAGGATTTACTTCTGGTACACATTCATTACTGTATGAATCTCAGAATTAGTTTCTTTAGTGGAGGAATAAATTAAAGGTGTAAAAATGTATATTCAAGGGGTAATGGGTAAAAATGTGTATTCATCTTCTTTTGAGTGACAACTAGAAACAAGTACAGTCGAACTTCGATATCTCGAAGTCGGTTTTGTCGAACATACCCGTATTTCAAAGTTAAAACGTGGCTAGGCCACGTTTTAACTTTGAAATATGGGTATGTTCGACTTAACCGAGCATGAAATAATGCAGTTCATATGACTAACTATCGGATAGGTCGAGTTAAACGAGTTCGAGATATCGAAGTTCGACTGTATATGAGTGTAATAATAAATTGTTTATCTAGCTAAAATATGCACCGTGTTTCTGTGTTCAGGATTCTCCATTGAGGGTCCATCCCAGGCTAAGATTGACTGTAAGGACAATGGTGATGGCTCAGCTGATGTGACCTACTGGCCCACCCAGCCAGGAGAGTATGCTGTTCACATTCTGTGTGACGAGGAGGATATTCCACAGGCTCCATACATGGCTCAGATCCAACCAGCAACAACAGCTTTTGATGCCTCAAAGGTGAGGAAACACCCTAACACATAAATGTTATGAACCCTTGACCTCATAGCTGGTTTCTTCATTCTGAAGTGTCCACTTAAAGCAGGTTGAAAGTAAAAAAGTCTGCTTTAAGCTACTATCTAATAGGAAGTATTTCTTATGTTGCACATTAACCCTTTCCCCCATAGAAGCGACTTTTAGCGTATTTAATTTATTCTTCCGCTGAAGAAAAGTTCCAGTTTATATCCTCGTGAACAATTACCATTACAAATATTTTATATAGCCTTGCAGATTTTAGCTTAAAGCAGCCTGGAAGTAAAGCAGAATGTGCCTTAAGGCACATTCTGCTTTACTTTCAACCTGCTTTAATAGATGGTCACTTGTCTTTAAAACTAGAAACAGTATATGAGGTAAAGGGTTAAGCGCTGTATAAAATGGAACTATTTTCTTTAGTGGAGGAATTAATTAAATATGAAAAGGTTGCAGAAGAATTGCACTAGTAGCACAAGAAGTCGTAGTTAAATGAACTATATTTGATGGTAACCTACGCCGGAAACAGCGTAGTACTTCGTCTAAGTTTCGTCGTGAAATATAGATCTGAAAAACATGATTACAGGGCCCCAGATAAGAGGGAGTAAACTGAACAAATCCAACATTTTCTAACTTTCGCACCAAATCCTATGGTGTGACTACTCATTAGAATCGTCTTTTTGAGACGATTCTAATGAGTAGTGACACCATAGAGTTAAATGCAGAAGTAAAGATTTTAGTTTTTGAAATACTCCCCTTATCTGAAGCTGGATTAGCATAGATTTATTTGATTGGCAGTTTTGATGTACTCTAGCTTTGCCTATTAATATTTATTGACATTCTGTTGTTATATTCTGTTATGTTATATTATTTGTCAGGTCAATGCCTATGGTAAAGGATTGGAAAAGGATGGTGTCATCGTTAATAAGGCTGCTGAATTCACAGTGGACGCCAAGAAGGCAGGAAAAGCTCCCCTACACATTACTTGTGTTGATGCTACTTATAAGGCAGTAGAGGTCATAGTGAAGGACAACAAAGATGGTACATTTGCCTGTAAATACATCGCGAAAACCACATCAAAACACACCATCATCATCACATGGGGAACAATTGGAATACCCAAGAGCCCCTTCAGGGTAAGCTCAAGAGTCCCAAACTACAGTCGAACTTTGATATCTCAAACTTGGTTAAATCGTACATAACCCTATTTCAAAGTTAAAACGTGGCTAAGCCACGTTTTAACTTTGTAATATGGGTATGATTGACTTGATCGAGCATGAAATAATGCAGTTCATCTGTCAAACTATGGGATAGTTCGAGTTAAGTGAATTCGAGATATCGAAGTTTGACTATTCAATTATTTAAATTTTGTCCTCTGTTGGCAATAGTGAATATCACCTATATCTAACTTTGTTTAGGGCAGGATACTGCTCAAAGCAAGATGGAAGTAAAGCAGAAAGCTCCTTAAAGAGCTTTCTGCTTTACTTTCATATTGCTTTAAGCTGGCACCTGTATTCAAAACCATTTTCAATTTTTAGTACTTCTGTGGAGGAGAAGGTAGACACATCTGTGAAGAAACTGGTGAACTCTTTACTCAATAGTGTATATCTAGTACTGAAGACAAGTAACCACTTAAAGCAGTCTTGAAAGTGTTCATTGGGTTGGTAAATCCATAATTAGAATACTTTTTTCATCAATCACAACACTTACTATTTTCCTTATTGCTGACTGTTTCGTCCACTACTGTGGACATCCTCAAAGCTACTGGCGACGTGACGACTTCTCACTCGCGGCTTTGAACCTCGGGACTCTCCGCCAATCTTCCGTAGATTGGCGAAAAGAGGGTCGTAGATCAGCAATAAGGAAAATAGTAAGTGTTGTGATTGATGAAAAAAGTATTCTAACCACTTAAAGCAGGTTGAATGTAAAGCAGAATGCACCATAAGGTGCATTCTGCTTTACTTTCAGCCTGCTCTTTAAGCTACTACCTGCTAGAAAATATAATACACATTTCTGACTGTATAAATTACAACTATTTTCTTCATTGGATGAATAAATTGAATGTGTTAAAATATCTGTGGAGGAATTGATTAAGGATAGTTTAGAAATTGAAATTGGGGAGTTTACTATCAAAGACTTACCATTGTACATATGTATGTCATGTTTGAGAATCAAGACTAATCTAAACCCTTTTAACAGATGGTAACAAATCAAACTAAGTGTTGCCATGATTTTGTATATAATATTATGACATTTGATGTTTTCTAGGTGAATGTGACCGAGGCTACCAATCCAGGAAATGTGAAGGTGTATGGTCCTGGAGTGGAGAAAGGAGTCAAGACATGGGTCTGCACTCACTTTACAGTAGACTGCCGATCAGCCGGACCAGGTAACACCTTTAGTATAATATGAAAGTTGATTTATTTAACCCATTACCCTTAGCCTGTTTCTAGTATTGAAGATAGGTGATCACTTAAAGCAGGTTGAAATTAAAGCAGAATGTGCTTAAGGCACATTCTGCTTTACTTTCAGCCTGCTTTAAGCTATCATCTGCTAGGATGTAGAAAATATTTCTTATGTTACATATTTTTGACTGTATAAATTTGAACTATTGTCTTCAGCGCAGGAATAAATAAAAGGTATGTTTATGGGGTAATGGGTTAACTCAAACGTAGCTGAATTTTTAAATGAACTGTGATAGATGAACAGTTAACATTGACTGACAATGGTTTATCCCAAATTAATTCAAATTGACATACCGTACAAAGTCATGTACAGACCTTGATTAGAAGTCCCCTTGAGAATCGCTTTGATCTGAATGTACACTGTTTACAAAGGATGTATATACTTAATCCCGTACTGTTTGGGCTTAAAATGAGTTTGCCGGTGATGATTATCTACACAGTTTGCAAACACTACATATACTGGCTTATCGTAGATTAACCCATTTATTCAATGATACAATTTTTTACGCCTCAAATTTATTCTTCCATTGAAGACAATAGTTCCACTTTAATAGTCATGAATAAGAACCATAAGAAATGACATTTATATCCAAGAAGATGGTAGCTTAAAGCAGACTGAAAGTAAATCAGAATGGTCCTTAAGGAGCATTCTGATTTATGTTCAGCCTGTTTGAAGCAGCCATCTGTCTTAAATATTAAAAACAAGGATTAATCAGTGTGATTAGTCTATTTATTGTAGCAAACATGCAATACATTGATGATCCTTATTAATTATTCCAGGTGATGTGGCCATTGCTCTTACTGATCCAAACGGTAAAGACGTGCCTGTTAAAACAACAGATAACAATGACGGTACCTTCACCGTGGAATACGAACCAAGACTGCCAGGAACCTACACCGTGGTCGTCTTCTTTGCCACCAAGGAAATACCCAAATCACCAATTAAGGTCAAGGTCGAATCTAGCATTGACCTTAGCAAGGTCACTGTAAAGGGACTGGAAAAACGTAAGTTTAACTTGTATGTGAATTCTGTTCTTATTGTAGTTTTAGATACTGGATAGAAGATTCGTTATTAGTTTTACAAACATTTTATGATGTGTAAGCAAATATTTATTCTTCAGAAATAGAAGTAATAAGAACAGAATACCTTGTGAAACATCTGTCTATAGCCTCAACATATAAACATGTATAGAATAAATCCTGTGATGAACAGCCATTTCATAAAGAAGCATGAATATTTCTGAAGGGTCTTTACAACTTAATGCAGGACAAAAGAAATGCAGAAAGCTCCAACTGGAGCTTTCTGCATTTCTTTTGACCTGTATTAAGCTCATATCTTTTTTGCATTTTTTCCATCTCACCTTCTTTTCAGTGGCTATTTAACACAGATGTTACTGTATATTCCATAACCATACCTTATAGAGTGATATATGTAGTTCTGTTGATTTTTTTAGCCATTGCAAAGAGCGGTCTTTGGGGAAAAATAAGATGTAAAAACTTCTTCAACTTATTCTTGAAAGTCAAACATCACATCTACCATTGGAGTAGGTTTGTTTAAATTTTTACAAATTTAGGTACTGATGATTTTGAACAAATGTCAAACATGTGTTTTTTCTCCAAAGGTTGTTTGTTAATTTGCTTGGCTCATACATACTATACTTTCTATATGTATTTCTACATTTCTATATATGTATTCTTAATTTTTGTAGCCAAGGTTTCAGGACCATCCAGCCAAGCATTTCCGTGTTTAGTTAACATTTACATCTTGATAGTAGTGTTAGAGCTAACAGAGCTCTAGATAAGGCAAGTTTCTCAATGTCTAACTTCCTTATGCCTCAACCAAATCCTATGATGTGACTACTCATCTGAGTAGTCACAACATAGGATTTTGATGAGATATAAGGGAGAAAACTATAGAAAGAATCCACTTGCTCTTATCTGGAGCCCTGGGGCCCGTTTTACTAAACAACTTAGGCAAAAATTCGTAAGTCAAAATCGTTTAACCCTTATTTTTCGATCATAAACGTTTGCAAACAGCAAATAGCCAGATCAGAGAACGCAGCGCATCCTCTGATCTGGCTATTTGCTGTTTGTAGCAAGTGATAATAAAAAATATAAATTAAAATTTTAAATTTTGACTTGCACAAAAATTTTGCGTAAGTAGTTTAGTAAAATGGGCCCCTGGTGTACATTATTCTTTTATCAGCCCTTGAAGAATCTCTTTTGTTTTATTCCTGTTATTATCCATTATTTTCTGTTTTGTTTCGTTTTATGTTAATTACCAAAAAAAAAATGGCAAAACTTCAGTGTGACTGAATGACCATTATTGTTTGTTTATCTTCACAAACTCTAGCCATAATGATAGGGGAAAAGAGGACGATAACAGTAGTTACAATCAAGGCCCTAAAGAAGGACGCACCTTGCACCATTATCATCAAAATGCCCTCTGGAAAAACAATAGATATGAAAGTGGCTATTGACAGTGAAGGGTACTCCACTGTGTTTACCCCATCTGAGGAAGGGGCCCACACTGTCACCATTACTTATGGCGGCATGCCCGTACCAAAATCACCCTTCACTGTTATGGTCGAAATTGCTATTGACGTATCCAGGGTAGTGGTCAAAGGGCTTGAATCTCGTAAGTATTGTTACGAGCCAGTCCTTATCAACACATGCATTCACACAATGGCTTTGACTAGATGCCTCTCCCGACCAAGGTTGATGGAGTTATCCCCCCATGTGCCTGTGACAGGCTAACAACAATGTGTGAAATAACCCAAACTATTAAATACAGCTGAAATGATAGGCATACAGACTAGCCTGTGTTAAGCTACCAGTCAATAGGAGATACATGGGCATTGTTTGAGGCTGTTATCAGCTTAATGCAGAATTAAAGTAATGTAAAAAAAAACAACTCTACATCTGCATTAATTCTTTGAACAATTGTGTAACATATACACATCCTTTACAAACAGTTTATCTGTTAAGAGTACACTTGTCCTATAGAAACATTGAAGACCCAGATAAGATGGCTCCTATTGGAGCCCCCTGATCAGTAGATGGATGAATTAACCCTTTCCCACATAGCATATCTCTAGTGTTGAATATAGGTGTCCACTTAAAGCAGGTTGAAAGTAAAGCAGAATGCGCTTTAAGCGCATTCTGCTTTACTTTCAGCCTGCTTTAAGCTATCATCTGCTAGAATATAGAAAATATTTTGTATTATACATATTTATGAATGTATAAATTGGAACTATTTTCTTCAGGGCAAGAATAAACTGAATGCGCTAAAAGGTGCTTCTATGGGGGAAAGGGTTAAAGGAGTAGAAAAGCATATCTATGGAGTACTGAGTTAAGGAGGCACATAATTTATGTTAAGTGCCCTTCATTCATGCTTCTGTCTTGAACTGTGGCTGAACACAGGCTTAGAATGTATATAATGTAATTAAGCTGAGGCAGTTCAATAGGGGAATGTAGAATTTTCAACAGCTAAGTTGCACCAGTAGGATTCTGAAGTTCTGTTCTCCAATGGAACAATTAACTTTCAGACTTTGACTGTAGGAACTAAAACAAACATACTATTACATTTAACTGCTGGTATTCTAAATAGCTTGCTTCTGTCGCAACTAAAATAATACATATCTCGAGTTGTCACGAGATGGAGCTGCTTTCCGTTGACATTAGGGTTTTGAAGTGATTTTGCCATTTGCATGGTTACCTTTACCTTCAGTTTCCAACAGAAGAATTTATTCATCCCCCACCCCTCATGATACCCCTTTATCCATTATTTTTCAGGAATTTGTTTTCAGCAAACAGCAATAAGCAATTTTTTATACAGAAGTAATATGATAGAAACTTTTTTCTGTCACTTATTGGATCATAATCTTTGGTACATACGGTGGGTGTCTGTTGTGTATGTGTTGCCTATGTGCTGTTTGTGTCTTCATGTTTGTTTTATTTGTCTTACCTGTAATTCTGTTTATACCCAGCACCAATAGTAGAGTTTTACATCATGCATGCTTCGCTCACAGAAACATGTGATAAGGGTTTCAGGTGTTTTATCATAGAAGATTATTTCTCTAGCCATTCCACTTGGAGAAACCAGGCCTGTTTACATTGTCACAATGGGTCTTCCCAAAAAGGATGCTCCTTGTAAAGTCACTGTGAACACACCCAAAAATAAAACCGTGGAGCTCCCAGTAAAGAAGTGCCCCGAGGGCTACACATGTGACTTTAAGCCCACTGAGAAGGGTGAGCATAAGGTCACAGTAGACTATGACAAGAAGCCAGCTCCTGATTCACCATACAGAGTGGATGTTGTTGAGCCTAAGCTGGCTCAGGTGGAAGTCAGAGGACTAGATGAACGTAAGTAATCCAAGTTTGCCCCTCCCTTTGTTTTGTGAGTGTTGATCATGTATACTTGTTGAATTGTAGACCTTTATGCACAAACAGCTTGTCAGTAGTAGTAATGATATGGCTAATATGTGTAATACATGTTTATTGGAGATACAGCACATTGAACATTTTCATTGGATATTCAGAAACGTTTTCATGTCACACAAAAGATTTTTAGAAATGGTTGAATCTGATAATGCTACAGAAGATAAACCCAGATGAGACAATATAAACTGCAGATAATGTGAAATGACTGGATAGTTAACCTTTGGAAGATTGTCAATTAAAATTAAGCTACATGTAATAGTATTTCATAAAAATGTCAGATACAAAGATGAATTGGTTTTTTGTCTGATTACATTTTCGAAATTAACATTTAGAGCCTTAACTATTAGAGTCAAACCTCTATTAAGTATGCATTGAAAAGAAGAAACATATAACATAATTTATGAATATTTAAATGCAGGTTAAACGTAATGCAGAAATCTCCTCTACATTATTGTGATCCTGCATTTAGCAGTCACTTGTCTTTTAATCAATGATTCTTTATTTGATTACAAAAAGACCCGAAGTTAATGAATTACAAATAAATGATTAGTTAATGAATGTATGGAGTTAGAATATGTGAGACTGCAAGATATTGAGTTTCTGAATAGAGATAATAGACTAGTACTGATCAGTTTCATCACTCATTGTTCAGCAATTGAAGTTGGCGAGAACCGTCCTGTTACAATTGACACGTCAGCAATGCCCAAGAAAGACCTGCCCTGTAAAGTAACAGTCACAAGCCCCAAGAAAAAAACTGTGGAGCTTCCTGTCAAAAAGGCTCCCGAAGGCTACACCACCACATTTACACCCAAGGAAACTGGCCCACATAAGGTGACTGTAGACTATGACAGCAAACCCGTGCCCAAATCACCTTTCACTGTTGAAGCCGTGCCAAAGGGCTCAAAGCCTAAATTCCAAGTGATAGTTACAGGACTTGAAACCCGTAAGTTTGCAGATACTGGTTAAAATAAACTAGCATTAAAATAGCCAAGAGTTTTTATCAAAAGAAAGGAGCGTTAATTTGAAAAGCTAATTCTAATTTCATGTTGAAGCATAACACTGATAATAATAGGTTTAGTATTTGTTATGTTCTGTCAAAAGCAAGGCTGAAGATAAAGGGGAGTAAACTAAAACACTTTATATCCTTTATGTTTCTACCAAACCCAATGTTACGAGTCCTCAGAAGTGCCTTAGAGACAATTGTGATGAGTAATTACAACATAAGGTTTGGCTTAGACCAAAGGATTTGTGTTATAGATTTCGTCACTTTTCTGGAACTTCAAATTAATATTTTCCCATTAAGCTAACTTTATGATACATGAATTAGTTTTAAATGTTTTGATGATAAATAACTTGCAATATAAATTACAAATGTGATGCAATTGATGAAGAGATTTTACCAACATGAAATCTGAATACAAGACAAACAAGTAAAAGTATTTATTTTCCCTGCACTTATAGCTATTAACGCTGGGGAGAAGAGGTTGATCACCATCATTGTTAAAGTTGGAAATAAGTCAGCACCTTGCAAGGTCACAGCAACCAATCCTAAAGGTCGTGCAACTGATCTGAAAACAAAGCCAAACCCAGAGGGCTATGAAACCGTGTTTACGCCCTGGGACTCTGGCATGCACAAAATCAAGGTTGAATTTGACAGCACCGAGGTACCCAAGTCACCATTTGAAGTTGAAGTCATCAAAATTAACTTTGCTGCTATTATTGTCAAAGGTCTTGACAAACGTGAGTGCCTAACACGTTTTGTTAGATTAATTGAAACAGCTACTATATTAATCCTCCTCCTGTAGTTAGCATTATAATATTGACACTTTTTGATAACAGTGTAGACCAAGATCAGACAACTCCTTAAGGAGCTGTCTGATCTGGGTCTCCACTGTTTTATTTTGGAATCTGTCTGACATGTGTCTACACTCTATCTTGGGAATTATTTTCCATATTTTTCTAGCCAATGTTATCATTCATGTGATAGATGCTCATAGTGGGTGGAGTTTTATGTATGAATATTCAGTGTGTGGGGGGGGGGGGGGGGGAATTATAAAGTGAGATATATAATTATATACTTAATGAATGGAACTAAAACAATTATTGACTAGTAAAAAGTATATAAATAAGACAAAATAAAAGAATATGAAAGCCACAAGTCAAAACTTACCTATTATTAATTCAAGATTATTTCCATTCAGAGAAGTAATTACATTCAATCCTAAATAATTGAAACATTAAGTGTAATATTTCAAACATTTCCTTGAACAAATTCCCATTATCATGTTAAATAAATATATTTTAGCAATTCCCTTGGGAGAAACCAGAAAGGTTAGCATTATCACCAAGGATTGTGGCAAACCCGACCTTCCTTGCAAGGTCACGGTGACCAGTCCTAAAGGTGATACCACTGACCTTCCAACGTCAAAGACCCCACAGGGCTATGACTGTGACTTCACCCCTAAAGAGCCTGGGGATCATAAAGTTACAGTTGAATACGCTGCCAAGGAGGTGCCCAAGTCACCTTTCACTGTCCATGTTGAAGTGTCTGAAATACCACAACAAGCAATCCAACCCGAGGAAATTGCCCGTAAGCTCTGGAAACATTTCTATATATAGTTTAAATTTGCTTTTAGGACCACTCAGTAAATAGGTCATTGATGATGTTTTATAAAAAATGATATAGGAATGTGTAACAAATGAAATCTTTAAAATGACCTAGTAAAGTGTTGCTGACAGACTAAATTTATTATCAAAATTGCTTTTTGAGCAACCTGATTAAACTTGAAGAAATAGTATATAATAATAATGATATATTATCTACTTAAAGAGTTTTGTATAATTATTGTTTATTGAAAGCTTAGATAATAATCATAATTCAAATTTGAAGTGATAAATTGAACCATTTTTCTGAACAAAGAAATGTTGTGTTTGGCCTGACATGTGTATCATATTAAGAGATTTTTTCACTCAACTTTACCCTAGCAACCAAAGCTGCTCCGACTAAATCTAAACCATCAGGTGGTGATGTGGTTGTCACAGGGCTGGATACCCGTAAGTCACAGGCTACAATCCTCTGCATTTCATGAATAGAATAAAGTCAAGTTCTACTATTGCAACCACTTAGAACAAAGGGATGGTTTGTGCTTTAAGGCAGGTGGCTGCTTAAAGCAGGATAAAAGTAAAGCAGAAAGCTCCTGAAGGAGCATTCTGATTTACTTTTATCCTGCTTTAAGCTGCCACCTGGGTTAAATGCTATAAATGAGACCTCTGTAGTGGTCGGGATAGATGGACTTGAATGTGCGGATTATTGCTTAAAAGTGCATGATGCTCTCAATTAAAAACATACTTCTCAAAGTCATTTAGGAACCTGAAAGTAGATGGATTTGGTTCAACGTTTGTTAGATAAAGTAATACTGGCTGTAGTTAAAATAATATGCTTCTTTTGGGTAAAGAGCTACCGCTAGCACCCTTTGATAAGTTTATGGATGACATAAGCAAATGTATATTGACATTTCTGCATTAAAATAATGGTATTGCACCTATATCTGAAGCTTCTGTTTATGGTATCAATATGAGTCTTTGCCCAACCATCAATAAGGGCATGTGGTAAGGGTCTCTAGTGTCTGGGGATTAACATGCATCACAGTGATGTAACTCGAGAGTATTTTGCAGGTAAATCTTTAGAACATACCTGCCAGTGAGATTTTGAAACATTATGCCCAAATTGTGGTTCTTAAATAATTTCGGGGAGTATAGTCATGAGCAATATTGATAAAATGCAATTGCATACACTCAAAATAAATTAAGATTGCCTATTATTATTAATAATTCAGAATGAAGTTTTATTATAATACAGAGTTTGTTTAATTATTAGACTGCATGAAACACACTTTCAATAGAAATATTATTTTATTAGATTTATGGTTAATTTTTATTTTGACAAGACTAGATAACAATATAAAAGTTACAAAGTTGATTGCTACATAACATTGTTTGAACAGTTTATACAGGGGTATTCAAATCCCTTTTGCTTACGCATATGAGGCAGGGCTACATAATAAGAGGGAGTAAATTGAACAAATTCAGCATTATCTTACTCATTTCAGCACCAAATCCTATGAAGTTACTACTCATTAGAATCGTCTCTTCGAGACGATTCTAATGAGTAGTAACACCATAGGGTTTAAAGCAGAAATAAAGATTTTAGTTTTCGAAATACTCCCCTTATTTGGATCCCTGTGAGGCATCTTACACAATCATTGAACCTCCCTTTAACAGCTGTAAACCCTGGAGAAAAACGCCCAGTTCTCATTGATACAACCAAAGCTCCAAAGAAGGGAGCACCTTGCAAAGTATCTATGACTAACCCCAAAGGTCGTACAACTGAACTTAAGACAAAGCCGGTACCTGATGGCTTTGAGACCACTTTCACCTCCTGGGATAAGGGAGTACACACTGTCAAGGTGGAATATGACAGTAAAGAGGTGCCTGAATCACCGTTTGAGGTTATAGTTGAGAAGATTGATGTCTCTCAGGTCACTGTCAAAGGCCTCGATACTCGTGAGTTGGAGCATTTGGGTTTCTTCTTAGCACAATTTCAGTCAATCTTGTATTAACCCATTACCCCATAGCCTGTTTCCAGTTTTGAAAACAAGTTACTGCTTAAAGACGCATTCTGCTTTACATTCAGCCTGCTTTAAGCTATAATCTGCTGGGATATAGAAAGTTTTTTACAATGCATATTCATTACTATATAAATTGAAACTATTTTCTTCAGTGGAGGAATACATTAAAGTCGTATTTATGGGGTAATTGGTTAAGCAACCACTCAAAAGAAGAGTTTAGGGAAATCTTAAATACAAGTGATTGGTCAATGCAAATGAAATTATCCAGAAAGAGCTTTCTGCATACATTTTTTTCTGCATTAAGCTGTCACTTGTCTTTAGAGATCCCCATGCTTCTTCAGATAGTGGTCGCTTTATACAAGACTAAATGTAACTAAATGGTCATCATAAAGGTTTATAAACTAAAGGTTTATTAGAATCTTTTATATTAGAAACATAGATCGCTAGAAAGCAAGCTCTTTAAGTCAATACCTTTTCAGTACACATGACTCAAACAAAAAACTTTATTTTACAATAAAATAATGTAGATCAAGTTGTTTTGATAAACAGCAATAAGCTTTTGGTAAAGTTGAGACTTTAAGAATTTAGTTAAAGTTTTGATATATCATAAGTATAACAGAGATTGAAAAAACAAAAAACTCAATTTATAACCATTTTTAACAGCTATTGAACTTGGTGAGACGAGACATGTGAGTGTTCTGACAGCGGCCACTGGTCGCCCAGATGCTCCTTGCAAGGTCACTGTGACCACGCCCAAGGGTGAAACCAAGGAGGTCCCTGTGGAAAAGAAGCCCGAAGAGGGCTATGACTTTGACTTTACACCCACTGAGAAGGGAGAGCACAAAGTGAAGATTCTGTATGCAGGAAAAGAAGTACCCAAGTCACCTTTCACTGTTAATGTTACAAGTGTTGATGTGTCTCAAGTAAAAGTCAAAGGACTTGAGAAACGTAAGTTGAATTGTAATTCAAAGTCTTAATACAAATTTAATAAATGAGCTTAGCCTTTTCCTTTGCACACTTTTATCTATATCTCATAGAGGTGCCTTGATCTATCCTGCCCTGAAAAATGACCATAGCTAGGACATTCTTCCTTTTTCCTGATGGAAAATTAATTGTCTTATCATAGAATTACTAGTTTAGAATCACTCATTTCAATTTGCTAAAATGTTCTGATATTTCAATGTGTCATTTAAGAATTAATTGTTTTTGAGAAATGCAACTTTGAAGTTAACATTCAGTAATATTTTTAAACAATAATGTAAAAAAAAGTCCTTTTAACTTAAATTATTTTAAACAAAACTATTATGGTGTAACTGAAATGAAAAGGTAGATCTACCTTATTCTTATAGCTATCATGGTCAGTGAAAGAAGAACTATTCACATTATCACCACATCGACTGGCAAAAAGGATCTGCCATGCAAGGTTCATGTGACCAATCCTAAAGGTGTCACAAAAGAACTTCCGACTAACAAGCGGGATGATGGCCATGATACTGTGTTCACTCCAACTGACCTTGGGCCTCACAAGGTTAAGGTCGAAGTAGCTGGACAAGAAGTACCAGGCTCTGAGTTCCCTGTAGAAGTTATCAAGTTTGAAGTCAGAATTGAAGTTGAAGGCTTAGATACCCGTAAGGAAATGATTTATCAAATGTTAAAGGAAATTGAAGTTTAGATACATATAATATTAAGATTTATTTTTTTACTGTAAATAGCCTCTATTATGATCACTGATGGTATTAAAGACAGATGACGGATTAAGCAAAATGAATTAAGGGGGAAGGTTCCCACAGGAGCTTTCTGCTTTACTTTCATGTTGCTTTAAGCAGTCATCAGCCTTATACATAGAAAAGTTTACCTTAGAGGTTGTAACAGAGGGACTTACTGTTCACTGTTATTAGTAGATCAACAGCAGTAGTTTAAAAATGCAGTCCCGTAATGCTGGGAAAAGAGATTTATTTTAGACATATTTTGAATACTTATAAGAGCCGACCATAAGAGATTTACATCTAGAGTTAACAATTGATATGTGCAAATGTTTCACTTTCAAATTCATTAAATGAATTCAATCTTAGAAGAAAGAAAATTAAAGAAGAGAAATCTAAAAGAAGAGATACATATTTCATAAAATATGAAAAACTTGAAAAGTTAAAACATGGGCAGAATTCTAGAGAACTTAATTTCTTTTCTGTAGCAATACTTGCTGGAGAGAAACGTCACATTAAGGTGATTGCACCTGAACCCGCAAAACCAAACAAATTTGCTCCTCCACCCACTTGCAAAGTGACTGTTGCTAACCCTAAAGGACGTAACTTTGAACCCAAAGTTGACAGGACTCCCACTGGGTTTGAGACTTTCTTCATGACCAATGAGCCAGGACCCCATGTGTTTAAGATTGAACACAATGGCAAAGAGGTGCCTGATTCTCCCTTCACTGTAGAAGTAGAGAAAATGGAACCAAGAAAAGTAGAGGTCAAGGGTCTTGAAACTCGTAAGTGTGAACTCAATAAATGTCCAAAGGTGTATAAGTCATGTCTGTGTAGGGCAATCATTCAATTAGGAAATACAGTCGAAACCAGATACTTCCAACTCGCTTAAATCAATTGTAACTGTATTTTACAAGTTGAATTTCGATAAGTCAATCTCGCTTAAGTCAAACATACCCATATTTCAAAGTTAAAACGTGTCTAAGCCACGTTTTAACTTTGAAATATGAGTATATTCAATTTTTCTTATTAAATGATTGCTCTGGCAGGTTTGACAATATCATCAACCTGTACTTACAGATTTTTTGCAAGAGATTGAATTACCGCTTCAAACATCATAATATTTAGTTATGTTTATGAAACTAATGCTTCAATAAGAACCTTGTCATATTTACATTAAGCAAGTATACGGTCAAACTCAAATTTGCATATGGTCATTCAAATTTTATCCATTTAATCACTGTCATTTTCAATAATGAAACATGAATATTATACAAAATGTAAAATATTAGACTAGCAAGGAGTACAGTAAAACCTCTCTATAACGGTCACTAAAACGAAGGATAATTCATAGTATAAAAGACAGGTGATAGCTTAAAGCAAGGTAACAGTGAAACAGAAAGCTCCTAAAGGAGCTTTCTGTTTCACTGTCACCTTACTTTAAGCAGTCACCTGTCTTAAACACCCAATAATCAACAAAAAATAGTGGCTGTTATAGAGAGGTTATACTGTAGTAGTAAAAGTAATCATTCCATTGGGGTTATCAATGTGTGTAAAGTTTAAAAACGTTCTACTTTATTAGTCAGCAAATCTGAATATAAAGTATATTTGATTCTAGCCATTGAAGTTGGAGAAGTGAGGCCAATTGAAATTAACACAGCCTCCACTGGTAAATTACATGCCCCATGCAAAGTCACTGCAGTTGGACCCAAAGGTGACACGAAAGATTTACCAACAAAAGAAACTCCAGAAGGCTATGAAACAACATATGCACCACTTGAAGTAGGACCTCACAAGGTCAAGGTAGAATATGGGAATCGGGAGGTTCCTAAATCCCCATACCCTGTGGATGTCGTACCAAAATCTAAGGGTGCTAAAGAGCCTAAGGTTGAGGTCAAAGGTCTTGAAACACGTAAGTGTTTACAAACATGAATATTTATACCACATCTGATACTAGAATACATTCAAGATCAATGAAATCAATGAAATAAAGTTCAGAAAAAATAGTACTACACAAAGTAAAACATTTGCTAGGTGATCATTAGAATTATATAAATTGGCAATCTTTGGGACAAGAAGCAGTTAGATTTGTTTACCGGTAATGTTTGTGAATGCCTATGTAATTAATTTGGCAGTGAAAGTTTATATATACAAACTACATGTATGATATTGATGATAATTTAAAAATAAATGAAAATGAAATAACCATAAATGAAATTCATGTAATTAACTGTCAGGGCTTCAGTTAAGGGTGAATAAAGTGACCAATTCCAATAGTTGCTCTTTAGTTCATTCTCCAAAACCTATGTTGTGACTACTGGTTAGAATCGTCTTAGGAGAACATTCTAATATATATATAGTAGTAACAATGTGGGTTTTGATGGAGACAATGATATTGGTATTGGAAGTACATGTACTCACCTTATATTAAGGCCTCACATGCAATCTGATAACAATTGAAATGGAGCAATAATGTAATCACATTAAGTAATATCAAAATGTCCTTGTTTACTAGCTGTTACTGTGGGTGAGAAACGCCCAGTTAAAGTGACCACAGACAAGCCAGATGCTCCATGCACTATCACACAAACTACTCCTAAAGGCAAAACTTCTGATGTGCCAACTAAAAAGGTTAAAGATGGGTATGAAGCAACATTTGCCCCACTGGAAGAGGGGCCATATAAGGTCAAGGTTGAACAGGCAGGAAAGGAAGTGCCTGGCTCACCATTCTCAGTTGATGTTAAACCTGATCTTGGCAAAGTGGAAGTGAAAGGACTTGAAACACGTAAGAGAATTGGTCAAGATATATTTAGTTTGAGCTCAATTATTGATTACTATAATAGAACCGTAGCAGATAAATTCAGTGTCAAACAGATTAAATACATATGAGATGCTCAGTTATTTGGCATCTCATCTAGGTATAAATACTTTTCATGTTACCACAAATATACTTAACACACTTTCCCAAAGACTTAAGTGGTATAAACAATTCATTTTATTTGTGAAGTTCTTAATTTTTGTCTACGAAGTTCCTATTCATTGTCTGGTTGTAGTATTATTCTCCTGATTAAATTTTATTATTTTATTTCTGTCTGTGACCGCACATCTAATTTTAAAAGTATAAAAAACCTGAATACTGTTTCAAAGTTTTAATTTAGAAACCTGCTCAAAAGTTTTACAGAAAAGTTAGGCAACTCTTTGATCCATTACAGCTGTTAATGTTGGTGAACAGAGGCCTATAACTGTAAATACCAAGTCTACTGGCAAACCTGATGCCCCATGCAAGGTTACTGCAGTTAACCCCAAGGGGGAAACCAAAGATATCCCAACCAAGAAAACTCCAGAGGGCTTTGAGGCCATCTTTGCTCCTCTTGAGAAAGGCCCACATGTTGTTAAGGTGGCTGTGGATGACAAGCCTGTTCCCAAGTCTCCATTTAATGTTGATGTACAACCAGTAGTTGACTGGTCTAAGGTTGAAGTCAAAGGACTTGAAAAACGTAAGTTAGTAAATTGAAATCAATGGCCAAATAGTTGCTAAGTTGATGCAAAGCAGTAATCTTATACAGGGCTCCAGATAAGGGGAGTATTTCAAAAACTAAAATTTTTATTTTTGCATTAAACCCTATGGTGTCACTGCTTGTTAGAATTGTCTCGAAGAGACGATTCTAATGAGTAGTAACACCATAGGATTGGTGCTAAAATAATTGGGAAAATGTTGGATTTGTTCAGTTAACTTCCTTTTATCTGGAGCCCTGTTATAGATCTTAATGCCTTCAATTTGTTATTTGCATACAATATATTGTAACTGTTGGAAGAAAAAAAGTTTAATTTATTAAATAAAAACTCTTATGAAAGATTACCTTTATTTTTAAAATCTTTTAAGTAAAATATACCATAACTTTAAGTAAAATATACCATATCACTAACTGTATATTAGCAGCTCAAAACTGAATTACCATCAAACCTGTAATCATCAGTCACTAGATAAACATGGCGATATCTGAAGTAAGGGTACTGCATAATGTAGGAAAGAAGTAATGAAGATAGCTCCTATATGAGCTTTTTGCATTGCTTTAATTCTCCACTAAGCTCCCAATTTTAGATAAAACTGCAAATTGACATCTATTCAGGGCTGCCATAAGTTGATCATAAAAATCCTAAGATTTCCAAATTTCTATTTTTCAAGCGCAATTACTTAAAGCTGGCTGAAAGAAAAGCAGAATGTGCCTTAAGGCGCATTCTGCTTTACTTTCAGCCTGCTTTAAGCTACCATTTGCTAGAATAAAATCCGAAGATTTCGGAAAAATCTGAAAAAATGGCAGCCCACTCTATTGAGTGGCTGGTGTGTATGCAGGTTTTACTGCATTTTGAAGAAAACTAAAATATATATTGTCGCATTAACCCAAGTAAATGTTATACTGGCAAAATGAACTATAAGGGTAATTTTGTCTCTCTAGCTGTTGAGGTTGATGAGATCCGTCCAGTAACTATCGTTACCAAGGATACAGGCAATAAAGACGCACCTCTTAAATGTACATGCGATCTTCCTGAAGGCCGCAATATCCACTTGCCTACTAAAAAGGTGCCTGAAGGCTATGAGGCTACCTTTAGCCCCAAAGAAAAAGGCCCCCATAAAATTCATGTTGAATTTGCCGGCAAAGAGATCCCCAAGTCACCAGTGCCCGTTGAAGTTACTGAAAAGTTCCAAATCAAGAAAATAGAAGTGAAGGGGCTTGAAACACGTAAGTCGTTGGCCAAGAGAAATTACGAGAATTTTAACCCCCTTGCAGTGTGGGGACTTGTGTATAATCCTTTGCAAACTGTGGAGACTCAGATCAGAGGGCTCCCTTAGGAGCCCTCTGATCTGAGTCTCCACTGTTTTCCATTCTTTTAAATAGTGTTGGGACCATTCTCTCAAAAGTAAAAAAACCAAACTGATTGTTTACCAAATGGATGTGTTCATTTTGGAAGTCGGAAACTGTAATGGCTAGTTTTATTAAGTCATAATGCCTGTCAAGAGAATACAATCTAACCATAACCAAAAAGTCTTTGTACTTTGTCAGAATCAAGTTCAAATGTTAAAATCAAACTTAGAAGCACAGTAAAAGTATACAACTTGGATTTTGTTATACATTGCCATCTGTAGCCGAGATACTATTTTGGAGTAAAGTTTTACACAATGCTAGAAAGAAGAGAGTTTGTTGAGTAGTAAGCGAGACCTCCCTGGTTGTTTACTTATTTGTAACTGGATATAAAATTCGAAATGAATATTTCTGAAATATGGAAGGGGAATCTCTTTGCAATAGTTGATTAAATATTTAATTGTTGTCAAAATTAATGAGATGCTAACATACACTCAAACCTGTGTTAGCTATTGTGCCATAATTAAAAAGATGCATCAACTGTTTAGAAGACAGGTAGCAGGTTAATGCAGAAAGGTGTTCCTGTGAGAAGCTTCTTCAGGAGCCTGTTGTCTTGTACAGGGCTCCAGATAAGGAGAGTATTTCAAAAATTAAAATCTTTATTTCTGCTTTAAACCCTATGGTGTCACTACTTATTAGAATAGTCTCTTCGAGACGATTCTACTGAGTAGTAACACCATAGGATTTGGTGCTGAAATGAGTGAGAAAATGTTGGTTTTGTTCAGTTTACTCGCTCCTATCTGTAGCCCTGCTTGTATTAAGCTGTAACCTGTCTTTATGCATCTTCATTGTATGTTTGCTGAACACTCTGTCCGTTGAATAGAGACAATATAATACAGTCAGACTTGTGTTAATTATGTTTGAGGACCCCTAATGAGGTCGGGCCAATGTTGGTCAATAGTGGTACTCTAGGGTGAGCTCTATGCTGTTCTCATCAACTATTGACCCATTCCAAATCATGCTAAAGCATGGTTGTGAACAGACCGTCAGTTGACGAAAAATGGCTGATCCCTTTTTGCACAGCACTGATTTTGGTCGCATTAGGGGTCCTCAACCCTAAGTGGCAGAGCTCCAGATAAGGGGAGTATTTCAAAAACTAAAATCTTTATTTCTGCTTTAAACCCTATGGTGTCACTACTCATTAGAATCGTCTCAAAGAGACGATTCTAACGAGTAGTAACACCATAGGATTTGATGCTTAAATAAGTGATAAAATGTTGGATTTGTGCAGTTTACTCCCTCTTATCTGGAGCCCTGTAAGTGGCCACTGATTAACAATACAAAATATAAGTCTATCAAGTGAGTGGAAGCATAATGCAAGATCAAAGTAACTGCTTTACCTTTGTCCTGCATTAAATAGTTCCTTGTATTTAATTATTTCTAAATACTGGACCTGTGTAAAATATACTCATTGCATTTGCAAACAGTGTAGACCAAGATCAGAGTGCTCCTATTGGAACTCTTTGATCTGGGTCTACTTTGTTGGCTAATTAAGGCCAGTATTTTTCAAACTACACAAAATTCCAAGTAGACTGGTTCATGTTTATATAACTAAAATGATCCACAAGGGAATCTAATAACCCCAAAGAGTTACTTAGTGTGAAAGAGTTGATGAGCTCGGTGCATCTTCACAGAGTGGCTGTTTAACACAAGTTTGACTGTATTCTTATGTGGTGAATAATAAATGTAAAATTACTTGATCATTTCCTGATCCTTTCTTGTCCATTTTGTATACAGCAATTAACATGGGTGAAACTCGACCCATCATAGTGGATACTTCCAAATGTGGAAAGCCTGATGCCCCTTGTGAAGTTTCAGCCAAAAGCCCCTTCACACCATACAAAGATCTCCCCACAAAGAAAATCCCTGAGGGTTATGAAGTCCTGTATACTCCAACAGAGCCAGGGCAAAATGAAGTTCAAGTTAAAGTCATGGACAAGTTTCTACCAGATTCACCATTTTTTGTCAAGGTTGAATCCCCAGTTGACGCAGTTGATGCAAGCGCTGTTGAAATCAAAGGGTTGGAGAGTCGTAAGTGTCGGGAGCTTGCATCAAACATTCTCAGCTCTATAGCTGTTGAACACCTGCATATTCTAACTCAGGTGTACTCTAGATTTTGACACATGATGTGAAGTGAGAGCATGGATAATTTATGAAGCGAATGAACCGCTGAGCGGCATTAATATGTTACTAAAAACACAAGCCCATGATTGAGACTCTATCGTGTGCATTTCTTTGATTGGTGTACAGATATTCATATGCAAATTTTGCAAGCATCTTGTGGAATTAATATTTCTGAATGACTCATTCATTGTATTAACCAATGAAATTGCTACTTGAATTGCGCACAGGATGTGGATCTTTGGCAAGAGCGATGGGGCACAAGACTTGTACGCTACTTTTTAGACTTTTTCAAACCATCCGCAACTCTGTCAAGAGAAAAAACACCAACCTGAAAAGGAAGGTAACTCCTACTTTAACTTGTTAATAGTCAATAAATAACTTACCTTGTTTTGTGCCTTTGTCTTCTCTCACAAGGTATAGAATGACAAAACCAGGTGTTGGGCAGAGGGCTGAATGTTGTACATCGACAAAGAGGTCTTTAAAATGGGGGAAAGTTGTAACTGGAAATGAAAGAAGAAAAAAAGGGAAAGAAAAACACTTGTGCTTCTATCCATCATTGTGCCAAAGATTATGATTGTATGTTTTAAATAATAAATTTTGCCTGTTTGTTTACAGTGGTGAAAGCATATATAGTGTTTTCTTGTCACAAATTGTGATGGAAGATTAGAATTTTTATTTTACTTGTGTGAAAATTGCTGTAGTCTTTTTAGTTTTTTAGTGGACAAACTTTTACGCACTGAAGTTGTTTGCTGGATTCATGATTCTTTTTTTATTTTGCTTACTCTTACCAGAACTCCAGATAAGGGGAGTGTTATTTGAAAACACTTAAAACCTAATTTCTCAACCAAACCCTATGATGTGACCACTCATCAGAATCGTCTAGAAGAGACGATTCTAATGAGTGGTCACATCATAGGGTTTGGTTGAAAAATATAGTGAACATGTTCAGTTTACTCACCCTTACCTGGAGACTTGGCTTATACTCTTTAGTTTGCACCCTATTTGACTTTCAGTCCTTAGCAATAGCTTTATCTTATCCCTGTCATTGGAAATAATCTTTTTCAGGAATGTTTTCAGGTACATTTCATATTTACAGGGCATCATAGATAATACTTCCCCGAGTGAGGTTTGCTGTGCTGAAACTGGCGCTATGCGATGGCTTGGGTCCTTGTTATCAGCTAGTTAGCTAGCCCCCCATACATACACATACATGTTACATGTTCTTGCCATTTACTATTGTGTTGATTTGTTTGTGTACTGTTTTTTCAAAGTTCAGTTATTGCATATAATTATATAACTAGCTTTTAAATAAAACATAATTTAAAAGTTATAGATATATTTTATCAGACAATTAGTGTTTAGAGAACTTTTACTCTAAGTGATACATGTATAGTGTTTTTGATTTAGGAGATTTTGTTGAAGAATCTGCAGGAAAATATAATTTATACTTTCTCAAACAAAAGATTTATAGAAATAACACCAAGGAGAAAACATATCTATTGTTACTATATAGAAACATTAACAATAAAACTTAAGTACATGTAATATTACTTGTATACATAAAATGAAGCTGAAATACAGATTACAACTCCATGAACATTGAATCTGTGCTATTTTAATCACTCAATGCTGAATGCTTTATGTTAAAACAGATCACAGTTTAAAGCAAAGTGAAAGTGAATGAAGGATCTTTATTCACTGCTTCCATGCTTCTTTGAACAGCCCTCTACCTTAGATCAGAAAAAGATCTTAATGTTTGAATGTTTATAAAAGATAGGTTTAAATGTCTTTATAATTTCTGTGGCAGTTTAATGTTGTACATTGTATTTGTCTTTCTACGTTTGTCTCGATTGTTTTATTTTAATAATGTATGGTAGATGATGATATCAAAATTAGAGCTAGGTCTTACTGTTGCCCCAAACTTTCAATCCTCAGCCATCGAAGTTGGTGAGCCACGCCCTGTCACAGTAGACACATCAAAGTCAGGCAAACCCGACGCCCCATGCCGGGTGACTGTCATGAACCCTAAAGGTCAGACAGCAGAATTGCCCACTAAAAAGGTTCCTCAGGGATATGAGACAATATTTGCTCCACTTGAACAAGGACCACACAAAGTTGCTGTTAACTTTGGAGGAGAGGATGTTCCTAAATCCCCGTTCCCTGTTGATGTTCTGCCCAAACCCAATGTTGGGGCAGTGAGCGTTAGTGGATTAGAGAAGCGTAAGTGTGTGCATGGCTCAGTTTCAAATGAATGTTGTAGAACGGCCTGGGAAAATCTCTACAAGCCTAGAACTAAATCCAGCAAAATCAAAACTTATGCATGTAAATCTAATAAAATGCCCACTTTCATAGAAAAAGAGTTTACATGAGTTTCACTTAATTTGAAAAGTGATGCCCTAAAACAGTCTGAATGTCTCACATCCCATGTCTGATAAACACGCATATCAATATTAAGGTAGGGGAAAAGTGTTTTTAAATACAATTTGGGCTCAAACTTTAATTTAATTGGGTATATTGATCAAATAGTTTCTTAGTTTAAAATGATTATACCATAGCTATTTAGAAGTCTGATACTTGATTCTTATGTTCAAACAAATGCACTTTAAACTGTCTAAGCCAACCCAAACTTTTAATCCTCAGCTATCGAAGTTGGTGAACCTAGGCCAGTTAAAATTAACACTTCAAAAACTGGTCGACCAGATGCTCCATGCAGGGTTATGGTTATGAACCCTAAAGGTCAAACAGCTGAACTCCCCACAAAAAAGATTCCAGAAGGATATGAAACAATATTGAATCCACTTGAGCCCGGACCTCACCATCTCAGCGTAAACTTTGCTGGACAGGAAGTCCCTAAATCTCCCTTCCCAGTTGAAGTTGTACCCAGGGCCAATGTCAGTGCTGTGTCTGTTAAGGGATTAGAAAGGCGTAAGTTTGCGGCATGGTTCCGTTTCGGTATCTTCCTAAGTAGAGAAATAGATTATACAGTCAACCTTACTTCCAGCAGCTGTTCGGTAAAGATGCACAAAGATGTCTTTAGATAGGTGGCTGCTAACTGGGCATTTAAAATTTATTCTTGTATTTCTACATGCCAATTGAAAATGGGATGTACATGTATTATCATTTATTATATGGTATTGTCTGTCTGTCCATCTGTCAGATTTCAAGATACTAAATGATATTGCTTATTGCCTAAATAATTCAGTGAGGTTCATGATTTGCACAATTTCAACTGTCTTTGGGGGACTGCCATACCTTGTGCTCAAGGCACTCTTGTTTTCAGTGTTTAACGCTTTCCCTCATAGAAGCGACTTTAAGCGTACACATATTTAATTTATTCCTCCACTGAAGTAAATAGTTCCAGTTTATACCCTCATGAACAATAACCAATACAAATATTTAATATAGCCTAGCAGATTTAAGCTTAAAGCAGGCTGAAAGTAAAGCAGAATGCGCCCTAAGGCGCATTCTGCTTTACTTTCAACCTGCTTTAAGTAGTACCCTGTTTTCAAACTAGAAACATGCTATGGGGTAATGGGTTAAGAAAGGTGACTGCTTAAAGCAGGCTGAATGTAAAGGAAATTAATGCTAAATTTTCAGTCTGCTTTAAGCAGCCACCTGTGAGGAACAAGAAAGGAATACGGGTCTGAATAGGCATTTATATAAGGGAAAGTATTGAAGCTGTCACCTGTCATAATGTCTGTCCTTGTATCTTTATATGAATGGTTGTATAGCCTAGGTTTGACTGAAGTAAATTTGTGTGAAAGTAATCAAACCTTACTGCATGACCTAATCAGAAAAGTCCTTGCATAAAACAGTATCCTTTAATATCCTTCAAAACGAAATTTAAGGACTCCAGTAGCAAGTTTCCCATAAAAGTAATTTAACTCAGAACAAAGTACCTTTGTGAAGCTGAGCATTTATAACAAGCTTTGTCATATTCAAAAGGCTAAGTTAGATTGTTTCAATTTATCAGCCATTGAAGTTGGGGAACCTCGTCCAGTTACAATTGATACGTCATCAACGGGCAGGCCAGATGCCCCTTGCAAGGTTGCAGTTATTAATCCTCGTGGACAAGTAGCAGAATTGCCAACAAGACAAGTACCCCATGGCTATGAGACCGTCTTGAACCCTGTCGAAGAAGGACCTCACAGAGTGATTGTAAACTTTGATGAACAGGAAGTGCCCAAGTCTCCATTCCCTGTTGATGTGGTACCCAGAGTTAATGTTGGAGCCGTGCAAGTTAAAGGATTGGAGACTCGTAAGTTGAGGCCTAGCAGTAGACTAGTATCACTGCAGAAAACGATACAAATATTTTTGTTTGGCCTGAGAAAAAGACCACCCGATATCAAATCAAATCTTTGAGAGCTTGATAGTATTAACCTTTACTATGCAGACTTTCCAAATGGACTTTTCCATGAGAGTTTTGTCGCAAAATTGTTAAAAAGATTTGCAAACAGAGCAGACCCCTGATCAGAAGGAGCCCTCTGATCTGTGTCTTCATTATTTGTAAATTTATACTTGTTTCCTGCATGGTTAGGGTTAATTTGATAGGGTTAATTTGATATGGTCAATTAAAAGAACATAAACTGTAAGTCTTTAAATGGTTAGCAGTTTAATGCAGGACAAAAGAAATGTGAAAAGCTCTTATACAAGTTCTATGCATTACTTGTGTCTTGCATTGAACAGTCACTTGTCTTTTGAAATAACCTACCAGGCATCTTCACTAAACAAAAGATAGATTGTAAGAGTAGGATCAAAGCAATGTGTAAAGGTCTTCTGTCAAATACCTCTAATAATTACGATTGAAAAACATTATCACATTTGAATTTTATAATGGATCATAAAAGAAACATTCATTAAAAGTAAGTAGGGAGAGCTACTTTCAAATTAGCAACTGCTTGAACCATTCTAGGTCCTTCCATTTTCTAAGATTTTAATGCAATTTGGGATAGCTTGGAAATGGTACTGAAAGATAGTGTTCTTTTTGGTAGCAATTGAGGTTGGCGAACCTCGCCCAGTAACCATAAATACTCAGTCTACTGGTCGCCCAGATGCACCATGCAGGGTATCAATTACAAACCCAGTCGGTCAGACTGGCGAAATCCCTGTCAGGCCATCACCTGAAGGATATGAAACAGTTTTTGCTCCTCTGGAAGAAGGACCACACTTGGTCAATGTCGAGTTTGCTGGACAGCCTGTACCGAAATCACCGTTCAATGTAGATGTTCAGCCTAAACCAGATACAAACGCAGTCACAGTGAGAGGATTGGAGACTCGTAAGTCAGCTAGCGCATCATGGGATGTAGACTATAATTATACAGTCTTGTCACTAATTGGCAACCACTAATTGAAGTATCTTGGAGATCACTGAAGACAGGTGCTTGCTTAATGCAGGATACAAATAATGCAGAAAGCTTCTCAGAGCTCCAGATAAGGGGGGGGGGGGAGTATTTCAAAAACAAAAATCTATATTTCTGCTTTAAACCCTATGGTGTCACTACTCATTAGAATCGTCTCTAAGAGACGATTCTAATGAGTAGTAACACCATAGGATTTGATGCTAAATTAAGTGAGAAAATGCTGGATTTGTGCAGTTTACTCTCTTTTATCTGGAGCCCTGTTTCCTGTAGAAGCTTTCTGTATTATTTTTATCCTGCATTAAGCAACCATTTGTATTTTAAGATCCCCAATGATCTTCTGTTGAGTTGTTGCTTAATACAAGATTGACTAGTACTGGCAGCATTGAGAGCCCGTGGAATGACAAACATGTAGAGGCAGATATAGACAAATGCATCATGTGACTTGGATCGTCATAGCCGTAGTTTTGTAGCGTAGAGGAATCTTCGATGTATGAATCAGCAGCAATGTTTAGATATATATATTGGATGGCATTGAGTTTCACATCATAGCTTGTGATTAATAATTTCATTTTCCAGCGTAGACAAACTTTCATTTGGAATGGATATTACAGAATCATCATAGTCGGAATAGAATGAAATGAAGCCTTGATATTATTTTCATTCTTGGCAGTGATTAGCTTATACCTACTGGAATGATCGCTGACAACCTTACTGCTAACCCTAAAAAACTGAAAACTATTACAGAAAAACCTTGCTACAGTACCGTTAGTACTTGTATGATTTGCAAAGAGTGTAGATCCTGATCAGAGGGCTCCTTACGGAGCCCTGTGATCATGGTTTGCACTTAAAAAAATAAATCTAAGTCCTTAAATATTGCATACACTGGTTGTTTACAGTCCATAGGATGTATAATATGAAATAAAGCTGGATGAAAGTAGAGCAGAAAGCTCCTAAATGTTTCTGCTTTACTTTCATCCTACTTTGAACAGCCCCATATTTATCAACAACACAAGTCTTGAATAAGACAGACATGTCCCACCGACAAAACCAGCTTTTAATTAGATTGAAGCATTGGCAAGGTTTTACTGTATTTGAAACCGTAACCTTGACAGCAGTTGCACTCATACTTTCTGTATTCCTTGGTGTGTATTTCTAACATGACATTCTGAAGTTGTTTTCAGCTTATTTACATTTTCAGTTATATTGACAAATTGACAGGTTTCACTAGATTTGAAAACTAACTCGTAACAACATTGTTTCAGTTCAATCTGATATTGCATAGTACATTAGAGGCTTATAATTATTACATAACAAATATGCTTGTAGAATTATGAATGTATTAGAAATTGGCTTATAGGTCAGTACTGGATGCTTTGAGTTTACAAGATACTTTGAACATAGAATAGTAATTGCATCTTGACATGTATTCATGAAGTTTCAGGGCTCCATATAGGTGGAAGTAAACTTAAATTTTCCGACATTTTCTCATTCGTGTCTGTACTAATCCCTATGGTGTGACTACTCATTAGAATAATGAGTAGTCACAGCATACGGTTTGATGCAGACACAAAGATTTTAGTTTTTGTAAATAACCCCCTTAACCCTTAGCCTGCCTTTCACGACTATAGCTCCATATGCAAACAGCTTGGATCCGGATGAGACGCCGAGTAACTCAGCGTCTCATCCGGATCCAAGCTGTTTGACACTCGGACAACATTTTCAGCAACTTTGAAGCACTTTGAAACTTGAAGCAGACGAGAAATATAGCAGACGACAATTTATTTGGCGGGCTAAGGATTAATTGGAGCCCTGGTTTTTGTCTTCAGTCAGATTTACAGTTCTATAAGTTAACAGAATTTATTCCATAAATAATTAGTTTTCAGCTATAAAACTCAATGGAGTTGTTTCACCATCCAAATTTGAAATGATATAAGAAACAATATAAGAAATGTCTTTAAATAGATAAGATTAGTGTATTTTTTATTTAGTTAGCATTATAATAAGTACATTCTTGCAATATATGTATATTCGTTAAGCATATATTTCTCTTAGTGTATTACAGATAACTTAAGCAATTAACTTTAAGAGTATACACATTTTGATATAGCTGTTAGTACTGATATCATAATTATGTAATAAGTCTACTCACAATAATGCTCCATACTGATATAATGTAAGATAGGATATAAAATAAGATTCGTACATGCACAATTTTTTAAGCGATAGCTTTTACGACAAATATTTTGATAGTAAGATCTGCTTGTAGCTGTGGAAGTTGGAGAAGCACGCCCTGTTCTCATCAACACTGCCTCAACTGGCAAACCTGATGCTCCATGCAAAGTCCTTGTCAAAAACCCACACGGCCAGGTGGCCGATCTGCCCCTTCAACGTACACCACAGGGCTACCAGACAGTGTTCGCTCCATTAGAACAAGGACCACACATAGTAGATGTTAACTTTGCTGAGAAGCCAGTTCCAAAATCCCCATTTAAGGTGGACGTTCAGCCTAGAGTGGACATCGGTGCTGTAGAGGTTATGGGCCTGGACACTCGTAAGTAAAGGATGCTGACTGTCAACAGTGGAGAGCCGTTAAAACCATTTTGGCTGCTGCTGCTGCTACTGCGTCTTCTAAACAGTAGACTAGTGCATGGACACATCTATATCCTTACCTGACCATGTCCTGTCATATCTTAGATATCTTGTTTTTCCATACAACATTATTTCAGTTTATAGTCAAACTGTAAGTTACCACACAAATAATGATGAAATGGCAGTCTTTAAGACATGTGATAGCTTAATGCTGAACAAAAAGTAATGCAGAAAGATCCTAAAGCTCCTGCTTTACTTTTGTCCAGCATTAAGTTATTACCTGACTTCAGAGATTTCTAGGACAAGTGGTTACTTAGCACAAGATTGACTGTAGTTTTATATCAGTGACTCAGATGATGAATCGTATCCTTCGAACTTACCCATGTCTGTTTCAGTTCTCTTTCCACATTGTTATACATGTGTTTGTAAACATCTCCTTAAATTATGAATGCCCAGAATTCTATAAATGGTCCTTTTTCCTTTTCACCCATATTTCTTTCAGTTCTCTTTCCATGTTGTTATACATGTGTTTGTAAACAAGTGAATGCCCTGAAATATATAAATAACCCTCCCTTTCCTTTGTACACTAATTAGAGATCAGAGGATTCCCAAATGTAATTTCACACTCTGTAAGCATGTCATTTTTCTTCTTCAGAGAAGTACTTACCTAACAAGTTTATTTTTCATAAAACTTTGTTTTGTACATACCATGTAAACTTGCTTGCCCAGAATGATTCTTGCTTATGCATTGCCTTTAAATGTAACCACATAAATTAATGATGTGATTGCTGAAAATGAGTCTAAATCTTAGATTCATATTTAATTACACCAAGCACCATTTGCACTAAATGCTTTACATGCACTGTAAATTTAACTCGAGATTTAAAATCTAAGCAGCTACTAATTCAAGAGTGCATCATCTGCTTTAACCCTTTCCCTTATAGAAGTGCCTTTTAGCGCATTCATTTTATTCATCCGCCAAAGAAAATAGTTCCATTTTATACTGTCATAAATATGTACCATAAGAAATAGTTTCTATATCCTAGCAGATAGTAACTAAAAGCAGGCTGAAAGTAAAGCAGAATGCGCCCTAGGGCGCATTCTGCTTTACTTTTAGCCTGCTTTAATAGGTCACATATCTTAAAAACTAGAAACAGGCTATGGGTTAAAGGGTTAAACATATATGCAAGAGCTTAGCAATGCAAAGCATGTATTATCAAAATGTCCTCTCTTCAATAGTCTATATGTAAGAAGCTGAGAATATTAGCTCGGGAATTATTTTCTTAGAATACTTAGAAGTGTAAAATGTCGCATTTATGAAGGTAAAAGTTTTACACTGATCAGTTTCTTTCATTTCCTACACTCTTTTACTGACAGAACATTAGAAACAGAATTGCTCTTGGTATATTTTACTTCTGTCTTAGTGCCAGGTTTACATAAATAAGCTTTTAATTTGCATTGCACTTAATTCTAGAATAACCTAATATGGCTGATTATAGTAACGTTGCTGAGATATTTCAATAGAGGAGGTCAAAAATGGTTGTGTTATTTTTTTGTGCTTTTTTGTTCTGTTGAAAGTGATGTCCAAACAAAGTGTAAAGTTTGTGAAGGACTTGGTGTGAATATGGCATGGCTCTTTGCACACACATTATATAGAACCAATCATGGGCAGAAACTTGCTTGTTAACTTATACTGATACAAACTGATATATTACTGATACAATAGAACAGACATGAAATGCAGGGCTCCAGATAAAGGGAGTATTTCAAAAACTAAAATCGTTATTTCTGAATTAAACCCTTTGGTGTCACTACTCATTAGAATCGTCTTTTCAAGACGATTCTAATGAGTAGTCACACCATAGGATTTAGTGCTGAATTAGTGAGAAAAATTTGGATTTGTACTCCCTCTTATCTGTAGCCCTGGATATGCGAGTGAAACTAATCAAGTTAAGTAACTAGCTAATGTTAAGTGTGGTAAGATTTTGGCTGCTTTGACTTAGAGCCACTTAGTAATATCTACCATTAACATGGTTCAAGATTCAACAAATTATGATATGAATTTTATAGTACTTAACTCAAATGTATTTGAACTTCATAATGCAGCAATCTATGTTCTATATTTTTCTGTAGATTTATGTTTTACATAATTTTGTTTTTCATAATATGAATATGTTTCAATATTATAGTTATCAACTTTTAATACCAGTCGGTAGTATTTTTTAATGTGTTAACATTGCCTTTTGTAATTTTTCTGTTGTATTTTTCTGAGCCACTTGTTGATTTTCATCATATATACTATTTGTGTGTGTAGCAATTCAAGTTGGCGAGCCAAGGCCTGTCACCATCATGACATCAACCACTGGCAAACCAGACGCCCCATGCAAGGTCATGGTCACCAACCCCAAAGGACAAACAGCTGAACTGCCCACACGTAAAATCCCTGAAGGCTATACATGCACATTGGCCCCACAAGATGAAGGCCCACACAAGGTCAATGTACAGTTTAACAACCAAGAGGTGCCCAAGTCACCATTCAATGTGATGGCTGAGCCATGTATTGACTTCAACAAGGTTAAGGTCTCAGGACTTGAAACCCGTAAGTATCATACAATGAAAACACCTTTTAGGGCATTTAATTTATCCCTCCATGGGACCTTTTTTGTCCTGCATTTAGCAATCACCTGTATAAAAGATATGCTCTTTGGTCTTCTATGGAATGTTCTGTTTTGATAAATTGTATTAAAAGAACAATTAAGTGGTCAATTTTGTTTTACTTGTAATGGAAGTCTTGTCTTTCAAATACTAGAGGTATTATGAATGTTTTACCTAGTTACTTTGCTTCTTTCAGCTGTTGAGGTTGGAGAAATTCGCCCAATCCAGGTTGAGACCGCCAAGTGTGGTAAAGTTGATGCTCCATGCCAGTTGACTTCCACAAACCCTGCTGGACAAGTCAGGGATCTCCCACTGCAGAAAACTCCAGTTGGCTATCAGGCACAGTTTGCTCCCTTGGAAGAAGGCCCCCACCTGGTGGCAGTCAAGTATGCAGGCAAAGAGGTGCCAAACTCTCCCTTCAAGGTGGACGCTGTTCCCCAGGGTACACCAGCCTCCAAGGTGAAGGCTTATGGTCCAGGATTGGAACGGGGCACAGCAGAACAACCCTGCAGATTTACCATTGACACAAGGGAGGTTACTCAGCCAGGAGGTCTTGGTGTCACAGTTGAGGGCCCTGCTGAGAGCAAGATTGAATGCTGTGACAACCAGGATGGCACCTGTGATGTCACCTACTACCCAACTGTTCCTGGGGACTACAATGTCAATATCACCTATGCTGAAGAGCATATTCCCAAGTCTCCATTCACTGCCAAGGTTCTGCCAAGTGGCAAGTTTGATGTCAGTGGAGTTAAAGCCTACGGACCCGGACTGGAGCCTGGTAAAGATTTGACCCCAGTTCTGCATGATATTGTTCAGAGCAAGAAAGAGAAGCATGAAAACTCATTTTGTCTATTTACCAGTTTATACCTGATTCTGCAGTGCATGACTTTCTACCTTTTACCATACTTCAAGACTTGAATGAGATTTATCATAAGACCAATAAAAACCCTATACATTTGTTGTAACTAAAATTATGATTGTTGTTTTGTTTACTAGATGAATGACTTTTTATCTAGCATGTAAAATAAACCTTGTAGTAGATGGTAACGTAATTGAAACTTGCTATTTAGCCCTTAGTGTGGTGGAAACAAGTATTAAAATCCAGGCCTTTGCAAACAGCGTAGAGCCAGTTCAAAGGGCTCCCAAAGGAGCCCTCTGATCTGGGTCTGCGCTCTTTGTAATAATTGTTAATTAAGTAGGGACACATCCCACAATAGTGCAGAGTTCCAAAAAAGGTGTTTAAAAACCTAAAATCTTTATGTCTCTACCAAACCCTATGATGTGACTACTCATTAGAATTGTCGCTTTATGATGATTCTAATGATCGAGTGGTCACAACATATGGTTTCATGAAGGCATAAAGGAGAAAACATTCGAAATGCATGGTTTAGGCATTCTTATCTGGAGCCCAGTAGTTATGATGGGACTCTTTTTGTACAGTTTAGCTAGCAGTGCAAAGTTTTGTACTGACAAGAAACAATAGCATGACGTGTGCTTATCCTTCTTTTCCATCAGACCCAAATCTTATAAAGTTTTGCAGCTTATTTTGAGATCATTCTCAAGCATTTGATTGGTAAGATTTGAGCTTTTGCTGAGCAAAAGCTCAAATCTGACCAATCAAATGCTTGAGAATGATCTCGGACTCTACTCCAAAGCTTTATAACCTTTGACCCAGGTATATTTTTACCATTTGCTTATGATCTTCTGACATAACATTATAGGTGTACAGTCATAAATTGTGACCAGTGATAATAAAATGAAGATGCATAGAAAGTGATGCAGAAAGATAAAAAAAAATCAAAAATAAATCTATGCATCACTACTGTCTTTCATTCACCGTCCTCCTATTTAGAATATTATCAGTCACTGTACATCTTTCTAAAAATATATCGTTACAGTATATGTTTTAAGTGGTCCCTTTTAATAGATTTTACAAGTAATAAATCTTGTGGTAAAATCTATAAAGACAGGTTAATGCTTAATGCAAGAGGAAAGTTATGCAGAAAGCTCTCTGCATAACCTTTGTTCTTTAATAGGCTGCTGTTTTCTTATAGACTTAATTCATCTACTTTCAAGCTTTTGGTTGTTAAATACTGAATAAAATGACTGTATGTGACCAATATACCCCTGCTCGACATATTCCCTCTAGCTAATATAACATTCTAGAATACTGTTTATAATAATAACCAGTCTTGATTCATTTACAGCATGTTTCTTACAGGTTGTTCTTCTCCAGATCTTTGAAGTTACCTAGTTGTGATGTGATAAGTTCTGGGTCCAAGGTTATAAAGCTTTTCAGTTGAGTCTAAAGTCATTCTCAAGCATTTAATTGGTCAATCAAATGCTTGAGAACACACTCAAACTCAGCTCAAATGCTTTATTACCTTGGACCCTGTAGTCTGTAGATAGTTTATACTAATAACCATGCATTTGATTTCTCTAGGACTAATATAGCATGATAACTAAATGATGGTTTGTTTATTTTCCAGAGTTGTATACCCTGTGATATGAACATTTATAGAGCTAATAGCATTGATTGACTATAGACTTGTTTTATTTGTTTTTATAAAGTGTTTGTCTTTGTGTATAGATATAGGAATGATTAAGTAAAAGTTTGTGTATAGATATAGGAATGATTAAGTAAAAGTTTATGTATAGATATAGGAATGATAAAGTAAAAGTTAATATTTATCTTGTTGTTATATAATACGTGTCTGTAAATGAATTCTAAATAAGATAGATTTATGTTTTCATAATGTTAAGTTAAAATATTTTTTTTCACTTTCTTATGATCAGCTATAAATGTTATACTGTTTATTGCTATTTCTCATCACAGGAAATAGAGTTGCGCCAATTGCAAACAGTGTTTACCAGTTTAGCTGCTTTATTGGAAACATCACATCTGAATACGGGTGACCCCCGATCAGACACTGGGTGCTGATGCAGTGGCTAATCTTGGTCTTCACTGGTTGTAATTTCTGCAGGTCTTTTCCTCACTTATAACTAATTAGGTATCAACACTTTTGTAAATTAATGTTAAATCATCAGTTATATGAGGCACTAAAATCTTAATTTGATTGATATAAATATGATAGTGTTGCAGACTGGTTGCAGGCTAGGCAAGGTGAAAGTTCAGCAGAAATCTCTATACATAGCTTTCTGCTTTACTTTTATCTTGCTTCAACCCTTTCCTTCGTATAATTTCCATTAGACACCTTTAGGTACTTCTTTTCAAAAATACAAAAAAAGAAGATATTTCATTAAAATGTTTAAATATGGGTGACAGCTTAAAGCAAAATGTATTTTAAGCAGAAAACTCTTAAATGGCATGTCTGCTTTACTTTCATCTTACTTGAAGGAGCCACCTGGTTTAATCCTTTACTCTATAGTTGCACATTTTTACACATTTAATTTATTTCTCCACTGAAGAAAAATATTCCAATCTATAGAGTCAAGAATATTCATAAGAAATTTTTGTTATATCCTGACAGATGGTAGCTTAAATCAGGCTGTAAGTAAAGCAGAATGCGCCTCAAGGCGCATTCTGCTTTACTTTCAGCCTGCTTTAAGTGGCCACCTGTCCTCAAAACTAGAAACAGGTTATGGAGTAAAGGGTTAGATACATTTGCACATATGTCTATGGAGGAAAGTGTTATGCCAGCTACACCCCTAAAAAGCATTGAACTTTGTCTTAGGAAGTAATGTATTACTAGTTTCTCAGTGTTTTATTTCTCCCAATAGGTGTGTTCCTGGACTCACCAACTGGCTTCACTGTAGATGCCAAGTCTGTTTCACCAGTTGGAGAGGAGAAGGCTATCCGTGCTATTGTCACCAGTCCAAGTGGACAGAAAACAGATAGTCAGGTCAAGAACAACGGTGATGGCACATATGATGTACTCTACACACCATACCAAGAAGGTCAGATATGGTTTCGAAAACAATCTAATACTGTTATCTTTTCTCCTGCTATATGCAGGTTTTCTTTTAAATAGTTTAGACCCTGGTCATACTGCTCCTTAAAGAGCTTTCTGATCAGGGTTTACATGGTTTTCTGCTTTACTTTGAGCCTGCTTTAAGCAACCATCTGTCTTCAGCACTGTAAAACAAGCTATGAGAAGAATGGTTAAGCCATCAAGATTGATAAATATCAGTTTACCATGTACTCCACATCCTGTTTCTAGTATTTAAGATAGGTGACTACTTAAAGCAAGTTGAAAGTAAAGCAGAATGTGCCTTAAGGCCCATCCTGCTTTACTTTCAGCTTGCTTTAAGCTACCATCTGCAAGAATATAGAAAATATTACTTACCGTATGATACATATTTTTGAGTGCATAACATGAAACTATTTTCTTTTTGGAGAAACATATAAGATGTGTTAACCCTTAGCCCGCCAAATAAATTGTCGTCTGCCATATTTCTCGTCTGCTTCAAGTTTCAAAGTGCTTCAAAGTTGCTCAAAATTGCTGAAAATGTTGTCCGAGTGTCAAACAGCTTGGATCCGGATGAGACGCCGAGTTACTCGGCGTCTCATCCGGATCCAAGCTGTTTGCATATGGAGCTATAGTCGTGAGTGGCAGGCTAAGGGTTAAAATGCGTATCTAGTGAGAAATGGGTTAGAATAGCATATTTGTCATATTCATGGGCTTACTGCTCATTAAAAGAAACGATTCACAACATAAGATTTCATGGGAACATAAGAAGTGCACTCCTTTATCTGAAGCTATGATATGCAATGTAAAATAAAGTTAAAAGATTTGCTATATTCCTGTGTTTCCAGGTCCAAACACGATTGACATTACCTACAAGGATCACCCTATTCCCCAGAGCCCCGTCACTGTCAACGCCACACCAGGCTGTGATGCCAGTAGAGTTAAGGCCTATGGCCCAGGTCTGGAGAGTGGTGTCACTTTCGCTGAACAGACCTTCACTGTGGATGTCAAGGGAGCAGGCAAGGGAGGCCTGGCCCTGGCTATTGACGGCCCCTCAGAGACCCAGATCAACTGTAAGGACAACAGAGATGGTACCTGTGAGGTGTGCTATGTTCCAGTCAAGAAGGGAGACTATGACATCACTGTTAAATTCGCCGACCAGAACATCCCAGGTAAGTCCTCCACCTGTAATTAGCTGGACGTTGCGATATGACTGAAATACTGTTGAAAGCGACATCAAATATAAAACAAATAGAAAAAAACCCATCCCCGGTAAGAGTTGTCACAGGTTTTTATCCATTGCCTGTTGCCAGTATTGAAGATAGCTGAACACTTTAAGCAGGTTGAATGTAAAGCAGAATGCACCTTAAGGTGAAATCTGCTTTACTTTCATCCTATTGTAAGTTATCATCTGCTAGAATATGGAAAATATTTCTTATGAGACATATTCTTGACTGTACAAACTATTTTGTTGAGTATAGAAATAAATAAAAAAAAAAAACTTAAAAATATGTAAATATGGAGTAATGGATTAAGCATAATCCTTTGCTCTAGGTTTTAAATTGGTAAAATTCTCTGAACAGCCTTTCAACTGTAATATGTATAAGTATGGTTATCTATGTATGTGTATCAAGCATCCAAATATAAAATAACATGCAGGGACATTTTAAAAAACCAAAAAATAGCTGATTGCAGTACAAAAGTAATGCAGACCATTTCTGAAGGAGCTTTGTGCAAAACTTTGTACTGCATTAAATAGTTATTACCAGAGCGTAATGGTATAAGTTTTTCTTCATAGAGCATAATGTTTGACTACTGGTGTGTGTTGATATTTCTGCTTCTTCTTATTCATATCATAACTGAAATGATAGCCACTCATGTACTGTTTTGATGACCAAAACGGAGAGTGACATATGAAACACAAATAGTTAAATTGAGGTTATACAAACATTATATTGGCAATATAAACTGAGCAAGTGTTATTAAAGTTAGTGAGCCATGACGTGTTACTTGATGCTTTAAACAGGTTATACTGAATCATGTAGACTTGTCTTTCTGTACTTTGGGCTAGTTCACACCATCAGTAGTTGGTAAAAACAGTCACTCATTGATGGGAAACTCTGTATTTAAACTGGACCATCTTTACCTCTGAATGTTTTGTGTTTAGTATGGAACGTTATGTGGATTTATCTGAATGCATACTCTTTCGTTTAAAGTTCAGCACAGTAATCAAGTTGAACCCATTACACCATAGTCTTTTTCTCATAGTTGTGAAGACAGGTGATCACTTAAGGCAGGTTGAAAATAAAGCAGAATGTGCCTTAAGGCACATCCTGCTTTACTTTCAGTCTGCTTTAAGCTACTATCTGCTAGGATATAGCAAATATATCTCATGGTGCATATTCATAACTGTTTAAACTTAAAACTGTTAAAATTATTTTATTCAATAGAGGAATAAATTTTTTAGAATGTTTTAAAAAAGGTGTATCTATGGAGTCATGGGTTAAATAGAGAAAAGTTATCTCTATTGTAAACCCAGTGATGTCAATTCATCTTCAATTCTATTGAGTAGATACAATTAATGGCTCTTGTGGCGACATAAGAATTTAAGAACTTGAAATATTCTTGATTAGGAGCTATGCTGTTGTGATGTAGAAAACATTACAAGTTTTTCAAACGAAGTTGACACTTAATTCATAGAGATATTGGAGAAAAACATCTGAGCTTATTAATGGTGAGAAAATGCCAAACAATAAGTGCCCTTGCTGCTGTAGTAGGAAGTTTTCACGTATTTTCTGTCCATGCCCAGGCTCTCCATTCAATGTGAAGGTCACTGATGAGGTCAACCCAGCCAAGGTCAAATGTCAAGGTCCAGGTCTGGAGCCTGGGCTTGTGAAGACAAACCAGCCAAACACCTTCACCGTAGACACAAAGGAAGCAGGAGAGGCTCCTCTCGAAGTCACCTACACAGACAACACAGGTAAATAACTTTTGGATACTTTTAACCCATTACCCCATAGCCTGTTTCTAGTATTGAAGATAGTTGACTAATTAAAGCAGGTTGAAAGTAAAGCAGGCTGCTTTAAGCTACCATCTGCTAGAATATAACAAAATATTTCTTATCATACATGTTCATAATTGTATAAATTGGAACTATTTTCCTCAGTGGAGAAAAAAAATAAAGGCAAAAAAAGGCGTATTTATGGGCTAAAGGATTAATATTTTATTTATTTTCATACACATGTATTATAGATGTAAAAATATCATACAATGTCTCATAATTATTCAAAGCTGTTTCAATCAACCAAGGTTGAAAGTAAAGCAGAATGTGCCGTAACGCATTAAGAGTTATTGTGATTGTATATTTATAGGCCTTACTAAGTCAGCGGAGATTGTACCAGTGGAAGAAGGCTTGTATGAGGCTAGCTACTTCCCCGTAGAAGAGGGACCATGCACCGTCAATGTCAACTACAACAACCAGGCCGTGCCCAAGTTGTAAGTCAGTTATACGTTATAAGATGTTTCTGAGTACAGTTAAAACTATTTTCTTTCAGTGGAGGAATAAATTGAAGCCACCTGCATTAAACACCTAATAATTAACTTGTTGTTTGCAATAGAGGGATTTTACTGTATTAATATACTAAGCCAAACTTCCAACGCAACACCCCGGATATTCCCATTACTTCTAATGTTAAACATGTCTAAAGTTAGAATGGTCAAATCTGTAATGTGTGCATATCCTGAATATATTTCTTCTGCAATTTATAGAGTGATCAATGGACAATACTCTTGTTAAACAAAAACAAAATGAATTGGCATTTGGTCCCAAAAATATGGAATTTTGTGAAAACAAGTTTTCAGAAATCTCATTCCAATGCATTTTCAATAGGGAATGTTAACCAGAAATTAGTGATACGTTTGGATAGATGGTTATTACATGTATTCGTCAGAAGTGTCAATGAAAATTCGTTGCCAATATTAAAAACTTTGAGGACAGTACATCAATGAAAAAACACAAATGAAAACATTTAAAAATTGTGTCAACTTTTCCATCGATTTAAAACACCCGCTCTGATATGAAAATAGAAGGGAACTCGGAGGTGTTGCGTTGGCAGTTTGGCCTAGTATATTAATCTGGTCCAAATTCGAACTGTTTGCAAATAACAATTATACTTGGGATAAGGCAGTGAAGGGATTAAACTTAATTTGATTCTTGCAAATTCTAACTCGATACGATTCTTCAAGCATTTCAAGAGGAATAACTCTTACCAAACAAGATATCTTAACACTGCAGTTGTTTCCCATTTTGAAGAGTTTGGTTTGATAAAACATAAAGCAAAACATAGGTAGGTAAAATAATAATCCTGTGGCCAAATTTTTAAAGTAAATATTTCTAGTAGCTTAACCATCAGTACTGTCCAGTATAGCTTTCTTAAGTGTTTTAAGATAGTTGGTTGGTAAAGGCAGGCTGAAAACAAAGTAGAATAAACCATAAGCAGACACTTGTCTTAAAAAACTGAAGAAAAAAAGCTATTGAGGACTAGGTTGATAAATATTTGTTACTGGTATAATATAAGTGTGTATGTGTTTGTTTTCAGCCCATTCAAGGTGGATGTCAAACCAGGCATTGATGCTAACAAGGTGGAGATAACTGGTGATGGAGTTGCTCCAACAATGAAGGCCAGTTTGCCTCAACAATTTACCATTGACACAAGGAAGGCTGGCCCATCAGACATTGTACCTGAGGCCGCCATTGAGGTAAGTCTTGGCATTCCAAAACACCCCACTCACTCTCAGCAACATTGTTTTAATCCTTCAACATTGTTTTAATCCTTTTACTCCATAGCCTGTTTCTAGTATTGAAGATAGGTGACCACTTAAAGCAGGTTAAAAGTAAAGCAGAATGCACCTAAAGGTGCATTCTGCTTTACTTTCAGCCTGCTTTAAGCTACAATGTACAAGAATATATAAACTATTTCTTACTATACTTACTATATTTTTAACTGTCTAAATTGGAACTATTTTCTTCAGGGTATGAATAAATTATAAGTGTAAATGTGTGTATCTATGGAGTTATGAGTAAAGATCATTCCATCTCTATTTCTGAACTCTTTAACTCTTTCCTCCCTAAAACTTTAAATGGACAATTCCAGTTTTGATTTTTGTCTAGTCCATTTCTGACTTTTAAGAGTTGTTTTTGTCAATTTTGGCATTACTGACAAACAGTGAAGACCCTGATCAGAGGGCTCCTTTCGGAGCCCTCTGATCTGGGCCTTCACTGTTTGCACAGGACAAGTGTACTATTCACATGTACACTGTTTGAAAAAGACGCCTATATGTGGGACTAGGGCTCAAAGGGTTAAGGATGCTCATACCTACCTCTTTCACATACATACCACAAACCAATATTCATTGATGGTGTTGAATACAGGTGGTAACATTAAGTAAAACGAAAGTAACAAGGGTTCCCGTTAACTTTCATTTTGCTGCTTAAAGTGAATCGTGCATTAACGTTTGCAAAATCCTGTAGTTCTACTTTAGTAGTTTTGTTAAACCCATATTCAATAGCCTATGTCTAGTTCTGAAGTAACATTTTAAAGCAGGTTGAAAGTAAACCAGAATGCTGCTTAAATTGCATTATAATTTACTTTCAGCATGCTTTAAGCTACCATCTGCTAGGATATAGAATGAATAAATGGTGTTTTAAGGCCCATTGACTCAAGAGCTAAGATATAGAAACTATTTCTCATGGTAAAAATTTATGACTGTATAAAGTGGAATTATATTCTTCAGTGTAGGAATAAATTAAAGGCAAAGAAAGGTGTATTTTTGGAGTAATGGGTTAACCGTGGAAGAATAACGTTCCCCCCACTGTAAAGATTCCCACACATTAAAGATGCTGATTTGGTAGAAATCTTTTGTCAATAAATTATGTTGCCAACAATTAGATTTCAAAGCTGAAATGCTAGTTATCATGGTATTTTGCAGAGACCTGATGGTACAGTGATTCGTCCAATGATGCAGAATCCCACTCAAGGTGTTTATGTGTGCCATTACACTCCAGAGGACTGCGGCCCATACCATGTCAATGTCAACTATGCTGGACAGCCATGTAAACCCATTCAGACTACAGCTGTACCCACAGGATATCCAGATAGGTGTAGAATTACAGGTACGCAACATTCACACATACAGTAAAACTGGTTTATAATGACCATTAAACTGTGTTGAATATTAGATGTTTAATATGACTGCTTAAAGCAAGGTGACAGTAAAACAGAAAGCTTCTTAGTGAGAATTCTGCTTTTCTTTCAACCTGCTTTAAGTAATTGCCCTTGGGAAATAGAAAACTTTGAAATCTTAGGAATTTTCAAGATCAACTTATGGCAGCCCTGAGTCAGGTTTTTCATGGCTTACACTGTACCCAGTTTGTATCTCAATTTACAGAAGGGTTCCAGCAGACCATTCAGGTTGAAAAGAAGACCGTGATCACAGTGGACGCCGGCTCTGCTGGTGAGGGTAAAGTGACATGCCGCATCAAGAGTAAGAACGGCACAGAGATAGACATTGACATTATTGAGAATGTTGACGGTACATTCAACATTAACTTCACCCCAGCCTTCCCAGGTGACTACAGCATCAATATCAAGTTTGGTGGTCAGACTATTCCCAACGGCGAGTACATTGTCCAGGTAAGTGAAATACGCTATGTGTTCAAACCTCGGGGTTGAAAACATAATATAGCCAAGGTTACGGCTCTCACAAATGCACAATCACAAACATTTTTCTCAAAAGTATAGTACAGTAATACCTCTCTATTTCAACCACTACATCGTGTTAATTATTAGATGTTAAAGACAGGTGACTGCTTAAAGTACTGTGAAAGTAAAAACAGAAAACTTCTTTTGGAGCTATCTGCTTTACTTTCACCTTGCTTTAACCTTTTCACTCTTAATGACGTCAAAAAGTGTGTTTGCAAACTGTTTGGATCCTGATCAGACGCTGCATGACACGGCGTCTGATTTGGATTCAAACTGTTTGACACTCTTATCAGTATGTTTAAGTCATACTACGACAATAGAAACATTGAAGGGAGCTCCAGTTATTCAGTCTTGACTATGTTAATCTTTAAGATTTTCGAATGGCTATTCTATGTTGTTTTCAACCAAGGTCAATCTCTTTAACCCATTACCCCATAGCCTGTTTCTATTTGAAAAGACAGGTGACCACTTAAAGCAGGCTGAAAGTAAAGCAGAATGTGCCTTAAGGCACATTCTGCTTTACTTTCAGCCTGCTTTAAGCTACTACCAACTAGAATATAGAAAATGTTTCTCATTATACATCTTCAAGATTGTATAAACTTGAAGTATTTTCTTCAGTGGAGGAGTAAATGAAAGACGTAAAAAGTCGTATTTATGGGGTAATGGGTTAAACATATATTTACTGAACAGTGTGTCTCAATAAGCGTGTGTGTTTTCAGCATGGTTAGATCATCTATATATCTAGAAGATAGTCTGTCTTAACCCTTATTCTGCTATGCATGACTTGGCTTGAGATTGGATCCAGATCAGATGTAGAGTAAATGTGCATTTGCAGACACTGTGGATCCAGATCAGACACTGAGTAATGATATATTTTAATATAGTTTGAATCCAGATCAAATGCTTTGTAACTTGGCATGTTATCAGGCATGATCCAAAAAACATTTTGCAATAGATATAACAATATTCCAAATAAGGAATTAAAATAATCTTAATTTATTAAACTTCTCTTTTCTAATATTGCGACCTTAGAGGTCGAAATATTAGAAAAGAGCAGTTCTATAAATTAAGAGAATTTTTTTTAATTTAGAATGGTTAATATGCTCAGTCAGTGATAAAATACAAAGAAATTTGAGTGATAAAATACACAAAGAAATTCGATTTGAAGTTCAAGCAAAGATGTTGAGTTAGCAGGATAAGGGTGTTTCCGAGTGAATGATATCTTAAGATATTTGCATGTCAAACATTACTGTAAGCTTTTTATTCGATATTTGCAAGTTCTGTCCAAAGAGGATCCATAAGGCACAGTTTTAAGAGGAATAACTCAATATCAGACAAGATACTTTACACTTCAGGTGTTTCCCCTTTTCTCAACCTGGAAAGCTAATTGTTTGATGAAATAAAAAACAAAAGCAAACTCTGGAATAATGAACGTATGCTGTGGCGGCCAACTTTCTTAAGTCAGTAATTGTCCAATATAATAGGATTGGCTAATTGCTGAAATGTCTACAATGAAGCATTTATGCTGATTTACACACAACAAACGGTACAGGAATAACTCTGAATACTCAGATAAGAATCTGATCAGATTGTATTTGTCTCCCTTTGATTTAGAATTTGCTTAACCTTTCATGTGCTGTTGGGAAACACTTTACATGATAGATTTTATACATTGGTTGACCTATTTTCCAATACATGTATTGGCTACAATTCAAATTTAACTCCACTGACCAGTTCACCACCTCTGGACCATCATATGAAGTTTTTGCTGGAATGCTCAGGTAAACTTTGGATTAAGTTAATTGGAGTGTGCAGGGGGTGCGAGATTATCTTTGGGTTCTAGGCAATTATTGATTATCCCAGGTGAGTCCAGGCTATCCTTGCCGATAACAGATCGCCATCGACACCAATTCCACTGATTGATTCTGACCCGAGTAAACTCCCTGAAAATTGTACATATCAGATAAAAGTTGAAGCTTCTTTGGGTTTTGATGTTTAAAGAAGGTGGTTGCTTCAGGTAGACTGAAAATAAATAAAATAGTTCCCTAATAAGGAGCTTTCTGCTTTACCCTCAGCATGCTTTGCGCAACGCCTGTCAGTCTGAAAGAAAAGTTTCCTATGCCATATTATCATGGCATGAAACAAAAATATGAGAATTACGCAAACTGATGAGAAAGGAGATAACAAGGTACCTCGAAAGTAGAACCACTTAAACAATAGCTAATCAATTATATAAAGACAGGTGACAGCTTAAAGCAAGGAAACAGTAAAACAGAAAGCTCCTTTAGGAGCTTTCTGTTTTTCTGTCACTTTGCTTTAAGCAATTACCTGTTGTAAACACCTAATATTTAACACAATTTAGTTGTTGTAATAGAGAGGTTTGACTGTACTGTTTAAGATTAACTGTATCTTGCTAAACTTTCCTTGATAGTAAAGACCCAAGCCAGTATTATAATGCTCTTTGAAGACTGAAATTAGTTTATCCTTTAGCAAGATATGAACTTTTAGGTAAAGTAATCAAGTCTTAATTTACAAAATTCTTCAGATTCTAACACACTCTTACACTTTTTTTCAAGTTTGTTGAATACTGTGCATAGAAAGCCATAGCTATAAGAACTGACAAACAAGGAATCTCCAATGAAAGGATGACAGTAAAGAAGAAAGCTCTTTTACTTTCAATTTGCCCTAAGCTGCTACCTCGACAGTAAACATTTAAAACAAGCCATAATGTCTTTGTTGAGCTACATTTACTTGTCTTTCACTAACCCCTTAACCCTTAGCCTGCCAGTCACGACTATCGCTCCATATGCAAACAGCTTGGATCCGGATGAGACGCCGAGTAACTCGGCGTCTCATCCGGATCCAAGCTGTTTGACACTCGGACAACATTTTCAGCAATTTTGAGCAACTTTGAAGCACTTTGAAACTTGAAGCAGACGAGAAATATAGCAGACAACAATTTATTTGGCGGGCTAAGGGTTAAGAGTACCTTAAGATGCTTTTACCTTTCACATGGCCTGATCAAGAGCCATATGGGCAACTTTCCCTGAATCCTAACAGGTGGATGCTTAAAGTAAGCTAAGAGTTAAGCAGAAAGGGCCTGACAAACTATGATGGGCAAAGAGCATGTAGCTAAAACAAGCCTGGTTTAAGTGGTTGTATTACCACGGACCACTCTCCACTAATTGGATCTAATATTGGAAGTTTACTGTAGTTTAATGCAGCTTTGAAGTTACAAAATCTTATCCAAGAGTTATGAATGAAGATTTAAGCAGCAGATAAATACAGGGGCAGCACAAAATTAAGATGTTAGTCCTTAGACTTTAGAGATTATACCCTCTTTAACATGTCAATAGCAAGAAGATCTGATTTTGATAAATATGAAAATTTTAGAGTTGTTTTGTAAGAAAAACCAGTAAATATCTTGGTATATTTGAAACATCGCCATGGTAACAGAAATAAGAAGTAGAAATGAGGATTCATAAAATGATGTTTACAATCTTTTCCATCAATTAAAACCAGACTTGTGGGTAGTTTTCGAGAAAGATTCTTGCTTGCACACCATATTTAAAGCATCATTTGAAAATTGGGTAATGGGTAGAGATTAATTTTCAAAGATTTCCGCACCATACAGCCGTAGGGGATTGTGTTTTACTTGAAATGTTGGCAGAATTGTTTGATACTTACAGATTAAGCCCTTAAATTGCTGTAACACTTTGATAAGTTAGTGTAATGCTTTGCAATTAAGATTATTGAAATGCTCAAGACCAGATTCAAAGGGTTGTCCGTACATTTCAAGAATTTGTTTTTGCATAGGTTAGGCTATAATGGAAATGTTAAAATCATCAATTATCTAGTTAAATTATATATTTAATTTTTGAACTTTGAGGGGAAAACATATCTATTAACCCTAAAAGTATCCTAGTTATGAATATTTGCATGAAACAAACAGTTTGGATCCTGATCGGATGCCGCATATGCGGCATCTGATCAGGATCCAAACTGTTTGCCTCTTGGATTCTATCTTCTTGAAAAGATTCAAACTATTGTTTAAATTAAACATTTGAGCATTCAATAAATTTAAAGCTGACAACAGTTATACGGTGGTTTAGGAGTTAAGACGAAGTATGTTAATGTGTTTTGAATGATGCCAGTCATTGGAAGAAAATCAGACTGGTTTTCTGTCTGTACCTTAACACAGTTTTACTGGGTATTGTGCAAACATGAGTAGACTTACTTTACCTGTGAATCAGTACTTTTACTCACCAAATAACTGCGGAAACCTCAGGTAGTTCTTATGAGTACATCATTCAGATTCAAACTGTTTCATGCTCAAATTCTACTTCAACAGCAATAGAAAAGGAAACAACATTTTCAGATTTATATAAAACAGCTTATTTGAAGAAAAAAATCTGAACAAAATAGTTTCAATCTATGCAGTTCCCTCTTATTGGCTTACTGGCTATGAAATTAAAAAAGAACAAAGATACCAGTAACCAAACTTTGTTTTTTCCATTTGAAATTTGTTGCACACTAAATACCCATTTCAATTATTCTTATAGGCATTAAACACCTGCAGACAAAATGGCTTAATTTAAAGTGGGAGATTTATTTGTTTTTCCTTTCAATGAACGATAAATTGCTTTACACTATCTGTCTACAGATTAGAAATAGTCAAACTTTGAATCTCAAGCCCATTTTAGTCTAACAAGTTACGGATATGTTAGACTAAAATGAGCTTGAGAATACCCAGTAAGAGATTATTTCAAAGTTAAAATGTTGCTCAGCCATGTTTTAGTTTTGAAATACAGATATGTTTGACTCAAGAAATTTGAAACAATGACATTAAACTGTAGAAATACATGCACATTTAACTTAAGCATTTTGAGATATTGGGAGTATGATTGTATGTTGATGTTAAATATACAACACATTTTCATCAGAAATGGTAAGAGGCCATTTGAAAATTCAGTAAAAAGTCCTCTCCATTGGATCAGCTCAATACTGAACAGACATTTTCCAGACAGCTCAATTGTAGGAGTTTTCTGCATTATTTGTTCCTGCATTAAGCATTCATAGCAGCCATCCACGTATTAATATATTCATTGGTAATCTTTGGGACAATTGCTCAACACAGGTGTGAATTATTTTCTCACTACTTAATTGAAGTCGAAGTAACCAATTAAGACTTATTTGAAGTAATGGGTTTTCAATCAAGTATTCTGTTAATTCAAATCTAAGGTAAAATATTGAATTACTTTTCTGTAAATTTCTCTTTGAAACATGACTTTATTCATAGGTTTGATAGATAGTTTGTGCTCAATGTTTTTGTTTCTGATTATTATTTCATTGATAGAATTATAGTCAGTGTATGTAAGTGGCACAACTTATTCTAAGGAAGGAGATAAAAGCAATCATGGTATGGCAAAACAAAACCTCCTAAAACTGTTGGTAATTAGCTAGGAATGCCACGACAAAAAAAACAGTCTGAAGCAGTATATATAATTATATGTCTTTACAAATTGAAGACATTTATTTTGTCTCCTATTGAATTTTCAAATTTTCCACTTCAAAGCATTCCTTTATATTGATTTTTTTGTGTGTTTGTTAGTCTTCCTTAACCCATTTCCCTATAGCCTGTTTCTAGTATTCAACATTGATGACCACATAAACAGGGCTCCAGATAAGAAGGAGTAAACTGAACAAATTCAACATTTTCTCACTCATTTCTGCAACAAATCCTATGGTGTTACTACTCATTAGAATCGTCTCGAAGAGATGATTCTAATGAGTAGTGACACCATAGGGTTTAATGCAGAAATAAAGATTTTAGTTTTTGACATACTCCTCTTATCTGGAGCTCTGCATAAAGCAGAATGTGCCCTAAAGCCTGTTTTAACCCTTAGCCCGCCAAATAAATTGTCGTCTGCTATATTTCTCGTCTGCTTCAAGTTTCAAAGTGCTTCAAAGTTGCTCAAAATTGCTGAAAATGTTGTCCGAGTGTCAAACAGCTTGGATCCGGATGAGACGCCGAGTTACTCGGCGTCTCATCCGGATCCAAGCTGTTTGCATGGAGCTATAGTCGTGAGTGGCAGGCTAAGGGTTAAGCTACCATCTACTAGAATATAAGAAACTTTTTCTACGGTTCATATTAATGACAGCTTTAATTGGATTTATTTTGCTTCAGTGGAGAAATATTTTAAGGGTCGTAAAAAGGCATATTTATGGGGTAATGGGTTAAAGATTGCTCATCTATCCTCTTTTGACTTTGGGCTTAACTCTGGCTTGACTTTAGTTCTTCACTGATTTTAGGCTTGGTTTTGGAGAGTTATTCAGGATTATTTCTAATGACTATGCACTAAGCTTAGGACTCACAACTAGTTACTTCTGAAAGGGGAATACAGTGGAGAAAACGTTATTCTTTCCAAATGAACGCGTTTACGCTAAAACTATTATTTCCATTGCAAACAGTTTGGAGACAGATCAGACGTCGGGTAACCCGGCGTCTGATCAGGCTCCAAACTGTTTGCCATTCAGATAAAAACAAAAAGTCAGAATTGTCAAAAAGTTGTCCTTATTTACAATTTAGTGCTTTGCGTTTCGTTTGCGTTTAAACAGGAACGAATAACGTTTTCTCCACTGTATGGTGAGTTCATTTTAGATGATCTGATTGCACAATGGTATCCAGGAGTAGATACAGAAGGTCTATGTCAGATGAACAGTATGGGGTCCGTATGCTGAACCAAATCTTGTGGTTCGGATCAGAACATTTAGACATTACCTAACGGTTTTGTGTATTAGGAAGAAGAGAGACCTGTATCAAACTATTTTGCAAGTTAATCTCTCTTAATGTATTCTATGATTAAAAGTGATAACAGTTTTATGTAAGAGCAAAGCTAAATAAGAATCCTGTATGAAATATTTTCAGTATTACATCTCTTGATCAACCTACCATTAACCCTGTACTCCACAGCCGGTCTCTAGTTTTGAAAACATGTGACCACTTAAAGCAGGTTGAAAGTAAATCAGAATGAGCCTTAAGGCACATTCTGCTTTACTTTCAGCATGCTTTAAGCTATCATCTGTTAAAATATAGAAAATTATTTCTTATGGTACATATTCATGACTGCATGATTGGAAGTATTTTCTTCAAGGTATGAATAAATTAAATTGCAAAAATGTGTGTATCTATGGAGTAAAGGGTCAAGGTTAATGGGGACATTTGAAGGCAGGTGGTTGCTCATAAGTGTAAGTCTAAAATAATGTAGAAAACTTCCTTAAACGTTGAAACACACTAATTAGCTCAATTTCAACTTTGAAATATAGATCCTGCTGAATATTCATATATAAAACTCTGTCCATGATGCAACACCTATCATCTGAATTATTACATAGACTAATAAAAAAGGTAAGAAAAGCATAAGAGATCGTGGAACAAAACAGTACAGACCCTGATTAGACAGCTTGTGAAGAGCTTGTGAAGAAACTGTCTGATTTGAGCGACTACAGGATTTTCAAAAAGTGTCAATATAGACTCATATCAGGAGAAGGCTTTATAAAATGAAACATTTGAGTTCTAAGATTTTAATTATGTTAACTCACTAAACAATAACTTCTGGAAAATCCATCACTTCAATTTTAATAAAAAAACAAAAGTATAATATGTTATTGTTGATTTTAGCTTTGCAGAGTTTGTGAATATCTTCCAGCAAAATACTTTGATATAAAACATACAGGCAAAACATTGTGTTGAATTTTAATAGAACTTTATCAACTGGCAACAGGCATTTTATCATGCCAAGAATAGATCAGAGCCCAGTCCAAAGACTGTTAGAAAATGGGGCAAAAACTTCTTGGAACCCGGACAGGCATTTTATAGAACCAGTTCCCAAAAGTCTGTCAAAACATTTTTGCAATAGCTTTGAATTTGAAATAATGGTGTTCTTAGAGTAGAACAGATAAAATCCATTGCTGCTTCCTCACTTAAAGTCACCATTCATTAGTGTTACAGACAAACTTGCCATAACCCTTCTCTTTGCTATTAACATATGGGTGATGCTTTTTGAAAACAGTGTAGACCCAGATAAGGAAGCTCCTGTAGGAGTAGAAAAGTGTTAGTTTAGAATCGGCACAGTGGTTTTTTATGGGATCTGACTGATATAAGTCTGTAATCTTTACTTAGGAATTGTTCTCATTTCATTAGCCAATGTAATAGTTCACAGATGATAGATGTTCATAATGATGTTAACGAATCACAGGTAATATAGTTCAACTTACCAATATAATGAGGGAAAGCTGTATTTACTGAAAATTTCATAGGAACTTTCAGTTGCACGTTTGTTTTGCATTGAGCTACCACTTGAATTCCAGACAATTAATTAAAATCATTAACCCATTACCCTATAAATACGCCTTTTTACGCCTCTAGTTTATTCATCCACTGGGGAAAATAGTTCAAATTTTTACAATTATGAATATGTACCATAATAAAAAAAATTCTATATTCTAGCAGAATATTACTTAAAGCAGGCTGAAAGTAAAGCAGAATGCACCTTAAGGTGCATTCTGCTTTACTTTCAATCTGCTTTAAGTGGTCACCCGTCTTCAAAATTAAGAGAAAGGCTATGGGGTAATGGGTTAAAGTTTTAGAGTAATCATATAAACATTATGAAGTTGGATTAGCTCAATAACTGAAGTACCAGGTGTATCTCCTCAAAAACATAATTTTGAGCTGAAAAGGGAAATTTGTGACTCAAATGTTTGTGTTTGATCTTCGAGATAGAGTCGTTAGAAAGCTTACAATCTCTTTAGCCTTATCTTCGAATTTTGAGTTGCAAATAGTTACAAGAGTGTGAATCATTGAAAAATCTCTCAAATTCCAAATGTATTAGCCTCATAGATATGCAGTCACGATCCCCGAAACCTGCTGATAACCCATGACGATGAGCAAGATTCACTAAAATTACGTTACAGCTACAAGTAGAAATTTTCTTTGGAAATAATTTTTTCGTGATCTTTTAAATAAATGAGGTAAAAAGAACAATATTGAAAGTATTTTGATATTATGCTATTATGGGTCTATGAAAGTTGTTAGAAGTGGTTTAATTTGTTAAATTAAAGAGATAAACCATGTTCTCAGTATCTATCAAAATCAATTTTATAACTCGAGCAGTAGGATAAGGTATTGATAGGTAGGGCTTATATAGTATAATAAACCCGTGTTCACAGACAAATCATTCAAATAGCATTGATATTACTTTACCCATTCCCCCATAGCAGGTTTCTAGTTTTGAAGATATATGACCACTTAAAATAGGTTGAAAGTAAAGCAGAATGCGCCTTAAGGCGCATTCTACTTTACTTTCAGCCTGCTTTAAGCTTTTATCTGCTAGAATATAGAAAATATTCCTTATGATTTTTATTTGTTGCAGTATAAATTGGAACTACTTTCTTCAGTAAAGGAATAAATTAAATGCGTAAAAAGGCGTATTTATGGGGGGAATGGGTTAAACCCATTACCCCATAAATACCGCTTTTAAGCCTTTAATGTATTCCTCCACTGAAGAAAATAGTTCCCTTTTAAACAGTCTTAAATATGTATCATAAGAAATATTAAGGCACTTTCTGCTTTACTTTCAACCTGCTTTAAGTGATCACCTTTCTTTATAACTAAAATCAGGCTATGGTGAATGGGACAATGTAGGAAATGTTTAATACAAGACAAACGTAATGCAGAAAGCTTTTCTGCATAACTTTTGTCCTATCATTTGTTTTAAAGACTGACTCTTTCATTTGAAGGATTGCCCAATACATGTTTGTCCGTTAGAAAACTGAAGATTTTAGTTGAATGTTGACGTTTATAATTATCTAGTTACCATGTTGAGCGGCATCTCTTGCAGTTCTACAATTACCAGTGTCAATAAAGATTATGGGATTTCCATGTAAAATCCTCTAAGTGTCATTTTGCATTGAAGGTGGAGTTGAGGTTATCAGTTTTTGCAACAGTATGATGTATTGCTGTGGTGCTGAACCTACCCAGACGGTCATAAATTACACTTCTACAGTGCAGAAAACGTTATTCTTTCCCATTTAAACACAAATGAAACGCAAACGGGTAGCAGTAAAATGTAGGATTTTGTAACTTTTTGACATTTCTCACGATTTATTTTAAGCTGAGTGGCAAACAGTTTGGAGCCTGATCAGACGCCGGGTTACCCGGCGTCTGATCTGGCTCTAAACTGTATGCAGTGGAAATAATAGTATAATAGTAAACGTGTTTATTGGGAAAGTTTCTCCACTGTACCAGTCAGAACCTAGCTGCTAGGGCTGGGGCAAGGAGTTAGTACCCAGATGTGTAATATAGAATAGCTCCTGTACAGTATGAGACAAACCGCTGATTCTGCAATTGTATTCTGGAAAATAAGAAAGAGATAAGTTTTAAATTAACTTAGAAATTTATGTGCAGAAAGCATATTCTGCTCCTTGGTCTTTGGTTAGTTTCTTAACCGAATTTTGTTTCAACCTTTTTCCTGTTATAAAAACTGCAGTTCTTGATAACATTGTAGCAAGAATTCTTTATTTTTCAAATTTAGCCTTTTTTTTTAACATAGGAAAACATAAGACCTAAGACAGGTAGTTTTATCGAAATGAGCTTGATGCAGGCTGTCTTGGTGTGATCTTGAGCTAAACTGTTTGTAAATGTTGTTTTAATTCTTTGCATGCTTGCGGTGGATATATCCGCCACAGTGGTTGCTTTTGCAAACAGTTTGGATCCAGATGAGACGCCGCGTAACGCTGCGTCTCATCAGGATCCAAACTGTTTGACAGTCTGTCCTTGAATTTAAAAGAAATTTTGAAAAATTCTAATTTTAGAACAGTAGCAGACGACAAAAATTACCCAGCATGCAAAGAGTTAAAGGGTGGTGAGCAGGGATAATGAATTATCTGTGCAGAGATGTTTGTGGCTCTGTCTTGTAAAGGTGAGACCTGATAAAGCTGCCTCTTCCTCTATCAGACTCCCAAGATAAGGAAACCGAAGGATATTTAACCCATTGCATGCTGGGTAATATTTGGCGGCCATTTTAAAATTGTTGTCTGCAGCGGGTATAACTCAAATATTTGCAAAAGATTTCAGCAGTTTCTGATAGAATATTAACTTAGCTGCAAAACAGTTTTGATCTCAGATCAGGCCCCACAATGTGGGGCGGGGCCTGATATGAGATCAAAACTGTTTGTCTAGAGGTACACCTAATAGAATTTTATCCCACATGAAATGGGTTAAAGTGGTAGGTTTGAAATGTGATGGAGATTCTGAGAGATCTTGTGTAAAACTGTCTAAAAGCTATGAAAATGGTTTATATTTTATAAATGATATATGAAGTGGCAAATGTACATATAGGTCACAGGAAGATTGCTACTGGAGATTTAGGCAAGACTGTGTACAGAGACGGGGCAATATACTGTCTGTAAGATAGATTGTAGCTTAACCCCATTCCCTGATAGAAACGCCTTTTAGTGCATTTGATTTATTCTTCGAAAAAATAAAATATTTCCAATTAATAGTAATAAACATGTTGCAACATGTTAGCTTAAAGCAGGTTGAAAGTAAAGCAGAATGCGCCTAATCATTACTGTTGTCTTGTATTATTATTACTCCAAAATGTTTTAATACTCAAATTACCATGAATGGTTTAAATATTTTCAAAAGCTATTATTTTCTCTGTTGTATGCATAATGTTTTTGCCTTTAGATCTAATTAAATTAAACAAGAAAAGAATATTGTCTTCCCCACTGGTCATGTTCTGTCTTCCCTCTGCTCCTGCTTATAAAACCATTTGAATTATTGACACACAGAACTCCATCTTAATTCCTGACCATGTTAATATGAAAGTACTGCCATATAGCTCCTTGTTACTAAATGGTCAACTAGGGTGCTCATAGTCATGTGTGGGGACCACTCATAGTTCTACCATGCTGGAAATTGGTCCTGTCCATGGTCATCCAGGATCCAAAATGGTTATGAATCATATTGCGTCACCGCAAATATAGCAAAGAAAGTCCATGCTAGATATGATGTAAAGAATGTCAATTTCAGATGCATTATGATAGCTAAAGCAGACAATATTTTTCACCATTCAAAGGGTTTGCCTTCCCTTGTAATGAATTATAGTGACATATAGATTATCCCTTTCACATCATAAGCCAAACAAATTGATATTCATCTAAGACCAATTACCCCATAGCCTGTTTCTAGTTTTGAAGATATGTGACCTTTTAAAGCAGGTTGAAAGTAAAGCACATTCTGCTTTACTTTCAGCCTGCTTTAAGCTTTTATCTGTTCGAATATAGAAATATTTCTTATGATTCTTATTTGTAACAGTATAATTGAATTGTATTTATTTTCTTCAGTAGAGGAATTAATTAAAGGTGTAAATAGGCGTATTTATGGGGTATATTTGGTGTTGAATACAGGTTGCACTTTAATTTTTTAAAGAGCTGTTTGCTTTTCTTTCATCTTGTTTTATGCAGTAACCTGTCTTAAACACAGTTTGATATAGGAGATCAGTACTTTTGGCTATGGAGGAAAAAGTTTCATATAAAACTCTTAGGTTACTGATCTGATTTCTGCTACTGATGCAATGCAAAATAATGATCTTTAGGCATTGAATTTGGATATTTTATGATCAATTTTCTGATGACTTTATCTTATGGTAAGAAATTTTCACTCAAAGAGGTAAATGTAGAAACAGTAGGGTGCTTTAATTGTTAAATTAAATTGCATATCTGGTGCCAGTAAAACAACATGTTTTCCTATGCCTCGAGATATCCCTGCTCTGCCTCACTTTCTGCTCATAAACGAGAAGATAGAAAATGCTACTGCCCTACACTAACATTTATTTTTAAACATATGGTCGGTCACTGGTTAAAGAAATTTGACACTCATTGGCTTAGGTTTCCAATTCTGAAATTAAATTTTGAACTTGAAAATTCATAATGGTAAATTGTTAAGCATGGTACATTTTCAGACAGACTAAGTGGAAGGTAAATCCCCTTCTCTGCAGTCAGAAGCCATAACTTCACCTGCAAAATATTCAAAATCACATAGTATTTGATTCAATGGATATAAAAAGTTGTTATTGGTAGACAGAGTGGTAATAGCAAGCTTCCTCTGTGGTTTTGTGGAATTCTCCAGGCAGTTGAAACAAAAAATCCCAAGCAAGATTTGCACCTTGCACGAGAGGATACTAAATTGGCATTGCGGTAGACTCAAGTATTCTCTGTGGAAAACATTTACTTGACTTGCACAAGAGGCATCAACTCGGACTGTAAGCACCTTTACAAGAAATTTGGTGGTTTTGGATTTTTAGTTTGGATATTTTTACGGGTGTTTAATTTTTTTTCTTTTGTGAGTTTGTTAAACAAACGGGATTTCACAGATGAAAAGGAAGAAAAAACAGAATTTTATTTATTTGTTGATGGTTTTAGATGAAGTTCTATGACAGTGTGTGAACTATTTAGATTGTGTTTTGATTCCCCCCAGGTGCAATGTTGTTTTTAGTTGTGTTTTCTAGAGGTGTGCTTCATTAACACACTCTGTAAGTATTTTTCCCTTCTTCCCATATTTGTTGTCACAGTCTATTTCTGTAACACAGTTTTTGTATACAGTCAAACTTGTGTTAAAATGCCATTACAGTCAAAATTTGATATCTCGAACTCGTTCAACTCGAACTATCCGATATTTCGAAACATGTATTGTATTATTTCAAGTTCTGTTTAGGCGAACATAACCGTGGTTCAAAGTTAAAACGCGTCTTAGCTGCGAAATACGGGAATGTTCGACTAAACCGAGATATCGAAGTTCAACTGTATTTGACAAAGCATAGAGAACTCAAAATATGGGTGATTGCTTAATGTAAGACAAAAGTAAAGCTGCATTAAAATACAGTCTTGACACTTCCTCCAAAAGCCAAATGTGCAAATAATCCTTGTACAAATGTATTATAGGAAAGTGACTGTTTAAAGCAAGATGAAAGTTACAAGAAGAAAGCTCCTTCTATAGCTCCTTTAGAAGGAGCTCTCTGCTTTACCTTCATTTTGCTTTTAGTTTCTACCTATATTCAACATCACCAATATATATATATGTCTGTCTGTGGTGCTTATGTAGAGGGGTTACTAAGGTCAGGGCTCCAGATAAGGTGGAGTAAACTGAGCAAAACCAACATTTTCTCACTTATTTCAGTACCAAATCCTATGGTGTTACTACTCATAAGAATCGTCTCTTCGAGACGATTCTAATGAGTAGTAACACCATAGGGTTTAAAGCAGAAATAAAGATTTCAATTTTTGAAATACTCCCCTTATCTGGAGCCCTGCTAAGGTAGAGGCATGCTAAAGTGGTTGTGTAGAGGAAAGGGTTCAGACTGACTTGATTATGTTTTAGTGGCTGTTGGACACAGGTTTGACTGTTATTCCTATACCTTGATTATTTTAACCCCTATATAAGCTGTAGAAATGAAGTTAGCCATACCATTTTGAAAAGGAAGGCAAGAGAGGTCATTATAGTGTCTGTGTGTTTGTTTGTTAGTAGAGACAATCAAATTACTCTAATATGTTAGCAGTTTACTGCTGTATATTCAAAGTACTGTTTTAACGTTTGATGGTGGCTGACAGTCATGGTCATAACATAATATCTAAATATGACATTTGGCAAAAAGTTTGTAGACAACTAATTGAAATTTAAGACCAACAAGGAAATGGCAACAATCTATTTTGAATCTTGATAGAAGCACAAAGTTTGAGGGTGAAATGGCACAAGGGTGGGGTTAGATTTCCATTGCATTGCTTGTTGTCATAAAATATGTTCTGTGCATGGAGTCCCTGTACATGTTTGTACATCATAATTTAGGAAAAGTTATGTTAGAGATTTTCATATTGATTTACTACTTAAATTACTGGCCTTCATTCAAACACTTGATAGGTGATCAAGACACAATAGTTGAAGCATTTATATTCTAAACTTAGAAAGGTAAAGAGGCCAATGTGGGAATGGGCTTAGCCGCTAGCTAAGCTAGCCCATTTCCACATTGGCCTCTTTACCTTTCCCTCAAAGAAATGTTTTTTGTGGAAATCTAACAGGTCGTATGATAAAGAGCCATAGGAAAGCATTCCTGCATCCTAACAGTGGTTGCTAACAGCAGACTGAACATAAAACAGAAAGCATTCAGCGATAGACTGGTAGACTGATATCATCCTTTACAAATATTGTAGACCTAGATTGAATGGTTCCTTTAGGAGCTCTTTGACATTGGTCTGCACTGTTTGTCGCAAATTTTAGATATTTCCGGAACAAACCTGGAGATATTAGTTCAATGTTAACTTGTCAAATATCAGGATGGAGGATTCCATTTGAAAATGCAGCATTGTAAAGTGTTAGAGGGTTAATCCATAACCCTATAGCCAGTTTCTAGGTTTGAAGAAAATTGACCACTTAAAGCAGTATGAAAGTAAAGCAGAATGCGCCCTTAGGCGCATTCTGCTTTACTTTCAGCCTGTTTTAAGCTATCATCTGCTTGGATAGAGAAAGTATCTCAAATCGTGCATATTCATAATTGTATAAAGTGGGACTATTTTCTGAGACGGAACAATAAATTAGAGGCATAAAAAGGCGTATTTATAGGGTAATGGGTTAAGATAAGTCGGGCATGATGCAGTATTTTGTGTATTGGCTGGAAACAGGAAATGAGCTTGGTAGTAAGTCTGTGCCCATTCTGATAAACATATGTCTATCATAATTAGATTGTTTCACAGATCGGTTGATGACCAGATAAGCACTCCTGCAAATGGTCCTCATAGAGAGACTTATCAGTACAGTTACATCTGTGTTAAACAACTACTGAATGAAGGTGTATGGCAATGACTGCATGCAGGGCTCCAGATAAGAGGGAGTAAACTGAACAAATTCAACATCTTCTCACTCATTTTAGCACTAAATCTTATGGTGTCACTACTCATTAGAATCGTCTATTCGAGACGATTCTAATGAGTAGTGACACCATAGGGTTTAAAGCAGAAATAAGGATTTTAGTTTTTGAAATGTTCCCCTTACCTGGAGCCCTGTGCATGCATAATGCAAGATGAATGCCTAAAGGAGCTTTCTGCATTACTTTTAGACTTCATTAAGTTGCCTCCTGACCAGTAGACCACTAACGTATATCTCTCTGCAATGACTGCATGATAGGTCTTTGACTCTATTAAAGCCTGGCCAATTGTAGTTATGCTATTATGGCAGAGGCATATCACACAGAAACCAACTCATGTGGAGTGAATGAGAAATTACAAACCTTGCAGATCCAAGTCCCAAAGTTCATACTCAGCAAGTTTAAAGTTGAAGTAAAATATAGGTGAACAAACTTTTATAGATGTTATTCAAGACTAGAAAACCCTAGAAAACAGTTGGATTAGGTGACGTCATATTAATGCTCTACATTTTAAACAGTTGCTTAATTCTCTTATGAGTACTTGTAGTAAATTGACTGGCATTTGCAAACAGTTTGAATCCAGATAAGGATGGCTAGTAACTGGGTATTTGATAATAACATGTAACTCAGAACTGTTTATCAACTTGGATTCCTTGGTAGCTCTTCAAGGTTAATCTTCACCTTTTTCAAATGAGAGTTTCCTCCAGGTTTCACTTGATTCCAGCACTCTTGCTTCAACCTGCAACAGGTGATGGGGGTTTGTAAGAGCTTAACTGTTTTAAACCTTTATTTTGCAAGGCTGTGTTGCAAAGGCCAGCAAAAATTGTCATCTAAATTAGCAACTCCTTGCATTGTATGTAATTTCTCTAAGACAATATTTTCAAAGTGACAAACACTTTGGATCTAGATGAGTGTTTATATTCTGATCTGCACCACAACTGTTTGAAAGAGTTATCACAGATATGCCCTGCATGGTAGCAGTTAAATGTTAAACAAGAAGCATTGAAAACCATTGGTATTTACTATTTAACTTTTACCTTGCCATGCATATTTCAACAGGCAAACAGCCCAGATTAGATACAAAAACAATTCTTTTAAATCTCAAAGGGTATGGTGATGACAAAAATGTGGAAATGTTTGCTTCAGTTTTCTGCCTCTTATCTGTCGTCCTACTATAGAGCCAAAATGACCAAGTATGATAAATGGTTAGAGACTAATCAGGGCTCCAGATCAGAGCAAGCAAACTGAACAAATAGAACATTTTCTCACTCATTTCAGCACCAAACCTTATGGTGTTACTTAACTCATTAGAATCGTCTCAAAGAGACGATTCTAACGAGTAGTAACACCATTGGATTAAATGTAGAAATAAAGAATTTATTTTTTGAAATATATTCCTCTTATCTGGAGCTCTTGTTAGAACTTCCCAATCTGTTAGGCGTATAGATATGTTTGGAGAGAAATCAAACCACGATTTAATGAGTTTGAGAGGAAAAAGACTTAGTTTGGAATCCAGACAAAGTTCGTTGCACTGCAATGCTTTTTTAATCTTCAACAGGAGGAACGATTTAATATCATGTGCCTTTTTGTAATCGGTAAAATCAGGATTTTACGATCTCAAGATTTGAAATGCTTTCAATGTTTGATTCAATTTGACATAAAAAGTTTCCTCAGCAGATGAAGATGTAGATTTGCTTCAAGTACATTGCCCGTGAAAGCATTCTCTTGTTATTGAACAGTGTTATATTTTTTCTGGAAACGATTGTCTAGGGCTGCTGTTCTTAACCCATTACCCCATAAATACACCTTTTAATGCAATTAATTTATTCCTCCACTGATAGAAATAGTTCCAATTCATAGTTGTACATGCATATGCACCTTTAGAAATATTTTCTTCATCCTAGCAGATGGAAGCTTAAAGCAGGCTGAAAGAAAAGCAGAATGTGCCTCGGGTATCGCCTACAGGATGTAGACAAGTGTAAAACTTATCTGAATCATAAGATGATCCATTGGCAATAATGTCTCCAAATTTGGAAGGAATCAAACAAAAAAGTTGAAGTTATGCAGTGAGAAAGTGATAGGTGCAATGCATTGGACCTATGGAGGTTTTACCCTTGGTGCTTAGCAAACTTTGGGTAGTATATAAATCATTTCATAGGGAGAATAACAATCTTTATGTAGGCTGGTTCTTAAATATGCCAAGTGTAAAACACTTATACACAGTTGGATTTAAACCCACACCCAGCCCTTTTATCCTACCACCATGTGAAACAGTCTTAGCTTAGTAGACGTTGTCTCCATGTAACAGAAAAACATAAAACGATAAATCACAACCCCACCACACTGTCTTGAGTACATTGTTTTCCAGTGCTTCTGGATGGAGCTACTAAATAATTATGTTCTTTATCATTACAAACAAGAAATATCTTTAAAAAAGATATTTGGCGGAATGAGTGGTTGAACTAAGGCTATATAGATGGGTGTGCAAAATTGAATTAAATTGAGGTTTTCAAAGAATATATATCTTGGATTGAAAAAGCAAAAAATACAAGTATTCAATTGAAACTAACTTTTATTTAAAATGCAAAACTATCATGTACAGAAATGCAAAACAAAACAATAATTCAACTCATATCCTAGCTACTGGTAGGAGATCCTCACATTAATCTATTGTTCCATTCATAGAGTTTCTTGAAACAAACTATAGCATACACAAATGTACAGATACAACAATCTACTGTACTTCACTCTTGTAAATAATGATGAAACAACACAATTGTGTTTAACTCACTTGAGGCTATTCATATATAAAATATTGCTTTTAATGTATGGCAAATGTGTACAAATAGTTAACAATTAAAACAAATTGGTTGTAAACAATTACGAAACACCTAGCTTCCTCTGTATATCTATAAATAGATTTCAGATCATATCTTAAAATAGAAGCATAATTTTGTCAACAGTGGAAACTTCTGTGGCCTAATTCATCAGACCAGTGTAGTAAACAGACAACATGTATCTCTAAATTTTACACCCACAGTCCACATCATGTAAAACTGTAATGGGACATAAACCAGCCTACAGGGCTCCAGATAAGAGTGAGTAAACTAAACAAATCACATTTTTTCACCTCTTTTAGCACCAAACCCTATGGTATTACCACTCATTTTGATTGTCTTGAAGAGACAATTCATATGTATAGTGACACCACAGGGTTTAATGCACAAATAAAGATTTTAAGTTTTGAAACAATTCCCTTATCTGGAGCCCTGGCTACTATCCAATCAGACTATTCAGTTTCAACAGGTGCTCTTAATTCTAAATTTCTGATCAAATATTATTGGTTGAAATGTGTGGCCAAATATAAAGTGTGTCTAAATAGAAAACAGTCAGCTCCGCCGAAAAAAAATTGGTATCAGTTGACAGGGGATCGGTATCACAACATTCAACTTCATAGTTCCAATCTGCCTTAGATATTGAAAGTAGTTGTCTGTCTACTTTATATTGGTCCATTTATGGTTCACAGGGTTTGATGTTGAATAAAGGTTATATACTCTGCTGTTACAATGATAATGCTTCTCTTAACCCTTTACCCAATAGGCTCCTTCTAGATTTGAAAATAGGTGACTACTTAAAGCAGGTTGAAAGTAAAGCAGAATGTGCCTTAAGGCACACTCTGCTTTACTTTCAGCCTGCTTTAAGCTACCTACTGATAGAATAAAAAAATCGTAATGATACATATTCATGACCGTATAAAATGGAACTATTTTCTTCAGCGGAGGATTTAACTGAATGCGCTAAAAGGCGCTTATATGAGGTAAAGGGTTAAAGAGCTATCTCCATTACTATGCATTATGACAGCAACCAGTACACTCATTGTCCTTTTATTACCAGTAGTTAATCAACACAGATTTGATTCTTCATAGTTGGAATGAAGAGAATATAAACTGATATAGATTGCCTTCTTTTACTCCATATCAGATCTCAATTTTAAGGATAATACAATGCCATCTTTTACTTCATATCAAGTCTCAATTTTAAGGATAATACAGAGTAAACATATTGTCTTAGGCAAAATACAGGAACATACACTCATTAATAACTCCTGCCATGGTTTAAAACAAATTGGAATTATTTTCTATTCATATAGTGTCAGGTAGATAACATAGGTATAAGAATACCGACACTCAGTGCCTGAAAAAAGCCATTAGAATATTTTGCAAGCACATTTGAATGAAAGAGTTGATGGGTTCTCTGTTGATTCTTCACCTTCCTGTTGATTACCATCAGAGCTCTTGTGATGATTGAGGAATATTTGAGAAGCAGTCCAAACAAGTGATCATTTCCAAACAACAGGCCTATTCTATTTAGCGATAAAAAAGCCCTTAGAAACTCTGCATGTACAATCAAACTTGTGTAAAGCAGTCACTCAGCTTTGAACTATGTAAATATAGGTTGCAGCTAAATTCAGGACCAAAGAAATGCAAAAAGCTCCTATAGGAGCTTTTTGCTTTTCTTTGGTCCTGCATTAAGCAGTCTGTATTAATATTGATAAATAACATTCTCTTGTGATTGATGGTTTAATACAAGTTTGATCAACACTTGGTTCATTGATAAAATACCAGTGCAGAAAATGATGTTCAAGCAATAGGAATGTGTTTAGTTACACCATGGTTCTAGTTTTCCAACTTCAACAACCAATAAAAGTTGTTAAAAACCTAGCCTTCATCTTGCTTGTGCTTCGGAAGCATGGGGGAATGTGTATTGGGTAGATAGCAGTTGATATGGCTGCCATTTAGATCTAAGAAAGTGTACAAAGATATTTAAATTGATTCATAAAAGTTTGAGGTGTATGGGGCTTGATGCTTATGAAGATTTTAATCATTGCCCTGCACCTGTATAGCACTTATAAAACTGCCAGGAATCTAATTTTAATTGTAGATTTCTGGATTAGCATGCACAGTAACTGTGCATGTATTTAACTCTTGGCTCGCTGAGATGCCAAATTATGGTTACCTTTGCAAGCAGTATGGATTCTGATTAGATGCCAAAAACCCAGGGGCTCACCACAACCAAAACTGTTTGAGCCATACATTTATATATATATTTTAACAAATCTAAATTTTGAACAGGAGCAGATGACAAATATTACTTACCGTTCAAAATGTTACGGCTCAAGCCCAAGACATATATCTTCAACTTCAAAATACACATCAGTATTTTTACTTTTAAAACATATTTTAATGTAGTTTGACTGAATGAATTTCAATACATTTGTTAAATAGTTTGGATCCTGATCACATGAACATGTAGACACTTGGTGGTTGATCAGTATCCAAACTGTTTGCAATACTAGTTAAGTTTCACGTAGCATTAGGAAGGTTAATTATTCTTCAAGTAGTATTTGAAACATTTATTGCTTATGGTATCTTTATACTCTTTAAACTAGTTTCCAGGGAGTCAATGCCTTCTTCATTACATATTGTAAAACCTGGAATCATTGGGTTTAAGTTTTATTGGAAACCATACTTTAACCCATTACTCCATATAGCCTCACAGTTTCTAGTTTTGAAGACAGATGACTACTTAAAGCAGGTTGAATGTAAAGCTGAATGCACCTTAAGGTGCATTCAGCTTTGCGTTCAGCCCACTTTAAGCTATCTTCTGCTAGAATATTGAAAATATATCTCATGATAATATCCATGACTGGCAGACTCTTTTCATGTGGACAATGTTCCTGATTTTATTAGCCAATGTAGAAGTCCAGGTGATATATTTTCAGTTTTATACATTGAATATTCAACAGGAGAAGGTTTAACCCACTACCCCATAGCCTGTTTCTAGTTTTGAAGAGCAGGTTAAAAGTAAAGCAGAATGTGCCTGAAGGCACATTCTGCTTTACTTTCATCCTGCTTTAAGCTATTATCTTCTATAATATAGAAACTATTTCTTATGAATCTTATTTGTGACACTATAAATTTGAACTATTTTCTTTAATGGAGGAATAAATAAGAAGCATAAAAAGGTGTATTTATGGGGTAATGGGTTAAAAGGTTTAAACAAAGAAAACAATCTATGAGTGAAAGGGTTGGAATTACTGTCATATGTTTGCATTACACACTGAAAACAACAGTACTACTCTTTCATAAGAGTTGTAATAGCTTGACTTTGCCTATATCCTACCTTGATTTCAAGTTTCCCCAGCACCCATGCCAGACTTAGATTTATGGGATTTAGAATTGGCAGCGGCTTTGATTTGTTAGAGCAGCACGATAGTGTTCACAGTCAATTAAATGATATTCTAACCAGAAAATTAACAAAAAATCATTCCACAACCTTCAAGAGACTTTTACAAACAAGAAAATTCTGAAGTTATGTCAAATCTGGCTATTTTGACAACATGAAAGAAGATGCATAAATAGTGTAAAAGACAATACAATTAAGCTTTCTGTAATATTTACATCCTGCTTGTACAATGTAGCAACCACATCATTTTAAGCAAGCATTGTTTAAAGTAATAATAGCAGGACTTAAATGCAAGAAAAAAAGCATTTCTTAAGCTTAATAAAACAGTGAAGAAAAAATAAAGATTACGGAATTAAACCACTTTTATAAAGAGCTTGGTCATCATAATACAATGTACTGGACAGTTTCCAAAATTATCAGAAAGTTTTGTCCAAGAAGGATGAAATTACGTCTGTAATACAAAGTTTTAATTATTCCTGATAATCATTTGTGCCAAGCAATATCCAGGAAGTTAGGTTTTTCATCATCAAAGTGAAGAATGCACGATATTGGCAGTTATTCAGACTTCAGATTCAGTCAATGCTAATAATCATATTTTATGTCTCTTTACTCTTATGCGATAAAAAAGGTTGCTTAGCATCAAAATGGTTGTCTGCTGAAAGTCTAACTTTAAGATATTCTTGCTCATATTTCGATAGGTATTACATCAGTGCCAAACAGTATGGGTGCTTATCTGACACTAGATATTACTTTGTGTTTGACCACCATACTAAAAGTAAGCAAATGCAAGTTAATTCCACATAAGCGTTTAGAAAGGTTAATAGATTTTTTACATATTAGACCCCACAAGTTTAATTCAGTGAATGTCTGTTCATATCTTTCCATTTCATTGTGCATTTAGTGTTCAAGGAAATTGTTACCATGGCAGTCTTACCCATGAAATCCCACAAATCTATGTCTTGGTTTCAGTTGGTACAGACAGGCTTCAGTCAGTGCAGACTGTGTATTTTGTCTTGTCCAATTGGTATTGACAATTCCTATCTTTCTTGCATCTGAATTAACTCTTTGCATGCTGGGTAATTTTTTCGTCTGTAACATTTGTCGTCTGCTACTGTTCTAAAATAAGCATTTTCAAAATTTATTTGTTAATTCAGGGTCAGAATGGCAAACAGTTTGGATCCTGATGAGACACCGCGTTACGCGGCGTCTCATCTGGATCCAAACTGTTTGCAAAGGCAATCACTGTGGTGGATATATCCGCTGCTAGCATGCAAAGAGTTAAACCAGTCTGGTCAGGTGAAGGAAGGGCTTGATTGGTTGCTGCAGGTACATGTAAATGATGAACATTTGGAACACGGGACTACAGTTCAGCCCTGCACTTACAACCATTCAAGCTTACACACAGTCATTGATAGTGTTAAAGACAGGTAGCACATTAAATATGGATAAAAGAAAAGCATTAATCTACTAAAGGACCTTTCTGCTTTATTTCCACCCTGCTTGAAGCAGCTTCTAGCATTTAGCGTAAAATCAAGTCATTTTGGAGAAGTATATAAATTGCTGAGATTTGTGCATATATACATTAGCATGGTAAAGCAGTGCATTTGATTTGATTTGATTTGTTTTGATTTTACGTCGCTTTCAACAGTATTTTAGTCATATCGCGACGTCCAGCTTATTATAGGTGGAGGAAGACCCCAGAAGCCCTTTATGCACTGTTTCAGACACAAATCGGCAACTGGGTAGAACCACAGACCTTCCGAAAGCCAGCTGGAAGGCTTCCCCACATGAAAAATCCGAACGACCCTACTGGGATTCGAACTCACAGCGGTGAGGAGCTTAGTGATGTAAGTCACAGTGACTATACCACTAGGCCACGGAGGCCCCGGTAAAGCAGTGCACCTCCTAGTTTTATCGTAATACTTTAATGATAAATAAAATTATTTTTTTCGATTTCTGAGGGTTAAATGGTGCAAACACAGTAAGACAATTGTGGTAGAAATGTTCATGATCAGCATGTCTTAGTTGTGTAATTAACCTGATCTGTGTATTGGCAGAAGTCTAGATTTTACCATCTTTAATATATCTAGCTTTAAAATATAATCAGATTAATTGAACAAAGATGGTTGTCTGAAGTTTAATGGACTTGCAATTACTTCTGAAATAGCTATTATATAAGTTCTATGTTCAATTTGGTTGTTCATGCTGTTTTGCGTTGCCGACTTTACATCCAGATTGGTTTTATTGCAGATTCTATCAGGTTTATTGTTGATTTTAAGGTCTTAAACACTGGCTTTAAGGGGTAATTAAACACACATGTTGAAACTATTTCCGTGGTTACCTAAAGGAGGAATTTATTCTTACTACCTGTAGTATAGTAATTTGGATTTTTGAATTTTGTACTTCAACAAGTTTTTCTGAAGTTTCTTATTTGTCTCATTTATAATAGTTCAAGCAATATACTAGTACCGGTATAGTCATATCAAATACAGTGTTCCCTCTCTACAACGGCCCTCCCAACAATGACTCTCTCCTTACAACAACATTTGCTGCAGTTCCCTAAAAAGGACAATTATCCATGTCTTACGTTTTTACTGCTGCAATACCTTCTGCTTAAATTAGTTGTCTGCTGTTTTCTAAAATAACATAATTGGACAATTTGACAGGAAATTTTTTTTAATGATGAGTAACAAACACCTTGAATCCAGATCAGACGCGGCGTAACACGTGTCTGATCTGGATTAAAGTTGTTTGCAAATGTAGCCAATTACCCTCCCTATAACTACTCCCTCCGAACAACACACATAATTTATGTCTCATGTTGGGTCTCGTTGTAGAGAGGGAGCGCTGTAGCTCCATAATGGCATTTTGATTTTAAAACATATATCTTCTAAAGGTCAAGGTCACCTTGACTCATAGTTAATAACCCATTAATGGTGTCATTTGCATAGGTTTCAAATGAAATGTTTCGGTCCTAGTAGTCATGAAATTGGATTAGCTGGAGACATTAGGAAGTCAGTCAGTATTTGAAATACAATGTACTGGTCTTTTCTGGAGCTGTGAACTGTACCTGAAAACCTGAGGAATGTTTAGTGTATAATAATGGCCATTAGGATATCACAGTTGTTGTTAGATTACTCACAGAGGTGGCTAATCCATATTTTGTTTTTACCCATTCCTTCAGAGCATAAAGTGCAAATCACTTATACCCAACTGTGTTTTAAGGCAGGTGATTGCTTAACCCATTACCGCATAATAATACGCCTTTTTACGCCTTGAAATTATTCCTCCCCTGAAGAAAATAATTTCACTTAATTTATACAGCCATGAGTGAGTATCATAAGAAATATTTGCTATATCCTAAGCAGAATGGTAGCTTAAAGCAGGCTGAAAGTAAAGCAGAATGCGCCTTAAGGCACATTCTGCTTTACTTTCAACCTGCTTTAGGTGGTCAATTATCATCAATACTAGAAACAGGCTATAGGATAATGGGTCAAAACAATATGAAAGTAAAGCAGAAAGCTCCTATAGGAGCTTTCTGCTTTACTTTCATCTTGTTTTAAGCAATCCATACCAACCAACATTATTCTCTCTCTGAGCTGCGAAGCATGGATTGAAGCATGGATCGTTATTATTGGCATCAGTCATTTTTTGTATGAACTTGAAGAAGGATGGGCTATAAGTGGAAAAGGTGATTGAATCCGTCAGACTTCAACAAGTTTGGGTGCCTGATGTTGTAATAAAGATGGCCAGGCATCAAGTATATACTCTATACTCTGGCTTCTAATGGGTTATGGACAATCAACTTTATGGACCAAAGAAATTACGCTATCATCTAATGTTGTACCAGCAAGAGTTATGTGTTGCAGAGGTATACACATAAAAATTACAGAACAGAACAAGTGGTAGAATGTATAGAAAAAATTAGAGAATGAAATGGGTCACTTGATTTCACGAATGCCATGGGAATCTATTCTGGTATGTACAGTCAATGCTATTCTAAGCAACCAATGAATAAAAGATACATTGGGAAGTCTTTGATATATAGAGTTTTGCTAAATGCAGGATGAAAATAAAGCAGAAAGCTCCTAAAGGAGCTTTCTGCATTATTTTCATCCAGCATGTAGCAGCCACCTGTCTTTAGAAATGTGTAGGGTTCTTCACTGAATGGTTAACTTGCTTCACACATTGCTGACTGTTTAAGTTAAAAAACACAACTATACAATGTATAAAGTTCAGAAAAAATCAGGAAGTAAATACAGTTGAAACTGACTTGTGTTGAGTAGCACTTCAAAATAGAAACAAAGACAGGCACTCATGAAATACTGCAGTTTAAAAGTGAAACAGAATCTTCCTTAACCCCTTTCCCCCAGCCAGTTTCTAATTTGTGACCACTTAAAGCAGGTTGAAAGTAAAGCAGAATGTGCCTGAAAGCGCATTCTGCTTTTCTTTCAGCCTGCTTTAAGCTATTATCTGCTAGAATATAGAAAATATTTGTTATGATTTTCATTTGTGACATAATTTTGAACTATTTTCTTCAGTAGAGGAAAAAATTAAAGGTGTAAAAAGATGTATTTATGGGGTAATGGGTTAAGAGTTCTTTATCACTTAAGGTTATTCATTAATCTACCTTAAACTGTACATGCATTTATTGTATTTGCTCGAATTATACTTCACTGTACTTTTTTCTCAAAACATTTTTTAACCCTTAGCCCGCCAAATAAATTGTCGTCTGCTATATTTCTCATCTGCTTCAAGTTTCAAAGTGCTTCAAAGTTGCTCAAAATTGCTGAAAATGTTGTCCGAGTGTCAAACAGCTTGGATCCGGATGAGACGCCGAGTTACTCGGCGTCTCATCCGGATCCAAGCTGTTTGCATATGGAGCTATAGTCGTGAGTGGCAGGCTAAGGGTTAACATTAGAATCTGTGTACAGTATCTCCAAGTTAATCTGAAAACTCTGGCAAATATACAAGTGAATCCTGTCATTGTAATAGATGGTAGATGCAGTTTCCAGTCTTGTTTTTTTCCATGTGAAAAGTCAGATTGTGTGGGAACTGCTGTGTCTACTGTTTTATCAGATATTGGCTTGAAAAGAAGTGATGAAATCTTACAATATTGTAATACCTGTTAAGTTAACCTTTACCCTCATTGAAATGGCTTTTCCATCTTTTCCACCTTTACCTAATTGACATAGTGGTTGGTTTTTGTCTCATCCGGACAAAAGAGTGATAGTAAGGCTTGATTATTGCCTTTATATAGGCATTGACAGAAGCCCTAAACATTTAGCTCCAATAAAATGTTTTCAATTTTATACAGTTGAGTTTCTCATAGCAATATCTTAGTTTTGCTTTGGCTTCTTTACTACAACAGTTAAGACATTCAATTCCATGGAATTCGTTTTTTGATTTTACTTCTTTTTGACAATTTGCTCTTGTGGGATGGTACTTAAGTTTATAGATTGTCTTATACAGAGACCCCCAAAACAAAGGAGACAATACCTTTTTGTTTACCTCTTGTCTGAAACAGAGTTATTCCTCTTGGCATAACAGTGAACTAGTTATCAGGAACATTGCCAAACTACAAACCAGTTTAACACATTGGACTTCCAATATGTTTAGAGAAGCTGGGTGAAAACAAACAGTTTAATAAAAATACAATTTCCTTTTTTAACAGAACATTGCAGAGCTCTCAGAGAATGCAAATATCTGAATTTCCTCTTTGAACAGAACATTGCAGAACTAGAAGAGAATGCAAATATGAGTTTGTTATGTCTTGTCTTGCAAGCTGGCATGGGCTGTGCATATCAGCTGTATACTTTATATGCTTATAAAATTTAATGTCATATTATATATTCTTTGTTCTGTGGCACCGTTAAGAAGCATGTTAAATTCTTATGATGACACCTGCTTACTGCAGAATACAAGTAATACAGAAAGCTCCTATAAGAGCTTTCTGTATTACTTTTGTCCTGCATTAAGCTGACAGTTTTCTGTTAGACTGCCTATTCATTTGAATGACTGGTTTCAAATGACAGGTTTAATTACTTTATTATGTAGTAATTAGCATGATTTTGTCTTAAGTATACTATAATATAAAAAACAATCGTCAGATTCTGCAGTGTGATGCTGTACAAATGTTATATCAATAGCAGTTAACACGTTCAACCCTTAAGTGACGATTATACTCATCATTTGCTGTGGACTGGTGAAGAGTACACTTCTCATATGTAAACAGTGAAGACACTGATGAGAGGCCTCCTTCAGGAGCCCTCTGATCAGGATCGACACTGGTTGTCAGTTTCCAAAATATTGCAAACCTCAAACCTAAAAGGGCAAAAAATGGACTAGGATTTAAGTGTAAATGGTATTGTCCATTTGAAATTTCAGGGGTGAATGAGTTAAGAGCAATGTGATTGTTTCACTCATTCACCCCTGAGACTTTTAATGGACAATTCCAATTTCAAATTAAGTCTAGTCCAGTTTTGGCTATTTAGGGTTGATTTTAACAATATATTTCGAAATGACAAACAGTGTTGACCCTGATCAGAGGGCTCCTTGAGGAGCCCTCTGATCAGGGTCTACACTGTTTGCATAGGACAAGTGTAATCCTCACAGGTACACACTGTTTGTAAATGACGAGTATACTCGTCGCTAGGGTTGAATGTGTTAAGTGCTTGTAGATGAAGTGCATGTTGCATGTGTTTGACTTGTCTTCCTTTTGCATGTGTTGTAGGCTGTGGATGAAGAGCAGTACCAGGAATACTTGATGAAAGAGCAGCAGAGGGTAGGTGCCACCCAAGTGGGGGAAATACCCTCTTGGCATAGTGACCCACTCTCTATTCCCGACAGAAAGTCAGACCTCAATGTCAAACATAATGGTTCATCTCATCCATTCTGATGAATCCAAACAAGGACGAAACTAGTCAATGATATGTGACACCAAATATTTCAGCCGAGTTTTCTCTTGGCAGTAGTCTATATTTTTATCAATGTCAAACAGTTAGGGTCCTGGTTTGGTTGATTTAATATTTAGACAATATTTACGACTCCACTACAATAGTATGATCTGTACATACAAAATCTAAGTTACATTTCTGTGCTTCAACTTTATGTTAACCCTTTGAACCCTTAAATCCCGCATATAGGCCTGCTTTTCAAACAGTGTACATGTGAATAGTACACATGTCCTATGCAAACAGTGAATACTCAGATCAGAGGGCTCCAAAAGGAGCCCTCTGATCAGGCTCTTCACTGTTTGTCATAACTCCAAAAATTGACAAAAACAACCCTTAAAAGTCAGAAATGGACTAGACTAAAATCGAAACTGGATTTGTCCATTTAAAGTTTCAGGGAGGAAAGAGTTAAACAGTGGCATGTGTGTGTTTTACAAACATTTTCTAGTTTACTACTGTTAGTGTTACAGATGCATGAAGTATTTACTGCATGTGACATGCAGAGATTATAGTTTGGCATAACTCCTAATTGGGGTACTACTTTTCTGCTGGAATTTCTGTATAAAACACCTGTTTAGGTTAAAAACAATGAAGATTTAGAATTATTATGATATCATATACCAGCTCATAGAAAGTTTAAATTATCACCTCTCAAATGTTATTAAAATTACACTAAGCAGGAGAGAGATACAGTGCTGGGACCAAGTTACAGCAAGTTTATAATTTATACATCTTTTGCAAACAGTGTAAATCCAGATCAAAAAGGCTTCTGAAGGAGCCCTCTTATCAGGGTGGTCACTGTTTTCATACTTGTAAATATTTAAGGGTCAACAACTCGTAAGTCTTGAAAGTGACAATGTAAATTGGCTATTTTAGAAATGAAGGAGTCCATTTAAAAATTTAGCAAAGATATCAAGTCATGCATTTATTATGTTTTACAATTTATTAAATCTGTTGTTATGGTTACAGGTTGGAGACCTTGAAGACGAACTCATCCAGGCCCAGACTATTGACAGAACCGAGTCTGCTCCAGGAGAAAAACTTTGCAAGCCACAAGAGTTCTGCATACCTGTTGGCCCAGTCTTCAACTTTGTTACAGGTATAGGAATTTGCCATAGGCAGTACAGCAAAACCTTTCTTTTATGACCACTAAAATTGTGTTAATTATTATTAAAGGGGTTTATGACAGGTGACTGCCTAATGCAAGGTGACAGTAAAACAGAAAGCTCCTTAAGGAGCTTTCTGTTTTACTGTCACCTTGCTTTAAACTGTCACCTATCTTTTATACAACCAATCAGCCTTCTTCTTAGTGGTTTTAATAGAGAGGTTTTACTGTATAGTTATTGGGTTTTATTGGAGTAAAGTAAAAACTGAGTCAAGTAGGAGCAGAAAAATCTGTGTTAATTGTGTGTAATCATTTTAGTGAAGATATCTAATTTGTTATGTTCCAGTTTGAAACAGAAAAATTAAAGTAATGCAGAAAGTTTCTATCAGAGCTTCCTGCATTAGAGTAGTTCTTCCATCTGTCTGAAAGGCAGTTCATTCATATTTCTTTTGAATATTTGATTATTTCTTTGAGCACTAAAATTAGAGTTTGCAATATTTGTCAATCATAATCTAAATTATTTTTATGTAAAACTTCTCGAGAGTCAGTGTAAACTGGTCATTATTTAGCAAATGGAAGAGTTTGGAAAAGCAGTATAGTAACAGTTACAAAGATTTAGTGAAGACAATATTTTCTAGGAATGTCAACTGTCTATCATGATGATGTATTCATACTTAACCCATTACCCCAAACATACGATTTTTGACACATTTAATTAATTCCTCTATTGAAGACTATAGGTCCATTTAATACCATAATTAATGTGCAATATAAGAAAAGTTTCTTATAACCTTGCAGATGGTAGCCTAAAGCAGACAACCTGCTTTAATTGGTCACCTATCTTCAAAACTATAAACAGACTAGGGGGTAATGGGTTAAAATGTCATCTGCATTGACTCTTCCATGATAGGCTAACTGCAAAATCTGATTTGCAAACACTAGACAAATCAGGAAACAGTAATAATGAGCATTTTTATGTTGGTTTACAAAATTCTCAAGCTATTAAGCAAATAAGTTTGAACTGAACAAAATAATTTTGATATCAATATTTACATCCGCCGTTAGAGAAGTTGTGATAGATACAACTTTATCAATGAATTAATATTTCTAAGTCTCCTTAAATTATGCATAATCAGTCCTCTCATTCAGAGATAGGACATGTAATAACAATGGGTGGACTCTTGTTATGTTATCCATCTGCATGGCTATTAATTTCTTGTAAGTTCATCAAATGGTCTTCAGTTAAAACCTGTTTTATGCAGCTATTCAAAAGAAGATTAATTTGCCATCTTAAAGAAAGTCATGAGCTTAATGCAGGACAAAAGTAATGTAGCTTTCTGAATAACTTTGTCCTACTAATCTCCATTCTTCGGTTAAAAGTTTATGCAACACAGGATCTATTGCAGTCCATTGGTATTTGGGATAATGTATGAGCATTAAACTTTAATAAATTGTGTATAACAGTCTCCTGTATAGAGGATTAATGTACAAGCACTAAACTATGACTGTTTTGTATCCCTTCACAGCCCACGTCATCATGCCATCTGGTAAGAAGGGATACCCTAAGATTGAGGACAATAAGGACGGTACAGTGACGATCAAGTACCAGCCCGTCGAGACTGGCCTCCATGAGCTCCACGTCTGCTACAACACCCAGGAGATACAAGGTAAATGTGCTCCCTCCCTGCAACAAACCTCCCAACAACTACTCCCTCCTTACAATGACCCTTGCCGTAGTTCCCTTAACCGGACAATTATTTTACTGCTGCAATATTGTCTGCTTCTGTGGAGTAAAGGGATAATGTAGGCGCATTAAACATTAATAAATTATGTATCACAGTCTCCTGTATAGAGGATTTATGTACAACACCCAGGAGATTTAAGGTATTGTGCTCCCCCCCTACAACAGCCCTCCCAACAACTATTCCCTCCTTACAATGACCCTTGCCGTAGTTCTCTAAACCCATTACCCCATAAATACTCCTTTTTACGACTATATTTTACTCCTCCATTGAAGAAAATAGTCAATTTATGCAGCCATGAAAATATATCACAAGAAATATTTTCTATTTTCTAGCAGATGGTAGCTTAAAGCAGGCTGAAAGTAAAGCAGAATGCACCTGAAGGTGCATTCTGCTTTACTTTCAACCTGCTTTAAATGGTTGTCTGTCTTCAAAACTGGAAACAGTCTATGGGGCAATGCGTTAACTGGACAATTATGTCAAAGTCTTTTACTGCTGCAATATAGTCTGCTTAAATTGTTGTCTGCTGTGTTTTCTTAAAAGATACATATAAGTGGACAGTTTGATACAATAAGTTTTAAGACTTCTTATAATGCTTACGTGGAGGTTACACTAAACACAATAGAAGCATACTGATGCATACTCATGACTGTATAAAGCGAAACTATGTTCTTCTATGGAGGAATGAGTTAAAGTAATAAAAAGGCATTTATATGGAGTAATGGGTTAAAGAAACACTTTTAACATTATATGGGTAAAAAGTCAAATTGTTGACACAATTCAAAATGGTTCTAATTGAAATCTTTACAGTGTTGACTGGTTTTCTTAGGAATTTGAATAATGTTGAATAATACCTGGCATGCTGCCATAATGCTTGATAAATGGCTAGTTTCATTGATAGGTATGAAACTACCAAACCGTGCAGCAGGGCTGCCATAAGATGATCATAAAAATGCAAGATATCCATTTTTAGCTCACCTGAGCACAAAGTGCTCAAGGTGAGCTTTTGTGGTCGGTCTTTGTCCGGCGTCCGTCGTTGTGCGTCGTGCGTCGTGCGTTGTGCGTCAACAATTTCTTCAAACATCTTCTTCTCCAAAACTACTGGCTGGATTGCAACCAAACTTCACAGGAATATTCCTTGGGTCAAGCTCTTTCAAAGTTGTTCAAAGAATTTGAAACAATGCAGAACTCTGGTTGCCATGGCAACCAAAGTGAAAAAATGAGGAAATCTTACAAAATCTTCTTGTGAAAAACCAAAAGGGCCAGAGCTTAGATATTTGGCACATAGCATCATCTACAGGTCCTCTATCAAAGTTGTTCAAATTTTTCCCCTGGGGTCAAAATTGAATCCGCCCTTGGGGTCACCGTTTTACATAGAGTTATATAGTGAAAAGTTCAAACATCTTTTTCTCTGAAACCAATATGACCAGAGCTTTGATATTTGGCATGGTATAACTTCTAGAGGTATTTGACATATATTGTTGAATTGGTTCCGGTCTGTTGTATATCTAGGTCACAAGAGCTAAAAATAGATTTTTTCAATGAGAACTTAAAAAATCTTCTTGTCTGAAACCATAGTACACTAAGCTTAGATATTTTGAACATAGCATCATCTACAGGTCCTCTATCAAAGTTGTTCAAATTTTGTCCCTGGGGTCAAAATTGGCCCCGCGTTGGGGGTCACAGTTTTACATAGAGTTATATAGTGAAATATTCAAACATCTTTTTCTCTGAAACCAATATGACCAGAGCTTTGATATTTGGCATGGTATAACTTCTAGAAGTCCTTCACATATACTGTTGAATTGGTTTCGGTCTGTTGCATATCTGGGTCACCGGAGCTAAAAATAGATTTTTTTCAAAGAAAACTTCAAAAATCTTCTTGTCTGAAACCATAGTACACTGAGTTTAGATATTTTGCTCATAGCATCGTCTATAGGTCCTGTATCAAAATTGTTCAAATTTTACCCCTGGGGTCAAAATTGGCCCCACCCCGGGGGTCACCGTTTTACATAGAGTTACAGTAACATGAAATGTTCAAACATCTTTTACTCAGAAACCAATATGGCCAGAGCTTTGATACTTGGCATGGTGTAACTTCTAGAGGTCCTTCACATATATTGATGAATTGGTTCTGGTCTGTTGCATATCTGGGTCACCGGAGCTAAAAATAGATTTTTCAATGAAAACTTCAAAAATCTTCTTGTCTGAAACCATAGTACACTGAGTTTAGATATTTTGCACATAACATCAACTACAGGTTCTCTATCAAAGTTGTTCAAATTTTGCCCCACCCTTGGGGTCACCTTTTACAAATCTTCTTTTCTGAAATCAAGTGACCCATCCTAGTGTCACCATGGACAGGGGAGCGATCAAGGGCCATTCTGGCCCTCTTGTTTCTATTTTTAAGCTACCTTATGCTAGGATATAAAAACTATTTCTTATAAAACATATTCATGACTGTATAATTTGGAACTATTTTCTTCAGTGGAGGAATATATCAAAGGCATAAAAAGGTGAATTTATGGGGTAATGGGTTAAAGCAGGTTGAAAGTAAAGCAGAATGGGCCTTAAGCTACATTCTGCAAAGATAAAAAAAAACACCAAGAGAAATGGCAGCCCTGATGCAGTCAGTAGGGAATGTAGGTGTCTGCTCTTGCATCTCTCAGGCAAGCCAAGGTCTGTCAGGGTTTGTTTGCTTTGACGAATACATCAGACATTTTCATGTGCAAGAAAATGACATAAATAGTTGTTGTATCCTTTGATTTTGTGGCTGTGAACAAGGTCTTGTCTTGTAAAGAGATTGTTATTATCTGTATTTCTATAGATCTTTCAACACTAACTAAATTTGAAATTCACCCATTTATGCCAATGGTTTCTCCAGTTGTTCTTTGCAAGGAGAGTTACCGGTAATTGTCAATTGTGGTGATACCATATAAACTACATTTCCTGCTCATATATCTTTATTACAAAATATGCTAATTTGATTAAGCCATGATTGTGAACCTCACTTTTTGGCGCAACATGCAAGTCTACACTGCTTCTATTAATGCCATTAATAACAGGTCCTATGAGTTGATAAGTTCAGATTAGTACAAGAAATATATGGAATGCTTGAGTATTAATTTGGCATTTATAGCTGTTTAGTTCAGAGGTTGCAACCCTGTACTATCTGGCCGTGGTTTTACCTGGCATGGTTAGGTACAGTTCATAATTGGTGTGACATTGTATTTCCATGTTTCCTGGCAAAGACCTGTGCAGGAATTTACTTACACATTCTCAGGCTTTGAATGATAATCTCTATAACACTTTGGTTTGGCTCCCAGCCTCTAGCTGTCAGAATGGCAGAAGCTTGGAGCCAAACCAAAGTGTTAGAGAGATTCTGCTGAACTAGTGTGTTCTCTGGGTGTGTTGAGTAATCTCTGACATTGTTGTTTGGCTCCCAGTGTCTGGAAGAATAGTAGAAGCTGGGAGCCAAACCAGTGTCAGAGACTTTGTAGAAGTTTTTGGCTAAACTGAAGTGTTTTAAGAGTTTGGAGAATAATTTCTAACACTTTGGTTTGGCTCCCAGCTTCTGCCAAATTGGGGGAAGATTATAGCCTATTCAAAGTGTTAGATGCTGATATTGAGTCTGAAACCATAGAATGTGTTGGTGAAAACAAGGCTGAAAGCCAAGAAGAGTTGTAATGTTGAACTCTTTCTTATAAGACATGGGTCAAAGGTTATCATTTATCAAGCATTTGATTGGTCAGATTTGAGCCCAGGCTCAAATCTGACCAATCAAATGCTTGAGAACACACTCAGACTCAGCTCAAACGCTTTATAACTTTGGACCTTGATGTTTCCTTGTGAATGTGAAATGTGGTTCCGTAGACAAGAGTGTAATGTATCTGGCAGGTTATCAGACTTGTAGTAGCTGTAATCTTAAAATGGCCATCAGCCTTGGGTATCAGTTTCCCCCTAGTACATGTAAACACCTTCAGTCCATGCTGCTTCTGATTTCCACCTGTTCCATTTCCTAGTAATCGATCTCTGCCTTGGTTAGATTCATAACTGATTTAGATTAGCTTCCTGGTAAAGGCTGCATGTGTGGATTATCTCATTGCCATGAGAAATTAAGCCAATTTCTCGTTAAGTTGCCATTCTTTTGAGAAGTATTTTAGCCTTTATAGACATTAACAACTTAATGCAGAATAAAAGTAAAGCAGAAAGCTCCAAAAGGAGCTTTCTGCTTTACTTTTGTTCTGCATTAAGCTGACACATGTTTTTAAAGCTGTTTATTTATCCTGTTTTTAGTGGTTGTTTAACACAAGTTTGACTGTTTCATGGCATTTGGGAGAGATGCACGTGTACACCATGCAACTTGCTAGGCAGACAGGGAGATTGTCTGGAGATTTAGCCTATGATAATGATACAGTGATATATTCCATGTTGTTAAGGCTGGTGAAATATAACTTCAATCAATAACAAACTGGCATCCTTCGAAAGAAAGAAAAAAGAAATTGTAAGATAAGGTTTAGTAAAAGAATTTTATATGTTGTTTGGGTGTTTTTAAAAGAGAACTTTGCAAATGATATGAAATCAAACGTATGATAAGCAGCTCAAGAAACATGTTTTGATCTCTTAAAATGGTGTTTAATACAGGTGATAGCTGAACCTGAGAATAATCCAAAGCAGAAAGCTTGTATAGGAGCTTCCTGATTTAGTTTAGTCCTGTATTAAGGCAGTCACCTGTTTAAATGATGGTTTCACGCTTCTTCAAGGAATAGCTGCTTTGTACAAGTGTGTTAATATCATTTTATAATGTTTCTGCAGAGCTAACAAAAAATAAGTTTTATTATGTTTCTGCAAAGTTAACAAAAAGATAATTTTTATTATATATCTGCAAAGTTAACAAAAATATAAATTTTAAGTTAACAAAAAGATAAATTTTGTTATACTTCTGCAAAGTTAACCAAAAAATAAAATAAATTTAAGGATAGGATCGTCTAAAGTATGATGTGAGATTTGCTGAAAATTTTATTGCATCATAAAATGTTTTATTAAAAAAGATAAAAAAGTAATGGGGTGTTTATTAGACTTGAGAGAAATGAGTCAAATAAGATGAATTAACATGAAAAATGCCTTTTATTCAAGTCAGAATTTAATTTTGGTACCATTATGATAAGACATGTTTCTTTATACCCATTTTGTATTGGAATCAAATCTAGCCATACCTTCCTGGAATTTACTTAAACCTTAATATAACTGATAATCAGCAAGACTCATGGGGAGGGAGAAAGTCTGGGTAGAATTGGGAAAAGATAATATTTGATAGTATCACCGTCAGCCCACATCAGATCTGTATATATATCAGTAGGAGCTATAAACAAAAAAGTGCTTACAAAGCTCTGCAGGAGATAGGGCGGTGTTCCGTCTAGATTTCATGTAGGTATGAACATTTTGGAATGCAAGCTAGGCTCTCTGCAATCAGATGAGATCTTGGATAGCAATAATCAGTCCCCCACAATTTTTCCTGCTTAGTGTGTAGTTAACGATTGTTGTCTTGTCATTTATATGAACATTCCACAAGTGTAAGTTGGCACTCAACATTCATATGTCGATACTTTGATTGAAATAGTAAGAGAGATCAGTTTGTGCTCCTAATTGGATGAGTTAACAGGTGGGCTCTAAGTGACAGGAAACAATGTTGTGTATAAATATTGGTAAGTTAATGTGATTGAATTTTTTGACATGTATAGTAAATCTCCATTATGACGATTTATTGAAAATAAGACTCATCTAGACTACTACAGGGCTCCAGATAAGGGGGGTATTTCAAAAATTAAAATCTTTATTTCTGCTTTAAACCCTATGGTGTCACTACTCATTAGAATCGTCTCGAAGAGACGATTCTAATGAGTAGTAACACCATAGGATTTGATGCTAAAATAAGTGAGAAAATGTTGAATTTGTGCAGTTTACTCCCTCTTATCTGGAGCCCTGCTACTATGGTATTAAAAGACATATGGATACTTAAAGCAAGCTGAAAATAAAGCAGAAAGCTCCTGCAATGCAGATATTAAAATGTGAACATTCTTCTAAATATAATAGTAGCAGGAATTTTCTTCCAAAGTTCATTTTAGTCGAGCAGTTTCATATACTATTTGCTATTTGCTTCAATAAATATATGAATAGAAATCAGACCCAACATAATTATTTAAAAAAAATACAGAAATTCTTCATAAAAGTGAGTGGGAATGTATTACAAGGTCACTGGCCAGTGTTGCTCTTCTATTACTGCTGTTTAGCATGTCAATGTGTCATGATTCATGGGGCTAATTCTGCCAGACTTTCAACAGTTTTTCTTGGCAGACCATCAGTCTGTGGGTTCACGTATTCCACTGTTACCAAAACGGTCTTGGAATCATTCCAGACCCTCTCTCCAATGCATATTTCCTTGAACATTTTTTTAATACCGCAGTTTCAAGCCTCTTAAAATTTTGCAGCAGTTTTCATGGCATTTTGAAATAGTTTAGCACAGGTTTTGCTGATGAGTGCAAAGATTTGCGAAAGTGTCTTAGTTATTGGAATTGAGTGAACCGCGGTTAAAACTGTTGAAGTGCCTTGATATAGTGATTGGAACATTACAATGCAGAGATTTACTAGAACTTATTCCATTTTGTCTTCAGGTATCTATTTTATTTGTTACTGATGTTTAATTAACACTTTTTATTTTTGACAGATTAACCCATTGCCCCATAAATATGCCATGTAATGTTTTAAGTTTTTATTATTCCACTAAAGAAAATAGTTCCATTTTATACAGTTATGAATATGTATTATAAGAAATATTTTCTATATCCTAGTGGATAATAGCTTAAAGCAGGCTGAAAGTAAAGCAGAATGCGCCATAAGGCGCATTCTGCTTTACTTTCAACCTGCTTTAAGTGACCATCTTTCTTTAAAATTAGAAACAGGCTATGGGGTAAATGAGAGTTTCTGAATTATTAAATTTGATGTCGATTTATTGATAGCATAGTTATATCTGACAATTATTTTCTATTTTGACAGCTAAGTCAAAGCTTTACTCAGAATCCATGAAAGGGAATGTTTTATATGCATCCTTCAAGGTGCTAAATGCAGAATCAAAAGTAATGCAAAAAGCTCCCTGCTTTCTATGTTACTTTTATTCTGCATTAAGCAGCTTGTCCAGTTTATATATTTTTGATTTCATTTAATGGAAGCTCAAAACAGGGTTGTCTTTAGTTTATGATTGTATCTATATTTAATAGCAAATAAACAAGTACATGTAGTTGGAATCATTCTCTTGGAAACTAGTCTGAAAATATATTCACTGAAAAACTAGGAAGAAAGTGATATAATAGCTTAAGGGAAAAATTGGAGGCCTGTATTAGTAACCTAAGCAGCAGAAGTCAATTCTTTGTCATGTGAGAGCTGTTGAAATGTTTTCAAGCTATATTTCAAGAATGCCGCATTAAACCTTCTCCAGCTACTGGCCTGACTGGAGTTATTTTTTAAAACGGTGTAGACTAAGATAAGGAGGCCCCTGAAAGAGCTGTCTGTTCAGGGTCTGCAGTATTTTCTGACTGGGGCTGTCTGATATAGACTGCATTCTTTTCTGTGGATAATTTTCTCTTATAATATTAGCAAATGTAATATTTCTGATGATATATGTTCATAATGGGAGGTATGAATATGAGTATTCACCAGGAGAAAGATTCTAGCTACAAGGAGGATAATGTTTTATTTCAGTAGTTCATAGATTACAAGCAGGGAACATTTTTGCAGGTTGCTAAACCAAATGCAATATTGTCAATAATCATTTTTATGCGAATAAAGGGAATGTTTCTAGCATTGACAAAAAAAATAAAATTCTATTCCATTCTAATTTTAAAGGAATAGTTTCCAAAATCACTGTTGAAAATAATATAAGCAATTTAGAAATTCCTGCAAGATACAAAAATTCTCTAAGTCTAAGAAAAATTTAGCAAAGTAAGATAGCAAAATTGTAACCCATATAGCTGATTCTGAATATGTAACATTTGTTCTTAGACAGAAGTCCTCAGTATTAACTTGTTTAGCCCTAGTGACGCATATATGCACCCTTTACCAAACATGTACCTGTGAAGAGTACACTTGTCTATTGCAAACAGTGAAGTCCCTGATTAGAGGGCTCCTGCTGGAGCCCTCAAATCAGAGACGTCACTGTTTGTCATTTTGCATATTATCACAAAAACAACCCTATATTCATATAAAAAAAACAACCCACCTATATATTCAAAAGTGGACCAGCCTTTATTGTAAACAGGAACTGTCCATTTGAAGTTTCAGGGGTTAATGAGTTAACAGTGTACTAACCTATAGACGTTTTGTACTTTCAGGCAGTCCATTCCAATTCCATGTGGATGCTATTGACAGCCATGTTGTGACTGCCTATGGTCCAGGCCTCAGTCACGGTGTGGTCAATGTTCCTTGCCAGTTCACCATCAACACCAAGGATGCTGGAGCAGGTTTGTAGACATTCTGGTTCATATGTCTCTCTAAGTTGTCTGGCAAAGGTTGTTCTACTAGCAGTTAAATCTAACAAAACTTCCTAGTTGCATGAGAAAAATTGTATTTTGCCCTGTCTGTCTGTCTGTCCACAACTTCAACCTTGACCATTATTTTGGAACTACATGTAATAGAAACTGCATAATTATTTGACATGTGCTTTAAACTCAAGAAGATATCGAGCTCAGTAAAAGCTGAGTCATTTTTGACACAGTTCAAGGTCATTTAAAGGTCAAAAAGGATTAATTTCACATTAAACATAGCTTTAAAACTACATGTGACAGCTAGAGATTTCATATTTAGCATGTGAACTAAACTCAAGAATCTTTTGAGCTCAGTACAATTTGGGTCATGTCCAACAAAGGTCATGGTCACATCGGGGAGGCATAGTGTTTCACAAACGCATCTTGTTATCTTTCCGATTCAATATTTAGACTTGTTAATTTTTGGGCCATATGTATCATATATAATACTCATCAATTTTCTTCCAAGAATGGCTTCATTTACTTGCTATTAACCCATTTGTGCCCATGATCCCTTATATCGGACGCCGCATAATGCGGTGTCTGATCAGAGTCTTCACTGTTTTGGTTATAGGAATTTCAACATAAAACAAATTTCAAAAGAAAATTTTGACCAGGCATGCCCTTGATAAAAATGGACTAATCCAATATTAAAACATGGAAGAATCCACTGGGTGTAAATGGGTTAACCGATGCTTATTTTCCATACAGGTGGTCTATCACTGGCCATTGAAGGCCCATCAAAGACTGAGATTAAGTGTAAGGACAATGAGGATGGTACCTGCACTGTCACCTACGTTCCTACTGCACCAGGAGACTACATCATCACTGTCAAATTTGCAGACAAAAACATCAACGGATCACCATTCTGTGCCAAGGTTATACGTAAGTATCTATAATAGCCGTATAGCCAGTCAGTATGAGTGGAACAGGGCTCCAGATAAGGGAAGTATTTCAAATCCTAAAATCTTTATTTCTGCTTTAAACCCTATGGTGTCACTACTCATTAGAATTGTCTCTAAGAGACAACTCTAATAAGTAGTAACATCATAGGATTTGGTGATAAAATGAGTGAGAAAATGTTGAATTTGTTCAGTTTATTCCCTCTTATCTGGAGCCCTGGTGGAATCCTTGTTGCTTCATAAATTCTGAAGTTCAAGAGACGTATAAAACATTTAAAGTAAGGCTCACTACTGTAGTCAAATATTTTCAATTTTTTGTGAAATACCTAGGAATCAAAGGAGCATTAACCCTTAGCCCGCCAAATAAATTGTCGTCTGCTATATTTCTCGTCTGCTTCAAGTTTCAAAGTGCTTCAAAGTTGCTCAAAATTGCTGAAAATGTTGTCCGAGTGTCAAACAGCTTGGATCCGGATGAGACGCCGAGTTACTCGGCGTCTCATCCGGATCCAAGCTGTTTGCATATGGAGCTATAGTCGTGACTGGCAGGCTAAGGGTTAAGATCTCTGAAGTTAGGTGATTTCAACATTCAGAACAATAATAATGCAGAAAATTCTATAAGGGTCTGCATTTAAAGCTGTCTACAGATTTACTGTTGAATAGTTTCTAATCATGAATTTGATTATTTAAGTTAAATAATCTTAAATTTGCCATACTATTAAATTTGCCAGCTCAGCAAAGGTATTACAGCATACCTTTCCTTCCATGATAATAGTTGCAGACCTACAGCTATTGCAAAAACAAATAACACTTAGTTTAATGAGATGATAGACATACAATCAAACATGTGTTGAACCATAATTCTATGAAAAACAATAGATACAGTCGAAACCTGTTACTTCGAACTCGCTAAAATTAATTGTACCCGTATTTTACAAGTTGAATTTCGCAAAGTCCATCTCGCTTAAGTCAAACATACCAATATTTCAAATTCCAAAATATGCCAATGAAACATTTTGATTGTTGCTCAAGAGAGGGTTTTTTGTATTTTACAAACTTGATATTTACAGGAAAAAAAAAAGCTAAAATTCAGACCTTTATGCACAAAGAACTGAATTTTATAGACCAATTACTGTCAAAAAATAGACAAAATATGTAAAGTCCGGATTGTTTTTGCTCATAATATATTGTATTTATTTTATGCTTGTATCAAACATCTAGATAAGTATATTGAGGAAACTGTGTGTGTAAGTTGGAATGATGGGGGGTTTGCCCTCAGTATGTAGGCTGATAGTTATATAGACAGGTGCTGCTTTCTACTACTGCCTGAGGGAGAGGCTAAATGGGACTTTCAAACAGTTAGGAAGAACAATCAGATCAAGAAAGAATGATAATAGCCTCTTCGCTATCCAAATTGATTAAATATTACCCTTGGAGTGCTAATCATAACTTGACTACAACTATTTCACTGTGTTATGCTTTGTCTGATCTTGATCTAAACAGTTTTGATACTTGTTGATGTTTCTTTGGTCAAAATACAGTAAAACCTCTCTATTACGACAACTAAAACAAAGACTAATTATTGATTGCAATAAAAGACAGGTGGAAAGATTAAAGCAAGGTGACAGTAAAACAGAAAGCTCTTTAAGGAGCTTTCTGTTTTACTGTCACCTAGCTTTAAGCAGTCACCACCTAATAATAATTAATAAAAAATAAATTCATACCAGTGTTTTATCGTGCAATCGAACACTGGTAGGAGTTGGGATGCCTAGTAATTTCATTAGCCGAGTGGTTAAATTACAAGCATCTCAACGACTACCCGTGTTCTATTGCTAGATAAAACACTGGTATTAATTTATTATTTCGATTCTAACACATAATTTTACCTTAATTTTCACCGAAGCAACGGCGCTACATTTCTTGGCGTACACATTTTCGAAGTCATATGACGTCACGTTAGAAGGTTTAAGCGCGTGAGTGTTCTATTGAAAATTCGTACACTGATACGTTCCTTCTTTGTTTATATAGGGGCTTGCGTGAAGTGAGGTTTTTTTTCTTCAATGTTTGGCATTGTGACAAACAGTGAAGACCCTGATCAGAGGGCTCCTAGGAGCCCTCTGATCTGGGTCTTCACTGTTTACATAGGACAAGTGTACTATTCATATGTACACTGTTTGCAAAGGACGCCAATATGCGGGACTAGGGTTGAAAGGGTTAATTTGTTTTGTAACAATGGGATATAATAGTCAATGAAATTTTTACTAATATTAAAAAAGTAGCAAGCACTAAAGCTCATGGGTAATGAATTGCCTCTCAACCACCAGCTAATTAATAGTGAAAAAATATACCAGTCACAGAATTTACACAAAATTTTACATATTGAATATTTGAAACAGTGAATTCAAGTAAATTCCTACAATGTTTGAACCATATATTTTATATCAATCCTTTGCAACAGTGTAGGCCCGTCTCAGAGGGCTTGGTCTGAAAATGGTCTGCATTGTTATAGTCATGCTTTTAAATATATTGGGATTACGCTCCTAGAGATGTAAACTATTCAATTATCAGGAAAAAGATGAGCCCATTTGAAAATTTAGCATTTAAAAGGTTGAAACCACCTGAAATTAGCCTTTACAATTTGCAAAGGTAACCACTGATTTTGCTGAATATTGGCATGCAAAGACATAAGTTGTGGTTTTAACATAGGTGTATTCAGCATATAGAGTGCACTCTTACTCTACCTGTATCTGTTGGCTATATCTAGACTTATCACTGGCACAAAATACAGCCAGACACGGAACCAGTTTTCAAGGACAACCATTTCTCAACTAAAAAGGTTGTTTCCTTTTCTTTATTTAACTTTAAAATATTGGTCTCTGACTGAATTTTTTTTTAGTAAAACCAGATACTGAATGCTGAAATTAACTTATAAATGCCTCTTAGCATTCTTACAACAGTCAGTATATTTGCACATGATGTGGACTCTTGTGGGTTATAAGGTTACCATGTGGATCATTTTAGTTACCAAAACATGAACCAGTCTTATTGGAATTGTGGGTAGTTTAATAAATACTGGTCTAGATTAGCATACAGTGTAAACCCAGGTCAGAGGGCTCCTGTAGGAGCCCTCTGATCTGGGTTTTCACTGTTTGTAGAATTTTTAATGTAATGAGTATATTTTAAACAGGTCCATGGTGTTGAAAGAGTTATACAAGTGGTAGAAAATGAGGATATAAAAAGAATGATTTGTTCACAAGTTTCTCTGTACATTTGTATGTACATGTATCTAGTTAATCAAGGTTTGCCAGTAATCTAAACAATACCTGTCAACAGATCATTCAGTTTCAAACAATGAAAATATTGAAGGAAAATAATTATTCAAGCATGAATAAGTAAAGAACGAACAGGACTAGGTTGTGGAGTGAAAGGGAAATTGTGTGATGTAATTTTGTCATAAAAATTAATGAGCTTCTAGGCAGACAAATATAATTTGATCTTTATTGTGTCATTTGAGATCCATGAGGAGATGCATATAAACTGATCTTACCAAGGACATCTGTGCATCTGGGATGTTAACAAAGCAGATTTGATAGTATTTTAAGTAGCTATGCACCACAACCATTTATGATACTGTTTTGTATATTAACTTTGCTGCAATCGAATTCATGCCTCTCTACAGAACACCTGCAAGCACATGTATTTTCAAATGTAGGAACTTTTGGTGATTATCTGATAAAAGCTAGGTGTTTGGGGAGTCAGTATTGCAATAAACCTCAAAATGATGTGATACAGGTTTCAAAAACCTATCTTTGTTGAGCAGATATATAAGTGAGGATAGGAAAGCAATAAAAAGGCCATGAATTTGGTCTGGCGCTATTGCGATACCTAGGTCCCTCTGTGAGATGATTTATCCAATTTACTTTTGTAGCTTTCACTGTGCTAAATACTGATATGAACAAGTTTATATACCTGAATTAACCAATTACCCCATAGCCTGTTTCTAGTTTTGAGACATGTGACCCCTTAAAGCAGGTTGAAAGTAAAGCAGAATGCGCCTTAAGGCGCATTGTGCTTTACCTTCAACCTGCTTTAAGCAACCATCTGTTAAAATATAGAAAATATTTCTTATGATACATATTCATGACTGTATAAAATGGAACTATTTTCTTTAGTGGAGGAATAGATTAAAGGCATAAAAAGGCATTTTTATAGGGTAATGGGTTAACCCTTCCCTTTATAGCCTGTTTGAATAAACTGTTTACTCCACAACCATCAGGGCAAACTAATATATCCAGCTGATACAGCACATTTTATGTTGAGGCCCACATGGAATATTGGGCTTGCCCTCAATTTGTAGCCTCAAAAAATAAAAAAGTTATCATCATTGTTATCATATCCTTATAATCTCTTATAAGCTCCAGATAAGCGGGTATTTTCAAAACAAAATCTTTATCTCTGTTTTAAACCCTATGGTGTCGCTACACATTAGAATCGTCTCAAAGAGACAATTCTAATATGAGTAGTAACACCATAGGATTTGATGCTGAAATAAGTGAGAAAATGTTGTGCAGTTAACTCCCTCTTATCTGTGATATTGGTTTGTTTCAGCTGGAGAGCCCAAACAGAAGGCCATGATTGGTCGCAGCAGTGAAGTGTCCTTGAAGATCACAGAGACCGATATCACCAACCTGACTGCCTCCATCCGTAGCCCATCTGGACATGAGGAGCCATGCATGCTCAAACGTCTGCCAAATGGACACTTAGGTATGACCATCAATACAGTATGAATATTTGTAAAATCTTATTAGTTTTAGTAAGACAGGAATAGGATGCTAATTGCCAAAGCATTTACAATTACCGTTATGGAAATTCTGAAAACAAATTAAGAAAACCATTTGAAACAGTAACTGTCAACTAACAGAACATTTCTCCCAGGTCTTGCTTGATTACAGGGCTCTAGTTAAGGGGAGTATTTCAAAAACTAAAATATTTATTTCTGAATTAAACCCTATGGTGTCACTACTCATTAGAATCGTCTCATTGAGACGATTCTAATGAGTAGTCACACCATAGGATTTGATGCTGAAGTAGTGAGAAAATGCTGGATTTGTTCAATTAGCTTGCTCTTATCTGGAGCCCAGGGGCCCGTTTCATAAAACTTTGTACGACAAATGTTGTCGTAAGTCAAATTATAAAAGTCTTAATTATTATCTATTCCTCAATCTTATCCTGTTTTGTGACATCTCTTTGGAATCGTTTTTTCAAGACAATTCCAAGGAGATGTCACAAGACAGGATTAGATAGAGAAATCAGAAATTAAATGTATTTTAAAGTTTTTACTTACAACCGTTTTGGTCGTACGAAGTTTTATGAAACGGACCCCTGGAGCATTTACAATGACATATCAGGAAGTATATAATAGATGCTCATGGAGTATAATTATGTCTGTTTGCAGGAATCTCTTTCACACCCCGTGAGACAGGCGAACACTTGGTCAATGTGTTCAGAGATGGCCAGCATATTCCCAACAGCCCCTTCAAGATCACAGTAGGCGAAACCGAGCTTGGCAATGCTTCCAAGGTCAAGGTCTATGGCAAGGGTCTGCAGGAGGGTATGGCCAATGAGGTCAACGAGTTTATTGTGGACACAAGAGATGCTGGTAAGGAGATTTGTATTAAACTGGGAATTTATAAGAAGTCAATACTCGAAGGAATATGAGTTTGTTATCTTAAATTCATTTGAGTATTTGAGTACCCCATAGCCTGTTTGTAGTTTTGAAAATAGATGACCACTTTAAGCAGGTTGAAAGTAAAGCAGAAAGTGCCATAAGGCGCATTCTGCTTTACTTTCAGACTGCTTTAAGCTATCATCTGATAGAATATAGAAACTATTTATTTTGCTACATATTCCTGACTGTATAAATTGGAACTATTTCCTACAGTAGAGGAATAAATTAAAGATGTATAAAGGCATATTTATGGGGTAATGGGTTTATATGGACTATGGTATTCCTCTTTTGAAAAATAAAATTTATTTTGGACAGTATTTAACACTGGTTGCACAGCTCATTGAAGGTTAACAAGGAAGGTCCTAAAGGAGCAGTCAGTTGTATTTAGAAGGCTACATACTTGTTAACTCTTTCCTCCCTGAAACTTTAAATTGACAATTCCAGTTTCCATTTTAGTTTAGTCCATTTCTGACTTTTAAGGGTTGTTTTTGTCAATGTTTCGCATTATTACAAACAGTGAAGACCCTGATCAGAGGGCTCCTTTCGGAGCCCTCTGATCTGGGTCTTCACTGTTTGCATAGGACAAGTTTACTATTCACATGTTCTCTGTTTGAAAATGACGCCTATATGTGGGACTAGGGCTCAAAGGGTTAAAGGGAATGGCAGTTGAGCATGCATATGATGTTGATTTTAATGCCAAAGTAGTTTTAATACATTACTATTGGCCTGTATTAAACCGTCTCTTGCCTTAAAATCAATAATGAATTACTAAAAGTATACAGTTTAGAGAAGTTCTGCTGTAGAATATTATTGTTGACATTTAGTTCAAAGGTAAGTTATCATTTGAGAAATTGGTACTGTAGATTAAAACTCAACAGAAATCTAATGATATGGATCTTACAACATGTTGTTCAATGCTTTCAATTTGGTATAATCCAGGTTACGGTGGTCTTAGCCTGTCCATTGAAGGCCCAAGCAAGGCTGACATCGAGTGCCATGACAACGAAGATGGAACATGCCGTGTCACATACAAACCCACAGAGCCAGGAACATACATCATCAACATCAAGTTTGCTGATGAACATGTTACAGGTACGTTTACGATGATACAGAAATATAGTAAATCCTCTCTATTGCGATCACTAAACTTTGTTAATTATTGGATGTTTAAGGCAGGTGACTGCTTAAAGCAATCTGACAGTAAAACAGAAAGCTCTGTTTCCTTTCTTTTATACAATCAATTAGCCTTTATTTAAGTGATCATAATAGAGAGGTTTCACTGTATATATAATTACAGGACCTGATAGATAGTCTTAGTAACTTAATCTCAATTTAAACTGAGCTTAGCAGTAGATAAAAGTAAAAATGTAGCTAACTTCAGAAGAATCATGTCACTGTGATTTGAAAAGGTCTTCCTCCTTAAAGTATATAATATTTGACATCTTTGACATAATCAGCATTAATGTTTCGCTATATTCTTTGGTATAAAAGTTTTCTGATCAATGTCTTTGTTTTGTACCTACAGGCAGTCCATTCAAGGTGAAGATTGGCGGAGAAGCTTCTGAGCGCATTACTGAGAGAATCATGAGACACAGAGATGCTGTTGCTGTCACCCATGTCGGCAGTGAGTGTGAACTCAGTCTCAAGATTCCAGGTGAGTTTATAATATTAGATTTATATCAAGAGCATAACCCTAAAATTCTATTATTATATCTAGAGCATAACCTTAAAATATTAGAATAATATCCATAGCATAACCTTAAAATATTTGATTTATTTCCAAAGCATAACCTTAAAATATTAAATTTATATTCATAGCATTGCCTTAAAATTCTATGATTATATCCAGGGTATAGCCTACAAAATAACAGGTATAAAATAACCCAGAACAAAACCTTTATTCTAAGGGCATAGCTTTCAAAATCTAGTATTTTCGAATAGTTGTGTGGAAGAGTAATTTACTACAGTAAAGTCCTGGGTTGGTTTCTGGTTCTATCTAAACAAATATGTTAACTTGCAAAAGTTATTCCTGTCTGAAATCAGCTTTTATTGCCAGTATTCATCAGAATGTCCACATTGCTTTAAGCTGTCACCTGTCGTTTATATATGACCATTAGCCTTCTTTTTTAGTGGTCATAATAGAGAGGTTTTACTGTATATAGGAATAAGGTTTCCATAGCTCAATTACCAAGACAGGATAGACGTATGAAAAAGCATTTCTGTAAGGAATAAATTTAAAAAGGCATTTCTTTGAGAGCAAGGGTTAAGTAGAGCATAGTGCCAAAATCCATGAGTCAAATGCATAGAATTTGAAGTTTACGATTTAGATTTATGTGGCAGTGTTTGTTCCAAAAATAGCTAGTTTGATATGAGGTAAAAGAATGCAGGTAAACATGCTATAGCCAGTGGAACACTCGAGGAATTTCCTCTTCTACCTGCTGGTAATTAGCTCTAGTAGGCAGGAATATATATATCCATGGCCTTTTGGAAGTAATAAATGAGAATTGAAAAAACATTGCAAAATATGAACAGATCATATACAGTATAGGTAATAGATCACTTACGCACAATTTAGGGCCTGGTTTTAGATTCAAACTGTTTTGAGTCTCAGATTGGGTTGTTTTGTAAATCTAGAGCTGATATTTTTTCAACACTCTTAGGGCTAAGGCATTACAAGGCCAGTAAACTTTATCACCCTTTCCAATAGCAAATAATTTATATCTAACTTATATAGCATAATTATATTTATGTTTTGTTCAAAGCATGTGGCTGCTTAAAGCAAGCTTTGACCTGTATTCAACACCATCATTGAATCCTCGTGTAAGAATATTATCAAGGCAAGGTAGGGGTATAAAGACATCTTAAGGTACTTATAGGTACCAGTACTTTTACCTGAGAAAAGATATACTAGTAACTTAAAATAGCAACCCAGAGGCAAAATGGTCATTTTGTGCAGGTGTTGGTGCCTATCTTCTAGAACTGACCGTCTTATCAATCATCTGTCAAATTATCAGATAAACATGAACATTTTATCCTTCATTGGTTGAAAGAGATTTCTCAAAAAACACATTCCGACAAGCCATGATTTACAACCACAGACCATAGGCAATAGTGAACCTGTTGTAGGATTATATTGTGTCTGTAAAATTGTCAGAATTACTGATTAAATCATACAAGAAAAATGCTGTTGGAAGAAATTCTACCCTTTGACCTATTGGCTATGCTGAAACAATATATCGGTGAGGCTATCAATTTTTTTTTTTCACACATGCGTTTGTAATTATACATCATAGAAGTTTTAGTTCTCATGCAGTGTTTAAGGCACACATTATAATGAATTTTACTGGTAATTGTAATCGGTAGGATTGAAAGTTAACCCTTAGCCTGCCAGTCACGACTATAGCTCCATATGCAAACAGCTTGGATCCGGATGAGACGCCGAGTAACTCGGCGTCTCATCCGGATCCAAGCTGTTTGACACTCGGACACCATTTTCAGCAATTTTGAGCAACTTTGAAGCACTTTGAAACTTGAAGCAGACGGGAAATATAGCAGACGACAATTTATTTGGCGGGCTAAGGGTTAATAGTTATTGGTGATGTTGCTGATTCGAGAAATACTTCACCCTTAAAGTGCTGGAATCAGATATACCTGTGTTAACCCATTAAGCCATACTGACTCATATTGAAGCATTGCGCAATATTCTCATATTGCCACACTTTAATCCACTAGCTTGTATTGAGATAAGCATTGATAATTGTTAATCGCTTTTGAGTTAACGGGCTAAAGCTTATCCAGCTGTGCTACACTTTATTGCCTGAAAATTAAATCCACATAGTTTTATATCAATTTGAAGAAATCTCAATTAATGCATGCGTAAGTGTCAAATATCTTTAACCCATTACCTCATAGCCCATTTCTAGTTTTGAAGACAGGTGACTACTTAAAGCAGGTTGAAAGTACTTTCAGCCTGCTTTAAGCTATCATCTGCTAGAATATATTACATATTTCTTTTGATACATATTTATAACTGTATGAATTTGAATTTTTTCTTCAGTGGAGGACTAACTTAAAGGCCTTAAAAGGCGTAGTTATGGGGGAATGGGTTAAACCTGATCAAATCCAAAATTACTTGGCATCTCAAGTAAAATGTACAAAAGCTTGTCAAGTAGTATATGGTATCAATACATGAAATACTTATGTATGTCTACTCTGTCTCTTCAGAGATAAAAAGTAAGGTATGATCACTGTGTTTGGATCCAAGTCACATTTATAGTGTTTTGTTACGGTATATGTGAGGCCCACATGCAATCTCGTTAGCCAACTGTGTATGTATTTGTGTGGTGCACCTATGCATCATACCATAGTTGAATAGGCTGACAAAAACTGAAGCATATAAAATATTCAAGTCTAGCTTTCCATCAGCTCTACAATTGAAGTTAGAAAACTCAATCTTGTTTAACCCGTCATTCCATAGATACACATTCTAACCAATAATATATATCATAAGAAATATTTTCTATATTCTAGCAGATGATAACCTGCTTTAAGTTACCATCTGCTAGAATATTAAGAATATTTCTTATGATACACACTCGTTACTGTATAAATTAATTTCTTCAGTGAAGGAATAAATTTAAGGAGTATTTATGGGGTAACGGGTTACGTGACGAAATGCAACTGAAGAAATATGGCAAGTTAATTAAGCGAGTTTGTATTATACGAGTTTGACTGTTTATATGTGAAAAAACCTGTATGGATAAGTTTAAGATAGATCTATCTCAAGATGCTTATAGAGAACCTGGTAATTTTATTTTAGCATCATTCATGAGAATGACAGGACAAACTGTCACCCAGGTTACAGCACCAGGTTTGTAATGACCTTATGACCTTGACCCCTCAACATGGCAACAAAATGCTTTTGCTGTCATCTATCATGAAGTTCCATATATATGTGTGTTTTTCATGTGTGTCCAATGTGTTTTCAACTCCAAATGTTGCCTCAAACTCCATAGATCCTTTATATTAGGATTTCCATTAATCCAATCCCCATACCTAGACATTGCCAAGTTAGGCGTTTGTCAAACTCTGCATGATCTGACCTTTCCACAGAGGATCAACAATGTCATATAGGTTGACATATCAGAAGCTTGACCTACAGTTGAACTTCGATATCTCGAACTCGCTTACCTCAAACTATCCGATATTTCTATACATGAATTACATTACTTCATGCTCGGTTAAGTCATTAAGCCATATATACTGACTCATATTGGCACATTGCGCAATATTCTTATACTGACTCATTTTGACACACTAGTTTGTATTGAGATAAGCATTGAAAATTGTTGATCGCTTATGAGTTAATTGGTTAAGTGGAACATACCTGTGTTTCAAAGTTAAAACGTGGCTTAGCCACGTTTTAACTTTGAAATACAGATATGTTCGATATAACCGAGTTCGAGATATCAAAGTTCGACTGTAGTTCAGTATCATTCACAGTACATATACCTCCTCTCTTTAGTGACATACAAGCAAATAAGGATAGGGGTCATAAAATGTTGGTAACGGCTGAATACAGGCGAATGTAATGTAAAAAACTTTCTGCATTACTTAAGGTCTGCATTCAGCGCTCACCTGTCATTAGCTATGTAGACCCTGATCCGATACATTGATACCAATGTGGTAGATACTCTGTTTACAAGTTTGAAGTATTCCCAGTCACTCATCATACAGCTGAAGCCTAGATTCTAGTTGTTCAGTAGGACTGTTCCTCTCCAGTTCACCCCCCACATACAGTGTGTGATTTCCCAAAACTGAATGATGCCCTAGTCAAGTTTATTAAATCATGCAACGCTTTGAAACCTGAAATTAAGCAGAGGGTACACAGAGAAAATGGAATCTGTAGTTATATGGTCATATTTATGAATTATGAACTGATCAAGATTTGTATGAAGCGATCATAGAAAAACACAATGTATTTGTAGTCTTTAGGACTGATGGCAGCTTAGATATGCAGAAAGCTCCTATAGGAAGCTGCCACATGTCTTTTCCTATAGGAAGCTGCCACATGTCTTTTCCTATAGGAAGCTGCCACATGTCTTTTCCTATAGGAAGCTGCCCAATGTCTTTTCCTATAGGAAGCTGCCACATGTTTGTCTTTTCCTATAGGAAGCTGCCCAATGTCTTTTCCTATAGGAAGCTGCCACATGTTTGTCTTTTCCTATAGGAAGCTGCCACATGTCTTTTCCTATAGGAAGCTGCCACATGTCTTTTTACTTAGCCATGCTTCTCCCTTCCATGGTCACTTTACATAAGTTTGTCCATACCTCGGTATTGAAAACAAAATTATTAAACCTTGTTGCGTCCAACCTCGTGCTAATGCAGCTTTCACTTGTTACAGACAAATCCATAAAGAGCAGCCATTTCAAAAAAGGTGCTTGGGTAGTAAATAGCCAATTCTATACTCAACGGCTCAAATGGACTACATGTATTTCAATTTTAATAAATGACCATGCAGTTAATGTTGATTTTTAGGGCTGTTTTAAGAAATTATTTCAGAAGAATAAAAGTTATACAAACAGTGAAGACCCTGATCAGAGGGTTCCTAAATAAGCCCTCTGATCAGGGTTTTCACTGTTTGAAAAAAAAAAATACTGGTATTTTGGTCCCCAGCATAGAATGGGCTAAGACCTAATGTGGCTGCATAATGCAGTGAAAGTATTTGGCAGATGACTCTGTTAAAAGCTATCTGTAATTGCGTTTGTCCTGCACTACGCGGCCACCTGTCTTAATTGATATACCGATGCTCCTTTATTGAATGGACGCTCTGCATCGGGTCATCTTGTCTATTTGAATAACATATGTTTTAAATAATACAAAAGTTTTGATACTGTTTATTTCAGTTGTTTGGTTTTATCTTTATTTTTAATTTCTGAATTCATAACATCCTGAAATATTTTGACATTATGCAGCAATTTCTTTATTTTCTAAAAACTTGCTTATTTTCTTCTCCATTTTAGTTGTTTGAATTTTAGTTTGTGTGATTTGAAGTTTTTAAACCATTTACAGCTCCCAAACATGATTTTGCTGAAGTTTTTATCCACATTCAACGTGGTATGCATATTCAGCTGAGTAGATACCTAGTTGTTTATTTACTCTAATAAAATCGTTAGAGGAATTTTAACTTTTACATGAGTTTTGATTTTAATTTTTGGATGGATTTTAAAAAACTGTTTTATTCATTTGTAAAAATCATCATCATAAAAACAACTAAAAGGTCATTTTCATCATTAATAATTTAATATTTTAAAAGGAAGTTTTGTTTTATTAACTCAACCATTGCTACAAGGATCAATCATGTTTAAATTATTTTCAGGGAAAGATGTTGTTACTAAAGGTACACAGACAGACACTTGTGTCTGTGTTGAGCATCCATTTAACACATTTAACCCTAGTGACGAGTATACTTGTCATTAACAAACAGTGTACCTGTAAATAGTACAGTTGTCCTATGCAAACAGTGTAGACCCTGATCAGAGGGCTCCTGCAGGAGCCCTCTGATCAGGGTCTGCACTGTTTGTCATTCTGCAATACATTATAGAAAACAACCCTGGGTCACAGTGGGAAATAGTTGGGATCCTGATGAAACACTGCATAATGTAGCATCTCATCTGGATTCAAACTGTTTGAAAAATTAATGATGGTGTTGCTGCTAGTGTGCAATGAGTAAGATATTGCTACCTGGCATAAACACAGTCTACAGTCAAACCTCTATTTTGACCACTAAATTGTTTGTATTACTAGGTTATTCTACAGGTGACTGCTTAAAGCAAGGTAAAAATAAAACAGAAAGCTCCTTTACTTTTAACTTGCTTCAAGCTGTCACCTGTCTAATGTACAATCAATTAGCCTTCATTTTAGTGGTCGTAATAAAGAGGTTTTACTATATGTGATTTCATTTGAACGGATACTTAACACAGTCTTGACTGTATTGAGGTATTAAGTCCTTGCACATACATTTAAATCTGTGTACAATGACCTCTCAATAGAGAAGTAGGGAATTCTTGATAATACAGGATAAAAGTCATGCAGAAAGCTCCTTAAGGAGCTTCCTGTATTACTTTGTCCTGTATTAAGCTGCAACATTTGTATAAATATATAACAGACAGTTAGTCTTCTTTTGAGCGACAACAGTTTACTGTACACCTGTTTAAATGTATTTGGCAAACATTAATTTAAGAATAGATATTTTGTTATGGATGTAATAGATCACCAATAAACGAGCGCTAAACATCTATGACGTAACTTACCTTTTTGCTTTTCCTTGCTTTCTATAGGCACTAGTCCATTTGACATGACTGCCTCTGTCACCAGTCCAAACGGAGTTACAGAACTTTGTGATGTGGTCAGCCTAGACGACTGTCACTACAGCATCAAGTTTGTGCCCAAGGAGATGGGTATCCACACTGTGAGCGTGAAGCACAAGGACATGCACATCCCCGGCAGCCCATTCCAGTTCACAGTGGGCCCTATTACAGGCGGAGGTCCACACAAGGTCCATGCTGCCGGACTTGGTCTATGCAGAGGAGAAGTAGATCAGCCAAGTAAGCAAGATTTCATGGTGGAATTGAACATTAAATATACAGAAGAACCTTATTATTTCAAACTTGATTAAGTCGAACTAATTCGAATTTTAAATTTTGAATGTGTATGTTTGATTTCAGCAAGCTCGAATTATCAAATTTAATTGAACAAATACAAGCAAGCAGACTTAAGCAAGAATGAGATATCAAGGTGAAATTTACTTTTGTCTCTTTATTCACAGAAACAGAATTTGAGTGACAACCAGTTTGGGCCCTGATCAGGTTCCATGTTAAATTGGACCTAATTTGGATCTAAACTGTTTGCAAAGATCTTTAATACTGGGGCCCGTTTCATAAAACTTCGTACGACAAATGTTGTCGTAAGTCAGATTATAAAAGTATCAATTATTATTTATTTCTCCATCTAATCCTGTCTTGTGACATCTCTTTGGAAGCGTCTTTTCAAGACGCTTCCAAAGAGATGTCACAAAACAGGATTATATGGAGAAATGAGAAATTTAATGTATTTTAAAGTTTAGACTTACGATCGTTTTTGTTGTACGAAGTTTTATGAAACGGGCCCCAGGTCTTTAGTGTTCAAAGAGTTAGTAATTGTTAACTTGGTAACAAAATGTAAATGTTAAATAATGGATCTACTCTAAATAGTACTGAATTTGCAAATAGAAGTTGCTTAGAGATTAATAAGGCTGTTTAAAGCTTTCACCTGTATTTGCACCATCAACGAGAATATACCGTATGTACATTTGTGTATCTTATGTGGCAGAATAGATAGAGGTGTTCTATGGCTTCAATTTTGTATAGGAAGGAGTTTAATATATAAGGTTAGAGAGATACTGACTTGTTATGTTGTGTTTTTCAGATGAATTCAACATTTACACACGTGAAGCTGGAGCTGGTGGTCTATCTATTGCTGTAGAGGGACCATCCAAGGCCGAGGTAGACTTCGAGGACAGGAAAGATGGCTCATGTGGAGTAACTTACACAGTCGCTGAAGCAGGTAGGTCAACGGATCAGTTCTAACAACATCAGTTCTGCTTTTTCTTCAGATTTTTCCGAAATCATTGGATTTTTATCCTAGCAGATGATAGCTTAACCCATTAAGCCATACTGACTCATATTGACTCATTACGGAGTATTCTCATACTGACTAATTTTGACACACTTTGATCCACTAGCTTGTATTGAGATAAGCATTGATAATTGTTTATCACTTATGAGTTAATGGTTTAAAGCAGGCTGAAAGGAAAGCAGAATGCGCCTCAAGGCGCATTCTGCTTTACTTTCAACCTGCTTTAAGTGGTCATCCATATTCAATACCAGAAACAGGCTATAGAGTTAAGAGTTCAGAGAAGGCCACAATATTTGGACACTGAATTACAATTTATATAACATGATGATATTTTTAGCATTGACTTACAAATCTGTACCATTGTATATTTCAGGAGAGTACCTTGTATCAATAAAATTCAATGATGCTCACATCCCTGAATCACCTTTCCGTGTTCCTATCTCACCCAGCATCGGAGACGCCAGGAAGATCTCCGTTAGTGCCTTACAGAACAAGGGCTTGACGGTAATTACTCACAAAATCTCTCACTATCCTTCATATGTTGGAATTGCTAATTAATGTTAGTAGTAGAGTTCTATCATTTTATCATGGGCCAGGGTAACAAAATTGGTGAATCATTTTCTGTCATGTTTGTCATGAGTGAAACAATTTCATAGTTAGAGTTGCTTTATCTTAACCCTTTCCCCCATAGAAGCGACTTTTAGCGCATTTAATTTATTCCGCCACTGAAGAAAGTAGTTCCAATTTAATCAGTTATGAATAAATATTATAGCTTATATTATATATATTCTAGCACATGGAAGCTTAAAGAAGGTTGAAAGTAAAGCAGAATGCGCCCTAAGGCGCATTCTGCTTTACTTTCAACCTGCTTTAAGTGGTCATCTATCTTCAATACTAGAAATAGGCTATCAGGTAAAGGGTTAACTAGATCTGTGTTAATTTTTTCATTGGCATTCAGTAATTTCTTAACCCTTTCCCCCATAGAAGCATCTTTTAGCACATTCAATTTATTCCTCCATTGAGGAAAACAGCTTCAATTTACAGTCATGAACAAGTACAATAAGATTTTTTTATATCCTAGTAGATAATAGCTTAAAGCAGGCTGAAAGTAAAGCAGAGTGCATTCTGCTTTACTTTCAACCTGCTTTAAGCGATCACCTAAATTCAAACTAGAAACAGGCTATGGAGGAAAGGGTTAATTTAAAGCCTATTAAGAATTAAAGCAGAAAATTCTTTTCGAACTTGCTTTAACCTGCTGCAATGTAGTTAAGTTTTAAATAAAGGCATTTCTATGAGTGAAAAGGTTAACTCAATGTTGTTTTTATTTGTAAGAAGTGATGAGACATGTGACAGTTCAGTATCAGTTAGATATAGTGCTCAGAATGATTTGTTTGTGTTATTTCCAGATTGGAAAGCCAGCAGCTTTTGTTGTCAACTTCAATGGTGCTGCCAAGGGTAAACTGAATGCCCGAGTTGTAAGCCCCTCAGGAGCTGAAGATGCTGCTCTCATTCAGGAAATTGATGATGGTAGGTAGTTAATTCTTCTGCTATTAACATGATTATTATATTGATGCTTTTTGAAAACGGTGTAGACCCAGATCAGACAGCTCCTGAAGGAGCTGTCTGATCAGGGTATGCACTGTTTTCTTATGGGATATGTCTGCTCTCTTTCATAGAGAAAATCATCTTTACTTTATTAACCAATGTAGTGGTTCAGATGATAGATTTTCGTAAGGGATGGGAGTTTTCTGTATGAATATTTCTGCTGGAGAAGGTTAAATATGTAATAAGCTTCTTACATAATCTTAGAAATTGATTGTGGGTCTGTTTGCATCGGACAGTTGTACTCTTATCAGGTACACTGAAATGACTTGTAAACTTGTACAGTGGAGAATCTGTTATTCTTTCCCAATAAACGCGTTTACGCTAAAACTATTATTTGCAGTGCAAACAGTTTGGAGCCAGATCAGACGCCGGGTAACCCGGCATCTGATCAGGCTCCAAACTGTTTGCCACCAAGATAAACATGAAATATCAGAATTGTCCAAAAGTTGTTATTTTCTACGTTTTAGCGCTTTGCGTTTGCGTACGTTTGCGTTTAAACGGGAAAGAATAACAGATTCTCCACTGTAGCTAGGGTTCAAGTGGTTAAGGTAACATGCTTATAATGATGGCCAAAGCCTTTGGATTTTCATTAGATAAAAAGTTTAAAGTCTTTCCTTTCCTCCTACAGGTGAATATGCAGTTCGATTTATCCCACGTGAGAATGGCCCTCATCTAGTCTATGTATCTTTCGATGGATGCCAGATTCCAGACAGTCCATTCCGTGTCCAGGTGGGAACTATCCATGCTGACCCAGGAATGGTTCAAGCATATGGAGATGGCCTCAAATCAGGAAAGACTGGTATGTTGTCAAGATATTTTTAATGTTTCGAAATTTTGTTTGAAAAACCAAATCCTTAATATGTAGTTTCCTTGAATTATTATGCTCTACTGGTACAGTTTTTCAGTCTAAAACTGAAAATGAAGAAAGGATAGTCAAACTGAAAGTTTGATAAACAGTCTTTAACCCATTACCCCATAAATACGCCTTTAATTAATTCCTGTACTGAAGAAAGTAGTTCCAATTTATACAGCTACAAAAAAGAATTATAAGAAATATTTTCAATATTATAGCAGATAATAGCTTAAAGCAGGCTGAAAGTAAAGCAGAATGCACGCTAAGGCACATTCTGCTTTACGTTCAACCTGCTTTAAGTAGTCACCTGTTTTCAAAACTAGAAACATGCTATGGGGTAAAGGGTTAAGAAAGGGTAGGACAAATTAAGTCAGTATCTCATAAGACGTGTTTGAAATCAAATAATTTTGGCCATAGGAAAGTCATAAACCCAATTTATTTTGTGTATTGTAGGTCAGACTTGTAAGTTTATTGTGAACACTGTGAATGCCGGATCAGGAGCCTTGGCTGTTACTGTAGAAGGCCCATCCAAGGTGAAGCTGGAATGTGCTGAGGTAGACGATGGCTATTCATTCTCCTATAATCCAACAGCACCCGGAGACTATCTCATCACAATCAAATACGCTGGCACCAACATTGCTGGTAGCCCATACAAAGCTAGGATTGAAGGTACATATAATGAAACAAATATATTTGCATTTTAAACAATGCTAAATTTTATTAATGGGCAAAACCACTGTTAAAAGTTATATGTTATGAATGACTTTGGAGGTGATTCCAGACAATATCTTTCATCATTCACCCCTGAAACTTTTAATGGACATTATAAAGTTTCAATTAAGTCCAGTCCATTTTTGACCAGTTAGGAATGCTTTTAACAATATATTTTGCAAAATAATAAACACTACAGACCCTGATCAGAGAGCTACTGCAGGATCTGTTTGATCAGGGTATGCACTGTTTGCAAACGACAAGTGTAATATTCACATGTACACTGCTCTTTAATGACAAGTATTCTCATCTCTAGGATTGTATGTGTTAATTAAAAACAAACAGTGCAAACCCTGATCAGAGGGCTCCTGTAGAATTTTACATAATCAGAAGTTCTTTATTGTAAAATTGACTTGTATTTAGATAATTTTATTCATAAAATTCGTTTTATTGCAGGTCAAGGACAGCCTTCTGGTTACCAAGAGCAGGCCTCTGTTGTCGTAGAAACAGTAACTAAGACCAGTGTTATGAGTAAATTCGCCTCCCTCCCACCATTCGATTCTGATGCTTCTAAGGTTACAGTGGAGGGCAATGGACTGAAGAAGGGTTACAGAAATAAACAATGTTTTTTCAATGTCGACACCACAAGAGCTGGTAAGTAGCACTGCTATCAGCGTATATTGTCGCTTTTCCAAAACAGTGTAGACCTAGATCAGACTTCTTCTGGAGCTGCTTGATCAAGGTCTATATGATTTTCTGTCCAATATATATCTGCACGCTTTCCTGGGGGAAAATTTACTTTATTGTATTAGCCAATGTAATCATGATAGATGATAGTTCAAAATTAATGATAGATGTTCATAGTTGGGGATATTTGAATATAAATATCTTGATGGAGAAGAGTTATTCACCCATTAACCAATACTCCTTTTACGTCTTTAAATTATTCCTCCACTATAGAAAATAATTCCTTTTTATAAAATCATGAACATGAACCATAAGAAATATTTTCTATATCCTAGCAGAAAATTGCTTAAAGCAGGCTGAAAGTAAACCAAAATGTTAAGGTGCATTTTGCTTTACTTTCAACCTGCTTTAAGTAGTACCTTGTTTTCAAAACTAGAAACAGGCTGTGGTGTAATGGGTTAAATAGTAGATGATGACATATATCATTTTGATTTCAGGTACCAACATGCTGTTCATAGGAATGATTGGTCCCAAAGGCCCATGTGAAGAACTCACAGTGAAAAATAACCCAGGAAACCCCTACAAGATTACCTACCTTGTTAAAGAGCGCGGAGATTACATGCTAGCTGTTAAATGGGGAGAGGATCATATTCCCGGTTCCCCGTTCTTCTTGCGAGTTGACTAAAACATCAGCTCAACTCATATAAGACTGATATGTATGTGTATATCTAGGAATGACACTTTAACAAATTAGCAACAAACCGGAGAAGCCAATTTACATGGTGGTTTCGTAATTAAAGCATAATTAATCATCACGCGGAGGAGGAGAGAGATTATTATAACTATGGTGCTTCCATTATAGGAATATCAACCGATATTTTTGTTACTGTCAAACAGTGGGAAAAATTATATTTTTATTTTTTTTCGATATGTAGTTTGTCTTCTCTGATTATAAAAAATATGCAATATGCTTTTCTATCATATTTCATATTTAGTTTATTTTTGGGCATTTTACATGTTCATCATCTTAATGTAGAATGGTCATTGCCTTCATACCATCTTACTGTATGGAGTTTCCAAACCTGGGTTAAAAAGCCTTTCAAAAGATGCATGCTTAGTCTGTCAGATAGATGATAGCTTAAAGCAGGATAAAAGTAATGCAGAAAGCTCCCAAAGGAGCTTTCTGCATTAATTTTATCCTGCTTTAAGCAGTCACCTGTCTTTAGAGATCTCTTCACTGATTGGTTGCCTGTCTTTAGATATATATTTATTGATTGGTCACCTGTCTTTAAGAGATCTCTTTACTGATTGGCCAATTAACACAGGCTTGAGTTTACTGTTGTTGTGCATATGTGCCTGGTTTGTAACCAGCGGTCGGATATTTTTCGAAAAACAATTATCCTGTAAATCCGCAAGCTGAAATCTCTTAAGCACTCTTAAACTATTAGAGGATTGCAAGAAACTATGAAGATGGAATTGATTTGTCTAATGAATACTGGAAAGAATAGTTTTCATTAAAGAGAATTAGTTCTTGGCAGTAAAGATAGCTCATTACAGTTCTCAAAATGTACATAGGCATTTTAGGATATTCAATTTATCTCTTTACTCTTGCTTATAACAAGAAAATTACTTGTTCTGTTATATTTTATAAAAGTTTTTTGTACTGTTTCTATAATCTCGCTGCTAGCTTGAAGGTTTACATTGTTATATCATGTATTTTTTTATGTACATTGTTTTTTGAATGTATCATATTTCATCGAGCCCCCATTAATTTATAACTGAAGCTGTATGTTTCATACAGGCCTGTTTTGTAAGTGCTACAGTGCTGAAAACTGCAGCACTTGAATACTCCACCGAGGTTTATTAATGAACAGATCAATCTCTCTTTAGAGAGGAAGAATTAGGATCTTTAAAGGCAGGGTGCTGCTTAATACAGGAGGAAAATAATCCAGAAAGCTCCGAAAGGAGCTTTCTGGATTATTCTCCTCCTGCATTTAGCTATCATCTGGCTTTAAGACAGCAATGATATTTATCGCTTTTAAGAGAGGTAAGGTTGTAAAGGCTGCCTTAAGATTAGGTTATGGTAATGCTTTTCAAGAATTGTACACATTTTGTGAAATCTGAATCTCATTCAATGCAATATAACCCTCTAGTTTACTAGGTTGGAGAATATTTGATGACAAGAATTGTTTTTGCCCTGGCCTGTATGTCACATTTTCATAATGTGAATCCCCTCCCCCGTTTGTTCCTGTATATATTTAAATCGAAGGATTGTTAAGTATACATTGGTGTCTTAATTTTTCATTTCTTTTCTTTTGAGTCCACCCAGTTGAAAGCTTTTGAAGGTTGCTTAGTTAATAATAGATTTCTGGGGTGAAGACTTGTCTTTCAGGTTTGTAATAGAATATTAAGGTTTTGAATAAAACACTGACATGTTGGATACATCACAGGGAAGGCAAGTAGCACTGTCAGTACCCCAGCTAGGGTCCTCCCAATAGGCTGACTATGCAGTATATAGACCCAGACTCTCTTGTTTCCACATGATCAGTCATAAAGCCATCCATACCACAGCCCTGCATCTAGTGAAAAACACTTTCCTCCATTGCCATTCATGCAAATAGCCTATGTCTAACTAATATAGCATTTATAGTATGTCTTTGTTTAACCCTTTACCTGATATCCTATTTCTAGTACTTAAGATATAGTCACTACTTAAAGCAGGTTGAAAGTAAAGCAGAATGCGCCTTAGGGCGCATTCTGCTTTACTTTCAGCCTGCTTTAAGCTATCATGTGCTATAATATAGAAAGTATTCCCTATAATACATATTCATTACTGATTAAATTGGAACTATTTTCTTCAGCGGATTAATAAATCATATCCGCTAAAAGGCGCTTCTATTGGGGAAAGGGTTAAGGCATGTGACTGTTTTAAGCGAACAATATCTCACACCCTTAGTGAATCTTTATTGAGTTTAGAAGAACCGGGAAAAGGCGTTTAAAGGCACTTATGTTCAGGAATGGGTAAAGGTGTCTTAAAGTGTCTATGCTTCAAGGAAGTACTTCAGTAAAGGTGTTCTACGTTTCACATAAGGAGGAAAGGGTTTTATCACAAATAGGTACAATAGAACACCTCTATTATGATTTCTACATGAGGTTCTGGGTTTTAGACAGATAGATGCTTAAAGCACGATGAAAGGAAAGGGGAAAGCTCGTTTATGAACTTTCTGCTTTACTTCCATTGTGCTTTAAACCGTCACCTTTCTTCAAAGCTATCAACTAGACTGCTTTTTAGTGGTAGCAATAGAGGGGTTTTACTTTATCTACAGTCAGATCGTAGGCAGGTAGAGATAAGAGCTGTGGAAGGATATGTCAGATATTTGGCACTGTTGCCCTGTTACCCTTCTTGCCACAAGATATATACTAACACCTGGTACAGATTTGTCAATTAAATATGTTATCAAATATTCAACTAAACATATAATCATTTTAAACAAAACTTGCTTGGGCTTTCAGCAAAGTACTATTCTGCCCCAGTCTTCAGAATGTAACAGCCAAATGAACAGCTTGTCATAGAGCTAACTATGTTACATTTGTCAATAAATAACAGCAAAAAAATTGGTTTCGTTGGTTTATTTGTACATATACCATTTACAACAAGAGGGCCTGAAGGCCCTGATATCGCTCACCTGTTGTACTGAAGCCTGATAGCTTTACCTTTCTGTTTCACCCGTTTTAATCTAAATCCATTCAAATTTGTAGTATAGCATGTAAACAATTTTGGAATACAACCTCATAATTCTAGTATAGTACATCAATGGCATATAACTAGAGCCTATACAATGCTGAAATGAATCCTTTTCTAGCATTTCAAAGTATATCAAGGGCAGATAACTATTGCCACAATGATTAGATTTCAACAATAATTGCACTCCTTTGAGAACTTATAGCTATATACTTTGGGTGCAAGTAAAATCAAAATCCATTGAAAACTGTAGTTGCAAGAGTGCAAACGCTGTTAGATATGATATTTTCAGCAATTCAAGGGTAGATAACTCTGGACCTATTGGTCCCATTTCAACCATAATCACACTTATTTAAACTCTTATGGTCATATACAGTCTGAGCAAGTTTGAAAAAGTGTGGCCTCTAGAGTGTAAACACCCTTAACTATGGCATTTTCAGCATTCAAAGGTAGATAACTCTCAACCTATTGGTCCAATTTCAACCATAATCAAACTCATTTGAACTCTTATGGTTATATACAATCTGAGCAAGTTTGAAATAGATTGGATAAAAAGTGCGGCCTCTAGAGTGTAAACACCCTTAAATATGGCATTTTCAGCAATTCAAAGGTAGATAACTCTCGACCTATTAGTCTGATTTCATCCAAAATCGAACTCATTCGAACTCTTATAGTCATATACAATCTGAGCAAGTATGAGAAAGATTGGATAAAAAGTGTGGCCTCTAGAGTGTAAACACCCTTAAAATATGTGTCACGGTACCGAACCTAACACAGTTGGGGAGATCAATTTGTAGTCAGCCGGTTAGCTCAGTTGGTAGAGCGTCGGAACGGTAGTCCGAAGGTCCCGGGTTCGAGCCCTGGTCAGGCTGCATCTTTTTCTCCCCCTGTGACATTTGGCGCCTTACGAGGGGCCGTGACTGTTATTGTATGGTTAGCTTAACAGCGCCTGCATATATAACTATAGACTAACTCACAATTGAACTACTTACATGTAGGTTAATTCGAGGACGAATTTCAATTTCGTGGGGAAGTATGTTACGGTACCGAACCTAACACAGTTGGGGAGATTAATTTGTAGTCAGTCGGTAGAGCGTCGGAACGGTAGTCCGAAGGTCCCGGGTTTGAGCCCCGGTCAGGCTGCATCTTTTTCTCCCCCTGTGACATATGGCATTTTCAGCAATTCAAAGGTAGATAACTCTTGACCTATTGGTCAGGTTTCAATTATAGTCAAACTCATCCGAACTCTTATGGTAAGATGCAATCTGAGCAAGTCTGAGAAAGATTTGATAAATATTGTGGCCTCTAGAGTGTAAACACTAAAATTGTTGACGACGCATGACAGACGCCGGACATTCAAGTATAGCTCAGGTGAGCTAATAAAACCTCTATTACAACCATGGAAATGAAGATGAATTGATTATATGAAAGAAAGGTGACACCTTTACCCATTACCCCATAGCTTAACTCTTTCCTCCCTGAAACTTTAAATGGTCAATGCCAGTTTCCATTTTAGACAAGTCCATTTCTGACTTTTAAGGGTTGTTTTTGTCAATGTTTGGCATTGTGACAAACAGTGAAGACCCTGATCAGAGGGCTCCTTTCGGAGCCCTCTGATCTGGGTCTTCACTGTTTGCATAGGACATGTGTACTATTCACATGTACACTGTTTGAAAAGCACGCCTATATGCGTGACTAGGGTTCAAAGAGTTAAACTACCTGAAGGAGCTTTCTGTATTACTGTCGCCTTGCTTTATATTTTTTTGCATGTTGTTAACACCTAATAAATAATACAATCTTGCGGTCATTGTAGAGAACTTTTACTGTACTTCAAACGTTGTCAGCTGATTTTTGTAATGGAACTTCAGCTTATGCTTGCAAGTGCAATCAAACTTCAATCACCTCTTCACTACTATTACATCACCTGCTTTATCCCACTACACCATAGCCTCTTTCTAGTTTTGCAGACAGGAGACTACTTAAAGCAGGTTGAAATTAAAGCAGAATAAGGCACATTCTGCTTTACTTTTAGCTTGCTTTAGGTTATCATCTGCTAGAATATATAAAGTGGAAATATTCTCTTCTGATTTTACTTCTTAAATTTAGGTTTCATGCAATTTGACTGTAAAAACAAGAGCAAAACAGTTTTAATTCTGATCTGATTCAGTGAAGGCTAAGCAAACCTTACAAGAAAGACCCAATGGCAGTCTGGGGACTTTTTTCTGTAGTGTAGAAATAATTAGAAACATCAAAAGGTGTGTTCATGAAGTAATAAGTTAAAAGAAAGTTAAATCGGAAATCTCATTTTGGAATTTCTGCTTCATGTCTCCACCAAACCCTATGTTCTGACTGCTAATTTGTCATCTAAAAAAGATAACCCTGAGGGTAGTAACAACATAGGATTTGCCAACAAAACAATCCTGATGTGTAGCCACATTGTTTGGTAGATACATGAGTTGTTTCCCTTATTTGGAGCCCTGTATTCCAAAGAACTAACTCTGGAGTCAGTATGGATACTTTTATTTAAAACATGTCACAGTTTCCATTATCATACAACATGGTAATCAACATGTTAAATGCAAAAATAATCAAATGCATGCTTTGGTAAAAATAGAAATATATAACTCAGGATTTACATTCAAATATTCTCTATTAATAAAAATTTGAACGACAAACAGAAACACCAAGTATCTTGCTTTAAACATGTTTTGAAAATAAATCACTTCCATAAGGTACAATCAAACTTGGGTTAAGCGACCACTTGACACTTCCCCAACTTATAGTGCATATCGATGTTTATGAAAACAGTGAAGACTTAGTTAAGATAGCTGCTGAAAGAGCTCTCAGATTAGGCTCTGGCTCTGGGTCTTATAGGCAATGTGTGACATGAGTCTGCACTATTTTCTTTGGAAAAAGGAAAAAATATTTTTTATTATCCAACGTAATATTTCAAATGTTTGATGGTCAGAGTTTCATGTATGAATATTCAGCAAAAGAAGATGAATTATAAGTTTTTACTCTAAAATACGCGACAGATAATGCAAGACAAAAAGTAAAGCAGAAAGCTCTTTTAGGAACCTTTCTTCTTTACTTTTGTTCTGCAGTATGTAGCCATGATGTCACACGATTAAAGCAGGTTGACAGTATAGCATAATGCGCTTTAAGGCGTATTATGCTTTACTTTCAGCCTGTTTTAAATTAACATCTACATTTCTTATGGTGCATATTAAAGACAGTATAAACTGAAACTATTTTCTATAAATCAAAGGCATAAAAAGGTGTCTATCTATGGTATAGGGTAATAAGTAAAGGAGACAAATGCTTGTTCAAAGAGTGGCTGCTTCATACAAGTTTGACTGTACAATATAAATATTATGCCATTTCATTTAATTGATATGTTTTTGCCCAAGTATATCAAGACAAATGCCATTTAGAACAGACAAAAAATCACAAAAGGTAAAAATCAACATCATTGTCTAAAACCAAGTTTAAACTCTTATTGTGCCAGAAACTAGTACATGTATACTTAACAAAAATAGAAACTTTACATACTTTAAAGCTGGTTTGAGCGATGTTTAATGACGTTTCATAAAATATACGTACATTTCATAATGGGGTTATCGATAAAGACCATACAGAGCCAAACTCTCGCTAATGTGTACCGCGCACGACGTTGCACGCTTTCCACTTCCGGTTTTTAACTCTGACGGCGAGTTGACCTAGTCAGGTTTATTTCAAGTTTATTTAATGCAACAGACACACGCAGGCTTGAGCCAAACACCGAAAAAACAAAATTGTAAACACCTGCGTTTCAAAACTGAGATGTCACAGCTTTCTGAAAATAACAGAAATCAGGCCATTTGGAATGCTTACGGCGGGTGCGTCAGCAACTGATGCTGGGCGTCATTTTGGAGGCATACGATAGAAAATTCATATCCTAACTACTCGTTACAGAGTTACGGGGTAAGTCCAGGATCGTCTGAGATCGTTGACGTCACATAGAGACGACCACACTCTTACGTTAACGTATCGACGTAACTGTTCAATCCCAGCAACGGTTACTGCTCGGCGGTTTGGGATCGCTGCCGAGACAATCAGGAATCGTCTGAAGCAATGCCACGGTCCAATCCGTACCCGTAGACCGCATTCAGGGCAGATCTTAACTGCACTTACAAAGCCCAGAATAGCGTCAACATCATGCCATGGCCTGCGGTATCAACAGATTTGAAACCAATAGAGCATGTAAAGGGTAAAGTTGGCGATGGATGCGGAACAAATACCAGATTTACACGACCAACAACCTCAGAAATGCTCGATTACGAAAATGGCATTGCATCCCAGATGACGTCATTAGACGGTGCATCAGAGACGGAGTGTTGCTTGCCTGAGGCGCGACGGTGAGCATTCGCGCTACTGAACTGTCTTTATGCAAAAAAGTCATTTAAAATGAAACCGTAAAATGAATAAAACACATCTTGCGTACATGTTCACATCTCTGATAATTTTTAAATCGACCCCTGTGCATTTTGACGTCAAATCACGACGTGGCTTTTGGTTTTTTTTCATCACCATCGTCGAAAACTTACAGACATTGATCCAAAGTTTCGAAAAACACTAAGCTTTCTGCAAAATTGTGTTTGTAGACAGAATTATACACATTTGAATCCAATGTAAAGTTTCTATTTTTGCTGAGTATATATGAATCCTTATCAAACAGTGCTGTGTGTTATCATTTTAAATAGATGAATTGTCTTGAAAAAAGTGTCAACCTTTTACCCCATGGAGGCGCCTTTAGCACATTTCATTTTTTTCTCCACTGAAGAAAATAGTTCCTACTTTTACTGGCATAAATATGTACCAAAAGAAATATTTTCTATATTCTAGCATATTGTCGCTTAAAACAGGCTGAAAGTAAAGCAGAATGTGCCTTAAGGCCCATTCTGCTGTACTTTCAACCTGCTTTAAGCACTCGCCTGTTTTGTTCAAAACTAGAAATACAGTTGAAACTCGATACTTCGATCTCCCTTAAGTTGAATATACCCGTATTTCAAAGTTAAAATGTGGCTAGTTCACGTTTTAACTTTGAAATATGGGTATGTTCGAACTAACGCTAGTTCGAAGTATCGAGTTTTGACAGTAGTGTGAAAAAAACCTTACAGTAACTGTTGGAAATAAATCTAAACACTTGAAGCCACCACCAGGAAGGCAATACCTTACACTTGTTTCCTCACAAACATGTCATTTTTCTACAAGTGTAATACAGTAAAACCTCTCTATAACAACCAGTGATAAGTGGACTAATTGATGGTACCGTATAGCTGGTATTTTCTGCTGCCATAATATTTTGCGATTTTATGAAAAAGCAAGGTGAATTATATTCTACTGTTTTTATTTCTGCGCTTCTTTGAAAGCAGCATAATAAAATTCTGCGGATTCGGTTCTACAGATAGTTATCAAAGCTAATTTAACTACACACTTGCTGTTGTTTACATGTACGTAAACTTCACTGTACTTTCGATATGGGAATGAATGAATGAATGAATGGTGTTTTACGGCCCATCGACACAATAAGGTCCGATATGGGCTAAAACCTTATCCTAAATTCGGCTTTTCATGTATAGAGTAGCGGGTATGTATATCTACGATAATTTGAACTTGGGCTAAATGTGAAACAAATACAATGAATATCTAAACAAATATGTTTATTAACACGAATTACATCTGTAGTTATCATAACAAATAAATATATGGCAAAGATTTCATATATCTTTCACGACCTGACCGACAACACTTACAGTAGCAAACAGCTTGGACCTATAATTATACATACCCACTTTTGTTGTATTCGGAGTACCTTGGACTAATTCGCTTAAAATCTACTTTGTCGGGGTAAACATCGGTACATTTAAATAAGTTTTGTAAGGGTTTTTACTAGGGTCTAATATAAGGAAATTTGATAGAAACTATATAACAACACAAATTTAATGCTCTTAGTTGCTGAGTGAGTATGTTCTGTGGTTATTATAATGGTGTCCGAAAAGCAATAAATGTTCGAGTGAGTGCAAAGACCGATCACTTATCAAAGAAGCTATCTGAAGGATTATCTATTATTTTTACGTGATAAAATAGTATGGTAATTTTATTCTGCCAATTTTTTTCTGTGATCGGACGTTTGAACTGCAGAATAGCAGAAATTTCTACCCCGCAGAAAATACCATCTATACGGTAATTAAGACATGTGATGGCCTAAAATAAGATAAAACTAAAGCAGAAAGCTCTGACATAAACTTTTTTCTGTTTTACTTCCAGCAGCCACCTTCCATAAACATGGAGAAAAATAACATCATTCAGAGAATGTAATAGAGAGGGTTTACTGTATTTAAATAAAAATAGAATTGTAAAGATTAAAATGGCAAGAAATAACTAAATACTTCACATTACCCTAAAAATCATCTGGATCCGAATTGTTTTCAAAGGTAATCACTGTGGCAGATATATCCACCACTAGCATGCAAAGAGTTAAAATAGTCTGAGAAACTTACAAGTATTTCAAAACGGTTTGACCATGACTCTAGGTATGTTGGATACAAACTGAATCTAAAACTTCAAGAAACAAAAAAAAGTACACTTTTTCCATAGCCATATAAGCAACTTGGATTAAAATACATGTACAGTAAAAGCCCTCTATTACGACCACAAAAAAGAAGGCTAATTAACTGTACAAAAGACAGGTGACAGCTTAAAGAAATGAGAAAGTAAAACAGCAAGTGCCTGAAGGATTTTCTGTTTTACTTTCCCATTGCTTTCAGCAGTCACCTGCTTCAATAATTAACCATAAATTAGTGGTCGTAATAGAGAGGTTTTACTGTACATTGTCAACATTTCCAAGAACCTGTCGTTTTCTACAATTTATTGCACTGTGTTTGTGTTAAGTTTCACTTAACCCTTTACCCCAAAGCCTGTTACCAATTTTGAAGAGAAGTGACCACTTAAAGAAGGTTGAAAGTAAAGCAGAAAGTGCCTTAAGGCACATTCTGCTTTACTTTCAGCCTGCTTTAAGCTACCATCTGCAAAAAGATAGAAAATATTTCATATGCTACAAATTCATAACTCTATAATGTGGAACTATTTTCTTCAGTGGAATAATAAATTAAAGGCCTAAAAAGGCTTATTTATGGGGTAATGGGTTAAACTTGAAAGAATTTATGTCTTCTTCACTGTATATCAAGTTTTACAGAATTTTATCACAGTAAATTACATGTATCTCAAAGCAATTTGAGTCCATAAGTTATATAATTTTGCCCACAGCAGAAATCTTTCAGAGCACAAGGTAAGTAGAGAGGAACTGGTCATTTCGTACCCAAGTCATTTCGTACCCAAGACAGTTCGTACCTACATCTTGGTCACTTCGTACCCAAATTGAGCTCATGGTCATTTCGTACCCAAGACATTTTGTAACCATTACCTTGGTCATTTCGTACCCATATAATTAATCTACCCCACACTAACATTTACCGGGTTTTTATAGACTGTCTTGTAAACAAATATTTAACTGGTGAAAATAGGCAGTAGGAGTCCCGTTTCAAACCAAAAAAATTTGAAAAGGAAAAAAAACATCTTTTTTTTGGCTTTTTTAACGAGGTCATTTCGTACCCACGAATTAAAATTCAACTCTGAAGTACAAGCTCAGATATTGTATAAAACAGTTTTATGTGAACTATAGCGCAGTTGTCTTCAAATCATGTTCATTACAAAGCTGTCTGACAAAGAATGTAGAATATTGTATGCCTAAATGTAATACAATTGCTTTTTCGAAACACGATTTTTATCAAAAATATTTCTAATCTACATAAAACGTGTATTTCTAATTCACAATTATTATTTTTTTGCTTTCTATTGAACAACGACACGGGAATATCACACTTAGTCGCATGCTTAATTACCTCGTGATTTGACGGGATTAGCGGCACACTTCTAAAGTATGCATGGTACGGATCTTTCAAGTGTGTAAAACAATACAAAGGATGTATAGTTGCAATTATAATATCCTTTTTTTGCAATAAATTGACTATTAATTGGTACATTATCCGATAATTAACATGCATACTTATCCACTGATTTGACGAGATTAAAGGCGCTTCTTTTAACACATACAGTGATAGGAATGTTTAGTTTGTAACATAATGTTATCATAACAAACCATGTAATTATTTTCTAAACCTTTATTCAATTTAAGACGGTTAATTGAGGCAAATATCGATAAGATGGCATTTCAAAGCAACACAATTCAAATTCAAAAATGCATCTATCAATCCTAATACACATAAATGCTACCAGAAATAATAATTAATAACTTTGATAGTGTTTATTCGTTGAAAATGTTCACCAAAATTATTGAATTATGGAATTTGTTGGGGTTTTATATATGGGTACGAATTGACCACGTACGTGGGTACGAAATGACCATGGTAGAGGGAATTTGATTGGGGTGTTTATATATGGGTACGAAGTGACCACGTACGTGGGTACGAAATGACCATGATAGTGGGTACGAAATGTCTTGGGTACGAAATGGTTTGGGTACGAAATGACCAAGATGTGGGTACGAAATGTCTTTGGTACGAAATGACTTGGGTACGAAATGACTTGTATCCAAGTAGAGTATTTCGAAACTAAAATCTCGTATGTTTTAAACCAAACCCTTTGTTGTGAATTTTCATAAGAAATGTCACAGAGTGACAATTCCAATGAGTAGTCACACTATAGGGTTTCGTGAAATTTTACAGGAGAAAATTGGTTTACTCTATCTTATCTGGATACCTGCTGATCTATTCTGTAAGGACACAACAATTTACATTCATTTTTATATAGCTCCTCGTGAAATAATAAAACCCTTATATCTCTGCTAAATCCGATGTTAAGACGACACATTAGAATTGCCTAGAAACAATCTAATGAATAGTCACAGCATAGCATTTGGTGCAGACATAAAGGAGAAAATACTAACTAAAAATCTATAGTTAACTCCCTCTTATATAGCACTATATATTTTATATTTACACTATTTCTTTCATTTAGAATCACACTATGATACAGTTGAATCTTAAAGCAATACAGTAAAACCTTTCTTTTACAACCATTAAGTGTTAAAACAGGTGACTGCTTAACTCATTACCCCATAAATACACCTTTTTACGCCTAAAATTTATTCCTTCACTGAAGAAAATGGTTCAAATTTATATAGTCATGAACATGTTTCATAAGAAATATTTTCCATATTCTAGCAGATGTAAACTTAAAGCAGGCTGAAAGTAAAGCAAAATGCACCCTAAGGCCCATTCTGCTTACTTTCAACCTGCTTTAAGCAGTCACATATCTTCAAAATTAAAAACAGGCTATGGGGTAATGGGTTAAAGCAAGGTGATAGTAAAAAGTAAAACAGAAAGCTCCTTTAGGAGCTTTCTGTATACTGTAACCTTGCTGTAAGCTGTCACCTGTCTTTTATACAATCAATTTTTTAGTAGTTGTAATAGGGAGGTTTGACTGTATTTATCAAGGTATGGGAAGAAAAGCCTGTGAATAATGAAGAAAATTAATAGTCTAAGATTGGTCAACTCAATAACAGCTGTAGTCAAAGTTGGTCAACTTGATTAAGCTGGTACAGGATTAGATATAACACACTTTTTCACACTTTATATAAGGAAATAGGTCCAAATTGATTGAATATTTTCATTTGAATAGGTTTAAAAACTCTAAAACAAATCTAAAAAGATGTTTACATCTTGGATACTAACTGCTAAGCAAACATGTATCTGATCTGGGTCTATACTGTTTGTTTGTGTCTAATTTAAAAAAAATAAAAATGCTGTTGTCAATAGATGAATGAGGAGGCTAATGAGTATTAAGTTCAAACATTATGATTTTAAAGCCATTCTGGGCTGGACACCACTATTACCAGTATGTATATTATGCAAATAGTGTAGACCCTTATCAGAGGGCTCCTTAACTCATACCATTCATGGGGGGATATATGTGCCACAATGATTGCCTTTGCAAACAGTTTGAATCCAGATTAGACACCCCGTAACAAGGCGTCTCATCAGGATCAAAACTGTTTGACACTCTGACCCTGTTTTGAAAAGAGATTAAGAAAATTCTATTTTAAGAACAGTTGCAGACAACAATTTTTACAGACCAAAATATTACCCAGCATGTAAAGAGTTAAGGAGTCCTCTGAACAGGGTCTGCACTATTTCAAGTATTTGTTTAAATTGTATTTTTCTAAAATATTGTTTAATAAACACCCAAAAACTCATTATAAGCTGGTTCTTTTCAAAAGAGGAATAGTCTATCTAAAAATTTCAGAATAGAATGGGTTAACTGCTGAAAATGGTCATGACCCATTTAACTCTTTGACTGTAGATAACAAATGTTCTCCACCTGTGTAAATAGTTTGGATCCAAATCAGAGAGTTGATGTCTGATTGGGATTCATGTCACTTGGATCCTAGATCTGGGCCCATGCTTATAAAGCGAAATTGTTCTCAAGCATTTGATTGTTACGATTTGAGCCTAGGCTCAAATCTGTTCAATCAAATGCTTGAGAATGCACTCAGACTCAACTCAAATGCTTTATAAGCGCTAGGCCTGGTTTCTGCAAATGTTGAAGAGAAAGGATCAGAATTAAAGCAGATAACATGTTGAGCAGATGATAGTATTTCAGCACCACAAATGTTATAAATATTTGATTGGTTCAGGCAAATCTGTGGTTAGCTACCATTCAAAATAAAACATTCAGACACAGTCATTTTGAACAGATCTCCACAATTCATTGAACAGATCTCTAACTTGTTGCTTTGCAATTCCCCTTCCCCCTTAACCCTTTACCCCATAGCCTGTTTCTAATATCGAAGATATTTGACCGCTTAAAGCAGGTTGAAAGTACAGCAGAACGTGCCTTATGGCACATTCTGCTGTACTTTCAGCCTGCTTTAACCTACCATCTGCGTGGATATAGAAAATATTTCATATGGTGCCTATTCAAGACTCTATAAAGTTGAGATATTTTCTTCAGTGGAGGAATAAAGAAAAGGAGTAAAAAGGCATATTTATGGGGTACTGGGTTAAACATTCTTCTGTTGTTAGCACATATTGATGCCTTTTGAAAACAGTGTAGACTCAGAGGTCTGTTACACATAAATATTTGCTAAAAACAAGAGACGAGTCAACAAAATCAATGAGTCTTCCTTCAAACGGGCAACATAGCAAAACTTTACTACGATACATTGTGGACTTCAGGGGCTCGTTTGCTAAAACTTTGTACAACAATTGTTGTAGTAGGTCGGATCATAAAAGTCTCAATTATTATTTATTTCTCCATCTAATCCTGTCTTGTGACATCTCTTTGGAATCGTCTTGAAAAGACTATTCCAAAGAGATGTCACAAGACAGGATTAGATAGAGAAATCAGAAATTAAATGTATTTTAAAGTTTGACATACAACCGTTTTTGTCGTACAAAGTTTTATGAAACAGGCCCAGATAAGGTGAGTTTATCCACAGCTGAAATCCTCATGCCTCTACAACACTCTAAAATGTGACTACTCATTCAATCGTTGCAAAGCAACTGCTCTTATGAGTAGTTTCAACATACAGTTTTGTGGAGGCATAAAAAAGAAAACCCTGGAAATAAGTGCTTTACACGCTCTTATCTAAAGCCCTGTACATTTCAATAATTAATGAGCACACTGAGTTTACATTCTACAGGGCTGCAATAAGTTGATCATGAACAATGCTAAGATTTCCATATTTTCTACTTTCCAAGCAGGACTTAAAGCAGGTTGAAAGTAAAGCAGAATGCGCCTCAATGCACATTCTGCTTTACTTTAAGCCTGCTTTAAGCTACCATCTACTTGGATAAAATTCGAAGAATTCAGAAAAATCTTGAGAAATGGCAGCCCTGATTCTATAAGTTCTACATCAGTTTCCCACTGCTCACCATAACCAACTGTCTTCCTGCTGGTCGAGGCATGTCAACATCACATATTCAATAGCACTGTTATGATAAGGTTATACCATCAGCCACCAATACCCAGGCATGTCAGCATCACATATTCAATAGCACAGTTATGATAAGGTTATAACATCAGGTACCAATACCCAGGCATGTCAACATCACATATTCAATAGCACTGTTATGATAAGGTTATACCATCAGCCACCAATACCCAGGCATGTCAGCATCACATATTCAATAGCACAGTTATGATAAGGTTATAACATCAGGTACCAATACCCAGGCATGTCAGCATCACATATTCAATAGCACTGTTATGATAAGGTTATAACATCAGGTACCAATACCCAGGCATGTCAGCATCACATATTCAATAGCACTGTTATGATAAGGTTATAACATCAGGTACCAATACCCAGGCATGTCAGCATCACATATTCAATAGCACTGTTATGATAAGGTTATACCATCAGGTACCAATATCCAGGCATGTCAACATCACATAATTAATAGCACTGTTATGATAAGGTTATACCATCAGGTACCATTCGTTTTTCAACTTCAGGTTTTGCATTGCACTCAATTGATTCTAATAAAATCCTTTAAAAGGTTTGATTCCCACTTTCTCTGCAAAATGGTCAAACATGTTTGTTAAACTAGAGTCTGACTTCATTTTGGTAGAAATTTTGTTGTTGTATGCATTGTAAAATATTCTTCGTACAGTGTCCAGTTTTTCCCATCTCTCTGTGGCTTCTTCACACCTAAAATTAAAGGGAAAACATTTAATCCATTACCCAAAATATATACACTATTTTAGTTATTCCTCCACTGAAGAAAAAGTTTCACTTTATATGGTCATAACTATGCACCATCAGAAATGTTTCTCTATATCATAGCAGAAGGTAGCTTAACTCTTTGAACCATAGTCATGCATATATGCCCCATTTGCAAACAGCTTACATGTGAGGAGTACACTTGTCCTATGCAAACAGTGGAGACCCTGATCAGAGGGTTCCTTAAGGTACTGTTTATCATTTTGACATATATTGTAAAAATCAACCTAAAAAGTGAAAAAATGGACTAGACTAAATCGAAAATTAGAATTGTTCATTTGAGATTTCAGGGAGGAAAGGGTTAACCCTTTACCTGATAGTTTATTTCTAGTATTGAAGATAGGTGACTTCTTAAAGCAGGTTGAAAGTAAAACAGAATGCGCCTTAGGGCGCATTCTGCTTTACTTTCAGCCTGCTTTAAGCTATCATGCTAGAATATAACAAAATATTTCCTTTACTATATATTCATGACTGATTAAATTGGATCTATTTTCTTCGGCGGAGGAATAAATAAAATGCGCTAAAAGTCGCTCCTATTGGGGAAAGGGTTAAAGGCCAATTCTGTAGTACATGTACTTTCAACCATGTGTCTTCAACACAGAAAATGCCCCTCACACAATCAATTAGTCTTTGTTTTCGTGGTTCTTATAGAAAAGTTTAACCGAATTAAACTTCACAGACTGACAAGGTTTAACTTACGTGCTGATAATACTGTTTGTTCTTGGTATGTGGGGATGGGAATCAGAAGACAGTAAACTTCCAGTGTTAGAGATCACCTGCCAACTGCAAACAAACAAAACAAAAATAAACTCACATAAATTTAATTTTTGAAAAGTTCTCTTTTAAATACAATTTTTAACAAGCATTATTAATATATCATATTGAAATTAAAATCAGTTATCAATTATGATAAAACTCCATGAAAACTTTTTGTTATAATTTATGCAGATATTATAATATTTTTACTTGCAGACAGACAGACCGACAAAACAAGTAAACACACAGACATACACACATAGATGAGAGCAAGATCAAATGTCAGTAAATCATCATCTGATCAGGATCAAAGATGTCTGCTATTAATATCAATGTTTCTCCACTCAACCTTAATTTGAGAAATGAGTACAATTAACCATTTCAACCCTTCACCCAAGTTTTGAAGACAGATGATCTCTTAAAGTCAGTTTAAAGTAAAGCAGAATGCTCCTTACGGAATATTCTGCTTTACTTTAAACCTGCTATAAGCTGCCATCTGGAAGGATCCTTGAAATTCCTGATGTGTTTTATGTTAAGGACTGCTTTCCTCTGTGTAGAAATAATTTGTGGCGCATACATGAAGAAATAGTTCAAAACAGACAATATTCTGACAGTGATGATGTTAAGCGTATGATAGTACAGTAAAACCTCTCTATTATGACCACTGAAAAGAAGGCTAATTGAGTGTTTAAAACACAGGTGATAGCTTAAAGCAAGGTGACAGTAAAACAGAAAGCTCCTACAGGAGCTTTCTGTTTTACTGTCACCTAGCTTTAAGCAGTCACCTGTCAGAAACACCCAATAATTAACACAATTTATTGGTCGTAATAGAGAGGTTTTACTGTAGTATGTTGGGCCGTGTACCTGCCACATGGTGAGGCTGTCATGCTGCCCTTCCTGGTACTGGAGCACGGCACATTGACAGGGCTAGACTGGGACTGGTGAGACGACTGGGAATGTAGTAAGTTGGCAGGACTACACCTCTGCTCCATTCGACTGAAAACAACAAGTTAATACATGGTTATTATTCTTTGCACGCCCAAAACGTATCAAACCTTTTGACATGTATGGCACATTTGGCCCTCAATAGAGTGAAAAGTCGCTTCGCTTTGAGTGTTTTGAAAAGTAAAAGTAGCGGTTATTCACTAAAATCAGAAGCTGAGCTCCAGATCAGTCAGAAAGTTCATGTGTTATTGTGTTATGTGTAAAAAAAAAATGTCATACCGCATAGCTCCAGGTAAGAGGAATTTCAAATCTCGAGAATAATGGTTATTTGTAAACAGTTTGAATCCTGATCAGACACAGTATAATGCAACATCTGATCAGGGTCCAAACTGTTTGACACTTATTTAAATATTTCTTGGTGTCAAAATACCTAAAATTCTCACTTTGACAAATAAAAGCAGATGGAACTATGGCATTAAAGGGCATTCTATGAAGAAAAGTTTCAAGAGAGATTATCCTTCATTAAATGAACGGCCTCTCAACCCTTACCTTCTCCTTCTAGCTTTTTCAGATAAGTGGCTACTTAGGGCAGGTCAAAGTAAAGCAGTAATCTCCTGAAGGAGCTTACTGCTTTACTGTACGGTTGCTGTAGTACCATCCTGTCAGGATATGTGATAAGTTTCAATTGGTTCCTTATCAGGACACTGTAGAACCATGAACAGATAAAGGTATCAATAGATATTTCTAAGTAGGAAAGGGTTAACCTTTTACTCAATAGCCTGTTTCTTATATTGAAGAGGGTCTTCCTCCACCTATAATTAGCTGGACGTCGCGATATGACTGAAATACTGTTGAAAGCGACGTAAAATCAAAACAAATCAAATCAAAATTATATTGAAGATATGTAACCACTTTCAGCAGGTTGAAAGTAAAGCAGAATGTGCCTTAAGGCATATTCTGCTTTACTTTCAGCCTGCTTTAAGCTATCATCTGTAAGAACAAAGAAACTTATAATACATATTCATAACTATATAAGATGGAACTATTTACTTGTATTGAAGATATGTGACCATTTAAAGCAGGTTGAAAGTAAAGCAGAATGAGCCTCAGGGTACATTCTGCTTAACTTTCAGTCTGCTTTAAGCTCTAATCTGTTAGAATATGATACATATTCCTTATTGTATGTGATGGAACTACTTTCTTCAATGGAGGAATAAATTAAATGCATTAACAAGAGCTGTCGGAGAACAGCAAAGCTCGCCTAATTAAACCTTTCTTAAATAGGTAACTATCAAAAGAAAAAAGTATCAGTACATTGATATTCAAGCCACAGGGAACCTCCATTCAAAATATCAACTTCCTAATGCAAATATGGCATGTAGTATAAGTGCATTCCAACAATTACTCCATAACTAACTTTGAAATTTCAGTCCCAAAATTCTAAGTCTACAAAAGGTGAAATTTTGACTAAATTTAAACTTTTTTTAAAATTGTAACTACGCAACATCAATGTTCAACCAACAGGGCACCTCCATTCCAAATATCAGCTTTCTAATACAAATATTTCATGTAGTATTAGTGCATCACAACTCTTACCCCAAAACTTTAACCATGAGAAATCAGCCGAAAATCCTAAGTTCTCAACAGGTAAAATATTGACTAAATTTAAACATTTTTTTTAATTTTAACTACGCAACATCAATGTTCAACCCACAGGGCACCTCCATTCCAAATATCAGCTTCCTAATACAAATATTTCAAGTAGTATTAGAGCATCACAACACTTACCCAAAAACTTAAACCATGAAAAACCAACGCCAACGCCGACGCCGGGTAGATTCCATAAGCCCCCCCCATTCTCCGAATAGGCGAGCTAAAAAGCATTTCTATGGAATAAAGCGTGACCAGGTTGACTGTATTCATGCTACTTTACCTGACAGGCTGTACAAAGCCATCTTCATCGTCCTCACAGTTGAGGTGGAATACAGAGTTGTGTGGTTCTATACTGAAGCTCCCAGTACTACTAAGACTACTACCACTTGTGTTACGTCTCCGGTCACGGCCATTCACACTGCTACTGCTACTACTATGGTGATGTCTTGTGTCTGGGTAATACAAGAAGTAACATGCAGTGAAACCTCAATATTACCACTACTAAAACATTTTTGTAATATACAAATGATAGCTTAAAGCAAGGTGAACATAAAACAGAAAGCTTCTTAAGGAGCTTTCTGTGTTATGTTCATCTTGCATTAAGCAGTCACCTGCTTTTAACACCTACTTATTAACAATATTTAATGGTAGTTAAAGAGAAGTTTTACTGTATAACAAAGACTGGCATTCATGTGTAGTTCCATCTCTGTCAGATATTTTACCATTACAGTTAAACAAGTCACCATTGAATAGCATAGAAAGATTTATAGACAGGTGGCTTCTTAATGCAGGACAAAATTACTTTTATCCTGCATATATCCTACATTAAGTACTAACAGATGGACAAGCAAAGAGAAGTTAAACAGTATGCCCCTTCAAACACGGGAAGCCCAGGTCCCTTAAAATTGCTTGAAGTTTATATCCTATTTCTATGTATTCTCCCTCCTTCATTCACATTTCATTTCTCTTTGCTTGTGTGGTTTGTCACGGTATGTATATATTTACCTTGTGAATGCATTTGGTTACCTGGATAACTGTCAGAGCTAGCACTTCTTGGCTTGGAAGCTCTGAAAAATGATCAAAGTCTAACAGTGAAATATCTGTTTTTCTTGGAATCATACTAAAATTTTACCTCAATATTCTAAGCTGTATCACAAATAATCTATCTGCTCTTTATAAATGTTCTTGAATGTACTTTATTTGTTTCACATCAATAATGAAACAAGCCATCACCACTTATACATTCTAAATTGCTAGAACGGTGGCACATGTTGACATTCTAAGAGAAGAAACTGAAAAGCAGCATTGAACTATGGACTGCAATGGTGAGAAACATGTGTACTGTGCTACTCAGATACCCCCTCAGTTTAACTTTTGTTTTGTTTTAACCCTTTCCCCAATGGAAGCGCCTTTTAGCACATTTAATTTATTCCTCCTCTGAAGAAAATAGTTCTAATTTATACAGTCATGAATATGTATTATAAGAAATCTTTTCTATATTCTAGCAGATGGTAGCTTAAAGAAGTTTGAAAGTAAAGCAGAATGTGCCTTAAGGCACATTCTGCTTTACTTTCAAACTGCTTTAAGTGGTAACTTATCTTCAATACAAGAAATAGGCTATGAGGTAAAGGGTTAAGTTGATTAATATTTAACTCATTACCCCATAGATGTATATTTTTATACTTCTAATTTATTCCTGCACTGAAGCAAATAGTTCCAATTTATACAGTCATGAATGTGCACAGTAGCAAATATATTCTATCTCCTAGCAAATGGTAGCTTAAAGCAGGCAGAAAGTAAAGCAGATGCATCTTTCAATCTGATGTGTCACCTGTCTTAAAAGTCAGAAACACGTCATAGGGCAAAGGGATAAAAGTATACAAAATAGTTAAAACTATACTCACTTTAATGATGTCACAGAGTATTCATCTGATGTTATGTAGGTTAGGAAATAAAAACAAAACAAGAGGATCTGAAAATAGAGAGGATTATATTATATTAGTAAGAATTCAAAGTTTTCCTACTGAAAAGAAACATGAAACATTGCCATTTTATGTCAAACAGTCTTTAGAGATAAACCACTAAAATCAGTATCCATCAACTATGTGCCATTTACACGCTAAAGTCACTGTACATAGAAATGTAACTACATGTATGCTGCATTTGATATATGGCCAAAATAATAATCTTAGGAATCCATACAAAGAAGTCATTCTGTAATTATGCAACATTTTTGTTTTAGTTTTTGATCTTAGCCTACATTGTATTTATAAGTTTAATTCAATATTTTGTTTGTTACCATCACAAATAGTGCCGACTTTGTAATCAGACACAATTAATTACAGTAAACCCCCTCCGTTACTACTACGGAAAAGAAATCTAATGTAATTGATGGTGTTAAAGACAGGTGACATCTTAAAGCAGACATCTCATGTAGAAGGTTCTGCTTTACTTCCATCTGGTCCTGAGCAACCAACTGCCTTTACCCATTACCCCATATATACCCCCTTTTACGCCTATAATTTACTCCTCCACTGAAGAAAATAGTTCAAATTTATACAGCCATGAATATATATCACTAGAAATATTTTCTATATTCTAGCAAATGATAGCTTAAGGCACATTCTGCTTTACTTTCAGCCTGCTTTAAGTAGTCACCTATCTTCAAAACTAGAAACAAGCTATGGGTAATGGGTTAAACACTGAATACTAAACACCATTCAGTGGTCATAACTGAGGGGGTCTAATGGCATGATTAATACAGGTCTACAGATCATCTCACCTCTTCTCCTTTGCTCAACCTGTCTGAAAGGCTGTGTCTGAAAATAAAAATAAAAATAACCATTGAATATTTACTTTTATTTCATCCTGCTTTCTGCAACAATCTGCTGTAAACAAAGTTGCTATACATTTGTAGGTAAATTTCTTTTTTTACTATCAAGGTAAGGGTTCTGGGTCCAAGGTTATAAAACTTTTCAGTTCTCAAGCATTTGATTGGTCAGATTTGAGCCTAGGCTCAAATCTGACCAATCAAATGCTTGAGAACACACACAAATTCAGCTCAAACGCTTTAAAACCTTGGACCCAGGCCAATATAAGGTTACAATAGACATGGCTGTAATATAAAACTTACTGTCAGAGTTTGATAATTAACTATTCTGACAAATCAGAGAAGAGATAAAGTACTAACCCAAACAAATACCAGTCATAGGCCAGAGTCAGGTAGAGCATCTCTGAGGCACTAAGTGAACTGTGTATAGCACCATCAGCCCATAGAGATAGCCGTAACAAGGAAACAAACATGGGTGTTCGGTCCCAGCCCGATATACAGTGCACCAGTATGCCCCGATCACCTGTCAAACAATAACAGTACTCTATCACTGCCAAATTATATAGTCTGTCAAAAAAAGCATTTGTATCGATACTGCTGCCTGAAGTATATTTTTAAAGTTAGATTTAACCCATTACCCCATAAATACTCCTTTTTACCCCTCTCCATTGAAGAAAATAGTTACCCTATATACAGTGATGAGTATACCATAAGAAATAGTTTCTATATGGTAGCAAATGGTAGCTTAAAGCAGGCTGAAAGTAAAGCAGAATTTGCCTTAAGGCACATTCTGCTTTACTTTCAACCTGCTTCAAGTGGTCCCATGTCTTCAAAAGTAAAAACAAGCTATGGGGTAAAGGTTTAAGATATATCAATACAAGTGGCCAAACGTTTGGATCTTGATATAAGACTGCATTATGCAGGGCACTAAGTACTATAAATAGTACAGACCCTAATCATAGGGCTCCCCATTGAGTTTGCAAATGATGTATGAACTTGATCCCCACAATGTAAGGGTTAAACAGTTTCAGCAAATGAAAATAGAGCAATAATTCTGCAAATTCATACCCATATATCTAACTATTGTGGTAATTAGAACCTTCCTAAAAAGTTTAAAGCATATGGGTTTAGTTTAAACAGTATTTATTTCAGAATTTTACATATGACATTATACACATGTTATAACATACGAGGGTTGTTCGGAAAGTTCGTAGAATTTTGTTATATCTCTGGTTAGCTTTATTTGATCAATTTGAAATTTGGTATGTAAGTACCTCATCTTATTTTTAAACTATTTTGTAAGAGAGAAATGAAATAGATAATGTTTACCGAATATACAGGTTACCGTAGCAACGCAGTAACGGGGACCCGAAGCAGCTCGAAAGTTGTAATTTTTTAAACTTTATTCTAATAAAGCAAACGTGATTTCTCTCAATTCTGTTGACGCTAGATAAGCACAAAAAGGTCTGATTGTAACGTGACGTCATGACGTTAGTTACTCATAGTTTCAAAACATTGTAAGCGTTTGAACAGAATTTACAGTATTTAGTCTACAGATAGCGGAAATGCGAACTAAAAAGAAATGACGTCAACCAGTGACGTTGACTTGCGAACTGTTGTAAATAAAATTATGTTACTGTAGGTAAATCGCCGACAAAAACTCTTAAAATGATTAAATCCACGGGAAAATATGACAAGAAGTTGAGTCTCGCATTCCTGTATAAATGACACTCACTTTTTAGGAATGGAAGATAATCGATCCAGGACGCTCCTAGGAGCGACCGACCATCAATTTTAGCTGCTTCCATTAAGGACAAGTGAAAAGATAAGGAAAATGCGGACAGAGTTACAACAGTAAGATATATGCTTGATAAAATTGGTGTTTCTTGCTCTACCGTACATAATAGATGAACTTGGTATGTCTAACGTTAGAGCACGCTGGGTGCCGATGTTGTTCACGGACAAGGGAAAGAATAACCGAGTTCGATGCTCTCAGATGTTTCTCTGCCAAAACGATACCGAAGGTAACGATTTTTAGGACAGAAGCACACTACGGATGAGATACGAGAGAAGCGACTACACATGGATCTTGAGCGCGTAATGCTACATCAGGATAATGAACCGGATCGTAGAGCAGCTTCAACGCAGTTAGAAATCAGCTTGCTATAGTTTGATATGTAAGAACACCCGCCAAACGGCCCCGAATTGGCTCCCATGGGTTTAAGAGTGCTGACAGAGTTAAAGGCGAGCTTACATGGAATTACATTTGTTTCAGCAGCTGAATTTACCAAACAGACCCAGAAATTTGTATCTACATTCAGTGAGGACTTGTATACAGAAACATGCGTAAAATGAGTTAGAAAGCCATAACGAGTAGGTGGATATTGCGGGTGATTATGTTGGGAAAGTGAGACGTTCGCTTGACGTATATAACGTTTGACGTCACGTCGACGTGCTCCGGGTATGCGTTATGTATGTATTTGTAAGATGCATAGAAAACATGTGTTTAAGCGTATATTGCCGATTTTCACAGAATATGTAGCACAGATCTGGAAATTAATGTTGATCTAATTTTTTGCATCCAACTACGACTATACGTATTTTTATAGCAAAATTCTACGAACTTTCCGAACAACCCTCGTAATAAGCTATATAAGCATGGATAGGAAAACAAGTTAAAACATAACTTATATAAATTCTTCTCCATGGTAAGGATATATACATGTGCAAATTATGGCATTATGGTTGAGTTAACGTAAGACAAAACTGTTTTATTACGTACATTTTTTAACAATATGATAGGAAAATGTTACAAAGATTTACTTCAGTTGATAATTTGGTAAAGCAAACGACATAAAAATAAAGAAAAATACCTAGACTGTATTAGATATGAAAGATGTAAAGTTTGGTTGGATATTGAAAAAAAGAGAAACAGCACACAATGCAAGCGGTGGTCGTCAGGTCAGAATTGAGTGGTCTCAAGTCACTATTAAAAACGCTTCGATGCTGAGATGAACATTTGTACTTTTGTAGCCAGTTCTTCGTTTTGATTAATGGAGAGACGTTCATTACCGTACAGTAGGTTATTTATTGTTGCTGGGCAAGGGATATCAGAGAAGAAGTTTAGTCGAGCCTGACTGTACAAATTACAGTGCAATAGGAAATGGTTTGCTGTTTCTACCGAGCCACAAGTGCATAGTGGTTAGTCAACGAGAGAGCGTCTGTGAAGATCATAGTTTAGTGAACTGCAACCTCATCGTAGGCGAGCATGTAAGAATTGGCCTCGGCGCGTACCGCATGAGTAATGTGTCGGTGCCTTTTGCTTATACCTCTAAAGAGAGGATTTGAACATTTCAATAGAAGTAGAATTGCGAATTTGAGGAGACAGTGCATTCCAGTCTTTGATAGCAGATAGAAGGAAAGAAGATGAGTAGAGATTAGTTCTTGCGTATGGTTGGGGAATATCATGAGCATTTCTGAGTGAGTACCGAGTTTGTTGTTGTTGTGGGATAAGGTTAGTAAGATAAGAGGGCGTAAAATTATGTGTCATTTTATACATAAGGACAAGTTTGTGGTTTTTTCTTATGTTAGCCAGTGTATCCCATCTTAGATAATGAAGAAGTGAGTCGATGTTGCATAACTTTGTTGCACCAGATAAAAATCCTGGCTGTCTCGTTCTGCACTGCTTCAATGTCATTTTTTAATTCAACGGAACAGTTGTCCCTGACAATATTAGAATATTCTAAGACAGGGCGTATAAAAGAAATGTACATCTGCTCTAGGCAAGGCCTCGAAAGAACAAATTTTAAAGATCTCATGATGCCTATCCTGCTCCATGCCTTATCGAGAATGATAGAGATATGGGATTTCTACGACCATCATCAGAGAGTGTTAATCCAAGATGTGTGTGTGTCAATACACCGGTAATTTGAGTGTCGTTTAAGTATAGTGGTGGATGATGGGGCTTAGACAGCTTTTTTGAGAACAGAACTGATTCAGTTTTAGAGGGATTGAATGAGACAAGCCATGACTGGGACCAAGAGTGAATTGCCTGTAGATCTTCATTAAGTTTCACTGCCGAAGCAACAGGATTTTCTACAACTATATACAGACTTGTGTCATCAGCAAATAATTTGATGTTCGATTGTATTTCATTAACAATGTCATTAATGTAGAGAAGAAATAGGACAGGACCGAGAATGGAACCTTGAGGTACACCAGCATAAATAGAAGATAGTTTGGAAGTGGAGTAGCTATGACTACGCGCTGTTGTCTCGATGACAGATATGAAGAAAACCATTTAAGTAAAGAGCCGCGAATACCGATTGAGGATAGTTTATGGACAATACCTTTGTGCCATACCCTATCGAAAGCTTTCGAGATGTCACAGAATACAGCTCGCACCTCCTTGCCTTCGTCAATAGCCTTACATATGTCATGGTATAAGAAGGTAAGTTGATTCATTGTAGAATCGGCTTTAATGAAGCCAGATTGATGAGGAGTAAAAATTTTGTTGGTAGTTAGAAAGTTGTATAAGTATTTGTGTATACACCTTTCCATCACCTTACCAATACAGTTCAGAAGTGATACTGGTCTGTAATTGGATGGTTGGGATGGATCTCCTTTTTTGAAAATCGGAGTTACGTTAGCCTGCTTCCACGCAGAAGGAAAGACTGAGCGTTGGAGTAAAGTATTAAAGAAAGAGGACAGTGGCACTGCAAGTTGGTGAGTCCCTTCTCGTAAAAGACGAGGTGATATAAGATCAGGACCACTAGCTTTAACCCTTTCCCCAATAGAAGCGACTTTTAGCGGATATGATTTATTCATCCGCTGAAGAAAATAGTTCCTATTTAATCAGTAATGAATATGTATTATAAGGAATATTTTTATATATTATAGCACATGATAGCTTAAAACAGGCTGAAAGTAAAGCAGAATGCGCCCTAAGGCGCATTCTGCTTTACTTTCAACCTGCTTTAAGTAGTCACCTATATTAAGTTCTAGAAATAGGCTATCAGGTAAAGGGTTAAATGCATCCATTACAGAAATGGCGTCAAGAACGTCTTGTGGTGATATGGTTACAATATTAAGAGTAGGTGTTTCGGTTTCTGCTAAATGAGGTAAGTTTGCGTTATTATTATTAAGTTGTGACTGTTTACAGAAGAAGTCGTTAAGTAAGTTTGCTTTTTCATCATCTGTAGAGGCAGTAGTGTTATTGGTCGATAGTGTTGGGATAGAGGCTGTTTCTTTCTTATGTGAAAGTTTTTTGTAAAGTTCAAACCATTCTCTTGAGGAAGTTTTTGCCGAATTTATTTTTTCAATTAAATTGTTTTGGTATTCAGATTTTGAATTTCTTAATGCGTTAGTAACTTTATTTCTAGCTTTTCTAAATTCAGCCCAATGTTATTCATTATTTCCAGCCTTAGCTTTTTTGTGTAGTTTGTTGCGTTTCCTTAATAGTTTTTTAATGCTATTATTCATCCACGGGATATCGCCAGGTCTAATTGTAACAAGTTTATTTGGACTGGTTTCAGACGCTTTAGATAAAATAGTGTGTGTAATGGAGTTTGAAACCGCTTCAGCATCTTCAGAAGACAAGATTGTATCCCACTCTACCGAGCTTAATTTATCCCTGAAGCTTTGATAATTAGCTCTTTCATAAAGCCAAATTCGTCGTTTAAATGGTTGAGTTTTTTAAATTTGAAAACCGTTACAACGGGGCAGTGGAAACGAATAAGATCAGGTATAAACGGGCTGAGACATAACTTGCACAAATAGGCTGGACGTTTTTAACAAATTTTAAGTCAATCAAGAATGAAGAATGTTCAGTATAATAAGTTGGTTTTTGTATAAGTTGTTTGGCATTATAGGAGTATATTAATCTGGTCATTTTAGCGGACTGGTGACTTAAAAGCATATCGGTTTAAAATGTATAAAAATATCAAGCCTTTGTGGCCATAACTCTGTCATTACAGACTGGTTTTAACTGCAACTATCAAACTTAACCAAGCTAATTTGGTAATGAAATTTCCTATGAATTAATTCCATAAAGAACTACTGCATATATGAAGCAGACACCTCTTGTGCCTGTCAGCCTATTGCAGCACATGATAACATAACACATCCCATCTTTCATATAAAAGGCATATAAAAACGTTGTATTAAACAAGATATTTACCATTTGTTAGCATATGAATTAACATCTTGAGGTAGTTCTGTGTAAGTTGTATCAAGTTCCAATTCTGAAAAATAAAATCTAGTACAGACACACATGAAAAATAAGGAAGCACATTGTGTTCTATTTCTTATCCCATAGAATATTTATATCCGAAACTCTGCTTACTATGTATGTCAATTATCTGAACTATTATATTGGCTATTTAAATAAGGAAAACTTTCACTGGGAAAGAGTACAGACACCTGTCCGACAGATACTGTTGTTGACTACTGTTTAACTATGTGTCAGTTGGATAATTATTATGTAAGTTTTCTGATTTATAACTGATGTCTATGTTATTAGAAAGTTTGAAAAGATCGATTTGCCAAATAGTGTGAAGTCATTAGAATTTGAAAGTAGTAACTACCCTTGCTAGTGTTTGACATGTACCTACCCTATACTGTGTCCAGTCTGTGGAAAGTTGAGCAAGCAACTCTGTCTGTGGAATGTCAAATTCAGCATCTACATAACCCTGGGAAATTAAAACATAGTCTAATTCAGGTAGTATCACCTAGTCAATGACAGTTGGGAATAGCTGCTGTTATACATACATAATTCAAGGTTATACAAAGTACTTTCAATGTGTTTTGGGGATGGTTTTTTTTCAATGTGTTCATGGTTTTTTTTCTGCACCTTCACAGGGCTGTGAAAAGAGGGAGAAAACTGAACAAAACCAACATTTTCTCACTTATATCAGCACCAAATCCTATGGTGTAACTACTCTTTGAGACGATTTTAATAAGTAGTGACACCATAGGGTTTAATGCAGAAAACCAAGTTTTACTTTTCTAAATACTCCACTTATCTAGAGCCCTGCCATCAAATGATACATTTATAAAGCCTTGTTTTCCTCATATACATTTACAGTAAAATAACACTATTATGACCACTCAACTGACAAAAAGCTTACTTTTTTAATCATCCTATGAGATTCTGAATTGAGTATATCAAAATTGATACTTTTTATTATTATATTCAGCATTGAAAACAGAAAACTATCATTTTTTAAACCATATTTTGTCTACTCTTTTTAATCAAGTTGACATCTTACATAAACATGTCTACTGCTATAAACAAAAATTATATTGGCATTTTGGAAAAGTGTTCACCCAGAACAGACAGCTCCTAAAGGAGATGGTTTGTGAATATATACTTTAACCCATTACTCCATACACCTTTTAGCAACTTTTATTTATTCCCTAACAGAAGAAAATAGTTCAAAGGTATTAAGTAAATAGGCAGTTTAGAAATATTTTCTATATCCTAGCAGATGGTAGCTTAAGGCTGAAAGTCAAGCAAGGGCATTCTGGTTTACTTTCAGCCTGCTTTAAGCTATTATCTGTCTTATCGCTGAAAACAAGCTAGGTGTGTGAGTTATGGGTGGGGTTATATTTAGTTATTGACAAAGGTGATTTGTATGAGGCCTTTGAACTTTACCTGGCTCCAGTCAAACTTCATGTTTTCACCTTGATAAGAGTTATCTTTCCATTCTCGGAAAAACTCACACCCTGAAAATACACATTTGCTAGCATTACAATAGACTTTTTGTCATCAATGTCTGTCAAACATCTACGATATGTAAAATATATATTGTACAAACATGTTTTTAGAGATCATCCAAAAAACGTTTGAATGTTTTACAAGTGTTTATGAAAGGTAACGGCTTAATGTAGAGCAGAGTTAATGCTGAAAGCTTGCATAGCAGCTTTGTTATACTACTTACATCCTGGAATAACATGTAAGCTGCCTTAACCAATTACCCCATAAATACATTTGTAAACCTTTTTTAACAATTTGTAACTCCACTGAAGAAATTTGTTCAACTATTGACAGTCATGGTCTTGCAATAACTATTTCCTCCTGGTCCAGAAAAATGTATTAAGACACATCTACCAAGTCTTCCACATAAGTGCCACAAATGAATATTTATTGATGGTATTCAGAATAGGAGGCAGCTTAAAACAAGATGAGAGTATAGAAGAAAACCCCAACAGGAGAAAACCAGTTGAGATAAAAAACAGAGGACTCCTGAATAAGTCTTCTGAGATTTAATATGCACTGTTTGCCATACTTTAGGAACAAACCCCTTGAAAGTCAAACTAACTTGTCATTATAAGAAGATGGATGATTCCATTATCGTATTAACCCATAAATATGCCTTTTTATTACTCCTCTACTGAAGGAAATAGTTCCAATTCATACATTCAAGAATATACAGCATAAGAAATATTTTCTGTATTCTAGCAAATGTAAGCTTAAAGCAGGCTGAAAGTAAAGTAGAATGTGCCTTAAGGCGCATTCTGCTTTACTTTCAACCTGCTTTAAGTGGTCGTCTTTCTTCAATACTGAGAAACAGGCTATGGGGTAACGGGTTATACAAGTAAGCATTGTAAGGGCACAGTTTAACAGCACTTACCAGGGTATGGTATGGACAAGATACAGAACTCTCCATATCTATTCCTCTTGTCAACTTTCTCTGATGAAGTGATACTGAAAATATAGAAATACTTTAACTCTTTTTACACTAACTATCAGTTGTCCATTTCAGGTTTAATAACAGCTGTTTGACATTTACAGAAACAGTGACCATCACAGTGACAAACAGATTGGATCCTGATCAGGTCCAACAAGTAGGAAAGATGTCTAGGTGAAAGGGCATAAAAATTGTGAACATTTTGTTGAAACTGATAACGGCAATGGCGACGGCAACAACATATTAAGCTCTCATGAACATTCATGATTTTTCTCAATATTCTTTTAACAATAAAACATAATTTTTATATTGTTTTGTATGTTAGCATACACCCTTTTTAACTTAATACCAGGTAGATTTCTTAAAATATTCATAAATGTTGCCACCCCTTGACTTATTTAATACCTTGTTTATGCAATAAGGCAAGAAACAAAGTTGGTTTTATGTGCAGCTAAACTCTTTCAATGCTAAGTAACTCTTGTGGGTTATACATTTCCTTGTGGATCATTTTAGCTACCAAAAAATGAACCAGTTGTAGTTTAAAAAATATTGCTCTATATTAGCAAACAGTGCAGACCCTGATCAGAGGGCTCCTATAGGAGCCCTCTGATCTGGGTCTATACTGTTTTCAAATGTACTGAGTATATTTTAAACAGGTCAATGGTGTTGAAAGAGTTAACAATCAACAGTTACATATATACTCACTTCATGCCAAACTTGACTTTCTTCTTCTCCATCATCAGGTCTACTATATACTTCACAGAGAACGTCTTCAGTAGCTGGATATCTGAACCTCGTACCTGGTCAAACATCTGCATGTCACTGCCAACACAAGTAAACATGGTCATCATATCATTACAAACATTTTACCCCATAGCTTTCCCCCCTAAGCCCTTTTAAAGGCACAACTCTTGTGTGAAAAGAGCGCTATATAAATCAGGTATAATAATAACAATAGTAGCTTGTTTTCAATGTCTAAGCTAGATGATTACTAAAGAAAGGTTGAAAGTAAACCAAATGTTCCTGAAGGGGCTTTCCACTTTACTTTCAGTCTGCTTTAATCATCTACTTATCTGGCTGCAGAAAAAGGCCCTTTAGCACAATATTGTTACAAAATAATGCAGAATCAGTAAGGTATATCTTTGATAGATAGATAAATGCATCATAAAGGGAAAGGGTTACAACAACGGCACTATCATATCTTAACCCTTAGCCCGCCGAAAAATTTGTCGTCTGCTATATTTCTCGTCTGCTTCAAGTTTCAAAGTGCTTCAAAGTTGCTCAAAATTGCTCAAATGTTGTCCGAGTGTCAAACAGCTTGGATCTGGATGAGACGCCGAGTTACTCGGCGTCTCATCCGGATCCAAGCTGTTTGCATATGGAGCTATAGTCGTGATTGGCAGGCTAAGGGTTAATGAGACATTGACCTATAAGTGTCTCAGCAAAATGTTCCCTAATACACATGACAATATTTTTAATTAACCCTTTCCCCCATAGAAGCACCTTTAAGCACATTCAAAAGTATTCCCCTCACTGAAGAAAATAGTTCCAATGTAGAGTCACTGACATGTATCCAACTGTGTTAAAATCAGGCAGCTGCTTAACCCATTATCCAAAGAAAAGCCTTTTTATGCCTTTAACTTATTCATCCACTAAAGAAAATAGTTCAACTCTATACAGTCACATTTATGCAAAACAAGAAATATTTCCTATATCCTAGCAGATGGTATCTCAACACATTCTGCTTAAATTTCAGCATGCCTTAAGCAACCACCAGTCTTCAGTACTGAAGACAAACTAGGGATGGGTTAAAGCAAGCTGAAAGTATTTAGTAAAACAGAAATCTTATTTAGCAACTTTCTGCTTTACTTTCATCCTGCTTTGAGCTGCCATCTGAGTTCAAAACTACAAATAAATATTCAGAAATTAGGTAGGTGTCGGAAGATACTTCTGTGTAGGAAAGAATTATTTTTACCGTTATGACTCTAAGTATTGGGACAGAAAGGCCCAAGCTAACAGTGTAGACTCTGATCAGACTGCTCCTGATGGAGCAGTCTGATCAGGGTCTACACTGTTTGCCATTCAGTTTGCAGCTTTTGGCCTAATTACTGTGTGATAAAAGCAATTAATTAATATTTCAGGATATTTACAACAATTATGCAGGGTGTCCCAATGTTTAGTATTTTTTTCGGTATAATGAATACCTCTGGTTATCAGATGACTGTGACTGTGATCTTGAAGTAGAGCTGCTGGGCTGATCTGTACCTGAAACAATATAAAGCATGCGTTAGATACAGTCAATCTTGTATTTACCCTTTTTATGTCAGGGGAGTGAATGTACGGACGGCTGAACAGTCATTCGGGCTGTAAGTAGACTATAACTTGGTACTTTACACTACTTTAACCCTTCAATTGCGGAACTATCATATATAAAACTCCACCCACTATGTGAATAACATGTATCATCCTAACCCCATTTGATGCTGGAAAACTGGTATTATATATGCCCAAAAATTCAAGTCCTGTAAACTCTCATTGAAATCATTATCTCACTGAATATTAATATACATGTATCATACTCTGTCAACTATGAACATATATCATATGAATAATTGGCTAGTAAATTAAGGAACATTTTCCCAAATGAAACTTCAAAGGTTGCAGACTTATGTTAGACAGATCTTATAAGAAAGCATTGCAGACCCGATCAAACAGCTCCTTCTGGAACTGTCCAATCTGGATCTAAACTTTTTTCAAAAAGGGTCAATATGTGTTAAAAGCAGAAGGGCTAAAAGACTCAAGATGAACATGATTTTTACAATTTGTCAATAATGTAAGTGTAGACAATGTGAAGTGATGCTACATTACTTGTGAAGAGGAAGTCGAATCCAGACCTGCTGTACATCTCTGCTCCACTAGACAGGGTGGCCGACCTACACACATGCTGAAAACAAAACCATACATGTACGGCATTGTTATAGCATTTGCAACAAAATCAGTGTGTTTAAATCCTGATTCTAACATGACACGTGAATTGGTCTCTATAAACAAAGAAGAAGTTCGCCATGGTATACCTAGTGTGTTTTACCATGCTGTGAAAATAGCCCTTTTAAACAGGCTCTTCCTGTACCCACCCTACGTAAAGCGCAGTTTTTCAATGAAAAGGCATTTGACTTTAAGGTCTTTTCTTTCATGTTTTGTTACTCATTTGTCTCAGATATATATAATCTGACTAATACTAAATTGTTGTTTGGCCTTTGTGATCAATTCCTGCGCATCACAACTCCCAACCGTTGTAGAATACCGTTTAACAACGGTAGAACATCGATTATTTCTTAATTAAATTGGCATATGATCTGGATACAAACTACTCTTAAATACCAGTGAAGTTGAGTTGAGCAGTGAACTTAGAAGGGATTAATATAGATGATCACATTCCATTACTTTGACAGTAAAACCTCTCTATTATCACCACTCCAAACATTTGATTTGATGTGTTATGACTTCAGTTATATTGCAATTACAGATGGAGGAAGACCTCGGATGCCATCTATACACTGTTTCAGGCACAAATCAGCAATTGGATAGCACGCTGACATTCTTCCGGTCAGATGGGAGGGCTTCTCCACATAAAAAATCTGAAGTGCCCAAACAGTTATTCGAACCCATTTGCATATTTATGGTCTTGTACAAATAGATGTAATAATTTTCTCATTACAAAAAAACATAATCAGAGAACATTTGATAAGTTTACTTTTAGTTATAAGAATACTTATACCTTTCCATCAAACATAATGACAGGAACGACAACTCTTGAGCGACATCTGGCAAACCTTGCTTGCTTGTACAACTCTCGTATATTGTTACCATCATACAGGCTCTCCACTCTGTAAGAATACAAGAATTAAACATTAACCAACTACCTCTAAGAAACTCATATTGAGCTTTTAACCCATTACCCAATAAATGTGTTTTTATACCTTTTAATTATTCTTCAACTATAGAAAACAGTTCCTTTTTATCTAGTCATAAATATGCACCAAAGAAAAAAATAGTTCCTTTTAATATATTCATAAATATGCACCAAAGAAATATTTCATATATCCTAGCAGATGGTAGCTTAAATCAATCTGAGACTCAGAGTAAAGCAGGATGCTCCTTAAGGAGCATTCTGCTTTACTTTCAACCTGATTTAAGCAATCATCTGTCTACGATACTGAAAACACACTAGTCTATTGGTGGACAGGTTTAACCCTTCTCCCACTGAATATTCATAAATAAAACTCCACCCACTTTAAACATCCATCCTCTGAATTATTACATTTGCATATAACTTTTCCCCAGAAAAGAGTGCAGACTCAGGTTATATAATTCTGATCTAACAGCTTGTTCAGGAGCTGCCTGTACTCCAATCTGGATTTACAGTTTTAAAAAATCTTCAATATAAAATATTTACAATCGCCCCATTCAATTCCATTGACAAAAAGTATGTTCATTTCATATAAACACCAATTTTCGAGAGGGCGGGACTTGTGGAAAAGTTTTGAAGGGGAGGCGGGGCATATGCAGTTTTCATTCGCGAATTAATCTTTGGAACTTGGGGCAGCAAACATTTGGCGGATTTTTTCAAAATTTGTTCTGAACCTATCTATGCCTTCCTACTAGTGGAAACCATGATTCACGACTAATATTCTTCTTTATAAATGAGATAAATTGCAAGAAAATTGACATAAGAATCTACCTTATAAACAGCGGCCTATATCTGCGTTTCTTTATGACAATAAAACCCCGATATATTTATCCTACTTTAAAATTACGTCACTTCTAATGACGTCACAAATCGGCATTTTTCGCGCCAAACTGTCAAGTTGTTGACAATGGAACTTATTTTTTCTGCTTTCGAATGTACACAGATTCAGTAAATCGGTCATGGCTGTTCCTTATAGGGTACACATTAATCGTGTTATCGACCTCTAATATGGATTAAACATACATGCGTACTGACAAAATGTTTATTTAATGTTAGAAATTACAGCAAATATATTGTAAATATAAGAAATGAACTGATTTTTTCGGCGTTCAAGCGAAGTGAACGACAGAAAATTATCGGCATATTTACCATGAATCGCTAGCGCGATTCATGGTATTTGCCGAAATTTTCTGTCGTTCATTTCGCTTGAATGCCGAAAAAAATCAGTTCATTTCTTAATTATTCTAGAAATATAAAGGGGAAAATAACATTAACCGTTAGTCAATTAATACAAATGATAGCTTAATGCAGGAGCAGCAGGACAAAAGTTAATTAAAATGCTCCTTTTGAACTATCTGCATAAACTGGAGCCTGTATTAACCCATTACCCTATACTAGCCTGTTTCAAGCATTGAAGATAGGTGAACACTTAAACCAGGTTGAAAGTAAAGCAGAATGCGCCCTAATGCACATTCTGCTTTACTTTCAGCCTGCTTTAAAGGCACAATCCCGCTCAAATTGGTGTTTAAAACGCGCAATTTCTTATATGTGTGCATTTTCTATGTATTAAAACTAAGTGAAATCGAGTGTAAGAAGCCTGACATATGCACCCACTTCGTAAAGAATCCTACCTAAATGTGTCGAATTCTTATCGTGGTGGTTTACATTATAAGCGGGTTTGTTTACAAATAAGATTACGGGCTGGTTCCGAGAACTTTCGATCGATCACATAAAGGTCACGTGATTGATTCGGCCGCAACAATGTGTATACATTACATCAGTTTAACGGCCAAACTTAAAGGAGTTGTCTCTCTTTGGTTGTAAAGCACTCGACTTGTTGTATAGAATTATGCAAATGAGCTTTACCGAGTATGTCCGTAAATTTTCGTCGCTATTCAAAAATAAACAAACTTGATTACTTGTTTCCACAAATTTCACTGTTCGTTAGCAATATTGCTTCAAATATCATCACGTATTATTTCTTTTTATATGGAACGCTTACGATAGTGACATAAATTTCATGTAAGAAAAATGTTTGATTCTGATTATGTGGGAGTAATATAGTGGCTTTAAGCTATAGTCTGCTAGAATACAGAAAATGTTTTTTCAGGAACATATTCCTGACAGTTTGAAGAGGGACTACTGTTTTTAGTGGAGGAGTTAACTAAAGGTGTAAAATGATGTATTTTAGGGGTAATGGGTTAAGCAGTGAACTGTCTTTAGGCAGACCAGAATAAATGCCTGACTGTATCTGCAACATCATGTACATTGCAGTTAAAACTGAATCAGGAAGTTTATGGCCGTATACACAAAATATCAGCGATAAATATACAGTCAAAACAGTGTCAAGCAAACATGTAAACACTTCTTCACAGAAATGAAGCTGGTCCCAAAAACATGTGCCTCCTATATGTATAACAAAATCAATGCAAAACGCTCCCAAGGAGCTTTCTGCATTAGTATTTGCTCTATGGTAAACTGCTATATATCCTTAACCCTTAGCCTGCCACTCACGACTATAGCTCCATATGCAAACAGCTTGGATCCGGATGAGACGCCGAGTAACTCGGCGTCTCATCCGGATCCAAGCTGTTTGACACTCGGACAACATTTTCAGCAATTTTGAGCAACTTTGAAGCACTTTGAAGCAGACAAGAAATATAGCAGATGACAATTTATTCGGCGGGCTAAGTGTTAACATTGCTAATTTGTTCATACATGTACATTCTTGACTGTACTCAGTTTACAGGGAAGTTTAATGAAATCCTTTCACCTGACAGAATTTCAATGCTGTCAAATTTGTAATCAGAAAATGAGTGAGTGTATTTGAAAATAAAGCATGGTAAAGGTTAAATTTCAAATGAATTTCCTGAAATACTTCCATCTACAGTCCAACTTCGATATCTCGGACTCGGTTAAGTCGAACAAACCCGTATTTCAAAATTAAAACGTGGCTAAGCCACGTTTTAACTTTGAAATACAGGTATGTTCGACTTAACCGAGTATAAAATAATGTAGTTCATGTGTCAACATATCGGATAGTTCGAGTTAAGAGAGTTCAAGATATCCAAGTTCAACTGTTTTTCAACCTTTATCCTGCTGTTACATTAATATATGCTTTGAAATTGTTGTACACAAAAAAATTCCATTACAAATTATGCATTTTTGCAATAAAAGTTTGATGAGTATCAAAAGGTTTGGATCCATATTAGATGCCACATTTACAAATACCAGTCAAGTGGATAAGGGTTAGTCATGCAGTAAATATAGATGCAGATGTGTTTTGGCAAGGGATGGTTGGAAGTGAGAATGTGTAGAATACAATACAAAGTCTTAAAGAATGTAATTTAGAGCTCCAGATAAGATGAATATTTCCAATATTTACTTCCTTATGTCTCCATCAAATCCTGTGTTGTCATTTCTCATCAGACAGAGACAAATTCTTATAAGTACTGGTAGTAACAACATAGGGTTTGCTGGAGACAACAAGGAGGAAATGTTAACCCTTTCCCCCAAAGAAGTGTTCAGTTTTTCCTCCACCTTAAGAAAATAGTTCCAATTTAAACAGTGATGAACATGTATGGTAAAAAATCTTTTCTTTATTCTAGCTGTTGGTAGCTTAAAGCAGGCTGAAAGTAAAGCAGAATGCGTCAACAGGGAAAATATTATCGGTGATGACAAACAGCCTTGTTGGTACCTATTTCACATGGGAAAAACTCTGTCAGGCCACCTTTAAACAGTCAAGCAATATAAATGATATAGATCAGTTACTTGGTGTCTGATCTGACTCCTTACTGTTAGCCACTCAGAAAATTTGAAAAATAAAGGAGAACTTTTGACAAAAGCTTAATAAATGACTTCAGACTTTAACCCATTACCCGATAGCCTGTTTCTAGTTTTGAAGACAGGTGACCAGTTAAAGCAGGTTGAAAGTAAAGCAGAATGCGCCCTAAGGCGCATTCTGCTTTACTTTCAGCCTGCTTTAATATTTTATCTGCTAGAATACTGAAAATATTTCTTATGATTCTTATTTGTAACAGTATAAATTGGAACTATTTACTTCAGTGAAGGAATAAATCAAATGCGTAAAATGGCGTATCTATGGGGGAATGGGTTAAGCCTGAATGCAACTTTATGAAGTGCTATGCCTTCATGAAACCCTAAACTACAATCTGTTCTTCACCCTCTATCGATTCTAACCTTTGCCTTGTTGAATTTTCATCTGTTTTCTGGTAAAGGACAAGATTGTAGTGATTATTTAAATGTGTGTCCCCAAAATATTAAGTGCAAACAGTGCAGACTCTAATCAAAGAGATATTTGAGGAGCCCTCTGAGCCGGGTATACACTGTTAGCGAAATTGAAAGGATGGGTATAAGGCTATAAGCTATTCCAAGGGTTAAAAGATCAGCAAACATATCAAAGATTGACAAAACTGCAGAAATTTCTTTAATTCTTTCCTGGCTCTTGAAAATATCTTTCTCAGTGCACTTTGAACATGCAATAGGGAAATATTAGCTTATAATCTCTTCTATTGTATAGCTTTTTCTGTCTACATCCTTTTGACAAACATATAACTCAAATTAACAAGAGCTGTTGGAGAACAGCAAAACTTGCCTAAAGCAAACCTTTTTAGCTCGCATATTCTGAGATTGGGGGGCCTTATCAGGGGCGTAGCCAGCGATACACACTTACGCATGTGCGTAACATCAGGTTGAAAAATGAAAAATCAAACATGGCCAAAAATGGCATAAAAACCGAAGGCTAAGGGGGGTTAGACCTTAAAGTCTAAAATGAAGATTTCAAACACACTTCAGAGCTCACCATTTCAGTTCTAATTTCCATTTTTTTCCTGGGGGAGGACCCCCGACCCCACCCCCCTCCAACATTGATCAATTTCAAGTTTTAGAAAACCAAGAACTTAGTAACTACAAAGATGACAGCCTCAAGCCTACGGTTCTGCATGTAATCTACTAGCTACATGTACCTCTCGTGCGTCTAAACATTGAGTCAAATAGTTAGCAGAAAAAGATGTTAGTCAGAATATAATGTTATGTCTTATATAACGAACCTTTGAAGAAAATTGTATGGATCACATAGTTTGTATTTAGTGCCCAAAATCCCCCACCAACAAGTTTTCATAGTTCATATACATAAGGATCGTACGTACAATGTATACCTAAATCGTTTAAAAGTCGAAAGTTCTTGGAAATATACATATAGGTTAGTCACATTGATCGTATTCAGTGTCCAAAATCCCTACAAACACACTTCAGAACTCACCATTTCAGTTCTTATTTCGATTTTTTCTCCCGGGGGATGACCCCCGGATCCCCACTTTCATCTGTCAAGTTCAAGTTTCAGAAAATCAAGAACTTAGTTACTACAAAGTTTGCAGCCTGAAAAACTTCTACAATGTTACGTGTACTTCTTGTGAGTCTTAAAGTCAAATAGTTCTAGCAGTGGAAAAATAAGTCACAAAATAAGGTTATGTCTATTAAAACAGAGCCTTCAAAGCAATTGTATGGTTCACGTTGGTCGTATTCAGTGTCCCTATTCCCCCCAAAAACACTTCAGAGCCCACCATTTCAGTTCTTATTTCCATTTTTCTCCCCGGGGGAGGACCCCCGAACCCCCACTTGCATTTTCAAGTTCGAGTTTTGGAAATTCAGGATCTTAACAACTACAAATTTAAATCAGCATCATAAAACAAATACGGTGCTTCATGCACCTCTTGTGCGGCTAAAAGTCAAATTATTATAGCGAAAAAAATGTTAATCACAAAATTTATTGTTATGTTATAACGGAGCTTGAACACAATTGTATAGTTCACATAGATCGTATTCAGTGCTCCAGATCCCTCTAAACACACTTCAGAGCTCACCATTTCAGTTCTTATTTCCATTTTTCTCCCGGGGGAGGACCCCCGCACCCCCACTTGCATTTTTCAAGTTCGAGTTTCGGAAACTCAGGGTCTCAACAACTACAAATTTAAGTCAGCATCATTTAAGACTATAGTGCCTCTTGTATATACCACACTTGCGGCTAAAAGTCAAATTATTTAGAAGAAAAAAATGCTAATCACAAAATTTAATTTTATGTTACAATGGAGCTTTGGACACCATTGTATAGTTCACATAGATCGTATTCAATGCTCCAAATCCCTCTAAACACACTTCAGAGCTCACCATTTTACTTCTAATTTCCATTTTTCTCACCCCCCTCCCGCACCCTCCCCCTGATGTGCGTAACATTCGTTCAAGCCTGGCTACGCCGCTGCCTTATGGAATCACCCCGCCATTGGCATTCTTGGTTAACCCATTTCCCCATAATCTGTTTCTAGTTTTGAAGATATGTGACAAGCTAAAGCAGGTTGAAAGTAAAGAATAATGTGCCCAAAGGAGCATTCTGCATTACTTTCAGCCTGCTTTAAGCTACCATCTGCTAGGATCTAGAAAATGTTTCTCATAGTACATATTCTTCACTGTATATACTGGAACTGTATCTTTCAGTGGAGGAATAAATTAAAGGTGTACTACATGAAATATTTGCATCCATGAGCTGATATTTGGATTGGAGGCTCCTTGTAGGTTGAACGTTGATGTTATGTAGTTAAAATAGAAACTAAATTTGATTTTAGGCATTACAAATTTCACTTGTTGTGGACTTAGGTTTAAAGTTTTGGGGTAAGTGTTGAAATGCAATAATACTACATGAAATATTTGCAGTAGGAAGCTGATAGTTGGAATGGAGGTTCATATCTATTGATGTAGCAAAGTTAAAATTGAAAATAAATTTGAATTCGACAACAAGTTGATTACGTCACAATTCTGCTCACACCATCTCCTTTGGCAGAACTGGATCAAACATTCCGGTGTTGAATTCGGGACTACTTGATTTCAATTTCATCAGTTCCGAACTGTTAATCAAGCACACCCTATGTCTCCTTCAAACCCTATGTTGTGACTACTTATTTGAATCATCTCAATTCTAAAGATAGTTATAACAAAGGGTTTGGTGGAGACACAAGGGAAACATTCATGAGAGGCTGAAAAATGCTCATTTCACTGACACAAATCTGGAGCCCTAAATCTGTCCTGGGGATGGGAGAGAACTCAGAGAAGGCAAGATTGGCTTCTAGAGTTGTTACAGTTAGGGTTATAGAATAAGTGTTTTACCTTTCTCCTTGCACAGATGTTTTTTGATATTCTTGTAGCACCAGTTTGCTGGGGTAGTGAGCACATAGCTGTCCACCACTGTTGTTGATGACCTACAAACACAAGAACTGCTCTATGATATCTGTCAAACCATCATTAACCCAAACTGCAAAACAGTAATTACCGTAATCCATTGCCCCATAGCCTGTTTCTAGTTTTGAAGAGAAGTGTCCACTTTAAACAGGTTGAAAGTAAAGCAGAATGTGCCTTAACCCTTTCCCCAATAGAAGCGCCTTTTAGCGGATATGATTTATTCATCCGCTGAAGGAAATAGTTCCAATTTAATCAGTAATAAATATGTATTATAGGGAATATTTTCTATATTATAGCACATAATAGCTTAAAGCAGGCTGAAAGTAAAGCAGAATGCGCCCTCAGGCGCATTCTGCTTTACTTTCAACCTGCTTTAAGTAGTCATCTATCTTAAGTTATAGAAATCAGGTAAAGGGTTAAGGCACATTCTGCTTTACTTTAAGCCTGCTTTAAGCTATCATCTGCTAGAATATAGACTTCATATTCATGACTGTATAATATGGAATTATGTTCTCCAGTGTAACAATAAATTAAAGGCGTAAAAAGGAGTATTTATTGGATAATGGGCTAAATAATGCAAATAGTTTGGATCCTGGTGAGACGCACAATAACTCTACATCTCATCAGGATTCAAAGTTTGAAACTGGTTTAAAAAATAAACTATAGCAATTCTAAATGAAAGAGACTATTCTAATGAGTGGTGACACCATCTAAGGTTTAATTCAGAAAATAGAGATTCTAGTTTTTGAAACGCCACCACTTATCTGGAGCCCTGGTTCAAGGTTAAATATGCCTATAAGAATAACAATACTAATTGTGTCAGTAAAGAGAATTTAACTTCCATAATTATAATGATTAAGAACAAATATAGCAATACAAATAATGATCATACGGCTCTTGTATAATAACTAAAATGAGCGAAATTTGCCAGGTCATTTTATTATTGAGGCCAAGTCATATATATAATTATATTTGTAGTAACATATAAACAAGACAATAAAGAAGCACAGAAATATGTAAAAACGGATATAGTAAAACCCCTCTATTACTGACACTAAAACGAAGTCTAATTGATTGTATAAAAGGCAGGTGACAGCTTAAAGCAAGATGACAGTAAGGAGCTTTCTGTTTTACTGTCACCTTGCTTTAAGCAGTCACCTGTTGTAAACACCTAATAATTAACAAAATTAAGTGGTCACAAACAGACAGGTTTTACTGTATCTGATCAACCCTTTCATGGCTTTTTTCAGTGTGCAACCCTTATTGTGTAGAAAACTAGTTCTTATACAACATTTTCAAATAGTGAAGAACCAGACTAGAGGGCTTTTTAAGAATATTCTGATAAAAGTTAACACTGTTTACCATAATTTTAAACATTTTTGAAATAAACCTCTCAAGGGTCAATGTAAACTGGGCATTATCTAGAAAATAGAAGGGTCCATTTGTAAAGTCAGCAGTGCAAAGGTTAAGACAGATGTTTTTTTAATTTAACACATTACCCCATAGATATGCCTTTTTACGCTTTTAATTTATTCTGCCAGCAAGAAAATAGTTCCAATTTATGCAGTCATAAAAAAGTATAATCATAAAGTTTCTGTATTCTAGCACATGGTAGCTTGAAGCAGGCTGAAAGTAAAGCAGAATGCGCCTTTCAACCTGCTTTAAGTAGTCACCTGTCTTCTAAACTGGAAGTATACTATGGGGTAATGGGTTAAGTCATTTTCCTGTTTCTAGTTTTGAAAATGGGTTACCATTTAAAGCAGAATACAATTAAGGCACATTCTGTTTTACTTTCAGACTGCTTTAAGCTTCAATCTGTTACAATATCAAAATATATTTTATGGTACACATTCATGCCTGTAAAGTTGAACTATTTTCTTCAGTCAATGAATAAATTAAAGGTGCCGGAATGGGTTCAACAGGCTAAAAATAAACACAGAAATCCCGTCTCTGCTTTGTCCATCAGTCCACACATTTAGACTTGAAAGATGATACATTTTTCTTAAAATACAGCTAAACACAAACTTTACACTGGAGAAAAGAAATCTGAGTAAAAAAAGTTAAGTTTAAAACATGGGAAAAATTAAACAAAAATGGAACAAATAAATTGAAATAATTCCAGTTTGACCCTAAACTCTAAATGTGTAAAAACTAAAATGTATCCATGATAACCCTATAATAACATTGTTGCAAACATTTTACAACTACTAGCAAAAAACTTTATTGGAGTTAAACGCAGATATTTCATGTGATGCTACCGCTACCATGGTCAGAAAGCGATGATTTGTCCTGCTTTTTTCCCTCCTTGTTGCAAGAAAATCATAAACTAACTGGATTCAGCTGTTTTTATCAAAATATTAAATACTAAACACATGGTATAAAACATAGCGCAATCTTAAAGCATAAGTATATATACATGTTGATATCTAACTACATGTATACTTACAGATATCTGGTAGTCTCTTGAAAACAACTTTAGGCATTTTTCGTTCACTGGATCAGACTGAAAAGAAAAGATAAGAACTTGTCTGAAAGATTAGCATTAACTCTAACTTGAACCCAAAGGTTACAAACAGTCATGACCAGATTGGGCATTTACATTACAATGGCTGGTCTTGATCTTCAGTTTGAATTTTGTCAAGGTCTTGAAATTATATTTTTCTTGTAACACGACTCATTCATTCTCTTTTTTGACTCTGGCTATTACAGGGCTCCAGATAAGGGGGGTGTTTCAAAAACTATAATCTTTGTTTTCTGCTTTAAACCCTATGGTGTTACTACTCATTAGAATCGTCTCGAAGAGACGATTCTAATGAGTAGTAACATCATAGGATTTGATGATAAAATAAGTGAGAAAATGATGTATTTGTGCAGTTTATTCCCTCTTATCTGGAGCCCTGCTATTATATGCACAACATTTCATTAACAGCCTAAATATGTAAATATATATGTAAATTAACCCATTTTCAATTTGGCCAGACAGAGAAACAACCATTAAGACATTACCAGCATTTCAAAGTCAAATTAGTTGACTACGGGAAATGATATGGGAGGGTTCTGAACTTCTGATGTATGAGAATCAAGGATATTAGATATTGGTGTTTTTAGGGCAGGTAAAAAGGATTTATTGATCCATTATCATCACTTATCAAATAACAGTTTAACTTCAATATAAAGTATTCTACCACACACAGCTGTAAATAAGCACTAGCCACAGAATTCATCCTAACACCGTACATGTCAATAGACACTTTGTTCAACAATTTATCAAATCCTTACTGCTCAGACAAGAATAGCCGTGATGGTGTATGACAGGATGTAGTTTTAAATCTTTATTAGGGTTTCATCAAGATTTTGACATAAACTACATTCAACTATGGATAGATCTAGATAGAAATTCATAGAGATGTACGTACATATCTAAAGTCTGAATATATGCATAGGTATGATAATCGCAGTGGCTATGTTTAAGACAAGTCGTAAAAATTGCACAAATTCTATGTTTACGTCAAAAAAACATTCCGGTCAAGCATGCGTACATATACATCTTTTGCCGTCGTAAAAATAACAATCGCTATAGTCGTAACTTTAAGTATTGGCTTTGTCGAAAAAAAGTGTAAAAATTCGCAAATTCCTTACAATTGTACAGTGTGGTGCCTAGGTTCAAAATTTTGGGGGACACCGTGTCCCACTGCCATCTCAGGTATCGTAGAGTCCTATAAGGCTGTTTCACGACAGGAAAATTGATTTTTGTCTTTTTAAATATGTGGTTGCGATTGTCTTGGTTCAGACGATGTTGAAGGAGTTTCCTCAACACTTTGTTTAAACAAAGCATCATCTGCTAGTTCAGTAGTTGTCTATTTTAATCTGATAGAAAATCTGTCAAGCGCATCAGTTTCTACGCCATAATCACAAAGTGGAACACTGACTGGTTTACATACCGATTCTATATGCCGATATTCTTCACGTATATTATACGCGCACAGTCTATTTTCAATACTAAGAATAATCTCCCTTTGTGATCTCTCTATTCTCCCAAATGGAGCAGAAACTAGTTGAAATTGCAGAAAATGCGATTTTTTCACGGGGCGTCCATCTGCCCGCGCAAGGCAAATTTTTAAGGGCCAATCGTGAAAAAAATGTGGGATTCCCGCAATGCCCCGGCCTAGGCACAACACTGATTGTACAGGTCTAGTGGTCTTAAATTGTTTTTTTTCTTCTAATTTTACCAACTAGAAAACGCATTTCCATGCCTTTGTTGACTTCGTAGGAGAAGGATAACTTGCTCACAGAATCTCGGAGTACACTGAGTTAAAAAATCAAGACATTGTTACTTGCAAAGTTGTCCTTCAAATCATGACTACATTCCTTTGTGTAACTGGGTGTGCTTTTAAGCGTATAAACCTGTTCTGACATATATTTGTATAAGAACGAAAACTAGAAGATTTTTACAGTGAAGAATAAAATTTGATGTATTAGTCTAAAAGAAATACTTTATGGTGAAAACGACTGCATTCCGCTGATCTAATTAGCCTCGGTAAAAACTTTATTCACACCGATAATAACAAGTGTCCGTAATGACTTGATTGACAGTTGATTGTAAACAAATGCCTCCCATAATCCGATAATTAGCCTGTTTGCGAACGCCGCCAGCCTAGGATGAAATAACTTTATATTATTGTTGTGATTCGTCTCTTAAGACCTTTGTCTCGAGTTACGGTACCGCAGCTGGCATCGACTTAGAACAATATCGCGTTAGCTTGCTTTAACCTCTTTACAGTGATAAAAGGGCGAAAGTATTCAAAGTAAAGGCACAGGCATTTGTGTACATGTATCTATATATATCTGGTTAATAGAATGCTGCTACTGAAGCATTTTGGTGCTCTTTCCGACTGCTTTAAGCATCAATATGTCAGAAAACAGATATGTTACCAGTGCAAAATGGGCAACCCACATCACAATTAAACTGGTTATTTTTACGCCACTGTCATTCCATGAGCAAGTTACCAACTCCTACACAGTCTGTTAAAGTAATCTTAGAACACAACAATTGTAAGGAAGTTGCGATTTTTTAGACTTTTTCCCAACAAAGCCAATTCTTAAAGCTCTGAGGAGTCCTCCGAGCTAAAAGTTACGACGATCGCGATTGCTGTTGTTTCTGATAAGGTTTATAGTCCCGCATAAGCTTTTTCAGATGCGTCATTCCGCGGTTGTTATTTTTTTGACAGTGTTTATATTATGACAAAATATGTGTATGTGCGCATGCGTGACTGAAAATTTTTTGACGTACACATAGAATCTGTGCTATTTTTACGACTCGTCGTAAACATAGCCACTGCGTATGATAATTGCCATAAATCCAATGCCAAAACAGGTCGATCTATTTCGGAAACTGAATAAAAGACTTCGTAATGAGTACCGATATTGTTATGATTTGTGCCCTATATGTTTGTGAGACACAACTTGCTAGATGCGCAACAATGCGTAGCGCAGCTTTTAGACATTTTTCTCGTTCTGATTTGAACGTTTCTAATGACAGGAGTTTTCTTTGAGTAGGGTCAGACGTCATCCGAATGAAGGACTGAGAGTATGCGTTTGACATTTAAAATACCCGGATGACTGAAAAAGAGAATCGGATCCCTTTGATGCATCACACACTGTCTATATCCTCCATTCTCACTAGCCTGACCCTTCCCACATGTCAGGAAGCCTCACAAAAACGCTAGATACAGATTGTGCGGTTTGCTAACGTCATCGCAAAAAGTGGTTCCGGTTAGGTATTAGATGCGGGCAGCATAATAGCCGAGAAAAATGCTGAAAAATACTTGGAATTTTAGTGAAACTTTGAAGAAAATTATATTTTCAAACAATGAATACCAAAATTAAGATTCCGGGTCGTTTCGGCCGTGAGTCGTTTCGGCCCTAGGGTCGTTTCGGCCGTGAGTCGTTTCGGCCTGAGTCGTTTCGGCCTGGGTCGTTTCGGCCTTTTTCAGGGGGTGGGTTGTTTCGGCCAAATTCATTTGTTTATGTGATTTTTATGTGATCTAATACAATTTCAGGGAAAACCTGTTGTCCTACACGTGTTTTGAACATTATCTGTGCAATGTGTTCCCTAAAAATGATGATTTGCACTGTTTTAGATTGGTAAAGACAAGTAGATATTATAGAATTAGTTCGCCCTGTCACGTCAGCCATTGATGTAATGTTTTTCACCACAGTGTTTCCAGTTGGCACCATCGAGGAGGTGTTATTGATAAAATACAGATCAAATGATAATCAAATACAGTAAAACCTCTTTATTATGACCTTTTTACGAAGGTTAATTAATGGATTTATTTCTATAAGATAGAATTTAGTGAATGTAATGTAGAGATTTTACTGTTACTTAGGTTTTTCTCAACACGCCGTAGGCGATAATCCTAAATTTTGCAGTGTGGATCCTGAGCATACAGCTTGTTCTTGACTGATCTCGGTGCAAACTGCCAAACACTGCTATCGATATTGTTTTGTAATTTCCTTTCAAAACACTTTTTAGCAGAATCTTATAATAGGCAGTGCTTCGACAATTTTTTTTAATCCTTCACAGTTGTTGATTTTATTGCATTTTTAGCTATAAAGTTTATCATAAAATGTCAAACACCGCAGATCTTGATATCATGTTTATAAGCCCTCTGACCTGGGTCTACCCTGTTTGTACAGAACATGTTTTCAAGTCACTATTAACGTACTGTTAACTGAACCAATTTCCCCCTGAAACTTCTTAATTTCAATCCCAGCATCCAATTAAGACATAACAAGTAACTACATTAATATATTTACTAACTATTGTTAAAATTTATGCTGGTCTGTTCTGTTCTGTTCTGCTACAGATGCCTACCTTTTCGATATACATCTTTATTGTTAGTCAATTAATGAAGGTGTCAACATGCTGTGTCTGCCTCATATACAGCGTACTTTGCCGACACGCGCCGATTAGTGGTGGCACGTGGCAAGTGATTAATTGCTTTAACATCCTGCTGTTACAGATTAACGTGTTTGTTATCCGGTATGGCACTTTCTTAAATTACTCTATACTATTTTAGCTTTTTTTGATTATCAGAAATATTTTTTCAGCATTATTGTTGGTATTGTTAAATAACTGGGGAAATAAAATGTTATATACATATTTCAAATATACAAAAATGTCCACCAAACTTTTCTAAACTCCTATTAAACATCACTCATAAATTACGTTTACCTCCACACCATAAGCCAATAATTTCGACTTCTGATTTGAATTCAACCAACATTAGCATTATTTTGATGATGAAAAACAATATTTCAACAAATTGTGGATTTATAAGAGTCGTCGTGTTACGTACAGGCTACATACGAGTGCCATTATATAGTCAATCTTGTACCACACAAACGCTCATTAGAATATATTAATAGTAAGTATACTGGGTTTATTTAATACGATCAAAACAGGACATAGTTAGTTTCTGCAATTTTCATATACATTGTACATGTACGTGCGTTCTCTCATTGTGCTCTATTACTACAAGATTTACTTTTTTCTTCATACTACATGTACATGTATTTAGTTTTTTAATCCAATACCCCATACTTTGTTTCTGTCTTTAAATATAGACCTGAAGCGCACCTTAATGTGCATTTTTTGCTTTACTTTCAGCCTTAGTTAACACATTTAACCCTATGGACGAGTATAATTGTTAACCATTCTCTACTTATTTATCTGAACACATATTGCTTAAGTTGCAGGTTCGTGCCTTTATGCAAAATCGATGATGGTTCAGGATAAGGGTGCTTTTAAAAGACATTACATTAATTCAATTTTATTACTATTTCTGTAAAATTAATTAAATTAGAATCTAGATTTACATATTTTATGTCACTGTTTTTACAGCATGTTGATGAGGGAACGATCAGGATCTACTCTGTTTTTAACTTTTTACAGTATGTGAATAAATGCACGATCAGGGTCTTCTCTGTTTTTACAGTATGTTGATTTTAGAACGAAGTTGTGCTTCATATGTAAATATAAATTACTGAAATAATAGGCCGAAACGACTCACCAAATGGGCCGAGGCCGAAACGACCCACCAAATGACCCACCCCTCAAAATAGGCCGAAACGACCCGGGCCGAAACGACCCGGGCCGAAACGACTCAGGGCCGAAACGACCCGTTACCAAAATTAACCATGTAATTTATTTTTTTAATGTCCCTTTGTAAAATGATTTCGAATAACACATTTTCCAATATAACTCTAAATGTTTATTACGGCGTTACGCGTAGCCAGTGTCTGGAAATTGACCTTTCAAATGCAGTATAAATTTGACCCGATTGTGTACAAGCGCCTTTGTTACCCCGGTGATGACTTCTGTCATAATAGGAATTCGCGGCGCTGCATTTACAGCCGAAGGTTAGTTTGAATAACTGGTATTTGTGTAAACAATTCATGTAGTATCGAGGCCGGATGCATCCTTAGAGATGCATAAGCGTTTTCCACTTCTTTGGCCCATTTGGATGCGTTTTCCTCAGATGAATTTTCTTTTTCGCTGCGGTTGGCTTATAATAATTAACTTATATGTTCACTTCACTTTTTTACTATTGCTCCATGAAGTTGTTTGATTACTTTAAGTGTTATTTTCAGTTAGAAAACTATTTTTTCTCCATATTCGTTCAATGTATCTCCAAGTTTCGATTTAAATTGATTACCTTTTTAATCCTTTTTCGCTAAGGGTTCCGGATAACCGAGTGATGAGGAAACTAAGCATAAAGTATCTGTCAACACAGTCAATGGAAATTGAACCCTTTAATCCTAACTTCGCAAAAAAAATCTAACTGAAATTGGGTCTACACAGAAAGGAAAGGGCAAGTACGGTTGTGTTCAATTTGAACGGACAAATAAAACCCCAAAAATAGCCTACCCGCTGTTCAGTATTTGCACGGTATGATTTCTTTGAGAAAAACTCCAGCAGCTGGTGGATCTCCTCCGGCTGAACCTCTTCCGCGACGCCCTCACTCATGTCACTGTGTTTCTAAATAGTATATTGAGAGCAACTTGTCGAAACATTCGACAAAGAATAATCTCATGCACTGTATTACGGTTTATCATCTGACATGTTGGACAACTTCCGTAAATAATGCGACCCGAGCGTGTTCCATTATCGTGGTAGTCATTGGTTAGAATTTATGACGATCGACCAATTAAAACAGAGGTAACATATTCGATGAATAGATGGACTGTCTAAATCCTAAGCAATTTACAGTGTTTGGCTGTGTGAAATGTAATCAAAGTACTCACAGTACTGATAATTTCGGACAGGTATGATAGTTTTTATAACATGACCAAATGCGGCGACTGATCTGGATCCAAACTGTTTGCAAAAATCGTTAAAGACGTGATATGACTGGACCCAAACTGTTTGCAACAATCAATAAAGTTGCGATCAGTCGGCAACTAAGGCAAGTGGTTGGAACACTGTGTACAGCAACTGGTAAGTTATATCACCTAAGAGAGGTTTAACATAGACCAGATATCGCACAGCTAGTTATTTGCAATAAACTGTAGAATTTATCGGATGGTGGACAGTCAAAGGTAAACCGCCATGATCTAGATGTACATTACATATGTTGGGGTTATTCAAATTACTATCCCGCAGCATTGACAGTTGTTGTATATAATAAGGGAGTTTACCAGTTAGAATATATCTGCAAGGATAATCTCCCTAGATTCTCTTAAGGAAATTCCCTGATGGGGAGCCGCGGCTGAAGGTGTTTTCCCTCATGTAATTTGCCTGGATCATATTAAAAGAGTTCGCCCATACGGCCGAAATCTAAAAAGTGTAGACCCAGATCAAAGAGCTGCTACAGGAATCTGCACATGTTTCCTTTTGCAATATACACTGTTTGAAACCTCCAAACATTAAGAGTATTTTGTTATCTTACTTGTTAGACCACAGAATTATACATCCGTGGTTAGACAGTACAGACCCTGATTAGACATGTGTCTGAGATGGCAGCCAAGTATGGTATTTTGCAATGCAATAAATCTGTTTTTACTCAAGGAGCGGCTCATTTTTCTTCCACAAAAGACACAAATAAATCCAGAAACAATTAAAATATTACAAAGAATATTATGTATAAGAATTTAGAATGTGCATTTTTCAACACACTGAACTGAAGCGACGAGTATTCTCGTCATTCACAGTGTACATGGCCGTCTTTGGGGGTTCTCCGGACGACTTGCAACAGAAATTAGATAGGTTAAAGGGGTATTGTGATGAATGGGGGTTAGAGGTTAATTGCTCCAAAACGAAGATAGTTTTTTTAGGAAAAGGGGTGGTTTAAGGGAGGATGAAAGATGGAATTATGGGGAACATGTTTTAGAAGTAGTAAATGATTTTAATTATCTGGGCACAGTGTTTAATTACACCGGGAATTTTGCCTTAAATCAGGAATTTATCACAGGGAAAGGATTACGGGCCTTAAATGCGCTAATGGCTAATATAAAAGGATTAAATCTTAAGTGCAGTGTTGTGTGTCAGCTATTTGATTCCTTTGTAAGTTCTATTCTGAACTATAGTTGTGAGATATGGGGCTATACTAAGTCAAAACAAATAGAAAGAATTCATCTGAAATTTTGTAAAAATGTTTTACACCTAAAGAAGAGTACTTCTACGTATAGAGTACTTCTACCTACAGATTGGAAAAGCGCAAATGTTTCCCCAGTGTTCAAGAAGGGCGATTCCCATCTTGCAGAGAATTATAGACCTGTATCTTTAACTTGCGTTACCTGTAAATTGCTGGAACATATAATATGTAAACACCTTCTAGACCACTTGGAACACAACCGTATATTAACACCTCTTAACCATGGATTTAGATCTGGCTATTCTTGCGAAACTCAACTCCTTACCACCGTGCATGACCTACTCCAAAACAGCGACGAGGGTGCACAGACAGACATCATTATACTTGACTTTTCAAAAGCATTCGACACGGCCCCCACGAAAGCCTCCTCCATAAAATGCACCAGTATGGCATCACATGAAACATCAACGACTGGCTCCGAGACTTCCTCACCAATAGAACCATGAAAGTTGTTGTTGATGGCGAAGCCTCTGAATCAGCGGAGGTCGAGTCCGGTGTCCCGCAAGGGATCGTTCTTGGCCCCCTGGCCTTCCTCTGTCACATAAATGACCTGCCAGATTGTGTTGCGTCCACTGTTCGACTTTTTGCAGACGATTGCTTGTTGTATCGTCGCATACGAACCCGACAGGATCAACTGCAGCTTCAAGCGGACCTCCAAGCATTAGAGAAATGGGCAGATACGTGGGGTATGCGGTTCAATGCTAAAAATGTTATGTAATGAGTATCAACAATAAGACTAACAACTTCTACCAGCTTAACAACCACTTCCTGCAACAAGTTGATGAAAATCCATATTTAGGCGTTACTCTTACTGATAATCTCAAGTTCAGCAGCCACATCAACAAGATAGCTAGCAAAGCAAGCAGCACACTTGGCTTTTTGAGGAGAAACCTGAAACACTGCCCTCCCCAATGCAGAAAAACCGCATACCTCACTCTAATCAGATCCACTCTAGAGTACAGCTCTAGTGTATGGGACCCATACCTCCAAAAGGACAAAGACAAGCTAGAGCAGGTTCAGCGAAGAGCGGCACGTTTTATCACCGGTGACTACACCTCCAGGGAGCAAGGCTGCATCACAAAGATGCTCAATCAACTTGAGCTTCAGCCGCTGCAAGACAGGAGAAAGATGGCCAGACTGACCTTCTTCTTCAAGATGACTGAGGGGCTGGTGCCAGCTATGCCCATTGAATCCTTTCTGACCCCTATTCGCGGTAAGCGCTTGATTAAACCTAAAAAAACTCTTTTTCCCCCAAAACTGTTGTGGAATGGAACAATCTGCCTAGCCAAGTTGCGTGCGCTGATTCAGTGCAGAGCTTCAATACGGCTCTGAAGTACGATTAGTACTTCCAACACTCTCTCCCGCTGCGCACATGCCTAATAAGCCATGCAGCGTATTTATCCAAATCCAGATCCAGATCCAGTATATACGGTGAAATGGGACGATATCCGTTGTATATCACTCGATATTCTAGAATTATTAAAATTGGCTAAAACTTATTTCTACTGAAAATGTAATTCTTTCTGCTACATATATCATTCTTTATTAGAGGATTGCAGAAATGGTTGTACTAACTGGGTGACTAATGTTAAGTCTTTACTAGAAACTAACGGAGTTTACGATGTTTGGTTGTACCCAATGAGTGTTAATACAAAAGTGTTCCCAAAAGTCTTTAAGCAAAGGTTATTGGACGGTTTTATACAAGGTTGGGATGAAAACTCAAGTAATAGCAGTTTATTAACAACATATAGACATTTTAAGGGACTCGCAACCGGATGGTGTTCTTGTCAAAATAAAATAAAATACTCAAATAAAAGCAAATTTGTGGCATTATTTGGCTTCTGACATTAAAAAAATATGATCAGTCCAAAAAAAGTCTCAAGAATCGTCACCGAATCTTAGATTTTTAGATATTTTCCATCGTTTTTCTATACCGACTAGTAGACGGTATAGTTGTTGTTGTTGCTTCTCTACACGGGCTCAGACATAAACACGAGCCAAATAACGAAGTTGTATGCACTTTCGATCGCTACACATTGAAATACGTTAAATCGATCCGAGATAAACGGATAGTTCCGTGGTCCATTGGTCTAAGCGGTTTCCCCTATTTTGCCTTCTGTCCGCCAATGCCGGGCCCCGGGTTCGAATCCCACCAGAGACCAATATTTTTTTTTATTGAAATACATTTTTTTAAACAGAATTTCTTATCCTAAACTAACTCTTTACCATTTATATAAGCGTTTGACACATATTTACAAATTACTATTTTTAATGCACCATCTGGTTGCGAGTCGCTTTAAGATTAATTTTGGATTCGAACCTTATCTGGATATTCTGTCCAATAATCTTCGTTTTTATCTAGCTAAGTTAAGATTATCTTCTCATTCCTTAAGGATTGAAACTGGCAGGTATGGTAGAAACAGAATCGCAAGAAATGAAAGATATTGCAACTTTTGCGAGTGTCGTGATATTGAAGACGAATATCACTTTATTTTTATCTGTAAAACTTTCGAAGACATCCGTAAGAAATATATCAAAACATATTTTTATGCAAGACCAAGCTTTGTAAAATTTTGTCAATTACTTCAAAGCCAAACTAATCAGGAACTGATCAACCTTGCTCTTTACATTAAATATGCTTTTAACAGGAGAAATAGTTTAGTTTACTCTACTACGTGAGTCATCTCAAACTACACATATTGAACAGTGTATTTAATTAGTAAATTGCTTATACAAGTGTAGTGAAATATTTGTATGAATTCTTGTGTTATTCATATGCATATGAAATGATAGAAACGTGACCTATATGTAGTATTAATGTTTTGTATGATATTGATAACGATGTACTATGTACAAGTTGAAATAAAATATCTATCTATCAATGTGTAAGAAGTATTTTGTCCAATGCAAACGATGTGCCCAGATCAGAGGGCACCTAAAGGAGCCCTCAAAATCAATGTGTGCAATGTATTCGTCATTTTGCAATGGGAGCAGAAAACAACCCTGAATAGTCATAAATGAACTAGATTTAATAGAAGACTGGAATTTTCCATTAAAACGTTCAGGGTATATTACTTCCAAGGCCAATGGAGATTTGACTTGAATTTGCAAACCGTTTGATCTATCAGATGTTGAGTAACTCGGCGTTTGTTGATGACCCAAACATTTGACACTAGAACCAATGTGTTTATGACCATAAACTAGCAATATAGTCATCTATGATACATACGAGAGGGTCAGTTTAATGGTGAAACACATGACTCCAATTAACCCCTTGACTGCAGTGACGTCATCAATTTTAAACAATTGTCGTCTGCTTTAATTTGTCAAATTTAAACATTAGGTATTTTGACTTAAGAAATACAGAATTGAGTGTCAAAGTTTGTGAAACATTTTTGATCCTGACAAGACCCCGCGTTAGAATCCAAACTGTTTGCAAATAACCATTGTAGATCTACCCGGGTAAGGCAGTGAAGGGGTTAAGGGAAGTATTTCCAAAGCTGAACGCTAAAAATATAATCTGCACAAACCCTATGACGCGTCTACTCATTCTCATGAATTGTCTCGAGTAGTTCTAATGAGTAATCGCATCAAAACAGGGCTGCCATTTCTCCGGATTTTTTCGAAATCTTCGGATTTTTCTTAATTTCTCCAGACCTACGGATTTTACCGGAATCTTCGGATTTCTGCTATTTCTTTCAAACTTTGGAATTTTTAAATAAGGAAACATTGATATGGGTGTCAAACGGTTTAGATCCAGACCAGACACCGCGTTACGCGGCGTCTGATCTGGATCCAAACTATTTGCATGATTATGTAAGTGTTATATAGCCTGGCAGCGAAAGGGTTGAAGGAACGATTCCTAAAATCGCGCTTGAAAATTTTGAAATCTTAGGATTTTTATGAGCAACTTATGGTAGTCTGTCAAAGGGTTTGGTGCAGACACAGATGAAACCAGATAGAAAAAATTAACTTTACTTCATCTTATCTGGAGCCCACCAAGATGTTCAAAACAGTATTTCTGTCACCGTATCACCCACTAAATTGTGCCGAACAGCAGAGTGGAAGTAAAGAAGGACATGTGCGTGGTAATTTTGTGATTTCCAATCATTCTGTTTAAAATCATGGTCTGTAATTAACCATCAAACACCTTTCCTCCATAGCCTACACTTTCAACAGTTATTGCATGTACTCAGATAAATCAACGACTTTTGGAAAATGGGATAGGGGTTCGTTAACAGCCGACACAGCTTTGACCACTACTGTACGCTTGTTTAGACAGTAATATCGAGCATGACAATGATATCCATTTTTGACACCGATCAAAGCTGATTTATACTCAAATCATTGCATTACCAACAACAAATTCGCATGATTTCATCGGCAGTAAAGCTATTCTTGTACATGTAAGCTTTTTTGGTAGGCAATAATTTGAGAAGAAATCAGCTTTGATCGGTGTCAAAAATATATATCTATGGAACTGTACGACTGTGAAGCTCAGTATTACCGCCTAAACAAGCGTACAGTAGTGGTCAATGACTGTAACACTCGATGTTACCGCCTAAACAAGCGTACAGTAGTGGTCAATGGCTGTAACACTCGATGTTACCGCCTAAACAAGCGTACAGTAGTGGTCAATGACTGTAACACTCGATGTTACCGCCTAAACAAGCGTACAGTAGTGACCAATGCTGTGTCAGCTGTGAACGAACCCCTGTCCCATTTTCCAATTTAAGTCGTTGATTTCTGTGATTAATGCAATTACTGCATGCTTACAGTTGGTTTTATGTTATGTTTTTATGGAAGGGTATTATATTAGCTAGACAGAAATGCAAAAAGGATGTCGTTTCATAATTTATTATTCATAAATTGAGGAAGTCTATGTGACACTGGAGCTTGTCGAGAATATACCGACTATCAGTTGTACCCCTGGTCTCTATAAATACCTTCTGACGATTTTTCTCTCTCAAAAAAGCAATCGTGTCGGGGCAGCACCGTGGGAAAGTATTACTTTTTCAGACAAATTATGTATTTTGGAATCTGTCCGTTATTGGTTAAAATGCCATATTTAACAGTGTTTACACTTTAGCAACTGCATTTTCCAGTGGATTTTGATTATACCTTCACAAAATGTAAACAAGTATGAGTTCTTGAACGGGTGCAATTATTGTCAAAATAGGGCCATTGTTGTAAGTTAGTATTATCTGCCCTTGGTGTACTTATTAATAATTATGCTATAAAGGGCTGTATTTTGATATTGTTCACACGCTAGTCGACGCCTACAAATGTGAATGGATTTTGATAAAAACTTGATCCAACTATACATGTAAATGGCCATTAGTTTTTAAATTAGTTCAATTATTGTCAAAAACTGGCATGTAAGTCAAGAGTTATTTACCCTTGATGAGTTGAAAATGTCATATTTAACCGTTTTACACTCTATCAACTACAGCCATGTATTTATTTTGATAATACAATGACTTATATTAACTATTGTATATACGTCTCTGCTTATTTGCACCTCTCACATTAAAGTTTTCCACATTCTTTTCAAAAATCGCTGCAGATGGGAATTGTGCTGTTTTCCTTATTGATAACGGTGAAATTATACTACACTCAATACTCAATAGAAAATTTAACAAATCATTAATGATATCATGCTAATAATTTTAAACTATATAACCATCGTTAACATGTAGTCAATCCCTCAAATCTCTATGGGAAGGCAACTCTTGCACCATTATATGTTAGGGTACTAGGAGTTGTATTTCTTTGACTATTTTTTTAAACCAGAGACGTATGAAACCAGAGACGTATGTTATCACTAAAGAAGCATTTGTGACATTTTTATGGCAATCAATCGATAAAAGCAAGATTGAAGTAGAGCAAAAACTTCTTTAGTAGTTTGCTTTGTTTTTCACCTTGCTTTAAGCACAAAGTATGTCTAAGTACTTCATTCTTTAAGTTACATGGATTCAAAACACTCAGTGGATCCTTATTACTGTACTTTTATCAATACAGGGTCTAAGCTTCTTATCCCATTGCCCCATAAATACACCTTTAAATTATTTCTCCACTTAGGAAAATAGTTTCATTCTATACAGTTATGCATATGTATGATAAGAAACATTTTCTATATTCTAGCAGATGATGGCTTAAAGCAGGCTGAAAGTAAAAGCAGGCTGAAAGTAAAGCCTTAAGGGACATTCTGCTTTACTTTCAACCTGCTTTAAGTGGTCACCTATTTTCAAAACTAGAATCAGTCTATGGGGTAATGGGTTAAGGGGCTTGTGTAAAGGAGTACTTAAGCTGAGGTAAGTATTAACTTTTAACCAGATATCTGTTTTGCAGGTTGTACCAAAGTCCTTCTGATCTTGATCCAATTTTCTGTCTCTCATTTTTAATTATGTACAGTAAAACCTCTCTATAATGACTACTACATGAGATAAAGGTGGCTGCTGAAAGCAAGATGTCAGTAAAGCTGAAATTGTATATAGGAGCTGTCTGCTTTAATGTCATCTTGCTTTAAGCTGCCACCTGTCTTAAATGCTATCCATAAGCCTACATTTCAGTGGTCAAGTAGAGAGGTTTTACTTTACCTATAAACTTTTGAAATTCAAATAACAAAACATGTTTTACAAAGACAATAGTTTATTTACAATCTTTGTCCAATATATTTAAAACACATGAAAAATGTACAATGAAAATGACATATTTACATACTACAGTCACCACAATGGGACTCTCTTGGCTCCGTACAATTTGTGATGAATTTGATGTTATAACAACTTTTTGAAGTCACTATTATGTTATGCAATTAGTCAACGTAGAAAATATCTAAAGACAGGTGAATACAGATGAAAATAATGCAGAATGCTCTTAACCCATTACCCCATAGATGTGCCTTTTTACATCTCTAATTTATCCCTCAACTGAAGAAAATTGTTCCAATTTATACAGTTCTGAATATATAACATTAGAATTTCTATATTCTAGCAGCTTGTAGATTAAAGCAGGCTGGAAGTAAAGCAGAATGTGCCTTAAGGCACATTCTGCTTTACTTTCAACCTGCTTTAAGTGGTCACCTTTCTTTAATACTAGAAACGGGCTATGGGGTAATGGGTTAAGGAGCCATTTCCGTTCAATTTAATTTTCATCCTGCATTAAACAACCACCTGAGTTAAAGATTTCCAATGCATGCACACATTCAGAGTGAGGACAGGGGGTTCTGAACACCACCCCATCTGGAAAATCCTACAAGTTAGAAGAAAAGAAGAAGGGCAAAATCAATTTATGCTGTGTGTCCATTTCATTTTGACTAGACGTCCCCTGAGATTTGGACTGGAACCCCACCCACTCCCGAGAACAAGACTGCATTCAAAAAAGACTTCTGCCGCCGGTGGCATGCAAACCGAGCAATAACAAAACTGGTTCTGTTACCATGATTTACATATCAGATGACATTCATTTCAATTAGCATAAGAAAGTGTTGTTGTTTTTTAAACTACATTAACCCATTGAACCTTAGAGATAAGTTAACTCATCCTTGAGAAGCCTCTGATTAGGGTCAGGGGCCTGTTTCATAAAACTTCGTAAAACGAATGTTGTCGTAAGTCAGATTATAAAAGTTTCAATTTTCATTTATATGTCTATTTAATCCTGTCTTGTGACATCTCTTTGAAATCGTCTTGAAAAGACGATTCCAAAGAGATGTCACAAGGGCAAGATTAGATTGAGAAATCAGAAATAAAATTTATTCAAAAGTTTTGACTTTTGACCATTTTTGTCCAACGAAAGTTTTATGAAACGGGCTCCTGCACTGTTTGTCATTTTTTCAGACTTAACTGGAATTGCCCATTAAAGGTTTCAGAGGGAAAGTGTTAGCAATTTGTTGTGTCACAGATTTACAAGCATAGATACAAACTTGTGTTAAGTGGCCTCTCAAAGATGAATTATCAGTCCATAATACAGTCAGACTGTCTATAGTGTAATGCAGGACAAATTCTGCTTATACCAGTCAACTGTATTTACACACCACTTTCAAAGCCAAATTCTTTATGTCTTAACCCTTAGCCCGCCAAATAAATTGTCGTCTGCTATATTTCTCGTCTGCTTCAAGTTTCAAAGTTGCTCAAAATTGCTGAAAATGTTGTCCGAGTGTCAAATCCGGTAACTCGGCGTCTCATCCGGATCCAAGCTGTTTGCATATGGATCTATAGTCGTGAGTGGCAGGCTAAGGGTTAACCCATTATCCCATAAATATACCCTTTTACATCTCTCTAATTTATTCCAACACTGAAGAAAATATTTCCAATTTATACAGTAATTCATGTGTATCATAACAAATAGTTTCTATATCCTAGCAGATTGTAGCTTAACCCTTAGCCCGCCAAATAAATTGTCGTCTGCTATATTTCTCGTCTGCTTTAAGTTTCAAAGTGCTTCAAAGTTGCTCAAAATTGCTGAAAATGTTGTCCGAGTGTCAAACAGCTTGGATCCGGATGAGACGCCGAGTTACTCGGCGTCTCATCCGGATCCAAGCTGTTTGCATATGGAGCTATAGTCGTGACTGGCAGGCTAAGGGTTAAAGCCAGGCTGAAAGTAAAACAAAATGTGCCTTAAGGTGCACTGTGCTTTACCTTCAGCCTCCTTTAAGCTTCTATCTGCTAGAATATAGGAAATTTTTCTTACATTGCAGTCATTTCTTACTTTACTGCATCAATTGGAATTATTTTCTTCCGTGGAGGAATTATTTAAAAGCTTAAAAAGGAGTACTCCTGGAGTAAAGGGTTAAGGCTACTCATTAGAATCATCTAAAACAGATGATTCTTATGTATAATCACAACATAAGGTTTGGTTGAGTCATAAAGGAGAAGATGCTGAAGTGTTCATTCCATTCACTCTTATATTGAGCCAGGTTCTTTTTCAATCAATATCAGGGCATCAGATAAGGTGAGTATTTCAAAAACCAAAATCTTTATTTCTGTATTAAACCCTATGGTGTCACTACCCATTAGAATCGTCTCGAAGACACCATAGGATTTGGTGCTGAAATGAGTGAGAAATTGCTTTGACCAGCCCTGGAGGCTGAAGTGTTCATTTCATTCATTCTTATCTTGAGCTATGTTCTTTTTCAGTCAATATGCAGGGTCAAACACTCTTGTTTCAAGAGATCTTTTCATTACAAGTCCTTTGACGCCACACTATCAGTGGGATACAGGATTTAAAGGTTCAGCTTTAATGTTAGTAAAGTCCAGTGAACTGTCTGTATCATCATCCAATTCCCCAATTACAGCCCTGAAAAGAAAAGAATTACATGTTCAGTTAAACTACTGAAAAGAAAAGAATTACATGTTCAGTTAAACTACTGAAAAGAAAAGAATTACATGTTCAATAAAACTTCTCTACTACGACCACTAAAATGAAGGCTTATTGATTCATGATTGTATAAAGAACAGGTGACAGCTTAACCCTTTTCCCCATAGAAGCGACTTTTAGCGTATTTAATTTATTCCTCCGCTAAAGAAAATAGTTCAAGTTTATACCCTAATGAACAATTACCATAACAAATATTTTATATATCCTAGCAGATGGTAGTTTAAAGCAGGCTTAAAGTAAAGCAGAATGTGCCTTAAGGCACATTCTGCTTTACTTTCAACCTGCTTTAAGTGATCATCAGTATTTAAAGTTATAAACGGGTTATTGGGTAAAGGGTTAAAGCAAGGTGAAAGTATAACAGAAAACTACAGTACTAAATAAGTTTTCGGTTTCACTGTCACCTTGCTGTAAGCAATCAGCTGCTTTGACCCATTACCCCATAAATACGCCTTTGATTTATTCCTACACTGAGAAAATAGGTCTAATATATACATTCATGAAAATGTATCATCAGAAATAATTTTGATAGCCTAGCAGATGATAGCTTAAAGCAGGTTAAAGTAAAGCAGAATGCGTCTGAAACAGGTTGGAAGCAAAGCAGAATGCTGTTTTTAAGGTATATTCTGCTTTTACTTTCAGCCAGCTTTCAGCTTCCATCTGGTAGGACAGGAGATTTTTTTATGGTGCTAAGTGGTTCTTATATATTCAGCAGAGAAAATTGCCTAGATTTTGTTAAGGTGATGATCATGGGCAAGTTTTATGAAATCATAGCTAAAAGTATGGCTCCTACAGTTTTAGAAGCTTTTTCTATGTTTTGACCTACTCTTTATGTAACTGATATTCAAACAAAGCCTAGGTTTTGTCAAGATAATCATTCTAAGCAAGTTTTAAGCAGATTAGACTAAAAATATGGCCTCTGGAGTGGCAACATGCTTTTTCTTCCATTTGACCTACTGACCTACTTTATGAACGGACATGATCTATATTCCAGTTGGCCTAAACTTTATCAAGGACATGACACTGACAAAATCTCATATAGATATAGCTCCGGTGAGCTAAAAAAGGCTATGGGATATTGAGTTACCGGTTAAATAACTGCTGAACCCAGGTTTGACAATACTTACACATTATCTCCCCTTACTATATACAGGCCCAGTATTACTTGTTCCACACCCTCAGAGCTGCTATATACACGCTCATGACTTTCATCTAAAATCAGGTTAATTGCCTGACAATACTTACACATTATCTCCCCTGACTATATACAGGCCCAGTATTACTTGTTCCACACCCTCAGAGTTGCTATATACACGCTCATGACTTTCATCTAAAATCAGGTTAATTGCCTTACAATACTTACACATTATCTCCCCTGACTATATACAGGCCCAGTATTACTTGTTCCACACCCTCAGAGCTGCTATATACACGCTCATGACTTTCATCTAAAATCAGGTTAATTGTCTGATCTATTCCTTTCAGCTGTCCCTGCAAAATGTCAAGAAATCAATTTAAGAACAGTCTTTACACACAAGACAAATTCACACCTTGGTCGAGTGGAGCCTCAGAATAATTCAAAGTCAGACGCTCTACCACTGGAAAAACCTGTCCCACTTGACAAATTAAAACATCTTAACCAATGTCTTAACCCATTACCCTATAAATACACCTTTTTATGCCTTTAATCTGTTCATTTACTGAAGAAAATAGTTCAAATTTATACAGTCATGAATATGTGACATATGAAATATTTTGTTTATCATATAGTAGATGGTAGCTTAAAGCAGTGTCTTCAAAATTGGTAAAAAGCTATGGGGTAATGGGTTAAGCATTTTTTAGTATTAAATAGTAATATTTTACAAAGTCAATGAAGTGTAAAATGTACGCAAAATTCAGCCTCTACAACACTACAACATTGAAGCCTATTTATAGACATCTTGACTTCATTACCCTTTTGAGATGAACAGACTGACAAAAAGGTTAGGCTTAATACCACCAACCATTTTATGGTGGGACATAAAACAAAATGTTGAAGTGCATTTATACTTTGATTTATTTTCAGTTTATCAAAATCTTAAATAAGCCATCATTGATTGCTCGAATGGTGGAGTATGTACCGGTAGTCATTACTGTTTGAGAAAACTGAAGTACGTTCGGAAAACCCATATGTCTGTAGGTGCATTAGTATCCTTATTATCATAAATACTAAATTGTACATGGAAACAAAATCATTCCAAGTTTATATTCTGATGTTAGAAATTCAGAAATGTCAAGTATTGAAGTTGCTTCTTCTTTACTCACCACTATAATTCTTCCATCTGCTGTCACAACAGAAACAGTTTCTAATAATAAGTTAAGGTTTTAATGTATACAAGGAAACTGTTAAAAAAAGTTACAAAAATCAAAAACAGTACACACTGACTGCATTTGGACAGAATAGATTTTCATTCAGAACAGCAAACTACTGGAACAGTCTGTCATCTAGCACAGTTACTGCATCTGGTGTTAGCGCTGAAGAAAGATTGGACGTTCAAGTTATTGGACAATAAATTCGGCTATTAGCGAACTTCATGTTTATATGAGCCATAAGTGCACGTCACATGTTTAACCATTTTAAGGAAGACAGAAGATTTCAATTGGGCCATGACGAGCTTGTTTCATTTGTTGAAGAGGTCCTATACTCAAGCCAGGCAATTCCCTCATCATACCTCATGGCTGTACTTTATAATTTACCTTGACCCATTAATATGGCTATTAGAATGCTTGCCAGTCGGAATCAGGGCTTCATGCAATAGCAGGTAAGGCAACAATGACACTTACTGTGAAAACCGCGTTCGATTAACTTCATGTACACTGTTGGACAAATGAAATTGTCTCCAAACCATTTGTTTCGCTTTGAGCAGCCATTTTACGTGACTTCATTTGAACGCTTTCTGTTAAAGTCGGTGGTTACGAGGTTGTTGCCTACCTGTCAAAATTGTGGTGTTTCTCGGGATTCTGCCTTGTGGCATCTGAGAACCGTTTTAACTAGGAGTTTTTCGCTTTGCAATTACGAAGGTAATACTTTATACTACGTATTGGCAAATAGCTTTACCTGATATACTGTTTGATCGAATGTCGATAGAGGCATAACTTGGGAGAGGGGTACAATTCAGAAATTGGAAGTTCGACCCCTTGTCTATATATCTAGTGTTCATACAATTTTTTTTCTTTTGGGGTTCAGACTTCTATCAGTGCTCCAGATAAGGTGCATACGTGCGTTTTTAAGCACATTTTTTGGAGAGAAACGCATTTGAAATGACAATCCAGGCGTACAAAAACGCACAAAGAAAATTGTGTACGCATTTCAAATGTTAAGTTGCGAGTATAATGTCTGGCGAAAAAGACCGTGAACAAGAAACAAACGGTAGAATGGGCTTCAGTTTGGTGTGTTTGATGGTTTAGAACTTCGTTCTTTACTTAGAAAAATAACTTCAAACCAGTCCGTATTTTTAAGTGAAATGTTTACCCTAACACCGTTCGCTGTTTTAATTACGTTCGCACCCGCAGTGTCTCGCCCCAGTCTCGCTCAAACTTAAAAAGCAGCAACATTGGATCGGCCGGTTTATCTCGATTCCGTAGCCTTTCAGAAAGGATTGTGAATTTGGTGTACTTTAAAACTAAAATACTCAGAGACCCGTATAAACACGCCCACATAGTCGACCCCCGGCAACGAGGTACGGGTCGAAACATTATGGGACGAAATCGTCATTGTAAGAGTCGGCAGAAAAACATGTTATGATGGCGTCGTCTGGTGATAGTCGACATAAAAAGTATCGATAAAACGCCTATACTATTCAATTTGAAAAAACGTGACGATGTCGTGAGCGGGTATTCAAATCTATCAGTGAGTGTTTATTGATAGCGTCGTTAGCGAGGACAACCCCAGTGTAGAAAAATCCGCAAAAAGTATCAAAAGAAAACACAACGGCGCTAAGGTAAATGAAAAAAAAATGTTGGCATAACCCTGCTTAAATATCAACTATAAAGGGACAAGATCGAGACACAGTATTGAAATGTCCTATGCATTGAGGGAAAGGTAGACACCTTGTTGGCCATTGAAGGCTCAAAGAATCGTGCAAAGAAATACTGTTGACAGGCATGGGTATTAAAGAGCACAAGTAGTGTGTTCAAACATGAACAGGAATGCACATATGGCCCAATGTCTTGCTCAGATGATGGCATTCACATATTTAGAAGTGTGCACATGCCTACATTGCTCAATTCATTAAAAGTTAAATTTAGTTAAAGTTTTCCATTGTTTGTATTCTCCGTACAGTAGAATTTCAGCATTTGATTTTGATTTTCAGCATTTAAGTGAAAATAGTGTGAGTACGTACTCATTGCATGCAAAACTTATCTGGAGCACTGTTCTATTGTGACGGTCCCCTGTGGTCGCAATGCTAACCAGAGGTACTGAGCACCACGAAAGTAACCCAGTACTACTAAACAAGGAAAGCCACTGCTACCAATTATTAATTCTGTCCGGGATTGAACCCGCAACCTCGCACTGCAAGCGGCTCTCTAACTTAGTGTGGGCTTTGCATCGACAGTGTTTGTTTTTGCTTGGTCACTCGGTTTGCACGTTACAGTATTATTCGGATTTACAAATAACAAAAGGGAATGTGCAACCCGCGAAAACTAATTGCATTGTCTATTATTTAGAATGTGTCACAAGAATAAATTCAAATTCAACAGAAATTTGATTTTGTACGTTGATATTTCTTAATTCATCACGCTAAAGGATACTATTGATGTATGAATCAAGTGCATTTGCCATTTTCGCTAATGTTTTGAGAGATGTCGTATACTGGTCGTTTTTTACTGATACACCGGTTGCAATGAACTGGTATAAACCGCTGACAGCAATCGGCCGATATAAACCGGCCCATAAATTGCGGCGATATTGGCATGAGGTGTAGCGGTGGGAAGTATTTGTCCGGTGGCCAAATACCGTTAGTACATTTGTATTTGTTAACTTAACAAATACACATGTACTAACGGTATTTGGCCACCGGACAAATAAAATAACCCGTTCGTATTTGTTGCCGTTAGTATTTGTTAAATCTGTTCGGGAGTATTTTTAATTTATTTGTGATTTTGGAAACTTCTAATTTTAGATTTACACCTTTCTTAACATGTTCTCAGTGTGCAAGCATTGCTTTGAATCTCTCGTAACTTAGCCAATGCTCCTATGATGGAAATGCTAATATAGACACCTATTCCATAGTATGAAATAGGTACATTGACAATTGTTGTTTTGAAGTTGGCGACTGTGTCAGCGAGGGGGAAACGAGTTCCACTGACAGACAGTTCTTGGATAAAATTAGTATTCATATGAATCTTTTTAGTTGTGCCAATTTGTCTATTAAAATTGAAAATAAGGGTATGTGGTTCGGTTCTTTATTCAATGTGGAGGGTATCAGGAGGCTGTTTTCAGGGTAGATAGCTACTATATGATGGACTTTTATAAAATAACATTTATCTCGCTCTAAATCTCCTACTTGAAGTCTTTACCAGTTTAAGTTATACAGCATGTATGAAACGGAACTAGTAGGCTGCTGGCCAATAATGTGAACCCTCCCCCCATAGGGGGACTTTTGGTCACTATGCTTTTCTGAAAGCCCAGGGTCTGTAGGTTCAAATCCTATTTTCTGCACTTTGAGCGTTGGGGCTTTAGTCAAAAATTTAACTTTGAAGATTACCTCCCCTTGCATAAATAGAGAAATACGTATTTTTATGTGTAGTTGTTGCACTAATATAATTTTTTTATTAAACTTATATATCTAACACAAAGTGATTCATTTATGCAACATAACTGACTGAAAGCAAAAAATGCAAAAACCATTGGACATAACTCAAATTTTATTCAAATTATCTCCCCTTAAAAGTACAGAATGCAATTTTTATACAAAACGAGTCATTTTCCCCTTTATAAATGTTGAATACATATCATAGAAACAAGATCTAATCACGAAACCTTCTTTACATGAAAGCCTTATATGTCCACAAACTAAATATATAACCTTTGGGTTATACAGCGCAGTCTTTGTGTGTAATTGAACAAAAATATTACCTCCCTTTTTTAATTTCTGTCATATTGTTATTATGTCGTACATTATTTTGGGGCAGAAAGAGACACTTCAATTTATAAATTTTAACTGACAATTCTGGTTTTACACATAATTGATAGAAAAGGATAATGTTTACAACTAAAAGTCTTCTTTTGTTTGAATTGTCTGCCCTTAATTTAGGGTTAAAAGCAGTTTTATGATATACATGTACATGTATATTGTTAGTTGCATATTAACATAGGTCCTTTGTTGCCAATTACATGTTATTTTACAACATTATCAAGTAAAAAGCATTCCATTTGATGGTTGCTTTAAAGAAAAAAATGGATGGGAGTAAGATAATTGCCTCCCTTTCAAACAAAACAAGAAGAACAAAAATTAGAGGAGGTCCACCAACGGATACAGTGTTAGAAAGGTTATACATGTATAGAGGTGTTGATGTATCCATTGATGGACCGCCTTTAGACAACATTTTAGCACTGTATTAGTTGGTGGACGGCCTTTATATAACGTTTTAGCACTATATCCGTTGGGGGACGCTTCTAGATAACCTTTCTAGCACTGTATCCGTTGGTGGACAGCCTGTAGATAACATTTTAGCACTGAATATGTTGATGGACCGCCTTTAAATAAAGTTTTAGCACTGTATCCGTTGGTGGATGGCCTCTAGAAAAGGTTTTTAGCACTATATCCATTGGTGGACGTCCTCTAGATAATGTTTCTAGCACTGTATCCGTTAGAGGACCTCCTACAGATAACGTTTCTAGCACTATATCCGTTGGTGGGCAACCTCTAGAAAAGGTTTCTAGCACTGTATCCGTTGGTGGGCAACCTCTAGAAAAGGTTTCAAGCACTATATCCATTGGTGGACGTCATCTAGAAAAGGTTTCTAGCACTGTATCCGTTTGTGGACCGCCTGTAGATAACGTTCCTAGCACTGTATCTGTTTGTGTACCGCCAGTATACAATGTATACCATTTCCAGCACTGAACCCGTTGGTGGATCGACTCTAGATAACGTTTAAAAAACTGTATCCGTTGGTGGACCGCCTCTACAAAAGGTTTTAGCACTATATCCGCTGGTGGACTGCCTTTAGATAACGTTGTACATAGCACTGTATCCGTTTATGGACCGCCTGAAAATAACGTTTCTAGCACTGTTTCCGTTAGTTGACCGACTTAAGATACCGTTTAAAGCACTGTTTCCGTTGATGAACCGCCCGTAGATAACGTTTTAAGCACTGTATCCGTTGGTGGACCACCTTTAAAATATATTTCTAGCACTGTATCCGTTGATGGACGGCCTCTAGAAAAGGTTTCTGACACTGTACCCATAGGTAGGCGTCCTCTAGATAACGTTTTTAGCACTGTATCCGCCTGTGGACCGCCTGTAGATAACGTTTGTAGCACTGTATCCGTTAGTTGACCGACTTTAAATACCGTTTAAAATACTGTTTCCATTGATGATCCGCCTGTAGATAACATTTAAAGCACTGTATCCGTTGGTGGACCGCCTCTACAAAGTGTTTCTAGCACTGTATCCGTAGGTGGACCTCCTCTAGATACCGTTTGTAGCACTGTATCCGTTGGTGGACCTCCTCTACAAAAGGTTTCCAGCAGTGTGTCCATTGGTGCACCACGTCTGGAAAATATTTTAGCCTCTAGATAACCCTTTTTAGCACTGTATCCGTAAGTAGACCTCTTCTAGATAACGTTTCTAACACTGTATTCATTTTTGGACCGCCTCTAGATAATGTTTCTAGCACTGAATCGGTTGGTAGACCTCCAAGATAACGTTTCTAGCAATGTATCCGTTGGTGGACTGCCTCTAGAAAACGTTTCTAGCACAGTATTTGTTGGTGGACTGCCTCTAGATAACCTTTTTAGCACTATATCCGTAAGTAGACCTCCTCTAGATAACGTTTCTAACACTGTATTCATTTTTGGACCGCCTCTAGATAACGTTTCTAGCACTGAATCGGTTGGTAGAACTCCTAGATAACGTTTCTAGCCATGTATCCGTTGGTGGACTGCCTCTAGAAAACGTTTCTAGCACTGTATTCGTTGTTGGACTGCCTCTAGATAACCTTTTTAGCACAGTATCCGCTGGTGGAACTCCTCTAGATAACGTTTCTAGCACTAAATCGGTTGGTAGACCTCAGATAACGTTACTAGCAATGTATCCGTTGGTGGACTGCCTCTAGAAAATGTTTCTAGCACTGTATTAGTTGGTGGACTGCCTCTAGATATCCTTTTTTAGCACTGTATCCGTAAGTAGACCTCCTCTAGATAACGTTTCTAACACTGTATTCATTTTTTGACCGCCTCTAGATAACGTTTCTAGCACTGAATCTGTTGGTAGAACTCCTAGATAACGTTTCTAGCCATGTATCCGTTGGTGGACTGCCTCTAGAAAACGTTTCTAGCACTGTATTCGTTGGTGGACTGCCTCTAGATAACCTTTTTAGCACTGTATCCGCTGGTGGACCTCCTCTAGATATCGTTTCTAGCACTAAATCGGTTGGTAGACCTCCTCTAGAGAACGTTTCTAGCCATGTATCCGTTGGTGGACTGCCTCTAGAAAACATTTCTAGCACTGTATCCGTTGGTGGACTGCCTCTAGATAACCTTTTTAGCACTGTATCCGTTGGTGGAACACCTCTAGATAACTTTAGTTGCACTGTATCCGTTGGTGGAATGCCTCTATATAACGTTTAAAGTACTGTATCCGCTGGTGGACCTCCTATTGATAACGTTTCTAGCAATGTATCCGTTGGGGGACCGCCTATATATAATGTTTCTAGCACTGTATCCGTTAGTGAACCGCCTCTAGATAACCTTTTAGCACTGTATCCGTTTGTGGACCGCCTCTACAAAAGGTTTCAAGCACTGTGTTGGTTTATGAACCGTCTCTTGTAAAGGTTCTAGCACAATATCCGTTGCTGGAACGCCTCTTTGTTGCTTTTCTAGCACTGTATCCGTTGGTGGACCGCCTCTAGATAACGTTTAAAGCACTGTATCTGTTGGTGGATCGCTTCTAGATAACTTTTTAGCGCTGTATCTGTTGGTGGACTGCCTGTATATACCGTTTCCAGCACTGTATTCGTTGGTGGACCACCTGTAGATAACGTTAAAAGCACTGTATATGATGGTTAACCGCCTCTAGATAACTTTTTCCCACTGTATCTGTTGTTGACCACCTGTAGATAAGGTTTAAAGCACTGTATATGATGGTTGACCGCCTCTAGATAACTGTTTAGCACTAAACCTGTTGGTGGCCCGCCTCTAGATAACGTTTAAAGCACTGTATATATTGGTCGTCCGCCTCTGGATAACTTTTTAGCACTGTATCTATAGGTGGACCGCCCTTAGATAACGTTTTAGCCCTGTATAATTATGTTAGTGGAACGCCTCTAGAAAGGGTTTCTAGCACTGTATCCGTTGATGGACCACCTCAAGATACTGTTTATAGCAGTGTATCCGTTGGTGAACAGTCTGTTGATACCTTTTCTAGCAGTGTATCCATAAATGGACCGCATCTATATAATGTTTCTAGTACTGTATTCGTTGGTGGACCGCCTCTATATAACCTATATAGCACTGTATCTGTTGGTGGCCCGAATCTAGAAAAGAGATTTAGCACTGTATCCGTGGGTTTCCCTCCTCTAGATAACGTTTGTAGTACTGTATCCGTTGGTGGACCGCCAGTATATGCCGTTTCCAGCACTGTATCCGTTGGTGGACCGCCTCTAGATAACTATTATAGCACTAATTAAACAGTATCCGTTGATGGGCCGCCTCTACAAAAGGGTTGTAGCACGTGGGCCTCCTCTAGAAAAGGTTTTTTAGCACCGTATCCGTGTATTATCCATTTCCATGATCCATGATTGCTTCGTAATTCTCAGAATCTTATTTCTTACAGTTATTAACTGTATTTAAGTCTTTGTCGGTATTTTTGTTATTTCATAACTTAAGACTTTTAAATAATTTTAGAATATTTTCCGCGAAAATATAATAAATGTATGCTAGAAATCATCCTCACTACACCCAGTTGAATATTTTATAATCATTTAAAGAAAAACTAGGTTTTCAAAGAAGCTTTAAATGTAATAAAACTATGAATTAACTAGTTTTTATGGTATTTGATATATTCAAGGGGAGATAATTCAGTAAAAAGTAAGAAAAACCCTCGTTTCGATCGATTCTTGGGATAGATATTATGTCTCCATAAAAACATTGGTGATATCAGTGAAGAACAGCTATTTTGCAACTAAAACAAGTCATCGTTACATTATCTATCAGAATTTAATTTTCATTAAGGGGAGGTAATTTCAATTTGCTCTGACAAGGTAAAGCCCCAACGTACAAAGTGCAGAAAACCCGAATGTACTCGGAAGACCATGAGGTTTCAGAAAAGTATGGTGTTCAAAAGTCCCCACATGGGGGGAGGGGGGTGTTCAGTAGCTCGTAGTCTATAGTGTTATGATCTCTATTTGTAACATAACGTGCAGCTCTCTTTTCGACTTTACCAGTTTGGTTGATTAGATTTCGAATGTTAGGGTCATAGACTGTAGATGTAGACTATAGTATTCCAATTTTGGTCAAACTGTGGCCTTATATGTATGGTCATTTACTTTAGCAGCGTTTATCTTGAGCTTTTTACGTAGAAAACCGAGTGATTGTTTTGCCTGATTTGTAACATAATTTTAGTGTTTATCTCTCTTTAGTTATCTTGGATACTTAGGTCTATATACTTTGTTGATTTAACTTATCTAAACTATTGTTATGTAATTGATATGGGAAGGAGTTGTGACATTTCATTAATCAGAGTGGAAGAGCATTTGCCATTCCTGCTCCCATCTACATGCAGCCTCCAGATCACTGTGCGACTGCTCTGAACCATGTTCTTATTTTACTTTGCAATAGATGAGACCATTGTATTACAATCGTCTGCGAACAGTTTGAGTGTACATGCGGTGTTACAGTGCTCCCTCTCTAAAACGATACCCAATGGGAAACACAGATTGTATGTGTTGTTCGGAGGGAGTCGTTATAGAGAGGGAAAATTATGACTTTGCCAAAATTTGCAAAAGCTTGAATCCAGATCAGACGCCGCATAACGCGGCGTCCGTTCTGGATTCACGCTGTTTGGCACTTGTCATTATAATTATTCTATCAAAATGTCCAATTATATGCGGAAAGGGTCGTTGTAAGGAGGGGATTGTTGTTGGGAGGGCCACTGTATGGAGGGAGCACTGTATATGCAAGCCAGCAGGTCATTAATGTAGGCGAGGAACACTGGGAATAGTGCCTTGGGGGACGCCCGAAATCAAAGTTACTTTACCCGATGTCTGGCCCTCCAGGACAACTGTCTGGGACGATCGTGAAGGAAATTTGAGATCTAATTCAGGATGAAACAGCACGCAATTCTGAAACACTTCAGTGCTTAGTAAAGAAAAAAGTGTTATCTAAACAAATGACAACTAAAATTGCCTCATCTGGGCTTTGCTACAGTCATCTACTAACTGTGTTTGAACTTCAGGGCAAAAATGGATTGGTTCAACTGCTCAGTGAAAAGACCTATGGAGTAGTGCGTGTCACTTGTAGCAGAAACATTCTTGACTTGTTGACTGAATATTTCGCATCAGTACCAATGTGATCATAAACTGAATGGAGGTGTAAATTGTAAAGTCAACATTGTATTTACAAGGGGCACACTTTGGTGATGTGCTTGAACAAACCAGACTATCAAAGTGTTGATTTTATAACATAAGTATAAGGTTTATATAATTATTATATATATGCTGTGTCGTGAAAAAACACACTCATTCATTGCATTATAAACAGCATAGATCAAGTCTAGAACTCATCACAGGCTCATTGTCTGGTGAATTTGATAGGTAAAAAGACACCCTGCACATGTTTATGAGTGTCAAACAGTGAAGATCCAGATCTGCTGCCACATACTTGAAAGCTGATCTGAGTCATAACGGTTTGCATACTGCAATGCAATAAGTCTGTTTTTTCTTATAGCACAACTCATATAAAGTTAAACTTGTATACAGCATCCACTTACAGAGTTGAAAGCTAATGACAGAAACAGTAAGGCAGAAAGCTCCTTTAGAAGTTTTTTGTTTTCCTTTTTTCCAGCATAAAACGTCCAAATCACATCAAGAGTCCAGTGCATGGTCGCTTAGAACAGGTTTTACTGTACTTATATAATTTATAGATAAATATACATGTATATATATTTATAGGGATATAACCTAGTAACTTCTTTGATGTTCAGAAGTAAAGGCCAAAGATAGCTATCTGTAGGTCTTTCAAATTGTTACTTTGTATGCTTTTGGAAGGGCTAGTTTTGACGAAAAGTGTCATTTCACTCGTCTTTTTCCTTAAAAGTAACAGTTTTTACCCCCCCCCCCCCCCCCCCCCCCCAGAAAACAGCACTGATTGCTGTTTTACTTCTTCTAGTATATTTCCTGCATTTACACAAATGGTTATTTGATCTAAAGTTATAATTCAGAGTATACATACAAGAGTTAGCAAAGAAAACTAGTTTTCTTCATCTTTTGACCTCGAAATTTTCTGAAAACCGTTTTGGGGGTAGGGTTAAATTATAACGATTATTTTGAAAATTAATACTCAAACCTATCAATACTTTAGCATTTTCTGGTAGTACAAGTCATAATCTCATTATCTGTGAAGTTTGAAGACTTTCTTATGGTTAATAATTTTTTTATTCAATATTTTGTGATTATTCTTGGCGAAAAGTCCGTAATTTTCGACACACCATTTTCCTTAGAAATACAAGTTATTTATTAAAAAAATTCAGAAACCGACAAATGTGTTGTACTTTTTTCCTTCATGAGATTCCCACATGGTTAGGAAGTTGATAAAAGGTGTTTATTGTTGTGAGAAGAAGGTCTCTATATGCAAGATCATTGTTTAAAGACATGGTTCTGCTTCTCTGATTATGTACCGAGAAATTTTGCCAAAAATAGGTATATGTATATCTTTCAAAAGTGTGTAGAAAAAAATTTTGCGCACAAAGCTATGATTTTTTTTCGACAAAGTTTCTTATAATAGTTTAAATATTGTCTCTACCAAGTTTCAGACAATTCTTATGGATATTTCATTTGCATGCGTATGTCTTTAATTTCTACGTATACCTACGGATTCTTCTGAAATCTTCGGATTTCTGCTTAGTATAATATGTTTCAACTGTGTTTTACTTAGGAAACACCAATATGGCTGTCACACAGCTTAGATCTAGATCAGACACCACGATACGCGGCGTCAGATCTGGACCAAAACTGTTTTCACAATTAAGTTATAGTGTTTTCGTGCCTGTTAGTGAAAAAGTAAAAGGTAGGATTCCTAAAATCGCGAATGAACATTTGGAAATATTAGGATTTTTATGAGCAAATTATGGTGGCCTTGCTTTGTCAAACGCCTCTGCAATGTCCATGCAAAGAACATTTCCATTATGGACTTGTAGCGATGTTGGATGAAGGAGACATGCCGATTTTACATGGACGTTTATACCTAAAATATATGCTGTAAATATTGTTACGTTCTAATTGAGTCATGACATAGCTGGTAACAAATACAGGTTAATGATATAGGCCAATAATTAATAGCATCGATCATGTTTGTCATCTTTTTAAAGACATGACATACATTTGCATGCTTTCCGTCATTTGGAATTTTTTCCTGAAGATATATATAATTATACTATATACAAATGCATATTAAAAATAACAGCGAGGATAGGTGAAACTATATCGATCTTTGCATTCTATAATAACTTTTCCATGAAGACGGTCTGGGTCTGAAGTTTTATGTTGATCTATAAGTAATTGCAAGTAATTTAGAGATACCATTTGTTGGGATTTCAATGTCCTGCATTTGAGGGTGGGGACTTGGATCTTTATATAGAGTTTGTCGTGAATAAATGGGTGTGAATACATGTTAGAACTGGTCATTTCAGGCACCCTTTAACTGTGATATTGACTTTTGACTTCAGTTATAGAAAAATAGAAAAAACTTGTCCTGAGTATATTTACTAAACCACATGAGCTAGAGGAACCAATGCATATTAGCCGTGTCATGACAAAACCAGCCTTATTGCTTTGCAGCATTGTACAGTGGAGAATCTGTTATTCTTTCCCGTTTAAACGCAAACGTACGCAAACGCAAAGCGCTAAAACGTAGAAAAGAACAACTTTTAGACAATTCTGATAATTCATGTTTATCTTGGTGGCAAACAGTTTGGAGCCTGATCAGACGCCGGGTTACCCGGCGTCTGATCTGGCTCCAAACTGTTTGTACTGTAAATAATAGTTTTAGTGTAAACGCGTTTATTGGGAAAGAATAACAGATTCTCCACTGTAAAGACCAAGCACCGTTGTCATCAAAGCTCTGTATCTGAGTTTGGTCTACACCACAAATGCAGTAGATAATACTGCTAAATACAATGCTTTAGATTATTATGGGTGTCAAACGGAGTAGGTCAAGGTCAGCCGCCGCAGTTGGCCTTGATCTACACCGTTTGCAATGCAAAAAGGCAGGTTATGTCATGGCACGGCTCATATATATTATTTTTGTGTATGAAAATACATATTAGGATGGCGGAGTGTCGGATACTAATTTAAGGTCACTGTGGCATTGACCTTTGACCTCGATTATAGCAAAAGCTGGCCAGGCTCATGTCCTATATCATTTAGTGCATGGGCACATCTTGAGATGACTCGTGGCTCGTGTAATTTTCAGTTCACTGATACCTTTATCTTGACATTCGACATCAACTATTTAACCCATTACCCAATAAATACGCATTTTTACGCCCCTAATTCATCCCTTCCTGAAGAAAATAGTTCCAATTTATACAGTTGTGAATATTTAACATTAGAAATAATTTCTATATTCTAGCAGTTTGTAGCTTAAATCAGGCCGACAGTAAAGCAGAATGCGCCTTATGGCGCATTCTGCTTTACTTTCAACCTGCTTTAAGTTGTCACCTATCTTCAGTATTAGAAATTGGCTATGGGATAAGAAGCTTGTATGGAACACATCAGCAATGGACGCCAACTTTAGTATAGCTACTGTGACATTGACCATGACATTGAACCTCAATAAAAGAAAGGATAACTTGTCCATGACATATTTTCTATCCTATATTAGCTAGAATGGAATAATGGAGTGTAACATACAATTATCAGGAAAAATGTCTAGTTATATATTAAGCTGATTTAAGGACTGTTTTAAAAGTTTAAGCAAATATTTTTAGAAGAAAAGTAAAACCAACAGTGCAAAATCTTGACCATGCAGAGGGACCCTCAAAGCGCACTCTGCCAAGGGTCTACACTGTTTGAAAAATATACATGTACTAGTTTCCGATGTAGGAAGGCTTAAGAATATTTAGCAAGACATAAGTAACCATGGATCATAGCTCATCTGTCACTGTCTCTCCTCTGTCATATTCAAATAAACACAAACACGCAATATAATTTCTGTGTTTTTCTATTTCAAAACGCTTCGCATTTTAATACAAAAATGAAAGCAATAACAATGTATCATGCACAAAACAAATTATAATGGAAGAAAGTAAACGGTCAAACTTGTGTACAGCGGCCACTTAACCCTTTCCCTGCCAAATCTTTTGTGAGATTTTTACCCCTTCACCGTTTCATTGTCGTCTGCTTCAAATGTGTTGTCTGCAATGTTGTTTCAAATTTAAAAAATATGGCAGTATGACTGAAGAAATTTCAAAACGAGTGTCAAACAGTTTGGATCCTGATCAGACGCCGCGTTACGCGGCGTCTAATCAAGATCCAAAATGTTTGCAAACGCGCTTTTTTAAAAGTGTCATTGAGAGCGAAAGGGTGAAAAGAAGACTTATAACCATTCACTGCCATAACGTCATCTGCTTTAAACAATAATTGTCGTCTGCTTTTTCCCCAATTTTTAATTTGAAGTATATTTACTTAACCCTTATAAATCGTGCTAAGCGCGACCTGGCTAACATTTGCAAACAGTTTGGATCCAGATCAGACGTTGCGTAACGCGACTTCTGCAGGATCCAAACTGTTTGACACTCGTATCGATATGTTTTAAGTCATACTACATTGAATCTTACTTTGAAACGATCTTGTAAACAACAAAATTGAAGCAGACGACACTGAAACGGTGCAGGGGTAAAAAAACTGACCGAAAATTTGGCAGTGACTGGGTGAAAAGAGTGACCGCTTAGCACAAGTGTGACAGTATAATTATGATCATATAAATAGCTGCAACACCGTAACCATGACATAATATTATGTTTGCACGTTTAAAAAAAGAGAATAGAAAAAAAGAACGACTGCACGTGACAGCTCGAAATTGTCGTCTGCATCCGATAACTGTGTAATCAAAATGGACAATGTTGCATAGTTAACAATGAATACATATCAAAATAAGTTGACCCATCATTACCTAGTGACGCATATATATGCGTCATTGCAAAGAGTCTACTCATGAAGAGTACACTTGTCCGATGAAAATAGAGTAGACCTGTCGTCCACACGGTGTCTTTTTGCATTATATTGCAAAATCAAAACAACCGTCCATAGTGAAATACACTAGACTTATATGGAAAATGCAATTGTTCATTTAAAGTTTCAGGGGTGAACGAATTTTAAAAGAACATACAAAGAAGACACATTGATAATTAGTGACATCCTAAAGCAGGATGGAAACAAAGGTACAATTGCCTTAGAAACCGTTTACTTAACATTCATCTTGCTATAAACCCTTATCTCGTATAGCCTGTTTCAAGTTTTGAAGACAGGTGATCACTTACAGCAGATTGAAAATAAAGCAGAATGCGCCTTCAGGCGCATTTTGCCTTACTTTCAATCTGCTTTAAGTTACCATTTGCCATGATGTGGGACATATTTCTTATGATATATGTTAATGTATGTATAAATTGGAACTCTTTTATTCAGTGGAAGAATAAATTAAATCTGCTAAAAGGTGATACTATAGTGGAAAGGGTTAAGTTGCTACCTTTCGCAGCCACCGACAATATCATTCTCAGCGTTTGTTATGCAGGGTTTATTCTAAACATACGAATTAACTTATTCGTCCATGAAATTTCAAATTGGCGATTCCAGTTTCAATTAAGCCTAGTCCGGTGTTCATTATTTGGGTTTGTTTTAAACAACTTATTACATAATAACAAATGGTACATGCCTAAATAGAGGACTCATTTAGGAGTCCCCTAACCTGGCTCAACAATATTTGTATAGGACAGTTGCATATTTCACGGGTACATATATACTATTTGCAAATGACGTGTATACTCGTTGCTAGGATTCAATGAGTTGATATGAACGTTGATGGTTGAGAGAAATTAAAAATCAATTTATTCAGATTTAAACATATGTTAGTTTGAATAGCAGAGAAGAAGTTATTGTTTTCTGTTTAAGTGAGACGCAAGCACAATGAAATAAAATACTAGAAAATGACAGCCTCGTGATAAAATAGAGGAATTAATAAAATCTGAATTGCATTTATCCTTGAAACAAACTGTTTACGAGTCAAATCGCAGTATGTTGAATAAGGGAAGTCAAATGGCAAAACATTTGTGTATCAACTATATCAACAGGCTTTGACTAGTAGATCATACAAACATACACGCAATGACTATTTATTACTCATCTAGTGCCCGACTTACGAAACGTCGTGCGACAAAAACGATAGTTAGTCAAAACTTTAAAATACATCCAATTTCTCATTTCTCCATCTAATCCTGTCTTATAACATCTCTTTGGAATCGTCATTTCAAGACGATACCTAAGAAATGTCACAAGACAGTGTTAGATAGAAAAATAAATAATAATTGAGAATTTTTGAATCTGCCTTACGACCGTTTTTATCATAAGACGATTCGTTAGACGGGCACCTGTTTCATGTCCCAATAAAGAATTTGAGTTGGGTCAGAGATCATTTTCAAGCATTTGATTGGTCAAATTTGAACTTATGCTGGACATGAAAAAAACATCAAATCTGATCATTCAAATGATTGAAAACAAGCTCTGCTCAAAGCTGACCAATCAAATGCTTGGAAAAATCTCAGACTCAACCCAAAAGCTTTATAACATTGGACCATTGGGTCTAGTGTATGGTGACACAGTTATACGTGTAAAATGGGGAAGGCGTTATTGAACAGAACACCCAATAACCCCCACTAAAACCGTAATACATGTATATGTAAAAACGTTGGTTTATTACAAACAATTTGGAGCCAGAACAGACGCCGAGTAACTCGCTATCTGATCAAACTGTATGCAACACAGATTTAACAATTTCAAACACCTGCCTATTTCTTCATTTAATGTAATTTTTCGCATTTCAATCAGTTTCGTTTAACCCTTTCGCTCTCATTGACGCTTAAAAAAACGCGCTTGCAAACAGTTTGGATCCTGATCAGACGCCGCGTAACGCGGCGTCTGATCAGGATCCAAAACTGTTTGACACTCGTTTTGAAATCTCTTCAGTCATACTGCCTTATTTTTTTTAACTTTGAAACGACATTGAAGACAACAAAATTGAAGCAGACGACAATGAAACGGTGAAGGGGTAAAACTCTCACGAAATATTTGGCAGTGACAGGATTAAACGGGAAGTAATACCGTCTTCTTCACTTTTTTGTCTTACGAACAGTCAAACACATTTCGTTATTTTCTGTGAAATGAATCTTTATCACGCTGAAGTATCTTCTACTTTAAAATTGTCCTCTGCCAAAAAAGAAACAATTTATTTTTGTGTATTTCTTTACACATGATATCATCATTTCGAGTGTCAAACAGTTTCGATCCTGATCAGGCGTCAAGTTTGCAAATCTTAGTCTTAGCCGCATAAGAAATACTTTCTGTATCCTATGAGATAGTAACTTAAAACAGACTGAAGGTAATTTTAGCAGAATGCGCAAGGCGCATTTTGCTTTACTTTCAACCTGCTTTAAATGTTGTCACCTATTTTCAAAACTAGAAACAGGCTATGGGGGCAATGGGTGAACCCAGTCTCTGTCATGACGTCATCAATTTTAAACAATTGTCATCTTTTTTTATTTCTCATATTTAAAATTCAGGTATTTTGACTTAAGAAATATTAAAATGATTGGAAACAGTTTGGATCCTGATCAGACGCCGCGTGACGCGTCGTCTGATCAGGATCAAAATTGTTTTCAAATAACCGTTTTACTCGGGGAAGGGCACTGAAGAGGATAAACCGGAAGTCTATGAGAAACAAAACATATTTCTCATTTGTTGTACTTAAATTCACCAATCCACATTCAGTTGCTTAAAAATGAAAGAAAACAGTAATGCAAAAAACTCCTGGACAAGCTTTCTGCATTAATTTTAACTGTTATCTTCCATTAAACTTTCACCAGTCATAAACAACTATACATTTAATTTTCTTTTTTTTCCCTCATGAATTTTAAACGTCCCTAATCTGGTTACTCGGCCTGGGAAATTTCAGGTTTGGAGAGTTTTAAGTCTACACATTAAATTGGTACAGATACTTGAGATAGGCTATACTTTTACTGGAGTCCATCGTATAATTGCTTAAGAGCCTTTCTGTGCATAGCTAATCAGCGAATGAAAACGACTTAATTTGCTTGTAATATTTTGTGCACGAGTTTCATGGCGTGTATTTGCACTGTGAGCGGCATGTCTGGAGAAAATAATACAGAGGAAAGGGGTGCTAAAAGTTAAATGTAAGCCCTTCACTGCCTTGCCCCGAGTACAACAGTACATCAGGTACATGTATTTGAAAACAGCTTGGATCCTGACCAGACGCTGCGTCACGCGTTTTGACTCTCGTTTCAGTATTTCTTAATTCAAAATACCAGAATTTCATATGCTGAATTGCAATAAGTGGACCTCGCTCAAGTAAAAAATACTCGTATTTCAAAGTTAAAACTAAGTCATATTTTAACTTTGAAAAACGAGTATTTTCGAACTTACGCGAGTTCGAAGTATCGAGTTTCAACTGTATATCCATAAAGTTGTCGTTATAGAGGGGTTTTACAGTACATGTACTTTATATGCATGCACATTCATATCAAAATGTCAGTCAAGACTAGATCTATATGTAACGCGACATGGCGGGGAATGGGGCGTTGATTAAATAATTGAATAAATGATATCATACATACTGTCAAATACATGTCTTAATGGAAAAAAGTTAAAATAAAACATGAAAAAGTTTTTTTTTTGATAAACACTCATCGCTTTAGTATGTAAATAGGTAATGGAAAACGCATGTATTCGAATTACTGTCTCGTCAGTAATTTTAAAACATGTGATTGATCATAATGAATGGAACATGCCCGTTTATTAGTTCACTTAACCCTTTCACTATCAATGACGCCAAAAAGCCGCGTTTGCAAACAGTTTGGATCCTGATCAGACGCCGCGTAACGCGGCGTCTGATCAGGATCCAAACTGTTTGACACTCGTTTTGAAATTTCTTAAGTGATGTAGTTCTGCCTTAAATTTAACTTTTGAAACGGCATTGCAGACAACAGTATTAAAGCAGAGGACACGTGGCGGTGAGGGGGTAAAAATCTCACGATAAATTTGATCATGAAAAGGTTAACTCACTGCCCATGAAACTTCAAACGGATTATGTATTCTATTTTGGGCTGTGTTTATAACCTATTGCAAATTGACGAACAGTGTAGATTCTGATCAGACGGTTCATTTCAGGATCTACACAGTTTGCATAGGACAAGTGTTCTCTTCGCAGGTACACTGTTTGAAAACGAGGCATATACGCACCACTAGGGTCCAATGGGTTAACATTGAGTACGCTTTGAGCGAGTTTGTGATCATGGACCATGCTTATAAAGCGTTTGAGTTGAGTCGGAAATCGTTCTCAAGCAATTGATTGATCAGATTTTAGCCTAGGCGTTACGCGGCGTCAAATCAGGATCCAAACTGCTTGCAAACGCGCGTTTAAGTGTTATTCAGAGCGAAAGGGTAACATGTTTTTCTCTAACTTTTTAATTCTCGTACAATGCAAAGCGAGTGCAGAACAGCTAATGAAACGACGCCATGTTTTTCGTATGTTTCAAACTTGTTAAATACCAAATTAGTGAGACATTTTCATTTTGCATGGACTGTTACAAGCTACATTTCACACTGAAATGACCCTTATAAACTGTCTGATACTTTTAATTGTTTCTTAATTTACGGCTAGATGTTGGGATGCAATAAAGCCTGTGCTTAACGCCCTTTCAAAGAATAAACATAGACCTGTCTTCAGACACAAGGCCAGCTTAATGCAGGAATAAAGTAATGCAGAAATCTCCGAAAGTCATCTGTATTACAATATCAATGCATATTGTTCTGAAGGATCGCTGAACTCGAGGTCAGTCTGTGTTGTTTGGAGAGGTAGACAAGTTTAACCCCTTCACTGCCATGACGTCATCAAATTTAAACAATTGTCGTCTGCTTCTATTTCTAAAAAACAATTTTTAGGTATTTTGACTTAAGAAATATTGAAACGAGTGTCAAACAGTTTGGATCCTGATCAGACGCCGCGTTACGCGGCGTCTGATCAGGATCTAAACTGTTTGCAAATAACTACTGTACTCGGGGTAAGGCAGTGAAGGGATTAACAAGGGAGTTGTTTAGCTAATATCGCCATACACTCGTAAATGATGTAAAATTTACAGACTCTTCATGTTTTCAAGTATCCTACAAGACAGACAATGTCAGTCAGTTTGCAAAAAGAATGGCCTGAATTTTGATGGATTTTTTGCGTCCGTTAAAACAACAATGTCAAATTAGAACCCTTGGTGTATAGTTTCATAAGAACGACATTAGGGCCATGCAAAGTCGAACGTGTGATTCCTGTTATTGGCAAACAACTTTACCACCATCGTTGCGCCTTAAAAGTCTCAAGTTGAATTGTCGTCTGCTCTAATGCTCTAAATAGATCTATGTCGTGAATGATCCTAGTCTGCATTGTTTTCTATAATATGTAGATCTAATATTTTAGTCAATATGCACAAAAAACGTTTTATTCGTATTACCAGCTAATGAGCCACTCCAACAAGCCAAATTGGAGCATCCATGAAACAATCCAGACCCAGACATAAATGGTTTTACCCTAACACCGTTAAGTATGGATTAATTTGTTTTTGCAAAACAGTTTGGAACCTGATCAAGCGTCGAGTCTAATCAGTCTCTACATTGTTTGTCACTTGTATTATTTTTTACGTGAGTGAAGAAACATTTTGACAGGGTTTTCTTGGTAGACGACAAAATTACAACAGACGATTTTTTTTTAGCGGGAAAAGGATGAATTGCAGTAAAACTATGTCTCGAGAGAGTATCTGCTTTGCATATGCAAATATGCACCGACAGTCCGGAGTTTGTACAGACAGGGCGTGAGCTGCCGACTTTGTGATAAAATAAGCATAAAATATGTCTAGCCGATATTACCACCATATAAATAAATCGTAGTGGGCAGAGAGATTTACTAGTGCAGCGCTAAAACCCATCCTGACTTCCTAGTGTGTTCATAATACAATGTACAATATAGATTACATAAATTACTGGTTTCTCAAGTTAAAATGCCAAAACGTCTAAATTGACAAAAAGTGTATCTACGTTTTATTTAAGCAGACAATACTACAACGTTGAAAGAGCTAAACGTCACTGAACGTTACATGACATTTGTCACATTGTATACAGTGTACACCACGACCAGGCAGCACATTGTCAACATCATTGTTGTTAATTATTTGTTTTGTATGAAATGCCCTTTGTTTTATGTACTTGTATATATGTTGAGGGCCTCATGGAAGATTGGTCTTTACCAAATGAGCTCTCTCGTTAAATAAAGTCTTTATTATTATTATTACTATAATCATTAATCTTGATGGAGAGAAGTATTAATACCAATAAGAAGAAGGTCCAATCGAGATTCTTTATGCCACGAATCATATATCAAATCTAAATTGTTTTTAGACGAGAATTTAACTCTTGCACTAACAAGTTTTATCGTCTGCTTTAACCCTAGCTGTTACCGCCAAAATATGGTCTGCATTGGTAGTGTCGTCTGCAATATTTAAAGTCAGCTTTAGAACTGTTTTGGCTGAAGAAATGTCGATACGAGTGTCAAATAGTTTGCATCCAGATCAGACGCCGCGTAACGCGGCGTCTGATCAGGATCCAAACTGTTTGCAAAGTCGTATTTTGGCGCCATTGGCAGGGAAAGAGTTAAGCAGACATTCTAAGCTATTCTTTATTATTTGATAATTCATTGTACATAAGTGACTATTACATAACACAAATAACAGCAAAAATAAATAAATCAGCAAAGTATGTAACAAATATCCTAAATTAACTCTGTATGCTGAAAAATAATAAAAATGTAAGCAAGCAATAATAGTTTTTCCTTTTGAAACATATAACAATTATGTACACGATTAAAATAATGAACATTAAACAAGATATGTTTATGAAAAATCAAATAGTATACTTTTAAACCACTGAAAGTCAATGGTTTGAAACGGAAAATCTTTAAATTAACCTTTTTACGAATGGTCAATGGATTAAGCAATGTAGAAACCTCAAACTGCAGGTAGCTTCAGGGCTGCCATTTCTTCGGATTGTTCCTAAATCTTCGGATATTTTCTAGTATATGGTAGCTTAAAGCAGACTTAAAGTAAAGCAGAATGCGCCTTAAGGCGCGTTCTGCTTTACTTCCTGCATGCTTTAAGTAGTCACGTGTCAACTAAACTAGAAACAGACGATGGAGTAAAGGTACGATTCGTAAAATCAAACTTGAAAAATGCAAATTTTGAAATATTAGGATTTTTCATGTCAACTTATGGCAGCCCTGTAGCTGCATCTGTTACAGTCAATCTGTGTAATCAGTCTATTCACGAAATGACTAGTCAATCTGTGAAATGACTTTTTAACATAGTCCTTTAATGTTTCAATTTATGATGGTTTATACAACGATATTTTCAAAGGCCAAAATAGTTCATGCAAAAACCACCACAATCTCACTCCAAAGCTACTCATTTCTCAAATTTATTTTTAAACATAAAAATAATACAAAGTATAGCTTGTGGCATTACATGAACAATATTCAATTATTTCATATTTACAGCGTTTAAGGTCTAAAGCATCATTTCACAAATTGCCTGAAATAAGTTGTGAAGTGAATGTGGTGTTTTGTGCATGAAATCTTTAAACTAATATGATTGTATATCATCATAAATTGTATCATTAAAGGACTAGATATCTTTGTGAAAAAGTCATTTCACAGATTGACTAATACTTTCGTGAAACGACTGATTACACAGATTAAATGTAACGCATCCATATCGTTCTGCAATTTGCTTCCCAATGTCCTAGAGATTTCACATGCATGTACATACAGTGGAGAATCTGTTATTCATTCCCAATAAACGCGTTTACGCTAAAACTATTATTTGCAGTGCAAACAGTTTGGAGCCAGATCAGACGCCGGGTAACCCGGCGTCTGATCAGGCTCCAAACTGTTTGCCACCAAGATAAACATGAAATATCAGAATTGTCCAAAAGTTGTTTTTTTCTACGTTTTAGTGTTTTGCGTTTGCGTACGTTTGCGTTTAAACGGGAAAGAATAACAGATTCTCCACTGTATGACGTCACCAATGACGTAAGAATAACAGATTCTCCACTGTACATCATTTCTACGATTGTTTTTTACCCCCTCACTGCCGTGCAATCGCCATTTGATTAAATTTAGATTTCAGGCATTTTGACTGAAGTACCATCGATGAGAGTGCCAACCAGTTTGGACCCTCTGGTCAGACGCCGCATCATGATGTGTCTGATCAGGACCCAATCTATCTGCAAATAACCATCGTACTCGGGGCAAGGCAGAGAAGGGCTTAAGTGCATATATCACAACAAATGTGAAAATCTACATGCATTGACACTTCTTATATTGAACACATCTTCAGTTGTACATTTCTACTTTATTATTCATGCTGAAACCAAAACCTACGATGCCAAAATCCATGGACAGAGCACGAACACAACACGGAGAGCTTTCCGTTTCGCGTAGGTGCTTCATTAACTCCCTCACTGCCTTACCCCGGGTACAATAGTTACTTGCAAATAGTTTGGATCCTGAGCAGACGCCGCGTTACGCGGCGTCTGATCAGGATCCAAACTATTTGACAATCGGTTCAATATTTCTTCAGTCAAAACATGTAAAACAAACTTGTAAGGTAAAGTCAGATGACAATTGTTTAAACCAGATGACGTCATGGCAGTGAATGGGTTCATAGAAAAATGCCTTCTTCTGAACTGTGGGACATTATGTGTCAGTCAAAAAGAACCCAATGTTTTCCATGTTACTGACTGTCTTTACATGGTTACATTCGAGAGAACTCCGTGAAACGATTCGTTGACAGGCCATGGGTTAACTTAACAGTGGAGAATACATTATGCTTTCCCGTTTAAACGAAACTTATCGAAAACACATTGCAATCAAATTTAGAAAATGACAAATTTGTGACAATCTTGAAGATTTTATATTAATTTGAGTGACAAACAGTTTGAAGCCTGATCAGACGCCGGGTTACCCGGCGTCTGATTAGGCTCCAAAATGTTTACAATTAACATAATTGTTTAAGCATAAACTCGTTTTTGGGGAAAGAATAACGCATTCATCACTATACATGTACAGAATACGTTTGATTGTAGTTAATTTATGACTAGTACAGATACATATTCCCGCCCTATTATGGTTACATAAAATCAGTTTTCGTCAACTTCTTTCACAAATTCGTTTACATTTTGTAAATACAGCGAACATCCGCTATTAGAACCGCTGAAAAGATTGCACTTTGGTGTGGTTAAGACATTTAAAAGCCTAACCCTTCTCCCGCTGAATATTCATTTATTAAAACCCCGCCCATATTGAACATCTATGACCCGAAACCCCGCCCACATTGAACATCTATCACCTTTTACTATTTTTATTGATACTGTGGACAGTGCTCCCTCCCCACAACGGCCATCTGAACAACAACTCACTCCTTATAATAAACGCTTGCCGTTGTTCCCCAAACAAGACAATTATGCCCAACCTTTTCATGATTGCAATATATCGTCTGTTTAGAATGGTCGTCTGCTGTTTTTCTCAAAGTCACATAATGGACATTTTGAAAGAAAAAACATATTGATGAGTGACAAACAGCTTGAATCCAGATCAGACGCCGCGTTACGCGGCGTCTGATCTGGATTTAAGCTGTTTGCAAATGTACAACCAAATTTCCCTTATGTTAAGTGGTCATCTGTCTAGAAAACTAGGAACAAGATATGGATAGCAAACTGTCTCGCACTTCGATTACAGTGATTCTTTTCAGTGGTTGTAACAGCGATCTATTTATACAGTGTTGTTAATATTATTAATATCGTTATACAAATGTGTCATGGGTAATTGTCCAACATGTGTACAGTAGGGAAGACGGCACTGGTCGTATTCGAATCAGGGCAACTATCGCGTTAGTTGGAATATTTGTCAACAAGTTCTATTCGAATCACGACTTGATGTTTTCCGTTGACAAAATGTTGTCAAACCCTAAAATCGAGCGTTGATTTAGTCACGTGACCGCGTTTATACCACGTGATTAGTGTCTCTACTTAAAACAAACATTAAGACCCTCTCAATTAATCGATTGGATCCAGATCACATGGCATTATGTGCGTATATAAAAATTGGGAGCATTACGACTGTTTTAACGGGTGTTTGATTCATTTCCATTCGTCCGGAAGTACAAAGTTTTCGTTGACTACAATTTCTATTCGAGTCGGGCCAAAATCGTTGACATCAGTAAATCTTCGCGCGTTTGCTCCGCCCACTTTTCGTTGACCACAAACTCGATGATTCGAATACGACCAATGTTTCCCAATTAACGCGTTTATGCTGAAACCAATTCTGTCTAATGCAGACAGTTTGGAGCCTGATCAGACGCCGGGTTACCCGGCGTCTGGTCAGGCTGCAAACTGTTTGCCATGTTGATTAAATTGATAAATTATACTTTTATACATTTAATTACATAGCGTTTGCGTTTTTGTTCGTTTTAAAGGGAAAGAAAAACACCTCCCCCCACTGTACGTATGGTTCTAATTGTATCATTATAGAGCAACATATAAAAAACTATTTTAAAGAACCTATCGCTCTTCTTTCAATCAAAACTTTAAAATTGGCCACCAAACGACAATTTTTGGCCGCTTGATATGTTTAATTTAATAAAACCAATCATCTATAAAACTGAAATTTCTAAACATAGCATACAGCGATACAAGGCAGTTTCGTGAAACCCTGAATGAAATAAATAAGCCACATTACTAGAAAAGGCCTTGCAAACAATGTAGATATTGAACTAGAAACAGACCAGCTGCCACGTTTCAAACGCGACGTTTGACCCTCTGTATCATCTGTGGGCGAGCTTGTAGTAGTACAGTGGAGAACACGCTATTCATTCCTAATACACGCGTTTATGCTAAATCATGGAATTATAAACTGTCTTCTGTATATTTCCGAGGCTAAATCTATTATTTCCAATGTAAACAGTTTGGAGCCAGACCAGACACCGGGTAACCCGGTGTCTGATCTGGCTTCAAACTGTTTGCGATCCAATTTAAAATCATCATTTAGAATTGTCAAAAAGTTTTCTACATTTTATTACTTTGCGTTTTTGTGTTTAAACGGGATAGAATAACGTTTTCTCCACTGTAACATGTATTTTGCAAATGGTTTGGATCCAGGTGAGACGCCGAGTTACTTGGCGTCTCATCTGGATTCAAACTGTTCTGAATTTTACCAATTTTGCAGACGATAATTGTCAAAACATACGATAATTGAACTGGAGGAGTGCTGATCAGGGACTACTGGTGCCCGTTTAATAAAAATTCGTACGACAAAAATGGTCGCAAGTCAAAACTTTAAAATACATTTAATTTCTGATTTCTCTACCTAATCCTGTTTTGTGACATCTTTTTGGAATCGTCTTTTCGAGACGATTCCAAAGATGTCACAAGACAGGATAAGATGGAGAAATAAATAATAATTGAGACTTTTATAATCTGACTGACGACAACATTTGTCGTACGAAGTTTTATGAAACGGGCCCCAGTTTTGTAGTGGAATTTGTGAACATGCTGGTCAACTCTATTGCGCAACACTCTAGAACTCGAACAAACGCAGCGGCTGATCTGAGTCTACACTGTTTGATATTCCGAACGTCCATTTCCTCGTGGTTCGGCCCAAGAATCTTCGACACCGGAGTCCAATCTTTGACAATATTTTGGTCTCTCCATTTGTCCTCCATCTTTGCTGGGTCATCAACCATTGAAAAAGAGTTTTCCTACCACAGCGCTGTTGTCATCAGGATATGCCAATTGTTCTTAGCGTATTTGATACGAACAATAAAACTGTAGTCAATAATATTAAGCTAATATTGCATGAAGCTGTTGTTGAAGAGTTATTTGAATTTGACGAATGGTTAGCGTTCCGTTTTCCTTGTTCGGCCGTTTTCCTTGTTACGCCATTCCCCATGCCATCTTTAACGACTGTTGGCTGATCCGAGGTCTGAAATTATAAACAGAAACTTACAGGTTCTATACAAAAAGCAACAGAGATACATTTAATTAACGTGTTTTTCATTTATAACCAAGGGCCCGTTTCATAAAACTTCTTACGACAAATTTGTCGTAAGTCAGATTATAAAAGTATCAATTATTATTTATTTCTCCATCTAATCCTGTCTTGAAAAGACGATTCCAAACAGATGTCACAAGACAGGATTAGATAGAGAAATCACAAATTAAATGTATTTTAAAGTTTTTGACTTACGACAACATTTGTCATAAGAAGTTTTATGAAACGGGCCCCAGTGTACTAGAGTGAAGAGATTGCAAACAGTGTAGATCCTGATCAGAGTGCTCCTACATGCAGGAACCCTCTGATCAAAGACAGCAAAGTTTCTCACATTGCAATATTTATTTTTTAAATGATTTTCAAAAAAGAAAGAAAAGGAAATGTTTATATTTTTTCAGGGGAGAATGAGTTAATTCTGTAATCAGGGTTGCTAGCTCTATCGGGAACTCGTCATCCTATCAAAGACACAGCGGTGCCTGAGCCAGCCACAGTGTATGAGGCATTCTTCTTTCCGGTTTAAACTTAACTATAAACACATCCACAGTGCTATAAAATGTATAAAGTGTCAGGTGTATGACAACCTGGACAATTTATACTTATCTGTAGCAAACAGTTTGGAGCCTGATCAGACGCCGGGTAACCCGGCGTCTGATCAGGCTCCAAACTGTTTGCATTAAACATAATTATTTTAGCATAAACGCGTTTATTGGGAAAGAGTAAGGTCTTAGCATACGCCCTCTGATTAGTCGATTCCTACAGTCAGTCTCAATTATGTAGACTACTTGTTTTATGAATTATCGGTAACAATGAGTTATGTTGTGCGTGCTTCCAAATCTCTGTACTAATATATACATACTTCTCTTTGTCTGTGAAACCGATAAAGATTAACACAGTTTATACGGAGAAGAGTCATTTTGGACAGGTGGTTAAACTGTAGAGATGACGTTTTTCCTTCCCAATAAACGCGTTTATGAAAAAATAAATCTTATTTTCATTGCAAACAGTTTGGAGCCAGATCAGACGCCAGGTAACCCGGCGTCTGATCCGGCTCCAAACTATTTGGCAATCAGAGTGAATAAATCGGTAACTTAGTAATTGCGCGAATATACACTTTTTATTGTAATGCGTTCGCGTTTCGTTTAAACTGGAAATAATAAGGTCTTCTCCAAAGTCAGTATTCTGGGATCCAGATAGAAGGAAATTAACTAGGCATTCTATGAATCGTTTTTCCATTTATATATAGATCTGCGAACTCCCATATTGGATAACTCCAGATCTCATTTATGTATTGTCCACATTTCACTACTCATTTAGGATTTTTGCTTTCAGCATTAATCTATTCAGCTCCATCAATAAATAGCAATGTTGTGCATAAACAGATACTATGGTCAGGGCGTCTTATGTCGCTGATGCGGAGGAGAGGTTGAAGATTACACTGTGCACAAGACGCACGTCTGAGTGTGAATACTTCACTTGGCACAAAAAGCACGTCTGAGTGTGAACACTACACTTTGCAAAAGACGCACGTCTTAGTCTGAATACTACAGTTTGCATAAGAACTACTCGCGTCTGAGTCTGAATAGTACAGTTTGCACATGAACTACTTACGTCTGAGTTATATACATTATAGTTGCACGTGCCACTGTTCTTTATGGTTGGCTTGACTAGGAGATGGACTAATTCCGCGGCCTGTTCTCCACAGTCCTGTCGGATAACATTCTCTACACACTCAGTCGCTCCTCGGACATGGCTGCAATAACAAGCAAGCATGTGTTTTAACTAGGGATGACAACGGTTAATCGATTAATCGGTTAACCGTTCGACCGTCCAATTATCGGTTAGAAAAACCGGTAACGGTTTATCTTAAAAAATGTTTTTATATACCGTCAAAACCTTAGTTAAACAGCTTAATTTTCCATTAAAGTTTCTATAATTTATAAAATGTTCGCTGTCAGACAGACAGCGGTAATCGTTTTACACATTGCACCTAGTGGACTATTCCATAATAGAGGGGCTTTACTGTATTTTTGATTGATTTTAGCAATGCATGCATATTGTAGAATGACAAACAGTGCATACCCTGATCAAAGAGTTCCGACAGAAGCCCTTTGATCTAGGTCTACAGTCTTTGCATCGGACAAGAACACTTTTCGCAGGTACACTGTATTTTAATGGCGAGTTTACTAGTCACTGGGGTTATATTAATACGTGTTTGACTGTACTCACATACAACTAATAAAAGTGATCCGGATTAAGCGGATCTTTATTTATCACCGTATATTTGTATTTTTTATTTGATTCTTACCTGCAAAACTCTTCGTGCGGTAGACTATGGACGGATGGACTTAATTTACTATCCAGGCACCTTTCGGATTTACTACCTCTCCGGCTAAAACATGTCATATATTGCGAATAAACTGAAAATAAAAACAGAATTAATATTCCTCATAAAACTCCTGCATGACTAAACACCAGCTGTAAGGGTTTGTGTTCCATGAAATTGTCAATATCATTTTGATCACCTTTAGCTGTTAGTCTGCTTAAATACATGTACAGTCGAACTTCGTTATCTCGAAGTCCAGGGGACTGAAATAAAGATATCGAGATAACCGAGTTTCGAGATGCGAGTTGTTGAGAGAGATCGATAATCAGTGTCAATTATCACCATCTGTGGACTTGTCATCGCGCAGCGTGTCATCCCACTGCGTTGATTGACAGGTGTGATGCACTAACAACAAACAATGAGTGAACTCGCGCATGTGCAGTTTCGCTCATTATTTTGCAATAATTAGAAAACTAACCTGATTGACTTTGACTTTTAATAAGTTACTATCAAAGTCGACTAATCCATATTAATAGCAATGATGCAGATGTTAAATCACAGTCCTACGCATTTTGAAACATCAACAGACGCTTACAATCATAACTGCGATTCGTACCAGATAATAACGTACGCGAACAATGTCGGCCAAACAATTAATGAAATTAAACTTGTAAACTGTAAATTAACTTCATTGTTCTTTCGCTTTCATTTACATTTACTTGTTTCTTGACATTAAAACCGAGAAAATCCCATTTTATCTGCGTTATTATCGCGATATATGTTTTAAGTGTGATTTTCACGAGTAACTGAATCTTACTGATACACGCACATTTCAAGCAAAATGGCGGCCGTCAAAAACGAAAGTAAGCATTTGCTATAATACACATGAAAACGCTGATGCTTAATATGACAGTGCATATAAAGGTGTTTGATAAAACTGATTCTTTAATTACCTGTAATTAAGAGTGAGACACAGTCACATTAACGCCGGTGTTTATTTCAGCTCCCGACCCTGTGTTTGCAAGGTGTGATTATTAACTACAGTTACTCGCAAACACATGAAAACCTGTGAAATCGATAATCCAAAGAATTTTCTTTCAAGATTTCAAGAATTTTTCTCGGCGATATCGAGACATGAATTGTAAAAATAGAGAACTTCGAGTTCGAGGGACCTAACATTTGACTTCGACATAAGAAAAAATCGAGCTGAAAAATCGAGATAAACGTGATATTTCTATATAGATAAAGAAGGGAATAATTCGGGACCAGAAATTTATATCGAGATATCCGAGATTTCGAAATAAGCGAGTTCGAGATAACGAAGTTCGACTGTAGTTTGTTTCCAAAATTGTGTCCATTCACTTAATTATTTCATTTAAATTGGAACAGACTTGCATTGTTTTAAATGGCTATTGTAGACGCGCAAATTGATTAATAAGCGAATTTAAATTGACAATTTGTATTCGGATTTAAAACCAATTTGAGTCGTCTTAAGGTTTATACAAGATTTATTTTTATTTCCATCTTGATTTAGCAGATTAACAGCCATGTATTATTGCTGCTAGTATCCGTGCATGTATTTCACTGACAGATAATATGAGCAGTCACGCCTACAGAGGGGAGTACACTGAGCGAGGAGGTTTATCTGTCCTAACAAACGCGTGTATGTTAAAATAATTATATCATTGCAAACAGTTTGGAGCCAGATCAGACGCCGAGTAACTCGGCGTCTGATCTGGTCCCAAACTGTTTGTCACTCTGATTAAAATAAAATGTTAACCTTTCAAAATTCGCCCACATTTTTAAAATTCTGTTATTTTCTACGTTCCATAGAATTGCCTTTGAATTAAGTTTCGTTTAAAACTGGAAATAATAATATTTTCCTGACTGTAGAAATTCAGAATTTGACATAACGATGGCATTTATCATTCCTAGATTAAAAACATAAATTGGCTGCCATCGAGACAAGAAAAAAAGGTCAACGCCTCTTATAAATTATAGTCAAACAAGACAAGACAAATATAAATCTAACGTAATGCAATGCAAATATAAGATCACGTAATGCAGTGCAAATATAAAGAAGAAAGTTCCTTAAAAAGCTTTCTGCTTTACTTTCATCCTGCATTAGGCAGGCAGCTGCCTTTAGACGAATTCACGTGTCGTCAAAGGGTGACAGTTTAACGCAAGTGTAGTTGTTGCGCGGACTTTACATATGGAATGTCATTTGAGTAATGTCAGTTACGCCAATTTCGTTGTTTTATTACCTAGTTTAGTATTCAATAATTAGCACAAAGTGCCCCAGTTGTATTGTCATGTTAATGTACATGTATTACAGTATAATAATGTATAATAAAAGTGTAACTATGAGGGATGAAAATATCAAACGATAAAACCATGTTACAGTGGAGAAAACGTTATTCTTTCCCGTTTAAACGCAAACGTACGCAAACGCAAAACAATAAAACGTTGAAAAGTACAACTTTTGAACAATTTTGATAATTCATGTTTATCTTGGTGGCAAACAGTTTGGAGCCTGATCAGACGCCGGGTTACCCGGCGTCTGATCTGGCTCCAAACTGTTTGTAATGGAAATAATGGTTAATACAATATAGAGTAAACGTTTTTATTGGGAAAGAATAACGTTTTCTCCACTATAGTTGTTGAGTCGTGAAATATAATGTTCACTACTTAACCAATGGCATTGCAGATGACATAAGTTCACTTTATCAGTCTGTCAAGGTACGTCTAAAGGCAAGAAAAAACGTTAATGGCAAATAAAACAACCAGTAAACCAATTTTAAACGACCTAGAAATGACAAAAACAGCGTAGACCCTCATGAGATGCTGCGTTACGCGGCGTCTAATCGGGGTCTGTACTGTTTGTTATTACATATAAACTGTTCTGCTGTATGTACAAACGCTGTAGCGTCCTTATATCACCCTTGCACATAGTGTATATCTATCATGAAATCTTCAAGCAAGCACACAAGGAGAGTTCATAGCAATACTCCTGTATAAATGGACCAAGGTCGACCTGGCTGGCAAACTTACTTTCATATAAATTCTGTGTCCGACACAGGTCCGCTAGTTCCTGTTCCGTGCCCTTTAAATGAGTGATTCCTATCTTTATATCGGCATAATCTTTTTCAGGACATATGTCCACTAGTTGTTTGATACACGTCATACCGTCGATATATTCACTGAAACAAAAAATAAAATCCTGATAATACGACCAACCTGGACAGCGCTTGTTTTCTTTGTTGAACCTTCAAATAGATATCTACAGTTTACAATAAATTCAATTCCTATTTGACTATTTTGGGTTGTCTCTTTTTACAATTCATTACACAATGACAAACAGTGCAAACCCTGACCACACGGCTCATTAGGCCCCTCTCAACTGGGTTTACACTGTTTCCATATGCCAAGTGTACTCTTCATAGGTAGTGTGTTTGTAAAGGACGAGTATATTCGTCGCTAAGATTCACCTTACCTCAACAAAACTTGTCACATCGTGAATTATAATTGGTGAAACAACACCTTTGTTGCATTTCTGTCTAGTCAACATAATACCCTTCCATAAAAAACATAACTTAAAACCACCTGCAATAATGTAATTTAAATAGCTACCCACTGAAACGGCAAAAAGTCTAGTGTAAGGACACGGGTGCGTCCTGTGCCGATATAGCATTAGCTACTACTGTACGCTTGTTTAGGCAACACTATCGAACATAACATTCATAAGTTCCATAGATATATACACTTTTTGCACTGATCAAATCTGCTGTCCTCTCGAATCATATGTAGCAGAACTCTACATTGGGCCATTGGTCACACTCTTCGGATCCACCGATTTTTTGTCTTTTGAAACACTGACAACGTTGTGTTTTTTTGGTTGTACGCTAAAATTCGGTTTGTGGCGTATATCTAATACAAATAGAAATAAATGTTTGGTAACTATTATTGGCAACATTATTGGGGGAACTCGTTTATGTCAAACATAACAGTATTTCAAAACGTGGCTAAGCTACATTTCAACTTTGAAATACGGGTATGTTCGACTAAGCCGAGTTTGAGATATCGAAAATGAACTGTAAAAATACGGATAAGTTCGAACTTAAGCGAGTTTGAGATATCAAGTTGGATTATTATCTGGGTATATGATGGAGGGGCATATTACCTGCAGTAAGCTCGGAGTGTTTCTATGTCTATACCCGAGAACAGGCGTCGTCCACTCTTCTCTAGGTTAGCCAGCTGGGTACTGTAACTGTCGAAACAGGCGTAAGACACTTCTTGTAGCTTACTCGTAGAAGGACACTTGCCTATGCATAGGACAGGGAATATTGCACCTAAAAAAATAGAAAAAATATATGTAGATATATTAAACAAATCAAAATCAAAATTTATTCCTTAAAAAATGTAACAATACAGTCATTTTATGAAATCGTGCTGGGGCCCGTTTCATAAAACTTCGTACGACAAAAGTTGTCGTAAGATAGATTATGAAATTCTCAATTATTTTTTTCTCCTTCTAATCCTGTCTTGTGACATCTCTTTGGAATCGTCTTGAAAAGACGATTCCAAAGGGATATCATAAGACAGGATTAGATAGAGAAATCAGAAATTAAATGTATTTCAAAGTTTTGACATACGACCGTTTCTGGTTGTACGAAGTTTTATGAAACGGGACCCTGATCTCTAAAGACGTGTTTAATGCAGGAGACAACTTCTAAAGCAGCTATCTACATTATTGGTACACTGCATGAATCAATAAACGCATGGCTTGGACTTTCTATAGAATGGTCACTTGGTGCATGCGTGTTTGTACATGTAGGTTGTGACAGTTAACAGGCATACAGACAAACATTATATCACGGTGACCCAAAGATTTCATGTATGGGACGGAACTGGGGGCATTAACCAAAATATAAACACGCACATATCAGAAATATGACTCAAGATATGAGTGAAAGAGTGCTTTGACAAAACACAGTGTGCAAATCCAGAAACTCAGTGTCTGACAAGGAACTGTTGTGTTTACAATGACAAAGAACTACAATAAAATATATTATTAGTTCTATAAAATTTAATGTATGCGATTACATGTACCCTTTGAGGGACAGGATATACTCAGACTTTGATAGATCATGAATAAGTCGGGCACATCGGACATTGCAAGCATTGAAGACCTAGTATAGACGGTAGTAATTTCCGGAAGACGCTTTATAGCTCATACATATCTTCCAATTTCGTAACAACCTGCCTTTTCCGCGTATGTTATACAGTCATAAATTTATTAAGATGTCACTCTTAAAGAAGCAGTAGTCTCTGTAAAGTAAATTGATCGCTTAATGCAAGATACAAGTAAAGCAGAAAGCTCCTATAGGAGCTTTCTGCTTTATTTGTGTCTTGCATTAAGTCTGCTATACTTGTGTTCTGCATTAAGCAAACCATCTATTATGAAAGATGAAATATTTTGTGTGACCGTTGAACACAAGTGTAACTGTTAGCGGACTGCGGAGGAAGGCCTCGGTGCTTTATATCTGAGAGGCTTATCAGCAAGAGTTTCTCCCTGTCATGTCACTGTGATAATCGGCCATGATTTACTCCAACAACAGTTGCTTTTACTGCCTCCCCTTACCCAGGGCGATATGAACATTAACCCTCTCTACTGTCGACATATCGTCTGCTTTAAAATTGTCGTCTGCAAATGTTGAAAAAATGATTTGATTTATCTATTTTAATTTATGGTATCTATAATGATGAGTGCCAATCAGCATGGATCCAGATCAGACGCCATGTCCATCAACGTCTGATCTGGATCCAAAGTCGTTGCCTAGGCATGTTAAGTAGCAGTCTGGCAGGAGACGGGTTGGAGACTCCGCGCAGTTAACATCTTGTTCAGACGTCGGGCCTTAGGACGTCACAACATGATCTAACCAGTATGATTTTTTTTCTCAGATTCGATTGAATTCAGATCGAACGGCAATAGGTGGTCAAGAAAGCAGCAGACGACAACTGCTTTCACGCTTGGCAGATTTCGTTTGCAAAATATGTCGTCTATACATGCAGAAATCATCAGAATTAATTTATCTGCCATCTCTTGTAAAAAAAAACCCCACCTAACTATCATCAGAGTTTCAAACAGTTTGGATCCAGATGAGACGCCGAGTTACTCGGCGTCTCATCTTGATCCAAACTGTTTGCAAGAGTTATCACAACTTCTGCAATGACGTGTTAAAAGATTAAAACAGCAGACTAAAGGGGGTTGTAGGGATGCTGGTTCATAAAAGTCTCGCTACATTTGTTCGCCATGAAAACCTAAACAAACCCCGGGCCTTTGATCTGATACAAGATACAAATCGTAACGTTTCTTACTTGTAGTTGTACAGTGGAGAAGATATTCTAACCTAATAAACGCTAAAATAACCATTTCTATTGCAATCACTTTATTTACCCGGTCTCTGAGATCTTGTCCCTACCTGCTGCAGGTTGGAACAAGATCAGAGGCCGGGTAAAATAAATCTCCAAAGGTTTTTTGTTTGTTTTACATTAACAATTTAATTGTATTGCGTTTCGTTTAAACGGGAATTAATGACATACATACTAATAATAGAATCATTAACCTGTTCACTGCAAATGACGCACTCTAATGCATTTACAAACAATTTGGATCCAGATAAAACGCTAAGTACCACGGGGTCTGATCAGGGTCCAATTGTTTGACACTAATAATCAACATTGCTTCAGTCCAACTTTCAAAGACTTCAATAAGACTAAAATTGCAGACGAAATTTTAAGCATTAAAGAGAAACTTATATCCTATAACCCATTTGTCATGCTTAGCGCGACTCAGCTAACAGTTGGAAACAGTTTGGATCCAGATGAGACGCCGCGATCTGGATCCAAACGGGTAGACACTTATGTTCAAACTATGTTTAGTTTAAAAAGCATAACAAAACTGAGCCTTCTTTTTTTTAGAAACCATATTTGAAACAAACGACAACTCAGTATGATAAGGGTTAACCCATTGTGCCCTAGTGACGAATGTATGCGTCCTTTTCCCAAAATGGTAATTGTGAAGAGTAAACTAGTATAATGCAAACAGTGACGTCCCTGATTAGAGGGCTCCTGTAGGAGCCCTCTTATCAGGGACGTCACTGTTTGTAATTTTTGCAATTTATTATAAAAACAATCCTAAATAGTCTAAAATGGACCAGCTTTGATTGTAAACAGGAGTTCAGGACCACAATGGAAATCGGGGACCACAATGGAAATAAGGGAAAATATATTTTCCCTTTTTTGTGCAATCCTTGGTATTGGTGAGCATATCATGTGCATTTTCATGTATATGCATTATTTGTTATAGTTTTCATTATATGTGTATGCATTTGTATTGCCATGTTATGCCACTATTGCCAAAATAAATTCAATCAATCAATCAGTCCGTTGGAAGTTTCAGGGAACAATGAGTTAAGAGCCAATGGATGGTCAATGAATGATTATCGTTTCTGCTTCAGGAGAGACAGTCATGTTTTGTTATTGCTTATCTTTTTTAATTAATATTAAGTTTTCCAAAGCTGTGTTACCAATGAAGGAACATAAAAGTGCCATGATTTTTTCTGTTTAATAATTTTAATGGACATTGTATAGTGTATACTTTAAATAGCATTTTCATACCTTTGGTTTTATTGCCTAGAGCTATTGCAGATTGAACACTAATGTAACAAAACATGTTTTCTAGCTTTGACAAATATAGATTTAGACAAGAATAACTTTAGGCAAGTATAGCTTTTAACCTAGTGTATATCAAAGGGAACATTGTCAAACAGTGTAGACCCTAATGAGACGCCGATTTACTGTTAGAAAACACTTACATGTATGTCGAAGTCTAAATAGTATGACTACCACAAATGCGTCTCTCTTCGAAAACATACCGATTACACAAAATTTGGACCGTTAAAAATAGGAGACTGTTAAATGCAAGACACAATTAAAGAGCTTTCTGCAATACTTCTGTCCTTCCTCCAGCTGTCACAAATCTTCAATATAAACTATACGACTTTCCTGAGGGTTGCTTATGAGAGGGAATGTTGTAGACTAACAGAGCGTTTTGTTGTTTGGCATTTATCGAGAAAATGCGGCATCGATTTAAAATAGTGTCACGTTATGCTTTAACCCTTTCCCCCATAGAAGCGAATTTTAGCGTATTTAAGTTATTCCTCCGCTGAAGAAAATAGTTCCAGTGTATATCCTCATGAACAATTACCATTACAAATATTTTATATAGCCTAGCAGATTTTAGTTTAAAGCAGGCTGAAAGTAAAGCAGAATGTGCCATAAGGCCCATTCTGCTTTACTTTCAGCCTGCTTTAAGTGTTCACCTGTCTTCAAAACTAGAAACAGGCTATGAGGTAAAGGATTAAGCTGTTGAACCCATTACCCCATACAGTGTTTCTTGATTTCAAGATAGATGACCACTTAAAGCACGTTAATAGTAATGCGGAATGCACCTTTTAAGCCATCATCTTCTAGAACGTAGAAAGTATTTCTTATGGTACATATTCATGACATTATAAAAGGAAACACATTTTTTCAGTGGAGGAATACTCAAATTTAGGTTTTACTGTATACAAATATTCACGGTACGAAAGCATTCCCTTTGGAATTATTTCATTCACTAAATTAGGTTTGCTTGTAAAAGGTTCCAGAGATAAACATTGAAGATCAAATGTTAGAAAAAAACCCGCACGAATAATGAAGTTCTTAAGTCTACTATGGTGACAGACAGGAATTCGAAACAGCCCCAGAATTATACTGAACCCTACATGGTCCGCCAGGCATTGATAAAACTCAGACACGAAACAGCTGGCACCACGCGCCGAATGATTTATAATTCGATACAAAACTTGAAGTTTCCACAGGTTGAAAATGTGGTGCCGAACCCTTTAACTATTGTGGTATAAAACAAACTTTGAACAAGACACATGCCACACTTCATTGCTAAATGCTCCTGTTGGGATATCAACAGAAACAAATAATTACAACTTCAAAGTTACTAGATAGATTTGATACAGTAAAACCACGTTAAGTTACGACTAATCATAAAATAAAAGCTATTGGCATAGTGTGATATGTATAGTTACAAGTTTGGGTACTTTCTGCTTTATAGACTTCGAGCTACTGAACACCCCCCTCCCCCCATGTGGGGATTTTTGAACACCATACTTTTCTGAAACCTCATGGTCTTCCGAGTACATTCTGTTTTTCTGCACTTTGTACGTTGGGGCTTTACCTTGTCAGAGCAAATTGAAATTACCTCCCCTTTGTGAAAATTAAATTCTGATAGATAATGTAATGATGACTTGTTTTAGTCGCAAAATAGCTGTTCTTCACTGATATCACCATTGTTTTTATGGAGACATAATATCTATCCCAACAATCGATCGAAACGAGTGTTTTCTTACTTTTTACTGAATTATCTCCCCTTGAATATATCAAATACAATAAAAACTAGTTAATTCATTGTTTTATTACATTTAAAGCTTCTTTGAAAACCTAGATTTTCTTTAAATGATGATAAAATATTCAACTGGGTATAGTGAGGATGTTTTCTAGCATACATTTATTTTATTTTCGCGGAAAATATTGTCTTAAATTATGAAATAACAAAACTACCGACAAAGACTTGAATACAGTTAATAACTGTAAGAAATAAGATTCGGAGAATTACGTAGAAATCATGGATCATGGAAATGGATAGTACACGGATACAGTGCTAAAAAACCTTTTCTAGAGGCAGCCCACCGACCGATACAGTGCTACAACCCTTTTGTAGAGGCGGTCCATCAACGGATACAGTGCTATTATAGTTATCTAGAGGCAGTCCACCAACGGATACAGTGCTATAATAGTTATCTAGAGGCAGTCCACCAACGGATACAGTGCTGGAAACGGCATATACTGGCGGTACACCAACGGATACAGTACGACAAACGTTATCTAGAGGAGGGAAACCCACGGATACAGTGCTAAATCCATTTTCTAGATTCGGGCCACCAACGGGAACAGTGCTACAAACCTTTTGTAGAGGCGGTCCACAAACAGATAGTGCTATATAGGTTATATAAAGGTGGTCCAACAACAAATACAGTACTAGAAACATTATATAGATGCGGTCCATTAATGGATACACTGCTAGAAAAGTTATCAACAGACTGTTCACCAACGGATACACTGCTATTAACAGTATCTTGAGGTGGTCCATCAACGAATACAATGCTAGAAACCCTTTCTAGAGGCGTTCCACTAACATAATTATACAGGGCTAAACGTTATCTAAAGGCGGTCCACCTATGGATACAGTTCTAAAAAGCTTATCTAGAGGCGGTTCATCAACGGATATAGTGCTAAAAAAGTTATCCAGAGGCGGTCCACCAATATAAACAGTGCTTTAAACGTTATCTAGAGGCGTTCCACCAACAGGTACAGTGCTAAAAGGTTATCTAGTGGCGGTCAAACATCATATACAGTGCTTTAAACGTTATCTACAGGCGGTCCACCAACAGATACAGCGCTAAAATGTTATCTAGAAGCGATCCACCAACAAATACAGTGCTTTAAACGTTGTCTAGAGACGGTCCACCAGCCGGTACAGTGTTGGAAACGGTATATGCAGGCGGTCCACCAACAGATACAGCGCTAAAAAGTTATCTAGAAGCGATCCACCAACAGATACAGTGCTTTAAACGTTATCTAGAGGCGGTCCACCAACCGATACAGTGCTAAAAAGCAACAAAGAGGCGTTCCACCAACGGATTCAGTGCTAGAACCTTTACAAGAGACGGTTCATAAACCGACACAGTGCTTGAAACCTTTTGTAGAGGCGGTCCACAAACGGATACAGTGCTTTAAACGTTATATAGAGACATACCACCAACGGATACAATTCTACTAAAGTTATCTAGAGGTAGTCCTCCAACGGATACAGTGCTAAAAAGGTTATCTAGAGGCAGTCCACCAACGGATACAGTGCTAGAAACGTTTTCTAGAGGCAGTCCACCAACGGATACATTGCTAGAAACGTTATCAAGAGGAGGTCCACCAACTGATACAGTGCTACAAACGTTATCAACAGGCGATCCACCAACGGATACAGTACTGGAAATGTTATCTACAGGCAGTCCACCAGCGGATACAGTGCTAGAAATGTTATCGACAGGGTGTCCACCAAGGGATACAGTGCTAGAAATGTTATCTACAGGAGGTCCACCAACGGATACATGGCTAAACCGTTATCTACAGGAAGTACACCAACGGATACAGTGCTAGAAACGTTATCTAGAGGACGTCTTCCTATGGATACAGTGTCAGAAACCTTTTCTAGAGGCCGTCCATCAACGGATACAGTGTTAGAAATACTTTTTAGAGGCGGTCCACCAATGGATACAGTGCTTAAAACGTTATCTACAGACGGTTAATCAACGGAAACAGTGCTTTAAACGGTATCTAAAGTCGGTCAACTAACGGAAACAGTGCTAGAAACGTTATATTCAGGCGGTCCATAAACGGATACAGTGCTATGTACAACATTATCTAAAGGCAGTCCACCAGCGGATATAGTGCTAAAAACCTTTTGTAGAGGCGGTCCACCAACGGATAAAGTTTTTTAAACGTTATCTAGAGTCGACCCACCAACGGGAACAGTGCTGGAAATGGTATATACTGGCGGTACACCAACAGATACAGTGCTAGGAACGTTATGTACAGCCATTCATCAACATATACAGTGCAAGAAACCTTCTCTAGAGGACGTCCACCAATGGATTTAGTGCTTGAAACCTTTCCTAGAGGTTGCCCACCAACGGATACAGTGCTAGAAACCTTTTCTAGAGGTTGCCCACCAACAGATATAGTGCTAGAAACGTTATCTATAGGAGGTCCACTAACGGATACAGTGCTAGAACCATTATCTAGAGGACGTCCACCAATGGATTTAGTGCTTGAAACCTTTCCTAGAGGGTGCCCACCAACGGATACAGTGCTAGAAACCTTTTCTAGAGGTTGCCCACCAACAGATATAGTGCTAGAAACGTTATCTATAGGAGGTCCACTAACGGATACAGTGCTAGAAACATTATGTAGAGGACGTCCACCAATGAATATAGTGCTAGAAACCATTTCTAGAGGTCATCCACCAACGGATACAGTGCTAGAAACCATTTCTAGAGGTTGCCCACCAACGGATACAGTGCTAGAAACCTTTTCTAGAGGTTGCCCTCCAACAGATATAGTGCTAGAAACGTTATCTATAGGAGGTACACTAACGGATACAGTGCTAGAACCATTATGTAGAGGACGTCCACCAATGGATATAGTGCTATAAACCATTTCTAGAGGTTGCCCACCAACGGATACAGTGCTAGAAACCTTTTCTAGAGGTTGCCCTCCAACAGATATAGTGCTAGAAACGTTATCTATAGGAGGTCCACTAACGGATACAGTGCTAGAACCATTATCTAGAGGACGTCCACCAATGGATATAGTGCTAGAAACCATTTCTAGAGGTTGCCCACCAACGGTTACAGTGCTAGAAACCTTTTCTAGAGGTTGCCCTCCAACATATATAGTGCTAGAAACGTTATCTATAGGAGGTCCACTAACGGATACAGTGCTAGAAACATTATCTAGAGGACGTCCACCAATAGATATAGTGCTAGAAACCATTTCTAGAGGTCATCCACCAACGGATACAGTGCTAAAACTTTATTTAAAGGCGGTCCATCAACGGATTCAGTGCTAAAATGTTATCTACAGGCTGTCCACCAACGGATACAGTGCTAGAAAGGTTATCTAGAAGCGTCCCCCAACTGATATAGTGCCAAAATTTATCTAAAGGCCGTCCACCAACTAATACAGTGCTAAAATGTTGTCTAAAGGCGGTCCACCAACGGATATATCACCACCTCTATACATGTATAACCTTTCTAACACTGTATCCGTTGGTGGATCTCCTCTAATTTTTATTCTTCTTGTTTTGGTTGAAAGGGAGGCAATTATCTTACGCCCATAATTTTTTTTTTATTTAAAGCAACCGTCAAATTGAATGCTTTTCACTTGATAATGTTGTAAAATAACATGTAATTGGCAACAAAGGATTATTGTTCTATTATTTAATACATATTAAAGCATATGATAACACATAAATCAATTTTGATTTTGATGGCAGGGATTGTCTACGAAAATCCCAAAAATGGGTGATTTTGGTTTAATATTTTGACAATTTAACCCCAAAAATCAGTTTTTTGAAAGTTTTATTTATCATTACTAGAACCATTACACAGTTAAAACGATTGTTTGTCTAACCTGCATATTTGGTGTATTTATATTAATATCCACGTTCACAGTAGGGAAATCCAAAAAATTCGCGTTTTCATTTATTTTTTCAACAATTTTACCCCAAAATACATTTTTTAATGTTTAAGTTATCCTTAACAGTACTATTTCACAATAGAGATGTATAAGTATCTAGCCTGTAAATTTGGAGCTTTTAAATTGATAACCAACGAAACAGTACTGAAATCCCTAAAATTGGCGTTTTCATTTATTATTTCAATAGTTTTGCCTCAAAAAACATATTTCGCATGATTTGATTTTCCTAGATTTTTCTTCTGTTATTTGGTACATGCTCTACCATATGAAAACACAAAAAACATTTCTGTGCATCTTTTCCTTTATTTGGATGTTTGACGCCAGGGAATCTGTACTAAAATCTCCAAATTTGGGTTTTTGTTTAATATTTTCATGATTTTCACCCAAAAAGAACCATTTATTGAAAATTTTATTTATCCTAATTAGTACTGTTCCACAGTGGATATAACTGTCATTCTAATTTGTAAATTTGGAGCCTTTATGTTAATACCCAGGGTCACAGTATGGAAATTCCAAAAATTATCATTTTCGTTTATCAATTCAACCATTTTACCCCCAAAAATAGGATTTCGCATCGTTTGATTTTCCTAGATTTTTTTTCTGTTATTCGGTACATATAGGGGCATATGAAAATACAAAAATCGTTTCTGTGCATTTTTTCCCCCCAAATTTTTAAATGCCCTCTACTATAACAATATGACAGGAATTAAAAAAGGGAGGTAATACTTTTGTTCAATTACACACAAAGACTGTGCTGTATAACCCAAAGGTTATATATTTAGTTTGTGGACATATAAGGCTTTCATGTAAAGAAGGTTTCGTGATTAGATCTTGTTTCCATGATATATATTCCACATTTATAAAGGGAAAAGTGACTTGTTTTTGTATAAAAATTGCATTCTGTACTTTTAAGGGGAGATAATTTGAATAAAATTTGAGTTATGTCCAATTGTTTTTGCATTTTTTGCTTTCAGTTAGTTATGTTGCATAAATGAATCATTTTGTGTTAGATATATAAGTTTAATAAAAAAAATTATATTAGTGCAACAACTACACATAAAATTATGTATTTCTCCATTAATGCAAGGGGAGGTAATCTTCAAAGTCAAATTTTAGACTAAAGCCCCAACGCTCAAAGTGCAGAAAATAGGATTTGAACCTACAGACCCTGGGCTTTCAGAAAAACATAGTGACCAAAAGTCCCCCTATGGGGGGAGGGTTCACATTATTGGCCAGCAGCCTATTACTTTCATCCCGGGCGCTTTAATCTCGCTTATCGCGGATTTAATAGAATTTGAATTATAAACTGTTTGGGTAAGAGCAGACTCAGGAAATTTCGGCGTCTGTCCAGGATCCACAATATTTGAATATTTAAACCTTAGCAGAAACAACAACAACAGCAACAACGTATCATGAGAAACGAGACTTCGTGCATTGTAATACAGTATACACCTAGTATACCCGCCGTCTAAAGTCCAAGGTTCGATCAAGGTCTATACAGTGTAATACTGCCGATGCTAATGAGTGTCAAACAATGTAGACACTGGCCAGATGCCGCACCTCTCGCCTTGGCGATGAAAGAGCTCAAACGTTACAGTACATGATAAATAACTATATGATTGGGGTAAGTCGCCATAATATAAACAATATACTTCCTCTGGTAGTCATAAATTCTGATATCTCTGCTGTTTATTAATGATCGGTGTCTGTGGGTAAAGGCATGAAAAATGCGCTGGCAGGGCTGCCATAAGTTGACATGAAAAATCCTAAGATTTTCAAATTTGAATTTTTCAAGTGCGATTTTACGAATCGTACCTTTATCCCATAGCCTTTTTCTTGTTTTGTTGACATGCGACTACTTAAAGCAGACTGTAAGTGAAGCAGAATGCGCCTTTGGGCGCATTGTGCTTTACTTTCAGCCTGCTTTAAGCTACCATGTACTGGGGGAAAATCCGAAGATTCAAGAAAAATCCGGAGAAATGGCAGCCCTGCGCTGGGTGTTACACCTTCCGCACTAGCCCAACATAGACTTGAACAGTCAAGCTTGTATTAACTCTTTGCACGCGGGGTATTTTTTTTTCATCTGCACTAATTGTCGTCTGCTAATGTTCTAAAAATAGATGTTTCGAAATCTTTCTTTTCAAAACATGGTCAGAATGTCAAACAGTTTGGATCCTGGTGAGACGCCGCGTTTCGCGTCGTCTCATCAGGATTCAAACTGTTTGCAAATGTTATCATGGTTCCATCTCCAGCATGCTGAGAGTTAAAGGATAACTAGCCGAAAAAGCATGAATACCTCTGGAGACAAGTTACTGGTTAATGCAGGATGGAATTTATGCAGAAAGCTAACTCTATTAGGAGCTTTCAGCATTGTTTGTTATCCTGAAATTAAGCAAACAATCGGTATTTGAGATTCCACAATGGGATTCTATTGAGTGTACGCTTATTACAATATCGACTGTACACTGTATATATTGTTTGACTGAAAGATGGGATACATTTGTATCATTCTAATTGATTGTAACTAGTCACGATACCATGATATATGACATGTTATACACCATTACAAACCGTACAGTACTGTAAATTGTAATGATATATTTCATGTTATACATTAAACTAGGAAGGATGGATGGATGGGTTGGACAATTAAGCTCCCAGAACCACGTCATGGTAGCAAGGTCTCTGGGGAATACGTTAAACTAAACAGTAATATCTGAGGCATGCATTTACAGTACTAAATTTATCAATTCCGAGTGGTTTAAATGCAATGATATGTATTTAATACACAAAGGTGCATACATGTTAAAATTTACATGCACATTTGAATATTCCTACTCAGTCAACGATGCATTAATTAAGCGACAACTTCAACAGGACATCAAGCTGTAGTCTTTATCAGACACGATTACTTAATGCAGAATAAATAATACAGAAAGCTCTTACAGGAGAGGTATAGATCTACGCTACATCTTAACAATAGGTTTGACTATAACAAACAATAGGCGGTACCTAGGCAGAAAAACAACTGGAGGAGTCAGAAATGCTTTTTCTCGGTATACAGTGGAGAATCTGTTATTCTTTCCCAATAAACGCGTTTACGCTAAAACTATTATTTGCAGTGCAAACAGTTTAGAGCCAGATCAGACGCCGGGTAACCCGGCGTCTGATCAGGCTCCAAACTGTTTGCCACCAAGATAAACAAGAAATATCAGAATTGTCCAAAAGTTGTTCTTTTCTACGTTTTAGCGCTTTGCGTTTGCGTACGTTTGCGTTTAAACGGGAAAGAATAACAGATTCTCCACAGTATACAAACAATTGGTGGAGTCAGTCCAGAGGTTCACATGTCGCGACGGAAAGGTAGCGTCGGTGTCACTGTCGCATGCCGCATTCCATAGTGAAAACAAATAAAACTTATTCGTATCATTAAGGGCAGTAATTTATGATCTATCTTAACACTTAAGGTCAAGCCCGGGCTATATGCTCGGCAGCCAAATGCAAACGGATAAAAACCAACCATGCATTAACACATAAATGTCGACCAAACTGTTTAACATGTACGGTGGGAAAGATGTTATTCATTCATGTTAAGACGGAACTAAACGCAATCGTAGTCAAATGAAAAGTAGAACATGGAAAGGTTAATGAAAATATTGACGATATATTTACCCTTTACCCCATAGACTGTTTCTAGTATTGAAGATATGTGACTACTTAAAGCAGGTTGAAAGTAAAGCAGAATGCGCCCTAAGGCGCATTCTGCTTTACTTTCAGCCTGCTTTAAGCTATTAACTTCTAGAATAAGGAAAGTATTAAATATGACACATATTAATTACGGTATAATTTGGAACTATTTTCTTCAGCGGATGAATAAAATGAATGTGCTAAAAGTCGCTTCTATAAGGGAAAGGGTTAAAACTCAGAGTAGCAAACCTATTGGCGACAGATAAGATGCCGAGTATGGCTCTACAATGATTGCAATGGACATACTTGATTACATGCAATTATTTTGGCACAACGTTTTACAACGTCTTCTTTATGTAGACCTGGGGCCCGTTTCATAAAACTTCTTACGACAAATTTTGTCGTAAGTCAGATTATAAAAGTATCAATTTCTTTTTATTTCTCCATCTAATCCTGTCTTGTGACATCTTTTTGGAATCGTCTTGAAAAGACGATTCCAAAAAGATGTCACAAGACAGGATTAGATAGAGAAATCAGAGATTAAATGTATTTCAAAGTTTTGACTTACGACACCATTTGTCGTAAGATGTTTTATGAAACGGGCACCTGGACTTTAAAACAAGTTGTTAAGTTTCCATTGTATATTAAATAAAGCAAGTGATAACGAAAAAACGAAGGATGGCTGTAAAACAACAGCTCCTATAGCATAATTGCGGACATTCCAAAGGAGATTTCTGCGTTAACCCTTAGCCTGCCAGTCACGACTATAGCTCCATATGCAAACAGCTTGGATCCGGATGAGACGCCGAGTAACTCGGCGTCTCATCCAGATCCAAGCTGTTTGACACTCGGACAACATTTTCAGCAATTTTGAGCAACTTTGAAGCACTTTGAAACTTGAAGCAGACGAGAAATATAGCAGACGACAATTTATTTGGCGGGCTAAGGGTTAAGCTGCCACTTGTCCATACCACCTTCAATTAAATTTCTGTAGGGTTTTGGTTGTTATAACGGATATTGTATGTTCCAAAGGAACATATTAACCTATTGGAACAGAATTTCCAGGAGATAGCGAATTTGACGCGCTGGTATTTCCAAATAATTTATATTTATAAAATTCTGGACAAAGTTTTTGCTGTAAAATATCTCTTGACCCAATAGATGTTACAGAGCAAGGCCAAAGTCTGACCTTTTGTGACGACAACTCAAACAAGAAGTATCGTCGATAATTAAGACAGCAACTAAATACAGAAAGAAAACATTGCAGAAAGCGTCCTACGTTTTGCATTAGATTTTGCATTTTGCATTAAATCTACATATCTCATGCATTATACAGTCGGCTGCCATAAAAGACCAGACCACTTGCTTATTTAGTAGTCGATAGCTAGAGGTTTTACTATAGTTCCAGATCCTCTGGTCAGATTCAGTATCATGAAAGATACTAACGTTTTACAGGTTCCAATATGTTCCAGAAAGAGCTTCTTTAAATCGTTTCTCTCAAATAAGCGTCTTTTCACGTCTTTACACGTCCCTCACAATAGTCGTTTGAACAGCCTTCTATCATACGAAAGAGCCATACATAAGAGACTCGTGGTTTCCTGCATCCTAACATATGGGTGCCTAAAGAAGGCTTAAAGTAAAGTAGAGAGCTAGCTCCTAAAGCAAATTTCTGCCTTACTTTCACCATGCCTGTTAGAACAATAATAAAAGCTATGTAGAGAGGATTAATGCATTTTAAAGGTCCATGATCTATCACGTTGAAAGGACCATCTGATAACCACTGTCTAGTGGGCTGGTGGTATTTAGTCAATGTATCACTTTAACACTTAAAGAGCTAGTAGCATATTGACTTGCAATGGGAAACAAATTTGAATCCTGATCAGACACCGAGTAACTCGGCATCTGATCAGGATTCAAATGGTTTGCTACTGTGATTTTGACTTATGCAAGTTTTGACAAAAATATGGTCAATATAAGGATTTAAGCAGACGATGTTTTCGAGAAGACGACAATTATTCAGAATTTAAAGGGCTAATGTCACAAGCAAGCTGATACGGGTTAGACCTGTCCCCTCAGGCACAGCAGCAGCCCAGTAAGTATATTTTATAATCTTTATCATCTCACGGCACCGTCTGCTTCGAAATTGTCGTCTGGTTCAATATTTCAAAATTCATTTTTACGTCTTATCAATTGAAGAAACTCGAAAACAAGTCTCAAAAAGTTTTGATTCAAATCAGACGCCGAGTAACATGACCTCTGATCTGGATCTAGTCTGTTTGCAAATACTAGCCTTGCTGTACGAGGTGTGGTAAGGGTTTGATAAGGTTAACCCCAGCGTGAGCTACTTGTAACCCTAACAAAAAATGTATGCATTTAAGTGGTGCAAAAAATCAACATCTTATCCTTTAATCTGCTAAAAGGCTACTTGACAGCCACGTGCAATCAGTTTGTATCCAGATCAGACGCCGGTTAAACCGGCGTCTGATCAGGATACAAACTGTTTGACACTCGAAGTTTACCAGTCGCATATACATAAAGAATAATTTAGAGAAAACAAATGCAGACGACAAATTTTAAGCATGACGATAATATAGTTAGTTATGTGACAGTATCGGATGGACGTTTTTAAGTGAACGCTCTTTGCCAAACAGAACAAAAAAATATTTAACTGAATTACATTTTTATACACCGACACAAACACTAGAATTTTTCAAAAGCTCTGCGTGTTTAATCTTTGGGCGCTAACGATGAAACGCTGCTTATCTTTGTTAACAGTTTTGATCTAGAGCAGACGCCGAGTAACTCGACGTCACACCAGTATCCGAACATTCCGTCAATTCAAATTTATTTTGAAAAGGAAATTTAAAACTAAGTTTGAGAGCAGTAGCAGACGATAATTGCAGCAGATGGAATTATTGGTTCGCGTTCAACGAGTTAAAACAAAGGTCACGTCGCTTTCTAAAATTCAGACTTGGAAGCTAATGGAACAAGAAGGCTTCTACGTGTTTAATGTCTGGTAAAATTGTATTAACCCTAACCCTATTTTACCGTCTGCTTCAGTATTGTCGTCTGCAAACATTTTCTAAAACTAACCAGTTACCCCCATAGCATGTTTCTTGTTTAAAGACAGGTGACCAAACTGTGGAATGTTGTCTCCGCGTACAGTTACTCTTTCTCATTAAAACGCAAACGAAACGCAAACGAAACGCAAACGCGTAGCAGTAGAGTGTAGGAAATTAATAATTTTGACATTTCTCACAATTCATTTCCTGCTGAGCGGCAAGCAGTTTGGAGCTTGATCAGACGCCGGATTACCCGGCGTCTGATCTGGCTCCAAACTGTTTGTAACTTTGGAAATACATTTAACGATTTTAGCGTAAACGCGTTTATTGGGAAATAATAACGTTTACTCACTGTAGGAAAAAGTGAACACAACTTGAAAACACAAAGGCATTTAAATGAGTTTCAGTAGCGTTTAAGATGGTAATTGATAGTAGGTTGAAATTCAAGCAAAATGCTCCTGAATGAATATTCTGCTTTACTTTTAACCTTCTTTATGCGACCACCTGTATTCATAAATGGAAACTTGCAATGGGTTAAATAGTTAAACCCAGGAACTGTGCAGACGACATATTTGAAACAGACAGTATAACGACGCTTTGTGGGTTAAAAATAGTCTCGGAATATTTACGCTAATTGAGTGCGTGTCTGGATTTTATGTTTGATTCAAAGAAAAGATTTTTCCCCCCAAAGAAAACCATAAATAATTCAATTAAGTCATCGATCAAACAATATCTTGAAAATCTAAAAATTAATTTCCTCCGTTTCAAAGTTGCATTTTGGAAGCATTTGCTGCAAGTTTACATTAACCCTACACTTGCTAGTCGCGACTATAATGCTTCCTCTCTACAACAACATCCGATGGGAGACATAGATCGTGTCTGTTGTTCGGAGGCAGTCGTTATGCAGAAGGAAAATTAAGACTTTGCGTACATTTGCAAAAAACTTGAGTCTAGATCAGACGCCACGTAACGCGGTGTCTGATCTAGATTTAAACTGTTTGTGACTCGTCATTACATTTATTCTTTTAAAATGTCCACTTATATGTAACTTTAAGAAAAAACAGCAGACGACAATTTTAAGCAGAAGATATCGCAACAGTAAAAGCGTTAGACATAATTTTCCTGTTAAGGGAACTGCGACAAGGGTCGTTGTAAGGAGGGAGTCGTTGTTCGGAGGGCCTTTGTAGGGAGGGAATACTTTATAATGCTTTGAAAACAGTTTTGGTCCACATGCGTATTCAGAATCCAAAATGTTTTGCTCTAAGATTTCTATTTCTTAACCTTTTCATACCAAGTGGGATTTTCCATATTGATAAGTCCTTTTTTAAAATATTTAAAAATTAGAAGCAGGGGACACTTTTTTAAAGCAGATTTGGTGTCATGACAATGAAGGGGTTAGTATTACAGAATAAGCGTTAATATTGTTTATCGCAGCAAGGTCGAACCATGTACAGTGGAGAATCTGTTATTCTTTCCCGTTTAAACGCAAACGTACGCAAACGCAAAAAACTAAAACGTAGAAAAGAACAACTTTTGGACAATTCTGATAATTCTTGTTTATCTTGGTGGCAAACAGTTTGGAGCCTGATCAGACGCCGGGTTACCCGGCGTCTGATCTGGCTCCAAACTGTTTGCACTGCAAATAATAGTTTTAGCGTAAACGCGTTTATTGGGAAAGAATAACAGATTCTCCACTGTATTGGAATAAAATCAAGAAGCATCCACTTCATGAAGCCGAATCTGAGTTTCATCTAAATGTTATCCACCGAAACATGTTTTGTGGAATCTTCTTATTCGTATGTTTAATATATGAAGTCAAACTTTGTGTATGCGCCATTCAAAAGACGATGAATTCGCAGTATCCAATGTAGGTGACAGTTTTATGCAGAACAAAGGTAAAGCAGAAAGCTCCTTTTAGGAGCTTTATGCTGTTCTTTTGTTCTGCCTTAAGCATTTGTCCATCTTTTGAAAACCAATACCTTCTTAAAACACGTCTGCTGCATAAAAGATTGACGGTGTTTCTGCTAAATGTGATTATAATTTAGCAGGCGAAAATTTCATTAAGTAAACATTGCGTAACTCCCTTTCCACGGAAATTTTATTGCTGCACGATCAAAGACTTTACCATGGCGTCTAATTCGACAAATTTTGAGCTCAATTCAGCACAATAATAAACCACGATTACATAATATAATTATGATTATACTTAATATTTCTTTTAAAAAGAACGTACATGCATAATAATGTATCTCGTAAGAGAAAGTGTCGTCTGCTTGGAAAGTATCCAGGTATATGCTGTTAGGTCCTAATACGAAATGCATGTTTCTAAACTGAAGATCTTAAAAAAGAGTCAAGCAGTTTGAATGCCGATTAAATCTGGATTAAGGCCAGGTTCTACGCAGTTTGTAAATGACAAAATGTCGTTTTCGGCACTATAATGCGTATCGCTGTAACGGTGCAAAACATGTTCTTGGATACTGTTGCTTAATTTTTTATTTCAAAATAAGAAATAAAAAAAAACATTTTTCTCTTCTGTTCTTAGGCAGCAAAAAACAATATACGTATTCTGCAAGCTCTATCGCGGCATGGCACATGTGTCCTACATTAATTAAGCAGTCGCTTTCTTTTTAAACACTTTTAACCCTAACGACGAGTATACTCGTCATAATTTACAAACATTGCAACTATATAGTTTAAACATATTTTATTTCCATATACATAAGGAAATGGGGTCGGGTCACAAGTTCTCTCAACATTAGATTCGACCCTTCCCCTACAATGTATATAAACAATGGAACAAGGGCAAACAAAATATGAAACATATTTGAATGAACAAAACAAGAGATGGAGTGAGGAGGTGAGAGAGAAAGAGAGAGAGAGCAGATATATATATATATATATATATATATATATATATATATATATATATATATATAGAGAGAGAGAGAGAGAGAAAGAGAGAGAGAGAGAGAGAGAGAGAGAGAGAGTGAGCATAATGTGTGATCTACAACATAATAGTTACGTAAATAGATAGCTATTGTAGGTAACGACTGAACAGTATTTATTTTTATGCAGTTTGATAAGTTTACCAAAACAAGTCAAAAAAAGAAGTTATCGTCCCATAAGGTCAGGGTTGATTATCCACAGGTCCGACTATAAAGATGCAATTGATGATCTGACCTTTTCAAGTTAAAATCTTCTTGTTTGTTTAATGAACACGTGCACAGCAGCAAATAAGGTTTTGTTATCGTAATTTAGTTCAGGTTTACCGTATAAAAGTGTTTCAATGCTAAGGGGATGAAAGGCATGTGTTGCATGAAACAAAGATATTCTCTGGTTATGAAACAACGGACATTTAAAAAAAATAGTGACGAACAACTATATAATGATGGACATTACACTTGTCCTATGCAAACAGTGTATATCCAGATCAGATTTCTCTTAAAAGAATTTGTCATTTTGCAGGTTTTTTTTTTACAGTGGACTATACTTCATTGGAGATTGGAATTTTCCATTAATTTTGTAACTGCATGGATCAACGAGTTAAAGAACATAACGTCTCAGTTGTCGCTTAACGCAGTATACAGCATTCGACTATATAATGTTCACATATAACTCTTTCACTGCCAAATTTTATCGTCTGCTTTAATCCTGTTACCGCCAAAATATCTTCTGCATTGATAATGTCATCTGCAATGTTTTTTCAAGTCAGATTAAGGGCTTTTTTGACGGAAGAAATATTCATACGAGTGTCAAACAGTTTTGGTCCTGACCAGACGCCGCGTTACTCGGCGTCTGCCCAAGACCCAAACTGTTTGTAAAGTCGCCTTTTGGTGCCATTGGGAGAGAAAGAGTTAACAAAAGTTACAATTGAAAGTTTTCTCACTATTTGCATGGGGTTTCTTAACAAAAATCGAAATTATTGTCTTAGACTTAGATTCGACGAATGCAGATTGAATAAACAGTTATAGGTATGAGTCTCAAACAGTTTGGTAGCTCGGCGTCTGACCAGGAACCAGTCAGTTTGGCAATGTAACTACAGTCAACCGCCTTCTGCATGTATTTTGCCCTGTATATTAAGCGGTCACCTGTCGTTAAAGATTCTATTGACCATCTTCATCCAATGGTGCTTAACATATTACCCAATAGCCTGTTTTTAGTTTTGAAGATAGGTTACCACTTAAAGCAGGTTGAAAGTAAAGCAGAATGCGCCTTAAGGCGCCTTCTGCTTTACTTTCAGTCTGCTTTAAGTTAAGTACTATCTTCTAGGATATAGAAACTATTTCTTATGATGCATATTCATGACTGTTTAAATTGGAACTATTTTCGTTGATGGAGGAATATATATAGATGCGTAAAAAGGCGTATTTATGGGGAGAAAAGGGTTTAAGACAGACTTTACTGTATGAAGTCGCCCATGGCAATGGACGGGTTACGAGAATATTCAGGGTTAATTCTTTTTATGAGTCCTATAGACATAAAAACGCGAACTATGCAGTGTTCAGGACGCCTCACTGTCAACTGTTTATATGTTAATTACGTGAACCAGACTATAAAATGCAAACCTCGCGCGTAAAATAAAACTGGAAAAATCCAGGCCCCAAAAATTTAGCAGGACCACCGTGTCTCGGCCTACTGATAGCTACCATAAATTATGAAATTGCATATCTCATGTCTGTTCTGTTTTATAATACCTTTCACAGCGAAATGAGACCGTAATGGCATTGAACACAGTTTTGGTCCAGGTCAGATGCCGAGTAACTCGGTGCATCGACGGGGTGCAAACTGTTTGACGTCCATAGCCAACACCGATATTTCTTCCAGTTAAAATTTAAATTTGAAAAAAGAAAATTAGCAAACGAGTTTAAAACAGATGATATCATTGCGGCGAATAAGGGGGTGGAATTTAGCTATTTTAGTAAGTTTTGGAGTTAGATGGTCTTTTGCAACCACTGTAAACCATGTAAACTCCGCATCTGATGAGAGCAGGGTTCCAGATAAGAGGGAGTAAACTGAAGAAATCAAACATTTTCTCACATTTCAGCACCAACCCCTATGGTGTTACTACTCATTTGAATCGTCTCGAAGAGACGATTCAAATGAGTAGTGACACCATAGGGTTTAATGCAAAAATAAGATTTTAAGTTTTGAAATACTCCCCTTATCTTGAGCTCTGTGAGAGTCATCATTGTCTGCAGTGTCAGAGATTTAATATGTCGTGATGAACATGTATACATTACAGTGGAAAGTGTGTTATTCATTCCCGTTGAAATAAAACTAAAAGCAAACAAAATGTTATACAATGTAGAAAAGTACTGTTACCCTGAAAACTTTGGCGATTTGTAGCCTAATTTAAATGGCAACCGTGTTAGCCTAGCCACGCTTAGCATGATAAGGATTAACTTATTTATGTCTGGATATTGCAATGAACCGTCTCCCTATATTTTTGCTGGAAGATATCATTATATACATGTATACACAAATGAGATCTTAATAGACCACAGTGTATGTCCATACGTTGATCATTTCATTATAAAATAGCAAACAGTGCAGACATTTACGAGAAGCCGCAATTTGCGGCGGTGTCTCATTAGGGTCTACGCTGTTTGCTAATATTTACTTTTGTAAACTATATACAGTCAAACCTGTGTCAAGCGACATCTTCAGTGAATATACATATTGATCTTTCAAAACAGGTAACCGCTTAATGCAGGGTAAAAGTCATGCAGAAGGCTCCAGTTTAGCCTTCTGCATGACTTTTCCCTTCCATGCATGCGCCTGTTATGAATATAACATAATAATGTATCGTATTTTAGTGGTCGCTTACCGCAAGTTTCAACCGTACATCAATTAGTTAAAGTTTCAATTATGTAACCAGTGGATTGGTTGTACAATTTATTTTGTATCTAACCAGCAATCTTTGTCTATGGACGATTCAATTAGCTTTAAATCCCAACTCGAACGAAGTAAGTTTGATAAAAAGATACCAAACAAATATGAATTAAAACGTTCGGTGAAATGCTATTTAACCAAATTTTTCGTGAGATTTTTACCCCTTCTCCGTTTGATTGTCGTCTGCTTCAATTTTGTTGTCTGCAATGTCGTTTCGAAGTTAGAAAATAAAGCAGTATGATGAAAAATAATCAAAACGATGTCAAACAGTTTGGGTCCTGATCAGACGCCGCGTTACGCGGCATCTGATCAGGATCCAAATCGTTTGCAAACGCGCTTTTAAGCGTCATTGAGAGTGAAAGGGTTCAGCTACATTTTGATTGGACTGATACTAGTTTGTCGTGCCTTATATCCATCGTAAAAGCTATTAAAGCATCTATTTTTCACGTGAACCAGTCTTAATCTGAACAATCAAATTATAGCACATGTATAAACTCGATAATTTGAACTCGCGTTAGTTCGAACATACCCACATTTCAAAGTGAAGACGTGGCTTAGCCATGTTTTAACTTTGAAATACGGGTATGTTAGACGTAAGCTTGATCGACTTATCGAAATTCAACTAATGAAATACATGGTACGATTGATTTATGCGAGTTTGACGTATCGAGCTTCGACTGTATGTACATGTAATGCCCGAATAATCAAAGTTTTCTAACCACTTTGCATTTATATAAATACAAATTAAATTCAAAATCATAAACGCTCTTGTTTAGGGCGTTGTTTTTGTTCCCAAGATTTAAATAGATTCGACAAAAAAACCGGATATCACTTAAATGTTAATACCAATGTTAAACACTGGAATATAAAGTGTTATTAATGAACAAATAATAAAACACAAGAAGAAGATGTTTAAAGAAATTGTTGACGCACGACGCACAACGCACGACGACGGACGCCGGACAAAGGCGGACCACAAAAGCTCACCTTGAGCAATGTGTGCTCAGGTAAGCTAACAATGAACGAACATTAAATTTACATTGTAGCAAACTTGGACGAACCTGGTTAGACGCCACGTATCGTGTCGTCTCCTCAGAATATACACTGTTTACATGTTCTTCACCGCTTGCATATTCATGTGCATTTTTTTTATATAAAATATAATTATGTGCATCAAATGGTAAGTATGATATCAAAGTCCTGACAAGACCAAACGATTTCTTACAAAGACTAGCATCAGAGGTTTAATTAATAGTAAAAGCCCCACTGCCTTTGTTGCTTATTCGATTGAGAAAGGGCGTAATTGTATAAACTCATATTACATTGCTTGTTTCAATCTGGGATCGTGTTATTTATTCTTCTCTGCTTACACATATTTTTGTTATTATTAGGGTTGTCTGGAACATTTCACTTGTTGTCAAGACGCTTTGACGAGGGGAAAGTAACGTGTTTTAGTCGTTCTCTCTGTGCTAATTGGGTATCCCTTGATGTTTGTATACAGTGGAGAAAACGTTATTCTTTCCCGTTTAAACGCAAACGTACGCAAACGCAAAACACTAAAACGTAGAAAATGACAACTTTTTGACAATTCTGATAATTCATGTTTATCTTGGTGGCAAACAGTTTGGAGCCTGATCAGACGCCGGGTTACCCGGCGTCTGATCTGGCTCCAAACTGTTTGCACTGCAAATAATAGTTTTAGCGTAAACGCGTTTATCGGGAAAGAATAACATATTCTCCACTGTAGCCCGCGTCATCCACTGAAGTTACCCTACTAATTTACTATAGACGGCAGTGCGCAGTCAATTAGTTCCTATACCAACATCAATTACGTTCATGAGATTAAAACTACGATATTTTCGACTGATTAAACATTCAATTAAAGATGTCTTCAACGTTACAAAAACATACTATACAGTCGGACCTCGATCACTCGAACTCATCCAAGTCGAACTTAGCCGTATTTCTTCAATTGAATTTCGATAACTCGACAGAGCTCTATCAGTCGAATTTACCCCTATTCTGCAATTAAAACGTGGCATAGCCATCACCAGTCACCAGGGACCCGTTTTACTAAACTACTTACGCAATTTTTTTGCGTAAGTCAAAATCGTTTTACTCTTATTTTTCTATCATAAATGTTTGTAAACAGCAAATAGCCAGATCAGAGGACGCGCTAAATGCGCGTCCCCTGATCTGGCTATTTGCTGTTTGTAGCAAGTGATAATAAAAAATATAAATTAAAATTTAAAAGTTTGACTTATGCAAAAATTTTGCGTAAGTAGTTTAGTAAAACGGGTCCCTTGTATAGCCATGTTTTAACTTCAGAATAAGGGTAAGTTCGACTAAGGCGAATTCAACTTATCGAGGTCTGACTGTGACTTCAAAATTTCGTCAGATACTTACACTAGCATATTGTATACCTGCTTTTCGTTTTTGATCCATGCATGATCCCCGCTATTACAGAACAGAACAGAACTGTTCTGCTATTACACTTTTAACTCTAAAGAAGATTTTAACTGATTGTGTGAAAGACGTGGTGGTTTAATGCAGTATAGAAGTTAAAGTATATGAGCCGTGCTATGAGAAAACATGACATAATGCATTGCAAACAGTATAGATCAAGACCAGGGGCCTGTTTTACTAAACAACTTAAATTTTGCGTAAGTCAAAATCGTTTAACTCTTATTTTTCCATCATAAACGTTTGCAAACAGCAAATAGCCAGATCAGAGGACGCGCTAAAAGCGCGTCCTCTGATCTGGCTGTTTGCTGTTTGTAGCAAGTGATAATAAAAATATAAAATCAAAATTTAAAATTTTGACTTACGCAAATTTTTTGCGTAAGTAGTTTAATAAAACGGGCCCCAGTTGCCGCGTCAAAGACGCAGCGGCTGGTCTTGATCTACACTGTTCGACAATACTGTTTTACAGTATTATATACGGTATTGGATAGAGTAGATCAAACAGAGCCTGCGTTAACAATGTTGCTTGTTCTGTACAATGTTGCAATGCAATAAGGCAGGTTTTGTCATGGCACAGCTCATATATAGTGGGGAATGCGTTATTATTTCCCGTTTTAACGCAAAAGAAACGCACATGCCATATACTGAACTGACGAAACTGGCAATTGTTCCAAAATGTCTTCTTAATTGAGTGGCAAATTTCTGGAACCTGGTTAGACGGCGGGTATCCGGCTTCTGGTGTGACTACATTCCGTTGCATTGAACACGCGCTTTGATTTTTTGGAAATAATGTCTTCTCGGGTTGACTGTATTTTTATCTTTCTTTTGGGCTATTTGTTACAATATTGCAAGAGACAAACAGTAAAAGCCCTGGTCATGCAGATTGCTCTTACAGGAAGCCTCTGATCCGGGTCTACATTGTTTGCATATGATAAGTGTTCTCTTCACATGTACACTGTAACTGACGCGTATACGCATAGCTAAGGATGAACTGGTTAAGCGGAAAGCAAAAATACATTCTTCTACTAAAAATAATTTTTATTTTCGAGAGATAATTTGTCAGATGATTTTACTGAATATACGGCGTGTATCTAAAGATAATATAAAAAAATCCCCTTTTTATTGTATATATGTATTGTTTCTTGAAATTTACTACCATGGGACTTTTATTGGGTTACAGTTATTTTGCTTGGAGCACATATCTTACCATCAACAAATGCTTATTTTTGTACAATAGCTGAGATTAACGGCACTGTATGCTTTATACTCATATATTTGTATTAACAATTTACCCCATTGCATTTTCTTCGTTTTGAAGACATGGGGCCACTTAAAGCAGGTTAAAAATAAAGCAGAATGCACTTTAAGGACATTCTGTTTTACTTTCGGTCCGTTTTAAGCTACCATCTTCCAGGATATCGGATACATTTTATATCTTACACACTTATTGCCGTATGAAAATGGAACCTTTGTCTCCAGGGAATGAATTAATTAAATACATATGCGAATCTATGGAGTAAATGGATAAGATGACTTTCTCTATAGTCATGAACATGCAGCATAAACGACCGAAGAGTACAAGTGAACGTTTCCTTCACTGTCGTAGTATGAGACTCAATTCAATATTTGCAATTTCATTATACTCCATACCAAGTCATTACCTTTTCTATGTGAGCTGTACCATGACAAAACCTGCCTTATTGAATTGCAAACAGTGTAGATCAATGCCAGCAGCCGCGTCAAAGACGCGGCAGCTGGCCTTGATCGACTCTGTTTGACACCCACGACCATCTAAAGCATTGTATTTAGCAGTATTACATACGGTGTTTGGTAGTGTAGACTACCAGATTCAGATGCAGAACCTGTGATGACAACGGTGATTGGTCTATACAATGTTGCAATGCAATAAGACAGGTTTTGTCATGACATGGCTCATATATTTACAACAATCCTCCATGGGACAGTTTCATGAAATATCTTACACAAGTAATGTCGTAATACAAAGTAAAAGCATGTGACAGCTTTAATTAGGATGGATGTAAAGTAGAAAGCACCGGAATGTGCTTTCTGCTTTATACTTAGATATCTACACCCTGTTTCAAGCATTCGTCTGTCTTTACAGAAAGCAAGAAGTTTGTTGAATAATCACAGTCATGGAAACAATGTTCCCTCCCTACAGTGGCCCTCACAACAACGACCTCCTCATAACAACGACCTCCTCATAACAACGACCTCCTCCTAACAACGACCTCCTCCTAACAACGACCTCCTCATAACAACGACCTGCAACATCGTCTGCTGAAAGTTGTCGTTTGCTGTTTTTCTCAAAGTTACATTCTAGTATTGGACAATTTGACAGAAAAAAACAACTTAACGACGAGTGACAAACAGTTTGAATCAAGATTAGACGCCGCGTTACGCGGCGTCTGATCTGGATTAAAGCTGTTTGCAAATGTAAAACAATTCCCCTCCCTATAAAGACTCCCTCCGAACAACGCACATACTTTTTAGCTCCCATCGGGTGTCGTTGTAGAGAGGGACTTGCTGCTTTATTTTCACCCTGCTTAAACAGTCCACAGTATGTAACCCCGAAAGCAACCAGCATGTTACGTGGATGCCTATGAAACAAGCCTCGAGTTTCTTAGATGTTCAAGGGTACATGTATATGCGTACATTACAAAGAATGCTCTGTAGCTATAGAGCAATTAACAAGGCTGTGAAATCTCAAATTTAAGGCAATTAAACATTTTCATTCTTTCAACAACCGCTGCAATAAACCGATACTGTTATTTAAGACCACAGATATGCAATGTTTCGCTGTTTAAGTGCTAACAGTGCATGGAGACTGCCTTGCATAGGTTAAAGTTGAGGATCCAGATTTTACGCCGATTCACTCGGCATCTGATCTGGATCCAAAATATGTTCAACTTGGATCGTATTTCTTGAATCATATATAAAAAGTGTGTGAGAAATAGAAGTTCAGCAGGTTTAAACTTTAAGGTGAATACAATGCACTAGTCTTTCGCAGTACTTAACCCTTTACCTGATAGCCTATTTCTAGTATTGAAGATAGTTGACCACTTAAAGCAGGTTGAAAGTAAAGCAGAATGCGCCTTAAGGCGCATTCTGCTTTACTTTCAGCCAGCTTTAAGCTTCCATGTGCTAAAATATAGAAAATACTCCTTATAATATATATTCATGGTTGATTAAATATGGAACTATTTTTTCAGCGGAGGAATAATTCATATCCGCTAAAAGGCGCTTCTATGGGGGAAAGGGTTAAGACTATAGATTTATGGCCATGCAGTTAGATTGCATGTTTTCGGTTATTTTCATGTTATCAATAGACAAACATGATACCAATCAAAGTTGGGAAGACGGTATTCTTTCCCAATAAACTCGTTTGTGCCAAAACATCGATGTCCATTTCAAACAACGTGAAACAATGGTCAAATGTCGAGTAACTCGGCATCGAATCAGGCCCAAAACTATTTACAACTTAAATTGAAAATATTCAAGCTATGCATTAAAATCCATATATTTCTACATTATACTACACTTCGTTTGACATTGATGTCGTTTACACGAAAACGAATAATGTCTCTAAATACATGTACATGTTCACCAATATATCATATATTTAAACAGTTAAACCACAGCAACATAAAAACAAGCAGAGAATTGCTAATAAATACATGTCTTTTACCGGCGAATGGTTTACCCGAACGGATGGACGGACATATAAACGGACAGCCAGATAGATAGAGAGATGAACACAAAGAATCAGACCAAAACTATAGTCCCCCGGTTTCATTTGTGGGGACTAATCAGAATTCACATTCTTCTTTTTTTTATCAAAAAGTTTCAAATCCCATTACCAAGCTAAAAAAAATGAGCAGGTCAAATTTTCACAGGTAAAGACTTTCTGGATATATAGATAACTTTTTTTCATATCCGTTTGTCAAAGGTCGCTTTCAAATGTCACACAAAAAGAAACTGATTAAAAGATTCTTCTGTCAAAGAAAAATTAATCACTTCTCCTTAGATGTTGTTTACAGGGCACATCAATCATATAAATGAGATATTAAAGAAAAAATGTCGCAGGGTCATTAGTACATTTGTACACGAGGACCCTTAACACCATAGCTACGAGAATGTAGATTGCTGGTTAAACTTAAAACAGGATGAAAGTATAGCAGAAAGCTCCCGTAGGAGCTTTCTGCTTTACTTTCATCCTGATTTAAGTCCATGGCATAAACATAGTAAATAATTCACCTTATAGTGCCCGTCTTACGAAACGTCGTGCGACAAGTATTGTCGTAAGTAAGATTCTAAAATTCTCAAGTATTATTTATTTCTCCATCTAATACTGTCTTGTGAGGTCTCTTTGGAAACGTCTTGAAAAAGCGTTCGAAAGAGATGTCACCAGACAGGATTAGATGGAGAAATTAGAACTTTTGATTTACAACCATTTTTGTCGTTTCGTTAGACGGGTCCTATAGGCGCTTATAAATGTGGGGAGGGATAGGTAAAGGCCTACTGACGTGGTCCTGTAGAGACACAGGTTAAACACTAGAAACGAACGAGCACATACAGGAGCTATAACAACTATGAACAGAGCATACAAGTATTAGAAAGTTGTTCTTCAAAAAATGAACTTTTCTTTCAAGTATGTGTTATGCAATGACATTCGCCGTTTCAGTACTAAATACTAACTCGGAACTACCGAGATTACCCACTCTGCCAATAACTAAAAGGAAGGCGGATCAGTGGTCTTGACCTCATGCGCTGCTTTACAACGAATGAGATTTGCGCCGAAAAAATCTACCTAAAATCATCATCCATCTCATCATACCTCATCATTCATCGACGCTTTATGACCTTAATTGTGTCGCAGTGCCGAAACACCCAACTCATCCATCCATAGGAAAGAATGGCGTTCTGTGCACTGTATGATCTTGTCACATACTGCTTTCATTATCTCGTGACGCGCCTCATTTATTGTTTTAGTTAGACATCTGTTCAATTACTCGTTTCATGTTCTACAAAATTGGTTGACACTGGCCTGGCTGATGTTTTTCAACCTAACCGTTACCGCTATTCTCCGGAGAGACAAAAAACGTCCCCACGAGCTCGCGGGCTCCCCGTCTCCGCCTCTGACACTAGGCATCAGTCACGTTTTGTTTCTGCTGTAAAAATGTCTCTACTGGCTACTGATAAGACTTACGGCTAATGGAGGTTTTGTCTCTACCACAGTACAGTGAAGCTTCTCTATTACAACCACTAAAAGGAAGGCTTATTGATTGCATAAAATACAGGTGACAGCTTAAAGCAAGGCGACAGTTAAACAGAAAGCTCCTAAAGGAGCTTTCTGTTTTACTGTCACTTTGCTTTAAGCAGTCACCTGTCATAAACACATAATGATTAACATAGTTCAGTGGTCGTAATAGAGAGGTTTTACAGTACACACTCGCTATTACAACCACAAGAAACAATGCTTATTCTCGGATTTTAGGCATGTGATTAATATTTAAACCAATGTAGTTTAACGCAGAATGTAAGTAAAGCTGCTTTACTTTCGTCCTGCTTTTAACTAACACATTGCTTTAACATTATAAAAATAATCTAAGTTGTCGTTGCATCGTGGTTTCACTATACTACCATTTATCACTTTATCTGAATGTGGTGATCTATTTCTTTTTTTCGAACAGTTTGGATTTTGATCTATAAATCGATTTCCAAACTAGATCCAAACTATACGGACCCTTTCAAACATTGTAAAAATGTTATATCTAGAGTTGCAACGATTGATATGCTAATGTAAAAAGAGCAGGCGATATCTGCTGAAGCAGACGAGAATTTGAGTAATAGCAAGGGTATATTTATCACCTCCCTAGGACATATTCAATATAGCATCCAATTTTTATCTGTCATAAAAACTGATTATGTTGCAGGACCGTGAATGACCAAAACAATGAGAAACTACCATTTTAAGCAAATATGAGACCAATATTCATACCAGCATGAGCCTTAGATTAATGAGCTACTTCCCGCCAAGAAACAGTCTCCTTTTTGTTTTGCAAGCAACAAATGAATTTCTTCGTCTAAGCATTAACGTTATGTGGTCTACGACTGTTGAAATTGTTCTTCCTTGCATTTCTCGTCTTCGAAACATTTGGCATAATTCAGCCTAACCTTGTTACAATATGTTGTTTGCTTCGAAATTGTCTTGTCAATACAGTGCAGAATACATTTTAAACGCAAATGAAACGCAAACGCTTTGTAACAAAATAAAGAAAATGACAGTTTCTCGACAACTGTGAATGTTGATTTTAACCTTGACGGCAAACAGTTTGGAGCCAGATCAGACGCCGGGTTACTGTTTGCAATGGAAATTATAGTTTTAGCGTCAACGTCTATATTTATTGTTGGTATTTGTAAGCAATCGTTTGGGGCTAGTCACTCGTCGTCCAGACTTTGTACAAACGTCTATAAATTTAGATTTTAATACTTAAATATGTATTCTTAAAACAACACCAACAACAACAACAAACAGACGGCAAATTTGAAGCAAATGATATTTTACCAGTGGAATAACGGTGAAGAAGACAGAATCTCCATAGGATGAAATAACAAGCATGTCTTGGCCTTAATCATGTACATGTATCTGCTGTAATTGCCACTTTACTGGAACTTACAAATTGTTTTGATCAAGATCAGACGCCGCGCAACGCAAAGTCCGATCACGACCCAATTTGTTTGAAACTCATGTTAAGGCGTTTTAAGCTGGCGTGGCTTTAAAACTCAGTTGTAAAAGCAATTGCAGACAACAAATGTGAGGTTGGGGATATTGAAGCAGACGGATGGTTAACAAACAGTTATCACATTACCGGAACATAATTTCTCAGTGTTCACTCGAATAAGTAGCTACAGTCTACCTCTGATTCAATTACTCGAAATAAGCAGTTAATTTCTAGGCTCTAGTAGGAACCCTTCCTTCAATAATATCTTGATTTGTTCGTACTGTTCATTAATCATTCGTTCTTCGTTCTGTCGTTTGGTTAATTGTTGTTAATACAGTCAATCTTGTGTTTTACCGACACCTCATTGCGGTACTTACAGTGGAGAATCTGTTATTCTTTCCCGTTTAAACGCAAACGTACGCAAACGCAAAGCACTAAAACGTAGAAAAGAACAACTTTTGGACAATTCTGATAATTCTTGTTTATCTTGGTGGTAAACAGTTTGGAGCCTGATCAGACGCCGGATTACACGGCGTCTGATCTGGCTCCAAACTGTTTGCAAGTTGCAAATAATAGTTTTAGCGTAAACGCGTTTATTGGGAAAGAATAACAGATTCTCCAATGTTAATTCATTGGTAGTCTTAACCCGTTTATGCCATGTGGATTCTCACATTCTTATATATTGGATTAGGCCATTGGATGTAAGGGGTGCCTGGTCTAAAATTTCATTTTGAATTTTTCGTCTTATATCGAAATTCCTATCTGCAAACAGTGTAGACTCTGATCAGACGCCGCAATATGCGGCGTCTGATCAGAGTCTACACTGTATGCCTAAGTCCCTTTTTACGGGACGATTGGCACAAATGGGTTAATTATTGAGGAATTCGCTTCAGTAAATACAATTAAATATAGGGCAAATAATAACAGTTTTATAACGAATTTCTGAGCTGATAAATGCGACGTTATTTCAAATTCTAACTTAGTTATTTCTTTACCAAACCATATATTGTAGCTATTTATTAGAATCGTCTTGAAGAGACGATTCTAATGAGTAGCCCTAACATAGGGTTTGGTGTAGATACGAGTATAAAGGAGAACATGTTGGAAAACTTCAATTTATCTAGATCTACTGTTATCTTGAGTCATGTATTAACTGCTAGCTATACGAATGCAATTGCTCTGTATCTGTTGGAAGGATTATTTATCAATCGTAGGGGTATTATAGATAATTATTTATTTCCTATAGTGCTGATAAGTGCATACAGTGGAACCATACTAAATAAATCAAACTGCCGACGTCTTATGGAAAGGAGCCAACTAACACCATGACAAATGCAATGCAGAAATACCCAAAAGTTACGATACTCGAACCAGAAGTAAGGATTCTGTTGAAGGATACTAGATGATATATATTAATCAAAGCTGAAAACTATATTAAAACTAATGGTTAGAGACCATCTAAAGCCAGAGCTGCAATAACACATAAAGTAACGACCAAATTTGACGCCACTAACTAAGCTGTGTATAGAAAGCTCATGACGAAGCCTTCTGCATAACTTTTTATCCTGCATGAAGAATTCAAATACCGGTATTCCCAGTTGATGAACCTTTAAGATGCTTCACTGAGTGGTCCCAAGCATCAGCTATATAGCTATGTTGTTGCTCCAGTGTCATACATTCAACACACTTAACGTGTATTATTTGTGTATGAGTTATGACTATTAAAATCAGCAGGGGTAGTTGATATATCAGTGAAATCATTCTGTATATTACCACAAGAGGGAGAATAAAAGACAGCGGGATCTTGTTACTAATCCAGCAAGCCCTCATATCTCCCTTTTCACGAAATCGGCAAGAGGTTTCGCCCTAGTTCTGTAAAAACGATAACGGGATCGAGATGATGAAAGGCCGAAAATGTCGGAGGATTAAAAACTAGAGACAAAATCTTTTGAATTAGTCGTTTGACCTTTAGAGCGCCAGAGACGAATTTGTTATAAAAATTAAAAATAGTTTGGAACCACATGAGACTTGAGATACTCGATGCCCAGTATAGTAAAAATGTTTGTAGTCCAACACATTACTCCATAGATACTTTTTTTACAGACTTAATTTATTATTCCACTGAAGAAAATAGTTCCAAATTATATAGTCATGAATATGATTCATGAGGATTTTTTCTATCTTCTGTAGCATATAGTAGCTGAAAGCAGGCTGAAAGTTAAGCAGAATGCGCCTTAAAGCGCATTCTGCTTTACTTTCAACCTGCTTTAAGTGGTCACTTTTCTTCAAAACTGGAAATAGGTTATGGAGAAAAGGGTTAAAGAAAACGAAGAAGTATTAACTATAACAAGTATACTACAGAGGACACATGTTGCATACGAGATTTGCTTATAGTCAGCGTCTAAATGAACACCTCGCCTACTAAACACAGTCTGCATCAAGGTTGTCGATTATAATTTTAGTTTAATTCCAAATCCATTTTAGCTTAACCCTTTACCTGATAGCCTATTTATAGTACTTAAGATAGATGACTACTTAAAGCAGATTGAAAGTAAAGCAGAATGCGCCTTAGGGCGCATTCTGCTTTACTTTCAGCCTGCTTTAAGCTATCATGTGCTATCATATAGAAAATATTCCCTATAAAACATATTCATCACTGATTAAATTGGAACTATTTTCTTCAGCGGATGAATAAATCATATCCGCCAAAAGGCGCTTCTATTGGGTAAAGGGTTAAGACAGCTAACCATGAGGGTCAAACAGTTTACAATCTGGCCAAACACAGTGTGTCGCGGCGCCTGATCTGGATTAATACTGTTTGTCATACAAATAAAGTCCTGCCTATAGCAGGTGAAGGGATACAATAATTCTTGGGTAAGAATTGATACGGTATCTTTACTACAGTAAATTATAGATGTAGATTTATCACTTAGGATGTACATATTAAAGCCTATGTTGTTAGCTAAATGATTTTTTTCTGTAAATCTAAATATTATGATTCAGCATTAATAAACATAATTATACATGTAAAACTTTATGCTGTAAAATCTAAATTCAATCCATTTATATCTGGATATTGTATAATTAATTATTTTTATATGCTTGCTGGAAGATTTCATTATAGATATACAATGTACCAGTAAGGGTGATCTTAAGACACTGCAGCGTTTGTACATACAGAAGATCATGTAAAACGAACTAGCAAATAGCGGAGACCCTGATGAAACGACGCGATTGTGTCGTCTCACCAGGGTCTACACTGTTTGCTTAAATGTCTATTTTTATGAACGATGCGTATTAAAACATGTACTGGATCATACTGCAGAAATCTCACGGTGAATAATCAGGGCTGCCATAACTTGATCATGAAAAATCCTAAGATTTCCAAAATCTCTAATTTCCGAGTGCGATAACTTAAAACAGGGTGGACGTAAAGCAGAATGCGCCATACGGCGCATTCTGCTTTACGTACAGCCTGCTTTAAGCTTCCATCTGCTAGAATAAAAAAATCCGAATATTTCCGAAGAATCCGGAGAAATGGCATCTCTGAATAAAATATCTTATAGCAGGCGACGATCTACTATTTTCCCCACGCTAATCCCACCCTCTCGACATCCACCAGTTCGCCGGCTCTTTCGACGAGTCTAATTCCCCACCATTATCAGATGTTTGATAAGAGTACCTGGAATGCCAGTGATCAAGCTGCGTTGATGAAAGGTAACTTTTCACCCAGCGGAGGGTATAAGCCTTATGTCACTCGAGACCACAGGACCCGGTCCTGCTTAGTTTACGCTTGTGTGCAACGTGCATGCCCTTCATGTTTGGGAAATAAGTAACAGTTAGGGGTCGAAGGATGTTCTGGAGTTGAAAACAATGTAGACCCTGATCAGCTGCCGACCGAAAATTTGATTTTTTCAACAGTGAAGAGCTTTGTCAACTTATTACGGTCGAACAGTATAAAACTTAACTAGCCGTCCTGAAAACAGAGTTTCAGCTTCGCATCTCGAGATGGAATTAACACATTTAACCCTAGCGACGAGTATACTCGTCATTTACAAACAGTGTACCTGTGATGATTACACTTGTCCAGTGAAAGCTGCATTGTATCGTCGCAGCTCACATCGATCTTAACTATTAAACGGAAGGTGTAAAGTTGACAAAGTCGATAGAATAAAATAAACAGTGTAGACCCTAACCATGCTGTGAAAATGACATGTCCAACCCGGCAGCTGAGCTTGGTCAGAAATGTCCGAATTGCCACGTGTCTAAATTGATTAAGATGCTGCACGTGTCTCACCGTCCATTACGGCTAAGGTCTGCACTAAAACAAGAGAAAGTAATAACAACTGAATTAATCATGACAACAGAAACAGCCTTGACATCTGTAGTCACTATGGTAAACAAATGATGGTTAAGCCAAGCCTTATTTGAAACAGTTAATCGTTGCCAGTAAAGCAAAATCGTTAACAACCTCGACATAGGAGTGAGCTGTGACTTCCGCAACTGCTGTCACTGTCTTACCTCATTAACTCGATTTCATGATCAAAATTATTCGGGAGATTTTTACCGCTTCGCCGACCTATTGTCGTCTGCTTCAAAGTTAGATTTGAGGTTGTACAGCGTTCCCTCATTACAACGACATCCAATGGGAGACAAGAAATATGCGCGTTGTTCAGAGGGAGTCGTTATAGGAAGTGAAATTGGATTGCATTTGCAAACAGCTTGAATCCAGATCAGACGCCGCGTAACGCGCCGTCTGATCTGGATTCAAGCTGTTTGTCACTCATTATTAAGTTTTTTTTCTGTCAAAATGTCCATTATGTATCTTTGAGAAAAACAGCAGAAGACAGTTTTAAGCAGACGATATTGAAGAAGTAAAACTGTTAGACATATAATCGTCTTGTTTGGGGAACAGCGGTAAGGGTCGTTTCACATAAGGAGGGAGTCGTTGTTCGGAGGGCCTTTGTAGAGAGGGAACACTGTATGACTTAAATAATATCGATAAGAGTGTCAAACAGTTTGGGTCCTGATCGTTACGCGGTGTCTGATCAGGACCCAAACTGTTTGCAAACGCGCTTCATTGCGTCATTAAGAGTGAAAGGATTAAACCATGAAACTTCAAATGGACAATTCTAGTTTCTATTTATCCAATATAAGTTCTAAGTTTCCTAAACTGGACATTGGCTTACAGGGTAGACCCTGATGGGACGCCGCGTTATCATTTCTATTTATTTATATCTGACTGGCAAACAGTGTTGAGCCTGATCATACGTCTGGTTACCCGGCGTCTGATCTTGTTCCCGGCAATATTCGCACTGGAATTAATAAGATTTAGGGTAAACGCGTTTATTGGGAAAGAATAAGGTTTTCTCTGTATATAAGTGGCCAAGTCAGTATATACTAACGAGTATGGGAAGAATTTAAGCGTGAATCCGATCGATAGGAACGCACGGTTAAACCAGATTCAAATTCGGAGATCAATCTCCATAGTAACATACCATGGAGTTAAAACTACGCCAAAATTATTAAAATCGACTTCAAAGTAATAAAACTATGTATACTAACTATAGGCGCCACTTTCACAGTCATTGGTATAGACTATTAACTATATATAAAAAGAAAATAGTGTTTTTATATTCCAAGGAAATCAACCAATTTTAACCCTATGCCTGCCAATTGAATTTGGCGGACATTTGCAAACATTTTTGATTCCGATCAGACTCTGCATGGGTATTTTGGCGTCTGCTCAGGTCAAGGTCAAAACTGTTTGATGCTTGCATTTATTTTTCATCCGTTTAAGTGTCTATTTATTAGATCCTCTGTAAGCACACGATATTATATATAATTGCAGCACAAAGGTAAATTCGGGTTTTGCTAATCGCGAATTGACTGTAATTTGCAATCAGTTTGGATCCTGTCCAGACGCCGCGAACCGCGGCGTCTGGTCAGGAACCAAGCTGTTTGAGCTTCAAGTATACGTTTCTTGAGCGTATTATGGAAATGCCATTCAATTTTAATATCAAATGCAGACGACAATTGTTTAGCAGACGATGTGGTAGCAGGCGTTGGGTTGATAGCTCGGTTTGGATTTTAACTCATAAAAATGCAATCTGCGGTTCAAGCATTGGCTTTTATAGGATATATTAGGTAAAGTCATTGGATTTGTGCATAGTCTGTGGAAGTACACCACATAACTCACTCACTAAAGTAAAACGTGGTACAAATGCACCAGACTGAGAAAGTATTTGCAATAACATTTCTGTTAACCATTACACTTTCAATGACGTCATAAAGCGTGTAACGCGGCGTCTGATCAGGATCAAAACTGTTTGCCACTTGTTTCGAAATTATGTCAGTTATACTACCTTAAATATAACTTTGAAACGATATTACAGACAACAATATTGAAGCAGACGACAATATTGCGGTGAGAGGGTAAAAACCTCACGATAAATTTGATCATAAAAGGATTACACGACTACTGACTGACGATGCATGTTGGTCTTTTAAGAGAGGGACCGCTCAATACAGGAGAGAATTAATACAGAAGTCTCACAGAGGAGCCTTCTGCATTGCCTTTGTCCAGCATTAAGATACCATGCACTTGCCTTAAGTACTACAACTATATCGTGTTTGGGGGTCGCTTAATACAGGTTTGACTGTATAGTGTTTTAGTCAGAGTTTTCACAACTGAATAAGCATTTGCCTTAAAGCTTAAAAGTATGCAAAAATAGAAAAGATTCAGATAAACAGATGTGTAGTTGAACAACAGCCGACAATAGTAAAAGACGGCCCAATATGTGTTAAGACTAACCCTAATGATGCATTATATGCGTCCTTTACAAACAGAGTAACTGTGAAGAGAACGCTTGTCCTATAGGCAAACAGTGTATACCCAGATCAGGTGAGACATAAATTGCAAAATTGTGATAGTCTCTTATAGTTCATATTATGAACGGCATGCTATACTTTGAAAATTGTTAAATCTGTGATAAAGATATGTTGTAAATCATGATGAGACTGAAAAAAGAATTAAATCTCAACCATAAAGGAGCTGTTTGATCAGTGTCTGCATTGTTTGTCACTTTGATATATATTGTAAGAAACAACTCTATATTGTAAAAAAAGGACTGGACTTAATTGGAAACTGAAAATTTCCATTTGAAGTTTGAGGCTTAACGCGGCGTCTGATCACAATTCAAATTCTTTGTAAAACATTTTGATATACATGTACATGTATTTTCAGTCATTTTGTAAAATATATCTAGCGTTGAAAACAGAGTGCAGACAACAGTAGTAAAACAGGCGATATTATGGCGTCGAAAGGTTTAAATATGGCGTTGTCCAAAAGTGTTAAGGACTACCCATAAGTTTCATTCAACCCCTCACTGCCTTACCACGAGGGTTCATCGGACTCTCTTTACTGTCTTATTCCAAGTACATGATAAGAGCTATTTGCAAACAGTTTGGATCTTGATCAGACGCCGCGTAACGCGGCGTCTGACCAGGATCCAAACTGTTTGCCACTCAGTCTAACATTTCATAAGTCAAACTACCTAAAATTTAAATTTGAGAAATAAAAGCAGACGACTATTGTTTAAAATTGATGACGTCATGGCAGTGAAAGGGTTAAACATAGGTTTATATATATTGTTTACTGTTGTTGAGATGTGCTATATAATTTTCTTTCTTAAAATTAAATTAAAACGAGAGAAAACGTTATTTTCCGTGATTCGAGGACAGATCTCATTTGATTGGATTACAGATTGCTTATTACCCCTTATCCTGCAGATTCCTCGTCTGATTCAAAATTATATAGTCTGCAACATTTTCAAATAATTTATTTATTCATTCGTTTAATAAGTCAAACATAAGAATGCATTTAACAAATTCGATCGTTAGCTGACGCCGTGTTACTAGGCGTCTGATCTGGACTCAGTGTGTTTGCAAAGGCAAGGCTATTCGTTCAAATGTTAATCTGGTAAAATGAGCTGCTTATTACAAAGCCCGTATATTTTTTTTAATTTCAGAGTCATCACAATCAATATTGCAAAATAACCTACATAACTATAATTAATGCTCAACCTCTTCACTGTCTTACCCAGAGTACAATAGTTACAGTGGAGAATCTGTTATTCTTTCCCGTTTAAACGCAAACGTACGCAAACGCAAAACAATAAAACGTAGAAAAGAACAACTTTTGGACAATTCTGATATTTCATGTTTATCTTGGTGGCAAACAGTTTGGAGCCTGATCAGACGCCGGGTTACCCGGCGTCTGATCTGGCTCCAAACTGTTTGTATTGGAAATAATAGTTTTAGCGTAAACGCGTTTATTGGGAAAGAATAACAGATTCTCCACTGTATTTGATAACAGTTTGGATCCTGATAGGACGCCGCGTGACGTGGCGTCTGATCAGGATAGAAATGCTTGACCCATTTTTTAATATATCTTATGCAAAACACCTAAAGTTTAAATTTGAGATATAAAAGCAAACGATAATTGTTTAAATTGATGGCGTCATGGCAGTGAAGGGTTAACTTCATATATTTACTGACAAACTCTTTCTTTTCTTCGTTATTCCCGTCGCAGACGGGTCTGTTTTGTCTTTTGACCGCAACTCTATGAAACAATTTAACCAATCAGGAATGATCAGAAATCCTGGTCAATGATCACGTGCTTGAAATGCAGTACTCTTATCGGCCAATGGCCTAGACTGGCGTTCTGTTATTTTTTCACATCAATCTTGCGAGTGTAAACCTGGCAAAACATTGAGATGCAGTCTATGTCATCATTTCTAAATTTAGCGTGGATAAGCTCTAAATTTAGCATGTGGGAAAGTCTGTTTAGTCAGAATCGGTGTATACACTTGTCTCTGGTTAAGTGAATACTGTACAGTGGAGAATGTGTTATTCTTTCCAAATAAACCTGTTTACGCTAAAACTATTATTTGCAGTGCAAACAATTTGGAGCCAGATCAGACGCCGGGTAACCCGGCGTCTGATCAGGCTCCAAACTGTTTGCCACCAAGATAAACATGAAATATCAGAATTGTCCAAAAGTTGTTCTTTTCTACGTTTTAGTGTTTTGCGTTTGCGTACGTTTGCGTTTAAACGGGAAAGAATAACAGATTCTCCACTGTACCCCACACAAAACTTTAACCTGCGACGGAATATCTTTTTTAAAGATATTTCTTGTTAACCTTTCTCCTGCTTAATATTCAAGAAAAACTCCGTTCACTATGGACATGTATTCTTCATGATATGAACTATTTCATGGACTAATAAAATAAGGAAAGTTTCACTAAGAAAGATTGCGAACTCTCGTCAGCTGTCTGTTCTGAGTCTTCACTGTACTGAGCAAGCGAAGATCTATAACTATTAAGGCTTTTTAGCAATAGAATGGGTATATTATATCATTTATTTATTAAAGTATCATCATGGTTACAATTCGTATACACGTACAAACATACAACTGAAATCAAAACCATATAAAAATGCGGAAAGCTCCTTTATATATGAGGCCTAGTTTTTAAGCTCTTAATAGTCGTCATGCTAACGTAGTTCATATTAGCAGAATATCCATGTTTTGAGTTTTGACGTGGTTTCAGTATTTATCGATAAATAGTTCAGATTTGCAAAATGCCCGTACAACTAGTCATGGCTTTTAATTGACATCATCTAAGGGCAGAACTACATTAAATTTCGTATAAAGTATCCATCTTTGAAACAGTGAAATTACTGCCTTGTCGTTTTATGAGATATAGTCAACTTCCTTCAGGCCGGTGATTCGTCAAACTGCGGGCAGCCTGATGAAAATATCCCCACTATTACAGTGGAGAAACCGTTAATCTTTCCCAATAAACGCGTTTACGCTAAAACTATTATTTCCATTGCAAACAATTTGAAGCCAGATCAGACGCCGGGTAACCGTTTGCCACTCGTATAAAAATAACAGTAAGAGTTGTTAAAAAGTTGTTATTTTGTATATTTTATTGCAATGCGTTTGCATTTCGTTTGCGTTTAAAACGGGAAAGAATAACGTTTTCTCCACTGTACAACCATTGACTTCAACGAATGTTTGATTTCGATAGGTGCGTTAAAACTCCTATAGGAGCTTTCTGCTTTACGTCCATCCTGCTTTAAGTTGCCCCCTACCTTTAATTTATGTGAAGAGGGCAGTGCCTTATTACGATTACTCAATCAAAAGTTTTAATTCAATATCTAAGGCAGAATTTAAGTTTAAAGCAAGACAAATCCCTAAAAGTTCAATCAGGAGTTTTCTGCTTTACGTTCATTCTACTTGTTATGTTGTCATCTGTCTTCAAACCCTCACACGTGTCTTCTATTGCGGAATCAGATCCCTCTGATCTAGGTCTTCACTGTTTGCAAATACTAAATACACTGCATGTAGTTTTCTGCACATTAAGGGTTTAACCCTTTACCTTATAGCTTGTTTCTAGTTTTGAAAAACAGGTGACCACTTAAAGCAGGTTGAAAGTAAAGCAGAATGTGCCTTAAGGCACATTCTGCTTTACTTTCATTCTGCTTTACTTTCAGCCTGCTTTAAGCTAAAATCCGCTAGGCTATATAAAATATTTGTAATGGTAATTGTTCATGAGGTTATAATTATAAACTGGAACTATTTTCTTCGGTGGAGGAATAAATTTAATACGCTAAAAGTCGCTTCTATGGGGGAAAGGGTTAAGGTATTTTCGACAATATTGAGCTTTTCGCATTTAACATTCACCCCTCAGTATACATGTAGATGATTTTGTTTTTGCGTTTTACAACAGAACATTTCAGTGCTAGTGTTAGGAATATCAGCCTCTACATTAACCCTTTACCGCCATATTTTATCGTCTGCTTTAACCTTTTCACCACCACACTGTCTTCTGCTCAATAGTGCGGCCTGTATTATTTTTTCAAAGACATGCTTAAATGAAACCTTCTGAAAACATATTTAAATGACCCAAACAGTGTGGATCCTGATTAGATGCCGCGTAACGCGGCGTCTGATCTGGGTCCACACTGTTTGTAAGTCGGCTGTAGTCACGTATGGCGTGGAAAGGGTTAAACGTCGGATTTTTTCTCTCTCTTAAGAACAGGCCTAATATTCCGCACCCTAACCGCATCAGTATCATGAATATTTCAAATGCTTTTAACCGGATTTGCGAGTATAAAATGCTACAAAAGATTGTTTCTCTGACTCTCTTTATAAGTTGTATCCTTCCATGCAAATTTAGCAGTTGAGAAAAGACAGAATGCAACAGCTACAGTGGATAAGAAGTTTTCTTTCCCGCCTTAATGAAAAAGCAGTGCAAAAAATATTCAAAATGTTATCGATTTACTTTTAATATGAATAACAAACAGTTTGGAACCTGATCAGACGCCGGGTTAACTGTTTGCAATGGACAAATATATATACCTTTTTAGCATGAATGCGTTTATTGCGAAGAATAAAATCTCTACGGTATTATATCTACATAATCATCAAAGCGTGATTTACGCTTTTTTTTCTTTTTCGTTTAATTTATTGATAATTATTCTAAACGAAACTGAACGCACACAAAATGCAATCAAATGTTAAAAAGTAATTGTTTTGAAAATGCTAATGCTTTAGTTATATCTGAGACTGAGTGTCAAACGGACTAGAGTCTGATCAGAAGTCGAGTTATTCGGCCTCTGATCTTGCTCCATACTATTTGCAGTGGACATTATTGGTTTCAGCACAAACGCGTTTATTGATAAGAACATCGTCTTTTCCCGCTGTAAAACGGTTGCGTTATTTGATAAATCTAACACCATTAAAACAATTTGGATTCGAGTAATTTAGATGGTAATCCGGTTGCTAGCTGTTAAAGGATCACAAGAGGAAATTGGAAATGGCAACAATTCACTTTGGCAAGAGACGCTTTGCGATACATGCCGCTTCTACAGGGTCAATCGCGTTTAATCCATTGAACTGATAGACCCCTATCGACGAGTATATTCGTCATTTACAAACAGTGTACCTACAAAGAGTATGTTTGACCTATGCAAACAGTGTAGTCTCTGATCAGATGACCACCAAAGTATTCCTCTGATCAGGGTATGCACTGTTTCTCATTTTGCTATATACATGTATATTTTGAAAACCCAACAAACTCTAAATAGCCTAAACTGGACTATATTTGAATTGTACGTTAACAGTTTCAGGGATGAATGAGTTAAAGAGCAACACCTTACCGTTTGGCTTGGCTTCCAGAATCTATATACCGAAAACGGAATACATCCGGAGCCCAGCTAATGCGTTAACGAGTACTCCTGATAATCAAAACCTAGAACTTTGTTTGGCTCCTACTGTCTGCTAGAATAATATAAACTGGGAGCAAAATCAATTGGTTAGAAATAACTCTAGAGTTGCAAGTCTAAGAAATGTGTGAATGAATACATTAATATTGTAACCTGGTTGTTCACTGATAAACTACAGTGGGGAAGACGCTGTTCGTTTCCATGTAAATGAAACAAAACTGAACACAAAATAAAAAAAAGTAGAAAATTACAGCAGTCATCACAATCAGTCATCTTCTCCTTGACCAGACGGAAGAGTACACATAAGTTTCCTTGAGACAATTAATACAAGGCCAATGTAACTCTGTTAAAAATAACCTGGGATCTTTTTTGCTGATACAAGTTCAAAATCGAGACGTGGGCTGATTCTCAACGTTAACTCATAGACTCCATGTCGATTATCAACCAGAATAAGCTGGTGTTTACCAGATCTGCAATGAATAGCATGATCCGTCATTGCATGACTTTCAGTAGTAACAACTACATATCAACGTTGAAAACAGACACCGGGTCGATTCTGAACGCATGGTAAAATATTATTCAACATCGAATATATTATGTGACCAATCATCGAACATTCAAAGATAGTGCTTAATGTTCTACATAACGTTTGTCCTGCATGAAGCAAGTGCTCGTTGGTTATAGATATTGAAGATTGCTTAGAATTGTAGCAGAAAAAGATATCCAGCTCGATACAGAAAGTTGTCCTTTCCATTTAAACTAAAGTTGTCCTGGACAAGTTCACTGAAAGTTAACACAATGTTAACACAATGTTAACTTGTCCCGGGCAGCCGGACAACTATGAATATCGAAAATTGCTATACGAAAACAATCACCACATCAAACCCGCTTTGTGCGACAGAAAATTAGCCTAAACATTGCAAAAGAGAAAAGAGAGTGTTCAAGTTAATATTAGTTGTCATGTGCGGATTAAACATATTTTTTATCATTATTATTATTTGACTACCGGTTCCCCCCTCTGGATCTGCGCATGGTTGTGAAGAAAGAAATCTATTACGTGAAGAGTTGTGTTTAGATATTAAAGTTAAACTTGTCAATCACGACATTTTTACGTCGCCAACGCATTAAAACTTTACTCACTCACTCGCTGACACTTTTCAGATATAGTCAATCTTGTATTAAGAGACCAATAACTAAAGTAACGAATGCATTCTTTGAAAACAGTTAACTGCTTAATGCAGGATATAAATAATGCAGAAAGCTCCTACAGGAGCTTTCTGCATTAGTTCTGTCCTGCATTAAGGAACCGTCTGTAGTTAAGATTTGGCATGGCTATTATATTGAATGGTCGCTTTAAAATAAAATTGAGTGTAGAGTATATTTTGTTAATTGAAATATCACTGTGTCAAGGTCCCTTCATCATAACCTTCAACGCGTTGTGGAAGAATAATGGGTGATAATTCTTGCAAATATTGTTGACCCAGATGAGACATCAAGTTGCTCGGCGTCTCATCCGTTTCCAAACTGTTTGACATTGATGATATTTTCTGAGCGACAATTAAGTTACTCCATGTGAATTGTTGCAACGACAATTACACATGTGGTGTTAAATGTCAAAACCTAGGTTCTTAACTTTCGCCAGTCAGTTGAATATATCGTTTTAAAATGGATACAGTGTCGCACAGCGGAGTTCCCAGGACACGCGTTTGTTCCTCGACAACTTTGTCCACTGCAGACGCCGACGAAAAAGATATTGTCTACTTTGTTTTAAAGATAATTCCATATTTCCTATTCCTACAGTTCCATTTTATTGCATTATGTTTGCGTCTATAGTTTGTTTCTGACGTATGTTACCCCATATGTTCACACTTTTTATGCCTTTAATTTATTCCTCCACTCAAGAAAATGTTGTTCTAATTCATACAGCCATGAATATTGATCATAAGAAATAGTTTCTATATTTGAGCAGATTATAGCTTAAAGTAGTCTGAAAGGCGCATTCTTCTTTACTTTTAATCTGATTTAAGTCGTCAGCTGTCTTCAATCACCAGAAACAGGCTATGGAACGGATAACGTCTTCGTTAAGTTCGACGTAGACCGAACGCGATTCAGTGAAAACGAAATTCAAGAACTACGCGGATGTGGTCGACTAAGCGACTTATTTATCCAGGTTCGACTGTATTTCATAAACAAAAAAGTAAAATAAAGTAAAAACCCACCGACTTAAACTAGTTTAGATAAGTGCTGAGTGCACAGGGGAAGAGCAGTCTTGACAGTCAATATTTATTCAATTGTAGTGTGCAACAATTTGTGTCAATGCAATTGCCTTGCCTTGTAACTAACAACTTCTGGTCGAAGAATCTGGGTGGTCTTGTTGAATCTGGACATTTCCTGGGCAAACAGTGAAGACCCAGATCAGAGGGCTCCGAAAGGAGCCCTCTGATCAGAGTCATCACTGTTTGTCATAATGCCAAACATTGACAAAAACAACCCTTAAAAGTCTGAAATAGACTAGACTAAAATGGAAACTGAAATTGTCCATTTAAAGTTTAAGGGAGGAAAGAGTTAAGATAAGAGACCGCTAAATGCAGAACCAACGTAATGAAGAAAGCTTCATTACGTTAGTCCTGCATTTAGCTACCATCTGTCCTTAACATTACAAACATATCCTCTTTTGAGTGGTTGCCTATATGACTGTATGTACGTTGTTCGGAGAGAGTTGTTGTAGGGAAAGTAATACCCTTATAGTGCAAACAAATTGAATCCAGATCAGACACAACTGTTGTCACTTGTCATTATATTTCTTCAAAATGACCAATATGTAACTGAGATAAAAAAAAAAAAAAAAAAAAAATCAGCAGACGACAATTCCATGCAGACGATATTGCAGTAGTGAAAGAGTTAGACGTAATTGTCTTGTTTGTGGGAACAGGATTAAGCGTTGTTTTACGGAGGGAATCGTTGTTGGGATGGCCGTTATAGGAAGGGAGTGCTGTTGCGCACAACCATAGCAGACCATTCTGCTCTAAGCTTTATCAAAATACAATATCTAGTTGCATGTTTACAAGTTGTGCTCATGTTCAACTTTGAACATTAGATGTCTTTCCTATCTGGATACATCTCTACGATGTAGGATTGATTTTTGAATTTGAAAACAAAAAATCAACTTCAACAAGTCCCTTCCCAATTTGTGTATGTTCCACGAAAAAGTTGAAACATAGGATTGGCACGTTAAATGTCAATATTAACTACAGTACCGTACCATTGTAAGAATGCCGGGGTTCGGTGTTTGAATAGCGGGACTATTCAATCCACAACCGTTTACTCCATAAATACACCTTTTCACGACTCTTACTTTTATAAAATAAAAACGCTTTAGACATTTCCATTATCTTGACAGAGAGTAACTTAAGGCAGGCAGTGCGGTCCCTACAGTGGAGAATCTGTTATTCTTTCCCAATAAACGCGTTTACGCTAAAACTATTATTTGCAGTGCAAACAGTTTGGAGCCAGATCAGACGCCGGGTAACCCGGCGTCTGATCAGGCTCCAAACTGTTTGCCACCAAGATAAACATGAAATATCAGAATTGTCCAAAAGTGTTTTTTTCTACGTTTTAGTGTTTTGCGTTTGCGTACGTTTGCGTTTAAACGGGAAAGAATAACAGATTCTCCACTGAGCGCACGTCTGTACATCCGCAACTCCCGGGTGATTCTTCTTTAAATGTCAATACAGTAAAACCTCTCTATAACGAACATGTGAATGAAAACTAACTGAAAGTATGAAATACATGTGACAGTTTCATTTCTTTCAAGAATTTTCTGCTTTATTTTTATATTGCTTTAAACAACCTCCTATCATGAACACCTAATTATATGTCTGCTAGGGTGGTCGAATTTGAAGTTTTTTATTGTAAGTTTTGCACACCATGAAATTGGAAGCTGAGGGTTGATATAATGATTGTTGTTCTGTTTTGGCATGATACATACTAATTACTCTGCAACATAAAACCTGACAAGCCACCGGTGAACCATAGGTATCTAGAATGACATTGGACTCTCAGATATCCTGCCGTCAATAATATCATCTGCTTTCATTACAATGTCTGCTTCAGTAATAATTATCGTCGTCTATGATAATATCGTTCTGTCAATATTGTTTACTTCAATAATATCGTCTACTTCAATAGTATTGTCTACTTCAATATTGTCGTCTTTTTCAATAATAACGTCTGCTTCAAAAATATTGTTTGTTCCCATGCTATCCATAATCGTCTACTTTAATAACAGCGTCTGGTTCAATAATAGTGTCTGTTCCAATACTGTTGTCTGCTCCAATGCTATCGTCTGCTTTAATAACAGCGTCTGCTTCAAGACAAGTGTCTGTTTTAATGACATATCGCCTAGTTCTATAGTCTAGTACTATAAAATATTTATCGTTAGTCTTGTACATATTTATATATGTCATACGACTATACATATATGAACATAGTAAGTTTAATGCTGATAAAATTTGAACTGAAAATTGAATGTAATTGTTTCAATAATATCGTCTTCAATGATGCTATTGCATGCTTCAATAATAGCGATTGCTTCAATAATATCAATTGATCAATAATATCATTAGATCAATAACATAATCTGTTTCAATAGCATCATCTACCAAAATGGGCGGTTAAATTTGACAGTGAAAGGGTTAATTTCACTAGAAAGGGACAGAAGAACGCGTCTTCTAAAGTGTTTACATGTACATGCATTGATAAGCGCCTACATATGTAATACCAGACAGCATGTAATCAGGTAATTTTCTGGATTTAGATCAGACGCACCGGGAAATGAAACCATCAAACCATTAAATACTGTTCACTATATAAATTGCGATAAAAGCTAGAATGGAATGCGAACGAGATTTGTAGAGTTTTCACCGATTAAAAACTAGATATATAAGTGGACATTTTAACAGACGAAAGCTTGATAGTCTCCTATTTCAGGCGTCGTATCATAATACGATGCTCTGATGCGGATTATGTCTCAGCCCTATGGGAACAATTAATGCCGATACTATAGCCGCGATAATTAATTACCATGCACACAGTAGGTACCGGTGCCGTTCCGATAGCCGAGATAAAAAGTCCCGTTTTGATAGAACCTTTAAATATGCTTAAGCAGATAAATACAAAACTATTAGCAAATGAGTAGACCCAGCATCAGAAGACGTAGTCTGGCAGGTCTATGAAATATCTGATTTTCGATTTGATAAAAAAAAATGTCCGAAATAAAATTATGATTTTTAAACTTTATAGCAGACAACCGGCGAATTCAAGTTTCAGAAATATTTACTGACTAAAGATGTAACCGCTCAATGGCAATCATACTTTATGTGTTTTAAATGATCAGTACTTTATCACCTCCTTTAACCTCCAACACAGTTATCGTCTGCTTTTAAATTGTCGTCTGCAAGTTTTATTCAAACTTAGATTTTTAGCAATTTGACAGAAAAAAACGTTAATGTGAATGTCAAACAGTTTGTGTCCTGATCAGACGTCGCGTTACGCGGCGTCTGATCAAGATCCAAACTGTTTTCACATTCCAGCGTAGTTGGGATATGCAGAGAAGGAGTCGAGGCATCAGAGAAAGAAATACCGGGTTGAGCTACACAGAGGAGGGCTAATGGGCGTAAATTGAGGTGAATAAAAAGGGCTGATTAACGTCGTTAGGGGTCACTGAATTAAACCCCTGTATGACAACAATCTTTTTTTCACTTTTTTCTTTAATTCCCTTCACTACCATGTTATCGTCTGCTTTGAAAAATGTCGTCTGCTTTTATTTATAAAATTCACATTTTAGGTATTTTTTTTTACTTCTGAAATGACGGTGTGAGTGTCAAACGGTTTGGGTTCTGATTAGACGTCGAGTTACTCAGAATTTGATCTGGATTGAAACTGTTGTCAAATGTTAGTGTTGACCGGTTTGGCAGGAAAGGGTTTGAATACCGCGAAAATACTTTGAACAAGCAAGCATGTATGATGATAGGACGCCAAAACCACTGCAGTTTATAATTTATTTCATATACATATATCAAAATTTAATCATGTACATAGCCACCAAATTCAATTTGTAGTAATAAATTAACCCTTTCAATGTCATATATATATATCTCGGAGCAGACACAGCGTTATCGTGCATACAGGTAATCAACGACAGCATTTTCGGGAAAATGCAGATTTGAGTATAAATTTCTTCTCCATTTGTAATTTCTCCATGATATATATGCAACTTAAATTGACTTTGCAAACAGTTTGGATCCAGATCAGACGCAGCGTGACGCGGCGTCTGATTTGGATCTAAACTGTTTGGCACTGGTTTCCATATTTCTTCAGATGTACTGCTTAATAGTCTGACTTTAAAACAAGAGTGCTGACAGTTATATGGACTGATTCTATATATAAGCATGGAATAATCCATTTGGGCACAAATGGGTTAAGGAAATACGTTTTCATTTATTGCATTTCGTGGCTATAAAACTTTCATCTTATGAATATCTCTAAACCTCATTACGCAGTCAAACGTCTGCTTATCGACCTATAGAATGAAGACTGCATATCAGCCTTCGATACAGATGGCAGCATCATGCAGGACAAAGGTAAGGCATAAAGCGCCTGACGTCATCAGCTTTCTGCTTTACCTTTGTTCTGCATCAAGCGGTCATCTGTCTTAAAATATCACCAGTAGTATTCAAATTATGATCGCTTAACATAGGTTTGACTGTACAGACATTATAAACAAGTTAACAATTATATGTACTGATAGCTATTGTTTATACATTATTTACTTGGCCGAGAAGTGATTTAACCCCTTCACTACCATGACGTCATCAAATTTAAACAATTGTCGTCTGCTTCTATTTCTAAAATTAAATATTTAGTTATTTTGACTTATGAAATATTGAAATGAGTGTAAAACAGTTTGTATCCTGATTAGACGCCGCTTTACGCGGCGTCTGATCAGGATCCAAACTGTTTTAAAATTACTAGTGTACTCGGGGTAAGGCAGTGAAGGGGTTAACTATCATAAATTGCATTTCCATTGCCCTGTTTCTGTTTCAATTTATGAACTTTCCAAATGTTTAACTGTTTTGTTAAGCTCTCACGAGAAACAGTTGGGATTCAGATCAGACGAATTGATGCTCTATGCCAGATAAATTTCAACTTCCTTGTGAAAATCCAGAGATAATAAAAATTTCAGATATAGAGCAGACGGACTTTTATGCAGCCGAGATTTATTCAGACGTTGAATGAGTTTGAAGCAGACGTCATTAGCCGTCGCTGCATTGAATGATAAATGCGCTTCTTCCGCAAGTTTCTCCATGTATGATAAGACATACGATCGAGACCATCTTAACCCTTTCATGATCAACTTATTCGGGAAATGTTTACCCTTTCACCGTTTAATTGCAGTCGTCTGTTTAGTATTGTTGTCTGCAAGACATGTTCCAAAGTTAGATTTAAGGTTGTATGACTTAATAAATATCGATAAGAGTGTAAAACAGTTTGGATCCTGATCTGACGCCGCGTTACGAGGCGTCTGATCAAGACCCAAACTGTTTGCAAACGCGCTTTATGACGTCATCGAGAGTGAAAGGGTTAAACTTAAGCGTGCTATATAAATTTCGTCTGCGAAAAATGCTGTCTGCAACTACAGTAAAACCTCGCTATTACGACCACTAAAATGAAGGCTACTTGATTGTACAATAGAGAGGTGGCAGCTTAAAGCATGGTGACAGTGAAACAGAAAACTCCTTAAGGAGCTTTCTGTTTCACTGTCACCTTGCTTTAAGCGGTCACCAATCGTAAACACCCTAAGAATTAACAAAATTTAGTGGTCGTAATAGAGAGGTTTCACTGTATTCTCAAAATTGATTTACCTCATTACTTTTACTTTGAGTCCGGAAACAGTTTGAATTCAGATAAGACACTGAGTAACTCGGCGTCTCATATGGACCTAAACTGTTTGCAGCAGTTATCAAAAGATTCCCCGTCGGCTTTTAGTAGTATATGAGTATAGCGTTAGATGCTAAAGAAGAATTAAAGCATTATAAAACGCCCTATTTGAGTTCCATCTTGTACGTTATTTAGCATCCATTTGAATCAAGGTACCAGTATCATTTAAAACAAAAAAGTTTCTTCCCTATTTACAATATATCTACGTAGATCTATATTAATAAATATATCTAATGGGATATTCTTTTAACGATACAGATACCTGTGTTTTGAATATATAAGGGATTAACCGAATTTCTGCACTGAAAATTACACACCAGAAGCTGGATATAGGTGTCACTGTGTTTTGCCGAGTGCATTTATCACTGAAAGCACTTACTGTTTCACTTTATCAATGTATCCTTTAACTCTGCTATCCGTAACTTAACTGATATTCACAAAATGTTTGGATCCAGATCAGACGCCGAGTCACTCGGCGTTTGATCAGGATCGAAACATTTTGTCAATCCTGTTTAACTTTCTTGTGTTATAAACGTACATTTATATTTAAATATAATTGAATTAAGAATTGCTGCAGACGACTCTTAAAACAGACGATTTTACAGTAGCATATTGGGTAGGAAAGTATGAACAGAGTCGCTCTCTAAATCATGCATTTTCAATGATATGAATTTAGAACTAAAAGAGAATTAAATGAAAATAAATCTGCATCCCGCCATTCTTACAATGTAAACGTAAGTGCAATCATGAATTTACGATCTCAGGTGTCGTCTGGGTTTACAAATCATCGTCATGGGCTTGACAAATCCTTTCCTACATGTGTGGGTGTTTTTTTTGTTTTTTTTTTGTTTTTTGTAAAATCAAAAATCAAAAAAAAAATCCATTGAGCGTGTTGAAAAATGCTCATTTCAATAGGCAGTGACATGTTCACTTCCTGTAATAATAGTGGTTAATATCCATGACTGTATAAAGTTGAACACTTTTCTTCAGTGGAGGAATGATTTAAAGTAAAATGCGTGTTTTGGGGTAATGTGTTTAACTGGAATGAATAGTGTCTTCTCAACAGTATCGTGTAAATCGTAGTGCACACTCAGAGAGTTGGCTACATAATTATATTTGTAGGGTTCTACTGTACATTCAGAATCAGATGCTATACAGTGGAGAAATAGTTATTCTTTTCAATTTAAACTAAACTACACTTGAACCCAAATCTGTAAAATGTAAATGATGAGAGTATTTCTTTAAAAAAAGTTGGTGATTTATTTAAATCAGTGTGGCAAAAAGTTTGGAACCTGATCAGACGCCGAGTTTCTCGGCGTCTGATCTGGTTCCAAACTGTAAAAACAATAACTTAATAGCGGTTTTTAACACACACGCGTTTTTTGGAAAACGATTAAGTCTTCTCAACTGTATCATGCAAATACAATGCACCGCTAGACAAATGTCTGCATGTACATGTAAATACATTCTCCGATACTATGTCAACTTTATAGAACACGTCCCTAGTCAATCCAATCTACGATCTTCTATCAAAAACCATTTCTGATCAAATTGTTTGATAAATACGCGCACATGAAATGATGTACTATATTCAGACAATAAGCATGTTTGGGAGAAAAAAACCCGAACAAAACGACCTACGTATCTAAAGATCTGACAAAATGGACTGAAACCTTTTACCACGAATGTCCAGTAGGCCTACAGTGACATACATATAATCTACTACATTTAGCACGGTGTTTCAAATCTAAGTACAGTCGAAACTCGATACTTCGAACTCGCTGAAATCGATTATACCAGTATTTCTATTTTCAAAAGTTTAATTTCGATAAGTCGATCTAGCCTAAGTCGAACATACCCGTATTTCAAAGTTAAAACGTGGCTAAGCCACGTTTTAACTTTGAAATATTGGTATGTTCGAACAACCGCGAGTTCGAATTATCGAGTTTATATACTGTATTTAGTCTCATATGATGTTCTCCGTGTGTTAGACAGGTGTCTTGTCAAAGCAAGATCAAGGTAAAACAGAAAGCTCCTGTATGTGCTTTCTGTTTTACTTGCAATTTGCATTAAATCTGTCATCTGCATTTAATACTATCAATTAGTAGCCTTTTAAGTAGCCGTTATAGAGAGGGGATAACTGTACCTCTTTCGTCTGCTTCATAAATGTCGTCTGTATTTTCGATGTTTTTCCTAAAAACTACTCTCTTTTCTTTTTTTTTTTATAAAAATAGCAAAACTCTAGAAACTCTTAGTTACTCGCCGTCTGATCTGGAGCAAATCTGTTTTGCAAATAATTTATTTCTGGTAGTGCATGGCAAGTTAAGGGTTAAGACATGACCAACATACCTCAGAGCTAATGGTTATCAATTCATTCCATTTCTCACCGTGTACATCTCAAGCGAGACTGACCAGGTCCAACTAACCTTTCTTCTACAATAATCTCGTCTGCTTTGAAATGGTCGTCTGCAAAGGTTGGTCAACTTAGATTTGCACATTTTTAAATCTAAGAAACCTAAAGACGGGTGCCAAACAGTTAGGATTCGTATCAGACGCCGAGTCAATCGGCGTCTGATCAGGAGCCAAACTGTTTGCAAGTATCATTCCAGTCGCGATCAGCAGAAGGGTTAATGGAGAAAGGTGGTCAAGATAATGCACTTTTGCTTTCCTACTTCAATGGCCAGTTTTAATTAATGATATACATGTATATGTATACAGTGTACATTAGATTTGGGAAAAGCAATATGCGGACGGAACGAATCTAGTTAACACAAATTAAAACTAGCAATCTTGTTACACTATTGTTAAAATGGTACTTTTAGGTAAGACTTTAGAAATGTAGAAAGTTCCAATAATAATAGTAAATGTAATAATGATGATAACACACGGTTTGGGAGCCTGACCAAACGTAGGATCAGGCGGTGTCTGATCTGGCTCCAAACAGTTTCCAATCATTAGCATGGCACGTTTATTTGAAAAAGAACAACGTCTTTTACACTGTAAGTTTAGATAATTGGAACTGTCAAATTATATACTAGGCCAAACTGCCAACGCAACACCTCCGAGTTCCTTTCTATTTTCATTTCAGAGCGGGTGTTTTAAATCGATGGAAAGTTGACACAAATATTTTAAATGTTTTCATTTGTGTTTTTAAATTGATGTACTGTCCTCAAGGTTGTTAATATTGGCAACGAATTTTCATTGACACTTCTGACGAATAATAACCATCTATCCAAACAGATTTCTGAAAACTTGTTTTCACAAAATTCCATATTTTTGGGACCAAATGCCAATTCATTTTGTTTTTGTTTACCAAGAGTAGTGTCCATTGATCACTCTATGAAATGCAGGATATGCACACATTACAGAATTGACCATTCTAACTTAAGACATGTTTAACATTGGAAGTAATGGGAATATCCGGGATGTTGCGTTGGAAGTTTGGCTTAGTGTATATCGGTATAGACCATTCTATACATCTATAATGATTCCTCAATCAAACTGTATAAACTATTTATTTGAATCTAGATAAAATGTTTGTGAAATATACAATACACACGTGCACTCAACTACATAAAACTTTAAACTATCTAAAAAGCTTATCCTTGAGAGCAGATGTGAAGGACACCTAAGACACCTTTTCACAGGTGATAACAAATCGCAAAAGAGCTTTTGTCAGGACATTTTCATGAGAAAAATGCGAAAGTGTAATTTCCTAAAGTTTATTTTCACAAAATTACCGCCGTATTAACCCCTTCACTGCCTTATACAGTGGAGAATGTGTTATTCTTTTCAAATAAACGCGTTTACGCTAAAACTATTATTTGTTCATGCTCCAAACTGTTTGCCACCAAGATAAACATGAAATATCAGAATTGTCCAAATGTTGTTCTTTTCTTCGTTTTAGCGCTTTGCGTTTGCGTACGTTTGCGTTTAAACGGGAAAGAATAACAGATTATCCACTGTACCACGGGTACAATGCTCATTTGCAACGCGGCGTCTGACCAGGATCCAAACTGTTTGACACTCACTTCCGTATTACTTTAGGTAATTAACCTGAATTTTATACTTGATATATAAAAGCAGACGACAGTTTGTTTAAAGAAGATGACGTCAGTCACGTCACGGTGGTGAAGGGGTTAACAAACCCTATTCATGCCATGATATCGTCTGTAACAAAATTGTCGTCTGCAATTTTATTCAAATCTAAGTGTTCTTTATATCTTATTTTATTTTAAGAAAGCTAAACATTAGTGCCAAACAGTTTGGATCCTGATCAGCCAGCTAGTTACTCGACGCCTGATCTGGATCTAGACTGTTTTTAAATGCAAGTTAGTAATACACGAAAAGGGCACGAGCTAACGCATTAAAGACAGTTCACATAATAAATGAACCGAATGCACCTGGATAAATTAACCATTTACGGACTAACTAGTCAAATTACCTTTGTCCAAATTGTGAGAAATTGAGTTTCTGAAACAGCTTAACTCATAGAGAAACGATGGTAACCAGAAATGCATTAACCCGGCGTGTGATCTGGATCCAAGTCTTTGTCACTAGAGATCGTGAACGAGTCATTTTAACCCATTACACCATAAATACCTCTTTTAATGCCTCTTATTAATTCCTCCAGTGAAGAAAATAGTTACCATTTAAATAGTCAAGAATATGTACCAATAGAACTATTTTCTATATCCTAGCAGATGGTAGATTAAAGCAGGCTGAAAGTAAAGCAGAATGTGCCTTAAGGCACATTCTGCTTTACTTTCAACCTGCTTTAAATGGTCATCTGAGACATCTAGACACAGGCTATGGGGTAATGGGTTAAGTACACCAACAGGTAAGATGTTGAAGCAAAATACATTTGCAGCATTTAAAGTGTTAGTTGACATAAAAACCAAGTTGAAATTATGTAAAAGTGCAATCGTTTTTATGTTTAAAACGTTTCAATGCAACAATTCAAATTATGTAATTACTTCATCTATTTTCCTGTACTTTAATTGTGAAGAGTGAAAAGTACACAGACAAGTCTTTTTCAAACAATGGATGGTTGAGTGAATAAATGAATTAATGATAAATGATTGAACGAATGACTGAATAAACGAGTGAATGGATGACTGAATTGATTGATTGAATTATCAAATGGTCAATGCATGTATGGATGGTTTCATTAATAAACGAATGGATAAAAGCAATAAAATAATAAGTAAACAAAAATTAAACCAGTATATACATATTATAAACAAATTGATTTACATGTATAAATAAAAAATAAGAATGAATTAATTAATAATAGATTTATGAATAAATAATAATAATGAATGAATGGATGGATGGATGGATGGATGGATGAATGAATGAGAGTGATGATTGACAAATATTGTGATCTATCCTCTAGTATTGAAGTGTCTGTGTTCCCCTCACTGTGGTATGTCAGTGACGTGATGACTGCCAGTTTGAGCGATCCACGTGCAGTGTTATATACCGAGCGATAACTTGCTTCCCAACCCCCTTGGGACCCGCTGCCTCCCCTTAATACCACCTCCACGTCTGAAAACCGCTACCTCTACCAATAAAGACGTCCGTTTTAATGTCTTTAGTCGTTACAACATTATTTTTTATAGCGAAAATTATTCAGTGTGGCAGGCAGTATGGACCTAGCTCAGAATGAGATATAATCGGTGACTGATCTGGATCTAAACTGTTGTAAAATGTGTGCAAAGTTTCGCTCCGGTGCTCAAAGGATATCAGAATATCAGAGCCTTGTTAAATCTGGCACCAACGGTTTTTTATTACACCAATTTTGCATTCCGGCTCATGGGAAAACCAGAATCTAGCCCGTAGAAAACGCTGGCTTTCATATCATACACAGTACAACCCAGCTAAAAGGACCTCCAAAACGAAAGACCACTCAATCGGCAATATTTTGGTTGTGTTAAAGGCAGGTGGCATGATGAAAGTAAAGCAGAAAGTTCCTGAAGGGGCTTTCTGCCTTACTTTCATCATGCTTTAAGCAGCAACCTGCTCCAGACATAGTAAATTAGCATTATTTCGAGAACTCGCAATAGAGAGATTTTGTAATAATTATATTTACGTATGTCCGTCCTATGGTTAGTGAGAGTTATACTTGCTATATTAGTGTACCAGTCTCCGACACACAATAATGTGGGTCGTGGGTTTGGTCCCTGAGTGCATAGAACATACCAAATAAGGTACTTCACTAAAGAAGTACAATAAAAACCCACGTTAGGGGCCATTCAAAAGTAGATACATTGACAGTCTCAAAATATAGGAAAATATAAAACAGAAAGTTCCTTAGAGACATTTCTTCTTAATTAGCATCCGTTCTTAGGTTAGCATCCCCTTTCTATATATCCCTTTATCTCATAAATTCACATTGTTTGCGCTTCTAAATATTCACGCGCTAAGGAAAGTATAGTCAAAAGCCATTTCAAGTATCTTTCCAGATGGGAGCTTAAAGCAGGCTGAAAGCAAAGCAAAAATCTTCTGTATACAGGAGCAGTTTACGTTACTTTCAACTTGCTTTAAGCTATAACCTATTATTCACAACACTTTGAATTTTCGCTGAGTTGTCCTTCTATAAGGGTTGAATAGTAATCAATAATGCACCTTCTCAATGCACCCTTAATGACGCCAAAAGCACATTTGCAAACAGTTTTGATCCTGATCAAACGCCGCGTAACGCGACGTCTGATCAGGATCAAAACTGTGCGTCACTTGTTTTCAAATTACGTCAGTTATACTGCCTTAAATATAATCTTGAAACGATTTTGCAGACAACAATATTGAAGCAGACGACAATATGGCGGTGAAGGGGTAAAAATCTCACGATAAATTTGATCAAGAAAGGGTTATTAATGCTCAGTATCACAGAAAGAACGGTTGAATGCGTCATGTTAATGTGCCTGAATGGGCTATATAGTTACATTTTAACTGGGCACCTTAATTCATTTACCTCAACTTCTCTTACAAAATCTGATTGAAATTGATGGCTAAAACAAACCTTAATGTCATCTTGAGAGGATCTTGCAAAAAAAAGTGTTAATACTAGTGCACCGATAGGATATCGAAATGTAAAGCAAACGATGCATACACTGATCAAATGACTCTTCAAGCTATCATATTCGCTGTCTATTTTCCAATTATGGAATTCTGCTCATACAGGAAATATAGAATCAGTGGCCCGTCTTGCGAAACGTCGTACGACAAATGTTGGCGTAAGTCAGTTCCTAAAAAGCTCAATTACATGTATTATTATTTCAACTTTTAATCCAGTCTTGTTGCATCTCTTCGGAATCGTCTTGAAAAGACGATTCCAAATAGATGTCACAAGGCAGGATTATATTTATGGAGAAATCAGACATTAGATGTGTTTTAAACTTTGACTTACGGCCCTCCTTGTCGCACGACATTTCGTAAGACGGGTCCCAGGACCTGAAAGATTGCGTTGTCCCTTTTTAACCCTACACTCCGTCCAGTATTGTGAACATCTATCATCTGAACTTTTACCTATAGCCTGTTTACCTGTGTTTTCGCCACCCTAAGCTATATTTTTCGCGCATGCGCTTTCTGGTGTAACATTTCTTACTTGTTCACAGATATAATTCTGAACTGAACCTTCAATAATAGGAATATATACAAATAAAACTTGTGAAATAAATACAAATGTAGATAATTGTACCGTTTTCGAACGAGGTCATTGCTCTGGATCACCGGTATGCTTTCTTGTCAATTCGCCACCTCTGATTGGTCGTTCGATAATTAGGTCAATGTAGGCTCTGTCAGTATGTTATATAGTTTGTTTCATGAAATTTGAACATTTTTTAATGATTTTGAAATATTTAATTTTCTAAAAGTAAATAATAACTTTTACAACTTTACAATAAAAAAAGTAACAACGGGCATGTAGAGTTCAAATTACCAACATGTCCGTTGATTTGAAACTTATTTTGAATTATTGTTATTTTTCCTGTTTCTTTCGCATTTTCAGCGGTTTAAATCTTCCTTAGTGAAACTGTCCTAGTATTCGGATATCCTCTGTAGTTTTCGGACATCCTCAGTAGCCTGCTCGTGACGGAATTCTAAGTTTGCTTAGGTGGCGAATTGACAAGAAAGTGGCGAATTGACAAGAAGCAAGGATAATGTCCAACAAACTAAGAAAACTATCTGAAATGATTGCAGACTCATATCAGACAGGTCCTATAAGAAACTGTACCTACACTGATCAGACAGCTCCTTCAGAAGTCTGAGTTAGGGTCTACACTGTTGTTAAATGTGTCAATATACATTGAAAGCGAGTGGATTATAATGTGAAAAAAACGGCCATAATAAAAGTGACAGTTCTTGATAGTGATAAGACATTCAGAATAACTAAACCAATATTTTTCAAAAGAAGCTAGGGGATGTGTCATTTTTTCATAAATGCCAAAACTATTATAATCCATTACTCAACATATTATAAACATGTCAACATGAATTGCATGCGTGTACATTGTGCAAAAAGCACATGCAAGATAGTCGGAGAAGACGGATAGGAAAAGGAGTAGAATATTTTGCAGTAACGGCAAGAGGAATGGGAGAAAGAGAACAGCGTATATATATTGCCTGACAAATAGCGATCGATTAATGTATAAAATATTGGCTGTAACATATTGCTCAGCTTCCCTGACTTCGTATAGAAAGCAACAGAGTCGTTATTCAAACTCGCTGCCGACCTGAAAATTAAAGCTGACTTTATATGCGGGTTTAGACAGTTTCTCCTCGTTTACTTAATAAGCTTTAATTAACTCCCAAACGCTTATTTATGGAACTCATCTTTTATTACAATTAATCCTTAGATTGCTGAGAATGTCTTCACTGACGTTTGCAAACAGTTTGGACCCAGATCAGACGCCGCGTAACGCGGCGTCTGATCTGGATCCAAACTGTTTGACACTCGTCTTTATTTCTTTTCTTTAAAAATTTCCAACATGTACACACTATTTGACAAATAGATCTAATAGCAAATTATGCTTATAAACAGACGATATTGCAGCATCGAAAGGATCAAATACTTCTACTGCCAGATCTCGATCCAAACCATTTCACAACGACACGCAATTCGGTCGTAGCAGGCTATATTTGTTCATATTTAAAAAAAAAAGTTTTTAAAAGATTTATTCCGAGGTTAAAACGAAAATATTACCAACAAAACATTTCCATTCGAATGCCAGATAAGCAATGGTTCCTGTTCTAAATAGAACTTTTCCCCAACTTGGCCCTCAGTACATGTAAAACTATCATAATGAAATGAACAATAGATTTGTCCTACATAGTAGCATACCATATTTATTTTTATTTAAAAAGGAAACTAACAGTCTCTTTAAATTTGCAAATAAGGAAACTACAACAAATGAAAATTTAGAAACAAACTACAATATTAAAGCAGACGACATGCCGTTGGATGAAAATGACGAATAAAAGGGCCGTCTCAGCTTTCATGAAAATTAATGGCACAATAGCATCGGCGGATATATTTCCAAGTGGCCCTTGAGGGTAATATAAACATCGAAATCATTTGTAAACTGGTGGAATAGAGTAGTAGAAGGGAGATAGCAGAATTTCATTATATTAACCCCTTCACTGCCTTACCCAGAATGCAATAGTGTTTTGGAAAGAGTTTGGATTCTGATCAGACGCGTCAGAATCCAAACTGTTTGACACGCATAACAAAATTACATTAGTCTATTTATTAAATATGAGAAAGAAAAGCAGACGATACTTGTTTAAAACAAATGACGTCATCATGGCGCCGTCATGGCAGTGAAGGGGTTAACGGAACTTAGCCAATTTATATTGAAATATATCAAAGATAGAGATTCACAGTAGTCCATAGACCCATAGCAACTGAAAATTAACCCATAGCTTCCTGCTTTAGTTTCTTTATTCTTTTACGTTTTCTTCTATAACAAAAGTGCAAATCATCTTAAAACTTCGCGTGCAAAGAATTTATGCAAGTAACCACTTAAAGCAAGATGACATTATGGAGCGTTTTGTTTTACTTTCAACTTACGTTAGCTGTCAACTGTATTCTACAACATCAATTAACCCCTTCACTGCCATGACGTCATCAAATTTAAACAATTGTCGTCTGCTTCTATTTCTAAAAAACAATTTTTAGGTATTTTGACTTAAGAAATATTGAAACGAGTGTCAAACAGTTTGGATCCTGATCAGACGCCGCGTTACGCGGCGTCTGATCAGGATCTAAACTGTTTGCAAATAACTACTGTACTCGGGGTAAGGCAGTGAAGGGGTTAATAAATGACAGTTGAGGTCGAAATATTAGAAAAAAGCAATTTATTAATTAAGTTTATAATTTATTAATAATCGTTTTGGGTGCGTACATGGAAGAGAAAGTCTTACTAAGGAGGGACGTCATCATTTGTGTTGTGAATTGTTATGATTAACCAATTCAAGTTGAATATTGCAATGAAATCTCCATGTCCGCTTGTCGGAAGATTGCATTATAGAAAAACAGAGGTGATCTTAACCCTTTGAACCCTAGTCCCGCATATTGGCGTCCTTTTCAAACAGTGAACATGTAAATACTACACCTGTCCTATGCAAACAGTGACGACCCAGATCAGAGGGCTCCTTAGGAGCCCTCTGATCAGGGTCCTCACTGTTTGTCATAATGCTTGACATTGACAAAAACAACCCTTAAAAGTTAGAAATGGACTAGACTTAAATGGAAACTGGAATTGTCCATATAAAGTTTCAGGGAGGAAAGAGTTAAGGCACTTCAGTGTTGGTCATACAGTGGAGAATGTGTTATTCTTTCCCAATAAACGCGTTTACGCTAAAACAATTATTTGCAGTGCAAACAGTTTGGAGCCAGATCAGACGCCGGGTAACCCGGCGTCTGATCAGGCTCCAAACTGTTTGCCACCAAGATAAACAAGAATTATAAGAATTGTCCAAAAGTTGTTCTTTTCTACGTTTCAGTGCTTTGCGTTTGCGTACGTTTGCGTTTAAACGGGAAAGAATAACAGATTCTCCACTGTACAGTAAAACATTTCATATGAAATGGCAAACAATGCACGACGCGGCGTATCATCAATATCTGCACTGTATACCAATTACCAATGTCCTCTTTAGTAGAATCTAGCTCTCTTTGGCAATTGCAATGAATCTTCTATTGAGTAATGGTTTACCCTTTTGTTCTAGGAAATCAAATACTTGTCGTTTAATGTTTCCAACAATACCACTTCAACAAATTCAATGGGATTGCGATCAGTTATTTGAATCTATAGTTTAAACCCTTTCTCCAATACTGAAAAACGCCCTTTAGTGTAATTATTTATTACTCATAGAGATGCTTTTTAAGTCACAGACAGAAAGCCTTAAGAAATAGTGCCTGTTTTATGTGACCCAGGGCATGCTTTACTTTCAGTCTGCTGCAACCAACCATTCACCTGTTCTAAACACTGAAAATAAACTATAAGTGAAAATAAGGGAGCAGAAAATGGATGGCGAGCTCTTGTTTTAAGAGGATGAAAACCGGTCGCACAAGGAATACGATGCAATGCAAATATTTAGACCCCATTCACCTGTGAAATGTCTGACATTGCTAATGACAGCAGGTATGAGGTAAATTAAATATAAGGCTAACCATGCCGAGGACCAGCCGGATAAAAACAATGCAGACTGGTTCTTATCATAACATTATTGAAGCAGGCATTATCGCCGTCACAGTCTATTCGTTAATTTGTTCCATGGAGAGCACTAATTAACCTCTGTGTTGCTGCTGAATACATTTCCGTGCACGCTTATATACTGAGCTAAATATGTATACACTAACAGAAAAGCATTGTGCATTATTTTATACAAAACACAATTTTAAATTTATAAAAGTTCAACATTATAATATTATTCGCAAATATTATTTTATAAATCTTATCAGGGTTCGAGACTATATGGATGGTTAATCAAAGTCTGGAGCTAGGAGTATTCTCCCAGACCCGGGTGCACTCCCCATTGATTGTGTTCGCAATGTATTTCTGCCAAATATTGCCTAATTGTTGATGTTTATCAGATTCTTTATCGAGATATTTTCATATACAGTTACATATACCTCTGTACTAATCTGTTCAACACTACGTGCCAACCCTTATCCAACAGTTTCAGATTAGAAGAGTCCTTCAAACACCTTTATTCTTATGGCTCCATCAACTCGTATATTGTGACTACTCATTAGAATCGTCGCTTTGCGACGATTCTAATAAGAAGTCACGACATACGAATTTGGTGGACGCATGACAAAGAAAACGTTGGAAATGTTGGTCTACTAGATACTGTACAAAACACATATTACGACCACCCGAGAGGTACCCATTGACGTGTAAAGACAGGTGACAGATTCAAGCATTATGAAAGTAAAACAGAACGACACCACTATGCCGTATTGGGATATGAATTTAGTTTGAATAAATTACTTTAAGTGGGGTCCATTCGAAACATGCTAACCCCACCCCTGTGTCACTTTTCTCATAGCATAACAAAGGCAGGATATAAACTTAATTAGATTGTCGATGACATCTAAATTACATTTAAATTGTATACATTTAAATGTATATATAATTAGCCATTTGCACTGCTATTCTCGTTCACTTTAAAATAAACACTGTGTTCATATTTAGAATTTGTGTTTGGTATGTTCAATGTATAGAAATATTGATACGAGCTATATTTTCATTGGGATCCCAACTGTTTGCAAATACTCTAAAGGCACGATTGTCCATTTGGTGTTTCAGAGGCCAGTGAGTTCTTTTTCTCTCAAATCATCAATGTAGTTTACCGAATGTAATAAACAGCCTTGTTGAAGTTAAATGAGACTCGAACCTATCAACGAACAAACGTTTTGGCTTTCCACTGGAACTATCCCGGACAGAGGCGGAAATTGCCGAATGATATGCGTACTAGAGCCCTTCACATTCAGAAAAGGAGTCCTCTAACTCTTTGAAAACTTTTTGGATCCAGATCAGACCCAAATCACTCTTTTTCTGATCAAGATCCAAACCGTATGTCACTCGAATCGTATATATTCAAACATTGAGAAGAAATAAGCAGTATCAGGATTCAAGAATACGAATTCTTTAAGTATGCGGTATCTAATCGTCGTTTAAAAAGGGTGAAGCCCATTAGCGGTTGCTTGTCACTTAGCCCCGGTGACCTCATTTGCTCTCGGAGCCCATAAATTAAAGCATTAACATCGGTAGTGTCTGTGTGTTGACGTTCCAGTGGGTTGTGACTGTGGTATGTTTTAGATTGCTGTACAATTCACAGCCTAAACCCTATCTACGCTGGATACCAGCTTATATATATTTACAAACAGTGTAGACCCTGATCAGAGGGCTCCTTGGGGAGCCCTCTGATCAGGGTCTGCACTGTTTGCTTAACTATTACTTATCTGATATTTATCTTAAAATACTGCCTTTAAATTCGAATTAAATTTGTCATCTTTAAAAGTGGAACAGCCGATTATGAAGAATTCCGCATTAAAGGGGCTAAACTGGGGCTTCGTCATCCCACTGTAGGCATTTGTCAACACAGAATGGAAAATATATACTTTCCTTCAGAGATAACGAAAGCTTTTGTAGAGACAGAAAAAAGCAGCGTAAATCACGAGACATGGCGTTAATAGTCTGCCCAACGGAAATATCGGGTCTGATAGCGACCCCTTTAACCCTTTCACTCTCAATGACGTCAAACAGCGCATTTGCAAACAGTTTTGATCTTGATCAGACGCAGCGTAACGCGGCGTCTGATCAGGAGTAAAACTATTTGCCACTTGTTTTGAAATTACGTCAGTTATATTGCCTTAAAATCTAACTTTGAAACGGTATTGCAGACAACAATATTCAGAAGCAGACGACACTATGGCGGTGAAGGGGTCAACACCTCACGATAAATTTGATCATGAAAGGTTAAACCCTTAGCATCGTATGTGCGAATTGGGAGAGCATTTGCAAACAGTTTGGATCCTGATCAGACGCCGAGTAAATCGGCGTCTGATCAGGATCCAAACTGTTTGACACACGTGTAATTTTTCGTTTGAATAAGGCATTAAATTGACTTTAGTTATTTTGCAGACGAAACGTTTTGCAGCATATGATAGTTTTGCAAGATAAGGGTTTTATGCGTAAGAACGAAATTTAAAATAAACAAAATCTTGAAAATATCCTAGATTTTTAGACAGGTTGTTTCTTGGGTGAAAAACTAAATGGTTGTTTATTGAATTCAGTCGATTTTATCGGCGTTTTTTAAACAATTTGGGTTTAAGATTCATACCGCCAACTTAATTCTGTAAACCCATTGATTGTTACATATATAGATTTCTGTCGCAATGTTAGTATAACACGTGTCCTGCATTTGTAGAAAAATGTTGGTGATCGTATAAATGGTGACTTTAGTCTATACGGCGTCTGATCAAGATCCCAACTGTTTGACATTTGTATCGATATTTCTTCACACGTAGTGCCGTAAAGCTTATGTTGAAACGACATTACAGAGAGAATTATTTAAGCAGGCGATACATGCAACATGACGGTGAAATTGGTAAACCCTCACGATTAACCCTTTCCTCCATAAAAATTTGAAATTAGAGCACCTATTCCTACTCCACACAAATGTGTCAAAAAAGAATATTCAGAATCAATGATGGTTTTGAATACAAGTGACAACTGAGCTTAAAGCAAGTTTTGTCTTAAACACAGGTAAGTATAGGTGATAAATATTTGGGCTACATGTATATGGAGGAATGGGTTAAAAGTTGTGTTGAAAGGATTGAGCGAGTTCGAGTGACCAATATTTCGACTATATGTATCTGTAGAAAGACATCATTCAGACGCGGCCAAATGTTCTGTTTACAGTGTTTCCTCTTATTTATACCAATATGCCAAGTTGGCTTTTACTCGAAAGATGTACAGTGGAGAATCTGTTATTCTTTCCCAATAAACGCGTTTACGCTAAAACTATTATTTACAGTGCAAACAGTTTGGAGCCAGATCAGACGCCGGGTAACCCGGCGTCTGATCAGGCTCCAAACTGTTTGCCACCAAGATAAACATGAAATATCAGAATTGTCCAAAAGTTGGTATTTTCTACGTTTTAGCGCTTTGCGTTTGCGTACGTTTGCGTTTAAACGGGAAAGAATAACAGATTCTCCACTGTACCAATATGCCAAGTTGGCTTTTACTCGAAAGATGTATAGGCTGTATATGTAAACAGTGGACAAGGCGTTAGTCTTTCCCAATAACGCGAACTTTGTTATAATTCCTTCTTTATTCTGACACCCCTATTTTTATAATATATACATATAAAGTAAAGAAGACGTCATTGTTTCTCGTTTAAAACCCTAAAAACAATATCAAGGTCTATGCAGAACGTACAACAAGGAATTAATAATATCGTTTTTATGAAATATCGTATTTTTCTAAAATCAAAGGACTTTTTAGATTTAGTCATACTCCCCTTATCTGATACACATGTGAGTAGTACACTTGTACTATGCACACAGTGTAGACCAATATCAGAGGACCCCTTAAGGAGCCCCTGATCAGGATCTGCACTGTTTATCAATTTGTAATATACTATAAACGTGAATAAAAACTAAATAGACTTAATTAGAAACTAGATAAGCTAAAGTTTCAGGAGTGAAAGCTTCCTTTTTGCCCACGATATGACAGTCTCATGCGCCCGGTAATGGTGAGGGTAGGACGTATCTACAGGGGTGCTACTCTGGCTAGTGTTAAGTGTCTAGTTTATGTGGAACGTTCTGACATTAAATGCTTATTTGTAGTTATATGCATGTTTCAATCAGTAATTTTGTGGTTCCCTCACCGGGAATCTGGCAGATTGAATAAGTTTCGTAAACATAAAGGGGGTGGTGTATTTACCAGACTTCATGTGGCATGATTAATTAAATATGATGGACCTGCATTTATAGACTATTCAAAATGAGATAAATTGAGTATTCGATCACTTCCCCCAGAGCTTGTTTTCAGAATTGCAGACGAGTGACCACTTAAAAAAGTTACAAGTAAAGCAGAATGCGCCTTTATGCGTATTCTGCCTTACTTTCAATCTTCTTTAAATGATCATCTGCTAGACTATATAAAGTATTTCGCATGGTGCAAGTTCATGACTGTATAAAGTGGAATTATTCTCTTAAATGCAGGAATTAATTGAAGGTGTATATGTGGAGGTGTGGGTTAACTCTTTGAACCCTAGTCCCGCATATAGGCGTCCTTTTCAAACAGTGAACATGTGAATAGTACACTTGTCCTGTGCAAACAGTGAAGACCCAGATCAGAGGGCTCCGAAAGGAGCCCTCTGATCAGGGTCTTCACTGTTTGTCATAATGCCAAAAATGGATAAAAACAACCCTTAAAAGCCAGAAATGGACTAGACTAAAATCGAAACTGGAAATGTTTATTTAAAGTTTCAGGGAGGAAAGAGTTAAGACAGGCGATAGCTTAATAATGCTGGACAAGTACATGTATACTGTGCATTGCCTTTTCCCCGAATTAATCCGTTACCCCATAACATGTTTCTAGTTTTGAAAACAAAACTACTCCTTTAAGCACTGCAGGTTGAAAAAAGACGAATGTTCCTATAAAGGAGCATTTAGTTTTACTCTCATGCATTTCTATCTTAAAAAATACTATCAAACATTCACACCAAGACGTTATTAGCTTAGAACAACTATATATATAATTATAAAGGCTTTGAAGTATGTAGTTATGGAGTAATGCATTAACCAATTACCCCATAAATACGCCTTTTCACGTCTTTATTTGATTCCTTCTCGCAGAAAAATTGTTCTTATTTATACAGTGACATGTATAGATCATAAGAAATATTTGTTTTATTTTCTAGCAGGTGGCAGCTTAAAGCAGGCTGAAAGTAAAGCAGAATGCACCTTAAGGTGCATTTTACTTTAATTTCAACCTGCTTTAGGTAGTCATCTATCTTCAAAATTAGAAACAGCATATACAGTGGAGAATCTGTTATTCTTTCCCGTTTAAACGCAAACGTACGCAAACGCAAAGCACTAAAACGTAGAAAAGAACAACTTTTGGACAATTCTGATAATTCTTGTTTATCTTGGTGGCAAACAGTTTGGAGCCTGATCAGACGCCGGGTTACCCGGCGTCTGATCTGGCTCCAAACTGTTTGCACTGCAAATAATAGTTTTAGCGTAAACGCGTTTATTGGGAAAGAATAACAGATTCTCCACTGTAGGGCAATGGGTTAAACAGTAACCAGTATTTTGAGACTTCAAAGATGTACACTATTCTTCACTCACCTGGTGACATGATCAAGAGCAATAGTTTCATACATCCTGCAAGATGGCTACTTAAAACAGATTGAAAGTAAAGGACACGATCTCACTGTTTTATGTTCAGTCTGTTTAAGCCACGTGCCCAAAACACTGTATACTATATAATTACGAGGGTATGGGTTAAAACAATGACGTTTCTCCACTATTTTCCGTCGCGCAAAGGTTGTGCATGTAACTGTCAGCCCTACTTTTAACACCAATTAACCCTTTTGAGTGCTGATCGCTACTTGACTTACATCTGTAAACAATATGGATCCAGATCAGACGTCGCGATACGCGGCGTCTGATCAGGACCCAAACTGTTTGACATTCAAATCGATGTTGTTGTTGTTTTTTTTACTTTTTTTGTTTAATTATCCTAAATTCTATTTTAAGAAACACATGACATTTTTAACGATATTACAGCAGTGTAATGGACTACGGGTTAATAGTTAATACATCTAATATATTGTCTTGTGATAATTAGTACCCGTGAACTCATTGAACAATTCAAGATAATATCTTCTAACAAATATTTCGACTTTAATGTGCTATTTACCGTTTACGGAATTCAAGTTTAAAATGGATTCTGACTGCCTTGGACTAACATTAACCCCGATAGTATCGTATATATTATGGCCACATTTAAGAAGCGATCTGTTCCAAAAGCGACGGATGATTATTAAGAAGTCAATATGTTAAAGACACCATTTTGACGTCTGTAAATTGTTTTGAAGGAGATTTCTAACCCCATTCCTGCTAATCTCGTCTCGGAAGTCGTTTTCAAAGTAATTCGGCGACTTGTCCTGCTGCAAATTGTCATTCGTTTCCAATTCATACGTTGAATTAATTTAATGAATTTCTTGCAGACGATATATTTTAGCATACGGTAATATAGCAGGATGTTGGTATTAACCCTTATCCTGTGGTGATATCGTCTGCTTCGAAATTGTCGTCTGCAAAACTTTTGAAATTCCGATTTATACATTGGTTATAGGTCAAGAAACCTAAATACGAGTGTCAAACAGTTTGGATCCAGATCAGACGCCGCGATTCGCGGCGTCTGATCTTGATCTAAACTGTTTGCAACAATCATGAAAGTCGTGATCAGCAGGCAAAGGGTTAATAATAAGTATTTTCTAGGGCCAGTATGCATTCTAACAGGTCGTCAGGTTTGGTACAAGCACAATAAAACTCGCCGCTATTACGACCAATCTAAGAACGCCCCGTAACAATGTTTAATACAGAAAACTGCTTATATATAGCAAGATGAAAGTAAAGCAGAAAGATCCTACATGAGCTTTCTGCTTCACTTTTATTTTGCTTTAAGCTGCCACCTGCCTTTAGGCATTCAATAAATATTCTCAATTGGTCGTTATAGAGAGACTAAAAAATCTATAACATTACACGACGTCCCTCAACCGACAAATACGAGTTTTTAAAAATGTCGTCTGCTATATTTTGCAATTAATATTCTGCAGACCATTGTCATAAAATGGTTGTAAGTGAAGACCTCTGACAGATATCATATGATATCAATTCTGATCTTCAACACGTCGTTTGCTAAACGTCTAATTGATGAGGACCCTAATTGCTTTAAGGGATTCAGCTGTCCATATAACCCCTTTCCATGCCAGACGATCAACTGCTTGAAAATTGTCGTCTGCTTTTATTTGTCAAAATTAAATATTACGAAATGTGGATTTAGAATATTTGATATGAAGGTCAAACAGTTTGGATCCTGATCAGACGCCGAGTAACTCGGCGTCTGATCAGGATCCAAACTGTTTGCAAATGTAAGTGCATCCGGGGTATGCCGGAGGAGGGTTTGAGACTCGACTGTTTCGTATATCAAGTCATCAATTATTTTAGACATTGTGAGCAACTGATATTTCAACTGTCTAGATATTCGAGCCGTGTTATCTCCGTTTGAGATCAGAGACATATTGTTCACTGAAATAATATTAGGAAGGCTTGTATTTCAAACACCTCCAATGTACACTGTAGACAGTGAAAAGGCAAATTAGTATTTGGCGATATTATTACAATTATCGCTTTAAATAGCGGAAAATCTAAACTTTAACGAGCAAGGATATCGTTTTCACGACCGTATATGATGTCTGCTTAATCTCTTGTGAATTCGTAATTTGTTTTAATTGTTTGCAAAAACAATTACTTTTTTAAGAACCCGCGATAGATATAAATTATGTATGTTGAAGCTGGTCTGAACAGTATGCGTTTTCTCTAGACCTAAAGTAAAGTATCGATAATTTGGGCTCATTCAAATTACTTTCAAATCGATCTTACTTCTGCAATTGAATTTCGATATTCAACTCTCTTAAATTTAAACATACCCGTGTATAACAACTTTTTAACTTCGAAATTTGAGTTAAGTTCGACTACATTAATATCGAGCAATCGAGTTACAGTGAAGAAGACATTGTTATTTCCCAATAAACGCGTCTATGCTAAATTCCAGTATGCCCATTGTAAACAGGTCGAAGGCAGGCCAGACGCCGGATAACTCATCTTTAAAAATGCTGATTTAAGAACCTATAATTTTCTGTATTTAATTGCATTTAGTTTGTGCTGAGTTTCGTTTAACCCATTACCCCCATACGAAACGTTTTAACGCCTTCAATTTATTTCTCAATGGAAGAAAATATTTCCAATTTATACTGTCATAAATTTGCACCATAAGAACTATTTTCTTTATCCTAGCAGATAATAGTTAAAGCAGACTGAAAGTAAAGCAGAATGTGCCTTAAGGCGCATTCTCCTTTACTTTCAATCTGCTTTAAGTGGTCACCTATCATCAATACTAGAAACAGGCCATGGAGTAATGGGTTAAACGGGGTCAAATAACGTTTTCCCCAGTCTCCACTGTGTCAAAACACGAGGAATGTAACTCCAGCTGCTGCAAATCCAACAGCTTGAATTGATGATGTGATTAACTGAATGAGATATGAGTCTCGAAAAGGAAAAAAAAAGACTTTCTGAAAATACGAACAGTGCATGCTTATATCAGCTGCTATATTTAAAAAACACCATCAGATCACGGTCTGCAATATTCACCTCTCTCAAGATTCACCACTGTTTGATCTATTGACACTGCAAATAGTGTAGACCCTGAGCAGAAGTCAAGCATCATCTACAAAGTTTACAGTGTCCTATATCCTCATACTGTAAACTAACTTTGCAATTTGCAAATAGTTTGAAACCTGATCAGACGCCGAGTTACTCGGCGTCTGATTAGGTTTCAAACTGTTTACCACTCTCATTTAGGTTTCTGTAAATTTTAACTGTTGATTATATTTTTGAAATTCGTGGTATTTTAGCATAAAAATACACAAGGGTTAAATAAAAACTATCACAGGACAACCCCAATTTCCATTTTACTGCCAAACTAGAGCAACCCCTAGTTATAAAGTCAGCATTTTCCTTGTAAAATCTGTCGTAAATTGAAAATAAACATGCGTTGTTTTATTCAGTCTGAAGTTTTGCCCAAAATCGATATATTTGATCGGATGGAAGATAGGAATAGTGCATACAGGCAAGGCTGAAAGGCATGGATCAACAACCACAGTATATCTATGTATTATTTAAACTATTTCCGCCCTCTCTCCCCTCTTACACTCTACATAAATATGTATGCAGGTGTATGTCTCTGCTTTCTAATCTAAGCTGTCTGCCTGTTTCTCTCTTTCTTGTGTCTCACTTTCTGTATGTTTCTTCGTTTGTCTGTCTGTCTGTATCTCTGGCTGTCTCTCTGTGTGCCCCTCTATGTAATACAGTGGAGAAAACGTTATTCTTTCCCGTTTAAACGCAAACGAAACGCAAACGCATTGCAATAAAATGGAGAAAATTACAACTCTTTTACAATTCTGACTACCGATTTTTAACCTAGACGGCAAACTGTTTGGAGCCTGATCAGACGCCGTGTTACCCGGCGTCTGATCTGGCTCCAAACTGTTTTCACGGCAAATAATAGTTTTAGCGTAAACGCGTTTATTGGGAAAGAATAACGCTTTCTCCACTGTAATTCGCACCGTTTGATTGCACGGAGGACCAACTACGTATTATCAAATTATTTTGCTGCGACAACTTATGTATATAGATATTATGCCAGTGTATTTATTGGGAAATGTTTTGCTACGAAAACAAAGATGCCTTCGTAGGAATACAAATCTATTATAATAATCATATTGGTTGTCGTAGCGAAACATTTTATGAAAATACCTAGTTTGCAAAACATTTCATGATATTAATACCAAGTTTGTCCACAGTGGTATGGCTCTATATCAATATGTGTGTATGTTTATCATACATTGTACATTCCGTTAGATGAGTGCGTGTGTGCTATCACCGTTTTCTCTACTGCCTGACAGTCTAAGTTGCTCAGTATCATAATCTCACACTGCTTATGCACAACTTAAGAACAAATTCCCACTAGCTTAAATATTTATTAAGATATAAAGAAAATATCAACTCAAATTATGTAATTTAGTAGGGGGTAGATGGCAATCTTTCTAAAATCTCGTCACATTAGCCCCTTACTCTAAACAGTAATTTATCCATGCATTCTTAGGGCTTAACCCTTTCCCACATAGCATATCTCTAGTATTGAATATAGGTGTCCACTTAAAGCAGGTTGAAAGTAAAGCAGAATGCGCTTTAAGCGCATTCTGCTTTACTTTCAGCCTGCTTTAAGCTATCATCTGCTAGAATATAGAAAATATTTTGTATTATATATATTTATGAATTTATAAATTGGAACTATTTTCTTCAGGGCAAGAATAAACTGAATGCGCTAAAAGGCGCCTCTATGGGGGAAAGGGTTAAGATTCCAGATAAATCTCAAACTCATTGGTTAGGTTCCCAACTTCTGCAAAGATTATAAACGTTCAAAGCAAAAGCAAAGAGTTAGAAATTAGTTTTTAGTCTAAAATTGAAAGACGTATTGGTTATGTCAAAGCTTTTCCGACAAATACTGTTAAACCTACCTCTCTATTACGACTATTAAAATTAGGCTAATTGATTGCTTGAAAAGCATGTGACAGCTTAAACCAAGTGAAAATAGCTTTTTGCTTTAAGCATATACATGTCTTAATCAAAACCTGATTCTCAACTACACGCTGAATATATAGCACAGATAAAAAGTACGGTGAAGTTTTCTATCAAACTATTAAAGTCAAAACTACAGATCGTACTTTGATATCAGTTTCAACAGTCATGTTTCCCATTCTTGAATGCCTGTTGTCCATAAAAGAATAGATCTGAGCAAACAGCGTAGACCCTGGTGAGACGCCGCAAATTGCGGCATCTCACCAGAGTCTACACTGTTTGCTGTATCATATGAAACGATCAGCTGTATAGAGGAAGATTGCAGTGTCACCCTTGTATACATTTAATGCAACCTTCTAGCCAGCACATGGGGATGGTTTATTGCAATGTCAAGTCAAACGTTGGGTATATACAAATGTAGTACGAAATAGAAAGTTTGTGACACAGTTAACCTCTATTCAGTGACCACTCAATTAAGTCATATGTCATTCTCTAAAGACCGGTCACTCCTTAAGCAGGATAAAAATAAGGAAGAAAGCTCATATATGAGCTTTCTGCATTCTTTTCATCCTGCATTAAGCTGTCACCTATCTTTAACATATTTCTGAGTGTACGCTGTACAAAAGTATTACTGTTTTTTTTATTATCGAAGCTCATAAAAATAATACTTTCCCCTCTCTCATATCCAAATAAATCTAATCTCCATATATATTTACCGGTATATATAGTATATACATTCGTATATATGTTTAGCTCTCAGTTAATTGCCTATATTTCATTAGCATAGCGATCAGTGGGACACATGACAGATCCCCGATGAACTCCGATTTAATCATGATAATAATAATTATCACTTACCTATATTAAATATCAACAGCAGACGAAATATGGCAAAGACAGATTTAGCTGTCAACCAGCTCTGAACACAGAATGCACAGGTAACTATCCGACAATACATTTTCCTCTTTTCTATATGTAATCCTTATTCAAATTCGATTAACAAAAACATTATTCACTATAACGCTACACGGTGTTTATATAACATTGATTCCTGGGGATGTATTATAAATAATCAAAACGAGCGCTCCATGCGAATCAAAACAACACTATCTTCTGCTTCGCTGATCGCGCGCGCTTAGAACTGAATGTCTGTTTGTATATATCTGCCTCTCACGTGGAGTTACGCGCTCAGCCAATCACAGCCCCTCTGATAGAAATAAGTCACTTTCAACGCTGGTTGATTTTTTTGCTTAATGATCCTTCCTACCTGTCGATCGCCTTGAGTTTGTCATTCCTTATCCTGCAATTAATGTCGTCTGTTTAAGATGTCGTCTGCATTTTAACAAATGTTAAAATTTATGCAAATATAAAACAACATTTTAACATTTGTCACATACTTAAGATCCTGATCAGACGCCGAGTTACTTGTCGTCTGATCAGGATCGAACCTGTTTTCAAATATCAATAAAATCGCGCTTTGAATAAAAGGGGTTACATGATCGACCATCTGTCAACAAAAAGTGTCGTCTGCATTAAACTTGCCGCCTGTCGAAATTGGTTTAAACCGCATTTAAAGTATAACTTTCATGAAAACTATTAACAACTATATGCATGTAGGCATATTCCACCTGTAAATGCCATCGCTGATTGGACAACGAGTGCCTATATTTCGAAGAGAATCTATATTTTAACTATATATATAGACAAACATGAGGTAAATAGTGTTCATTTGCGGAAAAGATATATAAAATAGATAGATATATATCAAGGCAAACCAGTGTTGGGCAATCATTCATAAGAGTACACACGAACAGTCATTTAGATAGGTGACAGCTTTCATGAACATCGACAAATCATGTAAACAGCCTTTTCTGCATTTCGTTTGCGTTTGAGCTGTGATAAGCAACACCAGCGCTGCCTCTCTACAACGACACCCAATGGGAGACACAGAATGTGTGTTGTCCGGAGGGAGTCGTTAAAGGGAGGGAAAATTAAGACTTGGCTTATATTTGCAAACAGCTTGAAACCAGACCAGACGCCGAGTAACGCGGCGTCTGATCTGGATTCAAGCTGTTTGTCACTAGTAATTATGTTTTTTTCTGTCCAAATGTCAATTATGTAAACTTTGAGAAAAACAGCAGACAACAATTTTAAGCAGACGATATATCAGCAGTAAAAGCGTTAGTCATGATTGTCATTTTTGGGGAACTGCGACAAGGGTCGTTATACGGAGGGAGTCGTTGTTGGGAGGGCCGTTGTAGGAAGGGAGCACCGTAGCTGCCGTGTAACTTCATATATATGCACGCTAGAGGCGAAACCTTGGTAACCTTGAAAACAGTTTGGATCCTGACGAGACGCGGCGTCTCATTAGGAACCAAACTGTGTGTCACTCTGACCGTGATATTTTGAAAGTAAAATTATAAATTTCTATTTATAGAACAGTAGCAGACGACAATTGATGCAGACTCTGACATTACTCAGTGTTCAAACAGTTAAAATCTCCATGTACCGGGCATGTCGATGTAGATCTACAAAGGTTTGGTAGTATATGCATATCGCCTTAAGCATGAGGTTAAGAGTAAAGTTTGTCTAAATCTTTAAATGTAGGGAACACGTTATATATAGACATTTGCAAACAGTTTGAATACAGAACCAACACCGAGTACTCCGGCGTCTGACCGGGGTCCAATCTCCTCATAATCTAGAACGTTTATCAGAATATATCGGGGAGAAAAAGTCAATCTTAGACTTACATCTGATGAAATATAAAGCAGGCGATATCTATTCGACATTCCTGGGGTTGAAATCCTAATTGACGGCATGTAGCGTGGCTGTGTCAAAACACAACATATCTAACGTCAAAATTTCGCCCTCTGGCTTGACGTTTATTATTTCAGTTAAAGTCGCTTAATGCATCTATAAATATGGAAATGGTGTAGGTACAGCATGGTCTGCGTTTAGCGGCTACTAAATAAATTAGCATAGTAATGTCGAAAGACTTACCACAACTTAATGTAGGGCATAAATAATGCAGAAAGCTCCATTAGGAGCTTTCTGCATTATTTTGTCCTGCATTAAGCAGTAACGTGTAAGAGAAGCTATCATGTAGCCATTTGAGTTGCCAAATTGCAAACGTTTTACTGTCACATGCGAGTAGACAGAAACTTATTTCGTCTTTCATTTAGAAAACAAAAAAGGCGGTTCGGTATCAACGGAAGAACGTTAATGTATAGTTTGGGTTTTCATGTAGTCAGATAAGTGCAAAGTAGCAGCAGAGTTATCAACAGCTTAGATCAAGATCTAGACGCCAAAATAATTCGCAATGGCCGCACACCGTAGACGGAAGTATTCGAGACTCAATTTGTACATAGTCATTGTGGGAGGGGTATAAATTTTGAACGTAAGCAGACACGACGTTTTAGGCAGACGGTAATTTTTAATCGCCATCATTTCCCGGGTCATGCATTCTATTGCAGTGGAGAAATGTCGAGATACTCTCGCGATAACGGAGATAAACAACTCTATCCTTCTATATAAACAAAGGTAATCCGATTGTTTGCTAAACTAGGAGATCTTCAAAAATCAAGTTAAACGTAAACATTGAGAATATGTCTGTAAAATCGTAATCAAACAGTCCATACGGGTCACATAGGGTTGACCTGATTCATGAGTTCGGTCAGAATACAGTCCATCTTGTATAATAAACTATTCATTGTAGATGTGTCAAGATATTTACCATACTGCTTGGTGTTTAGACCTAATACAGTAAAAACTCAATACTTCGAAATCTCGTTAGTTCGAACATACCAATATTTTAAAGTTAAAACGTGGCTAAGCCACGTTTTAACTTTAAAATACGGGTACGTTCGACTTATGCGAGATCAACTTATCGGAATTCTTCTTATGCATACTGGTAAGGTCGTTTCAGTAAGCGAATTCGAAGTATCGAGTTTTGACTTTTGTCGTCTGTAAATGTGTAGTCTGCAACTATTCTTTGAGTTCATATTTTGCGAATTTTCTGTCTGAATATAACACCAAAGAGTCAAACAGTTTTGATCCAGATGAGACGTCACGTAACGCGGCGTCTGATCTGGATCCAAACTGTTTGCAATAGTAATCATAAACCCACACATAGCGTGTAGAATGCTAGAGACGTTTGATTGCTTAATGAAAGATGCAAATAATTATCAAAAATCTTAAAGATGTATTTTGCATTACTGTACTCAATCAACTACTTTTTATCAAATACTGTCTCTGGGCCTTCTAATCAATCCAAACCGATTGACACACTCAAAAATGAAAAGAAATACATGTATGATGAAAATATACATGTTACTGTAAGTTAGCACCAACCTTAAATCTAGAGCCAGCAGAGTGGTAAACGTAGTAAAAAATCATCTTGTTATTTCGTGATATTTTAAAGACCTTACTTTATTTAGAATATTATGTCAGTATATATCATTAGTTTCGAGATGCATTTATACCGGAACTTGATCAGATAACGTTAAGATCTCCGATTAAAGGCCAGTATATATGAATTATTCTTTTTTCTGTTCCTGACATGCATATCTAGTATTTAATATATCACAATTGCAAAGAAATGTACGAAACTAGATTTGGAACCAAACCAGACAGCAATGCTGATGCCCGGCCAGGAAACAAATACGTTTATTTAGACACCTTGTTTATTAATAGCAATAATCTCCCTGTATATTTAAACAAATGTTCACTCTCTTCTGAATGTTTTTTTCATGTTAATCAAACGCCTAGTGTAAGGCAACATACATGTATCATGTTATGCCGAATAAAATGATTTTGACTTTTCACTTAATGAATAGTTGCTTACGTTTGGCAATTAACTTGACACTTCGAACTCGCTTAGATGGATCGTACCAGTGATTCCTAAGTTGAATTGTGATAAGTCGATCTCGCTTAAGTAGAACATACCCGTATTTCAAAGTTAAAACGAGGCTAAGCCACGTTTTAACTTTGAAATATGAGTATGTTCGAACTAACGCGAGTTCGAAGTATTGAGTTTCGACTATGTATCTAAATCCAGAACAGAATGTTACAGCAGAGAGGAGGGGACGCTATTATTTCCCGTTTAAACGAATCTAAACATAAACACAATGAAATTAAATGTTGACAATGACATGTCCTTGAAAACGTCTGACGATTCATGAAAATTTGAATGGCAAATACTTTGGAATCTGAACAGACGCCGGGTTGCAATGGAACGGAAGAAATTGTTTTATCCCAGCCGCAATTGTTTGGAAAGAATAACGTTTTTCTTCAGTACTGAGGGAAGTTAGATATACAAGAAGAAATGCGAAATACAATTTAATTAGCAATGATGTTCGGAGTCACAGGTATATAACATAAGGTTATATAACACGTTTCAAATGTGTTGCTGTAACACTATGCATGCATGTCATTAACCCTTTCCCTTATAGAAGCGACTTTTAGCACATTCATTTTATTCATCCGCTGAGGAAAATAGTTCCAAATTATACCGTAATGACTATGTGTCATAGTTAATAGTTTCCTTATTCTAGCAGTTAAAAGGTTAAAGCAGGCTGAAAGTAAAGCAGAATGCGTCTTAGGGCGCATTCTGCTTTACTTTTAACCTGCTTTAAGTAGTCACATATCTTCAATACTAGAAACAATGCTATCAGGTAAAGGGTTAAGAAATACCAATTTGAGATACATGTATTTTGGAGCAGGTGTGTGTTTGAAACAGAATACACGTACATGTATATAGCCGCATGATATTCTACGTAACCATTTGATAGGGTGGGGGGGGGGGGGGGGGGGCAACGGCGTTCTCGTCCATTTATCCTGTTCGTTTCATATTTTGTTCATGTTATAGATAAGGCCAAACAATTTAAAAAATGCGACAGTTTTATCAGCTTAAGATTTTACCAAAAATGCTTTGAAACATGACGTAAATAAACCCTCCAACATGATTCATTTTGTTTATAATGATAACCCTTTCATGATCAAATTAGTCGTCAGGTTTTAAGCCCTTCACCGCCATATTATTGGCGTCTGCCTCAATATTGTTGTCTGCAATATGGTTTAAAGTTAGATTTAAGGCAGAAAACTGACGTGATTTCAAAAACAAGTGGCATACTGTTTTTATCCTGATCAGACGCCGCGTTACGCGGCGTCTGGTCAGGATCAAAACTTTTTGCAAATGCGCTTTATGACGTCATTGAGAGTGAAAATGTTAATGTTGTTCGTTGACCATATTGAAAATTTATTGTTGATACTAAATACTTGTATGTAATTCACATAAAATAAAGTCGTTATTATTATTATTATTATTAACTTATATTTGTTTATGCTGCTACGTTTTATAATTTGAAATTCACTCGAAGTTGGATCTAGAGTTGTACGTAGAGCTAGTCAATAAAAAACTATTGTTATTTATATTTTTACACGCGTTCTTTCGGATGTTCTGTAGAGACACGGCGATGGTCTTTTTTTTTTTTACAAATATAACAGTTTGTTTCTTTTTAAATTTACACGGACGTTTCTATTTTATATCTGCAAATTTCCTTTAGATATAAACAACTACAAACAAACACAACCTCGAAAAATGTTTAAACGTCTAATTATTCGAACGTCAACGTTATGTACACATTATAAACCAGCGTCTGGGACATTTCTTAGGGACAATTTGTTTGGTAAATTAAAAAATTAGTAAATTGAAACGTACAATAATTTATATATCAAAATAATCACAAGAAAAAGTGTATTTTTTCTATCAGACTATTTTTTTGCTAAAATTCATTATTATTTGAATAAAACAGCGCCAGTTTTTCGGAATAAGTAAATATGACGTTGTTTTCTTACTTTGGGACATTTGAATGGACAATCCATTTCACGGATTACAGAAATATCTGAAGCGCTTTTGGTAAAACGACACTAATTTTCAAAACAGGACAAAAAGTGTATTTTGCCAACAAGAATTAATGAACTAATATAAATTATTTATATGTCAGATATTTGATTAAAAACAGTGCTTACAATTTTTTGGGAGCATGGGACATATTCTCTTACTTTGATTTATCCTCCATTCTGTCTTCCATTAATGTAGAATTTTAAAACAATTGTGTGCATTATATCTGGAAATGATGTTCCGTCAACGCTGCAGATGAAATGTATGCAATTACCCGCGTTTGTACGGAACATGTACGTTTCTTCACAAACAACTGTATGAAAATGTAACATGGGACATTGGATTTTTTACTGATCATTACTAGTAATGACGACTCATTTTAATCGCGTTTTGTATATTTCTAAAATATGAATGCATCATGACATTCAGCAATTTTGGATGTTCATTTTGATATATAACATTAGTATTGTACTAAATCTTTACATGCTTTGAAAGGCAAAATGAACGGTCATGTGAGCATATTTCAAAGGGGGCATGAGCTTTTGACGTTACGTCAAGGCATTTCCCTTCTTATTGATTTGTGGTTAAATAAAATTTACTGCTTATCTCCGGCTGTATTCAGATCAGCTCCGAGGGGTTTTCCTTTGAAAATGCCACTTTAAATAGGGCCTTCAACTTATCGCAAAGCGCTTTGTCAAAGTGTCGTTTATAAGCAAATTTACGTTTGAAAGCAATCAGTATCAAACGAGAATTCGGTTTCGAGAAATGCCTTTAATGGACCGATAGGCCATTGCTAACTACACGGCAATCGGCCTGGTCAAACCGCGCTGCTATCTATGTTTGTTTATTTTCCCGGGGTGACACGGACCGCCAGGACACTGATACCAAGGGTACTTTTGACATATATTGGCTTGTTTAGACCATTAGAACTCAATCACGATAAGCCTCGGTGACGTCACAGAAATAAAGTAAATAATTTACCCATTTATAGATGAACTAGAGTCGAACGTCGATACTTTGAACATGGTTAAGTCGAACTGAGCCCTTTAACTACAGTGGATAACTCGAGCATACCCGTATTTCAAAGTTAAAACGTGGCTTAAGTCGAACATACCCATATTTCACAGTTAAAACGTGGCTTAGCCACGTTTTAACTTTGAAATGCGGGTTTATAAATATTTATTGCATATAATAAACATGCAGGGGATTGGGCTACAAGTTTTTACAACATTATATAATGACCGCTCCCCAGATATTAACAAAACGGTGACATGACAATAATAGAGGTAACATTACTTTTTTCAGTATAAATAGCAAAGCAATTTGAAAACAAACTGCCATGATAATATCATCATAAAGAGTATAGAACGAGAGGAAGGAAGAAAAGTGCTAAGATCATATTCTTGAATTCAAAAACGGTTGGAGGCTCGGATGTAACGATGAACTGCATTAAAAATAACTTTGTTGCAATCAGGAGAACAGTTTGGGTTTCCAAATAGTAAAATGTCTAAATTGACAGTTGTAATAGGTATTATATCATGGAATAGAATATACCGCATATGTACATAGTTTGGACAATATAAAAAGTAATGGAAAGCATTTTCACATTGATATCCACATATACATACTTGGTCGTTTATTAAATTACACTTGAATATATCGTAATTTAGTGAGCTGCAGTTATGCCTAATTCTGGTGTGAATAATATCTAACCGTCTATTGCCGAAAAATAGTGAAAAGGGGATTTTGGAGTTACTATGGTTTAGGACGATTTAAATGAAGAAATGGTTTCCTTAGTTTAAATACTATTATCTAAATTATTCCATAGCCTTATTTAAAATGTATTTAAGTTTTCTTAAGGTATTAACTTTCTTCATACCAGATTCGTATATAGTGTTAATGTGAGCTGTCCCTTTTGCATCTTTTGATAAAGTTACTCCTAGATGGCGATGTGTATCGACAGGACTCACTGTAGTATTGTCAAATATTAAGGATATATCTTCATTATCTAATGTATTGGAGATGAACAAAATTTCTGTTTTCGAAGGGTTGAACCGAGTAAGCCATGACCTTGACCATTCATTTAATACAGTTAAATCTATATTCATAAAAGTTTCAATGTCTAATGTATTAGAGGAAGAATATGAAAGGGATGTATCGTCTGCAAACAGGCGAGTTAGACTGTCTAAAATATCAGCTATGTCATTAATATACAAAAAGAATAATAAAGGGCCTAACACAGACCCCTGTGGGACACCAGCATTATTCAGTTTACCATACTTTGAAATATTACCTTTTAATAAGACTGACTGTTGTCTGTTGGAGAGATAACTCACTAACCATTTTAAAAATTGACCATTAAACCCATAGCAATGTAACTTTTTAATAAGCCCTTTGTGCCATACTCTATCAAAAGCTTTAGAGATATCGCAAAAAAACATGTTTCTTGTCCTCTAGCGATTGACAAATACTTTCATACATTTCTATCAATTGGTAAACAGTCAGTTGTATGGCCGGGTAGAAAACCGGATTGTAGATTATAAAATAAATCATTGTCAAGTAGATAAGTATACATATGTTTAAAGACAACCCTCTCAAAAACTTTACCAACGCATGAAATTAGAGACACTGGTCTATAAGTCATTACTTAATGACGGTCGCCTTTTTTAAAAAGAGGAATTGCAGTTGCTTTTTTCCACAAAGAGGGGAAGCGCTGGGTATTTATAGACTATTAAATAAAACACATAACGGTTTACTCACTGAATTGGATGTGTATTTAAGCATTTGATGACTAATTAAATCACAACCAGATGCTTTCCCAAGTTTGAGAATGCGGAGAATATCAGAAATTTCATTTTCAGTTATATTATGCAAATTAAAAGATGAGTTTGTTCGAATGTCAACATTTGGTACTTTATTTTCACTGTCATCAATAGTCGAGATAGAGCAAACGTATTTATTTAACATTTCGGCCTTTTCTTGGTCGTCAGAGACAATAGTATTATTCTGGTTATTAAATAGAGATGGAATAAGAGAAGAAGAACCTACTTGTTTTGTTAATCTATTAATAAGTTTCCAATAGGATCTTGTATCACATGTATATAAAACGATCAATAAGGATATTAGCATTTTCATAAAATGAAACCCGATCAAATTTGTTCTTGTTGTTTACTTTATTGCGTTGTCGTTTAAAGTTACTTAAGTTAAATGTTGTTTTGTTGTTCCTGTATTTTGTGATGGAGTTTTTCTCAGGTTTTAATTTCACGTCTTAATTCAGATGTCATCCAAGGTTTATCTGAAGGTCTTAGTGTAATCTTTTTAGATGGTATACACTGTTTAGCCATTGATATATATTGGGCGGCGAATCTGTCACATGCATCGTCAACTGGCGATGCACCGACAAATAAACCAGCCCAATCAAATCCATCAACTAAGTTATTAAATTCTTCATAATCACCTTTTTTGTACATCCATATTTCTCTTTTGTACGAACTATTTAATTTTCCCACTATGTTTATATATGTTACACATGCATTATGGTCACTTATTAATCAATCAAATGCGGGTATGTAAGATTTAAACGTAATTTCAAAATGCGGGTATTTTCTATCTTAACGTAACTTTGAAATGCGGGTATGTTTGACTTTAACGTGTTGGTGTAATCGGGGCTCGACTGACTATATAACTTGTGACAGTATTAATATGCGCGTTAAAGAAACTGAAAACCAGATTTTGGCCCCTTATTGTAAATGGAAGTTATGTGCCTATATAATATTAGTTTGGGACTAGAGGGATGGCTTTGTCTGTAAGACAAATTATGATGCCCCCGCCGGCAAAAAATTGACTAAGTTCAACTAACTGTTTTTATGTGAAAACTTGTCGGAGATCAAAATCCTGTCCACATGCACATTTATGGTATATATGCAAACACTCTGCCAAATTATAAGGTTTAGCTGCAAAACTATAGGAGGAGCTAGCCGGACGATGTATGTACTGTACGTATGCGGGATAGACGAACGGATAGACTGGGGTAAAACAGTATGCCCTGACTGATCGTCGCGGGGGCATACAAAGGGTTTATGTTTAAGGAAATGAAACAAATCAACTCGGTCGGGATTCGAACCCGTGCAGACAATACAAAATATACCCTAATACATAACCCTATGCTGTCTCGGCTACCAGGTCAGTTCGATAGCGGCGGTCTATTTTATCATACATGTATTTATATCGTATGCGAACTGTTTTGTGTTTTGGGTGTGGTTTTTGTTGTGTGTGGTGTTTTTTTTTTAAAGTTTAAAATAAAATCTTATTCGCCTATAGACGGAGTAGAGAAAGCGATAGAAAATGTATAAAAATCCAAGATTCAATTACTTTTCTTCGGGATGTTCTTACATGTGTTCATACCAATTATATTTGTACAACGTCATTTTGCACGATTAGCTTTTTTGACTAAGGAATACTGGTGAATTACATTTGTTTTAAATTATTCTTGATATTTAGTTTGGAATTGTCGCCGACAATGAAACAATAATAAACAAGAAATGGACTTGGTAATGGCACGAAAACCAGAACTTCTCGAATGATTGTTTGTCAAAAACACTAGTTGTCAGTGTGTAATGGGTTTTGAAAGATACATGTGTAGGCATTTCTGGCTGGTTTAGCAAACAAGAGCCAATATTGCTCTAAATCGCTCACCTGGTACAACATGTAAAACTTTACCTATAATGACAAAGTATTATGACCCACAATCAACCATGGCCTAGATTTCAATGAGGCAAACATTTTGATCAAGTTTATCAAGGGCAATATTCAAACAAATTCATTTACAGATTCAGTGCAAAATGTGGTCTTTAGAGTGTTGACAAGGTTTTTTTATTATTTGACCTAGTGATCTTGTTTTAATACCGACACAACTCACTCTTAAACTTGACCTATATTTAAATGAGGCAAACATTTTGATCAAGTTTCATTAAGTTTTAATGAGATTTGTTGCCTCTAGAGTGTTAACAAGATTTTTCTATGATTTAACCTAGTTACCTAGTTTTTAGGTAGGCAAACATTCTGACTGTATTTCAATGAGAATCATAGCCTCTAGAGGGTTAACACTGGTTTTCTTTGATTAGATATAGTGACCTAGCTGTTAACCCGACATAACCCACATTCATCCCTGAGCTAGACACCAATGAGGCAAACATTTTGAGCAAGATTCATTAAAAGCCAATAATATTTGTGGCCTCTAGAGTGTTAACAAGGTTTTTTCTATGATTTGACCTTGTGACCTAGGTTTTGACCCAGCATAACCCATTGATCTAAGTAGCAATGAGGCAAAAATATAAAGTTTCATGAAGATCCAGCGAAATTTGTAGCCTCTAGAGAGTTAATAAGGTTTTTCTATGAGTTGACCTCGTGACCTAATTTTTCAAACATCATGACCAAATATTGTCATCAAGTTTCATGAATATCGGATGAACTTGTAGCCGCTAGAGTATTAACGAACCAAATGTGGACGGACAGACAGACATACATACAGACGACGGACGACGGACATCCTAATAGCTCACCTTGGCAATTCGTGACAGGTGAGCTAAAAATTAAATAAATAACATCTTTGTTTAATAATCATTAATATCGTGAAAAAGAATTTTAAAAAATCATACCGGACACAAACCACATACCTCATTTTTCTTACACCAGAACACTTAAGTGTGATCTTGAACTTGAAATTAATCGTTTGGGGTTGTGTGCAGTAATGGTCTCATGATGGTGAACATTTGTGCCAAATTATTTGAAAATTAATAAACGGGGAAGTTATGCCCCTGATGCGATAAAACATCCAATTTTTATCTTTGACCTCTAAGCATGACATTGACCTTGAAGCTTATGGTGGGCTTTGTGCACTGCACATTGTCCCATGATGGTGAGCAAAATAATTTAAAGACATTTCCTGACCTACTTTCAGTGATAATCCCAATACAGGCATTTCCCTTGTACAAATCATAATTTTCAAGTATACCTGTATTACTGTGAATCATTGAAGCGTATCATGTGATGCCTGTACCTTATAGTTGATAGTTTGGTCAGTAAACCCCATTGAAAACACCCTTGATTGTGAGTATTTCAGAGCCTCTCTAGACAACTTGAGATTGGTGACATTGGCTGTGCACACTTTGGTCCTACTTTACAGTTCCTTTCACGCCTATCGATAACAATTGGGGGAGGGGGGTTCCATCAAAGGACTGAGGAAATGCCATTAAAATCACAATTGTCATGACAGTAAACAGCCAGGCCAAAAATCAAATTATTAACTGAGGACGTGATGATCCGGCCACAGAAAAGACCACATTTATTTCTATTTTTAGTCAGTGATATTGACCTCAAACACCAAGAAACAATGAAAAGCCTCCTCTCAATGTAACCAAACTACTGAACAAATATGGTAGAGATATCTCCTTCTTATCAAAAGATGTCATACGGAAATGAAGGTAATGTCAGTCAGCCTACACGACATTCACCTATCTAATGTAAAAAAAAATGAGACAAAGCTTTTTTAAACACTCAAAACCAGATAATAAGGTCAAGGTCACATACACCTGAAAGTTTATGCGCACTCAGCAATTAGAAGACGTATCCGATAATTAAAGTTGGTGTTCCTAGGTGATGTATAGTATAAGAGATATGACTCAAATAAAGTTTTCCAACGGCCAAGGTCAGAGGTCAATGTCAAGGTCACATATACCTGCCGGAAAGCCGTCCCAAATTGCATTGTTATAATTTAAGCGTTTTATACTAAGTTTTTGAAAAAGATATATCACCCATAAGTAAAGTTATCCTCCGGAAAAAAAAGTTTGACGCCTTTTGAAACAACCAAGGTCAGATATCAAGGTCAAGGTTACATACTCCTGCAAAGTGTATGTCATATTCAGCAATAATACGAGGTATCAAAAATAAAATTTGGTAATCCTATGTGATGTAGTATAAGAGATATGGCCCTAACAAGGTTTTCCAACTATCAAGGTCACAGATGCTTCAAAAGCAATTCCAAACTATATTGTGATAAAAGCCTTTTATCCTAAAAGTTTGAAAAATGATAGATCTGTACCACATATAAGAACCGTTATCGTCCGGCAACCAAAGTTTGAGGCCACAAACACGCCCTCACGCCGACATCGCCATTTTGATAACCAGGTTTGTTTTTCTTTAAAAATCTGGTTAATGCGCATCGGCACTAAGAAAGAAACATCGTAAAAAGGTGAAACTTTGATCTCCCACTGCCATGTAAACGAATATTCTGATCAGGATATTCACTGTAATTTTTTGACAGGGAGCACATAACCCTTTTGTCTTATGACCAATAACCAAACAAAATTAATAATGAATTGCGGCATTTAATCAGGCTCTGTACCGATTGTTATTTCATATGAAAGTATCTTCTTTATGGAAAAAACCAACATTGTCTTTATACATGTACATGTATAACCCTTGTTTATCTGTAAATTACCAATGAAGTCCCCAAACAAGCATAAAGGTAGAATTCATTGCATTAAATCGGGCAAAGATGCGTGAATGGGAACATTCTCACATCTCTCGATAATTGTGATGTTTATTGTTCTGATATTCTTGTTATTCGACCCTTGATTTAGTAACAGTTATGATTGTCTTTCTTGTTTGTGGTTTTACACATCTTAAATGTTTACGTGCTCTTAAAGAAGTCTGTTTCCTTTGCTATATAAATTTGTCTATAATACAACCTCATAGAACAACCACTTTGGTGTCTTTCTGGTATTTTTGTAACTGTTTTGCCTGTCTGTACGTTTTTCCCCTCTCCCCTTTCTTTCCCGAAAAAAATCACCTTTTTGTTCCCGTACCTCTCTATCACCTCTTTCTTTCTTTTTTCTCTCTCTTTCACTAGTACTCTCTCTCTCTCTCTCTCTCTCTCTCTCTATTACTGTCTCTTTCTCTCTGCTACTCTCTCTTTTTCATTCTCCCTGTCTTTCTCCATATTTCTCTCACTGTTTCCGTCTGTCTCTCTGTCTCTTGCTCTATTTTCCCTGTTTCTGTCTGTCTCTCATTCTCTCCATCTCTCATTCTCTCTATTTTTTGTCTCTCACTCTATTTCACCATCTATCTCTCTGTCTCCTATCTCTCTTACCAAACATCTCCTTGATCCATTTCTATCCTCCATTAGAAGCAGCAATCTGTTTTTAAACCAAAAAAATCGCTAGAGACAAAACAGATCCATCTTGATTTTCCCCGTTTAAACAATAATCCATTTACCCATACACACAAGGTCCTTGTCTTTTGACGGACTCTTTGAGAAAAGGAAAACATTGACAAACAATCTGTTTGCAGACATCTAACCATCGTACACTATACAGACTATGCTATTAGATACAGCGCTTTAGAAGACCGTCTCGGTGTGGAGGAGCCATACATTAACCTCTTCATTGCCGTGACGTCATCGAATTAAAAAAAAATTGTCGTCTGCTTTTATTTCGCAAAATTCAATTTTAGGTATTTTGACTGAAGAAATACTGAAGAGAGTATCAAACAGTTTGGATTTTGATCAGACGCCGCGTTACACGGCGTCTGATCAAGATCCAAACTGTTTGTAAATAACTAAAGTAGTGAAAGGTTTAACTCTTTCCTCCCTAAAACTTTAAATGGACAATTCCAGTTTCCAATTAAGTCTAGTCCATTTCTGACTTTTAAGGGATGTTTTTGTCAATGTTTGGCATTATGACAAACAGTGAAGACCCTGATCAGAGGGCTCCTTTCGGAGCCCTCTGATCTGGGTCTTCACTGTTTGCACAGGACAAGTGTACTAGTCACATGTACACTGTTTGAAAAGGACGCCTATATGCGGGACTAGGGTTTAAAGGGTTAACGGACCTATACTTAGACTGCAAACTTTTTACACGCTAAAGACGAAAACTGACATTGCATTTGCAAACTGTTTGAATCCAGATGAGACGCCGAGTAACTCGGCGTCTTATCAGGACCTAAACTGTTTGACACTCTGATCCTGTTTTGAAAATATATTTTTAGAAACAATTTTATTGTAATTTTGAAGCAGACGACACTTGTTGCAGATAAAACTATTACTTAGCGTTCAAAAGTTTAAAGAAGTCTGGAGTGCCTTGTATTAACCCCGCACTACCATTTTATCGTTTGCTTAAACATTGTCGCCTGCGTTTATTTCCAAGATTTGTTGTTAGAGATTTTGATTAAAGAAATACCATTATGAGTGCCATACAGTTTGGATCTCGATCTAAAGCCGAGTATACTCTGTGTATTATCAGGATCTTAACTGTTTTCAAATGCCAGTGCGGACGAGATAGGCAGTGAAAGGGGTTAAAATTGAAGGACAAATATTTACAAAACGTGGGATCAGAAGATTTCCGTTTGTTCTTGTAAAATAGATTTGTTGCATTTAAAATCAATTTGCCGTGTTGACTGGAGGGCAAAAGGGCATGTCCCCGAGGCACTCAGGAGCAAATTAACTCTAAACACAGACTTCCATTTTTTCATTATTTGCATGATTCATTATTTGCAGAGATAGGCTTTTAAAGTTTTACAGAAAAAAATGCCAGAAAAACCGAAATTAGTTCTAAACATCAGAAGAAACCACGGCCACGCTGAGAGGTATGAAGATGTAGTTCATGATTTTACCATTATCCCGCTTGCCAGCTTTGAAATTGTCGGATGCTTTTTGTCAAAATTCAACCAGCTTTAACCCGTTACACCATAGCCTGTTTCTAGTTTTGAAAACAGGTATCTACTTAAAGCAGGTTGAAAGTAAAGCAGAATGCGCCTTAAGGTTTACTTCAGCCTGCTTTAACCCTTTCCCCCATAGAAGCGCCTTTTAGCGAATATGATTTATTCCTCCGATGAAGAAAATAGTTCCAATTTAATCAGTCACGAATATATAGTAAAGGGAATAATTTCTATATTCTAGCACATGGAAGCTTAAAGCAGGCTGAAAGTAAAGCAGAATGCGCCTCCAGGCGCATTCTGCTTTACTTTCAACCTGCTTTAAGTGGTCATTTATCTTCAATACTCTATATAGGCTATCAGGTAAAGGGTTAAGCTTCAATCTGCTAGAATATAGAACAAAAACTATTTGGATAGATATTCATAACTATATAAATTGGAACTATTTTCTACAGTGACGGAAAAATTAAAGGCGTAAAAAGCGTATAAAAGGGCTAGATTAATGGTTTAAGTGGTCACTAATATTAAGTCTCAGTTTATATCTTCTTATTTTGAACAAAAGAGTCACACTTTTAATTTTAAACAAGTTGAATTATTTAAAAATGTTGAAATCTTCTATGTTTGAAGGTGTATTCTTCTTCTCAAATGACTTTGGTACAATTAATCCGATGACATGCTCAACTAACCCATTACCCCATAAATACATTTTTACGCTTTTAATTTATTCCTCCACTAACTACAATCGTTGATCGTCATACAATCATGAACATGTATCATAACAAATAACTTCTATATTCTAGAAGATGGTAGCTTAAAGCAGACTGACAGTAAAGCAGAATGCGCCTTAAGGCGCATTCTGCTTTACTTTCAACCTGCTAAAAGTGGTCACCTATCTTCTAAACTAGAAATCAGTTATGGGGTTATGGCCTAAACCATATTAAACCATGTCAATGCTAATGTTAAATCGAGGGGTTGGGTGATATTGGTGGTTCCAAAGGGATATAAGTATCCAAGCGTGGTTGTAGAATTTTGACGCCAGGTGAAATAGTGAAATCTGGCTAACCTCATACGGAAGCGAACATGGACGCACGACCGGGCGGACATGACTACCACTATAAGCTTCCCCCATAGTAGATGCCAGTGTATGAAAAGAAAAAATCGATTTCAGAATTCAAACAGAATGCACTTTGAGCAGACGTCACGTATCCTTCATCGTTCAAATAGCTAAAGTGGAGAAAACGTTATTCTTTCCAAAATGTTTTTGCGCCAAACTTATTCCATTGCAAACAGTTTTAAGCCAGATCAGACGATAGGTAACCCGGCGTCTCATTCAGGGTCCAAATTGTTTGATACTCAGATTAAAAAAAGATAGAGACAATTTTTTAAAAATTACAAATTTCTACATTTTATTTAGATTGCGTTTCGTTTGCGTCTCAACGGGAAAGAATAATGCCTTCTCCGCTCTAACAGCGTGTGAGCATCTGGTGATACATGATTATTTGATAAAGTACTATTTAGCAGACGACAGCTGCGAAGCAGACAACATTTTAGACCTTGAAATAACAGTAGTCTCGTCACGAGACAATTGGTTGTCCATCATTACAAACAGTTAAACCTTTTACTCTATAAACATTCATTTTAACGCTTTTAACTTATTCCTCCACTGAAGAAAATATACATGTATCTAGTTCCCATTATATAAGGTCATGAACTTAAGAAATGTTTTTCTATGTTCTAAAGAAAACAGGTTGAAAGTAAAGAAAGGTGCGCTTGAAAGCGCATTGTGCTTTACTTTCAACATGCTTTAAGTCGTCACCCATATCAAATATTAGAAACAGGTTATAGAGTAAAGAGTTAAACCAAGAAATGTAGACAGAACGCTGCCTACACTGTTTACAATATGCATTGTTTTTTTCCTTTCGTCTTACTTTTCCAAACAATATTCAGTTTCTATACTAAGTACATGTATATGCTCATACAAAATACCTTCGCATAATAAACATTCGCTTGGTAACCCTTTCACTCTAAATCGGGCTTCAAAGCGCGTTGGCAAATAGTTTGAATCCTGACCAGACGCCGCGTGACGCGGCGTCTGATCAGGATCCAAACTGTTTGACACTCGTTTTGAAATTTCTTCAGTCATACTACCGTATTTTATAACTTTTAAACGACATTGCAGACAACAAAATTGAAGCAGACGACAATGAAACGGTGAAGGGGTAAAATTCTCCCGAATAATTTTATCATGAAACGGTTTACAGCACAAACAATTAATTTTGATAAATTCTTAAGACAATAGGGAAGACTACTTGCACATTGATTCGTTTAAAGCGGAAGTAAATGTATTACATTTGACAATTCATCTTTTGAGTTAAGTAAAGGGGAAATACTCGGCTCTAGTATATGCGGTATTCTGGCTCTAAACTGTTTGCATGGGACATGTCAAATTAACACTAACGCATTTATCGGGAAAGAATAACGGCTTCTCCACTGTAAGACCTTGAATTGATCTACTAAATACGTCTATCCTATCATAATCATAGAGCTCTACATTTCCATGTCAAATATAAATAGACAATATATCAATCAATTGACACCATATTTCGAATCTGACGGCAATGAACAAATTGTAAATGTGTGACTGATGACCTTTGTAACAATGAATGTGATTGGTCTAGACGGATTGAATGTCGCTCCTGTCATTGAAAACAGGTACCCAGCAGAGAAAACGACCAACAATGGCGGTAAATAATATCATAGCTGACATATTTAAAGACAGTATCAGATTTCTCGTGTTAAAACGATACCTACGATCAGAAAATCAACCCATTAATGTGTGAAGTTTAGTCGAAAAGAACATTTGCCAACAGTGTATATCCAAATGAGATGCCGCAAATTGCGACGTCTCAAATAGATACACATTGTTTGCAAAAACTTAATTATATTATTTAATTTTCAGCTCTGTATAAAAAAGTTAGCGTTTGTATATTAGAGTGAACTCTCTTTTAGCAAGCACAGTGAAAGTAATAACTATTATATATTTAATTTTAGGTCTACATACAAATAAGCCTGTGTCTATATGTAATAGTATATGATTTGTCAAAAAATTGTTCATGTTACAGTGCAGGAGACGATATTCTTTCCATTGTAAATCAAACGAGACGTAAGCGCAATGCAATAAAATGACAATTTAAAGTGAACTATTAGATTTAATATGAATATCACAGTTTGAAGCCGATCATGAGTCAGGTTAGCCGGCGGCAATACACATAGACAATGGCACGTACAGTTGTTTTAGCATAAAAGCGTATATTTGGGGAGACGTCTTATGTACTTGTAACACAGTGGGGGTATTTATAATTATTCATTTAATTTGTTCAAATAGTCAATTGGTAATATATCACGGACACCATACAATTCCAGCAAGAACAGTTGGGTACCATTGATTAAACATAATTATGTAGCAAATAATTTTAATTGTGCTGTGTTTAAAAATACTATTCAAACAAGATTTTACTGTCAGTACTTAAATGCTTTATTCCATGGTTTCAGATTTGTTTTAAAAAACTGATTAGATAAAACAAAGAAGCCAGCATTAGTTCAGATCATCACAATGTATTTACGAAATAAGGGTTGCACCTTTTTGTGATGGAAAATACTGGAAATTCGTATGATGCTTTATAATTCTATATTTCCCCAATAATAACTGTTAATAGTTTGTACATGTATATCCACAATAATAATTGTTAATAGTTTATTATTATAATTATCGTTATTGTTATCATTATTATGAAGATTAATTTGTGCTCTCATCAACGCGAAATACATGTGTATAACAAAAGATTGAGAGAAAACCGCAATTTTGCCACAAAAGTAATCTTTTTGAAAAACTGAAAATTGCACTCACATGAACGTTATCGTATTACCATAATATCTATATATGACTTTTTTCTTTGTTTGGACCTGAGTAACCAATAGAACTTTTCTACATCGTCGTCTGCTTCATGAATGTCGTCTGCAAAACCAACAGGGCTGCCATTTTTCGATTTTTTCCGAAAATCTTCGGATTTAAATACTAGCATGTTGTAGCTTTAAACAGGTTAAAAGCAAAACAGAATGCGCCTTAAGGCGCATTCTGCTTTACTTTCAACATGCTTTAAGTAATCGCTATTGAAAAATAGAAAATTTGGAAATTTTAGGATTTTTCATGATCAACTTAAGGCAGCCCTGAAACAAAATCATCGTCATCCTTATTTCTTTACAAAGAAGAAATATTAAAACGAGTGTCATACTTATCAGCCGTCGAGTTACTCGGTGTATGATCTGGATCCAAACAGTTTGCAAATGTAATTTTTTGTCACGTTTAGTACTGTTGGGAAAATGGACTGATCCCGTGTTGCCAAATATAGTAGATGAAGTGAAGCGCCAACATTTAGGAAGTCATAATTTTGAAATCTGATACTGTAATCAAAAGAATTATGTTGTTATTATTAATTCTTTCGGCGCCAATTTTCACTATCTTCTTCATCACTTTTCATCACCATAAACTTGTAAGCATTAATACATTTGTCTGCATTTTGTGTCAAAGTTAGGTTTAATCCCTTAATGGTCAAATTTATAGTGTGCTATATTACCCTTTCATCGCCTTATTGTCGTCTGCTTTAATATTGTTGTCTGAAATACCGTTTCAAAGTTAGATTTACAGCAGTATGACTGACGCTCACTGACGAATTTCGGAACCAGTGTCTAACACTTTATAACCTGATCAGACGCGACCTTAACCTACGTTACGTCTGGTCAAGATCCAAACTGTTTGCAAAGGCGTATTTTGGCGTCGTTGACAGAGAAGGAGGTAACACGGCGTCTGACCAGTCTGACCAAACAGCAACGATGCCATAATTTGATTATGAAAAATCCGAAGATTTCCAAATTTTCTATTTTTTAAAGCGCGATTACTTAAAGCAGGTTGAAAGTAAAGCAGAATGCGCCTAAAGGCGCATTCTGCTTTACTTTCAGCCTGCTTTAACTTCCATCTGCTAGGATAAAATCCGAAAATTTCGGAAAAATCCGGAGAAATGGCAGCCCTGAAACAGTTCGTAAAGTCGACTACAGTCGGTACAAAAAAGTTAACTAAATTCGCAATCATCGCTGTGGTATTCGTGTTACATACCTGGCCTTGGAAAACATAAAGTACAGCCATTAAATGACATTACAAAACTAGTAATGTCACATTTGTCTTAGTCTTCTTTCAATCCACCCTTTCCATAGCTTGTTTTCAATATTTAAAACACATGGTTCTGGATGCGAGCATTGTGTTTACTTTCAACTTGCTGATAATAATAATGATAATGATAATAATAACAACAACAACAACACCATCAACAACAACAATAATAATAATAATACAATTTAATAACATATGTACCGTGAGTTATTTTGACATAACAAATGCCGGTAGGAAACATCAGATATATTAGATTTATGTCTGACATCAGATTATTCGGCGTCTGATCTGGATCCAAACTGTTTCCAAATGTCTGTGAAATTGGGCATTTCGTGAGATTTTTACCCCTTCACCGTTTCATTGTCGTCTGCTTCAATTTTGTTGTCTGCAATATAATTTCAAGTAAAACTGCAGTTTAACTGAAGATATTTTAAAACGAATGTCAAACAGTGAGGATCCTGATCAGACGCCGCGTAACGCGGCGTCTAATCAGGATCCAAACTCTTTGCAAACGCGCTTTTAAGCGTCATTGAGAGCGAAATGGATTAAAGGAGACTTAAAACAGAACAAACGATGACTGATACTCTTAACCAGTATAATCAGTTACTTTATTAGTGAAAGATGCATTTGATCAGGGTTTACGGGAATCTCCTTCATATCGTTTCTAAGAACAATTGAACCTTTGTGCAATTAAGCCCACTTGGGCTATAATGAAAGGTGTTCAGTCAGGAATTAGAGAGAATTTTAACCAAAGCCAGAAAACCCTTTCAACAGCCCGTGTTCCAAAGAACGGTGCAGACAGCATGTCTGCTACATTACATCTTTGCATTCAAAGATACCGTAAACCCCCGCTTTTGCGACAACTCAAAAGATTTGTTTACGGTAAATACGACATGTCACTCTTAAAGCAAGCTGAAAGTAAAGCAAAAAGCTCCACCAGGAGCTTTCTGCTTTACTTTCATCTTGCATTGAGCTGCAACATATATAACATCATCAATGTGACGTCATTTGGTTGTCGTAAAATCAGAAAATTTACGGCACAAGCGTTTCGGATAAAAACTTAGTTTTATTACACTCTGTAACATTCAGCAAGACTGCGTACAAAAGAACACAGGCGGATACGAACGAACAGTCGGCGATGTCAAGAAGATCGGGTAGATTAGACATGCAAATATCATCACGCACGAGCTAAAAAATAAAAACTCGCGCTAATCTTCCGGAGAATCACTGCACAGGTTTGTGTCATAAATTTATCACGATATATAAATATTTTGAGCATTGGTGCATAAATATAAATGGCCTCGTCTTACGTCGACCACACGCAGATGCCAGTAGTATTTTACAGCTAGAATAGCAGGATATTGATATTTGTTTGCTAAGTTCTGGGACACACGTTACTCTTTACGAAAATGAAGTCCACTATCAGATCAAACGCCAAAATGGTTGACACTCAGATTAAAATTAATCATCAACGTATTAACATTTCCTACATTTTACTGCATATAATGTAGGAAATGTTAAAATGTTGATGCACAGACTCCTTTTACAGCATGATGTGGACTCGCTTTGGGTAATATAGTTATAATTATTTTGCCTAATTTTAACCCTTAACTCTTTCCTCCCTAAAGCTTTAAATGGACAATCCCAGTTTCCATTTTAGTCTAGTCCATTTCTGACTTTTAAGGGTTGTTTTTGTCAATGTTTTGCATTATGACAAACAGTGAAGACCCAGATCAGAGGGCTCCGAAAGGAGCCCTCTGATCTGGGTATTCACTGTTTGCATAGGACAAGTGCTCTTTTCACATGTATACTGTTTGAAAAGGACGCCTATATGCGGGACTAGGATTCAAAGGGTTAAACCTTTCACTACCAGATATTATAGCGCTATTAACAATGAAAAGGTAAAATTAAACACATTGAGCAGTGAACAGATTTAGTGGAACATAACAAAAATGGTTAAAAACAGAAAAGTATCGGTATTATATCCACTCAAATGGCTACCATTTGGTAATGTAAAAGACAGGTGGTGGCCTAAAAGGGTTGACAATAAAACACGAATTCCCCACAGGTGGCATCTGTCTAAGCCCTATAAACGTGTGTTTACAATTAAATAAAATTAATATGGGATTGAAACTACAATGGAACCTCGGTAACTGGAACTTAACAGTAAATGTATTTCCTCAGTTGAATTTCAACAACCCTAGCTCATATACATGTATGATAGCCGCAACATGTGTGATTGGGCTACACGTATATTCTGTATACATGTACAATTATATAAAGTTACATACATAATTTTGTAAAATGCTTGTTTTGCATATTTCGGCTTTGGTTAACTGTTGTTAAGGGTTGGCTGTTCGTAATTTTGGAAAGGAAGAGGTGTTGACATCATATAAAACCACAAACTATTTCCGATCAAGATGCTTGGAATGAAATATGCAATATGATGACATGTGAAAACACATCAATTTAAATCGAACATTGGTACCAAATTAATCACAATGAAATATAAAAGAGTATGAAGAGGGGCTATTCTTAACCCATTACCCAATAGCCTGTTTCTAGTATAGAAGATAGATGACCACTTAAAGTAGGTTGAAAGTAAAGCAGAATGCGCCATATGGCGCATTCTGCTTTACTTTCAGCCTGCTTTAAGCCATTACCTGCTAGAATAAGGAAAATATTAAATATGACACATATTCATTGCGGTATATATTGGAACTATTTTCTTCAGCGGATGAATCAAATGAATGTGCTAAAAGTCGCTTCTATAAGGTAAAGGGTTAAACAAACGCGTCCGAAGACCATACATATGAGCAAACCAGCCTTATTGCATTACGATAATGAACAGACAAAGCAACGTTGTCATCAAAGGTTCTGATTCTGAGTTTGGTTTTATAAACACTGCTTAATACCGTATATAATACATGTACTGTTACTAGTATATAAAATGCTTTAGATGCACGTGGGTGTCAATGACTGTCAAACAGTGTAGATCTACACTGTTTGAAATGCAAGTACGGCAGGTTTTCTCATGGCACGGCTCAATTGTATCAATTACAAATGATTGGACGTCAGATATGATGTCGAGTCACTCGATCTGCTTTCGACAACCAAACTAGTTGACCATCGGATTAAATCATTATCCCCTGACACTTCCAATGGACAATTCCAGTTTGTAATAAAGGCTGGTCGATTTTAGACTATTTAGGGTTGGTTTTTGTAACAAATTGCAAAATGACAAACAGGGTAGTCCCTGATTAGAGGGCTCCTGCAGGAGCCCTCTAATCAGGGACTTCACTGCTTGCATCAGCCAAATGTACTCTTTACAGGTACACTTTTAATAGAGGATGCATATAATATGCGTCACTAGGGCTCAATGAGTTAAAGTACATGTATATAGTAAACATTTTTAAAACACAGCCGTTTTTCTACATTTTATTGTATTGGGGTTTCGTCTGTGTGGACGTATATGATTTTTCGGAATTACGTGATACAATAGATAGGTTACCACTGATGTCAGAATTAAAACAAGAGGGCCTGAAGGCCCTGATATCGCTCACCTGTTGTATTGAAGCTTGATAGCTTTACCTTTCTTTGCCTTTCTGTTTCACCCGTTTTAATCTAAATCCATTCAAATTTGTAGTAAACCGGAAGCATGTAAACAATTTTGAAATACAACCTCATAATTCTAGTATAGCAGAGTACATCAAGGGCAGATAACTAGAGCCTACACAATACTGAAATGAAGCCTTTTCTAGCATTTCAAAATATATAAAGGACAGATAACTATTGCCACAGTGATTAGATTTCAACAAAAATCCATTCAAATTTGTAATATAGCATGTACTTAACAACATTGGAATATGAACTACTCTAGTATAGTAGAGTACATCAAGGGCAGCTAACTAGAGCCTAAATAATACTAAAATGAAGCCTTTTCTAGCATTTCAAAATATAGCAAGGGCAGATAACTCTTGCCACAATGGTTGGATTTCAACAATAATTGCACTCCTTCGAGAACTTATAGCTATATACATTTTGTGCAAGTATAATTAAAATCCATTGAAAACTGTGGTTACAAGAGTGTAAACACTGTTAGATATGACATTTTCAGCAATTCAAGGGCAGATAACTCTTGACCTATTTGTCCGATTATAACCATTTTCAGACTTAACTGATCTCTTATAGTCATATACAATCTGAGCAAGTTTGAGAAATATTGGATAAAAATTGTGACCTCTAGAGTGTAAACACCCTTAAATATGGCATTTTTAGCAATTCAAAGGTAGATAACTCTTGACCTATACGTCTGTTTTCAACCATAGTCTAACTCATTCAAACTCTTATGGTAATATACAATCTGAGCAAGTTTGAGAAAGATTGGATAAAAATGTTGGCCTCTAGAGTGTAAACATTGTTAAATATAGCATTTTCAGCAATTCAAAGGTAGATAACTCTTGACCTATTGGTTCGATTTAAACTATAATGAAAAAATTTTGAACTCTGATAGTTACATACAATCTTAGCAAGTTTGAATAAGATTACACTAAAAGTGTAGCCTCTAGAATGTAAACACTGTTAACTATGGCATTTTCAGCAATTCAAAGGTAGATAACTCTTGACCTATTTGTCCGATTTCAATTATAATCTAAATCATTAGAACTCTTATAGTTATATACAATCTTAGCAAGTTTGAGAAAGATTTGATTCAAATTGTGGCCTCTAGAGTGTAAACACTGTTAAATATGGCATTTTCAGCAATTCAAAGGAAGATAACTCTTGACCTATTGATCCGATTTCAACCATAATCGAACTCATTCGAACTCTTATGGTAATATACAATCTGAGCAAGTTACAGAACGATTGGATTAAATTGTGGCCTCTTGAGTGTAAACACTAAAATTGTTGTCGACGAACGACGGACGACAAACGACGAACGACGGACGCCGGACATTCAAGGTTGCAAAAGCTCACCCTGGGCTAGCTCAGGTGAGCTAAAAAGCATACCAATAAACTATGAAACTATATTGGTGTTCTTAGAACATCGATAACATTTAACATTTGAAACAAAAACCAAAACTAGCATTCAGGATAAAGGTTATTTAATCTTTCAACACTAATTAAGTAAATCTTATGGGTTATTATGTTCCCTGGATAATTTTAATCACCAAAACATGAATCGGTCTAACTGGAATTGTTGGGGAGTTTAATTAATTCTGGTCTAGATGTGCAAATAGTGTAGACTTTAATCAAAGGGTTCCTATAGGAGCCCTCTGATATGGGTCTACACTGTTTGTAAATGTAATGAGTATATTTTTAACAGGCCCATAGTGTTGAAAGAGAAAAAACAATAAAACACCGCGGATTAACCCATTCACCCCTGAAAACTCCAATGAACAATTCCAGTTTCCAATTACATGTATGTCATTCCAGTTTTGACTATTCATGATTGTTTTTACAATATACATGTAGTATCATAATAACAAAGAGTGTAAATCCTGATCAGATGGTTTCTTTAGGGGTCCTATGAGCTGGTTTTACATTGTTTGCATAGGACAAGAGTACTCTTAACAAGCACAGTTTGTAAAGAACGCATATACACGTCACCAGGGTTGAATGGATTTATCATCGAATTGAAGAGAAACAAATACAAATGAAACTGAAATCAAGACTATTTAGGAGCTTTAAGCACATCGTCGGCGCATTGCCCCTTTCGCCGCAAAAGACGGTTACAGTCGATATTGCAAACTCTTTGTGTCCAGATCAGACACAGAGTAACTCGGCGACTGATCAGGATTCAAACTGTTTGAAACGCGTATCAATATTGCTGCAACTTAACTGCACTAACACTTACTTTGATATAATATTATACAAGGAAAAGCATTAAATCAGACAGCCTACGGTATTGTGACGATACAATGGTTACAAGCGGGCGATAAATTTGGCGATGAAAGGGCTAAGCACCACTTTGTCGCCCGGAATGTCATTAATGCGATCATCTAAAACACATTTTTCAGTTTTACGGAGAATAAGCTGGTCGTAAATATACAATAATTGCTCAATTCAGCTCCTGTTCGATATAAGGTCTAAACCATATATAGCGAATGGGTTGCGTTAGTTCGTTTCAGTTTTAAACGTTCTGTCAAGTAGTTCAACCCTAGAGACAAGTATTCTCGTTATTAACAAATAGTTTACATGTGAATAATACATTTGTCCTATGAATACAGTGCAGATCCAGATCAGAGTGTTCGTAAAGGTCTAAATCATATATATAGCAAAAGGGTTGTGTTAATTTGTTTCAGTTAACGTTCTATTCAACCCTAGAGACGAGTATACCAGTCATAAACAAATAGTGTACATGTGAACAGTACACTTGTCCTGTGCAAACAGTGCAGATCCAGGTCAGATTGTTCGTAAAGGAACCTTCTGATCAGGGTCTGCATGGTTTGTCTTTTGAAATATATTACTAAAACGCCCATAATTAGTCAAAATGTACTCGACCTAAGTGTCTGTTTCCCCATTTAAGCCAAGTGTCTGCTTAATAGGAATACTCTAAGCAGGTTGAAAGTAAAATAGAATGGTTCTGAAGGAACATTCTGTTTTACATTAGGTCTGCTTTAATCTCTACCATCCTCTAGGATATGGGAACTTTTTCTTATCGTGCATAACCATGACTATGAAGTGAAGAATAAACTAAATACGTAAAAAGAAGTATATACACGTATTGGGTAATGAGTTAATATCCAGGCAGTGCAGACCTTATCCAGAGAGTTCATTCAGCATCCATCTGATCAGAGACTAGTGGCATTCCAGTCTAGGGGCATTCCAAAGACTTGCCAACGAATATTTCTGCTGCTTTCATGACATATATAGACATACATGTATATACATATAACAAGGAAACATACCTTGTTCCCTGCTTATAAAGAGCGCTTGGGCTGCGTCTGATATCATTCTCAAGCTTATGATTGGTCAGCATTGAGCATTCTACTCAAATCTGACCAATAAAAAGCTTTAGAACGATATCTGTATGAAAACAATTATATGCACTGCAACAGTCCCGTTCAGACGACGAGTATAGCAATATCTCTCTTTCTCTATCTCTGTCTGTCGTTTTATCTGTCTCTCTTTCTCTCTATGTGATAGTATTTGTTTCATTTGTAAAACTTAAGACGGCGTACCGACTCATAGAAGGCAGAATTTGAAAACGTTAAAAGTTTGCATTTTTCATTTTCTACATTTTATTGCATGTAGAATAACTTTATTTCGACAGTATTACATATATTGCGACTTGTAGTATTGTGCAATTCCTATATTGACATAGTCTGGTGGACCTCACGTATTGAATTGGTCTCAGCTGCCGTGGACCTGGCCATTCAAATAACGTTATGACATGTGATCTGTCATGCTCTCTTTACATGAATTGGCTTTTGTGTATTCAGTGTCCAAGGAACAGACATCTGCGAATCACGTCGATCAAACCCTTTTCACAAGACCTGTGCGTCTATTCACCAGGACCCGATTTTCATAAAACTTGAAAATAAATTTATTATTGATTTCTCTATCTAATCCTGTCCTGTGACATCTTTTTGGAATCGTCTTTTCAAGACGAGTCCAAAGAGATGTCACAAGCATGATTAGATGGAGAAATAAATAATAGTTGAGACTTCACCAATATGACTTTCGACAACATTCGTCGTACGAAGTTTTATGAAACGGGCACCAGACCTGTTTGACCCTTTACCACATAGATATTCATTTTTACGCCTTAAATTAAACATCTATTGAAAAAAATAGTTTCAATGTATACAGTCATGAATATGTATCATAAGAACTATTTTTTCTTTTCTAGCAGATGCTAGTAGTATTTTCTGCATTCTGTTTACTTTCAACCTGCTTTAATTGGTCACCTATTTTCAATACTAAAACAAACTATGGAGTAAATGGTTAAACGAGCTAAAATTTAAATAGTCATTTTCTCAAATTCATTGCATCGCGTTTAGTGTCTTTTAAACGGGAAATATAAACTCCTTAACTTTAATAACAGTTTCTGCTAAAATATCCGTATATTCTATATCGTACAGTGCTCCCTCCCTACAACAACACACCATGGGAGACACAGATTATGTGCGTTGTTCGGAGGGAGTTGTCAAAGGGAGGGAAATTGGCTTTCATTTGCAAACAGCTTTAATTCAAGCTGTTTGTCACTCGTCATTATGTTTTTCGTTTCTGTCAAAAATGTAAATAAATTATGAGAAAAACAGTACACGACAGATTGCAGCCGTGAAAGGTTTGGACATAATTGTCTTATTTGGAGAACAGCGACAAGCGTTGTTGTAAGTAGGGAATTCTTGTTCAGAGGGCCTTTATTGGGGAGGGAGCACTATATATTCAATTTAGATTTTAGTCATTTTGACTAAAAGAAACATCAACATTGGAGAGTGCTGAATAGATTGGAGCCTACTCAGGGTACTCCGGCTCCAGATTGTTCGGCAATGCCAATATAGTCTGGCTTGCTAATGAAGAGGCTTAAATTGATGAAGTGTGGTTTCATAAATTACTTCCGAAGTTTATGATTCCGTTCGGTCTGGTAGTCTTCCGCATGCATGTTTCATCCGGGCGCAGGTATGTATTCCGGCATGTCGCAACATCTCGGATCAAATTAACCCTTCTGGTGCCATCATGTCGTCTGCTTTGAAACTGTGAACTGTAAACTTTGTCAAATTAAGATTGGTTCGTTTTCTATTAAAGAATCTTAGACAAAAGTGTCAAGCAGTTTATTCTAGATCATATGCCGAGTTTCCTAGGGTCTGATCAGGATCAAGATGGTTTGCCAATTAAGGCAGTATCGGCGGACGAAGGGCTAAATTGCCTTTAAATGAGATGCCTAAGATATAGTTTACAGTGAAACAGATAACAGTCAAATTGAAGTGACATTGGAATCCACTGCTTGTACAACTGGAACATGTCATTGAGTATGAGGAAAACCATATACAACAAGCAATGCAACAAGGCAAAACAAACCACACCCATTGGGAGACATAGTAACCATTGGTCTGATTTACTAACATATGCATCAAAATTGTTGTAAAATGTTTAATTTATTTGTTTTGCTTGTTTAATTAAAGAAATATTCAAACGTGTTTCAAACAATTTATAGCCTGGCGAGATGCCAATTAACCCGGCGTCCGAGCTGGATGCTTAAATAATTTTCTAGTTGCAGGGCTCCAGATAAGAAGGGGTAAACAAAACAAATCAAATATTTCCTCACTTTTTTTCAGCACCAAATCCTTTGGTGTTACTACTCATTAGAATCGTCTCTTCGAGGCGATTCTAATGAGTAGTGACACCATAGGGTTTAATGTAGAAATAAAGATTTTAGTTTTTTAAATACCTCCTTTATCTGGAGCTCAACAAACTAGTCCATTTATGTCTCCGTATTGAAATGAACTCATCCTATACATGCTTGCTGGGAGATTTCATATAATGAAATAATATGAATAACATATACAATGGTGATATTAATACACTACAATTTATGTCCATACAGCAGAACATTTCGTATGACAAATAACCCAATGTGTTTTTGGGTATGCAAACTTGGACAACTGGCAAAAATGGGGACAACTGCCATAGTCTTGCATAATATAGAAGAAGGGTGCCAAAAAGGTGGAAGTTTTATAGCGATTCGATTGATGGATAAATCCATCTTAAAACTATGTAGTTTCGTCAGTCCAAGTACTGATTAGGTTACAAGTTAAAACCTCGAATATTTGTAACCATGCTAGGCGTATTCTGGTCTGGGTTCAAATTTTTAGATCAATACCTCATATATTTAGATCGATGTAAATGGGATGCTGATCTGACAACTTGTCTCCTTGAGTCACGAAATGACTGAACTACTTTTAAATATAAGGCAAAGCAACCAGTACAGACCCTGATGAGACGCCGTGTGACGCGGCGTCTCACCGGGGTCTACAATTGTTGCTTATGCCTACTTTAGGGGACACTATAGGCTTGGCTGTAGCTATTTGTTGCTACACGTATTTACACCAGAAATGTGTAAGTCTGTCCGTAATGGTCATTTCGCTTGCTAGTCGAGACTTTACTAGAATATGCAAACATTTTGGTCTCAGATCAAGGTCTAAAGTTTTTGACCACCATGTTAATATTTCTTATGCTTTTATGGATTTAGACATAAAATAAGAATATCGTTCCCAGCGATGGATGCTCCCCACAAAGAAAAAGCCCAAGGTATAGCATGTTTAGTAGGTGAACACAGTATCAAGTTTAATCAACTTTCGATGTAACATTCAGGAGATATGCTTCGGACAAAAATGAATTTATTATGAAAAAGGGAGGCAATTCAATATTTGGAGATGACATAGTTATAATTCTTGTGTACTACACTTCTTTTTGTCATCCTCTAACACAGTATCAAGGTTCACGTTACAGTGTGGCAGAAAATTTGATTTTTTTAAAAAAATATGTAGAAAAAGGGAGATAATTCAATATTGGGAGATGGCAGAGTTATGGTTCTTGAGTACAGCACTCCCTCTGTCATCTCGTATCACTGTATCAAGTTTCATCAACTTCCAATGCAATGCTCAGGAGATGTGCTCCAGACAAAATTTGATTTATTTCTTAAATAGAAAAGGGGAGGTAATTAAATATTAGGAGATGACAGAGTCATGGTTCTTGTGTCCTGCACCTCCTTATGTCATTAACTATCACTGTATCAAGTTCCATTAACTTACAGTGTAGCAGTCAAGAACTATACTCCGGACAAAATTGTTTTGTATATTTAGAAAAAGGGAGATAATTCAATATTGGGAGATGACATAGTTACCGTTCTTGTGTACTGCACTTCCTTCAGTCATCCTCTATCACTGTTACAAGTTTCATCAAATTTCGGTGTAACGGTCCAGAGATATGCTCCGGACAAAATTGATTTTTTATGAGAAAAAGGGAAATAATTCAAAGTTGGGAGATGAGAGAGTTACGGTGTACTGCACCTCCTCCTGTCATTCTCTATCACTGTATCAAGTTTCATCAACCTACGGTGTACCGTTCAAGAGATATGCTCTGGACAAAAAAGCGTGACGGACGGACGTCCTTCCATTTGGGCACTTGTTGAGTTTTTCTTTTGTTTAAAAGTACCCAATAGCAACAAAAAAAACCCCAACAATAACAATAGGGCAATCACGGAATGAATGGAATCTATTGTTCTCCCTACCCAACAAAGGACCTTTCGTGCGTGCGGACTGACGGACGGAAACACGGACGGACAAAGCGGCGACTATATGCCCCCACCCCCCATAAAGGGGAGCATAAATATACCAATTGCAGACGATATGCGATGCGGCAGGTGACATTGTACCAGGTAAATGGTTGACAGTATATTTATGATCGTATTTAATTATCTTGCGAATGCCTGCTGAAAAAAAGACGAAAGTTAAGTTCTAATATTCTTTATGCTCTTTTTTTTTTTTTTAGACTTTTTCTACTTAAGTTTACTCTCAGCTACTAATAGACCACTGCACTTCAAATGGACATTTACAATTACTAATTAAGTCCAGCCCATTTTTTACTATTCATGTTTTTTCGCAATATAAATAAACTAACAGAGTAGACCATTATCGCCGGGTATCTGTTGGATCCCTCTGGGTATACACAAATTACACAGGTCAAGTGTACTCTTTACAAATACATCTGATCAGGATCCAAAGTGTTTGCAAATAGCCACTGTATTCGCGTATTAAAGGCAGTGTGAACTGTGAAGGGGTTACATCGACACTAGTACAAGTATACTCCATGCAAAGCAACCGTGTATCACTTTATTCGTTCCCATTTAAACGGAACTAAACGCAAACACAATGCAATAAAATGTACAAAACGACAGCCTTTTGAAACTTCTTACGATATATGTGAATATGAGTGGCAATGACCTCTAAATTGAAAAGATGACTAAACAATAAGCCAAACTAAATCCACTGAATAAGTGGCATTCCACTAATTTTAAACAAAAGCACTGATGACACAATTATTCGCAATTCATTTAGGTGGGCGATGTAAAGAGCTATAATGTAATACAAAAATAGTTTCCCCAAAACTTTGTGATCACAGAAGAAACATTGATCATGTCCCGAGAAGTATAAAAAATATAGCTAAATATTTAAAGTGTAAAATATTGGCAATCGTATGATGCTGATACTTCAAACTTGCATTGATACATGTACAATCTGAACAAATGGTAGTTCTACGTGTAGTTTGTACTTGCTTTACCTGAATGAGAAATTTATGTATATAACCATCTGGTAGTTTTGTCTCTCTTTTGTAGCTCACTAAGCTTAAATAATAGGACAAATAAAAGAGTTGCATCAGAAAATGGATGAGTTCAGATAAAAGAAATATCTCCTCAGTGTCAAATCCTATATATATTGTGACTGTAGTCATCAGAACGGTCTCGAAGATTCCATAATCCATAGGGCTAGTCGTGGCATTTATAAAGGATATGTTTGGCATATTTTGTTTACTCTCGTATATGGACCCTTGGTTAGTGGATACTACGTTATATATAGCTAATCAGTAATATGGCCTATTAATGTGCTGTAGAAATGTCCTAGGAGGGTCATAAGAGAAGATTGGCCAAGTGATAGAACAATTGACAAAAACATAATCAATACATACACAAAATCTGACCTCTAGCTATATTTACAATTCAGTATGCATTCCGATCATGGTTTACATTAAACGAGTTCTGGGAAACACAGACTAGCGCTGCGAAATATCTGACACCAACACATTCTTGGAGTTAATTTTCATTGACAGAGTTCTCGAAATTTGCATCTTTTAGCCATATCATCAGAGTTATCATGGTCAGGCCCCTCATTTTATTTGGATCTAAACTACTGTAAAAATCTCTCTATTTATACGACAGTTAAAGCGAAGGCTAATTGGCTGTATAAAAGACAGGTGACAGCTTAAAGTAAGGCGACAGTAAAACAGAAAGCTCCTCTAATAGGACATTTCTTTTTTAATGTCACTTCGCTTTAAGCAGTGGCCAGTCCTGTTGTAAACACATAATAATTAACCCTTAGACTGCCACTCACGACTATAGCTCCATATGCAAACAGCTTGGATCCGGATGAGACGCCGAGTAACTCGGCGTCTCATCCGGATCCAAGCTGTTTGACACTCGGACAACATTTTCAGCAATTTTGAGCAACTTTGAAGCACTTTGAAACTTGAAGCAGATGAGAAATATAGCAGATGACAATTTATTTGGCGGGCTAAGGGTTAACACAAGTTAGTGGTCGATATAGAGCGGTTCTACTGTATCTGCAAATGGTGTTCAATACGCGTTTCCAGTGTTTGAAAGGATCCACTCCTTGAAGATGCGCAAGACCGGAAGGTTCCAAATTAATGGCCGCTGTCGGTGTTAACCGATGTTTTGGCGTCTTCAGGCAACAAGCTTGTTTTCAGAATACATGATACAGGTGCATGCAAGATATTGCGCGTCTATTCGTCTTCGCAGTAGTGACTTTTATTGGATGTTTACGAATGGAGACAGTTGCGTTTCTCATTTTAAAAAACCGAGATGAACGGTGATTTATTTACATCCTTTGCATGACGAGTAATTTCTTATCGCAGGGTTTCCTACGTCATTTCCTGCTATATTCTGGTTAAGCATTAACCTGGCAGCTGGTGCGATTTAATTTGCATTTCCCAACAGTTTTGATCCCGATCAGCGTAACTTGGCGTCTTGTCAGGGTACAAACTGTTTTAATAGTATTTAGATTATTTTAGTAAAACAAGTTCATTTTAGATTTAGAGATGGTGTAGACTATTTTGAAGCCGATAATACATGAATAAATTAGGGCAAGTGACAATAGGAAAACGTGTTGCAAAAAGCTCGAGTAGTTTTGAAGGCTTGGCTATCATTCTTCTTCATTCTATGAGTGTTGATTCTTTTGAACACAAATTGTGACAATATCGACTGTATTATAACATATGATATATGTCAATTTTAAATAGTAAGAGAAATTGGAATCCTACAGCGAAATTGTTGGTCGACAATACTCGAAAAAGCATTTTTGTGCATATGGCATTCAACGAATATGATCGGTATAAAACATCCTCAAGAACAGACACTGAATCTTTGTTTTTAAGATGTTTTGCCAAAGCTTTTTACAAGGCGAGATATACAACATGTAGTAGTTTAATCAAGTTTGAGTTAAATACATTCATATTTGTAGACAATACAGAGTAAACAATACCAGCGAAATAAGGCCATCTCTAGCATAGTTTAGTACATCAGGTAACTCTTAACATAACGGTCAATCTCATTCAAGAACTGACAGCTATAAATCACATAATGTACAAGTTCAATCAAAATCCACCCAAAACTGTAGCTGGTAACACTGTTCGTCACATCAAGGACAGATAACTCTTGACCCATTTGTCCGATTTAAACAATAATCGTCCGCGAACTCATGGACATAATAAACAATTATACAGTTTGTATACGTTTTATCAAAATCTATTGAAATTTGTAGACGGGCCCGATGATACAGGCATACGTCGGACGAAAGGTGATCCTAATAGTTCATCCTGAGTTTTGCCATTGAGCTAAAACAATATGACCCTGACTATGTCATACAGTGGCATTAAAAGTTTTGTATATTTCATGTCAAGGATCTCGGGACGTATTACGTTATGACACTGTCCATCTGCATAATTCAATACTTGGGTGGCCATAATAACTAGCCTTATACCGGTAAGTGAAAACTATTGACCTGGCCATTTTTCATGATATTAACCTGGGGCCCGTTTCATAAAACTTCGTACGACAAATGTTGTCGTAAGTCAGATTATAAAAGTCTCAATTATTATTCATTTCTCCATCTAACCCTTTCTTGAGACATCTCTTTGGAATCGTCTTGAAAAGACGATTCCAAAAAGATGTCACAACACAGGATTAGATAGAGAAATTAGAAATTATATGTATTTGAAAGTTTTGACTTACGATCGTTTTTGTCGTACGAGGGTTTATGAAACGAGTCCCTGGCCATTACTTGCGCCTTTAACCTGGTCATAAGTAGGGATATGTTTAGGTTTAGCATCTATATGATTTTATTCCAAAGTTAGATCTTGAAAAGGAAATAGCCACATATAAGACAAAGAATTGCGAGCACGACCGTCTGTGAAAATGTTGTCCGTCGTGTAACTCAAACAAATGTAATCCATTCCTTTTTAAAATGTGGTCAGCATGTATGTGACCGAAATGTCGAGGTCAAATTTGATAACCAGAAAGATTTCCCTAGCACTCTAGCACTGCAGAGTTTGCCATTTTTATTGACAAATGTGGACATTGTGTAGAAAATCAAAAACTTTTAGTTCTTTGTTCAATTCCTATCAGATTTGACATAATACAAGATGTGACAAGCTTTGACATATATATCAGCTTTTTCATACAACTCTGTTTTTTCTTCAGATTTATGCCCATTTTTTTTACTTCTGTTAACGTTGCTTGGGCTTCCTTACCTTTATTTATGGATCGATTTTAATATTTTAATGAAATTTGCTACATATACACCATACCAAAAGAACTCAAATGAGACCATGGGTTTCAGAATTTTGTGAGTATTTTAGTAGAGTTATGTTCCTTTTATTGTCAATTATAGGCATTTTGTAGTAAAAGGCAAGAACGTTTTAGTTCTTTGCTAAATTCCTTTCAAATTTGACATGAATATGCAAGTACGCCGAGGTTTTACATAAATATAACAGCCATTTCATACGACTGCATTTTAAGTGTTATGCTCCACTACATTCTTTGTTGGCATTCTTTTACCTTCATTTGTATGGATGGGTTGGATTTTACGGCACAGCGACATAAAATAGGTCATATAGCGCCGATTAGTAGACATATTTAAATGGAACTTTCTGCAAATATTAAATGTCACAATAGCTCAAATAAATGAGCTCGCGGCTCAAATTTTGTGATTATTTTTAAGAGAGTTGTGCTCAAAGTACAATAATATTGTTTTTCTCTAATTTCGAGGTGGAGTGAATGAAGCACAATACAAGTTAACCGTCATTGCTTCTTGTTTCAACATCATCATGCCAACTTTCTTTGAAAAGGTGCATTAAGAATTTCGTGCATTTTCAACACATATTGCAAGTTCTCACTGTCCCTGGGTGTGATGGACGCACTATGCCCCAGCTTGCGGTGCACTTGTTGGATATTGTTCTTCATCTGAAGAACGCTTACACTTGTTCTTTTAACCATTTCAACACAACAATGGTGCTTGCTCTAAACAAGAGGGCCCTGAAGGTCCTGATATGCTCACCTGTTGCAATGAAGCCTGATAGCTTTACCTTTGAGTTTCACCAGATTTAATCTAAATTCATTCAGATTTGTAGTATAGCACGTAAACAATTTTGGAGTACAATCTCAAAATTCTAGTATAGTAGAGTACACCAAGGGCAGATAACTAGAGCCTAAACAATACTGAAATTAAGCCTTTTCTAGCATTTCAAAGATATCAAGGACAGATAACTATTGTCGCAATGATTAAATTTCAACAATAATTGCACTCCTTCGAGAACTTATAGCTATATACATGTACTTTGTGCGCATGTATAATCAAAATCCATTGAAAAGTGTAAACGCTGTTAGATATGGCATTTTCAGCCATTCAAAGGCAGATAACTCTTGACCTTAGTCCGATTTCAACCATAGTCACATTTATTCGAACTCTTATGGTCATATACAATCTGACCAAGTTTTAGATATATTGGATAAAAAATGTGGCCTCTAGAGTGGCATTTTCAGCAATTCAAAGGTAGATAACTCTTGATCTATAATAGTATTTGTCCGGTTTCAACCATAATCGAACTCATCTGAACTCTTATGGTAATATACAATCTGAGCAAGTTTGAGAAAAGATGGAGAAAAAAATGTGGCCTCTAGAGTGTAAACACCCTTAAATAAGCATTTTCAGCAATTTATTTAAAGGTAGATTATTCTTGATCCATTCGTCCGATTTCAACCATAATTTAACTAATCCTAACTCTTATGGTAATAAACCATCTGAGCAAGTTTGAGAAAGATTGGATAAATATTGTGGCCTCTAGAGTGACAATGACGAACGACGGCGGACGCCGGACATTCAAGGATTGCAAAAGCTCGCCCCGAGCTAGCTCTGGTGAGCTAAAATAAATCCATGTGCCCATCTTACGAACCGTCGTACGACAAATATGGTCGTAAGTCAGATTATAAATTTTCTCAATTATAAGTTTTACTTTCAAAGAAATCCTGTCTTGTGGCATCTCTTTGGAATCGTCTTAGAAAGACGATTTCAAAAAGATGACACAAGACAGGATTCAATGAAGAAATCAGAAAGGATTCAATGAAAAATCAGAATCAAAAGAACATGTTTTTTAAAGTGTTGACTTACGACCATTTTTGTCGTACGACGTTTCGTAACACGAGCCCCAGGTTTGATAGTGAAAGGTAACATTTTTTTGGATATTGTTCTTCATCTAAAGAGCACCAACACCTAATCATTTAAAAATCTACAACTTCGTCTGCTTTAAATATTAATACCAAAGTTTGATAGGGAATCGAATATTTTTATGCCCACGGCATTAATAGATGCAAGAGGCATAAAGTGATTGTCGTGTCCGTCCATCTGTTTGTACGCGATTAGCAAGACTAAGCCGTTTCTTCTAGCATCAACACCCCTTACTCAAATATCTACACAGTTAAATTGTTGCCATAGACCATCCCCAATACATCAACCCCAAAAATGTTACCTTGGCCTAATTTGTACTTAGAATATGATAAAAATATGCAGTACAAACTGGATAATTCGTAATTGCTTTAGTCAACATACTAATATTCCGAAGTGGAAACGTTTTAACCTTTAATTAAGGATATATTCGACCTCAGTGATTTAGATTTATTGAATTAAAACCAAAACAAATATGTAAATTTTCGTCTTAAGTGTTTTCAAGGATATCTCTAGGGCAATAAGCATTTGTTGAATGCAGTCTTAATGATATTTCATCTAAAAGTAGATCATATCCTTAGTTATCCTATACTAATTGATCGGAAAATTAACCCATTGCCCCATAGCTCTATCTACTTTTGAAAATAGGTGAACACTTAAAGCAGATTGAAAGTAAAGCAGAATGCACCTTAAGGTGCATTCTGCTTTACTGTCAGCCTGCTTTAAAGGGACTCGCAACCGGATGGTGTTCTTGTCAAAATAAAATAAAATACTCAAATAAAAGCAAATTTGTGGCATTATTTGGCTTTTGACATTAAAAAAATATGATCAGTCCAAAAAACGTCTCAAGAATCGTCACCGAATCTTAGTTTTTTAGATATTTTCCATCGTTTTTCCATAGCGTTAGCTAACGGTATAGTTGTTGTTGCTTCTCTACACGGGGTCAGACATAAACCCGAGCCGAATAATGTTCTATTAATAGCTATCATTGAAGTACGTTAATTCGTTACCATATATATAGAGAGCGTCCGTAGCCGAGGGCGTAAAGGCGATGCCTCATTTTTCATTTTTTTCTCCGCATGGATGGTCACGGGTTCGAATCCCACCAGAGCCTCTTCTTTTTCTTTCTTTGGAAATGCATTTTTTAACAGAATTTATTATCCTAAACTAAATTTTACCCATTTATATAAGCATTTGACATATATTTACAAATTACTATTGTTAATGCTTGATCCGGTTGGGAGCCTCTTTAAGCTAGCATAAAGGAAATATTAACTTTTTTCTTGTGGTGCATATTCAAAACTGTTTAGAATAGAAATATTTCCATTAGAGGAGGAATAAATCCAAGGCGTAAAAATGTGTATTTATTGGGTAATGGGTTAATATGTGATATAAGCATGAGAAGAGTTAACACAGTCAGAGTCTAACGCTTTACATGTCTAGAAACAACAAGTACAACACAATACATTTATTAGATATTTTTATTTATATCTGTTAGTAGTTACTTCACACTGTAATGAGTTCCATTTCATGGGTGTTATTTTTCTTAATACAATAATATTAAATAGTGTTTTTTCAAACAAACAATTTCAACAGAAGCACTCATAATGCAAACGTTAACAAAATATTATCTCTTCATGTAGAACTGGTAAGTAAAAAATTCTACGTGTATCATCAGAAATATTTTCTACAGCCTTGCAGATAGTAACTTAACCCTTTACCTGATAGCATTGTTTCTAGTATTGAAGATATGCGACTACTTAAAGCAGGTTGAAAGTAAAGCAGAATGCGCCCTAAGGCGCATTCTGCTTTACTTTCAGCCTGCTTTAAGCTATTAACTGCTAGCATAAGGAAAGTATTAAATATGACACATATTCATTACGGTATAATTTGGAACTATTTTCTTCAGCGGATGAATAAAATGAAAACAGAATGTGCTAAAAGTCGCTTCTATAAGGGAAAGGGTTAAAGCAGGTGCATTCTGCTTACTTTAATTCTGCTTTAAGTGGCCATCTATCTTCAAAACTGAACACAGACTTTGGAGTAATGGATTAAAAATGTCTTCGCTATTCACACTGACTTTCATTTTAAACAATGTCTGTATTGATTGTTGGAACAGATCTGTTATTTAATTTTTTATTTTTTAAGGGCATATTGCACCATCTTTCAATACTTGTGGAAAGCTTGAATACTATTTGATTAAGCAAACAGTGTAGACCCAGATCATAATGGCTCCTCCAGGAACCATATGATCTCTGTCTACGCTGTTTGCTCATGGAACTGAGGTAGTAAACTGGTAGTATACTTGCTATTTTGCATGTATGGTTTGAGGTATTACCACTACATGCATTTGTAAGATTTTGAACAGCTACTATCCATAAGAATACTAGTTATTTCTGACACCTTTGTTTTCTTTTGGTTGGTTGTTTTACACTGTTTTAATTGTTACTAAATCTTCATTGGCAAACTTAACCCTTTCCCACATAGCATATCTCTAGTATTGAATGTAGGTGTCCACTTAAAACAGGTTGAAAGTAAAGCAGAATGCGCTTTAAGCGCATTCTGCTTTACTTTCAGCCTGCTTTAAGCTATCATCTGCTAGAATATAGAAAATATTTTGTATTATACATATTTATGAATGTATAAATTGGAACTATTTTCTTCAGGGCAAGAATAAACTGAATGCCCTAAAAGGCGCTTCTATGGGGGAAAGGGTTAATGCATATTATAGTGATTGTAAACACACAAACATTATTTTTTCATTTTCATTTTTAACATACTGGTACATGTATATATTCATAAATATTAATATTCCAATAATTTTTTTTAATCTAAACATTTCACTGCAGGATTATAACCAGCATTTATTTTTTTGTATTTCTAAGATAAAAACATGGCTTTAAACAGAACACCTTTTATTTTACATAATATTAGCATCTAAACAGATACTTTACTTCTGATCTGGATCCAAACTGTTTGCAAATGTCATTGCAGTAGGGCCAATGCTATGAAGCAGTTATTTACAATTAGTTTCATTTCATTTTGTCTAATCATGTTCACATGTTGCTACATACACTATCTAGCAGACATATCAGAACCATACAAGACTTGCCTATGGTAAATCAGGAGTAACAACTAATTAAGTTCTTACCCCAATGGCTAGCTATGCCAATTAACTCTATTTAACTGATAAAATACATGTAGTACTTCTGTGGTAAGGGCAGGTGGCTGCTTAACCCACTACTCCACAAATATGCCTTTTTAGACCTCTTACTATTTTTACACTAAGGGAAGTTACTTAGTCTTGAAGGAAGTCTTGAGAATGGATTTCCAGCAGCTTTACAACTGGTAGCTTAAAGCAGGATGACAATAAAGTAGAATGCTCCTAAACTCATTTTATCCAGCTTTAAGAAGCTACTATCTGCATTTAACAAACATCAGTGACTCTGCCTTTGAGTACATTACAAAGGACCTATTAAAATTGTCCCTTGATGCTTAATACATGTATTAAGCTACCATCTGCATTTAACAATATCGGTGAATTTGCCTTTGAGTACTTTAAAAAGGACATAATAAAAGTGTGCCTTGATGCTTAAGTGGAAGAATAGTCATAACCATGGGATGGTGCTTGTTTTGGAGCGAAGGGTAAAACCTTAGTGTGCTTCTGGCATTTGTAAATGGTCTAGATTCAGATTAGTTGCCAAGAAACTCGGCTTCTGATCAAGATCTAACTGCTTATCACATATTGTATTTCTCGCAATGGAGTCGATTTCAGGAATTCTCCAGAAGACACTGTAGAAGCAGACAACATTTATATCATGTTATATCGACGGGTTAACAAACTGAGCTTTAGACAATCAACAGGGCTCCAGATAAGGGGAGTATTTCAAAAATTAAAATCTTTATTTTTGCATTAAACCCTATGGTGTCACTACTCATTAGAATTGTCTCTTCGAGACGATTCTAATGAGTAGTAACACCATATGATTTGGTGCTAAAATATTAAGAAAATACTGGATTTGTTCAGCTTACTCGCCCTTATCTGGAGCCTTGAATCAATATAACAGTTTTGTTGGGATGTGAATTATTCATAACTGATTCACAAACTGTTACTCAATGTTTCTATCTGTTGTTTTCATTGTGTGTTACCAATATGCAAAAATAAATAGCCCATAGGGTCTCACTAACATTCTTTCATATTTCATAAGCTGAACACATATTTCATAAACGGTACACATATTATGCAGAGCAAAGGTCTAGAAAATAGGGAGTATTCAAAACATTGAAATCCCTATGTTTTCACTAAATCCTATGTTGCGACTACTCACTACAATTGTCTCTATGAGACAATTGTAATGAGTAGTCACAATACAGGACTTGGTGAAGATATACAGAGTAAAATGTTGAACATTTTTTACTCCCTCATATCCAAGGCCTAGTGTATAGAATAATTTATAAGCTTAGAGATACCATGATACCATCCTAATTTTCTACCAAACCCTATGATGTGACTACTCCTTAGAATCCCTTTAACCCCTCACCTCATAGCCTGTTTCTAGTTTTGAAAACAGGTGACCTCTTAAAGCAGGTTAAAAGTAAAGCAGAATGCGCCTTAAGGCGCATTCTGCTTTACTTTCAGCCTGCTTTAAGTTTCCATCTGCTAGGATATAGAAAATATTTTTTTGGTACATGTTTATAACTGTATGAATTGGAACTTTTTTCTTCAGTTGAGGAATAAACGAAATGTGCTAAAAGGCATTTCTATAGGGGAAAGGGTTAAGATCATTCTTAAGAGTAGTTATAACATATGATTTGGTGGAGACATAATAGCATCAAATGTTTGACATTTTTTCACTTATTCCTCATATCTGAGGCCTATATAATATATATATAGAGTAATAACGCTGCTGATATGTAAAAATCTCTGTACTTTCAGAATGGTCATCAATGTAACATTATTTTGCATGATCACGGAAACTACAAACCTATGTTAAATGTATATATATTTCTATTTACTTGTATACACGTACATGTATATCTAAAATCAAACGCCATGGCACTCTTGAACATATAGCACTATCTGGTATACTTTGTGACAATGATTGCTAACAGTTTAGATCCACAGATGAATTAGTAAATCTGCCACAGTAGGAGATAAAATGTTTGATGCAGAAATCTGTTTCACTCCTTCACCACCTTACCCTTACCCGGATCAAGACAAGACGTTACATGGTGTTTGATAAGGAATCAAACTGTGTGAAACTCACTTCAATATTTCTAGTCAAAATACCTAATATTTATATTTTAGAAATGTTAGTAGATGGGAAATTGTATAAAGCAGATGATGTTATGGCAGTGAAGGGGTTCATTTTTGGTACATATACAAATGTATATAGTTTTGATATAAAGTAAAACCTCTCCATTACAACCACTAAAACAAAGGCTAATTAGTTTTATGAAAGAAAGGTAACAGTTTAAAGCAGTGTGACAGTAAAACAGAAAGCTCCTGCAGGAGCTTTCTGTTTTACTGTCACCTTGCTTTAAGCAGTCACCTGTCTCAAACACCTAATATTTAACACAATTTTAATGGTCATAATAGTGAGGTTTTACTGTACATTGTACAGTAAAACTTGTGTCTACAGAAGACTGATATATAAGTTATTTGCCATTTTTGCTACAAGGGCAAGGATTGAGCAGGAATTGTCTATGAGTTTGCCATGTCTCCGTATTGAGAGGCCTGTTCAGTGTTGGACCCAGGTTTTACAAACTGTCCACCTTAGGTATGAGATTAGATTGTATCCTCCTCAGTTTTTATCTTTATCTTCCTTCAGGCCCACTGTGCGATTGAAAACAATCTGAAAATAGAGTGAAAACAGTTTTAACTAAGAGCAAAATACTTATTATCAATAAGGCTAAATATTCTGTACCATAAATCAGTGATTTTACTGAAGGCAATGAACCAACTGAAGTTTTATAACAGTAAATACATCCATAAATGAAGAACAGTCATTCTTCATTCGTGATACATTCTGTTCAATCAACATACCAAGTTTGATCACCAATCATTGGTCCATGCTCAAGTAGTAGATAGTACAAAGCGTTTGAGTTGAGCCTGGTTTGTTTTCAAGCATTTGATTAGTCAGATTTGAGCAAATGCTCAAATCTGACCAATCAAATGCTTGAGAACCTTGGGACCAGTCTACAGATATTCAAACTTATATAAGCAACCACTCAAGTATTCAGTGACCACTCAATAGAAGATCATTGGATAATCTTACAGACAGGTGATTGCTAAAATGCAGGATTAAAAGATTTGGGAAAGGCATGGAAAGATCTTCACTAATTTCTCAACCAATCCTAAGGAGAGTATAAATTTTCTAATGTCAAAATCCATATTTCTCCTCCAAACCATCTATTTTCACTACCAGTATTTACCAATTACTCCATATATAGCTTGTTTGTAGTTTTGAAAACAGGTGACCACTAGCTGATGCTAGCTTAAAGCTGGCTGAAAGTAAAGCAGAATGCACCTTAAGGTGCTTTACTTTCAACCTGGTTTAAGTGGTCACTTGTCTTCTAAACTAGAAACAGGCTACAAGGTAATGGGTTAAACACTAACAATCCTTATTCATTATCCAAATCCTATGACAATACTGCGATTCTAATGAGTAGTCACAACATAGGCTTTGTGAGGACATTATAAAGAAGGATATGTTTGTATGTTAAGTTTTCTCACACTTCTACTCTCTAAAACATCGAAAATAGATGACATTATGGCATAATAAGGGTTAAATGTCAACTGTGTAAGGAAATTTAACAAATTTTAATACATTAAACAGAACAAATGTCATAATGAATCCATAACAGTGAAAGATAAGAGCTTTTCTCCACATCAATACTAGGTGCATTTCCATACATCACCGTAACTTTCTATTACAGTGCTCCCTCTCTTCAACGACACCCAATGGGAGACAAAACTTGTGTGAGTTGTTTGGAGAAAGTAGTTATAGGGAGGGAAAGTGGCTTTTGTTCGGAGGGAGTTATTATAGGGAAGGAATGTGTTTTATATTTGCAAACAGCTTGAATCAAGATCAGACGCCCCATGAAGTGGTGTCTGATCTGGATTCAAGCTGTTTGTCATTGGTTATTAAGTTTTTTCCGTTAAAATGTCCATTATGTAACTTTGAGAAAAACAGCAGACAACAATTTTGCAGCAGTGAAAGAGTTAAACAAACTTTTTTTGTTTCGGGAACATCAGCAATTGTTGTTGTAAGAAGGGAGACTTCGATGGGAGGGCCGTTGTAGAGAGGGAGCACTGTAACACCAATTAACTCTTTCCTCCCTGAAACTTTAAATGGACAATTCCAGTTTCCATTTTAGTTAAGTCCACTTCTGACTTTTAAGAGTTGTTTTTGTCAATGTTTGGCATTATGACAAACAGTGAAGACCCTGATCAGAGGGCTCCTTTTGGAGCCCTCTGATCTGGGTCTTCTCTGTTTTCACAGGATAATTGTACTATTTACATGTATACTGTTTGAAAAGGACGCCTATATGCGGGACTAGGGTTCAAAGGGTTAACTGTTATCTGCTGCAAATGTCTTCTGCTAAAATTCTCAAATAGTTTTTTTTTTTATAACTAAAGAAACAGAATCTGAATGAAAAACAGTTTGGATCCAGATGATCAGTGTCCAATAAACCTGATTTTGATCCAAACTTTACAAAGTCTTCAATAGAGGTTATTTTAAGACCCTTGATACATCCCTAGTCCTTATCAAACAAACCAGACCCCTGGCAGGCCTTTTATTCCATCTCACAAGGCATAAATGTCAAATATATATTTAACTTCAAGTTAAGTTCTATGTTTCAATATTTTCTATCAACGCATAACTTCAACAGGGAGTAAATATACATGTAACAATTAAAAGGGAAATTGCTAATATTTTGGTTGCAGGTGATATTTGATGTATCTTGATGTGTATAATAGAAGACAGATTAACAGCTATCTATTGCGATAAATCTTTTTGCTTTTATATCATATCTTTAAGCTTTTTCTTATCAAACAGCTCAGCTGTAATGACTCTTTAACTCTTTGGATGCTAAGTAATAGTGTCTTCTGCAACAAAAGTCGTCTGCTACAGTTCTAAAATTAGAATTTCTAAAATTTTACTTTTAAAACTGGGTCAGAGTGACAAGCAGTTTGGATCCTAATGAGGAGCTGAATTATGTGGCGTCTTCTCTGGATTCAAACTGTTTGCAAAAGTAATCACAATTTTGCCACTATCATGCAAAGAGTTAAAAGCCTAATAAATATATGTTTAAAGATTATTTAACTTTTGGTGCATGACTGTGCAGTCTACTATTAAGTATCAACCTTAGTGTTAAGCTACAATTTTGTAATGAAACATGGATACTGTGTACCACAGGTGGCAGCTAAGAACAGAGGTAATGCAGAAAGCCCCTTTTTTAAAGGAACTTTCTGCATTACTTTTGTTCTGCATTAAGCTGCAATGTACCTGTGATAAAGACTTGTAGCCATATATTTTCATTTGAAAAGTTGCTCAGCTGAAGTTTGACTGTTGAAGATATAGGGATGGATCAGAATAATGTATATAGTTAACACTTTACTGCCTCAACATTTTATTTCTTAACCCATTACCCCATATAGCCTTTTCAAGATAGGTGACCACTTAAAGCAGGTTGAAAGTAAATCATAATGTGCCTTAATATCAGCTAAAATAAAGAAAATATTTCTCCTGGTACATATTCTTGGTACATATTATTGACTGTATAAATTGGAACTATTATCTTCAGTGGAGGAATAAATAAAGGGTGTAAAAAGGCATATTTATGGGGTAATGGGTTAACCCATTCATGCCTGAAATGGCAGTCAACTCTCCCTATGTGCCTCCTGGAAGATTTCATAATAGCAGGCTATACAAGGGTGATATACAGATCCTAATGAGACACAGTGTAATACAGTACTCACCTGATGATCTCATCAGGTTCTAGGCTTACTCTACAATGTGAATGTCTAGTTTACTTTAAAAGGGTTAACCATATTTTATTTGAAAACATTTCATATTTTTATAGATTTGTAACAACCCAGTCATCATTAGCAATCACACATACCTCTCTTGTACTAAGACTTCCCTTTTATATGGCCAGGTGGTTAGATTTTACAGATTCATAACATCACAGATGCCTGGCAACCAAACACATCTTTTGGCGACTAAACTAAACGTTCCCTTTTATAGGTCCAGGTGGCTAGTAGAACTTTCCATGTTAAATACTTCTAAACACAGGTGGCTGTGAACCCTTTACCCCATAGCTTGTTTCAGGTTTTGAAGACAGATGACTGCTTAAAGCAGGTTGAAAGTAAAGCAGAATGAGCCTTAAGGCGCATTCTGCTTTACTTTCAGCCTGCTTTAAGCTCCAACCTGCTAGGATATAGAAATCAATTCCTATGCTACACATCAATGACTGTATCAAATGGAACTATTTTCTTCAATGTAGGAATGAAATTAATGCGCTCATAGGTGCTTCCATGGGGTTAACCGTTAAAGGGTATGAACACTTCACCACCTGTTCACCTGTGGCATATTACTGTTTACAGCTGGATAAGTGTAAAGCAGAAAGCTCCTGTAGGAACTGTCAACAGCATCAATGAATATGTTCATTTTTCGTGATTATGTAGAGGAATGTTAATGGTGTCCTTTATGAAGAGGAAAGGATTAAATGGCCCTTAGGGGTCCTATATTACGCATATATAGGGGAAATGTTCATGGTGTACTGTACTATGGTGCTTATGTGGAGGAAAGGATAAAACATTATCAGTGAGTAAAGATCGACATTCTTAGGCAATTATGTTGAGGAAGAAGTTTAGTTTGGATATAAGGATGTAGGAAAATTGTCCTATGGCTCTTTTTTCAGACCAGGGACCTGCAGGGTAAAAGCATGTCAAGACAGTACATGAGGAAAGTACATGGAAATGCATTACTACAAAAGATTTGGTTACAAGAGACCAGCCCCAGCAAAAAATGATTGGCCAAGTACAAACATTTAGTGGGGACCTGAGGCCCGTTTTACTAAACAACTTACGCAAAATTTTTGCATAAGTCAAAATCGTTTAACTCTTATTTTTCTATCATAAACGTTTGCAAACAGCAAATAGCTAGATCAGAGGACACGCTAAAAGCACGTCCTCTGATCTGGTTATTTGCTGTTTGTAGCAAGTGATAATAAAAAGTATAAATTAAAATTTAAAATTTTGACTTACGCAATTTTTTTTTGCTTAAGTTGTTTAGTAAAAACGGGCCCCAAGGCCTAGCCAACCAAAATGATAAATCCCAGATCCGCTGCAGCTAACAAGGCACTTGAATTTGATTACAGAATCTGCTGGCTTTCAACTCCAGCCTGACAGTTGCTGCCACAAACACACAGACATCTGCTGGTGACTTCAAACAACAATCTGGAGGTCTCCCTGCCAAACTAACCCTTAGTCTGCTAAACTCAACTTGACCTGTAGTAAGATGGCATTTGATCAGTTCCCAAACTGTTTGACACTCATGCAGATGATATAAGCCATAAACAATGTGAATGCCAATATCGAGGTGACTACATGAGCCTAATCATTTGAACCTGAATTTGAAAAAAGATTTGTTTGTGAAACACTATGCCTCTTGATGTGACCATGACCTTTTAATGACCTTGACCTTTGTCTAGCCCGACAAAACTTGTACTGAGCTTACGTATAACTTCTTGGCTTGAGTATACATGTCAATATGAAGTCTGCCACATATAGTTGCAAAGTTATGGTGTCAATGTAACTGTAAAGCACGTGCAACACAATCTCAGTTTACCTGGTGAGGTCCAGATTATACTCATGCTCTAGTGATTTTCAATGGTTATTTCTAACCAAACTATCAAAAATATAAAGGTCCGGTCTCACATAAGACGATTCAATGGTTCAATATGCACAAGACCCATGCTTTTTGCAAGGAAATTGACAGTTAATAATCTTGCAAGGCGTTTTGATCAAAAGGTCGTCAGGAGATGTCTTTAAAGAATAAATAAAAGAGTTAACCCTTTGAACCCTAGTCCCGCATATTGGCGTCCTTAGCAAACAGTGTACATGTTAAAAGTACACTTGTCCTGTGCAAACAGTGAAGACCCAGATCAGAGGGCTCCGAAAGGAGCCCTCTGATCAGGGTCTTCACTGTTTGTCATAATGCCAAACATTGACAAAAACAACCCCTTTAAACGTCAGAAATGGACTAGACTAAAATGGAAACTGGAATTGTCCATTTAAAGTTTCAGGGAGGAAAGAGTTAAAGAGATTTGTGCTGTACTTGTCTCTTCAAAGACCTGTTTCTTCAAAGCTGTTTCAAACCATTATGACTGTACTTGCAATGCAGTTTGGGCAACTAGTCTTGCAGCTAATTCTTTTGTAAGCTTTTAACTTAAATGCAAACAGACAAACATCCATACTTAAAAGGTAATGGAAGGAAATCATGTGCAAACTTGCAAAGTGCAACTGCAGAGGCCCTCCTGGAAACATGAGTATCCTGTACACCATTCAGTGAACAGCTATACAGGGCTGCCATAAGTTGACATAAAAATCCTAAGACTTCCAAATTTGCATTTTTCAAGTGCGATTTTACGCATCGTTCCTTTTCCCCCATCGCCTGTTTCTAGTTTTGTTGACACGTGGCTGCTTAAAGCAGGCTGAAAGTACAGCAGAATGCGCCTTAAGGCGCATTCTGCTTTACTTTTAGCCTGCTTTAGGCTACCATGTACTAGAAAAAAATCCGAAAATTTAGGAAAAATCCGAAGATTTAGGAAAATTCCGGAGAAATGGCAGCCCTGGCTATATATAGTTTTACCTTTTACAGTGGAGAAGACAATATTATTCTTCTGTTTTAATGCTAAAACAAATATGTTAATTGCAACCAGTTTGGAGCCTGATCAGACGCCGGGTAACCCGGCGTCTGATCAGGCTCCAAACTGGTTGCAACTTAAAATTATAATAAATCAAGATTGTCAGCAAGCTGTCATTTGCTTAATTTAATTGCACAGCATTTTCAAACCAGGTTTTGATTGTGACTGTCAGTTTCAAAGGAAGTAGGAGAAAGCAGCCACCAGTTCTAAACACTACCAGTGTATCCTAACCCATTCCCCATTAAACCCCTTTTTTACGCCTTCCAACTATTTCATTCCTAACAAAAGTAGTTCTTTTTATGAAGTCATGAATATGCACGATAATAAATATTTTCTTTATCCTATCAGATTAGTGGCTTAAAGCAGATTGAAAGTAAAGCAGAATGTGCCTTAGGCACATTCTGCTTTACTTTCAACCTGCTTTAATAAGTCACCAATCTTAATTCCTAGAAACAAGCTATTGGGTAATAGGTTAATTTCCGTAGTAGTCTCTAACAGTAAGTGAATGTAATGACTGTTGATCCTTTATAAAATTTAAAACCAATTCATCAACATTCTGCTTCAAGAGGAAAATTAAGTACATGAAATTAAGCACTTGTAGTTATAAATTAGTCAAAACCAGAGTAGAGAGACCAGGCAAAACTAGAACTACTGCTACGTATAGGTTAGACCATGGTTGCAAGCGAATAAACGATATAGTTCGAGGGGGCATAGCCCCCGAGAACTATGTCGTTTATTCGCGCGCAACCGTGGTCTAACCTATTTAGCACTGGCTTGGGCTCGAGGAAAACAAGAAGACCCTACGTTTCTACTTTTTGTTTTAGACGAAAAAGTCATTTTATTTGTAATACATTACTTAAATTGAAAGGTTATTTCAATGTGCAGTTTGAGACATTAAGCATGCTTTAACACCAACATAAATAACGCTTATTGAAGCTCTATATGTATGCACAATTTATTATTAATTGCCTTTAAAGTTTAGGTCTCACTGTACATAATATGACGTCATCAAGCGAGTGCAGTTCCCCTCCGATCTAGGGTTGTGACGTCAAATTGCCTTGATATGACGGAAACTTGGAATAAGTGAACAGTGTGTTAGTTATTTCATGGTTTTGTAAAATAAACGATATATTCACAGGTTTTTGAGGCCTCTGATTGGCCGAGAGCTCCAAGCCATGTGCTAATGAATGTAAGTCACAGTGACCATGATACATACTGCAACCCTAACCATAACCCATTTTTCAAGACCAGAGGTCAAGGTCACATGGACATGAAATTTGAGCCTTGCATATCTACAACTCCTAATTAATCATGCATTATGTCAAATATGAGTGTTTCAAATTAAGTTTAAAGGAGGAGTTTGCTTGACAAGATTTGGATTTGACAGTCTGCACACTTTCCTTGATATGTTCATTATTTTATTAGCAAATTTAATAGTTAAGATGATAGATGACAGGTTTAACCTTTTACTCCATAGAAACACATTTTTTACGCATGTATTTAATTTCTTTAAATGATTCAATTTTATACAGTTATGAATGTGTAACACAATAAATATTTCCTAAATTCTAGCAGATGGTAGCTTAGAGGCTTAAAGTAAAGCAGAATGTGCCTTAAGGCACCTTTCAACCCACTTTACGTGATAAAATGAGAATGAGGCTATATTGGGTAAAGTGTAAAACAAGGAATTTGCAGTCTTTAAGATAAGTGACAATTAAGTGCAGTGCAAAATAAAGTAGAAAACACCAGTCCTACAAACGCTTTCTGCTTTTCTATTGTCCTGCATTAACCCATTACCCTATAGCCTGTTTCTAGATTTGAAGACAGGTGACCACTTAAAGCAGGTTGAATGTAAAACAGAATGCACCTTAAGGCGCATTCTGCTTTACTTTTAGCCTGCTTTAAACTACCATTTGCTAGGCTATATAGATAATATTTCTTTCTGTGCATATTCATAACTGTATAGAGTGGAGCTATTTTCTCCAGTGGTGGAAAAAATCAAAGTTGTAAAAAGCATATTTATAATGGGTAAAGCAGCCTCCTGTTTTTACAGAACAACATTTTTCTTCAAAGAGTGACTGTTTAACACAAGTTTAAACTAAACTGACAGCTTCAGAATGGCAGCAGTCAGTACTGCCTCTTACAATTCTCGAGCACTGATAAGAGTAAACAAGGTTATCAGACTGGGCTATGAAAATTCTGCTATAAATCATTTTAATGATAAAATAATTAGTGTCCAGTCAACAGCAAACAGGGGAGATAAATCATGTCAAGTGGCAACAGGTTCTTATAGGAGACTGACAGATGGTGGAGTAGGAGACTACGGGCCAGTTACACGGCTACAGCACTGGCTGAGTTCATTAAACCCAATTACAAACTACATTTACTAAACTCTTTGAAGGCAGTTTCCCCAGCTATAAGGGTATATTGATGCTGCTTGAACACAGTGTAGATCCCTGATAAAACTGTTCCTGTTGTCTGGGCCTGCACTGTTTTCATATAGCACCTGCCCAAGTTTGAATTTTTTCCTGGGAATGATTTTGTATTTTATCAGCCAATGCTTTAGTTAATAATTTTGATAGCTGTTCATGGAGGCCAATATTTTGGTTGGTTGTCATTGCGAATCAGTCTTCTTACCATTGTACTGTATCTAATTTTTTTTTGCTTTAGGAGCTTTCTGCATTACTGTTGCCTTGCATTGAGCAATCACACAACTTAAAAACTTACTCAAGTTACTGTCTGGTAAATCAAAATATGTTTCCATCAAATAAAAGTTAGTTTCCTTTGATTGTTTACACATGGATTTCATTAAGATCTTTATTTGAACAAACATTAACTGAGATAAGCATGTAGAGATCAGATTTAGTCATAACCAATCACATGCTAAAAAGTCAGACAGCATGAAACCAATCAACCAATCAGATGGCAGAAGGCTGACTGGTTATGTGGGACAAGAAGAAGATTCAATGACTTGGGCGACATTTATGGTCTAGCCGTAATGTGCTAAACTAGTAATACAGGGGACACTGGTTGGAGACACCCCCTCCCCCCCCCACCCACCCAACACTCTGGACACCCCCAACATTTCTAATGATCCTCAGGATGAGACCTTAAATCCAAATCCCATGTATCAGTGCTATACACCAAGCACGTTAAAGAACCAGAGGTTTCTCAAGCAGTGGGATTCCAACTCGGTCCAAACAGATTGATACTCTGATGATTTTTTCTCAAGGAAACTGCAGATAAACTTTGATTTTTTTTAACCCATTTATGATTACACAATAGATACATATTTTATTCCTCCACTGAAGAAGATAATTTCAAGAAATACCTTTTCTAGAGCCTAGCAGATATTAGCTTTAAGAAGGCTGAAACTAAAGCAGAATGTGCTTTAAGGCACATTCTGCTTTACTTTCAATCTGCTTTAAGTAGTCACCTGTCTTCAAAACTAGAAACAGGCTATGGGGTAAAGGGTTAAATTTACACTTTTAAGAAACAGGGTATGTGCGACAAAGATCCTCTGTGGCTATAGGGTTTACAATCATCAATAAACTCCCTATACATCCTGTAAATGTCTCCAATTCAAACTTTCTGTGTTGAAAAGTTCAACAAGCCAAAAAGGAAATACATCATAATAGGCAATCAATTCTTTGCAAATTGTAGTTTCAGATCTAGAATGCTCAACTAAGACTCTAGAGCTTTCAAAGACAGGATTTGATACCACTCAACTTCACTCAAGTAAGATTATGAAGACTTTGAAGTCATAAGATTCCCCATTTCCCGGCTTATCCATTTCTCTTTAAGCACAAACATTGAAGACGGCATGAGAGTGAAGATTCCATAGTACTTGGGGCTTTTTTTTCCCTTCAAATATTACTAAAGCTAAAAGATTCACATTTTTTTTTAAAATGATAGTTCCTTCTAAGCCAACAAATTTACATTTATGATTGATTTCTTTCTTTAGATGCAGAAGTTTTCAAGTGTTTTTTTCTGGCCTTGAATTCATTAACCAATTCTTTGAGGTTCTTTGACATTTCTATGAGCCTAGAGGGGAAGACAGGTCAACCCATTCCCCCATAGCCTGTATTCAGTATGGAAGACTGCTTTACTTTCAGCCTGCTTTAACCTACCATCTCATAGGATATAGAATACATATCTTTCAGTACATATTCATAACTGCATAAAGTGGAAGTATTCTCTTCAGTGGAGGAATAAATTAGAGGCATAAAAAGGTGTATTTATGGAGGAAAGGGTCAATACATTCTGAATTCAGTGGCACAAGTGACACTTAGAGGGGGACATTTTTTAAACTCTTTTCCTCATGAATAACTAAGTGCTATTCTTATATTGTCTGCTTTAACATTATCTTGCTTTATTAAAGATGCCACTTGTATTGAACACTATTAGTGAATATTACAGGGCTCCAGATAAGGGGGAGTGAACTGAACAAAATCAACATTTTCTCACTTATTTCAGCATCAAATCCTATGGTGTTACTACTCATTAGAATTGTCTCTTCGAGACAATTCTAATGAGTAGTGACACCATAGGGTTTAAAGCAGAAATAAAGATTTAAATTTTTGAAATACCCCCCTTATCTGGAGCCCTGATATTATATTCAATTTGTGGTTCTTATGTGGATGAGTAGGGGCATTCAGGGGCGCTTCTGTGAAGGAAAGGGTTTCACTATAGAGCATGATTAGGACAATCTATTATAGAAGACAACTAGACAGGTATAACTCTTTGCACACTAGCAGCAAAGTTGTGATTGCCTTTGCAAACACTTTGGATCCCGATGAGACGCCACATAATCCGCTGTCTCATCTGGATCCAATCTGTTTGACCCATCTGACCCTGTTTTGAAAATAAAATTCTGATAAATTTAATTTTAGAACAGTAGCAGATGACAAGTGTATGTTGCAGAGCATCCAAAGAGTTGACAGCGAGAAATTAATAGTTTATCATCGGTAGTTTTCTCAGGTGAGCTAAAACATGTCAAACCAATTTGATAAAACACTCTTCATGATATTAAAATATCCAAAAGTCTAAGAGAAATTTAAAACACAGTCAATCTGGAAAAAAATAAGTTTCACTGATTTCTCGACTGATAACAGACGGGTTCTGCTTTAAAATCTAATTCTGTTTATCTGACATTCATATCATCTCAGTTTTATCAAAATCCATGCAGATATTTAGCAGCTTAACCAAATCGTATTTTTCATCCGACCCTAATCTCAGTTGAGACTCAGGGGTACAAGATTTCATAAAACTGCTTGTTAGATTGAGAGAATCCAAGTGAATTCTGCCTAATATGTCTCCGCAGTACACAGACTAGCCATTGTTGGTTTGTTAACCCTGAGACTCTACCACACAACCCCCATATATAGGACACCATGCAATTATCCCTTCCAGAACAGAAGTTCTTTTTCTAAACCGGATTTTACAGTTTGTGCAAGGTGAGCTAAAATTGCCAAAACATAAAGTCTTTCATAGAGAAATGAGATTGTCAAGTATAATATTTTTTCAAAGTGTAAGAAGACAGGTGACCACTTAACCCTTTGAACCCTAGTCCCCCATATAGGCGTCATTTCAAACAGTGTACATGTGAATAATACACTTGTCCTGTGCAAACAGTGATGGCCCAGATCAGAGGGCTCCGAAAGGAGCCCTCTGATCAGGGTCTTCACTGTTTGTCAGTAATGCCAAAATTGACAAAAACAACTCTTAAAAGCCAGAAATGGACTAGACAAAAATCGAAACTGGAATTGTCCATTTGAAGTTTCAGGGAGGAAAGAGTTAAAACAGGTTGAAAGTAAAGCAGAATGAGTCTCAAGGCACATTCTATGCAGCTTTACTTTAATTCAGCATGCATTAAGCTACCATCTGGTAGAATATATAGAAAATATTTCTTAATATACATATTCATAACAATGAATTGGAACTATTTTCTTCAGGGCATGAATAAAGTAAATGCATAAATATGTATCTATGGAGTAAAAGGTTAATTTAGTTTTTTTTTTTTTTGCATACATGTGGGTATAACAAACAGTCGCTTTTCTTAGCCATCAACAGAGCAACACACTCCTTCAGCATACTTTAACGCCTTGTGTATTTCCTCATAAAAAATATTTGTTTCTAAATTTGCTGAACAAGACTTAATAAAGTGGCATGTATGATCAAGGAATATTAAGCCTACACTTTATCACCAAGCTATTATCTCCCTTTATCTCCAATTATCTCCCAGTGCTTGTAGATAATTCCCAGCAAGCTTCCAAAATGTGCAAAGAATGTGACCCTTATCTCTGAACAAGTAAAATACAGTTCCAACCCTAAAGTAAGTCAGTGGCATACTAGAAATTATCACTGTTGAACTATCTACTCGAAATATCAAAACCATTTTTTCCCCCTACATACAAGACATAGTAATCTAAATGAATAATTAACTAACTACTCACTAAATATGCTACTTAACCCATAGTCTGTGTCTTGATTTGAAGATAGTTGGCCACATAAAGCAGGTTGAAAGTAAAGCAGAATGCACCTTAAGGTGCATTCTGCTTTACTATCAGCCTGCTTTAAGCTATAACCATTATCTACGATATAGACAATAATTGTTTCTTATGGGACATATTCATGACTATAAATTGGAACAAAATAAAGTGTGTATTTATAGGGTTATGGATTAAAGCAGAATGAAACTAAATCAGAAAGCTCCTGAAAAGAGCTTTCTGCTTTACTGTTATCTTGCTTTCAGCAGCAACCATCTTGATCTAAAACAATCAGTGAATCCTCATTCAATAGGACAAGGTAGAAGCACCTTAGGGCTGTGCACTTATATGGTGGATAGAGTATTGTTGACCCGTGTGGAGGAAAGGGTCCTCTATTACGACCACATAAATGAACGATAATTGAGTGTATGAAAGACAGGTTACAGCTTAAAGCAAAGTGAAGTAAATCAGAGAGCTCCTTTACGGGCTTTCTGTCTTTTCTTTCAGCTTGCTTTAAGCAGTCACCTGCAGTTTGGTGGTTGTAATAGAGGAGTTTTACAGTATTTTCATCGTGCTTCAAGCAGTCACTGTCTTTGCCGATCTCTTAGTCTCTTTACAGACTACAGTCAAACCTGTATTAAGCAACCTTTCTTTAGAAGCATACAGGAAATCTAAGACAGGTGACTGCTTAATGCAGGAGATTTCTGCATTATTTTTATCCTGCAATTAGCAACCAGCTATATAAGAGACCCATTAATGGCATTGTATAGGATTGTCACTTAACCCTAAACTTAATGGCCTGTTTCTAATTTTGAAGACGGGAGATCACTTAAAGCAGTTTGAAAGTAAAGCAGAATGCACCTTAAGGTGCATTCTGCTTTACTTTAATCCTGCTTTTAGCTACTATCTACTATGATTAAGAAAATATTTCTTTTGGTACATGTTCATGACTGCATAAACAGGAACTATTTTCTTTCGTGGAGGAGTAAGTTAAATGTGCTAAAAGGCGTTTCTATGGGGTAAAGGGTTAATACAAGTTTGGCTGTAGTTGCTGAGTTACAGATCTGTCAGTACGTTATAGCTAACCATCTGCATGCTATGTAATTATCATCTTCACAATGCGTCATCTGCAACAATTCTCAAACCTGATTTAAAGACATTTTCTTTCCAAAAAATATCATAAAGTGTCAAACAGCTTGGATCCAGATGAGACGCCGAGTTACTCGGCGTCTCATCTGGATCCAAACTGTTTGCAAAAGTTATCCCCAATACGCTCACAGCGTGTTGAAGGTTAAACTCACAGGATTGTGAATGTCAGATTGTTTTACACAAGAATGTTTGAATGATTTCAAATATACATAAACATGTCTAAATGATAGGCAAAAAATGCTTTATATGTTTATTTATCATTTAGTTTTTTGTATGAGTCTTGACATAGAACAGTAAACAGAAGTCATCTTTTCAAGGCGGTATTCTCATTTCATGTAAAAAACTAAACCCCTCAGCCGACTTATCGTCTACTGCAACTTTGTCGTCTTCAAAAAATATCATTATAGAGTATGTCTTTTGGAAAGAAAATATGCCGTATGAATGTCAAACAGTTTGGATAAAACTTGGGAGATCTCTGCGTCAAATCTAGATCCACACAGTTTGCGAGTGTTATTAAGTTTTAGTTTAGTATGAGAATGGTTTACAATGAGGGGTACTACCCTATGTTAAAATACCAGCCTATCAACAGTCTACAAACATGAAATCTTTTTGTCAGATTCAAACAATATTTAACTCATATAGTTGGGGTACCGGTCTATATCCTTAGCAAGCCCGGACGATTTTGTACACATAACACAGACACTACCGGACTACTTTTGAGCTCATTTTCTGAATAAACTCTACACTCTGACATCTCAAAACTACTCTGACGTGTCAACACGAAACCGAAAGTGACTATCTATTTTTAGAAGCGCTATATTTAAATCGCGTTCACGCAATACCCAAACGACTTAAAAAAACAAAAATAAAAATAAAAAAGTGGATCCTGAGCTCAGTTTGAGCTTTGTGAGCTTTGTGTTGACATGTCAGTGTTACTGAATTCCAGCATGAGTGCTATTTTAACGGGTTTTGACAAAAAGGTCGAGTACATTTTAAACCGAAAGTAGAAAGATGGACCGTTTCGGCCCCTCTGACATTCGCCTTTTTCCAATATTGCAAATTTGTGTCTGGATCCATTTTGGATGCTGCCTGAAAGTGTCACATTTTGCAGGAGACCATTGATATTCTAGAAATAGGCAGTGCCGAACCTGGCCTTTCAGAAAAGTCTTCCAACGCGATGTGCGAATCATAACTTTTCATTCTACGGAAGCCAAAATGTGCCATAAACGTCAAAACGTTTTAATACGTTATGGGCGTGGAAAGGATATGCATATTTTGTAAACAGTATTACCCCAGATCACAGGGCTTCTTCAGGAATCCTCTAATCTGGAACAGCACTGTTCATCATAATTTAACATCTTTGGGTACAAATCTCTCCCGAGAGTTTTCCAAAACTAAAATCTTAATTTCTGCATTAAACCCTATGGTGGGACTACTCATTAGAATCGTCTCAAAGAGACGATTCTAATGAGTAGTAACACCATAGGATTTGGTGCTGAAATAAGTGAGATAATGTTGGATTTGTTCAGTTTACTCCCTCTTATCTGGAGCCCTGTCTCCCAGTCAATGACAAACGGTCATTTAACATAAAATGGAAGAGTCCATTTGAAAATTCAGCATTGAAATGATTACCGTGTTAGTCGCACAGACGGGTTGGTTGCTCATGTAACTGGAGTCAATATATAATCAGTATCTAAACTGGATGACTGTCCTATTTCATTTCCTACAGAAGCTGAAGCTAGTAAATCAGTAGCAGAATTGTTCACTATACAGTAACACCTCTTTAGCAACACTCAAAAAACAAACTTGCAGCCTTTTTAAAAACAGGTGACAGTTAAATACAGAATAAAAGTAATGCAAATAAATCCTCTTTTAAAACTTTCTGCATTACTTTTGACATGTATTAGGCCCTTTAAGCTGCCCATTCTTTGTTACAAGTAGGGTTCTACTGTGTTGGTTGTGGGTAAAGATTTAACCCCTGGGTGGAGGGATAATAAAACAGAATGTTCTAGTCAGTGACGGACTGGTTTTCAGATTATTTTGTCAGAAGATGCAAAAGAGAGAAATTTTAGGGTGACATGTTTATGGGGCGTGTATATTGGAGAAATTCCTTGTCTGTGATTGGACATGCAGGGTTTCTTTCATCCTATTGCAAACGTATTTTTTTTACTACATGTATAGAAAATCCTTTCTTCTGCTAATACAGTAGTGTATATTGACCCTTTTTGAAAACAGTAAAGACCCAGAGCTGTCTGATAGGACCTGTGTAACATTAGTCTGCAGTCTTTCCTGAGAAATTTTATCTAATTTCTTTATTAGCCAATTAATGTAATTGCTCAGGTGACAGTCAGATAATTATCAAAGGCAAAGTTTTATATCAATATTCAGAGGGATAAGGGTTAACAGTATATCCTGAAGTCTATGACAATTAAACCATGAATATTATTCTAAATGTTTGTTCAACAACCAATTACTTGAAGAAACTATGATAGTAGATACATGTCTGCCATTGAAATGAATTATAGCAGTCTCTCTTCATCGCATCATCTCTTAACCCATTACCCCATAAATACACCTTTTTACGCCTTTAATTTATTCCTTCACTGATGAAAATAGTTTTAATTTATACAGTCATGAATATGTATCATAAGAAAAATATTTTATATATTCATGCAGTTGGTAGCTTAAAGCAGGCTGAAGGTAAAGCAGAATGCGCCTTAAGGCGCATTCTGCTTTACTTTCAACCTACTTTGAGAGGTCACATATCTTCAAAACTAGTTACAGGCTATGGGGTAATGGGGAAACTATGATAGTAGATACATGTCTGCCGTTGAAATGAATTATAGCAGTCTATCTTCATAGCATCATCTCTTAAATCAGTCAAAACTTGTGTTAACTAATCTCTTAACCATTCCCACGTCACGTCCTGTTTCTAGGTTTGACGACTGGTGACCATGTAAAGCAGATTGAAAGTAAAGAAATAAGAATGCTCCTAAGCAACGATCTACTAGGATATAGATAATAGTTTCTTTTGGTGCATATTCATTATTGTATAATTTGGAACTATTTTCTTCTGTGGAGGGTTAAATTAAAGGAGTAAAAAAGGGTAGTTATAGAGTAATGGGTTAACAAACATTAACTGCTCGAAAAACTTTTAATTATGAAATTGTTCGATGGTGAATATTCAGTTATATTGAGAGTGTGAGACCATATAAAGAGTACTTTCCAGACTTCTATTTATTCAGGATCTCTATTATACAAGCAGTTCACTTCAAAGCAACTCTATTCTGTAGTGAAATATTGTATGGAATAAACTCCCCTGTATTACAGTCATAAGGACTAGAGTATTTACAACCTGTGTAAATACACCATCACAACTGCCCATCTGTCTCAGTCCTCAATGGCCGTAAATCATCTAGTTATTGCAGTCTGGAACAATACTCCTCTTGCAACAGAGTTAGGGAAAGAAATATTTCTAACATCCAGAATTGGCCAATTTCAGAAATTCAGGGTACCAATTTTTCAGCTGATGACAATTGACTATTTCCTCAACAGAAGTACCTTAAGAACCACTCTACCTACTGCTCCATAATACATTACTTCATGTCCTATTTCTAGTTTTAAAGACAGTTGTCCACTTAAAGCAGGTTGAAAGTAAAGCAGAATGCGTCTTAAGGCGCATTCTGCTTTACTTTCATCCTGCTTTAAGCTACAATTAGATAGGATATGGAAATAATTTCTTACAGTACATATTCATGACTATTAATTTGGAACTATATTCTTCTGTTAAGGAATAAATCAAAGGCGTAAAAAGACGTATTTTGGGGGTAACGGGATAAACAAGAAAACTTATTTATGGTGATGAATACAGATGACGGATGAACGCAAGGTGACAGTAAAGCAGAAAGCTCCTGTATGAGCTTTCTGCTCTACTGTCATCTTGCTTTAAGCGATCACCAACCTTAAATACATTGTTATGATTGTTCTAATACTATGCTTTAATAAATTTGTATTTGTGATTAAAAAAACAGCTGGTAGCCTATTTTCTAAACTAGAAAGTGGCTAGAGCGTCTGGGTGAAGTCAAACTGGCCAAAATGTCTTCAGCTATATTTTGATAACTCAAGCAGACTTACTTTGAACATACCCTGTACTTCAAAGTTTAAATGTTTTGACTTTGAAATATGGGCACCAGTTAATTTGACTTCACTCTGTTCTTCACAGCAGATAATGTAAACACCTATATCAAATTGTGTTTAAGCAGGTTACTGCTTAAAGTAAGATGAGAGAAATCATGATTCTGTCCTTATAGTTAACAGAACAACAAACAGTTTGACCCTTATCCTGCTATTAACATATATTGGCAATTTTTGAAACAGTGAAGACCCTTAAGGAATTATCTGAATAGGTTCTGCACTGTGCTCTTATAAGACTTGTCTGACATGAGTCTGCACTACTTCCTAAGGAATCTTTCTTCATTTTTTATTTCATGAGCCAATGTAATAGTTCGGGTGACAGATGTAAATAGTAAAGGAATTTGATAAATTAACATTCAATAGTAAAGAAGTGTTAAAAGACTTTTCCACAGTCCATTGATGGAGCCCCCCATTGTTCTTTAGGTGTCAATGTAACTGCCAAAGTATGTGCAGCACAAGCTGCCGGCGGGTATACCAATCTCAACTTACCTGGTGAGGCCCAGATTATACTCATGCTCTAGTGATTTTCAATGGTTATTTCTTACCAAACTATCAAATACAAAGGTTGGGTCTCACACAAGAAGCTTCTATGGTTCTTTGCTAACGGTATGTCCATAAGATCTATGATTTTTGCAAGGAAAATGTCTGGCAAGGCGTCGTCAGGAGCTGTCTTTAACTCTTACTATCTAACTTTTGAAATGGAATTTTTCAATTGATTTTTAAATTGACTGAAATTCCATCTTTGAAAAAGAGTCGAGTGAATAGTGACTGTTGAGAAATTTGTCCCCATAATGGTTAAAAGTATAACAAACAAGAGGGCCAGAATGGCCCTTGATCGCTCACCTGACCATGGTGACACTAGGATGGGTCGCATGATTTCAGAAAAGAAGATTTGTAAAATGTGACCCCCAGGGCGGGGCCAATTTTGACCCCAGGGGCAAAATTTGAACAAATAAGATAGAGGACCTGTAGACGATGATATGTGCAAAATATCTAAACTCAGTGTACCCTTGCGGAAAAAAGCTCTTTAAGGAGCCCTCTGATCAGGGTCTACACTGTTTGCAAATAATGCATGTACTGGAGTTCCTGCAGAGTAAGGGTTGAGAAAAAAGTGCTGAGTTGAATCATAAGAACCACCCAGAGCAAGCCGGGCGCTGGTAGAAACACACGTACACAAGCCACTTGAGGTAATGGCAGAGAGCTAAGTAGTTTACATTTTGTGTAAATAACAAATTAACAAATGATGACAGTTGAATTTAAGGGTAATGGTTCATTTCAGTACAGAGGCTAATCTGCAATATGTATTCTTTTTTTAATGCATTTGGTTAACCCATCCACTGCCACAGGCAACAAAAGTCGAATTTAAACAATAAATAATTTGGATCCAGATTAGATATGTAAAATCTGTGTCAGATCAGGATCCAAAGTGGTTGGCACTCATAGCATTCATATTTTTTCAGACAAACTACAAAAAAATGAATTTGAACTTGGTGTAAAAATAATGCAGAGAACAATTAATTGTTAGCAGACAATATTTTATACAGTTAGAGCAGATTCATTACCCATTCATTACCCAATAGCCAGTTTCTAGTTTTAAGTAATGACCACTTAAAGCAGGTTGAAAGTAAAGCAGAATGCGCCTTAAGGCGCCTTCTGCTTCACTTTCAGCCTGCTTTAAGCTACCATTTGCTAGAATATAGAATTTTTTTCTTATGATACATACTCATGGCTTTATAAATTGGAACTATTTTCTTCAGCGGAGGAATAAACTAAATTCGTTAAAAGGCGCTTGTATCAGGGAAAGGGTTAAATATTGCAAGGTAAGGATTGACCATAATTATGATTGTGGGCAATAAGTGTCCTAGGCATTTGCAAACACTTTCTATACTAATCACGCTAAATAACTCAGTGACTGATCAGAATCCAAACTGTTGGTCATTATGATGGACTATCTACAAATATTCAGCAAAAAGTAATTAACAAGTGAAGTATTTCTGAATCATTGTCATGTCCTCTACCAGCAAATGATGAGCCATTACCAAACTTTATCCATCTTTACCAAGACATACAGACAGATTGGAAGTCCAAACCCTTCATCCCAGCAGTAATGAATTTACAAATAGTTTGGAAGCTGATCAGGCCCATTGGGTTAACTCTTTGAATATGAACCCATTCCCCCATATATACACCTTTTTACACCTATAATTTAGTCCTCCTCTGCAAAAACAGTTCCCTTAATTATATACAGTTATGAATATGTATCATAAGAAATATTTTCTATATCCTAGCAAATAATAGCTTAAAGCAGGCTGAAAGAAAGGCAGAATCTTTTAGTGATCATCTTTCTTTAAAACTAGAACAAGAGGGCCTGACGGCCCTGATATCGCTCACCTGTTGTACTGAAGCCTGATAGGCTGATAGCTTTACCTTACTGAAATGAAGCCTTTTCTAGCATGTCAAAGTATATCAAGGGCATATAACTATTGCTACAATGATTAGATTTCAACAATAATTGCACTCCTTCGAGAACGTACAGCTATTTAATTTGTGTGCAAGTATAATCAAAATCCATTAAAAGCTGTAGTTGCATGAGTGAAAACGCTGTAAAATATGGCATTTTTCAGCAATTCAAAGGTAGATAACTCTTGATCTATTGGTCCGATTTGAACCATAATCACATTTTTTCGAACTCTTATGGTCATATATAATCTGGGCAAGTTTGAGAAAGTTTGGATACATATTGTGGCCTCTAGAGTGTAAACACTCTTAAATATATCATTTTCAGCAATTCAAAGGTAGATAACTCTTGACCTATTGATCCGATTACAACCATAATTGAACTCATCTGAATTCTTATGGTAATATACAATCTGAGAAAGTTTGAGAAAGATTGGATAAAATTTGTGGCCTCTAGAGTGTAAACATCGTTAAATATGGCATTTTCAGCAATTCAAAGGTAGATAACTCTTGATCTATTTGTCTGATATCAACCAGAATCGAACTCATCTGAACTGTTATGGTCGTATACAATCTGGGCAAGTTTTAGAAAGATAGGATAAATACTGTGGCCTCTAGAGTGTAAACACCGTTAAATATGGCATTTTCAGCAATTCAAAGGTAGATAACTCTTGATCTATATATCAGATTTCAACCAAAATCAAACTCTTTCGAACTCTTATGGTAATATACAATCTGGACAAGTTTGAGAAAGATTGGATAAATACTGTGGCCTCTAGAGTGTAAACACTGTTAAATATGGCATTTTCAGCAGTTCAAAGGTAGATAACTCAGAACCTATTTGTCCGATATTTGTCCGATTTCGACCATAATCAAACTCATCCGAGCTCTTATGGCAATATACCATCTGAGCAAGTTTAAGAAAGATTGGATAAAAATTGTGGCCTCTAGAGTGTAAACACTAAAATTGTTGACGCCGGACGACGCACGACGGACATTCAAGGATTGCAAAAGCTCATCCTGAGCTAGCTCAGGTGAGCTAAAAAGCTTAATACTTTACCCCATATCCTGTTTCTAGTTTTGAATACAGGTGACCACTTAAAGCAATTTGAAAACAAGCACCTTAGAGCTGATATCCCCTGCCGCAGCGATTGTCCAGAAGAAAGTGGCAAACTTTATTGTGGGAGGAAGGGGCAAATGGTGATCACCTGTCTTTAAAGATCAACATTCAAAAGCTTTTTACAAAGTTTTATAAAATCCATTCAATTTTGTACATTTTAAAGCCTAAACAATACAAAAAATAAAGCCGTTTGTAGCATTATAAATCTAAGTATGACAGGGGCAGGTAACTCTTGATTCAAATTCAACAGTAATTAAACACTTTCAAGAACTTATAATTGTGTGCAAGTATTATTAAAAAAAATTCAGAACTGTAGAATTTACTAGAGTGTAAACACATTTTCAACTCATCAAGGGCAGAGTATTCTTGACTAATTTGCACATTTTCGATAATAATTGAACTCATTCTATAAATAATAGCCATATATGATTTAATTTTTTTTTCAAAATCCATTCACATTTGTACACAATAGCATGTAAACAATAAAGCCATGTTGAGCATTACTAAGTACATAAAGGGCAGATAACTCTTGTCACAAAGTATCCTATTTTGACAATAATTGTAACCCTAATATTTATATACATCATGTGTAAGTTAAATCAAAATCCATTAAAGACTGTAGTTTCTAGATGGTAAAAACTGTTAAATATGGGTTTTTTGACTCATCAAGGGCAGATAATTGTTGACTAGTTTGTCCGTTTTCAAAAATGATAACAATTATTTGAAAACTAATAGCCATACATAGTTTAAGAATTTTTTTTATCAAAATCCATGCATATTTATAGATACTAGGATGTAAACAATATTAAAATAAAGCATTTTCTATCATTTCAAAGTACATCAAGGGCAGATAACTCTTGCCACAAGTATCCTTTTTTGACAATAATTGCACACCTTCAAGAACTTTTACTTATTGACATCGTGTGCAAGTATAATTTAAATCCATTTATAATTGTAGTTGCCAGAGAGTAAAAACAGTTAAATATGGCTTTTTTTACTTATCAAGGGCAGATAAGTCATGACTAATTTCTCCGTTTTCAACAACAATCATATTCATTTGAAAACTAATAGCCATACATAATTCAAGAAAGTTTTTTCAAAATCCATGCATATTTATAGGCTCTAGTATGTAAACAATACCAAAACAAAGCATTTTCTAGCATTTCTAAGTACATCAAGGGCAGATAACTCTTGTCACAAGTATCCTTTTTTTACAATAATTGCACACCTGCAAGAACTTGTACTTATAGACATTGTGTGCAAGTATAAACAAAATATGTTGAATACTGTAGTTGCTAGAGTGTAAAAACTGTTAAATATGGCATTTTTAACACAAAAAGGGCAGATAACTCATAAATTCCTAAAATTTTCTGAAAAAAGTTTGATTTCCCACGGTGCTCCTATGATGACAAATAAGTATACCAAGTTTCATCCAAATCTGTTTATCGGTTTCGGAGATACAGTTGCGGACGGAAAACGTGACGGACGCACGGACGGACATTTTTAACACAAAAAGGGCAGATAACTCATAAATTCCTAAAATTTTCTGAAACATTTTTGATTTCCCACGGTGCTCCTATGATGACAAATAAGTATACCAAGTTTCATCCAAATCTGTTTATCGGTTTCGGAGATACAGTTGCGGATGGAAAACGTGACGCACGCACGCACGCACGCACACACATCCGGACGGACAGACCTAAAACAGTATCCCTCTGCCTTTCGGCAGGGGATAATAAAGCAGAATGCCTCTTACTGTGTATTCTGCTTTACTTTCAACCTGCCTTAAACTTCCATCTGGAGAGATACTGGAAATGCCTTTTGTAATTTATTTTCAGGACTTCCTAAGTGGGGACTACTTTCCTTCTTGTAGAAAAAAATATATGGAACCAGAATCGTTTTTTAAGAAAAACGTATGAACCCATATACCCCCAACATTAAATGGTTACAGCCAATGTTTTAAACAATGTGAACAATTTTACATACAAGTACATGTTGTTCATCTTTGAAAGTTTGCAGCAATACTCTGTAATAGTGTGTAGGAGTGGTTAACTACATCTATTAACCCTTTGAACCCTAGTCCCGCAAATAGGCGTGCTTTTCAAACAATATACATGTGAATAGTACAATTGTCCTGTGCAAACAGTGAAGACCCAGATCAGAGGGCTCCGAAAGGAGCCCTCTGATCTGGGTCTTCACTGTTTGTCATAATGCCAAACATTGACAAAAACAATCCTTAAAAGTCAGAAATGGACTTGACTAAAATGGAAACTGGAATTGTCCATTTAAAGTTTCAGGGAGGAAAGAGTTAAAGTATTCCCTGCACATTTTATGTACGAAATAAATTCAAAGCGACATAACTTCAGTCTAAATGGTTGAAGCCGAAATTGAAAACTCCATGAACACCAACTCTTTTCAAAAGTGCAAAAGTTAGCTGCACAGGATGTTTGTCCCATATGTAGGAAGATTATTTAAAGGGCCATAACTTTTATTAAAATGATCAAAGCTCTTATTCAAAATCACATGAACTTCTTTATCTATTAGCAATTAATCTGTAACAGTTGGATGCATTTCCCTTCAAAACAGTAGAAGTTAGCTGCACAAGATTTTTCCTTATATATTCTATGTAGGAAAAATATTTAAAGGGCCACAACTTTTATCAAAAGGGTCACAGCCCAAATTCCAAACCACATCAACCTCTTCCTTTATTATTTGTTCATCTGTGAAAGTTTGGAGCAAATCTCTCTATTAGTGTTGGAGAAGTTAGCAGCACCATTCCCCTTCCCCCTATATATTCTACGTAGGGACACACTTCAAAGGGCCACAACTTCTGTCAAAAGAGTGCAGCCCATCAACATCTACCCATTTAAGTAGTTAATCTGTGAAAGTTTGGAGCAAAACCTTCCAGTAGTGTAGAAGTTAGCTGCACAAGACTTTTGACAGACACAGATGTATGGACATACAGACAGCAAGAAAGCACAAAATCAATATCCCCAAACCCCCTATATAATTACATATAGGCAGAGTGCCATGAGCACAAGAAATGCCTACAGTGGAGAAAACGTTATTCTTTAAACGCGTTTACGCTAAAACTATTATTTCCATTGCAAACAGTTTGGAGCCAGATCAGATGACGGGTAACCCGGCGTCTGGTCAGGCTCCAAACTGTTTGCCACCAAGATAAACATGAATTATCAGAATTGTCCAAAGGTTGTACTTTTCTACGTTTTAGTTCTTTGCGTTTGCGTACATTTACGTTTAAACGGGAAAGAATAACGTTTTCTCCACTGTAATTAGGGGCATATCCCCACAGAATAAAGTTGAAATGTTGCTGTTTACAAAATTTTCAAAATTATTTAGGCAAATAAGCATCCTACAAAGTATGATAAAAACAGAGCAGAAATTGTTCCAAGTTAATTGTGTAAACCAACTGAGCAAACAGAGTCTCAGACAATGCAATACCATTATTGCCCGTTACATCCTCTTTTCAATGGGCATACTGAACTCTTAACACTGTACACTTTTAAAATGATCAAAGGTTTGCAGAGATTTTTGGGACAAGGGAAATTAATTGGACATCCAACAGAAATTGAATTGGCAGTCCTTTTAATTGGTTGCAGTTTAAAAGCCATGGCAACAACTACAGTTATCCATCACAAACAGTAATGTCATACTGTAAGGCCAAGATTCAAATAAAACAGGAGGTACTTTTAACCCATTACCCCATAAATACGCCTTGTTATGCCTCTAATTTATTCCTCCACTTAAGAAAATAGTTCTTTTTTTATGCAGTTATGAATATGCAACATAAGAAATGTTATCTATGTCCTAGCAGATGGTAGCTTAATGTGGTGGTCACCTGTTTTCAAAACTAGAAACATGCTATGGATGGATGGATGAGTTTGATTTACAGCACTGCGACACAAACATGCTATGGGGTAATGGGTAAATTGGAAAAGGGTTAAACACTGAAAAAAAAACTCTGACTACTCCCACTATGAATATCTATCATCTGAGCTAAAACACTGGCTAACATAATCTAAGGAAATCTTTCCCAACCAAAACGTGCAGACTAGATAGATCGTACAAGACAAGAGTGTAAATGTTCCTTCAACACTTGTCTGATCTTGGTCTACAATGTTTTCCTCAATATACACTAACAGCAGGCGAAGAGTTATTGATCTTCAACTTGACAAGACATGACAGGAAAGTACACTCCGCAAACAGACTTGGTTAATGTCTGGTAAATACAGACCTAACTCATGAAAACTCTTTTGATGATTTAATCCTTTTTCTCCATAGCATGTTTTTTGTTTTTTTTTAAACCAGGTGGCTGCATAAGGCAGGCTAAAAGTAAAGCAGAAAGCATCCTCAGATGCTTTCTGTTTTAATTTCTGTCTGATTAAAAGCTTCCATTTGTCTGGATGCAGGACAATTTTTCTATGGCTCTTAACAGGACATGAAAGAAGCAGGAAAAGGATTTGAGGATCAGGTATGGATGTCAAAAGGCGTTTCTATAGGGGACAGGGTTAAGCCAAGTGAATCAGCAATGAAGGCCTACTTGTAAGAAATATCAAAACACAAGGTAATATGTTTTTATCTACAGAGCTATTTCATAAACAGTTTGGATACAGATCAAATGTCAAGTAACTCTGTATCTGATAAGGATTCACCTGTTTGACACTCATATTGACATTTCTTCAATCAAACTGTCTTAAATCTAAATTTGAGAATTTATGAGTCGACAGACAGTTTTAACACCTTCAATATCAGATTTATGTCTATTTAAAAATGATCTGCTTTTATTTCACAAATTAAAATTCAAGGCATTTGACTGAAGAAATATTGATCTGAGTGTCAACAAGTCACTGCATTCAATAAATGCATAATGTATTTTATAAATATACCCCCTGTGGCATCCTTGATGATAGTTTTTAAATATTTTCAAAGTCCAAAGATTGGTGCATTGGGATTGGTCAAAGGTATAACTATACATGTATACAAATCAAAACAGTCTATAATAAGTGATGTTGATGCTAGACGAAACAGTACAATGTGGCTAACCTCACACAGACACACAGACTGACATCAATGACTATAACTATGCTCCAGCATCAGTAGATGACGGGGCAATCAAAAGTTAGGATCCTGAATAGGATACTAATTGTTAGTAACCTCTTACTCAATACTGTATTAACTTCCTGAATGTTTAACTTCTTTTAACTTATAATAAAACACCAAAAGAGTAGAACAAACGATCTAGCAGTATTGTGTTGACTGTTCTTTATTCACCAACATTTCGGCCTTACAAAGGCCTTCATCAGGGTGGTACAAAAATGGAAACACATCTTTCGAAAAGATAGTAGAATGTACAACGACGTTGTGTTCAGGTTCGTCCTTTTATTTACACTGAAAATATCAATCAATCAAAAACAACAACAACCAATGACGTCAACGTCAACGTGCCGCACGAGCCATTTGCGGTAACGCCAAATGACGTTACGTGCAATTCCCGACATTCTCGGGGCCTCAAAATGATTTAATTAGATTATGAAAGATATGAAAAATGTGTAACATTTGCTATACGCACGTTGACGTTGATGCAGACATAAAGAGATAATTAGAATTAATACGTGAATGCTTTAATACGTGAATGCTAAAGTTAGCTGCTTGCATATTATACTGTTTCTAGTGGGTAAAGTTTCACTACAGGTCTTGTAGTTAGACCATTCATAGTCTTGATCTGGGCGGCTCGAACAAGACCGTCGTTGCCATAGATCAAGTCATTGATGACTGCGATTTTCCATCTCAGCCTTGGTCCCTCGTCGTGGATTTGTACTACGTCTCCGACTCGAATTTGTGTCTCATTTGAACCGGTGGTTCCATGGTGCTCACGAAGAGCGGTTAAAAATACTCTGTAGTCCAACGTCGCCAGAAATGTTCGATTAGGTTGGCCTGATTATTCGCCCTACGGATAAGTGTGGATCGATCACTTCTGACTGATGTCATTGCCTTATCTGTGTCGACGTCGTGTTGCGGAAGTGACGTCAGCTTACGTCCGTATAGCAAATGAAACGAAGTTAACGGCTCCATATCATCAAAGCTTGATGATACATATGTTATTGGTCTATCGTTTAGGACAGCTTCGATTTCTGTCACAACAGTTTGTAGTGTTTCTATGGTAACGAATGGCAAACTAGTCAGTCTGTGTCCGCTTCTCTTTGTCTTTTTTCTCATCCTTTTCTCTTTTCTTCTTCTTTTCTTCTGGGTGGGATATGAATTTCTAGAGCCTACGGAATATCCCTGTAGAATATCATTGCTGGGCTGTATTGCATTAGTCGCTTTGTTGTTCATCGTGCATTTGTCGTATTTATGGCTATTCTCCCAGCAGTAGTTAGACTGTCCCATTCTTATGTTATAGCTGATGCTGATATTACTCTCACTCGAGAGACAAGATGGAGTAAACACAGTCCTCTCATGCGAATGTTCTATCGCTTGTTTAGATTTAGTCTGGGTGAAACCCTCTATTGTTCTAGTTGCTTCGGAATTTAATTGCGACTTTAGGTAGGAAAACTTCTGCACATCCGTAAGATTTGGGTTACTATGGACCGTTGATTCAAATGAATCCCAAAATGTCTGCCAGTTTAATACATTGCCGTCAAATGTGGGTAGGGACAATTTTGGCAATCTATGATATTGAGCCGAATTGGCGGAAGAAAATGAATCGTTACTCACAAGTTCTGGTATGGTTCCATTAGGCACGTACGACCTTTGTTCCTTATTTCTCTGTTCTATTCCAATTTCACAGTTCACAATTCGATTTTCACCTCCGTTTATTAGTACTTCCTCTCTCTGAATATTTCTTCCGTTTTCTCCTTCTGTCGTCTTCTCTTTCTCTTGCTCCTCTGTAATCTCCAATATCACTTTTGCTTGCGTTTGCGATGTCTCTTCTCGTCTTCCGTCCCTCGACTCTTTTCCTTCTTCTTTTTGATATCTTCGTAACCTTGTTAATTTTAACTCTAAGTCCATTGTGTACACTCCGGTTGAAACAACCTCTTCTTCAAGTCCATCAACGTCCGTTTGTGACAGTACCTTGTCATCTAGGGTGAGTAGAGCCTCCGCTTTTGTTACCAAACTTTGCAATACCGCACTAAACTCTTCGCATGTCCCATCTTCCTTCAGCGTATGTATTTGCTCCAATAAAGACGAAATGAGACTTCTATTTGCGGCACGCAGTGTGAGTAGTTTCTGTAGATTCATTCTTTCTTCGTTCACGGCACCAATTTCGAAAAGATAGTAGAATGTACAACGACGTTGTGTTCAGGTTCGTCCTTTTATTTACACTGAAAATATCAATCAATCAAAAACAACAACAACCAATGACGTCAACGTCAACGTGCCGCACGAGCCATTTGCGGTAACGCCAAATGACGTTACGTGCAATTCCCGACAACATCTTTTAACTTAGGAAGCATTTTAGACGAACGTGGGAAACAATCTCTCTATATGTTGTTGCAGTGCAACGTTTACACATGTATGTCCGTGTACTCTGTCTGCATATGAGGTTTTGAGCACTATTGATCTATTGATATATCCCCCTGTAGGCCGATAGTCTGCGAGGTATTCCGATAGCGTATAGCAGAAATACATATTTTTCATATACAAATGTGCAGAGAACATCTCACTGTTCTAAAAATAATCGCAGTGGGAATTCCATAATACAACTTGATTTCACGTAGCTTCCAATATGTCAAATGGAAACTGGCGAGATAGATCAAGACAGTATTAAACATGTAAACAGGTTATTTTTTGAGAACTCATGAGAAATGAAATATGCGGGAATTGGTTTGTTTTAGCGGGAATTTGCCCCTATTATAATCTTAAAATTGCGGGACAGTAGACAAGAAATGCGTGAATCCCGCGATCCCGCAGCATCTCTGGAAAATGTACAGTATGGTCAATATTAGTCTTTCACATTTAATCCTTTAACCAATAGCCTGTTTCTTCCTATGAAGAGAGATGACCACTTAAAACAGGTTGAACTTAAAGCAGAATGCACCTTAAGGCACATTCTGCTTTACTTTCAGCTTACTTTAAGCTACCATCTGCTAGGATATAGATAACATTTTTTTATGGTACATATTCGAGATTGTATAAAATGGAAATATTTTCTTCAGTAAAGTAATAAATTAAAGGTGTAAAAAGGCATATTTATGACGAAATAGGTTAAGAAAATTGGCAAATGCAATCTTAATTACAGATAAATAAGATTTTTTTTTTATGTAGACAGTTTCTATCAATTAAAGGGACAAACATTTTGGAATAAGATCAGATGCCAAGTTACTTGGCATCTGATCTGGACCCAAACTGTTTGCAATAAACATAAATGTTTTAGCACAAACAGGTTTACTGGTTAAGACTAACAGCTACCCCAGTGTTCATCAGTACACGACTACTATGACAAGTCAGATACTGTACACCTACCTTTTCAGGTGAAGTGTCTGGATCAACACTGAAGAACCCAATTCTCTCAAACTGGAACTTGTCTAAGGGTTTAGCGCTCTTCACTGAAACATCTACATAGGCACTGGATATAACCTTTAATGAATCCTGAAACAATACAGTGAAAACATGATACTTTGATCTCGCTTAAACAAATCTAACCAGTATTTCATAAGTTGAATTTCTGTAAAAAAAAAAGTCGATCTCGCTTAAGTCGAACATACCCGTATTTTAAAGTTAAAACGTGGCTGAGCCACGTTTTAACTTTGAAATATGGGTATGTTTCAACTAACGTGAGTTTGAAGTATGAAGTTTCGACTGTATATAAAATACATGCAGTTCCTGGGCCAGTTTCATATCAAAGATTAAGGTCTTGAGAGTCACCAAGGATTAGAGTAGGACTACACAACTGGCGATGCCAATCCTGTGTCGGCTCACCTTTCAGTCATCTAGCAAAAAACTAATTTACAACTCTTGCCATCATAACATGTGAATTTCAAGAAGCATGAATACTAAATCTTACTACTCTACATTAACACATTACCCCATAGCTTGTTTCTAGTTTTAGAGACTGGTGACCACTTAAAACAGGTTGTAAGTAAAGCAGAATGCTAGAACCATCTGCTAGAATATAGAAAATATTTCTTATGATACATGTTGTTGACTGCATAAAGTAGAACTATTTTATTCAGTGGAGGAGTATATGAAGGCGTAAAAATGCGTAATTATTGGGTAATTGGTTAACACATACAAGAATACAGTAGATCTTCCATGTGTCGAACTTCGAAGAGTCGAGTTTCTTGGTATGTCGATCTTTTCTTAAAGTCCAAACTTTTCTCCCTATATAACCCTATTAAAAACCTACGTATGACTCGAGTTTTTATAAGTCGAGTTTTTCGCTATATCGACTTTTTTTCTCAGTTCGTACGTACTGTTTCACACAAAATTCACTACACATGTGTCAATGTTCTACTGTACAAAATCTGACTGACCGGAATTTGGTGTGTCGAGTTTTTCACACCTCCTTGACGATCTTTACTCGATTGATTGTCGTGAATCAGAATTACCTGACTGACCAATTATCCAGGACAAACAGGCCAACACCTTCTCAATGTGTCAAAAGCCCCGTGTATTCCTTTATTCATCAACTCTTTTCCATATTTTATTCGTCACGGACTTAATCATAGCACCCTTATTTCGTTTTGTGTAAAGTCAATATTAACCGAAGGTTAAAGCATATGCGTAGTTCGGTTGATGTTTTTATGCCGGAAGAGAATGTGTGTGTAATAGACAAAGAACAACTCACACGGAACCCATCAAGAAATGTGTAGCATCAATAGTTATGCAATAACCCATATCCCTCTAAGGAGATATTGCAACTATTTTAAGAAAAGGGTTTCCCCTGAATCTGGTTCCAGCGTTTCGAGAGAATGTATATGCTGGAATGGGTACAAGAACCGGTGTGCAGATAAAAAGCGACATCCGTCCATACCATTGTTTTTTTTCTCTGAAAATCGAGTTACGAGAAACGTATTTTCGCCTAACGTTCATCTTTAAGATTCGTTTTTGGTTAAATGAGTAAATATGCATCCAGTTTGGATGCAATACGAGGCAGACATAATTACGTTCGAATGTTTTAATTGGAAATAATCAACATCAACAGGTAACATACGGACATATCGGCTTTATGGAGATCGAGTACATTTGAAAAAAAATCGAGGGAACATCAGGTAAAACATGAGTCGAGGCTTCGATGTGTCGAGTTTTTTATGATGGTCCCTTCAACATCGACACATCGAAGTTCTACTTTATTTGTTTTCATGGTGACAATAAGCTGGGTGCTTGAAGCAGACTAGATGAAAGGAAATCTGACCCCCCGCTCCGCGCACCAACACACACACCTTGCAGGTTCTTTCTGCTTCATTTTCAGTCAGACTGCTTTAAATTGCCACCTGTCTTTAAAACCTTACTCCTATATGTCAGAGTAGTTACTGATAATTCAAAATTCCAATTATGTCTGGTCCATTTTTGACTATTTTACTTTATTAACCCTTAGCCCGCCAAATAAATTGTCGTCTGCTATATTTCTCGTCTGCTTCAAGTTTCAAAGTGCTTCAAAGTTGCTCAAAATTGCTGAAAATGTTGTCCGAGTGTCAAACAGCTTGGATCCGGATGAGACGCTGAGTTACTCGGCGTCTCATCCGGATCCAAGCTGTTTGCATATGGAGCTATAGTCGTGACTGGCAGGCTAAGGGTTAACAATTTATTATAGAATGACAAACAGTACAGACTCTGATCAGAGGGCTTCAGCAGGCATGGTTTGATATCAATGTTTACACTGTTTGCATAGGACAAGTGTACTTTTCACAGGTACACTGTTTGTTATTGACGAGTATACTCATCGATAGGGTTGAATAATTATGTTAACAGTACTAAAGCTTTCCGCTCGGTTGACAATCCTCATACCTACCTTACTTATATCAGTAAGAAAACCACCAGGCACCTCGCTAGGATCCTCAGGCTTTTTGTGGTTAAATCTGCAATAAGATAATGATTGAGAGTAAAGGTAATCAGATCACCATTAGACATTGTAAACATTGTATATCCATACTCAGAGCTCCAGATAAGGGGAGTATTTCAAAAACTAAAATCTTTATTTCTGCATTAAACCCTATGTTGTTACTACTCATTAGAATCGTCTCTCTGAGATGATTCTAATGAGTAGTAACATCATAGGATTTGGTGCCGAAATAAGTGAGAAAATGTTGGATTTGTTCCGTTTACTCCCTCTTATCTGGAGCCCTGCATACTATAATTATGATGTCTTTCAGAAGGAGTGTCAGGTAAGGGTCTGCACTGGCTGAAGTCAGGCTTAACTCTTTCAACACAATGGACCTGTTTAAAATATACTCATTACATTTGCAAACAGTGTAGACCAAGATCAGAGGGCTCCTATAGATCAGGGTCTTCACTGTTTGCTAATTTAGACCAGTATCTATTAAACTACCCAGAATTCTAAGTAGACTGGTTCATTGTTTTGACTACAAAAACGATCCACAAGGGAACCTAATAACCCACAAGATTTACTTGGTGGTGAAAGGGTTAAAGAAAATGTTTTTCAGAGCACTAGATAAGGTCAGTATTTCAAATACATGTACTAACATCCTTAACCCATTTCATTCGGGATACACTTTCAGGTGTACCTTTAGGCAAACAGTTTTGATCTCAGATCAGGCCCCACATTGTGGGGCCTGATCTCAGATCAAAACTGTTTGCAGCTAAGTCAATACTCTTATCAGAAAATGCTAAAATATTTTGCAAATATTTGAGTTATACCCGCTGCAGACGACATTTTAAAATGGCCGCCAAATATTACCCAGCATACAATGGGTTAAGTTACCACCAAACCTATGATGTGAATCATGACAAAGAGAGTGGTTCAGGCACCTGTTATATGATATAGGAAAACTTTACTTTGTTTTTCACCTGGAAAGGGTTGCAGAATGAACAGGCTTTTCTATCTATGACGGTGAGGTTTAAAATTAATTCAAGAGCTTAAATTAAGGCTTTTTTCAAATAATAACTCCCTTAAGTCTTCATCAAACCCTGTGTTGTGACTACTTAGTAGAGTTGTGTCTTCAAGCCAATTCTAATATGGAGTCACAACACAAGGATTGTGACAATATCATTAACCCATCTATTATGTCTAAATATTGTGCACCATGAACTCTCCCTGTGGTTGCTTGAAGATTTCATTATAGCTACATAAATGGGTGATCTAGAGATACTACAATGTTTGTTCATACAGATTAACATTTCACATGAAGTAGCAAACAGTGTAAACTCTGATGAGACGCAGCAAAATGTGGCGTCTCATCAGGGTATGCACTGTCAGCGAATGTCTTCTTTAGTAGACACTAGGCCTAAATGGGTTAATCAAGGTGGAAAGGTTGCACATTTTTACCTTACTATCATTACTTACGGTTAAGATATGCAACTCTACATAAATACATAATTTAAGATGGCATATTGATACAGGAGTTGTCTTTCTTGAACACAGTAAAACTCTGGAGCCCTGACTCCCAATAAATGTATCCCATTATTCCATAAATATGCCTTTATTAATTTTTTACTCCATTGAAGAAAATACATCCACTTTATACAGTCATTCAAATTTGCAATTTAATAAATATTTCCTATATTCTAGAAGACGGTGGTTGAAAGAAGACTAAAAGAAAAGGTGCATTCTGTTTTTCTTCCAGTCTGCTTGAAATGGTCACCTGTCTTAAAAACTATGAACAGGCTATGGGACAAAGGGTTATACAACAGAAGACAGACTTTGCCTAAAGGGTTACATGTATACAACAGGACATAGTTTGCCTGTCTCATACTTACAATCGTTCATACAGCCTGACCTCACACACTACAGGATTGCACACCCACTGAATGAAGCCCTTAGGTTTGTCTGTCTCTGATGTCGTCTTACACGTTACAAGAAGCTCACATATATTGCCTTCAGAGTCCTTTACCACTTTTTCCACCGAGATGACATATCCAGCATGTCTTAATCCTACAGGTAAATCTGTAGCCAATCTCTTGTAGTTTTTATCTGCTGTCTGAAATACAAATAGAACACTTCAGCTTCGCATCAACCAGTAGGGTAGAATCAGTATTTTCTCACTCATTCTCCCCTTAAACTTCAAAACAAACAAAGAAGCGATACCTTAGTTTTGCTTTCACCCCTTCGTTGAATGAATAACCCTTTACTCCATAGCAGGCTTCTAGTATTGATGATAAGTGACCACTTAAAGAATGTCTTAAGGTGAATTCTGCTTTGTTTTTAGCCTGCTTTATCCTACTATCTCCTAGAATAAAGAAAATACTTCTTACTGTATGATAAGTTTTCATGACTATAAATTTAAACTATTTTCTTCAGTGGATGAATCAATTAAATGCGTAAAATTGTGTATGTATGGACTAATTTATTAACTCTTCTGTATTTACCAGAAACGCACATTCTACAATAAAATATGCTGTATAATAAACAGTTTATATAAAGGCTGTCAATTTGGGGAATTAACCCTTAAATTTGTCACCCTACTACTACATAATTCGACATGGAACATTTAATTTTAATTGTTCGTTAAAACAATTTTTATACAAGCAGTGCACTCTGCAACGAATTACACTGTGAAAACAGACAGTCTATTTAGGCTGTAATGTTATATATGAAATAATCTTTCCATTCTTGGTTATTGAACCACATATCAGTTTGCTGTTCTGACGCACTGCAAATTCACCATGAGAGCCATCAGAATCCCCAAATGTGGTATGTAAGACAATAATAGCACCAATACTATTTCTTTAACCCTTTCCCACATAGAAGTGACTTTAAGCATACAGTATTTAATTTATTCCTCCGCTGGAGAAAATAGTTCCAGTTTATAACCTCATGAACAATTAGCATAACAAATATTATTATATAGCCTTGCAGATGGTATAGTTTAAAGCAGACTGAAAGTAAAGCAGAATGTGCCTTAAGGCATATTCTGCTTTACTTTCAACCTGTTTTAAGTGATCCCCTGTATTTAAAGTTATAAACAGGTTATTGGGTAAAGGGTTAATAAACACTGAACTTACCTCCCTGAAATCAGATCTCTCTATATAAATCGTTTTCCCAAATGGTAATTTATGTGAGCCTCTTGATTCTTCTGCAGGAAAATCTGGGACAGTCACCTCCCCTGAATGGTTGGCAGGGAAGTTTGTGATGGTAACTTTGAGGGGATCTAACACAGCCATAGCTCTGGAGAAAAGTAGTAGATACAAAAAGTTATAAACTCTATTAATATTATCGAAAACAGGGCTCCAGATAAGACTGAGTAAACTGAACAAATCCACTATTCTCAAATCCTATGGTGTTACTACTCATTAGAATCGTCTCAAAGAGACGATTCTAATGAGTAGTGACACCATAGGGTTTTATGCAGAAATAAAGATTTTAGTTGTTGAAAAACTCCACTTATCTGGAACCTTGCTAAAACTGTATGTGCTAGAGTATAGCTAGTTGAGATATGTCCCAGATTATTTATGTTGGACTTGAGAAAGTACGATTTCCATTGATTGTTTTGTATATCATCTAGATAAGAAGGAGTGCCCCAGAACAGGGTCTACACTATTGGTCATTCACTTAAAAGTTCCAAACCCTTGAGAGTAATTGTAAACTGCTCATTTACCAGTGAACGTTAGAGATTCCATTTAATACCTCACCATTGTAATATAAGGGTTATTTCTTCTTCACAGCATGGTCATTGAATTGTACACAGGGCTCTAGAATTAGGGAAATCAACTAAAATTTTCTAATCTTTCCTCCTTTATATTGACCAAAAATCCTACATATGGTGTGATCACTTATTAGAATTGTCTCAAAGAGACAATTCTAATAAGTGGTCACACCATATGGTTTGGTGCAGATATAAGGAGTTTAGCTTTGGAAATACATCTACTCCCTATATCTGGAGACTTGTGAACACCGCTCAGTTTGTACCTTGGTGCTTTGATATTGAGGACGTCTCTAACACATGCCTCCAACATTACTGGATCAATCATAGTCTGAGCCATGGTCACGCCCACTTTGGCACAGAACAGGTTGATTGCCTCTGGTGGGAACCCACGACGACGGAGTGCTGTCAGGGTGAAGAGTCGAGGATCATCCCAGTCCCTATTTACATAACATAAACAAAATACAAGGAGTTAAAAATAGAATTGTTACAGAACAACTTTTTCCCTTTTCCTAAATATCCAAAACTGTAAAGTTCAAAACATATTTGAATGTGAGCATACTGTAAATACTGGTGGGAAATGGGTGGTTTCCTGAAATAACAGTACTATTTCAGACATTTTTTTCCATATCTTAAACCTATTCAAAACCATGTACATGTACTACACGTAAAAACTTATGGACACTGTATCGGTTCACTTGTACTGTGTACAACAACCATTTTGCTATAAACAGTAGCATCAATTTCACTACATTTTCTACTATTCAGAAATGCTTATTTTCAAACATTACTCCTATTGCCCCTAAGGACCGTACCCTTTTTTAACCAATCATGTCAGCTGTCATTCTCTCCTTGTTCTGTCTTGTTTTGTGTAATGTGTGTTCTGTGTCAACTGGTGGATTGGTAAATATGTGTTGTGGGTGAAATTCTCTGCTGTACAACTACAGTAGAACCCCTCTATTACAACCACTAAACTATGTTAATTACCAAGTTCAGCTGTCACCTGGTTTTGGAATAATCAATTTGCATTCGATTTAGTGGCCGCAATAGAGGGGTTCTACTGTATATCATTATTATCACTACATATACATTTCAATGCTTTGAATAGCGGTACTCCCTCCCTACAATGACCATCCAAACAGACTCACTCCTTACAAGGATGCTTGCTGCTGTTCCCCAAACAAGACATATACGACTAACTCTTTCACCGCTTAAAATTGTCATCTGCTGATATTTTCAAAGTTACATATTGAACATTTTGACAGATCAAACACAAAGACGAGTGACAAACAGCTTGAATCCAGATCAGACGCCATGTCACGCGGCGTCTGATCTGGATTCAAGCTGTTTGCAAATGTAAGCCAATTCACCTCTCTATAACAACTCCTTCCGAACAACACACACAATCTTTGTCTCCCGTTTGGGTGTTGTTGTAAGGAGGGACCACTGTTAAACTTACCTAACAAAACCTTGTGTAATGAGTTTTCCAATCTTTCTCTTGGAGACGACTGTGTAGTTGAGGTTCAGTCTCCCGTACTCCCACTGTACTGGACAGTACAGGTCCAATACATTACACAGCCAGTAGTATGATGAACGCCTAAAGAGTAATGAGGAAACACATGTGAGTCTATCCACTTATTTAGCATTGACATTTTCATACATAACTGGGGCCCGTTTCATAAAACTTCAAACGACAAATGTTTTTGTAAGTCAGGTTATAAAATTCTCAATTATTATTTATTTCTCCATCTAATCCTGTCTTGTGACATCTGTTTGGAATCGTCTTGAAGAGACGATTCCAAAAGATTGTCACAAGGCAGGATAAGATGGATAAATCAGAAATTAAATGTATTTTTAAGTTTTGAATTACGATCGTTTTTGTTGTACAATGTTTTATGAAACAGGCTCGAGGGCTCCAGTTAAGGAGAGAAATCAACAAATGAAATTTCATTTTCACACTTATTATCATGAAGTTTCATTCTCATCTTTCATTATAACTATTTTCTTCTATTTAGCCCCTTGACCAATAACATCATGTCTTTTTATGCCTTTAATGTATTCCTCCACAGAATAAAATAGTTCCATTTCATACTATAATGAATATGCACTGTAAGAAACGTTTTCTTTACCCTACTAGATGATAGCTTAAAGCAGAATGAAAGTAAAGCAGCATGTTGCTTAAAGCAGACTGAAAGTAAAGCAGAATGAGCTTTACGGCACATTCTGCTTTACTTTCAACCAACATTAAGTGGCCACCTGTCTCCAAAACTAGAAACAGGCTATGGGGTAAAGGGTTGAACTAAAAATGATGTTTGATCTTCACATTTCAAATTACAGATGGTCAGATGGTTAAAACAAATGTATCTCTTTACCTTGATTGGAACTCTTTAGTACAAAGAGAATGAGAAATATTCTCAATTGAATCACACAGACAGTGAGTAAAGTCATAGGTAGGGTAGATGCACCTGAAAAGCAAAATACAAAAGATTACCTTTCCATGTATCACATCAGCTGTGATCAAAGCATGATACAGTACAGTGGTATATTGGAAATATAAACTCAGGGCTCCAGATAGGAGGGAGTAAACTGCACAAATCCAACATTTTCTCCCTTATTTAAGCATCAAATCCTATGATGTTACTACTCATAAGAATCGTCTCTTCGAGACGATTCTTATGAGTAGTGACACCATAGGGTTTAAAGCAGAAAAAAAGATTTTATTTTTTGACATACCCCCTTATCTGGAGCCCTGTAAATTCATTGTCTTTCAAATAAAATTGTCTTTGAAACTTTGAAATTTTTCATTGAAATGAAACAATAGACTTGATTAGCCTCTCATTGCTCGGAATACCAAACAGAATTACTTAATAACCAAAATTTACGAAGATAATCTCTGACTTTGGAAAACAGTTTTCTTATGGTTTCGTCATTTGAGTTACAGAATTCTGCAAATCTCCTGAAAAATCATACCCTTGTATTATTGTATCATTTAAGGAACCTATTTGTTTTTATTATAAAGTGACTACAGGAAAGTGACTACAGAGAACTATCCAAGAAATATTGGGTATGCATCTTAGAAAATATTATCTATATGCTAGCAGATAGTATTTTAAAGCAGACTAAAAGTAAAGCAGACAGCGCCATAAGGCACAACCTGCTTTACTTTCAGTCTTCAATACTAGAAACAGGCGATGGGGTAAATATCAATGTTTGTATCTAAGTCAGGTTTTTACATCAATATAAAGTGTATTTTACCATTTGTCACCAGAGCGATGATGAGGAGTAAACTTGATTCTGTATGCTACTGGATCCTTCTTGCCTTCTTCCAGAGTTGTTTTCATTCTAAGAGTTGCTTCCCCTTCTTGGATCTTTCCATTCTTCATGTCCTTTTGGAATAGAAATCAAACTAAAAACAACTGTAATAGTACCTGATTATGATTCCTATAATTATTATGTGTAGTTAGACTACCAAGGGTTGGACATTCTCAGTACTAGCAATTTATATGACTTTCTGTGAATGATGGATGGTTTGGTTTTTAAAAAGTATAATACCATCAAAACCAAAATTATTTGATGATTTTATTTGATTGTTTATGATTTTATGTCGCTTTTAACAGTATCTTAGTCATATTGCAACGTCCAGAAAACTACAGGTGGAGTAAGATCAAAGAACCCTTTATGCACTGTTTCAGGAACAAATCGGCAACTGGGTAGAACAAATATTTTGATGAACAAAGGAACTCACTCTAGGCAAGTACAGCTATATGCATGACAAGAGTAAAACAGAAATGCATGACAAGAGTAAAGCATAATCTTCTTTAAAGGACTCGTTTTCCCCTGCATTATCCCTTTCCTCCACAGAAGAACCATAGTATGCCTCTACCAACTCCTTAACAAGCATACCACTAGGGAACAATCATTGATGACGCTGAATACAGCTTAAAGCTAGATGGCTTATACAGTCGCTTGCCTTAAATCCAGTTGGATATAGCAGATATACAATTTAAGATATGAATGAATGAAATGAATGAAATGAAAGACTTTATTAAAGAGGGTAGCCCATTTAGTCTAATGACTAATCCTCCATAGAAAACCAAAAACGAGTGTCAAACAGTTTGTATCAAGATGAAGGAAAGATATTAAGCTTACACAAAGCTTACACATGTTTTTAACGTCTTCACTGCCTTAACTGCAGTACAATGATTATTTGCAACAGTTTGGATCCTGATCAGATTCCACATGTGTTATTTGATCAGGATATAAAATGTTTAAGACTCAATTTTATATTTCTTTAGTCATTATTTCAATAGTCAAAATACCTAAATTCTAAATTTGAGAAAAAAAGCAGAAGTCAACTGTTAAAAGCTGATAACATCATGGCAGTGAAGGGGTTAACTCTTTACCCCATAGCCTGTTTTTCTAGTTTTTATTATAGGTGACTACTAAAAGCAGGTTCAAAGTAAAGCTGATTGCGCCCTAAGCCTGCTTTAAGTTACCACCTGAAAAAGTATTACTTCTGATACATATTCATGACTGTAGAGATTGAAATTATTTTCTTCCGCATAGGATTAAACCGAATGCGCTAAAAGGCGCTTCTAAAAAAATCTGATCTTCTTTTGAATGGCCTTGAACACAAGAATAACAGTTACTATACCTCAAACAACTGTAGTGATTCCTCAATGGGCCTGTCCCTCCAGGGGGAATCTGGTGGGTTAAATCCCTTGATGTCCTCTGCCCTCTGATGGCACACATAGGCATGGCCTCGCTTGGTCAACTCTACAGCATACTCATACAACTTGTCAAAGTTATCTGAGGCATGGGTAACCTTCCATGGCTTGTACCCTGTGACATAAAATAGAGTATAACCCCTCTATTATGACCACTACATTGTGTTAAATCATTAGGTATTTACGACAGGTGACTGCTTTCTGTTTTACTGTCACCTTGCTTTAACCTGTTACCTGCCTTTTATACAAATAATTAGCCTTCGTTTTAGTTGTCGTAATAGAGGTTTTTACACATTCATAAGATAGGGGCCATAAAAATAGTGTTTATTGAACATTCTACAAAGAGACTTGTTGAAGTTACCCATAGCTCGGGTAACTTTCCATGTTTTGAAGGGGAGCATTTAACAAGGGTTTATAGAGGACCAATGCACTGGTAACCTTCCAGGGGACCCGTAAGCAAGTGTTTAATGACAATTCTACAGTGAAGAAAAGCAGTCTAAAGAAAGTGAATGCCTGACCCTTTAAAATATTTTGCCAAAAGAAATCTGTTTTCACCCTTTACCCCATAATAATGCACCTTTTCACATTGGAAGAATTAATTAAATGCGTTAAATTTCCTATACAGGAGTTAAGGGTTAACACCTAAGCTATCAATTCAAGACATTGTTGACATCATGTACATCATGAGAACAGGGTCCATGCTTATACAGCATTTAAGTGGGGTCTGAAATCTAGGCTCAAATCTGACCATCAAATGCTTGAGAATGCACTCGGACTCAACGCAACAGAAGCAACTTTTAGCGCATTTAATTTATTCCTCTACATCAGAAAATAGTTCCTATTTAAACAGTCATAAACATGTGCCATAAAGATATATTTTTTCTACATTCTAGCAGATGGTAGCTTAAAGCAGGCTGAAAGTAAAGCAGGATGCGCCTTAAGGCGCATTCTGCTTTACTTTAAACCTGCTTTAAGTAGTCACCTATTTTCAATACTAGAAATAGGCTATGGGGTAAAGGGTTAAAAGCACTGGGCCTGGTCATGCATAATGTACCTAGCCATTCTACCATCTCCTTGATTGCCTTAAAGAACTTCTCCTCCTCCTTCTCGGGGTTGGTATCATCATACCTGAGGTAGGTAACTCCTCCATGGGCCTAGAAGACAAACATTCATCTGTATACATTTCCTAAATCAATAGTCAGCCATGTGCATTTATCATTCATAGTAAGGTAAGCACAATAAAACCTATGCTAATCGGCCTGTGATATATAAAGGTAGCATTCCTTGTGCCCTGCATTAAGCAATAACTAATAATTGAGAGGCAGCTTAACACAGGTTTTAAAGTATTTCAAAAACAAGACGTCACATTATAGGAAAATTTCAAAATAAAATTGTTCATATTGGAGATTATTGGAGCTAAATCCTTAAGTTTGATTCAGCTAAAATTAAAGCAATATCTCTTTCTCTTTTTTGCCTCATTTTTTGGCACACAGGATAAAAACTAAGAAACATGTTAAACTGGAGAGTAGCTGACAGGGGTGTAATGTGTAAAATAATACTAGGTCACTTACTCTGGCATACCCAAAGTTAAAGTTGATTGCTTTGGCATGACCAATATGGAGAATTCCATTGGGCTCTGGGGGGAATCTGGTATAAACCTGAAAACAAACATATACATCTGTAAATATGTTGCACTTGCATTGTCAAATGTGGTATATAACTGGGAAAAAGCACTCCCAGTGAAGTTGGAACTGAGAATTTATCCATAATCATGTACGCTTCTAGGCAGTGAGATATAATTATCTTCTCTTTAAGTGGCAACTTCTGAAGAAACACTGTTAGCCCCCAAAGCATATTACAATGTGTACATGTTATAGTTATACATTTTCCAGTTTTCATGCATGTTATTTGTTTCAAAATGATGTTTTAATGTTGCTCACTTTTGTTATTCCCATTCGTCGTCTCATACAAATGAAATTCCGATGACAAAACCTATGGGAAAATTTTGTCAATGCCTACCTACGCCTTTTCTGCTATCGACATTCTGTTCACAGTCAATCAAACCCCAGTTGCACACTCAAGACGATTTCCTCAAAATTTGAACTCAATGAAACCGCATTTTTGGGGGAAATATTAAAATAACCCATCTGCTATTAGCTTAAATACTGAGCCTTTTTTTAACACAATGTAGACCCAGGTCAGACAGCTCCCATCTGATCAGGATATTCACTGTTTTCTTATATGAATGAATATTAACCCATAACTCCATTGCCTGTTTCTAGTATTGAAGATAGGTGACCACTTAAAGCAAGTTGGAAGTAAAGCAGAATGCACCTTAACTCTTTGACCCCTAGTCCCGCATATAGGCGTGCTTTTCAAACAGTGTACATGTGAATAGTACACATGTCCTATGCAAACAGTGAAGACCCAGATCAGAGGGCTCCGAAAGGAGCCCTCTGATCAGGGTCTTCACTGTTTGTCACAATGCCAAAAATTGACAAAAACAACCCTTAAAAGTCAGAAATGGACTTGTCTAAAATGGAAACTGGCATTGTCCATTTAAAGTTTCAGGGAGGAAAGAGTTAAGACACATTCTCCGTTACTTTCAGCCTGTTTTAAGTTACCATCTGCTTTCTCATGACTTCAATGGAGAAATGGGCTAAGCGGGAGTGGTATTAACCCATTACCACAGTGCCTGTTTCTAGTTTTGAAGACATATGACCACTTAAAACAGGTTGAAAGTAAAGCAGAATGCGCCTTGAGGTGCATTCTGCTTTACTTTCAGCCTATTTTAAGCTTCCATCTGCTAGGATATAGAAAATATTTATTTTTAAACTTATTCATGACTGTATAAATTGGAAATATTTTCTTTAGTGGAGGAATAAATAAGAGGCGTAGAAAGATGTGTTTATAGGGTAATGGGTTTAACTGATTGTAGGATAATTTACCTTCCCTCCAGTCTGTTTCAGATGTTCTTTCAGCAAATCCATGGTTTTGTCCGTCACAACATAGCCATCGGTTTTGTAGTTTTCACCTTAGGAAAAAAAAGCACCATTTCATAAATCAGTTCAAATGTAACACAGTCAGTAAAGGTGAGTAAACTGAACAGTTCAAACATTTTCTCCACTTTATGTCTCCACAAATCTCTATGGTGTGTTACTCATTAGAATCACCACAAACAGATGATTCTAACAGTAGTTACATGTGGTTTGAGTTTTCTAAATGGGAAGTACAGTGGAGAAAACGTTTTCCTTTCCCAATAAACCTGTTTATGTTTAAACTATTACAGTAAACTCCATTTGTAACGATATCGCATGTAAAGATATATTGGTTGTAACGATACAGATCCTTCGGTCCCTGCCAACCTTCTATATATTTCAATGTAGCTAACTCCGTTTGTAACGATATCGCTTGTAAAGATAATCTGGATGTAAAGATGTTACTTTTCGGTCCCCTGCCTCCAGTTTGCTCGCATGTAACGATATTTTCACCTATGTAGAGATGGAAGCCAATCCCGGGAAAGGTGTGAAAACTATCGCTAACAAGTTTCAATCAAACAATTGTGCGTGTGCAATGCACCATGTACGTAGTCGAATTATATGCGTACTTACCATTACATGAGAGTTTTCAAGTTTTGTTGTCTCATCAAATCACTTTGAGATGACAAGATTTCTACATGAATTCATATTTGGTGAAAAATTCATAACTACACATTCAGTCTTTGTTTTCATTCACTCGCCCACACGATACTTCATCATTATCTACATCTAACATCTAAACATTACTGACCACCTTCATCAGGTTGAAGATTATGTCAAGAGTTGTGTGCAATAACGCAAAATGGGTGACTAGGCCGTAACGGACCTGTAATATGTATGTGTACTGTCGGAAACACAATGCGTTGGATTTACAATCAAAATACCAAATCATTCAACAGGTCAATGAAGGACTTAGAAAAATAGAAAAAGACATTTTTTTGGAAGTATGCATTGTCTGACTACTTGATATTTCGTACCTGGATTCATTAACCATGTTCATTTCCAGTTTACTATCGTGATCCAGTATGTCTGAACAATTAGAAGGACAATACGCAAATCATTTGTAAATAGTTAATACCTGCATAATAAGTTTACTTGTGCCAGTTGAAACAAAGAAAGAGATAACTACCATTAAAATTTATAACAGGTCAGAATAGTCTTTATTTCGCCGGTCTTAAAATGTGGCGAACTTTATGTCGTAACCATTGTTTCGGATAGCACACAATTCAGATCCTGTCGTGAAGAAACACCAGATTGCTTGTAACTATATTCGGATGTAACGATTCTTAATCCACGGTCCCCTGAATATCCTTATAAGCTGAGTTTACTGTATTTCCATTGCAAACAGTTTTGGAGCCAGATCAGACGCCGGGTCACCCGGCGTCTGATCAGGCTCCAAGCTGTTTGCCACTCAGATTAAAATTTACTATCAGGATTGTCTTAGTTGTCATTTTCTCCATTTTAATGCAATGCGTTTGCGTTTTGTTTGCCTTATAACGGGAAAGAATAAAGATTTCTCCACTGTATCTAAACATTTAACATTTACAGTGAGGGGAGCAAGTACAAACATCATTTGAAAACAGTGCACACCTTGATCAGAGGGTTCTGAATTGTTTTCAATACTTTTTACTCATGAGGAGATATCCCATAAGAATAAACATACAATGGTAAATGGAAGAGTCAGTTTGACTTGAAAATGTCTATAAAACATGAAGCCACTAAACCCAATGTCTAACAAGAGAAATATAGCTAAACACAAAGTCTAACCAAAATGACATACTGACAGATGAACTAACAGTAAGGACATACGCTATTATGGCAGGAAAAAAACGCATAAAATTTAGTTCAGCTGTGTAAGGAGTATAACCAATGAACTGGCTTGGGGATTCTGATGAGAGTTCGTAAACTTCTATTTCCACTGGGGGGCTAACTAAAAATCACAATGACCAGTTTCGCACAGAAGTCCCGTATATAAATTCAATGACGACTTCAGTTGGTATCATATACATATACAATGTACTTCGTTTGATATCATATACATATTCTGTATACGGGGCTTCTGTGTGAAACAAACCTCCTGATACTCCGTTGGCCCCCAGTGATTTCTAGCCTTTTATCCTTAATGCCTCCACTTACTTACTTACTTACTTTGTGATGCCTCCACAAAACCCTATAATGTGACTACTCATTAGAATTGTCGCAAAGCGACAATTCTAATGAGTAGTCACATTATAGGGTTTGATTGAGGCATAAGGATTTTAGCGTTTGAAATACCGCCCTAGTCTGGGGCCCTGACTATTAACCTACCAGTCTTGTGGAACTTGATAGCCTCCCCCATCATCTCCATGAAGCTCATTACCTCCCCATCTTTACCCACAACTGAAACACAAACAGTGACAGTGTTAGTATAACTCTCAAAATAAGGAGAGTAGCTCAAGTACTCAAATCCTTATGTTTGTAAAGAAGGGCTACTCCAGGTAAGAGTAAACCATACATAAGGAAACTCTTTCAAATGTTTCTCTTATATATACCTTCACTGAAAAATTATGTTCTGGTTACTCTTTTTTAACTCATTACTGCAAAAATATACACCAAAGACAATAGCTCGACTTTGTCCAGTCATAAACATATATCATAAGAAACATTTCCTTTATCCTAGCAGATTGTACTTTAAAGTAGGCTATAGGTAAAGTAGACCTGTATGTTACCTTGATAAAGGCACTGGTAAGTGCAGAAACGTCATTTATTAAACAACCAGATAAAACCTATCAGCCTATGTCATTCTCGTTTAAAGTAGGCAGAAAGTAAAGCAGATTGTGCCTTAACGTACATTCTACTTTACTTTCAACCTGCTTTAAGGTGTCCCCTAAGTTCTGTCTTCAAAACAAGTAACAGGCAATGGGGTAATGGGTTAAATATTTAAGCTTATCATCAACTGTTTTCAGTTTATCTACCCGTAAATGGACAAGTATTTACAATAAGAATTCCATGGAATTGGGAATCTAAAAACGATGCTATACAACAACTAAATCAAGAAATGCCAACAATGGAAAAGCAAGGCATAGGTCTTGCTTTTCCCCTTAAGTTGCCGCAAAACAAATATGACATCCTTAGACAGCTGGCCTGATGAGATATTAGTGCTAAGAAGGCATTAATTAAGCCTAGGTCATTGCTAAAGTACAGAACATAAGTAATGCAGAAAGCTCCTATAGGAGCATTACTTTTGCCCTGCATTTAGCAAGTGAGAAGTTATTTGTTCTTCCTTCTTTCTTAGTATATGCTTAAATAAAAGTGATCCTTTTTGGGCAACTATATTGGTAATGACTTGCCCTGACTCAATGTTTACTTGTCCTGGACAATGTAACAACTATAAATGTCAAGCTCTGGTTAAACTCACAGTTTTCCGAGGTAAGTGCGTCTTTTTTCATTTCCATCTTCTTCTTAGCATTTTCTGCATCTTTTGGAGGTTTTGCTGCCTGAAAAATAAAAATCAGTATTATGATCAAAGTCAATCACATACAGTCGAACTTCTATATCTCAAACTCTGTAATATCAAACATACCCGTATTTCACAGTTAAAACGTGGCTAAGCCCCGTTTTGACTTTGAAACACGCGGTGACGGGTATGTTTGACTTAACTAAGCATGAAGTAATGTAAATTATGTATCCAAATATCGGGTAGTTCCAGGAAAGCAAGTTCAAGATATCGAAGTTTGACTGTACCAAAAACCCTTTCCTTCATGAAACCTCAAACGGAAAATTCTAGTTTTCAATTTAGTCTAGTCCATTTTTGACTTTTTATGGTTGACTTTTACAATATATGTCAAAACGACAAACAGTGTATTCCTCACATGTGCACTGTTAACAAATGACGCATATATGCGGGACTAGGGTTCAAAGAGTTAAAGGTAACAGAATACCTGGAAGGGGGCCCACTGATGTGGATGACGCTCCTGCACCTGCACGTTAATCTAAACACTGATGATGATGATGATGATGAGAAGGGTGGATGGATGCAGACAAAACCTATAGTCTCTTTATTTCTACAAAAGCTTGCTACCTAACATTTGTACTGCATTGAACAGTTAAATGTTTGCGATATGCATGCTTCTATAAAGAGTGGTCACTTAACCCATTACCCCATTACCGCCTTTAAACGCCTTTATTTATTCCTTTAATGAAGAAAATAGTACCAATTTATACTGTCACAAATATAAATCATAAGAAAAAGTTGTTATATCCTAGCAGATAATAGCTTAAAGCAGGCTGAAAGTAAAGCAGAATGCACATTAAGGGGTCAACCTGCTTTAAGGGGCCACCTATCTTGAAAACTAAAAACGGACTATAGGTTAATGGATTAAACCTTTCCTCCACACAGGTGGCAGCTTTAAGCAAAATGAAAGTAATGCAGGGACTTTCTGCTTTACTTTCATCTTGCTTTAAGCTTCAAACAATTTTGACTATAGGTCAAATGCATTTATGGTCATGTAGGAAAGGGTACATTATAGTGGTTCATGATTCTGTACTGTTTTCTCAAACATATTCACATTCATTCAAATGAAAATATTCAGGCATTTTATCTAGACCAATTAATTTATTCTTTCTACCCTTATGAGAAAGAATATTGCCTGATAGCTTATGGTAAGACGATTCCTATACAAGCGAGATTAAGAGTCACGTTTTTACATCCTTGCTCATACGTTTCATGACTGTTACCTTTTGTTTTGATGGTTTTTCAAGATCCTCTGCTGTCTTTGGTCCCAGTAAATCAAGTACCTGTAAACAGTTACAAGAGCTTTCAGCAACAATGTCAGTCTATCAGCAGCAAATACAGTATTAGGACGGACACCTGGACCCAAGGTTTTAAAACTTAAGGTGGTTCGCGGGTCAGCTTATTCTGTGTCAGAATTATTTGAAACCTTGAGAGAGAAAAATCGTTAAAATAAAAAAAAATTACAGTGCCGTTTTTTTCTGACAGGACCTTTTGTCGAGAAAAGCTCCTTTATTAATAAACAGGAATATTTTCTTTATAATATGATATAACTCAATAATTTCTGTACATTCAAGTAAACAATACATAGACTATAAGATATTGAGCAAACAAATGTATTTCATGACATATTTTCTGGAAATATCAATATTTTAAAAAAGTCAAATTCTGAAAAAGTCAAATTACAAAAAATCTAGCTGTTTAACATACACTAATTTTATTCTTCTTAGATAAATATAACTTAATTCTACTAGTCACGAAAATATAATGAAAATCTACAGTAGAATTTACATTTTATACATGATTTCCTGAAATTCTGACAAAATGTTTACACAAAACGAGTAACCTCCCTTGAGTTCAACTTTGAAATGCCGTCAGCTCTAAATAATACCATAAGTCAAACCTGTAATAAGGAACCATTGAATACCGTAGCCTGTAGATATTTAAAGGCAGGTGACTGCTAAATGCATAACAAAAATAATGCATAAAAGCTCCTTTAGGATCTATCTTTTAGCATCACTTTTGTCCTGTATTAAGCTGCCATCTGTCATATAGGCTATAAATCCTCACAAATTTAGCTGTCACTTGACAATACTTGCATCTGATATTATTCATTATTACGTGACTAAAGATAGCCTGTCCTTTGATCACTGCGTTATGAATTGACTAGTCACTAAAATCAGACGATTTATTAAAAAAAAGTTTTGAACCGAGTGGGAATCGAACCTAGAACCTTTGGATTGCAAGTCAATCACCGTACCAACTGTGCTAACAGAGAAGACACCGAAGCAGATCAAACTTTTCTTTATCTAATTTTTTTACTATAAGCACCTGCCGCAAAGATCAGGTGAAAGTCATCAGCATTTCCGGAACTCGAGATGCGGGCTGCCCACTGTCGAACCACCTTAAAACAAACTCTGTGCTCAAAACTTAGTTTTTATTACATGCTCTAGTTTTTACAAAACATGCTTGAGCTGATTTAAGTAACCTGATTTGGATATATTTTTACAATAGAATTATGGTATGCAACTACTTGTTATTCACAAAACGTTTGCTGAAGTGTTATGAGCTGAGAAAAATTCTGAGTTTTTAGCATAGAGTTCATTTTAAGTTTTATAACCTTAGGGCCTGGCTCGAAGGTTATAGAGTTCGTGTTGAGTGTGAGATTGATCTCAGCATTTGATTGGTAAGATTTGAGCTTTTGCTCAAATCTGACCCATCATAGGCTTGTAGAAGAATCTTAGATTCAACACAAACTCTTTATACCCTTGGACCCTGAGCTAACAGTGTAGACCCTGATCAGACTGCTCCCTCCTAAGCAGTCTAATCAGGGTCTATACTATTTGCCATTCAGCTTGCACCTCTTAGACAAAATACTGTGTGATAAAAACATTAAGTTCAAATAGTATGATAAATATGTCAATTATACAAGGTATACCATACTTTAGGAGTGTTATTGTGCTCTCGGAAAAATTACAGTTCAGTCTCAAATTAATAACTCAAAACTCCATTAATCACTTCACTGCCATGACGTCATCTGCTTTAAACAGCTGTCATGCTTTTATTTTTAAAATTTATATTTAAGGTACTTTGATTTAAGAATTATTGAACTGAGTGTGAAACAGGAATGTGGCATCTGATCAGGATCCAAACTGTTTGTAAATAACCATTGTACTCTGGGTAAGGCAGTTAATTGTATATCTGTTTTTCTCATAGGATTTGAGCTAAAATAAGTGAGAAAATATTGGATTTGTACAGTTTACTCCCCCTTATCTGGAACCCTGTGTGTACTTACCTGCATATCAACTTCACTTTTAATAGCTTTACCATCAGCCCACTTCAGTTTTGACCGCGCCTCTCCTATAATATAAAATAAAATTGGTGTCTAAAGATTTGGAATTTCCCAACAGTTTTTTTTGCTAATGATTAAAATATTTCATCTGGCTTTCTTCTCTAATTTAGATTTTGTTGACAGAAGAGTAAAGAGCATTGTGTCCAAACCAGACTTAAATTAACTCTTAACCCTTTACCCCATAGAAGCACCTTTTAGTGCATTCAATTTATTCCTCCACTGAAGAATATAGTTCCAATGTACAGTCATGAACATGTACAAAGACATATTCTGCATATGCTAGCAGATGATAGCTTAAAGCTGGCTGAAAGTAAAGCAGAATGCACCTTAAGGTGCATTCAGCTTAACTTTCAACCTGCTTTAAGTGGTCACCCGTCTCCAAAACTAGGGTTAATCCTTCCTTCCATACAAGCGCCATATGATGGCTTTACCCCTTCCTCCACTTAAGCACCAAATATGTATATATATCCAATGGTGTTAAATGAAGGTGGTAACTAAAGACAAGATCGAAATAAAGCAGAAAGGTCCTTTAAATGGACAATTCCTGTTTCCAATAAAATGTAGTCCAATTTTTACTATTTAGGGTTGGGGATTTTTTTTAACAATTTATTGCAAATGATAAACAGTGCAGACCCTGATCAGTAGCCCTCTGATCTCGGTCTACACTGTTTGCAATGGACAATTTTACTCTACCCATGTACACTGTTTATAAAGGATGAGTACACTTGTCCCTAGGGCTCTATATCAGTTATTCTCTTTTAATCCAGTCATCCGGGTATTTAATGTCATACGCATAATCTTGGTCCTTCATTCGGATGGCGTCAGTCTTACTCGGAGAAACAATTAATTCTAATTTTCAGTAAAATCACGCTTTTGCAACTTATGTAAGACCTTCTTAGTATTAAAAGGACCTATTCAGATAATAATGCGTAAAAAAGAATGAGATTAAACGCGCCGCTGCACTAGCTTATGTAGATTTCGGGTTTGTTGTCCCCGAGTGCGCGTGCTCGCTAAGTGTAAACCTGGGCTCCAGATAAGAGGTAGTTTTTTCAACAAATCCAACATTTTCTCACTCTTTCTAGCACCAATCCTATGGTGTTACTACTCATTAGAATCGTCTCGAAGAGACGATTCTAATGAGTAGTGACACCATAGGGTTTAATTCAGAAATAAAGATTTTAGGTTTTGAAAAGTTAAGCTTATCTGGTGCTCTGGTAAACAAACAGGGTATGACGTAGCACTGGAAAAGAGAATGTAGCCCTCTACCTTTGAAACTGTTGGATATGATTTATTGGTTCTTGACTAGTCTATAGAGGAAGGGTTGATCCAAATTAGTTGTGAATATTTGTGTTGTACTTGACAGTCTAACAGTTATAAATACAAGACAAAAGTAATGTTGATGGCTTTTTTACTACTTTCATCTTGCAATACGAAATAACAATTTGGTTTGGTTTAATTCTAATCCTTTTTTTGCAAACTTTGGACTTATTGGATGTTTCAGAGAGAGATGGACGGATACAGAGGAACCTTGGTGATACCCTACTTTTTTTGATAGAGCACTCTGGTTCTTTTGCATGCCTAGCGTACAGCACTGATACATAGGACCTCTGTTTAAAGTCTCATCAGAAGGACTTGTTATTACCCCTGGATTGCCAAGACGCTCGTCAGATCGGCTCTTTCTGCCAAAAACGTCTCAAACTAAATACATCACTCTGTATCGCACTGTCAACTGGTAATGTGTATACATTAGACATAATTTTACTATGCCTGTGATAACGATCCAAACTGCTGATAAATGCAAGAACACTCAAGCAAAGGCAGAGAAAGTTTGGGCCTTTTCATAAACAGTTGTGAAACTTACCCATAAGGATGCCCATGTTGAACTTGTAGCGCCGAGCCACTAGGTCTTCCTTGTGTTTTTTCAAGACTTCTTCCACCGCTGCCTCGACCTGGTCAGGAGTCACCACAACGCCTACCCCACACTCCTCCTCAAACGCCGCAGTATTCACAGGTTCCATTGGATTATGCTTGAAATAATCCAAGGCCGCTGCGAGAAACAATTACAGATAATAATGAAATCTGTGTTAAGTGACCACTCAATGAAGAAGTAAATAAATAAATAATTACTGGTTTCCATTTGATGCAGGGCAAAAGTAATACAGAAAGCTCCTAGGATCCAGATCCATACAATTTCAAAGCGTGTTGAATCATTACATTCTGAAGACTCTTACCTCTTTCAACACCATGGACCTGTCTAAAATATACTTATAAAGGATTACATTTGCAAACAGTGTAGACCCAGATCAGAGGGATCCTATAGGAGCCCTCTGATCTTGGTCTACACTGTTTGCTTATTTAGACCAGTATTTATTTGCGAATAGGTTCATTTAGCAGGTATTATACTTCATTGTGTTAGTTCTTTTTGACACTGCTAGCAGTGTCAAACTACAGATCAGTCGCCAGTGATCAAGTGAACAGACCAGTTCACGAAACTGTCTGGGTAAATATACCTTTCTAGCAGTGTCAAAAAGAACTAAAACAATGCAGTATTTATTAAACTACCTAGAACTCCAATAAGACTGATTCATGTTTTGGCAACTAAAAAGATCCACAAGGGAACCTTATAACCCACAACAGTTACTTAGTGTTGAAAGAGATAATAATAGACGAAACTAGTTGATGTATCTGTACTGTTCTAGCCTTATCTAGATCTGTCTAGCATCTTTTTGTCTTGTTGTTTGTGTAAGTCATCAGTATAAGCTACAATAAGCCTTTAGATTAGGGGGAGTAATTTGAACAAATCAAACATTTTCTCACTCATACAGCACCAAATCCTATGGTGTTACTACTCATTAAAATCGTCTCTTTGAGACGATTCTAACGAGTATTGACACCATAGGGATTAAAGCAGAAATAAAGATTTTAATTTTTGAAATACTCCCCTTATCTGGAGCCCTGACAGTCAATCTTGAATTAAGCAACCCAGTGCTCCAGATAAGGAGAGTACATGTACCGTATATCAAATTGTTAAATCAGAGCACCAGATAAGGGTAGTTTTTCAAAAACTAAAATCTTTATTTCTGAATTAAACCCTATGGTGTCACTACTCATTAGAATCGTCTCGAAGAGACGATTCTAATGAGTAGTAACACCATAGGATTTGGTGCTGAAATGAGTGAGAAAATGTTTGATTGGTTGAAATAACTACCTCTTATCTGGAGCCCTGGTTAAATCCTTATGTCAGTAATAAACCCTTCAGTGTGACTACCCAATAGAATAGTCTCAGAGACAAGTCTACTGAGTAGCCACACTGTAGGGATTGGACCAGAAAATGTTGAATATATCTAGTTTATTCTCTATTATCTGGAGCCCTAGTAACCATGCAGTGAAATAGCATGGATACCTCTAAAGACAAGTGAACGCTTAATGCAGGATAGAAATAATGCAGAAAGATTCTATAGCAGCAGTCCCTTTTTCTATTCTGTAGTGTCACTTAACCCATTTAACCCTTTCCCACGGTTACCCGAAAAACCGAAAACAGCTGTTTTCGCGAAAACAGGCTGATCTTACGAAAACAGGCTAGAAAAAAGGTTTTATGTACTGGAAACGTATTTAAAAGGATATATTTCAATTTATTGGTTTATAATATATTAATAGTGCTTCTATATATTTAGTTTTCGATAAAAAATGCTTTTTATTGAACAAAATCGGTGACGGTATGAAAAATGTTGGTCTGTAATATCAGACGAAAACAGCATAGAAAATATGTGTTGTGTGCTTCTATCGCATTCAAAGACATAAACACTGTTTAATAATAATAATTTGAGCTAATAACAGTCATTTAGGCTAAAAAAAGTTGTCTTTCATGACCTACAATCGCCAATAAAATTGACCCGAATCGGCGAAGCTATGAAAAATATCGGTCCGTAATAACTAATGTCACACGAAAACAGTACAGAAAGTATGATTTGTGTACTAATATCATACGTTGAGAAAACTAAAAGCATATATTCCAATTGAATGTTTTATAATGATTTAATAATGGCCCCTTTCCGATAAAAATGCTTTTTATTGACCAAAATTGGCGACGGTATGAAAAATGTTGGTCTGTAATAGCATACGGAAACAGCATAGAAAATATGTGTTGTGTGCTACTATCGCATTCAAAGACATAAACACTGTTTAATAATAATAATTTGAACTAATAAACGTTATTTAGGCTCAAAAAGTGACCTTTGTTGACCTACAATCGACAATAAAATTGACCAAAATCGGCGACGCAATGAAAAATATCGGTCCGTAATATCACATGTTTGTTGTTTGCAATGTAATTTCTGAGTTAATTAAAAACAAAGGCAGTATGACTAAGGGCATTTCAAAACGAGTATCAAACAGTTTCGATCCTGATCAGACGCCGCGTGACGCGGCTTCGGATCAGGATCCATACTTTTTGCAACGCGCTTATAAGCGTTATTGAGAGTGAAAGCGTTAAAGAATAGCTCGCTCATAAAGCTTAGCTGATGTCCGCTTATAGCAGGCAGAAAGTAAAGCAGAACGCGCCAAGCGCGAATTCTGCTTCACTTTCAACCTGCTTTAAGCGGGAACCTGTACTTAAAACTATAAAAAGGATGTGGAGTAACGGGTTTACTAAAGGTAATAGGTTTCAAAACATATATGGCGATATGTATTATAAGTATTAATAAATAAAAAAGGTTGTCTTTGTTGGCTAACTATCGGCGACAAATTGAAAAATACCAACCTGCCTTAACACATTCACCCCTGAAACTTTTAACGGAAAATTTCAATTTCAAAATTTGTCTAACCAATAATTTAATATCTTGGGTTTATTTGAACAATATGTTTCAAAATGACAAACAGTGTAGACTCTGATCAGAGGGTTCATTAAGGAGTCCTCTGATCAGGGTCTACACTGTTTGCATGCGACAAGTGTAATCATCACAAGTAGGCCTACACTGTTTGTAAATGACGAGTATACTCATCTCTAGGGTTGAATGTTTTAACTTACGAAAATCTAAATTTGTTTATACGAAAACGCCCTCTAAAATAGGTGTTTACACACTCATATTTTTAAAAAAAATGCACAAATGAAAATTTATAATTATATTTTGATCATATCGTCGAAATTCCGACTCAAATTTGCTATATAATAACATATGTCCGCTTAAAGCAGGCAGAAATTAAAGCAGAATGTGTACAATGAACTAATCATCTAAAATCCCGTTTAAAAAACTGTTTTGACCTTGACGTTCGCAAACGCCTCGAAATATATTATACATTTATATATCGGCAACCTAAATAGACCCTGGTGAGGCAAATCATAAAGGAGCATCTTGGTTTGCAGAGACGAAATGCGTATTCATTTGGTAAATGGTTGAGATCACATATCGGACAGCCGAAAATGCCCAAAATTGGCTTTCAATACTTCTATAAGTCGATATATATGTGTATAATTAACTAATCATCCAATAATCCCGTTTAAAAACTGTTTTGGCCTTTACTCTCGCAAACGCCTCGAAATATATTATGAATCTATGTATATGGGCAAAATGAGTAGACCCTGATGAGGCAGATCGTAAAGAAGCATTCTGGTCTGGGTTCACCTGTTTGCAGAGGCGTAAGGCGTATTCATTTGGGAATTGGTTGAGACCGCGCATCGGTTGAAAAACTTAATTCCCAAATAAATGCCGATGGTAAAAGTTTCTTTTGTTTAATTAAATTAAGCCTAAATTTGAAAAATTGACTTAAAAGGTCAATAATTAAAAACAATGTTGTAAACTTGTCTGAAATAAGTCGGAATTAGTTAATAAATCCGAATATGAGTAAATTGTACATAATTACCAAAACGATAGAATAATCCAATAACGAATAACTGTAACAATTTTTTCCTGTTTGGATTCCACACATACGACGAGTAATTTACAGGATTTGTATTTGTATGAAGTGTGTCAGTACCACCGCTCGGCTGACACGCGTCCACCGCTGACACGTGTTGCTCAAACAAACACGACCCTTCTCTGATGGCTGGCACGTGCAAGGATAGCCTTTGATGTAGCCGTCACATTCTTCATAATTTCACATAGGTGTAAAATCTTAAAATTTATAAAAACAAAGGATGGGTCTGCTGTGTCATTCTTAGTTTGGTTTTGGTTAGATACGTTACAGTCTAAATTAAATGGAAAACACCAAGCTTCATTGTTTCTTCTGTAAGTCATTGTCTGGTCAAGTAATGTTCGACGAAGATGCCAGCGCTGCCCTGGTTAGGTACGTACTACTCATATAATACTTTTATCCTGTCTCGTTTCCTTCTTGTCAAATCAACTATCGATTTAGCCATTTCCTTATTTACCATATGGCATTTGTCTATTGAAAAGAAGTGACCACTTATAGCAGGTTGAAAGTAAAGAAGAACGTATCCTAAGGCATATATTCTGTTAACTTTCAGATTGCTTTAAGTTACTATCTGCTAGGGATAATGAATTATGTCTATATGGTCTAAGCACGGATGAATATTGTATTGTATATTGAATAACACATCTGTTATTCATTCGTGGTCTAAGTCGTTGAATTTATTGTCGTCTGCTGAATTGCCATAGCTGAAAAGTACATGAATGTACGTTGTCGTCCGTTTCATCCTTTTACTCCATGATCTTTGACTATTTTTGAAGAACATCATATCATGTTGAAAGTAAAGCAGAAAGCACCCAATCTATAATGCTTTACTTTTCTGTTCTGCTTTAATGTACCATCTCGTATGATAAAGAATAATATTCATTATGGTGGACATTATAAACAGATATAGTTTTCGTCCTTGGCAAATTAAATGCGTGAAATGAGCCTGATGTATACTGTGTATGCAGAGGATTAACCCATTCCTGTTTCTAGTTTTGAGTTCAATACAAAGTTTAATTGAAGTTGGTGCATATATAACATTTAACATTTGCTATGAATATAGCTTTTTACCGACACAGGCCTTTAATTTGATCACAGGTGACCACTGACCACTTAAAGCTGGTTGAAAGTAAATCAAAATCTGATTTGCTTTCAGCCTGCTTTAAGTTTATGGTGCATATTGAAGACTGTATTAAGAAGGATTAATTTCAAAAAGTTTTTCTAATAATTTTGTTTTCAAGCTATCTATTGGCTACGGAGTAATTAGACCGCTCTAATTACTCGGTGCTATTGCCCAAGGAATAATGAATTAAATCAGTATTTTCGTAAAAGTGTCGTCGGCAAAAAGTATTTAACTAAGGTTTATGCATATTTTATTTAAGAAAAGTCTAAGACAATTGTACAACAGTTTGGCCCCAGATCAGACGAGACATTATGCAGCATAATGCTGTTTGCGCGCCTATGCCAGACCACTACTAGTAATATAATTGTCTCATGTATTTGCATATATGTATGTAAACTGAGATTTGAAATAAAGCAATTTGAAAATATAATCTTGGTTATAATCCCCAATATTTGTCTATCAATTAGTACCCTAATGTGTTAATTGGTTAAAAGATCGAGCTTATCACCGGGTATCAAACTGTGTGTTGGTTGTTGACAGTTATGATTATGGACGAACATGGTAGATCCTTAAAGCATGTTGAAAGTAAAGCAGAAGTAACATTCTGCTTTACATTCAACCTTCTTTAAGCTTCAATTTGCCTATATAAAGAAACAATTTCTTATGGTACATAGTACTACATATTCATCCGAGGGACGAGTATACTCGTCATAAACAAACAGTCGAAACAAAAATTTCAGCTCCTGATCAGAGGATTTTTCGGAAAAGTATAGGTTAACAATTGAAAAACTGACAAGAAGAGGAAATGCCCTCCAGAAGCAGGCTGAGACAGAGATGGAGCTGCTGAATATGTACGGAGTAAGTCAGCGCTGGAGCTTCGCTTCCATTCACAGATTTTAGTTTTTTAAATACTTCCCTCATATGAAGCTCTGCAATGCGTTTCAATATTTAATGTTGTACACATATTGTAAACATATTAATTTAAACTATGATATTTTTTTTTTTCATGTCGCCGGACCCCTCCTGTACAGCATTTGAGCTGTGGATTACGTGAATTCTATCAACACTTGATTCAATTGGATTATTATATGAATGTGTGTTTTGTGTTTTATCTGTGATTATGACACGTGAGCATGTAATTCGCAATGCTGGATTATATTAGTGAAAGTGCTTGTGTAATGTTTTCACTCGGATTTATTAAGTGCTACCTGATTTGACAGTGGTGTAGATCTGCAGGAAACCCTCTATATAACAACCCTAAACTGTGTATGTTCATTGGGACTGCTTAAAGTATAGCGAAAGTCAAACTGGAGCATTCTATTTTACTTTCACCATGCTTTAAGCTGCCACATATCTTACATAGTACATGCTGACTGAGAATTAATTAACATTCTTTTTACAGTCCGTAATATGGATGCTTTATCAAATGCTATTTATTAACTCACACAGGGCTGCCATCTCCGCATGTTTCCGATTTTTTGTGTTGGTAATTTTAAGCAGGTTACAAGTAAAGCAGAATGCTCAATGCGCATTCTGCCTTACTTTCAAACTGCTTTCAGTGGCAGAATCATCAATTCCTACATTAGAAAGCATAGGGTTTTATATAAACTAATGGCAGCCCTGTCATAATGTTCTTATGGGCGGTGTTATATATGTGCTCGTGATTTTTATTCAATCAAGATACAAGATACAAGAAACTTTATTTATAGTCGGGTGTTTTCACAACATATATAACATTAGCTAAAAGCTATTTACCGACATAATAACATAAGTTTCTTAACAGTAAGATTAACTAACAGCCTGTAAAAGAAATACATTATCATGTTAATACAGTAAAATTCTACAAAGTCTATTATAAAATACATTCATACATCACAGATTTTTGATATCACATATGAGATAGCATGCTTTAGCTGCTGCACAAATAGAGAATGAATAGTGAACAGGGGGATTATAAGCAGACAGCATAGACCAGATCAGACATCAAGTAATTTGTTGCCCCATTAGGGTGAGTGATTGTCTGCATATACCACATCTAATATATATCTTGCATTTTAATGTGCTACATTTAACCCATTCACCGCCTGACCTGTTCTAAATAAGCCTCGTGATTTTTATTCAATCTAATATATATCTTAATGTGCTACAGTTAACCCCTTCACCGCCTGACCTGTTCTTATCATTTATCTAATTAATTTCTTTGGCAAACCACCTGCAAAATTACCTCTACATCTTATTGCACATCAAGTCAAGTAGAAAACAGGTTAAACGAATGATGAATATACTCGTATACTAAGCTAACAGCGTAGATGTTTCTCATAGTGCTCAGAAGGATCCAGTTTTTAACCAGGGCTCCAGATTAGATGAAGTAAACTGAAAAATCCACTAAAATTTCAACACTAAATGTCAACACTAAATCCTTTGATGGTACTAATTATCCGAATCGTCTCTTCGATACGATTATAATGAGTGACATCATATGGGTTAGTGCATATTTAATTTCTTTAATATTCACATTCCCTTCTCTGGAAACCTGTTAAAATAAAAATGGAATATTGGGAAACGATCATATTTTTTATTTTGGAAATCAGAAATGAAATATACTTTTAGTTACAACATGCGTTTATTTAGCTAGCCTTCTATTCGATACCTACAGTAGAAAATCTTGTTACATTGTAATACAAAAATTTCAAGTCCAAACCATCTTTGATCCATCCGTCAAAGCTTGCCGACTGTCGGTACCCTCGACTGTCACACACCCGAATTCATATAATGTTTAGATAACTTACAGATTCTGCCCCTGGATAAGAACCACACATATTCAATGAAACATAGGTATTTGTATATACAATTTTAATTCTGGATAAAAGCATTGCATAAATATTTCTTCAATATACCATATAATGAGATTCGAATATAACAAATATGACATGGATCCAGATAATAGATTTACAGGGCCGCGATATGGCTTTGAAATGTATTTGAGAATGACAAAGTGTGAACGATAAAAATAATTAGTAGTGAGCACAGTTAAGAGTTTCGCTAATTATGATTAAAACCACTCATGCTGACATGTTTGAAAAGTTCATGAGTGTCGCTAATTAGTATTAAAGCCACTCGTGCTGACATGTTTGAGAACTTAATTGATTTTCATCTCGCTCGATCCCTATAAAATCTGACCGTTCTCCGTAGTTTCATTATTCACTTCTTGAACATTAGCCAGACAAATTATATTACCAACTCTATTTCATTTTTCTTTGCATGCCATAACGATATTCGTACAGCATATCTGTTTCAAATGGTGTTTTCAGGCTGTTTTCGTAAGTTAAGGCAGGTCAGCATTTTTCCATATTGCGACGATTGCTAGCCATCAAAAGCATCTTTTTTGATAATTTGTTAAAATATATTGGTGAATAAACAATATTAATACCGTATTAACGATATAAAAAATATGAATACCGTATAATACGATATCGGTACAACATACATATAGCTTCTAAGTGGTGTGTTCGGTTGTTTTCGTATGTCATGTTGGACCGGCACTTTTCATATTGACGCCGATTTTGGGGCAATAAAAGCACCTTTTTGAGTAGGAATGACGATTATTATTTTATAATAGACTAATAAACTGTTATTGATGGCTTTAAATATACTTTCACAACATAAAACCTTTTTTCTAGCCTGTTTTCGTAAGCTCAGCCTGTTTTCGCGAAAACAGGCTGTTTTCGGTTTTTCGGGTGACCCCTTTCCCACATAGAAGCGCCTTTTAGCGCATTAAGTTTATTCCTTCACTGAAGAAAATAGTTCTAATTTATACAGTCATACATATGTACCATACGAAATATTTTCTATATTCTAGCAGATAATAGCTTAAAGCAGGCTGAAAGTAAAGCAGAATGCGCTTAAGGCGCATTCTGCTTTACTTTCAACCTGCTTTAAGTGGACACCTATATTCAATACTAGAGACATGCTATGTGGTAAAGGGTTAAGCCTAGTGTCTATTAAAGGGGACATTGGCAAACAGTGTAGACCTGTCACGGTCACCCTGATGAGATGCTGTAAAATATGGTGCTTCATCAGGGTTTGCTCTGTTTGCTATTGCATATTCAATGTACCACTGTATAGAAAACAATTGCAGTGTCCTAAGACCCTCCCCCCGCCCCTTGTATATCTATAATGAAATCTTCCAGCAAGCGCACAGGGAGAATTCATGCCATATCCAGGCATAAATGGGTTAATACAAATGTAAAAGGTTACATACTCAGTATTATCATGAGAGTGATTAAATGAATACCGGGCGGTTACTTGGGTATAGGCTTGAGTGAACAAGTATTTACCATTTGCTTGAGCCTCTGAGGTGATTTTCTTCTCTCCTATGTACCCGACAATGATAGACTGGAACTTCTTTTGCTTTAGCTTTGTTGATACATGGTACAGCAGCTTGCCCACCTCCTTGTCTGTCACCAATGACGACGATATCTTGCCCACCTGCACGTAACAATCCATCAACAATAATCCACCACCAGTGTAATTATTACAGTGTGCAGTTATTATGGAATGATAAAGAAATTTGGTTTCCCAAACTTTCTGCCAGCGAAACATCAATTTTGCAGATTCGCAAACTTTTTGACCAGCAAACATAATTGCTTATACAGTATTTACCTTAACCCATTACCCCATAGCTTGATTTTATTTTTGAAAATAGGTGACCTCTTAAAGCAGGTTGAAAGTAAAGCAGAATGTGCCTTAAGGCACATTCTGCTTTACTTTCAGCCTGCTTTAAGCTTTTATTTGTTAGAATATAGAAAATATTTCTTATGATTCTTATTTGTGACAGGATAAATTGGAACTATTTTCTTCAGTAGAGGATTGAATTAAAGGTGTAAAAAGGCGTATTTATGGGTAATGGGATAAGAAATAGTTTCTTTGTACTAGCAGATGGTAGTTTTCATCCGGCTGAAAATAAAGCAAAATATGCCTGAAGGCACATTCTAGTTTACTTTGAGCCTGCTTTATGCGGTCACCTGTTTAGAAATTAGAAACAGGTTATGGGGTAATGGGTTAACTACATATATGTATTTAGTTATGTCAGACTGAATAAACTTACACAACTTGTATCCATTTTATAAGTACAAGAATATGTCACTATTGTACGGTAGCCTGTTTCAAAATGAAGATGGTTAAAAACCCACATGAATTTTATAATTTAAGATTTATCATATATAAGACAGATAACAATTTATATAGGTCAGTTGATGCAATACCAGGTAAGAGAAGGAACACTGATAATTACTAACATTTTCTGATAAGAGAAGGAAATTCACCAATCAAAATTACTCGTTAACCCATTACCCCATAAATACACCTTTTGACGCCTTTAATTTATTTCCTCTACATAAGAAAATAATTCTAATTGATACTGTCATGAATATGTATCCCTTTACAACCATTATTCGAACACAACCAAAAATCGAACATCTGAATCATATCACGTGATATCTATGGTTTCAAACAAATTTGCATAACCACACGTGAAATTTTGATAACAACATCAGTAGAAACGTCAAGAACATAAAATCGGCAAGAATTATCAGTAAACAGGTAAAAGGGAATTTGTTGAATTGAATTTACATCTAACCCCAAATTTCCCAATGCATAAATATGCACAAACTACAATTTCTGTCAACAAAAACGACCAGCCTTGTGTCGGCTACATAGCTTTTACACTTACCTCATTCCTAGTGGTCCGGACAAATTATACTGAGGGTTCAGACCACTAAATTCAGATCAAATCTCAAACTAGGGGTTCTTATCAATTTTTTCACTTTTTTTTAAATTCAAAACTGTGTTTCGTATAAGAAGTTACAAGAAAAAAATAAACATGTTTACAGTACACCATTTTATTTTAGAAAATTGACTTAAAGATGCTTAGGTGTTCGAAAAATGGTTGTACCGGGATACATCATAAGAAATATTTTCTACATTCTAGCAGATGATAGCTTAAAGCAGGCTGAAGACATTCTGCTATACTTTTAGTCTGCTTTAAGTTGCCATCTCCTAGAATATATTTCTTTTGAAACAAATTCATGACTGTATAAATAGATCACTATATTCTTCAGTAGAGTAAATTAAATGAATAATACTTGTCTATATAGTAATTCTCTCAAAATCAAATGTATTTGTGAAAGACTTACGGATCACTAATTTTCAGTGATCTTACGTGCTCCCCTAGTTTTGCCTTTGTACCCCAAAAATCAATGATCAGTGTGCAATTGGCATGCTGCATAGGATTTGGTGTTAAAATTCTCTTTTCCAGTCCTAGTACTCCTACGTCATACACCATTCGGCATCCCTCAGCTTGAAAACAAACTCGAAATCTACATGCGAATTTTCTAAAGTATGACCAAGAGTATGCGTATGAAATAAAATACCCGGATGACTGGAAAAGAGAATGAGTGAGGATTTGTTTGTTTAACTCCCTCTTATCTGGAGCGGGAGCCCGGTTCATAACCGGTGACTCTTTCTTCTTTTTTTTATACTGCAACACCCCCTCACGGAGATTTTGTGCAGCTGCTTTCGGTTCTTTTCTTTTCTTTCTTTCTCTATATACTGCTACACGCCCCTTTCGGGTATTACGAGCAGGGGCACTTTTTAGGTGCACCAATGGGACTGTACCCGGCCGGTCACTTTATCCTGACACCGACGAACCAGTTGTAATGCTAACCCGAAATCCTGAGCGCCAAGGAGGGAAGCCATTACTACCAATTTTTAAGTCTTTGGTTTGACCCGGCCGTGGATTGAACCCACAACCTCCCGCACTGCAAGCGGACGCTCTACCACTAAGCCACGCAGCCGGTTCAATTTGATTTAAGAATTGATTAACGACATCTGCAGTAAGGGCATTCCACTATGCTATTTTAACTCTTAGCAGTCGAGTCCCGCTAATATGCGTGATGGCAATATACTCTTTGCAGTCGGGTCACGCCTACGCGTGTGTTTATCGATATCAATATCAAGTCGAATCACGCATATATGCGTGATGTTGACAAGTTGTTTTTAAGTGTTTATTTGGTTATCTAAAAAGTGATTAACAGCATCTTTGTTTAAAATCCATTTAAATTAGACCTAATAATATTCCATTCTGAAAAAATATTCTTGACTTTTTGCCATATAAACATGTAATTCACATTTAAAAACCGCATACATGTTCTAATTTGTGTACGTAGACAATGGCGGTAAATGGTTAGACTCTACAAGCGATACGGAATGATTTTGGAGAAATGAGCTACAAGAAAAGCAATTAAATACAAAAATACTAACAGCAGTAGAAGATTAATGCATTTCTTACCTCGAAAATAGTTATTCCGATAATAATTTACGGTTAAAACCGTTGAAAAGTCGTTTCGAATCCGACCATCTAACGTGCGATAGAACGGACGGGGAAAATTATGTCGGGTTAACAGCGACGTGAGATAATAAGCATAAATTTCTCCGTAAATACCCATGTAATAAACATTTCATATGTATCTAAATCGGAAGTTAACTTTTCGAATTGATTTTCCAACAAAACATTATGAATTATCCCGTTAGGGGAACAAAAACATGTGTCGAAATTGCGTCGAAGATATTCAACACTATATAACTCTATGCGAGAAAATAGCGGATTTTGACATAATTATGCCTGTGTGTATTACTTGTGTTTACAGTTACATATAAAAAAATATGCCTCCCAAACGTTATCGGTTTAACAAAGCATTATTTATTTTCCTATTTTGTAAGACACTTTGTGTTTTTAAAAGGAGATATTGACATATAAAAGGAAGTTAAAAATAAACCTGTCATTTTTTTAAATTGACACACGAGAAAAATGGCCGCCATACTTGATGCGAAGAAACGTGGAAATTTCGAGAAGAATTTACGGGCGAGAGAAAACAAAGGCAACACAAGAAACAAGCACACGCCGGGATAGAAAAATATGATATTTCTCTCACCATAAGTAGCGATTCCAAAGATTTACAGACGTTTCGGTAAATGACCAGTTCGGTAAATTGATTTTATATAGTGAAAGTCTGGACGTTTCGGTAAAGGTAAATTATAGTAATTATAGGATTAAGTATATCGCACATCGCACCTTTCTCGGTAACAATGAGATTGTGGCACAGTGTTTGTGCCAAGTTTGCAGGGTTGTTTTAGTATGTGTTGATCCTGATCTACCAACAGATACAATTTTTCGGCCTGTTTACAAAACGAAATAAAGGGCATGTGAAGGGGGTAAAAATAACTTGATTTCTTCAATATTTTTTTTTTCATTTCTTCTTTAAGGAGATGAGATTATTGTTACATCTCAAAATGATTAAGAACTAAAAAAACAAAATTTATATTTCCTTCATAACCGACTTTATTGCCCCAATTCGGCATAGAAATTTTACCAATTCCAGAACTAGATCGTATAGTATAGACCCAACCCATTTGCAAGACGTTACAAGGTACAAGTGATTAGAGATCAAGCGCCATCAGTTATTGATCTAGCGAAAGGTGTGATATACAGACCTGTACATAAACCTATAATTAATACTATAATTTACCTTTTTACCGAAACGTCCAGACTTTCACTATATAAAATCAATTTACCGAACTGGTCATTTACCGAAACGTCCGTCACCCATTCCAAATATGAATTTCAA